>JARGCU010000013.1:5840000-8240000 GCA_029227775.1 Morpho helenor | reverse complement strand
GTGGATATAGATATTGTTCGACCCTGTACAAGATAGAAACGATTAAATGTAACTAGTATTAAGAATTGTATTTTTAAAAGAGCAACCGCCGAGTTTCTTGCCGGCTCTTCTCGGTAGGAACAGCTTTCCGAACCAGCAGTAGAGTTGACGATCCAAAAGCACTTGTTTACAAGTTTATTTGAATAAAGAAAATTTTGAATTTGAATTAGAAAAAAAAAAACGTAAAATTATAGTGGACTGAAATCGCATTAACTTTACTATGTATGTTACTTATGTACTTAAGTATGTCCTTAAGTAGCTTTAATTTACTCTCCCATCATTCCCAGAGGAACCTGTGTACGTGGGCAACTCTGAGGCCACCATGCAGCACTTGAAGGACTTCCACTCGGCCCGGTTGTATATCTGCCGCGTGTGCGGACATGTCGAGAGGAAGAGGAGCGACTACGTCCTGCACTTTGGTGAGTGTGGAAAGAGAAATGAGTGCATTTGTACGTTTGGGTGAGTGTGGAAAGAGAAGGGAGTATTTTGTATGCGAGTGTGTGAGTGGAGAAAGAAATGAACTGTTCTTTTCGATGAATAGAAGAAGAATATGTGAATGTTTTGTGCGTTTGGTTGAGGGTGGAAAGAGAAAGGAGTGTTTTGTGCGTTTGGTTTAGTGTAGAAAGAGATGAGTTGTCCGTTGCTATGATGAGAAGATGTGAATGTTTGGTGTGTTTGAGTGAGTGTGGAAAGACAAGAGTGTTGTACGGATCTATGAGTGTGGAAAGAGAATTGAGTGCTTCGTTTGAGTGAGTACAGAAAGAGATGAGTTGTTCGTTGCGATGATGAGAAGATGTAAATGTTTGGTGCGTTAGGTGAGTGTGGAAAGAGAAGGGAGTGTTTTTTGTTCGTTTAGTTAAGAGTGGACAGAGAAGGGAGTGTTTTTCTTTCGTTCAGTTAAGTGTGGAAAGAGAAGGGACTGTTTTGTGCGTTTGGTTGAGTGTGCAAAGAGAAATGACTGTTTTGTACGTCTGCGTGATTGTAGAAAAAGAGACGGGGTGTTCGTTTCGATGATTATAAGGGGAAGTGAATGTTTGGTGCCGTTGGATGAGTACGGAAATAGAATTGAGTGTTCTGTACTTTTCGATGAGTGTGGAAAGAGAAATGTGTGTTTTGTACGTTTGGATGAGTGTAGTAAGAGATGCGTTGTGCGTTTCGATGATGAGAAGTTGTTAATGTTTTGGTGTGTTTGGGTGAGTGTAGAAAGGCAAGAGTGTTTGGTAGGAGAATTGAGTTCTTTGTTTGGATGAGTGCAGAAAGAGATGCGTTGTTCGTTGCGACGAATAGAAGGGGAAATGAATGTTTGGTGCGTGTGAATGAGTGGGGAAATAGTATTGAGTGTTCTTTAATTTTCGATGAGTGTGGAAAGACAAATGTGTGTTTTGTACGTTTGAGTAGTGTAGTAAGAGATGCGTTGTTCGATTCGATGAATAGAAAGAGTATTTAGTACATTTGGTTAAATGTAAGAATAGAGTTGAGTTTTTTGTATGTTTGAGCATTTTCTCTAAATCGAAAGGTTTGTTGGAGTAATGAACTCAAATAAACTGCGTGTTCATTGATAAATATTTAATATCCGCTCTTGTCGAGCGGTTTGTTGTATCTGTCCCATGTCCGACGTATATATTTATATTACATTTGTATTTGTATATAATTTCCAGAATTATGAATTTATAATGGGACACATAGATTCGTAATTTTGTGTTTAATACCGTGGTTACTAATTCGCTATGACCTCTCCTCGTTAAAAGTGCTCTATGGTCCGTTCCAGAGACGCACGCTTCCAAGTCGGCCAAGGCGGTCCTTAGTGCCGACAAGTGCAAGATGCACGAGTGCAACATCTGTAAGAAGAAATACAAGTGAGTGTTACAACTAGAGTTAAGTAATAAATAAATATATAAATAAATATATGGAACACTTACACACACGGTCGTCCGTCCCCAAAGTAACTTAATACTTGTGTTATGGACGGACAACTGGTGAATATATACATATATATTTTTTAAATACATACTTAAATACGAATATACACCCAGGCTCAAACACCAATAAATTATAGAAAATGTTGGCCCTCGGCGGGAATCGAACTCGCGACCCGCGGAGCTGAAGGCAGGGTTACTACTCACTGCACCAACGGACCAGTCAAGTTAAGTAGGTTAATATCCCACTTCTGGACAAATTACCACATTTTGGAGGAGGTTGGGAGGCGGACGGGCTTTGAGTTTAGACCAATCACGCTGTAGTCTGGATTGGTAGGTTACACATATCCCAAAATTAGCTATATAAAGCTGCGGTAGCCCAGCGGTAACACCGTGCGACTCTTTCGAGGAGGTCACGGGTTCAAACCCGGGCAGACACCAATGAGTTTTTCTGTTAAAACTTATGTGTCTAATTGATAATTGCAATTTATCACGCAATTTATAGGTAATTTAAAAAAAAAACAAATTGACAACGTATCAACGTTACGTATAAATGTTATTACTAAATAAGTTTTCTAACATGTTCCCATTAAAAGTTTATAATATTTATATTTAATACCTGCAAAAGTAATGAGAATATTATTATGCTGTAATCCGCGATAAAACAAAAAATATGTGTAATGCTAAATGTAGAGTGTACTATTCGTTCTCATACCTGATACATGCAGAATTTGTAAGAACTCATGCACTACCCGACACCGATGACACAACAATACACAAGCACTGCACACATTCACCACCACAATCTCAACAATTGTTTCGCCCCGTAACCGAAGCATCGTCAGGAGATAGACTCCACGACAAAATCGTAAAGCATAGTCGGGTAGTGCATGAGTTCTTACAAATTCTGCATGTATCAGGTATAAGAACGAATAGTACACTCTACATTTCGCATTACATATATTTTCTTTTATCGCGGATTATAGCAAAATAATATTCTCATTACTTTTGTATTATGGGCCTCCGCAAAGTAACGCCTAATTCTTTAAATTATTTGTAATTATGTTTTTGCATTGGTCCTTTACTACTCAATTCATATTATTGATTTTGAATTTGACATGTCCCCCCCTCCCCCAGTTCTCGCGCGCTGCTCTCCGGCCATATGAACATGCACAACGGTTCGAGGCCCTACTCCTGTCATATCTGCCGGAAGTCCTTCGCCTCCAAATACACACACCAGTCACATCTCAAGACACATCTCGTGAGTGGAATATAAACATGTTTAACATGTGTATCTATTGATAATAAGACAGAAGAAATTAAATTAAAAAGCCCGTGTATCGCATGTGGTACACTGGTTATTTTAACATTTTAATTTAAAAAGTTCATGTTATAAACATGCTGACCTTACAACACCTCGGTATGAAATGAGGGTGGTACTATTCTACTCAGCCGGATACCACACGGCGGGTTGACTTACCTTAGTCGCCTTTTACAACACCTCGGTATGAAATGAGGGTGGTACTATTCTACTCAGCCGGATACCACACGGCGGGTTGACTTACCTTAGTCGCCTTTTACAACACCTCGGTATGAAATGAGGGTGGTACTATTCTACTCAGCCGGATACCACACGGCGGGTCGACTTACCTTAGTCGCCTTTTACAACACCTCGGTATGAAATGAGGGTGGTACTATTCTACTCAGCCGGATACCACACGGCGGGTCGACTTACCTTAGTCGCCTTTTACAACACCTCGGTATGAAATGAGGGTGGTACTATTCTACTCAGCCGGATACCACACGGCGGGTTGACTTACCTTAGTCGCCTTTTACAACACCTCGGTATGAAATGAGGGTGGTACTATTCTACTCAGCCGGATACCACACGGCGGGTTGACTTACCTTAGTCGCCTTTTACAACACCTCGGTATGAAATGAGGGTGGTACTATTCTACTCAGCCGGATACCACACGGCGGGTCGACTTACCTTAGTCGCCTTTTACAACACCTCGGTATGAAATGAGGGTGGTACTATTCTACTCAGCCGGATACCACACGGCGGGTTGACTTACCTTAGTCGCCTTTTACAACACCTCGGTATGAAATGAGGGTGGTACTATTCTATTCAGCCGAATACCACACGGCGTGTGAATGCAATAAAAATAAAATAAAAACAAGCTTATAATATGTATCTGTTGACAATGAGACAGAAGAAATTAAATTAAAAAGCCCGTGTACCGCGTTTATGTTGCGTGTGTACTGCGTCTGGTACAATTACAATTTTAAGTTAAACGTCGTGTGTACCGCATGTGGTACACTGTGTATTTTAACATGTTCATTAATGAAACGCGTGTATCGCATCTTATACACTGGTCATTTTAATATTTTCGTTTATGTTGCGCGTGTACCGCATGTGGTATACTGTATTTTAACATTTTAAATTTAGCATCACGTTTACTGCATTTAGTACAATGGACATTTTACCAGTTTAATTTAAAACCTCTTGTACCGCATATGGAATATATATATGTGTGTGTGTGTGTGTGCGTGTGTGTGTGTGTGTTAACAATTATATTTAAAAACAGAGTGTACCACATGTGGTGCACTGTATTTTAACATTTAAATTTAAGATTCGCGTGTACCGCATGTGGTATACTGGTCATTTTAACATTTATATTTAAGCGTCACGTGTGCCTCATATACACTATTTTAAGATTTTAATTTAAGAACCGTGTGTACCGCATGTGGTACACTGATCATTTTAACATTTATATTTACGTGTCGCGATTACTGCATACGCTACATTGGTTTGTTGTCGCGTGTGTTGCATGTACCACTGGATATTTTGACGTGACAACGTCTTAAATTAGGTTGCGGCTTGGAGTCACTCATGAAACAGTGTAACGCCCGCTCACGTCTGTTACGATGAGTCACCGAACGAAAGAGAGGACCGCCGGACTGGTGAATGCCTTGCGTCTCTCTCCCACCCCAATCCATCATATTTAAAAACACGTTGTCACGTAAAATCTTTACTCGTAAAACCGACTTTACAGGCAACCGTTTTTTTTTTTCAATTTCAAATCAAGCGTCCCGTGTACCAAATAAGGTACACTGAGCATTAACAGCTAACTACGTCTCCGCCCCAGGACCGTCCCAGGCCGTACAAGTGCAAGCAGTGCAACAAGTCGTTCTTCACCACGCAGAACCTGAGCCAGCACGTCAAGACCCACTCCAGCATCAAGGACTTCATCTGCAACGTGTGCGGTAAGAGGATAACTTAAACTTTATCTTTAATATTTCCTCGTCTTTATATTTAATCTTGGAAAAGGCTAAAACGATTTTCATGAAATTCAGCATGTAGGGGACTTTGGGAGAGAAAAATCAATCTAGCTAGGTTTTATTTAAAAAAAAATGTCGTTTTATCCCTGTTTTCGGGCATTGAACGTGGAGCAAATTTGATTTGAGTTTTGAGTTGGGAAAGTCTAAGATAGAGTCAAGTTTAAGAGAGATGTAATAAGTATAAAGGAAAAGGGGGTTCAAAAGTGTGGAATTGGAGGTAAAAAGAGAGAACGGGGTATTAACGGAGTATTGGGGGTAATCCCCCTCGGTGTAAGATAGAGCAGAGGCGGGGTGAAAAGTCTTAGAAGGGATAGAGTCAGATGGAATAAAGGGGGAAAGAGGGGCACTAAAGAGGGTTTTAAGGGGGACAGAGAAGACTTGTTTAGACGTGTTTAGTTAGTATCAAGATGATATGGCGGGGTGACAAAGGGGGTTTTAAGGGGGACAGAGAAGTGTTTAGTTAGTATCAAGATATTATGGCGGGGTAAAAAAGGGGGTTTTAAGGGGGACAGAGAAGTGTTTAGTTAGTATCAAGATATTATGGCGGGGTGACAAAGGGGGGTTTAAGGGGGACATACAAGACGTGTTTAGTTAGTATCAAGATATGGCGGGGTAACAAAGGGGGGTTTAAGGGGGACAGAGAAGACGTGATAAGTTAGTATCAAGATGTTATGGGGGGTGACAAAGGGGGTTTTAAGGGGGACAGAGAAGACGTGTTCAGTTAGTATCAACATGTTATGGCAGGCAAGGCATTCGCGACCCAGCACAACCTGGAGGTGCACGGCGTGGTTCACTCGGGGAACAAGCCCTTCGTGTGCGGGGTTTGCGGGAAGGCATTCGCCAGGAGGGCTGAGGTTCGAGACCACATGCGGATACATACCGGTACGTACTGCGCCCTCACACCCACCAAAGACCAAAAAATGTAATGCTGTATATTCGTGCATAGAAACTTTTTGTCCGTACCATACTATATTCCACACTAAATACCACACTAAATTCTTAATGCCAGTTGATTAGCCATGTGGTATCCGGCTGTGTAGAATAGAACACCCTTTTTCTTACCGAGGCGACTAAGGTAAGTTGACCCATCGTGTGGTATCCGGTTAAGTCTACTTAACCGGATACCACACGATGGGTGAAGAAAGAGGGTGGTCTATTCTAATAGACCACCCTCTTTCTTATCGAGGTGTAGTAAAATACGATTGAGGTAAGTTGACGTCAGGCAGGTGGCCGTTTGTAAAATATTTAACCGAAGCATGTGACAACATGCTCAAAACACGTGCCGACCGACACTTACGAGTGGGATAATGGCACGAGAATGATGATTCTCATTTACTCTATGACCATAATATATGTATATAATATAATAATTCCATAATAACATAATGAAAGAAGTAAACAATATAAATAAATAATTTGCTATAATCCAACAAACGCAGATTATAACATAAATTAAATCAATAAAAAGATTTTTATTTTCATATTTCTATTATAATTTCTGTATTTATTATTCGAATTTTCGCAACGAAATTTCGAAAATAAAAGTAGTTATCGTGTGTTAATTATAAGAGATTTTTTAATAACTTCCAGCGTTTATTCAGCGCACGCAATGCTTTAAATTTTGCCGTGTTTGCACTATTTTTTATTGCTACTATTTATCTTAGCGTGATGTTAAATAGCATATAGTCTTCCTCGATAAATGGACTATCTTAAACTGAACGAATTTTTCAAATCGCTCAAGAAATGGACTATATCACACTCGAAAGAATTTTTCAAATCGGTCCAGTAGTTCCTGAGATTAGTGCGTTCAAACAAACAAACAAACTCTTCAGCTTTATATATTAGTATGGATAACATGTGTGTTCAGGAGAAAGGCCGTTCACGTGTGACATTTGCGGCGCGAGCTTCACGCAGCGATCGAACCTGCACTCCCACAAGCGAGCCACGCACCTCGACGACAAGCGCTACCACTGCACCCAGTGCCCAAAGAGATTTAAACGGAGACGGTGAGAAATATATGACGCTTTTCTTCCGACTTCGTACGCATATATGGGATTAATTGAAATTTTAAAAAGGTCGTTATCGTGAGTTAACTTTAAGAGATAGAGACATGCTATTGCGGACTTTTTTGTAGTGTTTTAGTAGATCTACAATACTCTAGTACATTACTTTAATGTATATCTGCTGGTTTACGGCTCATAAAACTAAACCTCACAGCAGATTTTTTTGTTACAAGCGCGCTTGCGGTTTCGTTCGCATAAAAATTAATGTAATGAATTGAAATTTTGAAAGTGTAGTTATTATGAGTTAACTATGAGAGATAGAGACATGCTATTGCGGACTTTTTTGTAGTATTTTAGTAGATCTGCAATACTCAAGTACATTACTTTAGTCTATCTCTGCTGGCTTATAGTTCAGGTGACTATATCTCGCAGCAATTTTTTTTTTATAAGCTTGCGACTCTTAAACATAATTTATATGTAACCGTAATAAACCTAAAACTTTCGTAAAAATTGCACTACCTTTTAGTAAAAACATTACATTATTAAACCGCAGTCTTATTTATATATTTATTTGAATTAATTAGAACGGAAACCAATTATACTAATTAACATTAAAAAATCATACATAAATAATAAAACAAACCATACACAAGATAGGATCTAGAATACAAACAACTATTCAAAATAAAATAAAAACTTAACCTAGCAACATAGTGGAGTTATAACGCTCACTGAAATGTAGGCAACAATACACTATGCTTTTCCATTGGTCTGCAAATATGTCGCAGTTAGGCCACTCCGTTAACAGTTCATTCAGGGCAGATAGTGTTCGAGGGCTAAATCACTAATACCTCTTGTATGAAGCTGAAAAGATTTTCAAATCCAGGCATTTTTATCATCCAAATCTTTAACGTCTTATCATATTTCCTAAACTTAATTCAAACTTTTGCCGAGCAATCTATATATATAAAAGAAAGTTAGTCTTAGTTACACTATTTATAACTCAAGAACAGATGAACAAATTCGGCTGAAAATTGGTGGAGAGGTTGCTTAGAACCAGGAGACGGACATAGGATACTTTTTATCCCGTTCGACCGCATTTATTTTATCCTGTCAAGTCACTAGATATAAAACGTGGTATAGCAAAAACGACTATGACATGGAAAAACAAAACATAAATGACAGCTAAACGTAATTTAGTCTTTGGATAAGTATGGTAAAAATATGACAATTATAAAAATAGTAGTAGCTATAAACGTTACTACATAGTATAAAACAAAGTCACTTTCTCTGTCTGTCCTTATATCTCTATGTTTGCTTAAATCTTTAAAACTACGCAAAAGATTTTGATGCGGTTTTTTTAAGTATATAGAGTGATTGAAGAGGAAGGTTTATATGTATAATAAAATTCAATATGGAGTAGCGAAATACTGTGATTATCACTGAGTGACATAGGCTATATGCTTTATACCCGTGCGAAGCTGGGGCGGGACTCCTAGTATTTAATACAATTACCCAGCGATGACATGATGATAACCCCACTACTTTTACTCGTCAACAAGTATTCCTTCTACAGCCTTCTAGACTATCATATAAAGGCGTCCCACACTGGCGAGCGTCCGTTGAAGTGCGAGGTGTGCCGCGCGACCTTCGTATATCCGGAGCATTACAAGAAACACGCACGGATTCATAGTGGGGAGAAACCTTATACCTGCGAAGTGAGTAAAATCGTCTCTTACTTGAGACAATTGACACCAGATACTTCCCCTTACTCCTAATCCCACTCTAAGTCTGATAGGCACATGTTTTTACCTTCCATTCTCTCCTATCATTCAACTCCTGTTATATTCATGTCATACTTCACACAATCCAACCATCTCTCAGCCTCCCTCTAGTCACATATTTATCCACATTCATATTTAACACTCGTTTGGTCACATGGTTTTCATCCATCTTCATTATATGTCCATATCATCCTTAATCCATCGCTTCGCGTCTTGTATATTGGGCGCAACTTTGAAACTTCTCTTTTGGCCCCAATAATTTTGTAACTTATCAAACTTCAAAACTTTTATTTCGATGCTTGTTTTCACCACGTCTTTTTCATCGCCTATTTCTCTCTTATAATTATCAATCAACACTCAACTTACGTTTATCACTTTTATTTCGCACTATGTCACTTTTGCTAAGTCTTTCATCACCTACACCAATGTTCACTTGTATTACGTTACATCCACCACGTCTTCCACCGCCTACACTAATGTCCACTTGCATTACATAATTTCTACTTAGTCTTCCATCGTCTACACTAATATTTACTTGAATTATATCATTTATACAAAGTCTTTCACCGCCTACACTAATATTTACTTGCGTAACATCATTTCTACTAAGTATTTCACCACATACACGATGTCATGCAAATGATGTCCACTTGCATGACATCATTTGTACTAAGTTTTTCACCACCTACACTTATCTTCACTTTCATTACATTTTTTATACTTAGTCTTTCATCGCCTACATTAGTATTCACTTGCATTACATCATTTCTACTAAGTTTACTACCATTTACACTAATGTTCCCCTGCATTACATAATTTCTACTAAATTTATTACCATCTACATTAATGTTCACCTGCATTACATCATTTCTACTAAGTTTTTCATCACATACATTAATATTTACTTGCACTACATCATTTCTATTAAGTCTTTCACCATTTATACTATTGTTTACTTGCATTTCGTCATTTCTATTAAGTCTTTCACTATGTACACTACTGTTTACTTGCATTACATCATTTCTATTAAGTGTTTCACCGTCTACACTATTTCTTTCACCATCTACACCGTTGTTCACTTTCGTGACGTCACTTCCTTGGTCCGCAGGTGTGCGGCAAGTCGTTCAACTCTCGCGACAACCGCAACACGCACCGGTTCGTGCACAGCGACCGCAAGCCGTACGAGTGCGTGGTGTGCGGCGCCGGCTACATGAGGAAGCAGCTGCTCTACCACCACATGAACACCAGCGTGAGTGGCATCGCACACATTCAATAATACAATTAATGTTATTGATGATTAGTAGCCGTGTGGTATCCGGCTATGTAGAATAGTACCACACTCATTTCTTACCGAGGTGTCGTTAAAGGCGATGAAGGTAAGTCGACTCGCCGTGTGGTATCCGGCTGAGTAGAATAGACCACCCTCAATTCTTACTGAGGTGTCGTAAAAGGCGACTAAGGTAAGTCGACCCGCCGTGTGGTATCCGGCTGAGTAGAATAGACCACCCTCATTTCTTACTGAGGTGTCGTAAAAGGCGACTAAGGTAAGTCGATCCGCCGTGTGGTATCCGGCTGAGTAGAATAGTCCACCCTCATTTCTTACTGAGGTGTCGTAAAAGGCGACTAAGGTAAGTCGACCCGCCGTGTGGTATCCGGCTGAGTAGAATAGACCACCCTCATTTCTTACTGAGGTGTTGTAAAAGGCGACTAAGGTAAGTCGACCCGCCGTGTGGTATCCGGCTGAGTAGAATAGTACCACCCTCATTTCTTACCGAGGTGTTGTAAAATACGACAGAGGTAAGTTGACGTCAGGCAGGCGGCCGGTAGTAAAAACGCAGCCAAATCATAGACGACCGTCTGTGTAGACGGTCGTCTTTCCCCAAAGTAAGTAACTTAATACTTGTGTTATGGACAGACAACTGGTGAATATATACTTATATAATTTTTAAAAACATACTTAAATACAAATATACACCCAGACTCGAAAACCAACAAATTGATTTATAGAAAATGTTGGGCCTCGGCGGGAATCGAACCCGCGACCAATGGGCCAGTCAATATACTTATCTTTGTTATATTTTATTTGCAGGGTCACTTGGCGGAGTCCATAGTCGTTAATCAGCCGAGGGTCACGAAATTCGGCGGAAATGTAAATATATTTTATTTTTTATTTTATTTTTATTTATTATATATATATATATATAATATAATATATTTAATTTATATATTATAATATAAATATATTTTATTTTTATTTATTATATATATATTATATAGTTCAAACTTGTCTCTAAAAAATATAGTCCCGTAAAAGAAAAATCTGCTCCCCCTTTTGACCATTTTCTTTTGTTTTATTTTTCTCTTACTTTTGACCATTTTCTTTCGTCTTATTTAACTCTTACTTTTGTCCATTTTTTTAGTGTTATTTTTCTCCTAATTTTGACCATTTTCTTTAGTCGTATTTTACTCCTACTTTTGACCATTTTCATTTCGTCTTATTTTTCTCCTACTTTTACCAATTTTCATTTCGTCTTATTTTTCTCCTACTTTTACCAATTTTCATTTCGTCTTATTTTTCTGCTACTTTTGTCCATTTTCATTTCGTCTAATTTTTCTCCTACTTTTGTAAATTTTCTTTCGTCTTTCTCTTACCTTTGTCCATTTTCTTTCGTCTTATTTTTCTCCTAATTTCTCCATTTTCTTTCGTCTTATTTTTCTCCTAATTTGTCCATTTTCTTTCGTCTTATTTTTCTCCTAATTTGTCCATTTTCTTTCGTCTTATTTTTCTCTACCTTTGACCATTTTCTTTCTTATTATTTTTCTATGTATATTATAAAAATTATATTATAAAATGTATATTATAAAACTTATGTAATTTATATTTCCAGTTAATAACATCACATTCAGTCGTCGTCGAGAGCAAGTTTGACAAACTACCGGACTCGGTGAGTTAATTTAAACTGACTTCCATCTTAACTGCATTACGGCAGTTTAAAATAACTGTTAAAAACCTGATAAAGAAAGCCTACTGAGGATTACTTAGATGGTAAGAATATGTGGATAAAGCTACTGGACCCTGTACAAGATAGTTATACCACATGCTTAGTATTAAAGTGACCTGATTCAAAATTACACCTAATTGAGTTAGATACATTGTAATCCTTGATTTGTATGAATTATTAAAAAAGCTAGTGTTTTCTTGCTCTTCAAGTTATGGGTATCTATGGGTCGCTACGTTACGCTTTATTGTAATTTGCGACAATACAATTTTTTTTTTTAATTAGGTCACTTTAATATTAATCGTGAGATATATTTTGAAAAAGCAATCGCCGAGTTTCTTGCTGGCTCTTCTCGGTAACAGCTTTCCGAACCAGCAGTAGAGTTGACGATTCAAAAGCACTTGTTTACAAGTTTACTTGTTCGTTTGCGGTTGATAAAACTCGAAATATTTTATAAAATAAGGCATTACTTTGTTGAGATATATAATACAAAAAATATGAGCACTAGAATCGCACACATACACTACCACAATCTCAGAACTTTCTCGCTCTCTTTTGTTTACGGTTGATAAAAATCGAAATTATTTACAGAATTAGGCATTACCATTTTATAAAAATGATTATAAAATTATTTTGCTATAATTTTTCATATTTTATTATTACTCCTGTGTTATGGATTATATATATTTACGCAAAGTAACGCCTAATTCTATAAATCATTATTATTTTAATAATACAAAAAAATATGAACACGAGAATCGCACACATTCACTACCACAATATCGACTATCTCTCATAACATTCTCTCTCAATCATAACATCGCAGATTATACTTTTAGCATTGCATAGAGTTATATCAAAATAATTATTTTTTGTTTTTCAGATTTGGAAAAAATAGTATAAATAGTTGTATTATAGCCAGTATTGTAGTATTTAATGATATTATTTATATAATTTATAGAATTAGGCGTGACTTAGCGGAGGTCCAGAATACAAAAATAATGAGAATATTATTTTGCTATAATCCGCGATAAAAGGAAATATATATAATGCTAAATGTAGAGTGTACTATTCTCATACCTGATGCATGCAGAATTTGTAAGAACTCATGCACTACCCGACACCGGTGGCACAACAATACACAAGCACTGCACACATTCGCCACCACAATCTCAATAATTGTTTCGCCCCGTAACCGAAGCATCGTCAGGGGATAGACTCCACGACAAAATCGTAAAGCTTTACGATTTTGTCGTGGAGTCTATATGATGTATCAGGTACGAGAACGAATAGTACACTCTACATTTAGCATTACATATATTTTCTTTTATCGCGGATTATAGCAAAATAATATTCTCATTACTTTTGATATTATTTATAGATATACGAGTCCTGCGAAGACAGCGCTAGTGGACTGACAGAAGGTAATACTAAAATAGTTTTTTTTATATATAAAATAAAAATATATAAAAATAGTTTTTTTTAGATATAGGCGTTACTTTGCGGAGATCCATAATACAAAAGTAATAGTAAAATTATTTTGCTGTAATCCGGAATAAAGTGGTATCCGGCTGAGTAGAATAGTACCACCCTCATTTCTTACCGAGGTGTCGTAAAATACGACTAAGGTAAGTCGACGCGTCGTGTGGTATCCGGCTGAGTAGAATAGACCAACCGCATTTCTTACCGAGGTGTCGTAAAAGGCGACTAAGGTAAGTCGACCCGCCGTGTGGTATCCGGCTGAGTAGAATAGACCAACCGCATTTCTTACCGAGGTGTCGTAAAATACGACTAAGGTAAGTTGACGTCAGGCAGGCGGCCGGTCGTAAAATACGTAGCCAAATCAAACGACAACATGTTTGTAACATGTTATGTCGACCCCACTCAGAGAGGGATAAGGACAGGAGAATGATGACTTCTACTAATAATAATACTAGAATAGTTTTTTTAAATAGAATTAGGCGTTATTGTAGAGATCCATAATATAAAAGTAATAATAAAAATATGTTGCTATAATCTGCTTTAAATAGTCCAAGGAATTATAATAAAACAATAGAAACAATGGCAGACCTCATATAATTTGTCTGTATTTTTAAATCAACAAATATAGTAACCTTTAAAGACCCCATATAATTTGTCTGTATTTTTAAATCAACAAATATAGTAACCTTTAAAGACCCCATATAATTTGTCTGTATTTTTGAATCAACAAATATAGTAACCTTTAAAGACCCCATATAATTTGTCTGTATTTTTAAATCAACAAATATAGTAACCTTTAAAGACCCCATATAATTTGTCTGTATTTTTGAATCAACAAATATAGTAACCTTTAAAGACCCCATATAATTTGTCTGTATTTTTGAATCAACAAATATAGTAACCTTTAAAGACCCCATATAATTTGTCTGTATTTTTGAATCAACAAATATAGTAACCTTTAAAGACCCCATATAATTTGTCTGTATTTTTGAATCAACAAATATAGTAACCTTTAAAGACCCCATATAATTTGTCTGTATTTTTAAATCAACAAATATAGTAACCTTTAAAGACCTCATATAATTTGTCTCTATTTTTAAATCAACAAATATAGTAACCTTTAATTTTCTCGAAACAAAAGAAAATGGACTAACACCTCTTTTAAAATAAACGGTCCATATTATATATATGGACTGTTTATTTTGAAAATGCTAAAATGCTAAATGTAGAGTGGACAATCTGTTTTCATACCTGATACATGCAGGAAACCAATAGAAAGCTTTAATTTTGCCATTTTAACCTAAAATATCTTACAATCAAAGAATTTTTACAAATCGGTTAAGTAGTTCCTGAGATTAGAGCGTTTAAAGAAACAAACAAACAAACTTTTCAGCTTTATATACTAGTATAGATAGATAGTAGAATGACCTGGCGGCGCGCTTTTTCAAAAAACAGGAGAAAACAATAACATTGTTGTTTTCTCTCCCTCGGACCCAGTACTTTTAGGTCAAGGTTTTTTCGTTTCGTGTATGTAATAGAGTACGGTCGTTGATCTCTATAAACTGTGTTAATTTTCAGGCAACAATATAATTAATATGGTTTCCTTTAAAATTATAAATTTATATATATATCTATGTTCCAGAAAAGTCCAACATCACTCTAGTACAAGACAACACGCACGAACCGGCGCTACTTACACTGCGTGAGTATCGACTAACTACTTTTATCCCACTCCCACTGTTGGGCACTGTTTCACTCCCACTTGTATTTAGTTGAGGTTTATTTAGATGATAAGAATGAGTGGATATAGCTACTGTCCGACCCTGTACAAGATAGTAATGACTAAATGTAACTAGTAAAGAGGAACCGCCGAAAATGAATAAAAAACATTAATAAAATGAGTAAAATATAATTTGTATATATTGTATTTTTTTTTTTTTTTGTATATATTGTTTATTTTTTATTCATTTTATTATTATTATAAAATTATAAAATAATAATAAAATGGATAAAAAATAAACAGGGATAAGTGATACATAAAATATATAAAAAACTAACAGGGACACTAAATTAAAAAAGTAGCGGCCTGTTACTATCCCACAGCTGGGAATAGGCCTCCTCTCTCCCTTTTTGGAGGGAAGGATTGGAGCTAAGACCTACCGCGCTGCTCCAATGATTGGTAGGTTACACATATCCCCAGAATTCTCTAGAGATATGCAGGTTTCCTCACGATGTTTTCCTTCACCGAAAAACGTGTGATAAATTGCAATTGTCAATTAGACACATAAGTAACATAAAAACTCATTGCATGCCCGTGTTTGAACCCCTGACCTCCTCGAAAGAGTCGCACGGTGTTACCGCTGGACTACCACAGTATATAATAAGTTATATTTGCTTTAATTCCAGATAATGTGGATGGTGAATTGAAAACGGATGCTGGTTTAATGCATCCCCTCCAGGAGTCTATTGAACAACAGGTATAGTTAATTTACTTTCACAGCTTCCTTGTCGTTAAACAAACTCTTGAAAGAGCGACATATAGCTGCTAATAGTGCTATAGAATTAAGCATACATAGGGATATATGGACAAACAAAGAATGCGACTTTGTTTCATAATATGTAGTGATTATTATTATTTTTTATAATTTCCCATTTAGCCGTCATCTGTTTCTTATTAATATTAGTATGAATTATTATTATTATTTATTTCTATAATTTCCCATTTAGCCGTCATCTGTTTCTTATTAATATTAGTATGAATTATTATTATTATTTATTTCTATAATTTCCCATTTAGCCGTCATCTGTTTCTTATTAATATTAATATGAATTATTATTATTATTTATTTCTATAATTTCCCATTTAGCCGTCATCTGTTTCTTATTAATATTAGTATGAATTATTATTATTATTTATTTCTATAATTTCCCATTTAGCCGTCATCTGTTTCTTATTAATATTAATATGAATTATTATTATTATTTATTTCTATAATTTCCCATTTAGCCGTCATCTGTTTCTTATTAATATTAATATGAATTATTATTATTATTTATTTCTACAATTTCCCATTTAGCCGTCATCTGGTGCGCTACGTCTGGTGCCGATAGAGCTACCGGACGGGAGCAGCGGGTGGGTGGCTATCGATGCCGTGGAGTAGCATTCCCACTGCTGGGAAGCGTCGTCCCACTTTTGGGGTACATCGTCCTACTATTAGGTTTCGCCCCAATACCGCGGGCCTACATGCTTGTGCCGGGGAGCACGGTCCCACTGCTGGAAACAATATCCCACTAATAAGAAGCCACGTCCCACTACTGGGAAGCATCGTCTCACTGCTGGGAGCATCGTCACACTGCTGGGAGCATCGTCACACTGCTGGGAGCATCGTCACACTGCTGGGAACAATGTCTCACTACTAGGGAGCGCCGTTCTACTTCCGGGGAGCAGTCCTACTGCTGTGGAGCGTAGTCCCACTGCAGGGGAGCATAGTCCCACTGCTGGGAACAATGTCCCACTAGTAAGGAGCATCGTCCCACTACCGAAGAGCATAGTCCCAATGCTGGGGAGCGTAGTCCCACTACTGGAGTGCGTCGTTCTACTACAGGAGAGCATAGTTCCACTATTAGGTAGTACCATCCCACTGCTGGGAAAACACTCCATTTGTGAAAATTTGCAAATTGCGGCGCGCAATGGTATTACGGAATATGAAGTTTTTCCATCACATTGATGGGTTTTTATATCATGTTTATAGGATTTCTGTGAAATCTATTTCTGTTAATGGTGGGTTATAATTAATGCGTAATTATTATTAAAAAATATATTTGACTGATTTTAGTTTTATTTTATTTCATCCCGGACCTCGGTTAAAAGTTAAGTTTAAATAAAGTAAAGTAAGGATATTTTTGTAGGTTCTATTTGAAATAAGAGCACTCTGTTATTTCTTTTTTTATTGTGTTTTAGGATGTGCGTTGTTGTTTGTAATGTAGCCAAAATAAACACTAATCGAATTTTACAAACATCTATTTTTTTATTCGAATTAATATTTATTCGAATTAATTATTAATATTATAAAAACTTTTCAAATATAAAAAAAATCATTATTATAATCGATTTTTTTACAAATTGATAGATTTTAAAGGGAGAAAAATCGATTATTTAATAACCTATTTTTTCCACTCCAAGTGACATCCCTCATCCTAGTCATATTTAACACTAAGAATAAGAATAAGAATAAGAAATGTTTATTAACTGAAACTAATTTAACATCTTAATTAAAGTTACAATGTTTATATTTATTTTAACTATGATTTAAAAAACAAGTGATTGTGGTCTCCACACTAGGTCTAGCCTGTATCGTGGAGGCCAGCTAAAACTAGTTTCTAGATTACGTTAAATATGCGCTGTTAAAGACGTTATTCTAATGCTCTAGCTTTAAGAAAACATAAATACGAATTTTAAAGAAATCAGTTTAGACAATTTAGAAAAAAACCATAATTAAAATTTAGAAATATTAATATATCGTATGTAACACGCACGATTTAAAGTTGTGTCACGCCAAACGAATTAAATTTATAAGAATACAATAATTACAGCTTACTTATATTAAATCCATTGAAAAGACAGAATGATTATAAAATGTTATTATATCTGTAATTTGAGAACTTTTTCAGATTCTTTGTACGAAAGATTGTGAAGCCAACGATAGATTATTGACTTCGATTGATTTACAGAAAGGGTTTTGATTGAACAGTTCTTGACAACTTGGTTGTAAATAAAAGGGTGCATATGGTTTTCAAATCGACGACCAAACGCACTATTTGCCTTAAGTCCTGAAATTTGGAATACTCGTTTTTTCAGTAAATTAGGGTATTCTTTCAGGTTTATTACTCTTCGATGCATTTTTAAAGCAACCTTATATAAATAAAGCTGTCGTATAGTAAGAACTCCGGCTTCAGCGTACAGTGAATGAGTCGAATATTGGAAAGGTCGTTTGAGCATAACTTTGAGAACAGATCTTTGGGCTTTTTCGAGGGTGATCATGTGCGTTGTGGCTGCTCCTCCCCAGACAACAATGCAGTAAGTAGCGATTGACTCACATAAAGCCTTGTACACTAGCATTAAAGTTTGCTTTTTTGCAGAATTACAGAGAAGTCTCATTATGTGAGTGATTTTTCGTACTTTCTGTGAAACGGTATGTATATGTTCATTGAACTGAAGTTTATGATCCAAAATGACTCCCAGATATTTGGTTTTTGTATCACGTGTTATCTGACCGCAGGAGCAGTTCACACGATCGCAAGAAAAATGAATTTTTAGGCTATTGGATAATACAGGCATCAATGTGTGGGGCTTGTTAAAACATATGTATTTTGATTTCTTAAAGTTGAGTGTAAGAAGATTGTTATTCAGCCAACTTATTATCTTCTCCATGCCTTGTTCAGCCTTCAGTATTGTTTCTTCCCAAGTACTTCCGTGAAACAAAATTACTGTGTCATCTGCGTAACAAATTAGTTTGGAGTCTGACGAAATTGTATCAAATATGTCATTCATGTATATTATAAATAATGTCGGTCCGAGAACACTTCCCTGAGGAACACCATAAATGACATGAGTGCTCTCGCTTAACACATCTTGAAGCCTGGTGCACTGGAGTCTTTGACAAAGATAACTTTCAAACCAGTTCAGTGTCTGTCCTCTTATACCATAACATTCAAGTTTCTTCAAAAGTATGGGCACTGAGATGGTGTCAAAGGCCCTTGCAAGGTCTAAGAATACTCCAGTACATTTTCTTGCATTATCAAGATGATGGCTGATATAGTTTACGAGCAAACCAACTGCATCTTCTGTTGACTTATGCCGTCTAAACCCAAACTGATTTTCATTTATTAAATTAAACTTTTCAAAATAATTCAATAATCTCTTGTTCACGACTTTCTCCAGTATTTTAGAAAAAATTGGTAACAGAGATATTGGCCTATAGTTTTCATATAATGATTTAGAACCTCCCTTATGGATAGGAACTACTATAGCCAACTTCCAAGCTTTTGGGAATGAGCCCAATGATAAGCTAAGATTGAAAATAAATGTTAGAGGGTTAAGTAATTCCCTTTTGGCTCTCTTTATTAAATCTGTGGATAAGTTGTCAATGCCCGGTGAACTTCCATGCTTTAAATTATCAATAAAACTCTCAATCTCATACATATCTGTTGGATACATAAAAAATGTAGCTGGTGGTACTCTTTTTAATTTAACACCAGAAGTTAAGGCAACCTCATTTACATTGAGAGTTTCTAAAAGGCGATCTGATAGGGTTGCTCCCATTTTGGCAAAATATTCATTGCATGAGTTAGCAGATTCTTTGACGGTCGGTTTGCTCGTTGTAAGTTCTGTGCAGACTTTTTTAGGACAACTTGTTATGTCTTTGATAACCCGCCATAATCCTCTAGGATTATTTTTATTACGCTCTAGTTCTCTTTGTTCATACTGAACCTTAAGTGAGTGTAATAATTTCGCGCAGGCGTTCCTGTATCTAGTATAGGTATATTTCTTTTGTAAATCATTAGGGAACTTCTTGATATCTAAATGCATTTTGTCCCTTCGTTTTATACACCTGATGAGTCCAGCAGTAATCCAGGGTTTTATAATTCGTTTGCATCTACTGATAACAATAGTGGAGGAGTGCTTATCGATGATGGGATTCAATATGTTATTAAAATTATCAACTGCTTCATCTATATCTAAAGACCTAGTGACGTAAGTCCAGTCGACACTTTGAAGTGATGTAACAACACCGTCGTAATCTATTTTATTTACAGTCCGATTTTTGTGCAGTTTCTTAAAATTACCAATAGATAAACCAATCATGGCGACGTTATGATCTGTTAAACTCATTTCAGAGACCACACCGATTATTTGTGTTGATTTCGATTTAATAAAAATGTGGTCTAGGCATGCTTTAAGCCTTGTTGGTTTCGTGATGCCCGGTTTAAAGCCAGACTCAGCCATCATACACAAATAATCGCAAGCGCATTGATCATTAGTATTAAGAATATTAATATTCATATCACCGGCCAAGATAACAGAAGTAGACTCATCGAGTAATTTTATTACTTTATTTAAATTTGACGTAAATGTAGTTATATTACCTAAAGAGGGTGATCGATAAATTCCCAGAATTGTAATTAAGTTGCTAACAGTTATTTTAATACATTCTGCTGATTCAAACCGTATTTCTTCCGACGAAACAGTCCATGTATCTCTAACATATACGACTACACCACCTGCCCTATTAAGGTTATGAGTTGTGCTGTAATGATTGTATCCCTGAAGTTTTGGAACACATGAACTATCAGTTAGCCAACATTCTGTCAGCACTATGACATCGAACATGATATGGAGGCGCTGCAACGCGACTACAAATCCGTTGAAATTATGCCTTATGCTACGGATATTATATGTCAACACTTTGAATTTGTATTCATCGGTAAAAATACATTTACAATCTTCTATAAGCTCGCAAACATGACACTCTATTGAAAGCGTATTTTCTATGTCATTTACAGTATCACTATCCATAATCATTACTGCTTATATGTATACGTATATATATATAAAATAGAAAATAAAAACATTGGAGTGTAGTAGCTGGTGTCATGTTTGTTAACTCGTCCTCTTTGCTGTAATTGAAATACATTTAAATTATTTATCTTTATCAAATTACAGTCTATCCTCATACTTAATTTACTGTGATGTTGTAATGTCGATTTACATATAAACACCGTTACATTTACCTTTGCTATTACATTTCGATGCCAGAACAAGAATAATATGCTATTGCAGTTGTGAATTGAGCCGTAATGTAATTTTCCTAGTAAATAAATATACAGTACAAAAACAAAATGTTTTAAACAAATATGAATATTTTCTAAACAAGGCAGTGACAGATTTGATCTCATTATTATAGTACTACTTAGAGTCTGTGGTAGTGAGATGAGCTGTACCCAAATGCTTATCAAGATCTGGATAGGATCGTACTGTAATTGCTGGTTTTCGATCGTTCTCACGTACGAAAATAAGCCCATTGCGCACCCAACAGTAACGAAAATTATATTGAGCAGCACGTTGACGAGCCTCTCGAAATAAAATCCTATTCGTTTTTGTGAGCCTCTCATTTATGTAAATTTTCGCGGACGAACCGGGCACAATACCCTCTGTTGTTAGGTTACGTCTGGCTTTAGCAGCCTTCAAAATTTCATCACGAATTGTATGGCGGGAAAGTTTAACAACGATCGGACGGCTGCGTTTTGCCTGAGAAGAAGAGTCACGATGATTTTTTGGGCCTATTCTGGAGACCTCGTCCAGGTCTGCCTCCGCCAGGTCAACTCCCACTTTTTTGGAGGATAACATTATAATATGGTGCAAGTTTTCATTGTCACTTTCCGGAACGCCTATAAATTCCAAATCATTACGTAACGAATATTGCTCGCGAATGTTAAGAGAGTGTTGCATTTCTCCTAGGGAGCTTTGTAAGGCTGATAATTGGGCTTGTTGCGAAACAAGCTTTTTTTCTTGCGAGTCCAATTTTTCTGTTAGAATATTAATAGCCATGAATTGATTTTTGAGTTCTTGTACGTCTTTTTTTATAAGAAGCAGTTCAGAATTTTGTTTTTTCACCTCTTGAACCTCTAGTCTTAGATAATGTAGTTCCGAAAATAAATCTGCTACATCCAGAGTAGTCGAAGACTTGGGAACTTGTTTTTTTAAATTACGGGTTCCGCGCTGCGTGCTTACGCTATCCAATGCAGAATATGTTGTTACTGCTTCACAAGGACTTTGAAAAATAGTAAGCGTCTTATCGATATTAGAGCGCGAAGTTGTACACGACGGACAGATCCATTTCATTTTAAAGTCACTTGAAAAATTATTGTACGTCTCAATGTCAATTTTAAGGCATAAAATATCATAGTGTTCTTTACATACACTACACTTCAGAAATTCCATTGAGAAAATCGAATCCCCACAGCTATTGCACCTTGTAGACATGTTAAATAGAGTTTGTTTTAGATTGATCTTGAAGCTGTTTTGTAACAAACGTTATTGTTTATTAAGACGGCTACCGGTTAACCGATTAGCTAATGAGTTCGTAATTGTACGCAGCGACCAACATATATCCGTCACTTTTTATCATAAGCAAGTGTCCGTTGAACGTTTACGAGAGAGTAAAACGAATGCACATGATCTCAAGTAAAGTACAGGTAACTTTGTAACTTTCAGAAACACCTTAGATTTTACTTTGTTATTATTGTTTTAAAAGTTATTAATACACTGTGATAGTTTAACCTTATCGAAGAATAAATGCCTTGAAACAAACCGAACCACACAAATCACTAGACGCGCGTAATACTTTTTTTTTTTTTTTGCTATATGTTTGTGCAGAGCATTGTATAATCGATGTTTACTTTAACAGCGCTCGCGCACTACTCGCCACTAGCAATCAATACTAGCAATCGCCAGCGGCTCCGCCCGCGTTGAAAGAATAAACCGTAATGTAGTATTTTGATAACCATAGAAATGGTTAGAGTGGGTTAACCTTAAAAGCTAGATGTAGTCGCGGACTTTTATTTAGAACTTTTAGAAGGGAACAATTTGTAATACATAATTTTTGAACAACTATTACCGTTTACTCAGCGCACGCAAGGAAAGATTTAAATTGTGCTGTTTTCGCAATATTTTTTATTGCTGCTCCTCTGCTATTCATCTTAGCGTGATGTTATATAGCCTATAGCTTTCCTTAATTACACTCGAAGATTTTTTCTAATCGGTCGTGTAGTTCCTGAGATTGGCGCATTCAAACAAACAAACTTATCAGCTTTATATATTAGTATAAATATAAATATTTATAAAAAAACGATTATTTAATCTATTTTTCCCACTCCCAAGCTCCTACGCAGTCATATTTAACATTTGATATGTCACATGATTTAAATTTTTTGTTCAATTTAATTTGTACCAATAAAAAACCAAAACTCCATCAAAAACATTGTTTATTTCTTTATTTTACATTTCGCGTCTTAAGTGCAGTTTCCTAACATTATATATATTCTTTACATAGACTTTACACTAAAAATTATACCGCAATGAAATTATTTACAACAACACTTTATATATCTCTATACATATAACTTTTTGGTGCGAGAATTTGCCTCATGACTAATAGGTACTTTTGCGTCGCTATAAAAAGTAAATACTTTTTCAATATTAATTAAATATTTTTGAGCAATTATACTAATGGCACGACGTAATTTATAAGAATAAAAAAAAATGGATTAGAAAGTATTAAAAAATTAAACTTTAATTGGCTTTATATTTATAGAGTTTTTATATTATAGAGTGAGGGAGACATAAACGTTTATGAGTGTCTAATTTTAATAGAGAAGATAAGAGATTATTACTTATGTTTGTCTGATGGGCACATACAAAAAAGACAGAAAGGTAGCTTTATTTGCTTTCTCTTTTTTTCTTTAAACACATTTCAGGCCCCCTTACTCTAGTGTAATAAGTCTTTGTTTATATTTAACTTATTAAGATATATAAAGCCATGTTTTTACCAAATGACATGTAAACTGTTTTTGTAATACGATGGTATATTTTAATGAAATCTAACTTAATAATAAATGAATATATTTTCAGCAAAATAAATTATCAGTAATGATAAATATGAATTCAGCGATAAAGGTTGTCTGTGATTGTTTAGACTAGAATATGAGTATCGTGATTTTGTATCAATTTATGCGAATATAATGATTGCATTTGTATGAAATGTAATAGAATAATGTGTACTTACCTTTTTAGTCCGTGTAATATATTGTAATCGCCAATACGTTGAGTTATATAAAGATATTATACTAAAGTTTCGAAGCCACAAATATACCATATTACAATAAAGAGAAAGGAAATGAGTGTCTATCTTTTTTTTTATGTGTGATTAAGCAAAGATAAGTATACGAGTTTCATCTTTCCTAATTATTGTAACTCGTCACTATTTATTGTGTACTCTCACTTACACTGCCTTTGGCTCCCATAATCTAGTATAATAACTCTATAGTTACATGGCAATCGTAATATATGTAAGTCGATTTAAATTATTTCATAATATCATATTTTAATAACTTTGTTTAAACTGATTAAATAAATTAAATTTATCTCCTTGATTTCAAATCCATTTTTAAATCATAATCAAAAGCTAATCAGGTACTTAATTAAGCCTTTGAAAAGAGTTTTATTAATCTATGGGTACGCTGGAGTAATATTTTGATGTTAGTTAAAGATAAAAAAATGGCCACCATGGTGTACACAAATATAAATAGTATTGATTAGGATTTAGATCTTTGTTTAGTTTACATAAAAAAATTTATTATTTCCTTTTAACTAATGTATTTTATTAATTACAGTAGAAATTATGCTGTCAAAATGAAAAGAAAAAATACATTTTACTTTGAATTTATAAAATCGACAGATTTTTGTAAATGAGATGTATCGAATTCAAAATTTTGAATATAGACCATGAATACCAAAGTTAACTACTCCATTAAAATTTAATTAAATTTTTTCTGCCGTTAAACTATCTTTGAAATTGACATGTACATACAATTTTCTATTGATCCAAATGTTATAGCATTTGAAATGTAATATTTGTTTAATGGCTAATTTAGAGAATCTTTGAACAAGGCTGACGTGATGTGTATCAGAGACGAAAAACTTGTGAATTATAAAGGTAGTCCTGTATATATTGAGTTAAAATCTACGCCATCTTGTAATGCTATAAAGAACTGCCAATCAGCGTCATATTAAATATTAGGAGATTCCAATCGTTATTGCGATCGGGTTTCATGATCAGCCTGCTGCGGTTGTATCATACGGTCATAGTTATTATACTAGAGTAGATGAGCCATAGGAAAGTCTGTAACTGTCACATTATTTACTTAAAAACGTTCATCATTCTCTTACCATTATCCCACTCTAAGTGGGGTTGGCACAATATCCTTCTTCCCTTCTCCTCTATCATTCGTCAAATCTGGTGCCACTCCTTTAACATGCATATCAATTTTACACAATCGGCCTCCCCCTAGCCATAAAGCCATCCACATTAATATTTAAAACTTAAAAACTTAATACTTTTAAAATGATTACGCGTTTTTTTCATGTATAAAGAATTTTTTCAACATTCAACCTAATCCAACTACATTCAAAGTTGACATAATGCGCAAAAAGAAATAGATATGTTTATTTGCTTCATCTTTTATTTCGATGAAAACTTTTTAGGCTCGCATACTCTAGTATAATAACTCGTAGTAGTGTTAAATGAAAGAAGATTTGTTTGTGTTGACATGTATTTAATGTTTTACCATGTAACTACTAGTACCTACTACCAATGCAATGTCTAGAATAGAAATAAGAGAAAAAACTAAATATAAATTGTTAACATTATCTTAAATTATGTATAATGCTAGTGTGCCTTTGTATGTTTTCCGAGTTTCATAGTGGCAGTATGTAACATGTTCATACATGTGGGTTGTGGTTCATATTACAGGAATATTGAGCGTGGTTAATCTGTATAAAGTGTTCAGAAGTAAATATGGTAAAATTATATAAAGTGAAATATATACATTCCAAATTGTTACTAAAATTAATTGCATTCATTCTATATACTCAATTAAATGTTCTACTAATTGCATTCATGTTCAAATTTGGCGCAATTTTCACTTTCAGTGAAATATGAAAAGTTCAGTTAATTCGTACAATGAAATATAAATAACATTATTTTAGGTAAGTTGTATACAAATATGAAATCTATAGCGACAATCTACAATATGTGTTTGTTAACATTTGTTAAAACTGATTATAAATTCTTCAAATAGCATCATTTCGTTAAAAGTATTAAAACAAGATATTTTACATTAAATTATAAATTTAACATTCATGTTTAAAAAGGAAGAAAATTGTTTTTTAATTAAATTATTAAATTTCACGTGACATTTTTCAGAAAAATATTCTATAATGTTAAAAATTATGAGTGCAATTTGAAAATTGAATTCAATGTTAAATGGAATGCAATTAATTTTTGAACAAAGGTAATGTTTGTACGTATTTATATTGTGAAGTGTAGGTTTGGTCTAATTTTACTTTATTTACTGCTAAACGTGGATAATTTGGACAGTTTGATGCCTTTATATTCTCACACCTGTTACACAATTTTCATAGCATATTACAAAAAATATTTATTGCTGAAAAATAACTAACTAATTTTTCATTCGGTACATACATCAAACGGAAAAATATAGTAAGCTAACACGACACCAAGTCCTAATGCTAAAACATTTATTTTTTTATTTGAAAATATTTCTAGAGAAAAAGATATGCATCTATTATATTCTGATAACAATGGGTTTTTTAATCAGCTATTTAGGACTATTTTATCAATTTTGTGCCGACTATAACACTGTTTACGCTATGAAAGTGTTGTGATATCGTTAGGTGGAATTTAATGGGAATATAGAGAAACAATATGACATACCATAAACAGTTATATAGACATGCTCTACCAGACATCACGCCATACACACACCTATGCTATTTAAAGAAGGAGACATACAGCGTAGTTATGAATATCGTGTATACACGACCTAATACTAAGAGTTACTGATCAGAATTTTGCAGGTAGTTCTTAATTTTTTTTTAAATAGACATACTACGTTCTAATATTTTATTTTATTAAATTGCAACATTTTAATAAATACTTTTGTAGGGATCTAGATTTTGTTTGCATTAAATATAAATTTCCGTTATCTTTAATATTAAAAAAGGATTATTTCAGTTATTTTAAGGACATATTATTTATTGTCCATGCAAGATTTGCTAAGAAAATTAAATTACTTTCTGAAGCGAAAGTAGGTACAGAGAACTCCTGCAAAATCTGAGCTAACCAAATGACCCATTGTGCAGGCGCTACCAAATCTTACATTTAAATCCAATGGTCACATTTTATTTTTTATAGTTTTTAAGAAAAATTTATAGAAAATCTGTTTTTATACGGTCACAATTTTTTTTCCACTAGTCCAATATAATTGACATCGCAATGACACTTACTACTAGCCTAAAGAAGTGCTAAACTATTTCTTATAATTATACAATTTGGTTCTTAAAAACGGATAATGTTTAAATAATAGAATGCATATTGAAAACTTGCCACACTATTGCTGAAATGAATCGATACCGGCAAAGTCTGGTTAAATTTAGAGTATTCACAAAATATATTTTAATATATCCCATGTCGTGAATAAGCGGAATTGTTTAAATACGATGGTTCGAATGAATTAATTTTTTAAAAAATTAAAATTTCGTTAGGAAAATAGTTGACTAATTTGTTGAAAATTTAATTAATTCTTAATTAATTTCAAATTGAATGTTTTCAAACATATCATTTTATAATTCAATTAAAATGAAAATAAATTTTATTGAAAGAAAGGTGCTTTCTTAACTTTAATTGTATGTTGCCAAAGTGATACAAATATTTTATCATTTTGTTAGGCCTAACGCATTTTTCAACGTCTCTAGAAGAAAGAAACTATAGAATATCTGAATAAAGCCTAGAACGATTCACTTCAACACAACGAAACTCATGCAAATGCGAAAAACATGCACACTCAAAGCATTGGCCTAAAACTAAATGAAAATAAAACTCAAAATCATCTACCTTATAAACCTCATATATTATCTTGTACAATTTCACAACGGTCGTTTTTTTCGTACAAAAATTGCATAGCCAAAGATAGTTGTAAAACTAAATTTAAAAAATCCTTCACCTTTCAATTACGCGTACACAAAAAGTTTTAATTATTTATTCATTTAACGTATTGCCATTTTAACCGTTAAATGAAAAGGACATAACAGTACCGCCTTCAAAACTCAAATAGGCAACAAATCAAAGCCGAATATATCGCACGCTTAGTATTAAACTGACCGAAATCAAAATGAGGCTTAATTGAGTTAATACCTATTTCAATGTCATCTATGACACCACGCTGCGAACTATAAAAAAAGCTAGTGTTCTCTTGCTCTACCAAGTTAAAGAGACCCAAGTCACTTTAACTTTTATGGGTTTTGTAGACGCTACGCTTTATAGAATTCGGTCACTTTAATATTAAGCGTGCGATATTTTCACGTTCCGAATATAATAATATTTATTGAAAGCGTTTGGAAACGGCACAAAATTAGAATGATAAGAAAACTAAATCTAACATTTACCTAATTAAATGGGAATAATGCTTATCTATTCTAAGCCGCTAAATAAAACAAAAAATGCGCTTCGCGTTTCTCGGGCGGACCCGAAAAAAAACAAAAAAAGAGAAATAAAAAAAAAAACAAATGGAAATGTAATCGTGTTATACTTGAGTGTCTAAAGTTAAATTAGAGAACCACTAACTGTTAATGTCTTTATATGAGTGAAATAGATCACAAGTTAAAATATATTTTCCCGCAAACTTTACTTGAGTTTTTCTCATATTTGTAACTGTTGCTAAATTGCTGCCATTTAAGAAAAAAACTTTTCACTCTGAATCAGTGATTTTTCGTTATCTCAAGAGAATATAATAATAGTTCTTATATAATATAATTTCTTCTTTTATTTCGTGTGTTTCAAAACTAATGCTATTTAACAAAATTATACTAATACAATTAATTTTGTTGAATGAGTTAAATTGATTATGAAGAAAAATAAAATTTGAAAATAATTGAATTAAATTTGAAATTAATATAATTGTATTCAATTTAAAATAATGAGTGAATAATTTTATTAGAAAAATATTTATATTGATTTACTGATGTGGAATTTATTAGATATCCAAATGTGGCTTATATTTATAAATTATATCCTGATTCATAAAAAGATGATTTCATTTTTTAATAATATTAATTAATTAATACTTAATCCACATTTCTTGTAATTTTTTAACGTTATAATAATTTTGGTAATCAAAATATATTTGTATGACAGGAGTTAAATTCTATCATTTTCTTTGTGTTGCGTTAAAATTTCAAGAAAAGTTTGCGTGATTGTTAAAGGAATTATATAAATGTTGCCATTGCAGATTTTTTTCACCGTTATAAAGAGGCTATGGTTAACTTTGTGGTGCCGAAAAAAATTTTTTTTTGGTATAACTTTTTTTAGCAATGGCAATCCCGATTTCCCCCTCCCCCGCACTCGTAGTGTTGTGGCTGTGTGTGTCAGTGTGTTGCCGTCCGTCTTGATATGTGTGTGTGTGTTCACCGCCACATCGCCGTTAGCTAGAAAGCAAATACGTTCATGTAAGTTTGCATGTATTGGAAAGCGCGATCGTAGTCGAAAAACTGTACTCGAGGCGGCGTTGTGATATGACAGTTTCGTCGAATGTTGCCACATTCAAAAATTTACGTAAAAGATGGGAAAATTTTCATACAATATTTTTCCTTTTTTTTAAAATTTACATTAACTTCTTAAATTGAATAATTCCTCAAATATTTTTTTCGTCTAGATCGCAGATGTAAGTATATTAGATATGTACGTAGAAAACTTTACTAGTGGGTCGAAACAGAAAATTATGGACAGAAAAAAAAATAGGTAAGAAAAAAACACAAAGTAGCAAAAATTCAATGAGTTCTGAACAAAACATATATGAACGTTTACATTTATCCTAATATTTATTTGTCTTTTTGATATGTCGGTAAGAGACTAATTGAAAGCTTCATATATGTATTACCAAAATACAAAGCATCGTTCGAAATACGAAAAAAAATTCGTCTACCCTCAAAATTTACGACTATTTTAAAAAGACATTTGTAAAATACCTATGAAAATGTCTAAAACGTTCAGCAAAAAGAAGCGACTACCCGTTTTTTTTTAATATATTTCGAACGACGTTTCGCGCCAAAAAATTACAATTGACATATTTCGAAAGCGAAAGTACAGTCGGGCACAAATGGTCTAATCCTTTTTAATAATTTACACTACAAAATATTTTAGCATTTAAGTACAAATCTATCAGTTAAGCCTATAAAGCAATTTAACGATTGCCTCGTTAAAAATATACGACGTTTGCGCGCGACTGTACACGTATATTTATATATTTTCAAATACATCTTATTAAATATCTACACGTCTTATATTTATTATCGAAAATTGACGTCGCATTCGTCAGCTTTTATATATTCCAATTCGATATGTTATTCAACTTTACATTTGCTTTAGAAATGGCGCTTTTACACATAATCACCTAGCATCGTATATGAATTAAATTTTAAAAAGTTATCTTTGACTTTTTAATCTGTATCATATAAAAGACTGTGTGTTAAACAGTTTTATTGAGAAATTAATAATTTATTATTATATGCGTGTCGTATAATTAATAACTATTATCTACTCTGATACTATAATACAAAGGTTATAAAACTGAAACCAAAATTCTTATGACAAACATTACGTACAGGCCAAAAATAAAAAATTAAAAAGTTTTATTACGATACAGGTCTTGTATGGACGCCTGTATCATAATATAATTTTTTAATCATAACGATACACCTATACAACCTCCAGCTGGACCGAGGAGGTTGAACCTCTACCTTAAAAAAAAGGTTTCAATGAACGAGTCCGCGGCGACGCAACGCGCATGCGCAATCGATGTTTGCGCGTTGGCGTTAACATTTGACATTTAAAAATCTTTTCAATATTTAAACAAAGTTTGGTTTTTATTAATATTGTTTTACGTATTATAGTATGAGAGTAGATAAAGTAGTGTATGACACTGTACATAACTTGGTCTTATAACACTCGTGTGATACTATAACACACACTCGTGTTATAAGAACCCTTATTATGCAACAGTATCATAATCTACTATAATATATTATTTTGTTTGAGACAATTAAAATGCATACATATAACGATTTGATACTTGTCGTTATTAAATCTTTAGGACTTATATAATTAAGTCAAAATCAGAACAGCGTCAAAAGTTAATCATATACGATACCAGGAAATCATATATATGATTTATTTCATCAATTCAACACACAATTTGACATAAATATAACATCATTTCACTACATGTGAACTCAAACACAATCTAATAATTTTGAAAATTATACTCCTATCTATTATTTATACGTGTCATTATTTTTTTTTAACTAACTATTTGAAATAGTGCGTCGTTTTAACTACTATACTAAAAAAAAAAATTCCAGACACTTTCTTATACGATTGTACTTTCCTATTGGCGGGAAACAATAAACATTATTTACATAATTTTTGGTAACTATTAAAATATTTCAAAATGTAATAACATTTTCAGAACTTTGGCTAATATTTGGCTTAGATGAAAAACTAAATTTTTTTAACTTAACAAACAAACAAAAAAAATTATGTAAATTTTTCTAGTGTTAATATTGTTTTTTTTATATAAACATATTTGATTTCGGAAAATTGTACAATTATTATAAGAATATATAAATCCTTTACACGGATAGGTTAGTGTTTTAAAAATCGGCTTTGGATATGTTTGCTTGAAAAGAATTATTTTGTAATAACGTAAAAATTACATAGTTTAAAAGAATTATTTTGGAAATATATACTTGTCGCATTTTTAGTATTAAAGTGACCGAATACAAAAATTTGTCTTAATCGAGTTAGATACACCTTAGTTAGGTAATCCTTAAGTTACCTAACTAAGTACACCCTAGTTAGGTAAACCTTATTTCAATGTAATTTAAGACATCACCCACAAGTTTTGTAGGCGTTACGTTATCGCAATTGGTCACGAAAAACTTTTTAGAATTAGGTCACTTTAATACTAACCATGCGACATGTTTAATATAATATGTAGTAAACAATTTTATTCAAAAAAGCCTTTGCACCGTTAGACACAGAAATAAAATCATCGTCTCAAATTATAATATATTATTTCAATTTTTTTAAGTGTTTATCAAGATAAACACTGTGTGAACACATTTGAACACAAGTGTTCAAATGAGACAAGTCTCATTTGAACACAATTGACAACATGTGCTTTTCAATCGCAACACAAATTTCTTAAAACCGTAACTTAACAGAAATTAATTTTCAAAATTGTAACTCGTCAATACGATCTTACTCATTCACAAAACTCATTTCTGGTATAAACAACTTCAGCTCCATAGATCTATCTTGACTTTTGCGCATTAAATTCAGTGCGAATCTCTCAAGCAAACATTTCCAAAAACCTCTATGGTCCCTACTGTAAAAATTGTTTTTAAAATATATTGGAATAATTTATTGAACAGTCACTCCAATACCGCAGAACAAAGAAAGAATACTCTCCGTTTCAAAAACATGTAATGAAATTTTAAATAATAAGCGTTTAGTTTGTTGTAGCTAATGAAAAATAAATTTGTAATTACCTGTTGCTATCTATTAACAACTGCCCAAAACCCAACTTCAGCCAATTGTTTAATATTAAAAATTTAATATTATTAATTAATATTCTTTATTAGCTTTACCAAAACGCTTATTATTTAAAATTTCATACAAAACCGTCTACTACTAGTACTTGGTCAATTACTAGTGCACTTACCTTAAACAAATAATATATGATAGTATATTCATATGCATACAGAGTGGTACAGATGATACGACATTAATTGAATCCAATTCAAATTCAAAATATTCTTTGTTCAAATGTACTGTTTTCAATACTTTTGAATTGTCAAATGTTTTGAAGCTACCACTGTTTCGACAGTTTGATCCTATCGAGAAGAACCAGCAATAAACTCTTTTCACCAAAAAACTGATCACTTAAACGTATAAGATAAATTTAGTATAATCTCCTTAAAATTCTTTTTTTTTAATATTTTCGAAGAAACTAAATAGTCTTAGGGTACGGTCATTGATCTCTATAAACCGTGTTTCTTTTTTAAAAACGTATCATAATTTCTTTTGCTAAATAGTTAACTATTATTAATTAACAAAATAAATATAATTTAATTGGGAGCTGGTTTTGTTTATAATGGTTCACTTGACTTGTAGCGACGCACAACAGAAGAAGACCCTAATATTCTCGTTTTTTCTCACTCGCACCAAAATATTTTGTTTTTAGGTCAAGGTTATATGCCATATTATATTTAGAATTACGTGTTGGGGTACGGTCATTGATCTCTATAAACCGTGTTTCTTTTTTTAATATAACTTAGTTTCTGCGGTTCAAAATATTTCACCGAATTAACTGTTTTTTTATTCAGATTGCTTAGGTGAGTAGGTACATAAAATTAAATTAAATGTCGTATGGTCATATCCACCCTGTATATATATTTTTAAGTTATACTTCTTTTGACTTCTTTGGTTTTAGTGTAATTTATATAATAATATATTTCCTTTAAGAAAAGAATTTTCAAGCTCTAAGCGATAAGTATATCTTATAGTTGCCAGCCAATTTCTCCAGTTTCCATAATTTCATTAAAATTAACATAGAAACTAATTTGTCTGTTATATTTTTACGACTTATTCGCTGGACCAATATTAATAAACTTAGAACAATTAAAGCTAATATACCGGGCTCATATAAAGGATAAAAAAAATTATATTACTGAAAAAGTCCTTTAGCTTTAAAGCTTAATTTGACGCGGTTAAAATCAGTTTGTATATAAATAGTTATATATCTTATCGTCAAAGAAGTATAACCTATAACGCAATAAATTTTTAAATTTATAGGCCGACAAACAACTGTACTATACCATAGACAAACACGACGGACTAAAACTTATACAAATATACAATACTATTATACAATTAGACATTTAAAAAAATAACATCAATAAAAACAACACCATTTTTTCCAACTATCTCATACAAGGTTTTGTGCAGTTAAACCCGGTCACTGTTCTAGCATTTACACTAACAAATCAGTTAGATTTGAACCGCATCGGAGTCACGATCTGGTTTTAATTTAACAAGCTGGTGCAATTTTAAACCCAACATTGTAGAATAGAAATAGATAAAACAAAACATAAATATACAGGACAATCATTTCCGTCCCCAAAGTATGGAATATATGGCTTAACAGCATGTTTAATTTTAATTATATATAATTTTTATTATAAAATATGAAAAACAATGTTAAGATTTAAGAATCACACCAGCTTGTACCGTCTAGTAACAGTATCGTGACCATACCGTCACTAGAGCGAACCAGAAACGGTTCACATAATACGTCAACGCAATCCAACTAGAGTTTAGTTACAGTTTCGTACCGGAGTGAACCAGAAACAGATCACATAATGCGTCAACGCATTCAAATACTGTTCATTTATATTATCGTACCGGAGTAAACCAGAAACGGTTCACATAATGCGTCAACGCATCCAAATACCGTTCATTTACATTATCGTACCGGAGTGAACCATTAACGGTTCACATAATGCGTCAACGCATTCAAATACCGTTCATTTACATTATCGTACCGGAGTGAACCAGAAACGGTTCACATAATGCGTCAACGCATACAAATACCGTTCATTTACATTATCGTACCGGAGTGAGCCAGAAACGGTTCACATAATGCGTCAACGCATCCAAAGACCGTTCATTTACATTATCGTACCGGAGTGGGCCAGAAACGGTTCACATAATGCGTCAACGCATTCAAATACCGTTCATTTACATTATCGTACCGGAGTGAACCAGAAACGGTTCACATAATGCGTCAACGCATCTAAATACCGTTCATATCGTACCGGAGTGAACCAGAATCGGTTCACAAAATGCGTCAAAGCTCATTCAAATACCGTTCATTTACATTATCGTACCGAAGTGAGCCAGAAACGGTTCACATAACAACGTCAACGCATCCAACTAGTCAATATACCCACAAATAACATTCGAAGCCCAAAACTTTGGTCCATATCGTACACAATTCACATGTCTTTTTCAAACACTTTGCGTTTTGTGATTTATATAATTTCCTTTATACACAATTATAAACTAACTTGCCCTTACTAGTAATCGTGCTCGAGCCCGTTGTTCTGGCCTTGCCGGTTCTGGTCTTGGTTGTCCTTTTTGAACGGGGCCTGGCCTTTGCCCTGGCCGATTTGTCTGGACGACGAGAAGCATAGCTTCATCACGAACGGGAACTTTGCGCCTGGAATGGCGGGTTACATACTTTAATTTAGAGTTACACAAGTATTATTAACGAGTAAAACGACTAGGGGAATGCCGAAAAAATAGTATTGCTTGTTTGATCTATACTAATATTATAAAGAGGAAAAATTTATATGTAAGTTTGTAATGTTTTCACACAAAAACCTACTACTGGACCGATTTCAAAAATTCTTTCACCATTGGAAAGCTGCATCTTTACTGAGCAACATAGCCTATATTACATTACAATAGGGATCCGTTATAAAAATGTAATAAGGTGTAAAAAATTAGTCATTAAAATCTATCATCGCAAGCGCGGCGGAAACTATTGATGATAATTTTAACAAAAATAAATCTATAGTCCGACTTAGTAGACTTTCCACTGCCATGAGATCGGTATGTACGCGGGTGAAACCGCGGGATATCACTAGTTAACAAAATATACGTGCCTGGATGTTGTATGGTCGCATGGTTGCACGCCATGATCGCCATCACCGACTGCGAGATGTTTTGAAACTCCATCAGACCCGAGGATGATCTGCCAAAGGGGATTTAGGTTATGAAATGACTTTCATATCCAACATCATTCAATCAATCTGGATTTTGTACTGTTAGAAAAAACAATTGTAATAAAAAACTTCAGATCAATAAAAGTCCTTCACCTTTCGCTCTTGAGAGGGAACTTGGAGATGGTGTGAGGCGGAGTGACGCCGTAGTCCTTGAACACCTGCAGGAGCTGGTCGTCGGACACGTCCGGCGGCGTGTTGAAGAAGTGCAGCACCTGGAACGAGCAGAATTAATCTCTGTATGTACCTTAATATATATATTTGTTAACAAATCCAAAATGTCAAAATTCGCTCTTTCAAATTGACATTTCTTTGGTTGATATCAATTTAATCAAAAATGGTGAACGTACCAAAACAGCGCAGGACGTACTGCAAGAAATGCAAATGCCATTAAGTGCATAAAGTATCACAGTACAAAAAATCAAAAGAAAGGCACGCTGCGCAAGGAAGAAGACGTTACGATCGTAAACAGCAAGGTGGAAGATGAGACATCTTCAAGAAAAAGGCAAAAACCGCTAAGAAAATTGTGCTGCGTCTGGAATGTGCAGACTGCAAAGTTAGATCTCAGGTGGCCCTGAAGCGCTGCAAGCATTTTGAACTAGGAGGAGACAAGAAGAGAAAGGGACAAATGATCCAGTTCTAGGCTGCATAATAATAAATAAGTTTAAATCCTATTATACTATTGGACATTACCTCAATGAACTTGGATTGGAATTGCCAAATTATGTACCTAATCGATAAGAACTTTCTCCAGCTTCGCACTTAATCCTTACTAATAATATGAATTCGAAAGTCTTTATACCTTGGAAGGAGGCTGTATCCGGTTCTTATGTATGGATGCGGGCGTGAGGAAACGGTTGTTCTTGTTACCAACGTAGTCCTTGAACGAGGGGCTCTTGTCCGGTAGAGGGTACGGGTTCATCACCTCCGAGAGGTACGCCTGTTTTGAGAACCTGAAACGAGTATTCATTAACAACTACCTCATATTAAGCAACGTCATGTACCACTCAAAGACTTTATATAAATAGCAATTATGCTAGTTATTCTTTTTTTTTTTTATTGATTTTCATTTTTTCTTTTCCCTTTATATTCTTCAGATCGATAGTCACTTACCTACCCAGTTTGCTCGGCAACTATTTTATTATTTTTATCTAATAAATATTTGTTTTATTTATGGATAAGAAGCAACTTTTTCAAGTCACTACGAGTGAGCAATAAGTCACTAGGATTGGATAAAAAAGACAATTAGTCAAAAATTCACAGTCAGTGGATAACAAACCACCGTGAGTGCGCCATAAATCATCACGAGTGGATAACAGCACACAAATAGTGGGTAACAAGTAACTATGAGCGGCAATGTGATTATTAGTTGGTATAAGGCACAACAAGTAACAAGTTACTACGAGTGGGCAATAAGTGACTAGGAGTGGATAAAAAAGACAATTATATCGTAAAAAAACACAGTCAGTGGATAACAAGCCACCGTGAGTGCGCCGTGAAATAATCGATTATGTTTTAATTAATAATCGATTTTTTAAAAATTGATTATTTTAATTATCCTCTTTTTCTTATTTACTTTTTTCTTGTATTTTAAGATAATATATAAATAGTAGGATGAAACCAATTATGCATTGGTTTCATCCAACTATTTATAAAATACACATTTTAACAAAATTTCACAAACAGCGCAACTGTAATTATTTCTTGATAGTTTTCCACTTTAATTAGCCTTCATTGTAATTAATTATTAATATCAAAAAGGCGCCTTGTCAAATAGTCAGAAAAAACGAATATTATTAATCGATTACTTTGATATTTATATTTGATATGTATAATGATGCGATTATTTTTAATGGGAAAAAAATCGATTATTTATTAATCGTTTCTTTCTAAGCCAAGTCACATCCGTAGTAACGAGTAACTGTTAGCGGCAATGTCATTATTAGTTGGTATAAGGAACAACAAGTAACAAGTTACTACGAGTGGGCAATAAGTGACTAGGAGTGAATAAAAAGACAATTAGTTCGTAAAAATTCACAGTCAGTGGATAACAAGCCACCGTGAGTGCGCAATAAGTCATCACGAGTGGATAACAACACACAAACAGTGGGTAACAAGTAACTGTGAGCGGGAATGTCATTATTAGTTGGTATAAGGAACAGCAAGTAACAAGTAACTACGAGTGGACAAGTGACTAGGAGTGGAGAGGAGTTAAGTGAATTAAACGGGTGAGAAAGTGGTAACACTCACGCCAGTGTAAGGGTGTAGTCCCCAACAGTGACGTTGTTCAGGTTCTGCACGCAGCGCTCCACCGAGACACCGTCACCCATCTGCACCATCGCTGTACCCTCTTTTGTCTTCAGGAATTTTATCTATAACGAACAGACAGAGGGTGTATTAAACTCATAATATATTAGATCTGTCTTAGAGAGTCTCTCTCGAATGCATATATATCTTGTAGGTATATCTATTCGGAATCTCGGAAACGGCTCCAACGATTTTTCAGAAATTCAGTATGCAGGGGGTTTTGGGGGAGAAAAATCGATCTAGCTAGGTTTTATTTAAAACAAAACTCGTTTTATACCTGCTTTCGGGAAAATGCTAAAATTTATGTATGAATTCAAAAGAATTTTCGCTCTAAAATGTCAAGTCATGACAGCCCATTTGGGGAACGAGCGGTCTAGAGAGGTGGTAATACCTAAGTTCGAGCCCCACCTCCTCAAGTTTTTTTTTTCAATTTTTAGTTTTTTATTTTTTTTTAACTTAAAAAAAATTACCGAGCAAGGCTAGGTCAACCAGGTACTATGCATTATACATTTTCAGACTTATGACGTTTGCGTCGTTTATTCGTCTGTGGTGCAAATGCATTCTAATATAAGGTTAGGCCTTAAAGGACTCGATTACAGGCCGTTAAATAAACTAATATAAGGTCTCTCACAAGCAGTCAACTTCCTCTTTTCGCGATAACGGCTTCATTATAACAAAACTGTTCTTTGTTAATATAAATATCCATAACAAGGGCTTTCATTTTAACCTTTGTGTATTCCAAAACACATACATTTTGTACTGAACGAAGATAAACAGTTTCTTAAGATCCGATTTATTTTTTGCGATAGCAGTACAATCAACTCCTAGAAGTAATAAGGCTGTGATATCTTTCTTTAGTTTACCTTTGCTTAGAACTCCTTAAAAAAGAAAAAGAGAACACTGACCGCAGCAAAATGGTCCTTCGAGCCGGATTATTTAAATTCAGTTGGTTCCTGCCGTGTGGTAGACGGCTGAGTAGAATAGATCACCCTCATTTCTTGCCGAGGTATCGTAAAAGGAAACTAAGGTAAGTTCACCCGCCGTGTGGTATCCGACTGAGTAGAATAGACCACCTTTTTTCTTACCGAGGTGTCGTAAAATACGCCTAAGGTAAGTTAACGTCAGTTAAGCGCCGATCGTAAAATACCTAGCCTAATCACATGACAACATGTTTTGACATGTTGTGCCGACCCCACTAAGAGTGGGATAATGGCAGGAGGATAATAATGATGGTTTCTATATTGGTTCAAAAACACTTACTCTGACGACGTTTCCATATAAACAGCACAGATTGAACAGTCTGTCCGCGTTCACCGTCGTGGGATCCAACCCATACACCATCATTACCGCGCCCTGCTGAGGAGGACCGCCCTGACAAACAAAATGACACATAAATTTTAATATATATAATATCAGTAAGTGACTTAATGCCAACTTAAGTGACTTCGCGAAGTCGCGACTTCATTGGTATCAAGTTTGTGAAATACCCTCAATCGAGTAATGTATGTATTTTTCCAGTTCCCTAAGCTCGTATTAATCAATTGTGTGCTTCTTCTTCTGGAACAATATTAAGAAATTTAAAGCCTATATATTGGGTTTACATTTGAATAAGAAAAATTTGATACTTTCTTCGAAAAAAACAAGCAATAGTTGAGACGAATTTAACATTTATGGAGACGTGAAATAGAATGAAATTAAGATTAACAAAGCACAATTAACTCATGATGGCGTCAGCTTAGATTTTGCATTTGTTTAAAACAGAGCAGATCATCACGATTTTGACAAAAACCCTTTCCCTGATCTTCTTTTGGATCTAAGTATCCCATATATATATTTTTTATTTTTTCATTTATCTACCTGATTCTGTGGCGGCATTGGGTGGTGCATGGGAGGCGGTGGGACGAATCCCTCACCGCCATAACCTTCTGGACCGTAGCCGCGCGAATCTCGCTGAAACACGTTCACACATGTTTGAACGCGAGCATTATATAAACAGATTAGCTGACCGGGCCAACTTTGTTTTGACATATAAATTATATGTAGTACATAATTTATGAATAACTTTCACCGTTTACTTAGCACACGCAAGGAAAGCTTTAAATTCTGCAATTCTCATATTCATTCTAGCGAGATGTTATATATTCTACAGCCTTCCTCAATAAATGGACTATCAAAAACTTAAAGAATTTTTAAATCGGTCTAGTAGTTCCTAAAATAAGCGCGTTCAAACAAACAACCAAACGTTTGAGATAGTGTAAGGTTTTTGTCATACACTAGTGTTGACATGTTGTATGTAGGTATATATTATATTTGTATGTGTCTTGTGTATTAAAATATATATAATGGAATATACATGAATCACATACACTACAATCATCATCTGGTGCCATCATCGAAATGAAGTTCGAAGGTCAGCAGGAGAAAACTTTTCTGGAGCAACAAAATCCAAAACCTCAATGAAATCCGGGTACCTCAATGAGCCCTGGCTTTCGTGTTTCTAATGCTGACTTACTAATGACTTTGAACTTAAAGCTTGTGAATACAAATCATAGGATATCAGTTTAAGCAATGATTTCAGCTACCATCATTCTAAGTATCACTCACCGGGTGATGTGGAGGAGGCGGTCCATGTCTGTCTTTCATCATCCCAGGGGGTGGTGGACCGCCGCTACCGAAGTCCATATCTAGAATTGTCCAAAGAGATCCCAGTTAAGACCTTCATTCCCAAATCAGTCCAATGGTGAAACTGTGCGGCTCTTTCGAGGAGGTCACTAGTTCAAACTCCAGGTAGGCCAATGAGTTTTTCTATTAAAACTTATGCGCTTAATTGATAATTGCAATTTATCACATGCTTTTCTGTGAAGGAAAATATCGTGAGGAAACCTGCATATCTTTGGAGAAATCCTAGAATATCCCAAGAATTCTCCAGGATCGGTAGGTTACACCTATGTGTAATCCACCCATACGCATTGATATAACGTGATGCGTCTAACCTCCAACCCTTTTTTTAATACGGAGAGAGGAGGCCTATACCGAGCAGTGGATGTCAACATGGGACCCAACTATTTACACAGGTCGGACTTTCAACATCGCGCAAAGAGAAGGCAACTGAGTAGGAAAGCGGACCCCGGGTCTTAGTCGGGACAAAGCTAAGTTGAAGAAGAAGAAGAGGCCTCTGCTTTGGGTATAGACCCAGCAGTGGACCCAGTATAACATACAGGTCGTCACTTTACTTCCTTTTTTATATATAGAACTCGGATTCCAAAATCTTTATACCACCGAAATCTTTTTACCCACAATTTCGTTCTCGTAGACTGTTGTCGCGTGATAGGTTTATAATAAGATTGCGCTTTTCAATATTAACCTGTTCCTGTGGATTAACAGGATTTCTATAGCCTATTTGTTACCCCGGTATATAAGGAATAATTGTGCCAAATTTCGTCGATATTAGTTCAGCGGATTTGCCGTGAAAGAATAACAAACATAGATCCATATTCATAAACTTTCGCACTTATAATATTAGTAACAGTAAGATTTAATTATTTACTTAACAAACTTAAATTTTAGGCAGAAATCACTACAATATTTTCGCCAAAGGTTAAAAGGGTTGAGTTAATTTCCAAATTGCAATTTTACTTTGTAAAAAATATGCAGTATTTTTAGACGCAGCATTGTTACGTTGTATATACAATCGGTACAAGGCGTGATAGCCTAGTGCAAATAAGACATTGTTATTTTAACTTCGCGTCATATATGCAATCGCCGCGTGTTGTTGCGTGGTATCCCGCAAGGTGATTCATTAGGACCTAATATACTGAACTGATTTAACGCCGTGTGGTATCCGGCTGAGAAAAATAGTCCACCCTCTTTCTTAGCGAGGTTGTTGTAAAAGTCATATTTATAATATGATCATGGGTTTATGATGGACGCACCCTTACTTTCCTGACTTGAACCATTCCACCTCCTTTCGGGGCATTTATGTAAATGTGATAGACCAATTGGGCGCGTGCGGTATTAATGGCATCTGGGACCATTAGATTTGAATTTATTACCGCAGGGCACTAGGCGACGCGCTATCAACGTTCAACAGGTTGTTTTATTCATAGGAAAAAATGTTTTGACTGTGAATTAACGGGTCGGTCGGTAGGCGTATTAGCTGCTTATTTTTTGCTTCTAAGAAATCTTCTCTCCTTTTGAAGAGAAGGGTTGGATCCAATACGGATTGATGTGTTAGATTTATCCCAAAATTTCTATTGAAATATGATATGTAATGATTTCCTTTACCAAAAAGGTCTAAGGCTATATATGGTGAGTAATTGTAAATAGCAATTAGGCACAAAAGTTTTAAAACACATAGTTGCCAACCTGAGCTTTGAATATGTCTCTCCGATCACCTGTCACCATAACGTATCAAATAGGTAACTGATATAGTCCAGTAATTTTAGCTTAAATTAGGTAAGAATCTCTGAATTCGACATACCCAGCTGGAAATCTGTAAATACTTGTATATTGACACACTAAAAGTTCCTACATATAGATCCTACATTAGTTCCTACATATACAAAACCTACATATAGTAGGGTGTACGCAACTATTAAATTTCAAGGTCAAAGGTCACAAAAATCGGTCTTATGCCCTTTTTTTGTAAATAAATTTCACATTTCCTATGGGTTTTTGGAATTTGTATTTATTATCAATATTGTAGAATTCTATTTTAGCATTCTAGAATTCTAGAATAGAGAGAATTCTAGAATTTTACATATGTAGGTTTTGAGAGAACTTTTAGGGTGTCAATATACAAATATTTACAAACTTTTTTGAATTCAGTCACTTAAATATTCAGCTTGCGATATATTCAACGAACAGACAAGCATACTGTTTTATATATTCGCTGTATTTATAGCGGCCTCGACGTACGCCGAATAGTAAGAACTAGAGATCTCATGCTCCATTAGTGCCGAAGCAAACTCCCTATTTTCGCACAAGACTAATACAATCGATTCCATTTGGCACACGTAGCGTTCCAACCTAATCTATATATATAAAAGAAAGTTGGTCTAAGTTACACTATTTATAACTCAAGAACGGATGGACAAATTCGGCTGAAAATTGGTGGAGAGGTTGTTTAGAACCAGGAGACGGACATAGGATACTTTTTATCCCGTTCGACCGCATTTATTTTATCCCGTCAAGTCACTATAAAACGTGGTATAGCAAAAACGACTATGACATGGAAAAACAAAACATAAATGACAGCTAAACGTAATTGAGTCTTTGGATAAGTATGGTAAAAATATGACAATTATCAAAATAGTAGTAGCTATAAACGTTACTACATAGTATAAAACAAAGTCACTTTCTCTGTCTGTCCGTATATCTCTATGTTTGCTTAAATCTTTAAAACTACGCAAAATATTTTGATGCGGTTTTTTTTAAGTATATAGAGTGATTGAAAAGGAACGTTTATATGTATAATAAAATTCAATATGGAGTAGAGAAATACTGTGATTATCACTGAGTGACATAGGCTATATGCTTTATACCCGTGCGAAGCTGGGGCGGGACTCCTAGTATAATATAAATATAACCCATGATTTTATGGATGTTTGGTATTTAACCACTATCCATCAATCGAAATTTAACTATTACATTTAGTGGAATTCGATTACAAATATAGCACAGAGGGACGTAGTATTTGCAGATCTCGAGTATATAAACGATTATAAAGTAATAATAATATGTTCACTCAAAATAACTCTAATGAATGTACAATTCTGAATTAAAAACAATCTTATCATAAAAATGTAAGGCTCTCAATCAATTATTTGGTTGCATATCAGGCGCCGAAGAAAGAAGATTGAGTTCACGAGAGCAGGGTAACGTTAGAATTAAAAGTACGTTCAAAAAATTACCAAACAAATGAAATACAACAGACCTGCGTAATCAAATATATTTCTTCATTGACTGACAATGTTTCCCATACAGTAGTCAGCACTGTTTTATCACTGACTTACAAACCTTCATACACGTTACATTAAGTAGCACTTTAAATTCAAGTCCTTGCAATCAATCAATCTTCAGAAAGCAAATCTATTTTAATTAAATTTCATTTTAATGAAATCGCTAGTAAATATATGAAGCAAGGGCTCTCTTCTTTTATAAATTACTTAATTTTTCGCAACATTAAACATAAAGAAAAATAAATGTTTACCTCAAATACTCCTGCTTAGAAGTTTTTATTTCTTGTAGTAGGACGCAATCACAGTTGTGATCTAATTTTACAATCAGGAATAATATTACACGCATACCTAGCTTACAAGATTAGCCACACACAGGACATGCATAGGATTTATTATAGGTTTTGGAAAATAAAAGTCTGTTTTGTAATATAGTTTATTGTGTCTATGTTTAATAGAATAATAGTGACATTAGTATTGCTTATTGATAATAATGCAGTAGTTTTGTATTGTTATAGTTTATTTTCTTCCAATATCGATGTTTGCAGTGGATTCACAACAGCGGATGATTTTTAGTAAATAAATCTTTGTATATTCTGTCATTTAATGGCAATGAACATCAAATACAGTCCATGTTATCAACTGTCTATAATTCAATTGTTTGATACGCTTTCTGAACAATAATATTATGTTAATTAGATATATTAAATTTTACTATGTTAATTATCAATGTTATTTGCTTCATTAATCAATTTAATATAATTATTTGTTTCGTTTGTTTTATGTTCATGTATGACATTTGGTTAAAAGTGGAAAGTTTCAACGTCATTAGCCCGAACAACATGCACCATTGATTTTACAATACGAGTTATTTAATGAAGTACGGATATAAAAGTACATTAGTAAGATATATCTAAAAGGTTAGGCAAACGAACTGATATATTGTATGAGATTTAAGAAAAAGGAGAGGTATACAAGTCAAGAGCCAGATTTTATTTTGTTGCTCTATTATCTAGTACATTATATCGACAAAAACAAAAAAATAACACTTAAAGTCTACAAGTACATCAAAAATACACATGGCGTTAAATCTACACCGGGTTTCTATATCGCAGCTAAGTTAAATACCAAATTTTATAATTTTCAATTAAAAGTTACATTCAAACAAATGAAATACTGGAAATGGCAGCGATCATTCGAGTTTTAGATGTCGGATTACGCAAAGAAAATACAAATATTGCTCCAAATTTAGACTCAAAGTATATTATTATAAACGTTTCTGATACCTTTCTTGAGAAAAATACAACGCAAGATAATATAAATGAATTAAGAGTGATAATTAATATCATCCAATGTATAAGTTTGATGACAATCCATATAGGTTGGAAGAAAATAACTCCACTAAATTTAATGTAGCATAACATTGAAAAATTAAAAGCCACATTAAAATCAAGACCTAAATAAAAATTTAATTAGTAATTTGAGTTTGAAATTTTTAATCACAACAGCTTCGTATGTTGAGTTTATGTATAGTTGAGATATAGAAACCTGATTAATTCAAACATTCAAAATACGTGACATTAGGGCTGGTTGCAATCTCTTACACTAACGCACAATAATACACACCGTTCTGGTTTTGTTCGCATGATTGATGGCTGTGTTGGCTGCAGGAATCGTCAGTGCAGGATCTTGGCTGTTGCGACGTAACTGTGGCGGGATCTGGCGATAGTCCATATTTTAGTCCATGATCAAAGGATTGTGCCTTTGTTATACAATGCGTAAGTCAGGAGTATAGATTTTGTGTTTTTCATAAGTGTTATATTCGCAGAAATCCAATTCTCCGAAGATACCTATAAAACGAATGCTTTCAAGTTTCCTTTTTATCAGCAATCTCTTTTAAATAATTCTCGATCTTAAAAACATTTATATTTTTGCATTAGTGTGTTTAATAGATTTCATATTTGTTTCATTTTGTTATTTAATCGACTATTACACTTTCTTTGGGATTGTGAGTTCTTCTGCTTTAAAGTGATTTATAAATTTGCATTATATATTTGTATATTCTGTAGATTTGAATTGTTTTTGATCATTACATTCTTATGAAATGTATTTCGATTCAGACTCTGCATATCTATGATATTGGCTATAGATAACTGTATTGTAATTTTTAATCTTGGTTAGTTCTAGTGGTGTTTTTATATTTTGATTTTTGTTTCATGATGATTCTTTTCATAATAATGCTTCCTTTTCATATTGAGTACTTCACTTGCATGATATTGTGTCTGAGTTTCGCGTCTATGTCTGTTTGTTCCAAGATACAGAAATCTATTGTATGCAATAAATGTTTTGTATTTCTGTTGTAGTTCTTCTGAGTTGCTTTTATGTATGTTGTGCGCATGCTTGAGTTTATACAATTCGCTATTGATATTTTAGCTACTGCACTATCGTGTATTTGTTTAGTTGAAATCATTAAAATTTTAAGTTGTAACGTAGCAACGTATGAAAAAAAAAACCCTTCCAAACTTCAGTGCAACACCGTTAATCGTAAGTAAAAAAGTAAATAGGTATTTTGGAAATTTCTCGTTTCAAATTCTTTGGAAATGCCACATACATATCCTGTTGCCACAATAAACTGCACTCAATATCGCCCGCTCTCAAGTCACCTGCGACAATGCTTCCGTATAAACTGAGTTAATTGTTTAAAAGCATAGGCCTGCGATCGTTTAATAATTTGAAAGCATCAGCACGCAACAAGTTAGGGTAATTTTTGAAGTTAGACTAGCGTGAGTGGTATTTATAAAGGTCGCAGTTAGCACCTGGCTATAAGCGGCACAAGTTTGTGTGGTGTGGAGATACCTTAAAGAGATCTATCCACACATGTCTCTTGAAGGAATCTGTACCATGGGAATAAGCAAAACCTTGTAAGGGACGTTTATTTTCGGCATAGAGGTTTACATCCTGGGTAGCTATTGCTCAGGTTTCTTTAGAGATAACATGTTTAATTGATATGGAAATATTTGTAGGCAGCAGGGAGATGTGATCGCTAATCTAAGACTAGTTAAAGAAAATCAGTAGTAATATGCGTTGTGCTTAACGGTTCAGTAAATGCATAACTGTTCCGCATAACAATGGGTATTTCTCTGAGCGTAATCCTTTGAATATTTAGCAGTTGGACGAGTATTTTATGTTAGGTCGACCCGGACATTTTTTCTTTGGCTCTATCAAAAAATATCCGATCCCATGAGAATTTTGTGTAGAAAGGACAATTACGGAAGGTAGCATATGTCGACCAGCGAAAATTTTAAATTGAAATGAATTATTAAAAACTTATATAATAAAATTAATAAAATTGATGAAATTAAGATTATCCGTTACATATTAAAGGGATAATAAAGTGTAAAAAATGTTAAAACAAACAAAAAAACAACAATTAAATTGCCAAAACAGTTGAAACATCAGTTTTGAAAGCTTCCATTTAAAAAAGATGTAGCAAGAAATTCAATGGTTCGCTGTTACGATATTAAGAAACAAAAAGTTATTTTTCTCAATAGAAACTACTAAATTCGGATCTATCCAACCAGCACATTTAAATAACGATATCCCTTTGACCCTGATAACGATACCCCGATCCGATAACCCCGTGGCAGATATTGAGTCGCCCTAAAATATAGGTTTAAATCTAAAGGGTTAAAATAAATTCACATCACAAACAGTTTTTGTCACGACGAATTGGGAACAAATCCATTTTCTATTCTGACAAACCGTATTGTTTGCAAGCCGGCGAACAGTATGCAAACATACGATTACGATTGGGTTACGTTATTATTCATAAGGGCTGGCACGCATGAACGCGTTGCGATGCGGCGCCGCCTAAATGTACGTCGTCCCCAGTCGCTTCGCAGTTATTTGCGCGATATCTCGTGCCCCATATTCCGTTGTTATTTATTTTATTTTATTTAGTTTATATTATGGAAACAAACAGTACTATAATAATTATTTGCATTATAAACATATAAGCCAAACATAAACCAAAAACAGTTTCCAAATATTGCATTAACACATAACAATTTAACATGCAAATGAAGGGATGCTTAATAAAGAATTACAATTCGACAAATACAGTTTGTTTTGCAAATCAAATTTAAAAAAGCGTTTGCAAATCAAACCGACACGTTTCAATAGGTAGAAAAGTCAGTTTAGAATGCATATTTGTTATTTATTTATTTATTTCTTTATTGTACTCACATATGTTTAGAAAAATAGGATATGTATAAAGGCCGATTTATCCCTAAAAGGGATTTCTTCCAGTCAATCTTTGAGTAACAGAAGAAAAAAAGACAAGAATTTAAATGAAAACAAGAAAGATTACCCGTATGAGAAATACGGGTAATATAGAAAGAAAAAAAGAAATAATGATAACCTATGTACCTAGATGAATATTTGCATATTCTCTATCTTTAATAAAATATCGTCACTCTTTGTGTGATAAAAGGACAATTGAATAAAAATAGATTTAAAATACAAAAGAGTCGGAAAAAGTGTGTTTTAATACATTATATTATTATTGATTACAATGACACTGCGATGCGGCACGGCATCGCAACGCCTTTGTGTGCGACATCCCTAACTTTATAGATACGTATGTATGGCCTACCGTGTGTTTTAGTTTCAATGATTTTTGCTTGTTCTAAATAAATATACGCTTTTTAATATTTCAACAGGCCTTATTTTAGTTTCAATAGCTCTAGTAGCTTAAATCGAGCTACAGGGAGAGAAGTGAGTTCAGATAAGAGTCGGTCAGTCAAGTTCAAAGTAGAAAATATATTCTAAAATGTAAATAAGTGATGTATAGAATAGACAAAGTAGGAACGACATAAGCTTGCAGCTCTCGCTTTGCGCCTTGCAAAAGTACGTAAGTCATTTGGAGGTTTGGGTATAAGATTCTATAATAGAATTCCGCAATAAATTTTAGGTTTGCCATTACAGCAGTTTAAAAACAATGTTTAAAAGAGGCTGTTACAGAAAGCCTACTATACTGTTTAGAATTACTTAGATGATGCAAATGTGTCTCTCCGACCCTGTAGAAGGCAGTAATAACTAAATGAAACTAATAATAAGAATTATATTTAGAAAAGTGTAACCGCCGAGTTTCTTGCTGGCTCTTCTCGGTAGGAACAGATTGCCGAACCAGCAGTAGATTTGACGATTCAAATTCATGTGTTTACAAGTTTATTTTAATAATAATATTTATAATGAATTTGAATTTAAAAACGCCCATTACAGTAAAATAGTTCTACAATTTCATTTCAAGGTTGTTATAAAATTCTAAATTAGGAAATCAAAACTCGTACCAAAAATATGCAAATCGGATCCGGTGTTGCGAGTGATAAATAATTCATACAGTAGTAACGGCCGATGTTGCCAGTAGGACGGGAGCGGTGCTGAGGATTTAGTGGTGATTCGCGGTCGACCGGAAATTGCGAAAAATAAAAATTGTCACTGAATACGTAAGAGATTTTCCGCTGTTTTTATTTACAAAGTAGGAAACAAAGTTTAAATAATTAAAAGTAGATGTACTCGTATGTCGGTATTAGACAAATGATATTTATAATCCACAGTAAATCCATAAATAATAGTCTAGTGTCAGTCATTCGATCAAAAACAGTATAATATTTGCTAATTTCAGCAAAGCAAAATAATTGTTAAAGAACACAAAATCTGCATTTGATTAATTAAAAAAACTACTCTGAACTGTTTTTGAAGAACAATAATATTCTTTATCTACTCTGATACTATAATACAAAAATTATAAACCTGAAACCAAAATTCTTATGACAAACATTACGTACAGGACAAAAATAAAAAATTAAAGTTTTATTACGATACAGGTCTTGTATGGACACCTGTATCATAATATAACTTTTTAGTCATAACGATACACCTATAGAACCTCCAGCTGGACCGAGGAGGTTGAGCCTCAACCTTAAAAAAAAAGGGTTTCAATGAACGAGTCCGCGGCGACGCAACACGCATACGCAATCGATGTTTGCGCCTTGGCGCTAACATTTGACATTTTTTTAAAATCTTTTCAATATTTAAACAAAGTTTGGTTTTTATTAATATTGTTTTACGTATTATAGTATGAGAGTAGATAAAGTAGTGTATGACACTGTACATAACTTGGTCTTATAACACTCGTGTGATACTATAAAACACACTCGTGTTATAAGAACCCTTATTATGCAACAGTATCATAATCTACTATTATTCTAGTAGACTGTTTCCTATACTTTTGAATCGTCAAATGTTTTTAAAGAACTTACCACTGATTAGGAATATTTGCTCCTCCGAGAAGTATACGAAAAAAGGAACTCGGCGGATAACCATTTAAAAATAAAATATACATTTTGATTGATCACATGTTAATCGTTGCAGCTTGCTGATAAAGTTAAAATATGCTACTATACCTCAAATAATCTTCAATTGTATTATAGTAATCTTTATCTCTAAATATGTATATAGATAAGATTCAAACAAAGTAAAAAAGATAGGATTCAAACAAAGTAAAAAAGATAAGATTCAAACAAAAGTAAATAAAGTAACGGCCCACACCTGAGTATAAGCGTCGCTTTTATGTTTCTGCAGAGAAGGGTTGGAGCTAAGACCTACCACGCTGCTCCAATGCGGATTGCTAGGTTACACATATCCCCAGAATTCTCTAGAGATATGCAGGTTTCCACACATTGTTTTTCGTCACCGAAAAACTTTATTAAAAATTAGACACATTTTCTTAAACACATATCGTATGAATAAGCATTAAAAGAGGGTACTATACACGTTTACTTTTGTCAATAATAAATATCCAAACGTTATGACGCTCAAACGACGCGAGCCGTCAACTTCTCCGCCCATTGATACGGCCAAGCGAAGGCTTTACATGGAAAAAAACGTTTTCGAAAAAATATCGCAGCATTTCATCGTCCGCCCGCGTATCATTTTTTTCATTTACACTCTCGCTTGATAGTGCGATGTTTTAAAGTTTTATGTGCCGTGTTTTGTGATTGTTTAACCGACCGAAAACGCAATGTTTGTTATAACAAAAATTAAAACCAAAATTGCAGCGGTGTTCTACTGGGTGGTATATTAGGACCGAATTTGCTTGTAGACAATATGTATATAATTCAAAAGTAATGAACATATTATTTTGCTATAATCCGCGATCTTCATTCTCCTGACCTTATCCCACTCTAAGTGGAGTCGGCACAACATCTTGTTACATTTATTTACCAGCTATTTTACGACCGGCCGCTTGCCTGACGTCAAATTACCTTAGTCGCCTTAACGACACAAGAAATGAGGGTGGTCTATTCTACTCAGCCGAATACCACAATATATTTAAGGCTAAATGTAGAGTGTACTATTTGTTTGTATACCTGACACATGCAGCATTCGTACAAACTCATACACTACCCGCCACCAATAACACAATAATACAGAAGCACTGTACACATTCACCACCAAAATCTTTCCACAAAAATTTCGCGGGATTACTACTAGTAGAGTATATAAAGGATGTCACTGAAGTTTGTTGATGTACATAAGTTCAACGGAACGTTTTACATAATTGAAGATATTAACATAAATTTACTTGAACCACAAAAGGAAATGTTGTAGGACCAAACTTTTGTACAGAGGGTATTACAGCAATCAAACGATATTTATGGTAATCGAGTTATTGTTTGTACCGTATGTTAAAGACGCTTTGATTCGTCGAATCACAAACAAATTGACTTGAGGTGAATTTAATAAATTAAATAAAGTTCAAAATATTCCTGTTTCAAGTGAACTAGTTATTAATTACTTATGAATGATCAACTCTACTGCTAAATGAAAAACTTTATATTCTGGTACCTACCAGCTAACCACAATAGTATATTGTAGGAATTTATTCGGCACTTATTCCGGGAGCAAGAATAAAAAGAAAAACTTAGAGAGCACACGTATATTATTGTCTTTTACAATGAATCGTAGATGACAGATAAAAAGAGGGAGGGGTAGTGAGTGTTTCGGATGCGTTCACTTTCCATCATCCTCTCCTGAACGCAATCCCATTGAAGTAGAACAGAAGTCATGCTTGTTACTATACAGCCCCTTGGTTAGAACATCAGCAACCATCTCATCAGTACTCTTGAAATAGACAGCAATCTCACCACTGGACACCTTCTCTCGAATAAAGTGATACCTCACATCAATGTGTTTGCTGCGAGAATGATATACGTCATTACCTGAAAGTCTAATAGTGCTTTGATTATCACAATAAATTATTATAGGTTGAATTGCTTTATTAAATTGCAAGTCACTGTAAAATTGTCTAAGCCAAAGTGCCTCTTGCATTGCTAAAGTCAGTGACATATATTCTGCCTCAGTGGATGATAAGGCAACTGTAAGTTGTCTTTTAGAAATCCAACTTATAGCTGAACCCTGAAAAAGAAATACATAACCAGAGCAGGACCTTCTGTCCTCTATATTTGATGCCCAGTCTGCATCACAATATCCAGTTATATAGTCATCTTTATTCTTCCTGTAAGTTAATTTCATATTTATAGATCCCTTTAAGTATCTTAATAATCTTTTAAGTGCTACCCAGTGTTCCTTGGTAGGTTTATGATTGAATCTACTTAGGGTATTCACTGCAAAAGCGATATCAGGCCTTGTTCCTTGTGATAAGTATAATAGGCATCCTACCGCTTCATGAAATGGAATATTGGTTAAAACTTCATTGTCATCTTTTGCAGGTATTAATTTTGTACTAACATCACATGGTGTATTCATTGGTTTACACTGTGACATTTCAAAACGTTGTAAAATCTTTTCAATATATAAAGATTGATCCAAGGAAAGATAACCATTGCCTCTTTGAATTCTTAAACCAATGCAGTGTTTTGCTTCGCCTATATCATTCATATTGAACATATTTTTTAATTTACTTCTCACTGAATTTAAAGTTTCTGTATTGTTATAAAAACATAGCAGGTCATCCACATACACTGCTAAATAAAATATACCATTTGCGTTCTCTGTAAAATAATATATGCAAGGATCTATTTTACATCTTAATAATCCAATACCTGTAAGAAAATTATTTAACTTCTTATTCCATTGGCGACTGGCCTGCTTAAGACCATAGATTGACTTTACTAAGCGACAGACTTTATTTGTTTCTTGCTCATAGAGAGGAGGTTGATTCATGTAAATTTCTTCATCAATATCACCTTGAAGAAAGGCTGTAACTACATCCATTTGATGTATTTTTAAGTCATATCTTGCAGCTAGGCTCATTAAAAACCTTAAGGAAGTGTTACGAATAACAGGTGCAAAAACCTCTTGATAGTCTATGTCTTTCTTTTGTTTATATCCTTTTATAACAAGCCGTGCTTTAAATCTGACTACTTCTCCATTTTCATTAGCTTTGGTTTTATAGATCCATTTACAAGGTATCGCCTTTTTTCCTTCCGGTAAGTCACTCAGAACCCATGTATTATTTTCTAATAATGAATTATATTCAGAATCCATGGCGTCTCTCCATTGTTGTGCTAGTTCACTTTGTAATGCTTCTTCAGTGCTTTGTGGGTCACAATCTAGCATACTCATGGCTAATTCATTATTGAAACACATCATAGATACAGGACTATAGCAATCCATATGTTCATTTCTATATTTATTTCTAGTTCTCACTGTAACATTTGGCATTTCTAAACTTTTTTCAGGTAAATAGTCAGGATCACTAACACTATCAAAATGTGAAGTATTGCTTGTGGATTCAAAGGTAGAAACTGAGTTATCAAATGTATCATCTGGCAAACTGTCAATGTTGATACTTACATTATTAAGATTGTTTTTATTCATCTTTATTGATTGTTTTAATGAGTCCTCTAAGAAAACAACATTGCGACTCATTATTGCTCGTTTTGTTTTATTATCAATAAATCTGTAACCTTTTGTGGCTTCACTATAGCCTACAAAAATTAACTCACGTGATTTTGAATCCCATTTCAGCCTTTTTTCCTTAGGTATATGGACCATAGCTTTACATCCAAAAATTTTCATATGGCTAATATCTGGCTTGGATCCTGTCCATTTTTCATGGGGAGTGAGTCCTGATAGTGAGCGAGATGGAGAGCGATTAGTTGTGTATGCTGCAGTTAGAATTGCCTCTGCCCAATACTCCTTCTGCAAAGAGGCATTGAAAATCATACATTTGGCCTTTTCAATAAGAGTTCGGTTCATTCGCTCTGCACGCCCATTTTGTTCTGGTGTATATGGGTTACTTGTTTGATGCAAAATGCCAGAAGCTTTTAGGAATTTTATAAAAGCATAATTTATGTATTCTTTACCATTATCAGTACGGAGAATTTTGATACTTTTATTTAGTTCGTTTTCTACTCTATGCTTAAATTCTTGAAATTTTTCTAAAGCTTGACTTTTGTTTACTAAAGTATACACAAATACTTTGCCAGAATAATCATCTATAAATGTCAAAAAATACCTTGAACCTCCAATTGAAGTATGCTCCATTGGCCCGCATATGTCAGAGTGTATGAGTTCAAGCAAATCATTTGCTCGGGAACCCACATGCTTGAAAGGCTGACGAGTTTGTTTTCCTTCAAGACATGCGATGCATGTGACATCTTCTTTCTGTGCTAATTTCATACCAACAGCACAGTTCTGTAATTTATATAAATCAGTATAATTCAAATGAGCCATTCTTTGATGCCAGAGAAAGCTATTATTCTCAGCCTGCGTTGACAGGGCTTGACTTTCACATATATTTAGTTTATAAGTCCCGTTCAGGCAATTCCCTGTTGCAACCTTAACATTTTTATTATTAACAATATGGCAGCCATTCTCAGTAAACTCAATTCTACAACCATTTTCAATAATTTTGCTCACTGATAATAAGTTCGTTGCCAGGTCGGGCACATATAGAACATGTTTTACTTGTATTTTATTAATAGATCCATCATCACTTCTAACTGAAATAGTGGCATTCCCACACAATTCGACTTTGAGCACCTTATCGTCTGCTATTCGGACATGACTCTCACTCGGTAAACTTACTTCTGACAACCACTCTTTATGTTTAGTCATGTGTACTGATGCTCCGGAGTCTATATACCAATTATATTCATCATTGACTAACGCTGCAGAAAAAGCAGCAACAAATCCACTATTATTTTTACTAATATTTCTTGGTTTTCTATTTCTACAAAATTTGCTTAGGTGACCAAATTTATTACAATTATAACACCGTGGGCCTTTTGATTTTCCTTTAGTATATAGATTATGTTTTTCATTATTGCGGATATAAAATGCAGAATTTGTATCTGCCGGTTTAACATCCTGTAGAATTTTGGTCTTGACAGCATCTGCTGATATAGTTATACCTGAGTTCTCTAATGCCATTAACATAGGCTTATATGATTCTGGTAAGCCAGCGAGCAGCAGGGTGCCAAGCCATTCATCATCTACCTTAAAATTGATATTTCGGAGCTTATAAGCTGTAGACATTATTTTATTTACATAATCTTCCACACTATTACTATTCTCTAAGGAAGTTGTAATTAAATTTTTTAACAAACCAACTTTTCTAGTTAGGCCAGAGTCACTAAATGCTTTTTCTAGGTTATACCATACCTGTCTAGATGTTGTGCATTCTTCTATGTGGACATAATTGACCGGTTCCACTAATAGTATTATCTTTGACTTAGCCTTTTTGTCTTTTGTGGCATCCACGTGTTTTTCAACAATACATTCCCACAAGTCTTCGTGCTCTAAATAAGTGCGTACGGCGAATTTCCACGTATTATAATTATCTCGACCACTTAGTTTGTCGATATTGAAAGAATTCGACATTGTTCTGAAATTTTATAATAAATATACCGGTATGTCAATCTTGACTTTGACAAATGGCGGCCGGTAAAAATATATATCCAAATTTACTATGGTAATCAATATAATGATTTTGTAAAATATTATTGCAACCACGCTCTGCTACCATGTAGGAATTTATTCGGCACTTATTCCGGGAGCAAGAATAAAAAGAAAAACTTAGAGAGCACACGTATATTATTGTCTTTTACAATGAATCGTAGATGACAGATAAAAAGAGGGAGGGGTAGTGAGTGTTTCGGATGCGTTCACTTTCCATCATATATAAATAAAATCTAACATTTCTACAATCCCCATATATTCCCATCTTTTGTCTAAAGTGTGCAAATATTAATCGATGTATAAAGTTTTTCTTTTCCGTCTATATTACCCGTATTTCACTTATCCTTTTCCTTATGTTACGCAAAGGTTGACTGGAAGAGATCCCTTTCAGGGATAATTCCGCCTTTGTGCATGTACTATTCTACTATTTCTTTCTCTTTCCTAACATCATCATTCTCTTACCCTTATCCCACTCTAAGTACAATATGTCTTCTTCTTCCATTCTCCTCTATCATTCGTCAACTGTTGTGTCACTCATTTTGTATAAAAACAATAAATAAATAAACATCCTGAATTTAGTTTTATTCTCTTAGGCGTAGCTAGACAGCTTTATTTCATAAACCAAATTAAAAATACGCTAAAACTGCAAAAACTGCTCTACAGCGAGTCTTTTTAATAAATTAGTATGACTAATATTTAAAGTTCCTTTATAGGTCAACAAGCCATATTCAAATATTATGACTTAATAAAACTAATCAAATCTAAGAAAACAGTAATATTTTAATGCATGATTGATATATCCAGATTGATGGCTGAGCGGAAAAAAATATTCAGAGCGCTCCATTAATTTTTCGCTCGAATGAACACCGCAACGGAATGCTGTTATCAAAAGATATTTATTATATTTGTAGTTCGCTTTATATTCCGCTTCAGTTGTCATATCTTTAATATTTAAATGAGTTAATCTTGTATATCTTTAATATTTAAATGAGTTAATCTTGTATATATATATATTTTCCGAATCTCGGAAACGGCTCCAACGATTTACCTGAAATTCAGCATGTAGGAGGTTTTGGGGGAGAAAAATTGATCTAGGTAGGTTTTATGTAAAAAAAATATTGTTTTATCCCTATTTTTGGGCATTGAAAAACACTAACATTTATATAGAATTGAATTTTCGCCATTGACTCATTCAAGTCGACGTAGCTTATTGGGGTAACGGGCAGCCTCGAGAAATGTGAATGCCAAGGATCGATCCCAACTAAATAATTGTTTTTTTTTAAATTTTTTTTGTAAAAAATTACCGAGCGAAGTTCGGTCACCCAGATATTAACATTTATATAAGGCCAATAATATCATCATCCTCCTGCAGTAGTTATCCCACTCTAAGTGGGGTCGGCACAAAATGATATAAACATATTGCCACATGATTTGGCTACGTCTCTTACGATCGACCGTCTGGCTGACGTCAACTTACGTTCGTAGTATTTTACGACCCCTCGGTAAGAAATGAGGGTGGTCTGTTCTACTCAGTCGGATACGAATAGAATAGTACCACCCTCTTTTCTTACTGAAGTGTCGTAAAAGGCGACTAAGGTGAGTCGACCCGCCCGTGTGGTAGCCGGCTGAGTAGAATCGACCACCCTCATTTCTTACAGAGTCGTCGTAAAAGGCGACTAAGGTGAGTTTACGTCAGGCAGGCGGCCGGTTGTAAAATAACTAGCAAAAAAATGTTTTGCCGACTCCACTTAGAGCGGAATAAGGGGAGGAATATGATGGATGAAATTTAATTTTTATGCGCATAAAAAAGCGCAAAATGTAAATCACTTCCTAAACCCAGTTTATTTCGTAGTGGTCATCGGTATTTATCGATCCAATTACGAATCAAACAGTAGAATTCTCCAAATCTAAACTTTAAAACGTCATTTAAGTGACACAAAAGAAGCTTCGTGAGCTCGCAAGACTTTGAGCGAAGAACCGTTACCAAAGTTAGACTTTACGGAGTTAAGAAACCGGCCAAGTTCTAACTACTTTGTCACCCTCACAAATGGAACTATTCTCAAACTTTGGGAATCCAATCTTGTAATACGCCTCTAATGGATTAGTTAGAGCCAGGTAGCTAGGATGCAATTTGGAAAATTAAAAAGTAGTTCGCAATTATTGCTATTTGTTTCTATTAGTTTTTAATCTTTAGGGTCTCAAGGTGTTAAAATGGCGACTCCGCACTGGGCAACGCATTGTCGGTAGACGCCCTACGAGATTGACGGCCTCAAGAAGGTCGTGGGGAGCCGCTGGGTCCAAGCAGCACAAGATTGTGTGGTATGATCCCATGAAGAGACCTATCTCCAGCTGTGGACGTCCATCGGTTGAAGAAGAAGAAGTAGTTTTTAATCTTAAGTTTTCTAAATCTTCTTCTAATTTATATTCATATACGGCTATATGGAAGTATGAAGATTCAGATCTTTCAGACTCGAAAAAACTTTGTAAAACTGCAAACTAACTTTCGCTATTATACAATTCATACTGTGTACTGTAGCTTTTGAAAATTAACAATGTGTTTTCAATTAATAATATAATAAGTTGGAGACTCAATTAGAGAGGAGCATCGGAGTATTAAAAGTTCATATATAATTAAAATAAATAATAACCCAACAATTATATTATAGACAAACTTTTATCCAAATCAATGTATAACAAAAACAAAAAAGGCCAGGTATAATTTGATAAAGATATAATCACTAAACATGTGCCTAAATTTGCTAAATAAGGATCCATTCGCTTCACTTTCTCAACAGACTTTGATAGAGATAGAAATTCAATAACGACGGTGCCCTATTTGAGCTGGTGCACAATCGAATGAAACCATATCAAATTACCCCTCGTTACCATATCCGAGCTTCAGTATAATCTGATAGAAGCGAATATAAAACTCACTGTATGGCTGAGGCCTCCCTCCAGTGTACTGCGGCGATTGCAGCAGAGGTGCGCTGCGCTGTGTTGGTTGTACATCTTCTGATACTGCAGACAAAAAGGACTGATATAAGAATAAAGTAATAGACAAAAGTCTATTAAATCACCTAATAGTAAATAATGATATGCATCAAAATGATGTTGAGCATCTAATTGTATAAGTAGATACAAATAAGCCTGATCATGCAAAAACAAATGTAAAATTTATATACTCAGCTTTAGCTTTTTGTGATAAAATAACTTAAAAATACTGTTGAGGAAATTAATACTATTAATAAATCATGTAGGTATTATTAGATTCTAAATAAATAAAACTCCATAACGAAAAAAATTATTAAAGTTTCAAACGAACTAGAAATTCAATTTGATCTACTTTATATACTATGAATCTATTAACTTCATCCAGATTGACACATAAGTAATAGAAATAGACATTCTCATTTATTCGTGATTTAGGACCCATAAGTAAATTTAAAAACAAATAATATTTGAGGTATATAACAGGATATAATAAAAACAATTGACAGCACACGATATCCAGGAATAACTACAATATAACTAAATGTTTATTACATTAGCTATACTGAAATATTACTTTAAGTTATTATTTTGAATAGTAAAACAAAGATCATTAACTATATACAAACAAAAATATAACTACTTCAAGAAGAAAACTTAAAAAAGATCGGTTTGAATTAAATAGAAGCTATACTGAAGTAAAATTACGGATTATGCTCTTGTATTTAGGTATGTACTTTATTCACTATAAGCAGTAAACAGAATTGCAAAATATTTTAAAGTTAAAAAACTTGCAATCAAAAAGCAGGAAAAACATTATCGATAGCTTATAAAATAATGGTATGAGAGAATATTTGATGATTACGATAAAAATCAGAAGCAAATTATACAAGTGTTATTAAAGAAACTAAAAAATAAATGTTTTTAGTTTTAATTTTTTTTTTAATATCATTTTAAAAGCTTCTTGAAAGGCTAAAATTATGTAATTAGGTTCCTCATTCAATGCAACTAATAAATTGGACTTGCAATATATTTGAAAATTACAAAATAGTTTGCAATGAAAAAGCAGCGAAGCTTAGAAAAATAGATTGATGAAACCAATTGCATGAAAGTATATAAGTTAATCACTCATCTAGTACTGTTTAACTAGCTCCACACAGAAATATATAAAACCAATCTGACCTACCGACACACTTACCGTCATTTCAAATGTGTCAAGCGCACCTTCATGGCGTCCGTTCTCCATCACTTCCCTGCACATATAAAGACCAGCACACTCTTTATCTTTTTTTTCCAAATCGTTAAAATTTTCATATTTTAATCTCAGATCACCCCGCATAGCGTTAACGATGCATGCCAATTCCACGATAGTTACAAAAGCTACAAAAATATAATGGACATAATAATAAAAAATGTATCCATTTGTCATTCGGACATTCTGTGATTCTGTGTTTTACTGAGACATTTAAAACTGTGTCTTGTGTTTCTTGTCTGCATGTTTTGCCTGTTGTCAACACTGCTGTCTTCATTTCAATGTTTTCTGTTTTGTTCTCTTCGTTAAGCATTATGTCTCACACGAAATTTTTCAGAGTGTGTTTGTCTTTAGTTTTATATGTGCATGGAAGATTACATATTAATAAAACAATATCAATGCTTATATTTCATTGTACATTAAAGATGAGACAAGGTTCACTATTTTAACAATCATCTTTTGAGTATAATTTTTAATAAAATGACGCTAAATTCGATTCTTAGCTGTACTGTTAAACAGACGGACTTTTAAATTCGATTAAAATAATTATCAATAAAAAATAACTGCTGTCTAGGAAGCTAGCAATACCAGTTTTTTTTCACTAAGTTTCGTTTAGTATAATAATCCATCGAAACCAATATAAGAATAAACAAACGAGTAAATATGATCTTTTAATTATATAATATATTATACCAATAACCTTGTACATATAAATGAGATGCCACGTTAATTTCATCGAGATTATGCTATTCAATTAACAAATATAAACATTTTGAAGGATTTAATATAGAGCGTTCTTGCTAATATAATCACTCCAGTTAACTTCAATGCTAAAGTTTAACAAATTGTCTCATTTATACATTGGTAAACCTTGTCTCTCTTAAGGTGTACATCTGTTATGTATTATAAAAACATTGTAGTTGGAGGCAATAGATAGCTATGTAGAAAAGCATAGTATAGGTGGGAAGCTGTTAAACATCATTACAGAAAAGCATAGATGTTACAGTTTCAGCTAAAAATAATTAATCAAAGAATACATAAAGCTTATCTTCGTTTAGATGATATTCTATCAGAAAATATAGCTTTTACAGACATTTCCAGATTAATTGGTCACATTGTGATTGTTTAATGACATATTTTTGTCTACATTGTAGATGTCATGAATATTAAAGATTGTAATTGCATCAGTTAAGATGACTTCATTTATTTCATTTCGTTCATTATTCTTATTAGCTGAAACTTTAACAAACCAAATGTTATAGTCTGAAAAAATACGTACCAATTAGTGTGGCGCTGTAGCTAAACCTAGGTAGTAAAAAATGTGCATTTGGCCGACAACATATTTATAATGTACCTACAATATAAACTATTTCTTCTAATACATCAAATCTACTATAATTAGATTTAATAGTAGACACAGTTCTGGTAGCAATATTTTAAAATGTTATCGACCAAAATAAATAATGTGTGAAGCTGAAAAAGTTAATAAATTTAGTAAAGCGTAAGGTAAAATAAAGGTAAAGTGAAGTTCTTTGTAATTGTGTTTATTTGGTAAAGATGGATTTTATTGTAGATTAGATAGAAAACAAGAGGATTCATCCACGTGGAAATCTGTGTCACAAAAACTTTCCCGCGTAAATCCATTTAATTCTAACAGTCTCAAAATTAACGTAATATATTTTCAACATAAAAGTAGTTTTTGTGAGTTAACCATAAGAGAAAGAGACATGCTATCGCAAACTTTTTTATAAAACTTTTGTAGACATATAATTCTCTAGTACATTATTTCAGTGTATCTCTGTTGAATTACAAGACGCACGCGACTAAAGCTCCCAGCAGGCGAGTGGGGTTTTGGTAGCAGAATGATGAATAATACTATTTTACTTTAATAATATAGTACCTGGGTGAACGAGCCTTGCTCGGTAATTTTTACAACAATTAAAAAAAAATTAAATTTAAAAAAATTAAAAGAAAAATGAAAAATAATTGGGCAGGTGGGGCTCCTAGGCTGGGCATCCTAGGTAATTTCACCTCTCTAGACCGCACGTTCCCCAAATGAACTACCATGACTTTACGTTTGACAGCGAAAAATTGTGTGTATTCAACGTAAATTAAAAAAAAAAATTAGAGCCCGAAAACAGGGATAAAACGATTTTTTTTAACTTATCTAGATCGATTTTTCTCCCCCAAAATCCCCTATAGTGAATTTTAGGAAAATCGTTGGAGCCGTTTCCCAGATTCCGAAAATATATATGTATATATACATACAAGATTAAGTCATTTAAATATTTTAAATTAATTAATAATAAAATTTAAATATTTAAGATTCTATAGTAAAATTCCGCAATCAATTTCAGCTTTGCCATTACAGCAGTTTAAAAACACTATTAAAAAGAGGCTGATACAGAAAGCCTACTATACTCTTGAAGATTATTTAGAAGATAAGAATGTGTGGATATTGAGCCTGTACAAGACAGTAACGACATAATGTAAATAGTATTAAGAATTATATTTTTAAAAGAGCAACCGCCGAGTTTCTTGCTGGCTCTTCTCGGTAGGAACAGCTTTCCGAACCAGCAGTAGAGTTGACGATTCAAAAGCACTTGTTTACAAGTTTATTTGAATAAAGAATATTTTGAATTTTGAATTTTATTAAAGATAAAGATAAATACTGGTAAGATTCTGAGTACTTACAGTATTAAGAAACTTAACATAATTCTGTTATGAGAGTTCTAGTTTTAAGAGAAGCTTTCACGATACCTTACTAGAGGAGTCATTTATGCATTCTGTTTCGAACAGGCTGGAATACGGTTACTATGCAAAGCCGATAATGTCTTTTGCGAAGCTTTCGAGGCGCATTCAATGCGAATCTCTGTTTCGTAACTGAATATCCAACTGCCTTTATACCGTCTAATGTTTCTAAGATTCAATAAGCCATGTGGTATCCGGCTGAGTAGAATAGTACCATCCTCATTTCTTACCGAGGTGTCGTAAAAGGCGACTGAGGTAAGTCGACTCGCCGTGTGATATGCTAATGAGTAGAATAGACCACCGTCTTTCTTACCGAGGTGTCGTAAAATACGATTAAGGTAAGTTGACATCAGGCAGGCGGTTGGTCCTAAAAACGCAGCCAAATCATGTGACAGCATGTTTATAACATGTTATGCCGACCCCACCTGAAGTGGGATAAGAGTAGATGATGTTTCTAAGTTTCAATATAGGAGTCATTATTATTTTTAAGAACTGTGATAGCCCATATCTATAAAAGTTAAGCCTAATTTTGAATTAGGTCACTTTAATACTAAGCCTTCATTATATTTTATGACTAGCAATCGCCAGCGACTACGCCCGTGTGAAAAGATTAAAACCGTAATATAGTATTTTGATAACCATAAACATGGTTAAAGTGGGTTAACCTTAAAAGCTAGACATATGCTGTCGCGGACTTTTGTTTAGAACTTTTAGAGGGAACAATTTTGTAATACATGATTTATGAATAACTATCACCGTTTACTCAGCACACGCAAGGAAAGCTTTAAATTTTGCCGTTTTCGTAATATTTTTAATGCTGATCCTCTCTTGATCTTAGCGTGATGTTTCACGCTAAGATAAATAGGAGAGGATCAGCAATAAACAATTAGCAGAGACTATATAATAATATAGCCTATAGTTTTCTCTATCTTACACTCAGAGAATTTTTCAAATCGGTCCAGTAGTTCCTGAGATTAGTGCGTTCAAACAACCAATCAAACAAACAAACTCTTCAGCTTTATATATTACTATAGGTTTAGACAAAAACATAAATAAGGGATTGTTTCCTTAATTTTTCCTTTTTAGAATATATTTAGCAGATAACTGGGATATAATAATAATTTTTTTATATAAATAAATTTATATAAAAAAATTATTGAACACACGAAAGGCAAATCAATACATATCCTCTTATTCTAAGAGGATATGTATTGATTATTGATTGATTAATTTAATATGTGTCACTATTTATCTTTAAGCAGCAAGCTGGTTCTAAACTCCGATTCTTATCAATATATCAACGTGGATTAAGCCCAACAGTGGGAGAAACGCCACTATTTTTTTACGTTTCGTGCCTCGTATGTTAACGTTTGCTACCAACATTTTTATTTCGGCACTGAAATCTCCGCAACCAAAGCGGCGGGTCGAAGTTAGCAAAATACAATGTTTACGTAAAAATTAGGGAGTTTTAAATCCATCTTTCACGCTATTAGGGTGCTACGGACAGGGGCGGTTCGTTAAAAGTTTTTAACGAAATAAAAAAACGTGAAAAATGAGGGTACTAATACCCTGAACGTATGTACTTTGTTGGAATAAAAGCCTATCATGTGCGTGCTAAATTTTGTTATTTTCGACGTCTGGCGTAGTGGTTAGAGTGGCCGGGCACCTTTCCTAGAAAATTGTTATAAACATGTTGTCACATGATTTGGCAGCGTATTAGCGTACAGTCGCCTGCCTTTTTTTATACAGTAAAAAACCCCTTATGGGCACCGCCGCCCGACGGGCACAGGCAACGGTTATGTCGGACTCGCACCGACTAAAACCACCTGTATGCTCCACCACGCTGCCGATGGCAAGGACAGGGTATCGTTGTACACATTGCCCCTCCTCCTAGTAGGGACCCCTCGAAAGTTAATACCCCTCCGCTAACCGGTGCATCGGGAGCACCAGATGCACCGACCGCCTCGGGGACCTGTAAGCCAGACGTCCGATATACCCCGTTCGGAACGTCCGAAGGTCCCCTGACAGGGCGGCAGACGGCGGGTTTAGGCAAGTCGCTACCACCTGGACTCGCCAGCAGCAGATTTTATCCAGAACAAAAGTTCCCGGAACCGCTCCACCACCCCCCTACGCCACACGGCCGCCTGCCTGACGTTAACTTACCTTAGTCGCCTTTTACGACATCTCGGTAAGAAATCAGGGTGGTCCATTTTACTCAGCCGGATACCACAGCGCAGGTCACCTTACCTTACTCGCCTTTTACGACACCTCGGTAAGAAATGAGAGTGGTCTATTCTACTCAACCGGATACCACACGGCATAGTTGTTTGTCACCCATAACACAAGTATTAAGTTACTTTGGGGACGGACGACTTTGTGCGTAATCGTCCCATATCTTCTTTATATATAAAAATAAATGTTTGTCTGTATGTCCTTAATAGACTTCGAAGTGGCTAGACCGATTTTAATGAAATTTTCAGAGAATCATTAGTATAATCCCGCGGATGTTTTTGTAAAGTTTGGTGGCGATCGGAGCATTATTTTAAACTGTTGAGTTCTGCTTCTAGGTAATTCGAAACCATACTGAGCCACAACAACTCATGTCCGGATAGCTAGTATTTAATATTATAGAAGTGCAAGAATATTAATTCTTTACCCATAAATGTTACCTTGAGACAAAGTTATCGTCGTTCAAAATTCTATAGTTATTGATTTACCCCATAAAGAAAATTTTAATACACACGGTTAAACAAGTGTACGACATAAAATTTCAAGCTTCAAACCTTAGAAAATCGATTTTGTCGTGGAGCCTATCCTTCTGATGATGCCTCAGTTTCAGGGCGAAACGATCGTAGAGATTGTGGTAGTGAGTGTTTGTAGTCCTTGTGTGTAGTGTTGGTGTTGACGGCGTTTTGTGATACGTGTGTTCACTTGTCCGGAATGTATAAGGTCAGTTACTGTTGCCTGCTTCTACTTTCATTCTACTTCTTCTTAGTCAACCGTTGGATGTCCACTGCTGGACATAGGTCTCTTCACAGGATCTCCAAATCATACGACCTTGTGACGATTCGACCTAGCTAGGTACCATTAAAAAAATGTCTTTTTATCCCTGTTTTCGGGAAAATTATAATATTTAGGTTGAATTCAAAAGATAATTTTCCCCGGAAAACGTAAGGTCATGATAGCTAGTACATTTGGGGAACGGAAAGGTCTAGGGAGGTGAAAATACCTAGGTTTGAGCCTGCTATTTTTTAAATTTTTTTTTTATATCCCAAAAAAAATTATCAATTAATGTTTCATTATTGAACCAGTACGTTGGTTCATTAAGACATAAATTGAAATTATTGGTAAAGCATTTAATTTGGTTTGGAAAACGCTTTTTTCCGCTCGCCGTTTTGAACAGCCATGTGTCCCGCCTTACTTATTAAGTATTCGGAGCACAACCCGGCCCTCCTGATATTGACTCCGCCCCGATATTTTATTCAATTATATGTAAAAACCTCTTTTCCTTTATTGCGCCCGCCCTGCCCCGGGGTCGCACTTGACACGTGTTTCTGGTTATATTCTTGGTTTTCAATAACCAACATTTAGGTTGAATAGTTTATTACAAAAGTAATAATAAAATTATTTTGCTATAATCCGCTATGAAATTTAACAGATAATATAATGCTAAATGTAGAGTGGACAATCCGTTTTCATGCCTGATACATGTAGGATTCGTAAAACACATGCACAAACCTCCACCACCGCCACCAATACACAAGCACTACATACGTTCACTATCACAAACTCAATAATCGTTTCGCCCCGCACCCGAAGCATCATCAGGAGATAGACTCCACGACCAAAATCGCAATGCGAAGCTTTACCCAAACAAGCTTATTTGTATACTAGTCGGTTCAACCCCACCATTTATTTTATTTTGCCTGCGAACAAGTGTGACAAGCTTGAAGTAGTAACATTTATCTGATCGTTAATGAGTGTGCCATTATTATGTTTGATAATCTAAAGCTGCTCCCAGATGTTCAATTTAAACCCCTTTGTTACAGGTGCGTAAGACTTCGAAACCATGGTCTTTTAGTTTTGGAACTTTATGACCGCTTTCTAACAAATGATAGACATTTCAAAAATTCCCTGAGCGAAAAATCTAAGCGTGGTGCTAAAGCTCCTCTCTACTTAGCAGTGGAAGCACCACAGAGCCTAAAAGGCACATTTGTATGGCATGACTGTCACCAAGTGAACTAGGATGATTAAATAAAAGTGTTTTGATTATTGTTTTTAAATTCTATGATAAAAGTGTCGCATACACTTAAAGTTTAATATATGTATTTTAGCATTTTAAAAAAATTGTACCTACCCACATCCCACTCTAAGTGGGGTCAGCAGAACATGTTATAAACATGTTGTCACATGATTTGGGTTATTTTACGACTGTCCGCCTGTTTTATGACAATTTATCCCCTTTATCCCCTTATGTTGAAACAGGCATTCGCGACATATTGTTTCTATAACCTTTCAAATAAACCTTTTTTAAAATACAGCAAAGCACACGGTAAATCTCATGCCGTGACCCGGCACATAACCGGTACGAAACCACTGGGTAATTCATGTATTCAGTATTCATAGGGTTTCGAGGTACGTCGATGTCGCGGGGTGCATTATTTATGGAAGGCTGTTGCTTATGGAGTTATACCGTATTGACACGACAGTACGAACTTTCTAGCTTACTAACTCCCATAAAACGATATGTGATAGATTTATTGATTCTTAAACTTAAATTTTATATTTCTTTTTACCCTTTCTAGCCTTATATAATACTAGCAAGCGCCAGCGTGGAAGGATTAAAACCGTAATATAATATTTTGACAAACAAAATGTGTTAAAGTGGGTTAACCTTAGAAGCTAGACATATACTGTCGTGGACTTTTATTTTGAGCTTTAAGAGGGGAACAACTTTGTAGTACATGATTTTTGAATAACTATTATTACGCACGCAAGGAAAGCTTTAAATTTTGTCGTTTTCATACTGTTTTTTGTTGTTGCTCCTCTCCTATTCATCTTAGCGTGATGTTATATGCCTTTCTCAATAAATGGACTACCTTACACTGAAATAATTTTTCAAATCAGTCCAATGGTTTCTTAGATTAGCACGTTCAAACAATCAAACAAACAAACTCTTCAGCTTTATATATTAGTATAGATATATAGCCTAATATTTCTAGCGCTTGTTTTTTAAAATCTATACCAATATAAAGAGGAGCAGCAATAAAAAAATTATAGGGAAAACGGCAAACGGTAACTAATCCTGCATGTCCTATTACGTATGAGTACAGTGCGTCCTACACTTAGCATGACATAGAATTTAACAAACGCGGATTATTAAAAAAAATATTCTATTATAACTTTTACGCCGTGTAGTATCCGGTTGAATAGAATAGAGTAACACCTTTATTTCTTACCGATGTGTCGTAAAAGGCGAATAAGGTAAGTCGGCCCACCGTATGGTATACGGCTGAGTAGAATAGACCAACATCATTTCTTACCGAGGGGTCGTAAAAGGCGAATAAGGTAAGTCGACCCGCCGTGTGGTATACGGCTGAGTAGAATAGACCAACATCATTTCTTGCCGAGGTGTCGTAAAAGGTGACTAAGGTAAGTTGACGTTAGGCAGGCGGCCGGTCGTAAAAACGCAGCCAAATCATGTGACAGCATGTTTATAACATGTTGTGCCGACCCTACTTGGAGTGGGATAAGGGCAGGAAGATGATGATTCTATTATATCCCTTTAGCTTCCTATGGACGCGGAACAAAAAAAAAATACCTTTAACATTTATAACATAAAGCTACAGTAATATTTTTTTAGAGTTAAAAACGTTCTCTCAAGAAGGGAAAATATTATTACACTCGACATTTTTAAACGTAATTGGGACAGGTAAATTAATTCAGTAAATCATATAAAAACATGCGAATTTCCACTTGAATGTACTCTATCAAATCGTAAAGTCGCTTGGAATGTAGGGTTGCCAACTTCATTAAATTAAAAAGATGACAAAATACGCGTCCTGGTATCCGGTTGAGTAGAATAGAGCAACCTCATTTCTTACCGAGGTGTCGTAAAGGCGACTAAGGTAAGTCGACCCGCCGTGTGTTATCCGGTTGAGTGGAATACACCACCCTCTTTCTTACCGAGGTGTAGTAAAAGGCGACTAAGGTAAGTCAACCCGCCGTGTGTTATCCGGTTGAGTAGAATAGACCAACCTCATTTCTTACTGAGGTGTGGTAAAACGCGACTAAGGTAAGTTGAACTACTGTGTGTTATGCGGTTGAGTAGAATACACGACCCTCTTTCTTACCGAGGTGTCGAAAAAGGCGACTAAGTTAAGTTGACCCACCGTATGATATCCAGCTGAGTAGAATAGACCACCGTAATTCTGACCCAGGTGTCGTAAAAGGCGACTAAGGTAAGTTGACCTACCGTGTGTTATCCGGTTAAATAGAATAGACTAACCTCATTTCTTACCGAGGTGTTGTAAAAGGCGACTAAGTTAAGTTGACTCACCGTGTGTTACCCGATTGAGTAGAATAGACCACCCTCTTTCGAAAAAGGTGAGTTGACGTCAGGCCGGCGGCCGGTCGTAAAATAGGTACAAACATGTTACTAAACAACTAAACTTAGATGCTTTTACGTATAAAAAAAGCTTTGCTTCAAAAATTACTAGCCCGTTTGCGCAGTGGGTAGTGATCCTGTCTTCAGCTCCGCGGGTCGCGGATTCGATTCCCGCCGAGGGCCAACATTTTCTATAATTGAATTTGTTGGTCTTCTAGTCTGGGTGTATATTTGTATTTAAGTATGTTTTTAAAAATCATATAAGTATATATTCACCAGTTGTCTGTCCATAACACAAGTATTAAGTTACTTACTTCGGGGACGGACGACCGTGTGTGTAAGTGTCCCATATATTTATTATTTTATATATTAAAAATATAAGTAAAGTCTGACAACCCTATTCAAAACATACGACTTGAACGTAGGCACTTCATTACAATTCATTTAATTTGTACCCTCCGCCGTACTATACACTACCAATTACCGGCTACCCTCAAAGAAAATTTAACCCTACACCTTTAAGATAAGATACAAATTGAACTACTACGATCCTCCGTCAATATCTATTTGCCATACGTAGCAATTCCGCCCATATGCTCTACCGTTCAAATGCTAAATTCCACTGACCTGAATGTAGGTAGTTGGATATTTTATACGGAGTCGCGTGATCGTCTACTGTTCAATTCTGTTCAAAGTACTGTAGAGTACAAGTGAAGGGTATGAACTCCAAAAGAATAAACACAACATTAAATTGACCAAATTACATCGCGTCGCAGTCCACAATATTTGGTTCAACATTTAGGCAAACTATAAACTAAACTATATATAAATAAATGGTGGGCTTGATCCGATAAATAGAAAACAATAATAAATGAATAGAAGTGAATAATAATAAACTGAAATGCCGCAACGAAACTATTTTTATTTGTCGCATGAGTTTGTGGGCATACTTCTCCACGATCGGCGTCCTTATGTCCCAAATGACATCATTTCGGATGTACCTCTGCGCTCCTACTATCTTCCATAGGTAGTAGGTAGGTATCTTCCATAGGCAGGCGATAGTTTTGCTGAGTTTGAAGACCGCGCTTTTGATATCTCTAAAATAAGGTGTACCACGCTGCCGCCTCGTACGTAAGTCGCGGCAGTTAAATGTGATGAGGATGTGCAGATGTGACCTCAATCTTGTATGACGCTCCAGCAGCGACATCTAGTGATCGCTGTTTCTGCACCATACAAATTGGCGTTACGCTAACGCGATTGAGTAGGTTAAAAAACTAGCACTAAGCACAGAGACCTCCTCATTTCTGATTTGATCTGATTTAAGAGATACTCCGAGCATAGCTATTTCTATCGCCCACTGAGTGACTCTCAGCTTTCTAATATTTAATATTATGAGTTACGTTGTTTAACGGAAGTAGTCAAATATCTGTTAACGCACACTATATACAAGAACACGATATAATAGGAATACCACAATTCCCGTTCCGAGATGCACTTCTCTTGAATGACGAACAAAGTCTGACTGTCACTTAAACGCTTGTCAATAGAAAGACTAAACCGGAAACAACAACGGCAAGGTATTGCCACCGTTTTAATCAAAAAGGGCGCGATACTCTTGTTTCATGACTTTGTTGCTATAGAATACAAAGCGGAAGTCAGTGGCGACAACATATCATTCATCTCTTTAGTCTTTTAATACATATATTGAGCAAACAGAAAGAAAATTTTTAAAAACCACATGTATAAAGGCGGACTTATCCGTAAAAGGGATCACTTCCAGTCACCCTTTGAGTAATAGATGGAAAAAGGACAAGAATTAAAGAAAAAAGAGAGTACGGGTTATATAGAGAAAAAGAAAAAGTTTATATAAATTTAACTATTTAATCGATTAATTAATTTGGGTAAAATAAATAGATGAAAAGAGGCTACTAATATATAATTACTTAAGATAAATATTTTCTAGTCTGTTTTTTTATACCGGCCTATTTGTGACTGCTATAAATAGTTGAGCTTGACATAGCGACGCCAGTCGTGTTGTACAACTCGACTCAAACGGTTATTAGACGCTTATGCGGTTACATTGTTTCATCACTTGCACACTCTTGCTGTAAAGCTTGACTTGTACGATTATTAAACACTCACGTGTTGAGATCGTGTTAGAAACTGTCTTGGTTAAACAAGCAGGGTTCATTAATGTAAACGTGTTTTTTAACAACCTACATTAATTGTTTTGAGTTGTTAAAATCTAACCACAATTAATTACTATTCGTGATAAGAGCAACCGCTGAGTTTCTTGCCAGTTCTTCTCAGTGGATAACAGCGTTCCAAACTGGTGGTAGAATCGTCCTGGCATAACAATTCCAAATTATTATCAACTTAATCTGTCCAAACTTGTTTGACCTGTTATCTATTTTATGTATGTGATAGATATTGCAGTGTGATGTATTATTTGGTAGCCCTTTCTACGTGAGATCGCTAAAATCATCATCTTCCTGCCCTTATCCCACTCTAAGTGGGGTCGGCACACCATGTTATAAACATGTCACATGATACGGCTACGTATTTTACGACCGGCCACCTGCCTGACGTCAACTTATCTTAGTCGTATTTTACGAGACCTCGATAAAAAAGAGGGTGGTCTATTCTACTTAACCGGATACCACACGGTTAGTCATTTACCTTAGTCGCCTTTTACGACACCTCAGTAAAAAATGAGGGTAGTGTATTCTACTCAGCCGGATACCACACGGTGGGTCGACTTTACTTAGCCGCCTTTTACGACACCCCGGTAGAAAAAGAGAGTGGTACTATTCTATTTAGCCGGATATCACACGGCGGTTGAGATCGCTAAAATCATAAGTGCAATTCCTGATATCGCTATAACTAATGAGGCCCATAGTTAGAGACCAAGTTTTTGAGCCATATGTTATCACTGGCGACACGCACTGTCCGATGACTTCAAATCTAAGACTTTAGTCTTCATCGAAATTTTATTTCATCGTAAATATGCTTTCAAATCTGTCGCATGCATGCAAATATGAAATGTTCGCATCACAATGTGCGCCACGCGGGCGCTAGAATATTGAGATCAAATATCTGTATTTTTCTTTGCAGAGGAAATATTGAATCTGAAAATGGAATGTAGAAATTGCAAGCTAAACGATATCTGTATTATTTATTGATCAAATGCATGTTGCCTACTATTTTATATACGACCGGCCGGCTGTCTGACGTCATCATAGTCGCCTATTACTACACCTCGGTAAGAAATGAGGGTAGTCTATTCTACTCAGCCGGGAACCACACGGCGTGTTGATTTACCTTAGTCGCCTTTTACGACACCTAGTCTATTCTACTCGGCCGGATACCACACGGCGCGTCGGTTTACATTAGTAGCCTTTTACGACACCTCGGTAAGAAATGAGGTTTGTCTATTCTACTCAGCCGGATACCACACTTCGCGTCGGTTTACTTTTGTCGTTTTTTTCAACACCTTGGTAAGAGATGAAGGTAGTCTATTCTACTCAGCCTTGCTATGGGTAAAACTAACATTTATAAAGAACACAATTTGTTTTCACACGACCAAATAAAAAGAGGGTAGCCAGCACCAGTGCTCGGGTAACAATTTACAGCGACTGTACCGGGGCAAATTTCCATGTAGGGCGAGTCGAGTTCATTTATCGATATTGTTATGTGAAATACTTTAGGGGTGCGCTGTTAGAAAACGATAGGAGACTTTTGTTATCGCACGATTAAAAGGAGAGTAAGGAATGCGTCACATCTAGTATGTATATTAAATTATAATCAATACTTATATCAAGTTATGACCTATTGCATCTTTAAATAAGATACTCTTTTGACATAATTATTTAGGCGCCAGCGATTGTGGCGCCATCTTAAAGTTGTTAGAAATGGGAATAGTCAAATGTCATCTCTTTAGTTATTTAATACTTAAAACGCGGTAATCACGTGACCAAGCAAAGGAGGGACTTAATAATCACTACATCTTATAAAACAAAGTCACATTCTTTGTTTGTCCATATATCCCTATGTACGCATAAAACTTTAAAACTACGCAACTGATTTTGATGCGGTTTTTTTTAATAGATAGAGTAATTCAAGAGGAAGGTTTGTATGTATAATAAAATTCAATACCGAGTAGAGAAATACTGTAATTTTTGGGGTTTGTAATGTGATGTCGTAAATAATTACATTTTTTCCGCTTACATTGCAAACGCAGGCTAAACCCTACGAGATTTATCAAAATGATGTACTAAGTATTTGTACATCTTGAAAAGGTCTTCAGAAAAGTCCGCGATGGTATATGTCTATCTCTTATGGATAACCCACAATAGCATTTTTGTAATTTACTTTTTACGAAAAATAATGCCTTATTTTCAAAGCAATTTTTATACAATACAGCATTAATCCTATTTAAAAAATGGTAAAATGTAGAATTGATAGGATAGGATTTTTTTAGTTCCCACATGTCATCGGCGTCTTTTTTTATTTTTTTTTATATATTTTATTAAATTACCGTGCAAGGCATCCGGGAACTTCCCCTAAAAGCTATCTCTATTAATAGAGAAGCTTTCACAGATAACCTCATTTAAATATTTTTTTTATCTTTTATAAATTTACCGAGCAAGGCATCCGGTACTATCTCTTAAATGATATATCTACTCATAAAGAAGCTTTCATAGATAACCTCATTTCCATAATTGAGCGGAAACGGAAGAAGGCGGTAGTTCCGTATGCTGCTAAAGAGCAGGAGATGGGAGGGGAAGGGGGGTTGGAAATTGCAGTAAAGGTTCACCGTCACCTGACCCCCTTATTGTATGGAAATAACGAGTTATACATAATGGTAGATCGGTTGTTCAATACTAATTATCATCCTCCATCCCTTATCCCACTCTAAGTGGGGTCGGCACAACATGTTTTAAACATGTTGTCACATTATTTGGCTACGTATTTTACGACCGGCCGCCTGCCTGACGTCAAATACCTTAGTCGTATTTTAAGACACCTCGGTAAGAAATAGGATGGTCTATTCTTCTTAACCGGATACCACACGGTTCGTCAACTTACCTTAGTCGCCTTTTACGACACCTTGATAAGAAACGAGGGTGGTACTATTCTACTCCGCCGGATACCACACGGCTTATAATATCTGAGCATAATAACAATATGACTTTTAAATAGTGGCGAAATTTACCTTCGTATTCTAATTATATTGTAGTAGTTTTTCATCGCTTCAAAACTCAGATAAAATGAAGTTTACTAAAAATGAAATCTAACAATATATCACGCCCAAAAGTATCTAAATCTATATAAAGTAAAGTATATAAAGCAATTGCATGAAAAAAGCTGTTTCCAAAATTCAGATATACCTAGGTGACTGAGCCTTGCTTGGTAATTTTTTTTAAGATAAAAACATGTAATAAAAAAGAAATAAATCGCAGATGAGATCTGGAGCTCGAGCTGTGGTATTTTGACTTCTTTAGTTCGGCCGCTTCCCACTGAGCAATTAAACTCTACAAATGACAGTAAAATTAATCTTTGCATTCAATTTTTATATCCCACTCTAAGTGGGGTCGGCACAACATGTTTTAAACATGTTGTCCCCGGCCGCCTGTCTGACGTCAAATACCTTAGTCGTATTATTAGACACCTCGGTACAACAGAAGGTGGCCTATTCTACTCAATCGAATACCATGATTTAAACACCTGACTTATTGTCTATAGAAAACTTTGTATGTAATAAATTATGCAAAAAATTGAACTCTAGTTTTCCACGATCTGTTAGTTTGCCAAATTCTACTAATATTATAAATGCAAAAGTTTGTGAGTATTGATGTATGTTTGTTACTCTTTGACGGCCAATCCTCTTAACCAATATCGATGAAATTTGGCACAATTATTTCTTATACACCGGAATAACATATAGGCTACAGAAATCCTATTAATTCTACAGGAATAGGATGACATTGAAAAGCGCTATCTATAATCGACCTATCACACGACAACTGTCCACGCGAACGAAGTCGCGTCTAAAACCTACTTTCTAATATAATAAACTAGCGGCCTGCCCCTGCTTCGCACGGGTATAAAATATATATCCCATGTCACTCAGTTAAGTTGTCTAAAAAATGATTAAAATCGATCCAGTAGTTTTGATTTATTCATTACTGCCCGTGGCCCGCAAGCGTTGAATTCGGAGAAAAACAATTTCCTTTCCCTATACCAAGAAGATTTCCTGCTATCTTTGGAATATCTAAATTCATATAGTACGTTTTTTCTTATTTACTTTTACATTATCCCTATGTATTTTATTTTTACAATTAATTGCAGAATGGCTTTATAAACAACATTCACAGCTTTAAACAAACTCTTGAAATAACGACATATAACTGCTAGATTCAAAGTGCTATAGGGTGAAGCGCGGCGTCCTCACGGCATTTTAAATCTGTAATATCTCCGAAAATGTTCACTTAAATTACATGCTGTAAAAGGCTATATTGATCTATATTAAATCAACAATTTATTTAAGGTACTTATTTGGATAAGGATTAATGCTGTATTGTATAAAAATTGCTTTGAACATAAGGCATTATTTTTCGTAAAAAGTAAATGATAAAAAATGCTATTGTGGTTTATCCATAAGAGATAGACATATACCATCGCGGACTTTTCTGTAGACCTTTTCAAGGTGTACAAATACTTAGTACATCATTTTGATAAATCTCGTAGGGTTTAGCCTGCGTTTGCAATGTAAGCGGAAAAAAATGTAATTATTTACAGAAACCTCAAAAATTACTGCATTTCTCTACTCCGTATTGAATGTTATTATACATACAAACCTTCCTCTTGAATTACTCTAAAAAAACCGCATCAAAATCTGTTGCGTAGTTTTAAAGTTTTATGCATACATAGGGATATATGGATAAACAAAGAATGCGACTTCGTTTTATAATATGTAGTGATACACATAACGGGAAATTTCAAACATTCATCGTTAATATGAAGATACCTAAACCTATGTAAAGAAAGAAAATTCAATAACAATTTTACTCCATACGATGTACTTAACAATCGAATGGTATCGTGGAAAACGGGGAAAATGGGGAAAACGTATGGATAGAGTGGCTACACTGAAGCGCACATCAAATATAACATTCTACTGCGCTCTATCGACTTTACACTGCAAATAGAAAATGGTTTTAACTCAAGAATTGTTTAAATAAAAATTTCACTTAAATATAAATATATAAATAAATAAATATGGGACACTTACACACACGGTCGTCCGTCCCCAAAGTAAGTAACTTAATACTTGTGTTATGGGTGACAGAAAACTGGTAAATATATACTTATATATTTTTTAAATATATACTTAAATACAAATATACAGCCAGGCTCAAAGACCAACAAATTCATTTATAGAAAATGTTGGCCCTCGGCGGGAATCGAACCCGCGACCCGCGGAGCTAAAGGCAGGGTCACTACCCACTGCTCCAACGGGCCAGTCTTCTGAGTCTTCCACTTCAAATCAAAAAATCAATATTTTGTTATCAAATCTTTAATAAAAAAAGATTTAATAAGAAAGTACCCGGTGTACTCCCAGTAGGGTGTATCAAGCTACTTGGCAATCGTGTATCACGGTACGAAGTCGTTGGGCAAATCATGTTGGCGTGCATCCAATCATAGAATAGGTATGCCGTGGCTCACATGCACTGCGAAGAAGGGATTTTGGGCAAATATTTGGCGATTTGTTGGCCAATAGAAACCTCTGTAATTCTCCATTTATTTTTTACACGGTTACAAAATGGGCATAGGCCTCCTGTCAGCGTTTTTGGAGAGAACTGGAGTTAAGAACTACCACGTTGCGCCAATGCGCATTGGTAGGTTACACATATGCTTAGAATTCTTCTGTTAAGTTTCCTTATGTTTCCTTTAGCGGAAAGCGTGTGATAAATTGCAATTATCAATTAGACACATAAGTTTAAACAGATTAACATATTGGTGCCTTACCCAAAAACCATGGGGTTTCAACCTGTGATCCCTCGAAAGAATCGCACGGTCTCAACGTTGTGCTATCACAGCTTTTATATATTACGTCTAATACGCTGGAAAAATATTGCGTACATTTGGTACAATTAAACCTTATAATATACATGATTGGCCTTTACCCGCCATTTAATTTTTATACAATACAGCATTAATCCTTATCCAATTAAATACCTTAAATACATTGTTGATTTAATATAGATCAATATGGCCTTTCACAGCATGTAATTTAAATGAACATTTTCGGAGATATCACAGATTTAAAATCCCGCGAGGGGGCCGCACTTTGCCCTAGAGCACTTCGAATTTAGCAGCGATCGAACGCGGAACTGTCGCTCTTTCAAGAGTAACCTCTAAAGAAAACATGTTTGTATTGTCTAATAATGATAAGAAAGCTATGAATGTTGTATATAAAGACATTCTGTAATTAATTTTAAAAATAAAATACATAGGGAAAAATGTAAAAATAAGTATGTAGTATATGAATTTAGATATTAGGTATAGCAGGAAATCTTTTTAGTATAGGGAGAGGGGAATTGCTTTTCTCAAAATTTTACGCGCGCGGGCCACGGGCAGTAATGAAATCAAAACTACTAGATCGATTTTAATCATTTTTTTCACTGAGTGACTAATTATATATTTTATATAGCCCGTGCGAAGCAGGGGCAGGCCGCTAGTATAATATAAGTAGGATACGATAGGACTAGCAAAAAGAATAAAAACAATCCTGTTTTTGTTCGAAAACAGTCAAAACACATATATATTTCAAAATCATAATTTAAATTCTAAATACAAAAGGAAGAGGGGTAGATAAAAAATAATGTACAGAGAGATTGTTAAAAGTTCAAACGGCTCTGCGGCCCACGTTGGGCGCCAAAACGCCGTCGTAAAAACCAAACAGAGCGGAAACGGATAGAGATTTGCAACACAGAAATATTTATTATTTATGTTTCACTAACTACGTGTCGCGGCTTCATCCGCGATTCTAAGATTTCAAACAAAATTAAATAATAATCTATTCGTGATAAGAGCGACCACTGAGTTTCTTGGCAGTTCTTCTCAAGTGGATAAGTGTTCCGAACTGGTGGTAGAATCATTCTGTCGTTGGATTTTGTAGTGAAATGTGTTGGTGCACAGTAAGGTGCCCGGCGTGATTCCCTGAACACGTTCGTTTATGACTTAATTTCTAACAATACGTATATAATTTTTAAATACATACTTTATAATAGTATGGTAAACCTAAATTATAATGATTGATATTTGCGTACCAACTTTTTCTTACCTATAAATTGTCTCACTTCGTAGGTTAGCTTGCAAAGATCTCTGTCATAGGGATAAATTAACCTTTGTACACTTTCATTTTTCAATAATGTTTTTTCCAACATTTTTTATAAATACATAAATAAATAAATAAATTAAATACATATACCCAAACAAATTCTTTTATAGAAAATGTTGGCGTTGGAATCGAATCCACGGAAAGGAAGTGAAGGTATTTTAACGCTAAAATCGACGCAAAGTAGCGCACACCACCAATGGTTATATATGTACAAGATAAACCAATATAGAAGTCCCATTAACCTAATTCCGTTAGTCGACTCAATATCGGAATATGCAAATCCAAAGTGCCTTCTACAGTATATGTATTTGGATGTCATACCTTGTGACACAGTGGTAAAGTCGATGTGCGAAAAGATTGGGAGAGCGAGATTGGCAAACTTTTATCTCGGTCCATTCAAATGGAATTGACAGCAGAAACTGGTAGTGACACGTAATCATATCAAGGATGTGTTGGTGTCAGAGAAATCTATACTAATATATGTATAAAGCTGAAGAGTTTGTCTGTTTGTTTGAACGAGCTAATCTCAAGTACTACTGGACCGATTTGAAAATTCTTGCCGTGTGCGATAGCCCATTTATTGGGGAAGGCTATATAACATCACGCTAAGATGAATAGGAGAGGAACAGCAATAAAAAATAAGTACGAAAACGGCAAAATTTGAAACTTCGCTTGCGTGCCCTGAGCAAACGGTAATAGTTATTAAAAAATCATGTATTACTAAATTGTTACCCTCTTAAAGTTCTAAATAAAAGTCCGCGACAGCATATGTCTAGCTTTTAAGGTTAACCCACTTTAACCACTTTTATGGTTATCAAGAGACTATAGATTATATTACGGTTTTAAACTTTTCACGGGGGCGAAGCCGCTGGAAATTGCTAGTAACAAATAATATTTTATGATATATCTAGTACCGTGTGGTATCCGCCTGAGTAAAATAGACCACTCTCATTTCTTACCGAGGTGTCGCAAAAGGCGACTAAGTTAAGTTAACATCAGGCAGGCGGTCGGTCGTAAAATACCTAGCCCTACCTGTGATAAAATGTTTATTACATGTTGTGCCGACCCCACTTAGAGTGGGATAAGGGCAGGAAAATGATGATTAAAAATTGTTGGAACAAAGTCGTTCACTAGTAACACGTTAGTGTTCTATTATAGTTTGTATAAATCTTTAATATTTAAATGAGTTAATCTTGTATGTATGTATATAAATATATTTTCTGAATTTTGGAAACGGCTCCAACGAGATTCCTGAAATTCAGCATGTAGAGGGTTTTGGGGGAGAAAAAATCTAGCTAGGTTTTATGTAAAAAAAAAACGTTTTATCCCTGGTTTTTGGGCATAATCATCATCTTCCTGCCCTTATATCACATTAAGTGGGGTCGGCAGAACATGTTATAAAAATGCTGTCACATAATTTGGCTGCGTTTTTACGACCGGCCGCCTGGATCGTGGACATAATAAATACTAAAATTTATATTGAATATAAAACACTATTTTTGCCATAAATTGTCAAGTCAGCGTTCGAAGAACGGGCAGTCTCGAGAAATGTAAATACCCAGGATCGATTCCCGACTACCTAATTTTTTAAAATTTTATTTTAAGGTTGTTTTTTTATAAATAATTACCAATCAAAGCTCGATCAATCAGGTTATATAGTTTAACCGATAAAAAGGAGGTTAGTTAATCGACCCATTTCCTATAGGAGATTAAGAATTAAAATGGGGTTTCCCCGCTGTCGGAAATTGCCACGTCAATTCAAACGCGATTATGTTCTCTATCGAAGTGTCATATAGCTATTTCTGCTGTTTTTACGCGCTTTATATTATTTTCATCTGTATGATGAATAAGACACATTTTTAATATTTACATGAATTAATCTTGTATATATATATATACACGAAACGGCTCCAACTATTTTCATTAAATTTAGCATTTAGGCGGTTTTGGGAGAAAAAAATCGATAGGTTTGATTTTAAAAAAAAGTCTTTTTATTCCTATTTTCGTGAAAATGCTAAAATTTATTCAAAAGATAATTTTCACTATTAAATGTAAAATCACGATAGCTCATTTGGGGAACGGGCGGTCTAGAGGTGAAAATACCTAGGTTCGAGCCCCACCTCCTCAACTATTTTTATTTTATTTTAAATTTTTTTATATTTAAAAAAAATACCACGAGATAAGATTCGGTTACCCAGGTACTAATTTTTAATAGAAAATCTCATTGACCCGAGGTCTGCATCTGCTGGATAGCAAATACCTATTTCATAATAACCGCGATTTTATTTTTTAATTTTTCACTTTTTAGAGTATCTTTTTAGACTTTTATCTGTTACTAAGTTTATTTGTCGGTTAACTATCCAACACTTTATCAGTAACTTGTGAAACAGACTCTCAGGCTACAAAGCTTCCATCATTAAAATTTAAATGAAATTATCACAATGAATTCAATTAAAAGAGTTAAACAAAATTAAATAAAAGCAAACGGCAACAATGAATCTCACAAAAGAAAAGTCTGTTAATGAAAGAAAACGACGCGATTCAAAGTGACTTTTCTACTTTTAAAAGCAGACGGCACACTTTACAAAGTTGCGATTTTTAGCCGAGTCCCACATCGGAAGGCAGATAACTTTCTTTAATGGTTGGATAATTTTGTAATCGTTGTCGAAGTGAATTAAAAGCGCATTAACGAGTTCTCATTTCTTTTCTTTTAAACACTTTGCTTTTAATTATCTTCAATTAATTAAATTGACTTAAAATGTTACCGGAATTTTTACAAAATCATCATCCTCCTGCCCTTATCCCACTCTAAGTGGGGTCGGCACAGCATGTTATAAACACGCTGTTACATGATTTGGCTGCGTTTTTACGACCGGCCGCCTGCCTGACGTCAACTTAACTCTGTCGTATTTTACGACACCTCGGTAAGAATGAGGGTGGTCTATTCTACTAAACCGGATACCACACGGTGGGTCAACTTACCTTAGTCGCCTTTTACGACACCTCGGTAAGAAATGAGGTTGGTCTATTCTATTCAGCCGGATACCACACGGCGGGTCGACTTACCTTAGTCGCCTTTTACGACACCTCGGTAAGAAAAGAGGGTGGTACTATTCTACTTAGCCGGATACCACACGGCTAGGAATTTTTACAAAATGTAACACTATTATTCTAAATAACCACTGTTGGATAATTAGCTGTGTGGTAAGAAATTTAGTAAAATAGACCACCCTCATTTCTTACCGAGGTGACGTAAAAGGTGACTAAGGTAAGTTGACTCGCCGCGTAGTGGCCGGCCGAGTAGAATAGACCACCCTCTTTCTTGCTGAGGTGTCGCAATTCGCAAAAGGCGAAAAAGGCAAGTCGATGTCGAACAGGCGGCTGGTCGTAAAATATCTAGCCAAATCATGTGATTGCATGTTGTGCCGACCCCACTTAGAGTGGTATAAGGTCAAGACAATGATGTTGTCGAAGTGACTTAAAAGCGCATTAAAGAATTCTCATTTCTTTTCTTTTAAATACTTTTTATTTTATCTACAATTAATTAAATTGAATTAAAATGGTTGACGGAGTTTTTACAAAATGTAACACTAATTTAGTGTTAAGTCCGCCTTTTGAACTTTTATATCTTAACTTGTTTTTACCCGCAATTTCGTTTGCGCGAACTGATATCCCGTTCATAATGGATGGCGCTTTTCAATGTCACCCTATTCCTGTAGAAATAACAGGATTTCTATAGCATATATGTTACCCCGGTATCATCATCATCATCTTCCTGCCCTTATCCCACTCTAAGCGGGGTCGGGACAACATGTAACAAACACGTTGTCACATGATTTGGCTACGTATTTTACGACCGGCCGCCTGCCTGACATCAACTTACCATAGTCGTATTTTACGACACCTCGGTAAGAAAGAGGGTGGTCTATTCTACTTAACCGGATATGTTACACCGGTATATGAGGAATAATTGTGCCAAATTTCACCAATATTGGTTCAGCGGATTCGCCGTAAAAGAGTAACAAACATACATTCATACTCACAAACTTTTGCATTTATAATATTAGTAGGATACTGCAATATAGAGACATTATTATTCAAAAAAATGACTATTTGGTAAATCATAACAAGGTGATTTTAATATTATTTTACCGTTTTTAGTTTCTTTTGTGCGCTAAGTAAATGGTGAAAGTTATACAAAAATCATGTACTACAAAATCGTTCCCCTCTAAAAGTTCTAAATAAATGTCCGGGACAGCATATGTCTAGCTTTTAAGGTTAAGACACTTTAACCATTTTTATGGTTATCAAAATACTATATTACGGTTTTATTATTTCGACACCGGTTGTCAATTGCTAGTCTTCTATATATATAAAAGAAAGTTGGTCTTAGTTACACTATTTATAACTCAAGAACGGATGAACAAATTCGGCTGAAAATTGGTGGAGAGGTTGCTTAGAACCAGGAGACGGACATAGGATACTTTTTATCCCGTTCGACCGCATTTATTTTATCCCGTCAAGTCACTATAAAACGTGGTACAACAAAAACGACTATGACATGGAAAAACAAAACATAAATGACAGCTAAACGTAATTTAGTCTTTGGGTAAGTATGGTAAAAATTTGACAATTATCAAAATAGTAGTAGCTATAAACGTTACCACATAGTATAAAACAAAGTCGCTTTCTCTGTCTGTCCTTATATCTCTATGTTTGCTTAAATCTTTAAAACTACGCAACAGATTTTGATGCGGTTTTTTTTAAATATATAGAGTGATTGAAGAGGAAGGTTTATATGTATAATAAAATTCAATATGGAGTAGAGAAATACTGTGATTGTCACTGAGTGACATAGGCTATATGCTTTATACCCGTGCGAAGCTGGGGCGGGACTCCTAGTATATTATAAAATCCAAAAAAAGTCCTATATTGTCTCAAATTAATTATGTAATACCAAATAAAGGAGATCACATAATTATTAGCTACAATGTTACAGTTATCATACTAACAATACCTTGTAATATCATCATCATTCTCTTACCTTTATCCCACTCTAAGTGGGGTCGGCACAATATATCTTCTTCTTCCATTCTTCTCTATCATTCGTCAACTCTGGTGCCACTCCTTTAACATGCATATCATTTTTCACACAATCCATCCATCTTTTTTTCGGCCTCCTCCTAGCCATACATCCACATTCATATTTAAAACTCTTATAAACAGATTAAATATAATTATAATAAGTACAACTTAACTCCCTTAATCTGAAAATTTTCACAAATTATAATGGACTCTTTTAATACAAGAACATGGCGCTTTTTAAAGTCTGCAAAAGCTTGCGCTTCACTTTTAAAAGCTGCACATTCCGACCGTAAAATGTTCGTTAACTTTTCTTAATTATTAGTTTGATAGTTTTTATGAAAGAATAAGTTGAATGACTTTTATTATAGTTAACATGGATGTAGTCGCAACTATGTACGCCATTCAATTGAACGCCATTCAATTTAAATAATTAAAATTTACGTCCAAAGTCTGACCTACCGTGCGGTATCAAGCTGGGTAGAATAGACCACCCTCATTTCTTACCGAGGTGGCATACAAGGCGACGATGGCAATTTGACCCGCCGTGTGGTATCCGACTCAGTAGAATAGACTACCCTCATTTCTTACTCGAAGTGGCGTAAAAGGCGACGAAAGTTGACCCGCCGTGTGGTATTCGGTCGAGTAGAATAAACCACCCTCTTTCTTACTGAAGTGTCGTAAAAGGCGACTGAGTAAATTGAAGTCAGGCGGCCGATCATAAAACAACTGGCCAAAACATGTAACAACATGCTTAAAGCTTATTATTGAAAATCGTATTCGTAAGAAGTATATTTTGAATTTGTATTTAATAGTGGGTTTGATTCTGTACCAGGTTTACTTAACATGTAATGTCGTGAAGTAAGAATTAATGTGATTATAAAAAAATCATGCACAATACAGATAAAACATTAATCTTATCGATAAAAAGTTAAAAATGTTCTGCACACCTGCGTTCTATAAAAGATGTTTTGTCACGTCAGATCTATAGAACATTTTTTAAACTTTATAAATTAAAATTTATATACATCATGCCCATTAAATTATAAAAGACCTTCTATACGAAATATTAAATATTACAAATATTTATTTTTTAATCCAAATTTTTCTCCAATAATTGTCTGTTCAAATGATTTTTTTCGTGGCATTAAAATTTTGGCGACTCATTTTAAATGTTTTTTAATTTTTAGTGGAATATAGAAGATCTTTAAATTATCCATTAATATAATGCTATATGTGTTATTAACGAAAGTGACATATAACATAGCTTTATTTCGAGCTTACGCCAGAAAATATATACCAATATCATAACTCAATAGTGTAATTTTAACAACTGTGTATTAAATATGAATTAAATCAATCTGCGACAGTCTGTCATTTATTGTCACACATTGGCGCAATCGGTAGGATATGGGCTTTCAAGGCTTTCTATACAGAAAAATAACAATTTTTAAGCTATGTCACTTTCGCAGTCATAAATAATACAATAACTAAAATCAACGCTTATAGGATCATCGCTTATCTTTTTCATATCTAAATATATTGTAAAACAAAGTCCCCAAAAGCTTTAATAAAAATTTGTATTAAATCGATTTTCTCTAAGTCTATTTTATGGATTTTTGTATGGTTTTTACTAAAAGATTCAATTCTTGAGGCAGTTTGAAGATTGAAGAGGTTTCGGAGCAATATATAAGCTACTTTTTATCCTAGAATCCGGCGGGATTTACGCGGGAAAATTTTGTGATATACTGATTTCTACGCAGGCGAAGCTGCATGATGGCCTAGTATATTACTATAGTAAATTAGGTTTTCTTTTAAATATTTAAAATATAATAGAATTTATCAATATCTTCCCTCCACATCCCTTGCAACTATTTGATTCTTTAAAAAATAAATAATAATAAAATTGTAGAAAATTCATTACAGATAAACTATACTTTACGATTCTCGTGAAGGTCTCAAGCGTTGTAATAGAATCTAATCTAGATCTAGATATAAAATCTGTAATAAATCGTAGAATAGAATAGAATCTATCAAAAAATTTACATAGTTACTACTTTTAAAGCATTTTTCAAATTAAAATAAATTCTAGTAACTATTATATCAAATTTCTCATAAAAAATTGAAATACTGAATCTCATTAAATTATACTAAGCGCCTATAAACGTTGATTTTCAAATATTACGCATTACGCCATCTTTGTGAACGATTTTAAACTATCAGCTTCATCAATAAAAACCAAAGTTTTCATTAGAATTTTATGCCAGTAAAACAAAGCGGTTTAAATGTCAACAATTTGGTTTTAATAATATTTTTTTTGTATGGCGGAAATTCATACAATATCGCTTATTAATTGCCATAAACATGATAATATTAACATAGCATCGCGGACTAAATAGATACAGCGCCATCTGTTATCGAGTAGCACAGATATTTTAAAGTGCTTCTATGAAAAGAATGCGTCAACTTAACAGCGCGAAACAAAACTTTTTGTAAGCTTAAATTCGTAATATTAACGTAATATACAATTTCAAATGATTTTTACGTTTTTCGTTACGGGAATAGAATGGCGTAATACGATATAAATACATAATAATTACGATTAATTATATAATAATATATATATTTCCAAAATTACTTACATGTGTAGTCCCAACTGTCCTGGTCGTTTTTGAACACATTCAGTCTTTCGGGCTGTAACAGGAAAATAACAATTAATTCCAATTCCAATTTAAAATATTCTTTATTCAAATAGACTGTTTTCAGTACTTTTGGATTGTCAAATGTTTTTAAAGATGCTACCACTGATTCGGAAGTTTGTTCCTACCGAGAAGAACCAGCAAATAATTCGGCGGATAATGTTTTCAACAAAAAATAATTACACTTTATTTACTTATTTCTTTTTATACATATAGTTATAAAAGAGAAAGAAAAGGAAAAAAGCACATGTATAAAGGCGGACTTATCCCTAAAAGGTATTTCTTCCAGTTAACCTTTGAGTAACAGAAGGAAAAGGACAAGAAGTGAATAAAAAAGAGAATACGGGTCATATAGAGAAAAAGAAGATAAGTCGACCCACCTTGTGGTATCCGGTTGAGTAGAATAGACCAACCTCATTTCTTACCGAGGTGTCGTAAAAGGCGACTAAGGTAAGTTGACCTGCGGTGTGGTATTCGGTTGAGTAGAAAAGGACACCCTATTTTTTACCGAAGCGTCACATAAGGCCACTAAAATAAGGCAGGCGGCCGATTGTAAAATGTCTAGCCAAATCATGTGACAGCATTTTTATAACATGTTACGCCGACCCCACTTAGAGTGGGGATAAGGGAGGAGAATGATGATTTTGATAAAATAAAATTAACAATAACACAAGTCTTAATGAGTACTGACGGTAGTTTCGTAATAACATCAGATCCTTTAAATAATTTATAGAATTAGGCGTTACTTTTACTTTCACCCTCATTAACGATCAGATAAATGTTTCTAGTTCAAGCTTATTACACTTGTTCGCAGGCAAAATAAAATAAATGGTGGGGTTGAACCGATTAGTATATAACTAAGTTTATTTGGGTATTGCTTCGCTTTGCGATTTTGGTCGTGGAGTCTATCTCCTGATGATGCTTCGGTTGCGGGGCGAAACGATTGTTGAGTTTGTGATAGTGAACGTATATAGTGCTTGTGTATTGTGGTGGCGGTGGTGGAGGTTTGTGCATGTGTTTTTACGAATCCTGTATGTATCAGGTATGATAACCGATTGTCCACTTACATTTAGCATTATGTATATTTTCTATTTTACTTCATCGCGGATTATAGCAAAATAATTTTATTATTACTTTTGTAACATCAGATCCCTAATACCCCATTAGTCTGATTGGGCGCGATGTTTCAATTTCGCCCGCCATAATTATATTAGATGATTGATTGTTGTTAGCCGACTCGCCTTGTGCGATAAATATATTACGCGCGAAATACTATGCCTGCATTTCATTATCAGCGATGACCGTTACTTATAAACATAAACATCATGATTTCGCTAGGTTTTACGACCGGCCGCCTGCGAAACGTCAACTTACCTTAGTCGCCTTTAACGACACCTTGGTAAGGAATGAGGGTGGTCTATTCTACTCATACGGATACCACACGGCGGGTCGATTTACCTTAGTCGCCTTTTACGACACCACGGTAAAAAAATGAGGATGATCTATTCTATTTAGCCATATGCCACACGGCGGGTACAACATAGAAATAAATACAGTTTATAGACCTTTAAATGATTTATAGGAGCAGGCGTTACTTTGCGAAACTCCAGAGTACAGAAGTTATAATAGAATAACAAACGCGGACTACAGCTAAATAAATTTATTGTAACTTCTGTTCATAGACCTTGAGTTAAGGATGTAAATGGCTTAACGCCTTATTTAGCCTTGCCTTTATAATAATTTGCATAGATCGCAACACAAGTATTAACAAGATTGCAAGTATTAGCAATCCCATCCGTAAAGCAGATAACGTCCGCGTTGAGTCTTCTAAACGAATGCGCGAAAACGTCTTGGCTGCGAAAACTATGCGGCGGGATCCTAAGATTTGGCAGATGTTAGTGGTGGATAGACGCCAGTCTTGATATATTTTATCTCGATTTAGTAGTAATAAGTTGTGTGTGTTATACAGACTCTATACGACACCGGAGGTGTAGTGTTCCAGCCTGGGAAAGAAACTTCGTTGAACGTCGCCTTTACCCAACCTAACATCGGTGGAAACGGACGCTAGCATTTAAGAATAGTATTAATTACATACATAATTTAGATATTAAATACAGTTTAAGATAATTATTGTATATATTAAAATCAATAAAGAAAATTATTACAATAAACGGAGTTTGTAGCCAACAGTCGCCCCCCCATAATAATTTGTGTATATGACCAAAAGAGTTTTAAATATGAATGTGGATGGATGTATGGCTAGGGGGAGGCCGCGAAATAGATGGGTGGATTTTGTGAAAAATGATATGCATGTTAAAGGAGTGGCACCAGAGTCGACGAATGATAGAGGAGAATAGAAGAAGACATAATGTGCTGACCCCACTTAGAGTGGGATACAGGTAAGAGAATCATGATTAGTAGTAATAAGTTGACGCACCGTGTGGATCAGGCTGAGTAGAATAGACCACCCTCTTTCTTACTGAGTAAAATACGACTAAGGTAAGTTGATATCAGCCAGGCAGCCGGTCGTAAAAAACGTAGCGAAATCATGTGACAGCATGTTTGTAACATGTTACCGACCAAACTTAGAGTGGAATAAGAGCAAGGAGATGATTAAACATAATATAACTCAGTCCCATAAAATATTAGTAGCCGCGTTTTAGCAATGATAGTATTGTTTTAGTTAACATCGTAACATAGTTAAAGCAAGGTTAAGAATCTAAAGGCTGAGTACCTGGGTGACCCAGCCTTGCTCGGTAATTTTTAAAATGATGTAAAGAAAAAACAAAAAAAAAATTGATAAGAAAAATTAAAAAATAATAGAGCAGGTGGGGCTCGATCCTAGGTATTTTCACCTCTCTAGACCGCCCGTTCCCCAAATTAACCACCATGACTTTACGTTTGACAGCGAAAATTGTGATTGTATTCAACGTAAATTTCAAAAACAATTTTAGAGTCCGAAATCAGTGATAAAACGACTTTTTTTTAAATAAAACTTATACAGATCGATTTTTACCCCCAAAACCCCATATATGCCGAATTTCAGTAAAATCGTTGGAGCCGTTTCCGGATTTTCCGGAGATTCGGAATATATATATATATATATATATATATATATATATATATATATATATATATATATATATATATATATATATACATACATACAAGATTAACTCATTTAAATATTAAAGATTCTACGCTATTTGCTAATTCCGTATTCGAATTAAAGTAATACACTCTAGCTGAAAAACAGCATTAAAAATTTTATATTATTAAATTCAGCACACAGAGTTCATCTAAGCGAGACTCAAAATGGACGTCACGGACGTCGTGATAACAAAAAAATACAAAATAGAGGCAACTCTAGAGAATTATAATCCCGTTTATTACACAATATCCCCGGGCGGGGGTGGGGGTGCCTGCGAAAGGGGGCAAATAGGGGGGTTAGAGGAAGTTACCATTTAGATTTTCATAAGAAGCTCGGTCGTTATATAAATATAAATAAGTTGCCGTTCCGTGATATTATGTAAACAAATGCATTATATAAGAGTGTGTTAGAAAAACTCGTTATATTGTCTACAATTGTCAACTTCAGCTACCCACGATGCATACAGTGTGTGTGTGTGATAGTAGCATATTTTTACTGCAGTCAGCTACAGTCAGCTACGCATTAAACTGGACAGGGTCGGAGAGTAGCTGGGGTGCCAAAGTGGTCAGCCTCCTCGTGGCGCAACCTGGGCAAGCTTAGTCTTGGCGAACGGACCACTGTGAGGTGGCCAATCCAGTTGTCCCTCTGATTAGCAGAGGGCAATCTGGACGGGCTGGGGACTCCGGGGGGGTTGGGGAGAAGTCCCAAAGTCGACGGGTTCAGATGGGCTTACTCTAAGTCTGACTGGACATGGTTACGGCCACCGTCGGTCAAACCCGGAAGCCCGGCAATGGGAACGGGGACCTACGGGTTACGAGGAAGAAAACCTCTATAAAAAATTACCCGGTGGGGGTGGAAACGCCCACTATGGCGTAGGGGTCCCTACTTGGGGCGCGGTCTCTCCCTGTCGACCGCGATCAGATTACACGGTGGGCAGGGAGCGATCGCGAGCAGCGGTGGCCTGCTTTGGATCGGAATAGGTGGAGACAGATCATACGAAGAAAGAGTTCAGATGACGACGATCCTCAGTAATGATCGATTGAAGAAGAAGATTGAACACATTGCCCCCATAGCCTTTATGTATGTCTATAGTATGCATTACGACGAAACGTAACACTTTAAAACACGAAAAAATGAATATTTAAAATTTCCCATTAACCATGCATTACCCGGACCTTCCCTTATCCCTTCCACGGTTGATTCCCATTTCCTGTTAATACACGCTACGGTAGGTTTAATGCTGTTTTCGACCGCCATTTTTTTTACAACGAGCGAATATAAATTACGGCGATAACTTTGTTTGTCGTTAAAAAAAGTGTATTTGCTTGGACTGGAAAATCCTTCTAGATTCTTATATTAGCAGTCTGTATGTAAATTTTAAATTTTTAAAAGATTGACTGCCGAGATTCATTGTGGTTCTTCTCGGTAAGAGAAACATTCCGACCTAGTGGTAGCTTCATTAATTCATTAATCATAAAGATCTTTGACGATTCAAAAGAATCGTCGATCCGGTAAGAAAGAGGGTGGTCTATTCTACTCAGCCGGATACCACACGACGGGTCAACTTACCTTAGTCGCCTTTTACGACACCTCGGTAAGAAATGAGGGTGGTACTATTCTATCCAGCCGGATACCACACGGCCGTTTTTCTTTTCTAAATATATGTATAAAAAGAAATAAATAAATAAATTGGGTGTAAATATGGAAGTTCGTCTCAGTCGGCATCTCTTTTTGCCCACATTTCATTTTGCATAGAATGTCAAATATCTACGTACCTTAGCGAATTCAATCTTGAGAGTGCAGCATCCGGAGTATATGTCGCAGCCGTGGAGGGCTTCTTTCGCTCTCGTCGCTGAGTCGATGCTCTCGAATGTACGAATGCTGAGTTAAGGATCATAAAGCTTTGAAACAATGAAATAACGATTAATATAGGTACTAAGCTAAATAAAATAATAAATACACACACACACGGTTGTCCGTGCCCAAGGTAACTTAATACTTATGTTATGGGTGACAGAGAACTGGTAAATATCACTACATAGTATAAAACAAAGTCGCATTCTTTCTATGCAACAGATTTTGATGCTGATTTTTTTAATAGATCGATTATTTCGTAACAAAATAATCGTTTTTTTTTAATCGATTATTTTTAAAGGGATAAAAATCGATTATTTATTAATCGATTTTTTCCACTCTTAGTCACATCCCTACTAGGACGTTCTTGTTGTATTGTGTGCCTACTCAAGCTAATTAAAGTATTTTAATTAAAATCCGTGGCTCAAGATAGTGGACATCAAACTAGAAATAGACCTTAAACGAAATTCGGGATGTCCAACAAAATCGTTACAGATGGTATCAGGAGCGTTATATCAAACACCGATTACCATCGATGAGATTTCTACGATCATTCAAGCGTCTGCCGACGTTGACTGAGGCTCCACAACTCGTAATATCATTAAGGGTGCGGTCTGAGTGACGAGCGGCGCGGATTTTAGACGTTTCGAGAATTAAAAAAATAATAATAATTAATAGAATTTGGCGTAACTTTGCTTATTATCGGCGATTAGAGAAAATCACAATGTGTAGTACATGCGTTTTAGGTATGCTGTATGTAAAAGATATGAAAATAGATATTACACTCTACATCTAAATGTAAAGTAACGGCCTGTTATTATCCCACTGCTGGGCATAAGCCTCTTCTCTCCGTTTTTTTTTTTTTTTTGAGAGAAGGATTGGAGCTACGACCTACCACGCTGCTCCAATGCGGATTGGTAGGTTACACATATCCCAGAATTCTCTAGAGATATGCAGGTTTCCTCACGATGTTTTCCTTCACCGAAAAGCGTGTGATAAATTGCAATTATCAATTAGACACATAAGTTTTACTAGAAAACTCATTGGTGCCTGCCCGGGGTTTGAACCCTAGACCTCCTCGAAAGAGGCGCACGGTGTTACCGCTGGGCTACCACAGCTATACACATCTAAATGGAGAGTGATAAATGAATATGATATTGTTTTGCTAAATATAACGCTAACATTATATAATATTTAGCAAAACATTATCATATTCATTTATTAAAAAAAAAACGATTTTCTTATAATCTAATACCTTTAAATGAGAACTTTAGAAATGGCTCTAACGCTTTTCATAAAATTTAGTATGTAGAGGGTTTGCAGGGATATAAATCGATTTATTTAGTTTCATTTAAAAAAAATGTATTACCCCTTTTTTATAGCACTGTTACTGTCATGGCTACAATATTATTAGAATCCTTTGAAAATTCTATGAGAATCCTAGAGAAATTGTACTATCCTGTGAGCAATCATTTACACTAAAAAAATAGAAAAAACAAAAATGACATGGCCTATAAAGAACATTCTACCCGCTCCCGCTTCCGCGAATCTCATGGTATACTCCCTATCTAATATCGCAGACGCGGCGACTGTCATTTCGGGCCGGAAGTTTGGGCAAATTTGAATAAAAGCATCGTCGCAAAGTGGAAGAAAAAAATTATATTGCCACCGCAAAAGTTAAACGAAGAACGTTTGAACGCGAAATTTTTTAAGGAAACATTAAATTATGCAATAGACGAATATAATTCAACTAAGTAATTAGTTTCAAATTTCAGTGTGTTTCACGATATGTATTGGCGTCGAGGCAACGATTTTGGCCAAGGGGATGTGTTAAAATATGGAAAGTGTTGGAATGGCGACCCCGCACCGGAAAGCGCAGTGTCGGAAGATCCCCTACTAGATGGACTGACGACCTCAAAAAGGTCGCGGTGAACCGCTGGATACACGCGGCACAAAATGGTATGTTGTGGAGATCCCATGAAGAGACCTATGTCCAGCAGCGGACGTCCATCGGTTGAGAAAGAAGAAGAAGAAGAAGTAATTGGTTTCAACTTTCAATGTGTTTTACGATACGTATTGGCATCGAGGCGAACTTAACCCGGGCCGTTCCTCGCAGGCTGACAACTGGATATTGGCCAAGGGGGATGTGTTAAGAGGTGTGGAAAGTGTTGGAATGGCGACCCCGCAATGGACACCGCAGTGTCGGAAGATCCCCTACTAGATGAACTGACGACCTCAAAAAGGTTGCGGGAAGCCGCTGGATACAAGCGGCGCAAAATCGTGTGTTCTGGAGATCCCATGAAGAGACCTATGTCCAGCAGTGGACGTCCATCGGTTGAAGACGAAGAAGAAGGATGTGTTAGTGGGAGCATCTATTAAAGTCACTTGTCTCGCCGGCTGTAGATCCAGGAGAAAGAAGGGTGTCATCTCCGTGAGAGTATCTTGTCTTTCGTGGTGGTAGTTGTATAAACCAGGGCGGGGGATCAAGTTGATTACGTTGTCCTGATCATCTCCCAGTACCGTAGCTAGCGGTGAAGGTGGCTCTAACTGGTAGCAGCTCGCGAGGCCCTTTGCTGGACGAGAATGCAATGGGGTTATCTCCTTAGAAGACAAATGTGATGGATTTTCTTTGTGAAAATAAGATGGCATTACTAGATGGTTTTCGCTAATGTTTGCTGTTTTCAAACGTGAAAACGTATCAAGAGACTACTCGAATTGCATTTACCCCATTAAACAAAGTTTATACTTGTGTTATGGCTGACAGACTACTGGTAACCCAGATTCGAAGAACCAGCAAATTATTTTTAGAAAATGTAAGCCCTAAGCGGGAATCGATCCCGCAAACCACGAAGCTGAAGGCAGGGTACTGCCACCTATGCCAATGGGCCAGTCAAATGAATTATTGCTAGAGTTCGTTTGAAAATAATACGCGTACGTAAATCAAATAATAAAATTCTTAACGCGGACTATGTTGAGCTTCTTTTACGTCCGCTTCGTGCGCCGGTCGGCAGGCAACTGGCATCGGAACGCAAAAAATTTAAATGGTCGTGTATTACACCGAGATGAGAATTATTTTTATTCTGAACGATACGAATAGCAAGAACAAAGAACAATGCTATTGGTAACCACTGATAAGATGAGTGGAAAAATAATAGTGATAATGTGAGAACGGATTCGCTCGCGTTCGCAGGAGCAACCTTTCAGGTCCCTGTACGGGCGGATATGATAACCCGAATCCTGACCTGGTCCTGGGCGCCTGGAGGAATTAAATAACCCCCAAACAACTCAACGCAGAAGGCAAAGAGAATCTACTGCAACTATTCTCCCGAGAGAATATCTCCGAATTCAATTTGAGATTGGGACCATAAAGATGCTCAGCTGTGAGCACTTGACTGAAGGAGCAGGGAGGAATGATAATGATATGGCCAAACTTCAAAAGGAATGATAATATTTGAAGCTATGATGGACTGGTTGTGATGGATAACTCTATAAATTATGACCAAATTTGTTATGAATGTCTTTTAACCTAAAGCGACCGAACCAAATTATAAAAGAATAAAATTTTTAAGTACACAGAGTCATCCAATACGTTTTCTGTATTATTACTAGCTTTTACCCGCAACTTCGTTTGCGTGGACTGCTGTCGCGTTATAGGTTGATAATAAATGGCACTTTTCTATGGCATTTCCTATTCCTTTATAATTAACAAGATTTCTATATATATGTTATCCCGGTGTATAAGGCATAAGTGTGGCAAATTTTATTGATATTGGTTCATCGGATTTGCCGTGATAAAGTTACAAACATACATCCATACTCACAAACTTTCGCAGTTATAATACCAGCTCTTACCTGCGACTCCGTTCGCATGGACTGCTGTCGCGTGATAGGTTGATAATAGATGGCACCATTGTCATCAATATCATCCTATTCCTGTATACATAACAATATTTCTATAGCTTATATGTTATCCCGGTGTATAAGGAATAAGTGTGGCAAATTTTATTGATATTGGTTCATCGGATTCGCCGTGATAGAGTTACAAACATACATCCATACTCACAAGCTTTTGCATTTATAATATTAGTAGGACGGCTTATATGGGACTCTATTCATGCAAGTCCAAAAGTTCTTATACTTTTAACCCTTAATTAGAAACCTACTAATAAACAATCAAAGAACCTCTCATGGTCAAAAAACATAAACGCTGCGTCGACATTTATAATTACCGTAATAATATTTTCATAAATTCTTGACACGTGATTTAGAGTGGTATGCCATAATTGCATTCATCACATTATCGCGTGTGCTGGCCGATTCGTTAATTACGGGTGATTGAACTACAATGGTTATTAAATTTTGGCGTCCTTTCGTGCGGTTTCGTATGTAATCTATACTAATACATAAAGCTGAAGACTTTGTTTGTTTGTTTATTTGTTTGTTTGATTGTTTGAATGCTCTAATCTCAGGAACTACTGGACTGATTTGATAAATTATTTCAGTGTAAGATACTCCATTTATTGAGGGCTATAGGCTATAAAGAATCACGCTAAGATGAATAGGACAGGAGCAGCAATAAAAAATATTACGAAAACGGCAAAATTTAAAGCTTTCTTTATGTGCGCTGAGTAAATGGTAACAGTTATTAAAAATCATGTTTCACAAAATTGTTTCGCTCTAAAAGTTCTAAATAAAAGTCCAGGACAGCATATGTCTAGCTTTTAAGGTTAACCCACTGTAACCATTTTTATGGTTATCAAAACTATGTTACGGTTTTAATCTTTAAATGCGGCGATTGCTAGTCCTAAATATGAGTATTAAGATCTAATGACAAATATAATAATTTATAGAATTCGGCATTATTTCGTATTGAACATGTGTTTCAAAGCAAAATAAACGGCTACTTTGTGATTTTTGTGTATCTAGTATTGTAAATTTTTTTAATATTAATGGTTTTTATTTGTATTGTATTTGTTTAATTCTACTTTTTTGTTGTTCTATTAGAAATTAAGTCGTGTTAAAAATAAAGAGAATAAATAAATAATGGTTATCAATCTACTTATGATTATTTGAATTGAATTGAACAGATTGAATTATTAACTCTATGTTGCTATGTTTCTATTTTCTTAGCTGTTTTGCATCTGATGTACAAGAAAATAATAAATAAAATTATTTAATTAAAATCAACATCGTAAAAAATTTATTACGTTACAGCACAGTGTAACAGGCGGCCGATATTTACGCACCACGTGTTCGCAATATTTCAACGGTGGATTTTTTTTTCATTTCAAAACGCTCACCCGTAAATCAAGCGCTGAAATAGTTTTATTTGTTTGATTCCAAACGATCGCATCTCGCATATGTTTTCCATTATTCTCTATGACTTTCGTAACACATTATATTCGTTAGGAGATTTATTCGCGTGATTGGCGCGGCATAATTGATTGCGAGATCAGTGTTATTGTTGAGAGGGTGTATTAATCAAGTAAAGAAATACTTTGTTGGATTAATGGAACGGATGAAATGTAAGTCATAATGGCAACATTTTCTTTGTGTGGAAGAGGGATGTGGATTAACGTGAAGCCATTTTACTAATCCGTGCTAATATTATACATGCGAAATTCATTCACACATTCACCACCACAATATGAAAAATATTTTCAGGATACTCCACGAAAACATTGGGATTTTATTGAACACTACTTTTAATTCCCTCTAAACGCGGATTATAGTAAAATAATATCCTAATTACTTTTGTATTTTGGTACTTCGCGAAGTAACGCCTAAATTATAAATTAAAACAATATGATTGTACACCGCCGTGTGGTATCCGGCTGAATAGAATATTACCATCCTCATTTCTTACCACTGTGGCGTAAAAGGCGACTAAGGTAAGACGACCCGCCGTGTGGTATCCGGCTGAGTAGAATAGACCAACCTCATTTCTTACCGAGGTGTCCTAAAAGGCGACTAAGGTAAGTAGACCCACCGTGTGATATCCGGTTTAGTAGAATAGACCACCCTCATTCTTACCGAGGTGTTGTAAAATACGACCGGTGGTAAAAACGTAGCCAAATCATGTAACAACATGTTCTTAACATGTTGTGCGACCCCACTTAAGAGTGGGATAAGGGCAGGAGGATGATGATGATCCATACTAATATTATAGATGCGAAAGTTTGTCTGTCTGTTACATCTTTACCGCTGCACCCATTCATTACCACAATATCAACAATCGTTGCAGGAGATATACTCCATGCATGTATAAGGTTTGAACACGGATAGTACACTCTACGTTTAGCATTACATAGATTCTCACTAATCGCGGATTGATCCTTCCCCTGCCCTTTTTCCACTCTAAGTGGGGTTAGAACAACATGTTATTTAAACATGGTGTTACATGATTTGACTAGAGTTTTACGACCGGCCGCTTGCCTTAGTCGCGTTTTACGGCACCTCGGTATGAAATGACGGCGGGTCAATTTACATTGTTAAATAATAGTCTAGTTAATCTTTAATATTTAAATAAGTTAATCTTGTATGTATATATATATTTTCGGAATCTCGGAAACGGCTCCAACGATTTTCCTCAAATTCAGCATGTACGGGGTTTTGGGGAAGAAAAATCGATCTAGATAAGTTTTATTTTTAAAACAAATTCGTTTTATCCCTGATTTCGGGCTCTAAAATTTTTTTTAAATTTACGTTGAATACAATCACAATTTTTCGCTGTCAAACATAAAGTCATGGTAGTTCATTTGGGGAACGGGCGGTCTAGAGAGGTGGAAATACCTAGGATCGAGTCCCACCTGCCCTATTAACTTTTCATTTTTCTTTTAAATATTTTTTTTATTTTAATTTTTTTTTAACCTTTTTAAAATTTACCGAGCAAGGCTCGGTCAGCCAGGTACTATAAATTAATTAGTTAATCTTTTTGAATGGAAATAGTTTAAATATCTCGAGAGCGACCATACACTTTACATCATCATCATCATCTTCCTGCCCTTATCCCACTCTAAGTGAGGTCGGCACAACATGTTATAAACATGCTGCCTGACGTCAACTTACCTCTGTCGTATTTTACGAAACCTCGGTAAGAAAGAGGGTGGTCTATTCTACTAAACCGGATACCACACGGTGGGTCAACTTACCTTTGTCGCCTTTTACGACACCTCGGTAAGAAATGAGGTTGGTCTATTCTACCCAGCCGACCATACACTTTACATTATTCCTAAAGTTCAGAAATACGATATCGCGAGTAGAAACCAGTATATACATATTAAGATGTTAAACAAAACATCTTCCGATTTTACAACCGATTGCTTTGATTTTTATACTTCTTCAAAATAGCTCTTATTTTGTAAGCGTTAGGGTTCAATTTAAGGCTTAACGAAACACCAAATTTTATAGCCGCAGTTAAGACGTCAACATTTCAACTGTTGGGTAGTTTGAAAATATTTATCTTTCCTAAGGATACTAGTATTTATAGAGCTCACCTAGTTTTAAAAATAGGTTTATTGTATGTTTTTATAACACTGGCGAAAATACATGTTCTATACAACTTAATCAAACATGAGTATTACGTAGCAGTTGCTATCCCACTGCTGAAATACGGTCTTGAATCGAATCAGTATTGGATATCAGGTAGCAGAAAACATTGACAGGCTAGTCTCAATCAGAAAGATCAGGTAACAGGTAACATTGACAGACTAGTTTCAAAAGACATACAAGTACTCTAGATTAGGTAACAGTTATCATGGACGCTCTGATCTCGAACGTACAACGAGTTTTCGAGATCAGGTAACAAGTAACATCGACAGCCTAGTCTAGAACAAGATACGAGTATTCGAGAGGAGGTAGCAGGTAACATTGACAGCCTGGTCTAGAAAGAGATACGTGTAACTGAGGTCAGGCAAGAGGTAACAGGTATCATTGATTGCCTAGTGTCAATTCGAGTATCGCTGACTATGGGTCTCATAAGAAAGCTCAGAGTCGCTCAGCGGGCGATGGAGCGAGCTATGTTCGGAGTTTCTCTACGTGATCAAATCAGAAATGAGGAGATCCGTAGAAGAACCAGAGTCACCGACGTAGCTCAGCGTGTCGCGAGGCTGAAGTGGCGATGGGCGGGGCACATAGTGCGTAGAACCGATGGGCGTTGGGGTCTCAAGGTGCTGGAATGGCGACCCCGCACCGGAAAACGCAGTGTCGGCAGACCCCCCACGAGATGGACTGACGATCTCAAAAAGGTCGCGGGGAGCCGATGGGTCCAAGCGGCACAAAATCGTGTATGGTGGAGATCCCATGAAGAGACCTATGTCCAGCAGTGGACGTCCATCGGTTGATGAAGAAGAAGAAGAAGAAGAATTCGAGTATTAGAGATCTGGTAACAGGTAACATAAGCAACTTGTTCTCGAACGGGATACGAGTATTGGAGATCAGGTAAGACGTAAAAGGCTATTAACTACGACTACGACTAGTAATAAAAAGATTATTGTGAAACGTAATTTAGCGATAGTCGATCGAAGTTAGCGAAAATCTTCAAAACCTGGGCTCGAAACCCACGTGTCATTCCTTCTTCCATCGCCTTCTTTCTTTTGTTTTTTAAATCATTTAAAAAATTACCGATTATAAAGCAAGCAAAGTTATATAGTAATTGGTTCAACCCCCAAAATTTTAAGTAGTAATAATTAAATAATTTATAGAATTAGGCGTTACTTTGCGGAGATCCATAATACAAAAGTAATAATAAAATTATTTTGCTATAATCCGCGAAGAAGTAAAATAGAAAATATATATAATGCTTTGCGATTTTGGTCGTGGAGTCTATCTCCTGATGATGCTTCGGTTGCGGGGCGAAACGATTGTTGAGTTTGTGATAGTGAACGTATATAGTGCTTGTGTATCGTGGTGGCGGTGGTGGAGGTTTGTGCATGTGTGTTTTACGACTCCTGCATGTATCAGGTATGATAACCGATTGTCCACTCTATATTTAGCATTATATATATTTTCTATTTTACTTCATCGCGGATTATAGCAAAATAATTTTATTATTACTTTTGTAGTAATAATAAAAGTAACACCGAAATTGCTGATCTCATGCAAGTTTATTCAAAGAAGTTCTAAACAAACAGTAATGTATCCATTCTCTTATTCTGTGCTTTATATTATGAAATGAGAAAAAATATGCCGTTTTCGTATCGTGTCGCAATCGCGTCGTCGTCGTCTAGTTAGAAAAAGCCATTTTCAACCCATTTCCTATTACTATCCACCTGTTGTCCTCCATTTGGAAACGAAACACTACTAAGAACACCATCAGGCTAATTTCAATCATAAACACATAATAATAAGACTGAATGTTGAACCCCACTAGGCGACAGGTATAAATATGGTGGTGTATATTTTCATAAAAAATACCCCACTATCAAACATTAAGGCGTGTTTATTTATATCCCCTTTTTACTGTTAACGATATGGGCCATTGCGGTGGTTTGTAAGGGCTTGGTAGCACTGACAGCGATTAATTATAACGTAAAGGCGGGGCGACAATTTAAATTTCAATTAATCTCAATGATTTACAAATAAACGAGGCAGAGCTTATTAATTTAATTACCAGTGTAAAAATAAGTAAGTGATGGTCCAATTATAGAGTGTCTATGCAATGTGCGCCATTTCATAACTATCACTCGATACTACTATCACTTTTCAATCATGAATTGTAAAAAAATAATTTAAATTATTAATAAAACGCTATGCAATTCCAAAAACTAACACCTACAATCACAAACTATCACTCAATCATATCACTTATTTATAGAATTGGGCGTTTGGTTGCGGAAATCCATAATATATAAGTAACTATCACTCAGTTAACCTTATTTATGGTTAAATAAATTATAGTTTAAGGTTAAATAGAGGTTATTTAATAATAAGGTTAAATATTGTTGCACTCCCAGCAATTTTCGTCACGACGTGTCAGAAATTTCGTTGTATTTTGACCATTGTATCTAGGCTGCTCCTAAAGTATGAAACGTGTGATTTAACGATTTTTACGGGCGATTTTAACCATGACTACCAGCTAAAATGTTTACACGTGTCCACCGGTGTAGATACTAACGTGTCTAAGCGGTGAACACGTTGTAAACACTGAACTAACGGAGTGCAAAGGGGTTAAAAACAAATCACCAAGAGCGATCATCGTGTAACTGCTATTAGTTATTTCAATTAAATAAAAAAAAAATTAGTAGCGTTCGTATCCCTATTAGTTAAAAATTAAATGGTAACTCCCGAAAAAGATTAACTAATAATTTTTATGAGACAAGTTAATTTATTTAAAAATCGTTTCGATTATTCACCCGGTCCGCTATATATCGGCCCATCCGGAACGACGGCGATGAAAAATATACCGCCTAGTTTTATGATTCACACCATTGGCCTAAGAGATTCGGCTTTTTATATTATTGGGCCATGGGAGAACGCAAGATACGTTTTGTTATAACGAGCCATAAAAGTAGTAGATTTTGGCCGTGTGGTATCCGGCTGAGTAGAATAGACTATCCTCATCTCTTATTGAGGTGTCGTAAAAGGTGAGTAAAGTAAGTCGACCCGTCGTGTAGTATCCAGCAGAGTAGAATGGACCACACTCATTTCTTACCGAGGTTTCGTAAAAGAAGACTAATTTAAGTTGACCCATCGCGTGTTAGGTATCCATTTAAATAAAATAGACCAGCCTCATTTTTTACCGTAGAATACGTAGCCAAATTATGTGACAACATGTTTATAACATGTAACATCCCACTTAGAGTGATAATGGCAGGACACACACATATTTGAACAGGCAGTCACATATTTGAATGTGTCAAGACAAACCAACTTAGCTAGTAGTCTCACTGATTTGCCCATCAAGTTTTGCAACAAGACTGACTTCGTTCAGCCTTTTATAGCAGTCCCAAAAAAAGCCCTTACTTCTTTATTGGCTCGATAGTGAAATTTAGATGACGCCACGGAAGCGCCGTCACATGACGCGATTAAGTTTGTCGTATATTTGAAAAGGATATTCAACCATCGCCTGTACACCATTCTTCTTGAAGACCACGATCCTCTGCACCTGCCCGTGGGGTGTGCTGATCGTGTGTACGACATCCTGGAACAAGACAGAAAATGCTTTAATTCATAAAATTATTTACTTATTACTTTATTTAATACTTTATCTACTCTGATACTATAATACAAAGATTATAAAACTGAAACCAATATTCTTATGACAAACATTACGTACAGGCCAAAAATAAAAAATTAAAAAGTGCTATCACGAGTCTTGTATGGACACCTGTATCATAATATAACTTTTTAATCATAACGATACACCTGCACAACCTCCAGCTGGACCAAGGAGGTTGAACCTCTACCTTAAAAAAAAGGTTTCAATGAACGAGTCCGCGGCGACGCAACACGCATGTGCAATCGATGTTTGCGCCTTGGCGCTAACATGTGACATTTAAAAATCTTTTCAATATTTATACAAAATTTGGTGTTTATTAATATTGTTTTACTTATTATAGTATGAGAGTAGATAAAGTAGTGTATGACACTGTACATAACTTGGTCTTATAACATTCGTGTGATCGAACTTTACTCTAATAGGGATCTCTTCCAGTCAAGCTTTGGGTAACAATACATGTTTATTTACTTATTTCTTTTTATACAAATAGTTACAAATATTATCATCTTCCAGCCCTTATCCTATTCTAAGTGGGGTCGGCACAACATGCTATAAACATGCTGTCACATTTTGCCTTTTATGACACCTCGGTAAGAAATGTGGGTGGTACTATTCTATTCAGCCGGATACCAGACGCGTAAATAGTTAGAAATAGTAATTCTATAAATTATTTAAAGTAAATGCACTGAAAGTAGACTTGTATTAAGACAAAAATCACATGCAGTAGAAAATTCCATTTCAGTTCGTCTTAATACAGAATTCTCTCCAAGTACATTGCATTACACCTGTTTCAGGTAAATGCCGGTGTTTTCCAATTTGCTTGGACTGCGCTCTACGACGTGCCTAGAAAGTAGATTGCATCTAAATCTACCGGCAATGTAGATCTATACTAATATTATAAAAAGGAAAAAATATTGTATGTATGTTATTATGTTTTCACACAAAAATTACTGGACCGATTTCAAAAATTCTTTCACCATTGGAAAGCTGCATCTTTACTGTGCAACATAAGCTATATTACATTTTTATAGGATATTTTTTTCATTTTCAAAGGATCTGTCATAAAAAAATGTAGAATAATACCACCCTCATTTCTTACCGAGGTGTCGTAAAAGGCGATTAAAGTAAGTCGACCCGCCGTGTGGCATCCAGCTAAGTAGAATAGACCAGGGTTCGTTTCTTACCGAGGTGTCGTACAAGGCGACTAAGGTAAGTTGACTCACTGTGTGGTATCTGGTTTAGTATAGTAGACCACCCTCCTTCTTACCGAGGTGTCGTAAAATACGACTAAGTTAAGTTGACGTCAGGCAGGCGGCCGGTCGTAAAAACGCAGCCAAATCATGTTACAGCATGTTAATTACATGTCTTGCCGACCCCATTTAGAGTGGGATAAGGGCAGAAGGACTGACTGTCATAAAAATATAATAAGGTAAAAAAATTAGTCTAAAAAATTATTGATGATGTATTTAATAAAAATAAATCAATAGTCCGACTTAGTAGATTTCCACTGCCATGAGATCGGTATGTACGCGGGTGAAACAGCGTGATATTACTAGTTTAAAAATATAAAATGAAATCCGTACTAATTAAATATTATAAATGCAAAAGTCTATGTATATCTGTCTGCCTGTCACGCTTTCAAGTGTAATCCTCTGGAGCAATATAGATAAAATTTGGTACTCATCATCCTGCCCTTGTCTCACTCTAAGTGGGGTCGGCACAACATGTTACAAACATGTTGGCACATGATTTCGCTACGTATTTTGCGACCGGCCACCTGCGTGACGTAAACTACTCACAAACTTTTGCATTTATAATATTAGTAGGAGTAGGATAGGATAGGATAGGATAATAAAGGATAGGATATGAATGAAGAGCTGTGGTAGCCCAGCGGTAACACCGTGCGCCTCTTTCGAGGAGGTCTAGGTTTCAAACCCCGGGCAGGCACCAATGAGTTTTCTAGTAAAACTTATGTGTCTAATTGATAATTGCAATTTATCACACGCTTTTCGGTGAAGGAAAACATCGTGAGGAAACCTGCATATCTCTAGAGAATTCTGGGGATATGTGTAACCTACCAATCCGCATTGGAGCAGTGTGGTAGGTCTTAGCTCCAATCCTTCTCTCCAAAAAAAAAAAAAAAAACGGAGAGAAGAGGCCTATGCCCAGCAGTGGGATAGTAACAGGCCGGTACATTACATTACAAGATAGGATAAGATAGGGTAGGATAGGATAGGATATGATAGGATAGGATAAGATAGGGTAGGATAGGATAAGATAGGGTAGGATAGGATAAGATAGGGTAGGATAGGATAAGATAGGATAGGATAAGATAGGGTAGGATAGGATAAGATAGGATAGGATAAGATAGGGTAGGATAGGATAAGATAAGATAAGATAGGATAGGATAAGATAGGATAAATAAGATAGGATAGGATAGGATAGGATAAGATAGGATAAGACAAGATAGGATAAGACAAGATAGCATAGGATAAGATAGGATAGGATAGGATAATATAGGATAAATAAGATAGGATAGGATAGGATAGGATAAGATAGGATAAGACAAGATAGGATAAGACAAGATAGCATAGGATAAGATAGGATAGGATAGGATAATATAGGATAAGATAAGATAGGATAGGATAAGATAGGATAGGATAGGATAATATAGGATAAGATAAGATAGGATAGGATAAGATAGGATAGGATAATATAGGATAAGATAAGATAGGATAGGATAAGATAGGATAGGATAGGATAATATAGGATAAGATAAGATAGGATAGGATAAGATAGGATAGGATAGGATAATATAGGATAAGATAAGATAGGATAGGATAAGATAGGATAGGATAGGATAATATAGGATAAGATAAGATAGGATAGGATAAGATAGGATAGGATAGGATAATATAGGATAAGATAAGATAGGATAGGATAAGATAGGACAAATAAGATAGGATAGGATAGGATATGAATTTGTTCTTCGGATATATTTGAATTTCAAACTAGTATTAGAGCCTGTGTAGAAGCGGCAATTTCTAGACGCATAAATAAACATACACATGTTTGTCTGTCAATTTATTTGACATCTGTTTATACAGACGTGTTACCTTACACCACTTTAATGTATTTTATCGAAGGGAAATCCATTAGATATGTTGATAGCAGCTACCTTTTATCGACGCAAAAAAGTAGGTATTTTTGCTGTAGCAACGTTACTCTTAAACGGATGAACAGATTTCTTATGTTAACGCACACTATATACAATAACACGATATAATAGGAATACCACAATTCCCGTTCCGAGATGCACTTCTCTTGAATGAAACGAACAAAGACTGACTGTCACTGAAAACGTTTTATCAATAGGAAGATGCAACCGGAAACAACACGTCACAGTGTTGGTACCATTTTAATCAAAAAGGGCGCGATACTCTTGTTTCATGACTGTGTTGCTATAAAATACAAAGCGGAAGTCAATGGCGACAACACTTATACACATATTATCAAACTAAATGCAAAGAAGTGTTTAGAAGAACACCATTAAAGAGAGGCTGATACAGAAAGCCTACTATACTATTGAGGATTATTTAGACGATAAGAATGCGTGGTTATAGATATTGTTCGACAATGTACAAGAAAGAAACAAACGCCGTGTGATATCCGGCTGTATAGAATAGTACCACCCTCATTTCTTACCGAGGTGTCGTAAAAGGCGACTAAGGTAAGTCGAACCGCCGTGTGGTATCCAGCTGAGTAAAGTAGACCACCCTCATTTCTTACCGATGTGTCGTAAAAGGCGACTAAGGTAAATTGATGTCAGACAGGCGGCCGGTCGTAAAAACGCAGCCAAATCATGTGACAGCATGTTTGTAACATGTTGTGCCGACCCCACTAAAGTGGGATAAGATGATGATGTACAAGATAGTAACGATAAAATGTAACTAGTATTAAGAATTGTATTTTTTAAAGAGCAACCGCCGAGTTTCTTGCTGGCTCTTCTCGGTAGGAACAGCTTTCCGAACCAGCAGTAGAGTTGACGATTCAAAAGCACTTGTTTACAAGTTTATTTGAATAAAGAATAATTTGAATTTGAATTTGTCACACACTGAAAAATCTATTAAACCCTAGCATTAAAGCATTACAAACACATGTTCCAAAACATGTTCCCCGTTTATAATACCAATAAGTGGGTGGATAACTAACGTGTAGGTACGTTTTCCAAACCAGACGGGAACTTGTCCAAGATGTCAGGAACTCTCTCTGTAATGCACTGAGCAACCGAAACTATACAACGTGAACTTTATACAAGTTCGCGCTGTTTGGTAGAATAGTTACTGTATACCTTTTACGTTATGTTGTTAAAAACATACTATTATTATCTTATATATTTAAACTAGTTAATCTTGTATATATATACAATATCTGGGTGACCAAGTTTCGCTCGGGAATTTTTTACAAAAGAAAATAAAAAACTTAAAAAAAAAGAAAAACAATTATTAAGTTGGGGATCGATCCTTGGCATTCACATTTCTCGAGGCTGCCCGTTACGCGAAAAGGCTACGCCGACTTGACAGTTAAAGGCGAAAATTCAATTCAATATAAATGTTAGTGTTTTTTAATGCCCAAAAACAGGGATAAAATAATATTTTTTTTTACATAAAACCTAGCTAGATCAATTTTTCTCCCCCAAAACCCCCTACATGCTGATTTTCAGGAAAATCGTTGGAGCCGTTTCCGAGATTCGGAAAATATATATATATACAAGAAAATATATATATATACAAGATTAACTCATTTAAATATTAAAGATATATTTTCTGAATCTCAGAAACGGGTCCAACGATTTTCATTAAATTCAGCCTGTAAGGGGGTTTCGGAAGGGAAAAATCGATCTAGTTAGGTTTTATTTAAATAAACATTCGTTTGATCTCTATTTCTGGGCATTAAAAAATACTTAACTTTACATTGAATATATAAAACACTATTTTTGCCGTTAATTGTCAAGTCAGCGTAGCTTATTCGGGGAGCGGGTGGTCTCTAGAAATGAAAATACCTCGGATCGAGCCCCACCTATCCATTATTTCTTCTTTTTTTTTGAAGTTTTTTTTTATTTTGTAAAAAATTACCGAGCAAGGCCCGGTCAACCGGGTTCTTATTATAAATATATATAATATATATTATACTTATAATATATATAATATAAATTCGTTTGTACCAACTTCGTTAAATTACTCCCAATTATGTACTATATCAAGCTGTGAGGTATCCGGCTGAGTAGACTACCCTCATTTCTTACCACGGTGTTGTAAAAGGCGACTAAGGTAAGTTGATGTTAGGCAGGCGGCCGGTCGTACAATACGTAGTCAAATCATATGTTGTTACATGTTTATAGCATGTTGTGACGTCCCCACTTAGAGTGGAATAAGGGCAGGATCATGATTGATGAAAAAAAATGATACCACAAGGCAAATATAAAATAATATTTAACAATTTAAATGTTTTATTGTTCAATGTAATAAATAAAAATTTCGAAAAAAAGTAACTCCTTATTCTATAAATTACTTGTATACAAGTTTACTTGAATAAAGAATATTTTGAATTTGAATAAGATCAAAACCAAAAATGGATATACATTGTTCGAGACGAAGATGACTCATCACAATCGAAATGGGATTCGTTTGAAGTGATACTCACTTTCAAAATATCTCCACAGTTCAAACAAAACACGATGATGTATTTTGCAAGTGATTCTTGGAGACATTGGAAATAACATAGAAACCAAAAGGTCCGAACAAGAATAAAAAACAAAATATATTTTGTGACAGCGGCGTGAGATCAAAGGAATGCTGCGTGTGGTAGGGAGATCGCGTAGCGTCAGGAAAAAAAGACATAACAAAACATTTTGCATCACTCCTTTAAATTGACTACTTCTTAATTCCCGATATAGAATAAAAACAAAAGTAATTATAAAAATTCATTTGTTATAATCTGCAATTAAGTTAATAGAAAATATATATAATGCTAAATGTAGAGTAGACTATCCGTTTTCATGTCTGATACATGCGGGATTCGTAAAAACACATGGACAAACCTCCACCGCCACCAAAATACATAAGCACTACACACGTTTACTATCACAAACTCGACAATCGATTCACCCCGCAACCGCATTAGGAGATAGATTCCATGAAAAAATCGCAAAATCGCAAAAAAACCATATGCGATTTTCTCTATAACAGACAGTCCACTCTACACTTAGCATTATATATATTTTACTTACATTATCACGGATTATGGCGAAATAATTTCATTATTACTTTTGTATTATGGATCACTGCAAAGTAAAACTTAATAATAATAATATAATAAAAATTTTATTAAATCAATCAAGTATCAATTACACACAAGAACAAATAATGCTGCAGCAGAGATTAAACAGATACACAGATTCTTTGTTGATGGTTCTTAATTTAGCTATTACGTTAAACTCGCTATGGAAGGAAACTGGCGCCTGAACTAGGATTCCCTGTATTTCAGGTCGCCAGAGACTTCCTCCCTTACAAAATATAATAAACTAAGTTATACAAGATATATTCAATTAATAGAATCTACTACAGTAATTAATAAATTCTCTTAAGAAACGCTGATTACATCAAAATTGTACCTTTTATAAACTTAATTCTATAAAGAATACATACACACAACCACGTAGATCTATGTTGTATATAAACTGATATCTTGACGATAGCAGAGATAAAATCCCCTTTAAAATAATCATTATAGAATTTTTTGCATCTATTCATTTACTAAGACCCAATCAGGTTACAGTCAGTAATTCCATCAATTACAAAAACTAGATTATAAATTCACTTTCTGAAAATTCAACACGATGTAAGAGAAGGAGAGGAAGAGAGGCAGAAGGAATGAGACAGTAAGAGAGCGAGAAAAAAATCCAAACTAAAATAAATTTAATTCATAGAACTAGGAGTTAGTATGCGAAGATTCTTAATAAAAAAGTAATAATAAAATTATTTTGCTGTAATCCGCGGTAAAGTAAATAGAAAATATAAAAAAGTAAAAGAGGAGCACATAAATATGTTTTTACGAAACCTGCATGTATCGGGTATGAAAACGGATAGTCCAATCTACATAGAGCATTAAATGTATTTTCTATTTACTTAATCGTGAATTATAGCAAAATAATTTTATCATCATTTTGTAAAATAAATATACTACATTGACAAGAGAGCTGGCTCCTTTTTCGCACAAATAATCAGCTTAACGATTCTGCAAAACGCTGCCAGCATTCTTTGGACCATTCCACGTGGGCATGATTTGTATAGTCCTAGCGTGTAAGTAATTTAAGATAGATATAACTTGTACATTTTTTCGGTAAATAAAAAAAAAATCTACCAAATACTTAATGTAATTTGCAGGCCGAATAAAATTGAATACCCAAACTTTTATATTTAAATTCGCAAATTTTCAAGTATGTATTACAAAAAATCTACCTTTATTTTTATCACTGCAATCCCAATTTGGTACATCTAAAATTCAATTTCTCTCATTTGCTAGCAAAATAAATAAATCTAAAGGCAATATTTCACTGCCGACGCTCCTATATCCCGCGAGAGTACACCGTACAACAGTGTAGCTGCCAAATTGATTCGTTTCCACAAATTATATTTATAGGCGAACCTTGTAATTATAATTTACGATTTACAACAAACGTACGGACAAATTCACTAGCAAATGTTCTTTATTAATAACGTATTAGGCAGATATAATGGGGCGTCGTAAATTGCGATAATAGGTTTTCATCAGTATAAATTAAAATTACGCATTCGCTATGTAATTTGGTGACAAATGTTTGAAATTAATCAATTGATTATAATATCTTTTAAACTAGCCCGTGCTTTATATTTTATTGTCCGTTTTAATATTAAAAAATTTACTATAAAATGCTTATAGTTTACTATTTTGTTTTATCATTTAAGTATATTTAATTTTTAGATGCTTTGTCCGGGGATAAGTCTGGCCATCACAGTCATGAATCAACGGCCTGTTACTATCCCACTGTTGGGCATAGGCCCCCTCCGTTTTTTGAGAGGGTAGAGCTGCTCCAAGTCTGTCTATAAGTCTGGCCATCACAGTCATGAATCACTGGCCTGTTACTATCCTACAGTTGGGCATAGGCCTCCTCTCTCCCCTTTTTGGAGAGAAAGCTTGGAGCTAAGACCTGCCACGCTGCTCCAATGTGGATTGGTAGGTAACCCATAATCCCAGTATTCTCTAATATATATGTCTAATTGATATATGCATTTATCACACGCTTTAAAGTAAAAAAAAGGGAAAATATCGTGAGGATACCTGCATGTCTCTCAAGAATTCTAGGAATGTGTGGAACCTACCAATCCGCATTGAAACAGAGCGATGGGCCTTAGCTCTAACCCTTCTCTACAAAATAAAACACAGAAGGCCTAGCATTGGGAAAGTAACAGTCCCTTACTTTAATTACATTTTACATGAGTTTAAATAGAAAAACTGAATGGTTACCTATTTTGCCCGGGGTTCGAACCCGCGTTACCTCTTCAAAGAGTCACACGATATTACTACTGGGTTATCATAGTTATACACAGTCCGTATATTTTCTCCTAGATCTTTTGATCCATCCTCAGAAGTGGGATAACATTTCCATATTGTCATATCTATTCAATAAGAAAACAAGTAAGTTCTACCCGCGGATATAAAATTCCACCCTCGGCGCCGAGGTACCCAACTTGATTCCCCTTTAATCGTAGCTTTGTTTAATAATTCAACTTAATTTCGTGTTACGGGCCGTAGTTTCAATTTGCGTGCAAAATTTAAGTCGGAATCAAAAAAGGCTGGAAAATTCATTTTAAGTTCCAACGATGATGGATGATGATGATGAAAACAGGTGATAAACTCAGTATTTTCGAAGAAACGCTTCTGATGAAAATTTTCAGAGATCATCACGGAAAGTATTGTTTCATTGTAAGGTAAAAAATTAAGTAACGGCCTGTTACTATCCCACTGCTGGGCATAGGCCTCTTCTCTCCGTTTTGTTTTTTTTGGAGAGAAGGATTGGAGCTAAGACCTACCACGTTGCTCCAATGCGGATTGGTAGGTTACACATATCCCCAGAATTCTGTAGAGATATGCAGGTTTCCTCACGATGTTTTCTTTCACCGAAAAGCGTGTGATAAAATCATGTGACCAAAAGAGTTTTAAATATGAATGTGGATGGATGTTTGGCTAGGAGGAGGCCGAAAAAAAAGATGCGATGGATTATGTGAAAAATGATATGCATGTTAAAGGAGTGACACCAGAGTTGATGAATGATAGAGGAGATTGGAAGAAGAAGACATATTGTGCCGACCCCACTTAGAGTGGGATAAGGGTAAGAGAATGATGAAAGTAAAATAGAAAAAATATATAATGCTAAATGCCGCCAACATCTTGAAACAACTTGCGATCATTAAACATAACAATGGCACCCTCATTAACGATCAGATAAATGTTTCTAGTTCAAGCTTGTTACACTTGCTCGCAGGCAAAATAAAATAAATGGTGGGGTTGAACCGATTAGTATATAACTAAGCTTGTTTAGGTAATGCTTCGCTTTGCGATTTTATCGTGGAGTCTCCTGATGATGCTTCGCTTGCGGGGCGACACGATTGTTGAGTTTGTGATAGTAAACTTGTGAAGTGCTTGTGTATTTTAGTGGCGGTGATGGAGGTTTGTGCATGTGTTTCTACGAATCCTGCATGTATCGGTAGAGTCCACTCTACATTTAGAATTATATATTTTTTCGATTTTTTAATCGAGGAATATAGCATAATAATTTCATTATTACTACTAATGGATTATTTAAGGTAAGGGACACAAATAAAATTTACGAATTTGAATTTGAATCGCTTTAAATCGCAGGATCTAAGCGGCATCCAAAGGAAGATCCTGGATTACTGTTGGAGTGGAAGAATATAAACACCTAATACGTCATAACATTCAGGAATCCTGCCTCTGTTTATTAATCTAGGGGTAGTTTTGAATTAAGCGATCCAAGCTTCCTTGTTTTAAGGAAATACAAATTCCGCGTTTCAAATTCAGGCGCAGATGTCAACAGACGCGCGTGTAACTCGGTTGTATTATATTAATTATTTTAATTAAATCGCGTTGGAAGGTTTAAAATTTTTCATTATATCCTGTAGGTTCTCCAGCATTACAAAGGCATATAAAACCTAATAGTATCCGCGACTTTGTTCACGCTAATTTAAGTGTTTAAGTACCCTCAATATTGCAATATTCACCTCGCACTTTTTCCGTTTCCGAAATAAAAACGGAAATATTATTTCCTATATTATCTGGCTAATTCCGGGAGACCAGCTCTGCGAGTCGCGGGTTTGATGTCTGCCGAGGACCAAAATTTTTTTTAAACAAAATTCTTCGACTCGAAGTTTTCGAGTCTGGGTGTAAATTTGTATTTAAGTAAGTATTTAAAAATTATATATGTATATATTCACCAGCTGTCTGTTGGGGACGGACGACCGTGTGTAAGTGCCCCATATACTTATTTATATGTTACACCAATATATAAGCTTAAACTGTGCCAAAAAGTGTAGTATATAAATGTAATAAATTTTTTTAAATAACCTTAAAGGAAAAATCCCATGTAAAGATTTTTTTTTATTTTATACAGAATTTTCTACGAATTTACATTTCGGACGAAGGGACGCTTCTATACTAATATATAAAGCTGAAGAGATTGTTTGTTCATTAATTTGATTGATTGTTTGTTTGTTTGAGCGCGCTAATCTCAGGAACTACTAGACCGATATGAAAAATTCTTTCAGTGTAAGATAGTCCACTTACTGAGAAAGGCTTTAGACTATATAACATAATTCTAAGATGAATAGGGGAGGAGCAGCAATAAAAAAACAAAATTTAAAGCTTTCCTTGCGTGCGCTGAGTAAACGGTAATAGTTATTCAAAAATAATGTATTACAAAATTGTTCCCCTCTAAAAGTTCTAATTAAAAAGTCCGCGACAGCATATGTCAAACTTTTGAGGTTGACCCACTTTAACTATTTTTATGGTCATCAAAAGACTATATTACGACTATATTACGGTTTTAATGTTTCACGCGGGCGGAGCCGCTGGCGATTGCTAGTACTTTATATTTGGTTAATCTACAACGACTGGACGATAGCTAATCTTCATAAAGTCCCTAAAACATTTAAACATAACATCCCCACTGTATACACTTATTTAAGACGACCGCGATGAAAACATAATTTGCACAGCAAATTGCCTTTAGCTCAAGTCTGCGCGGAATAATTCACAGTTTATGACCTCTGTTGGGTATTATAATGGAAATATGACGGCCAGATTTCTTTTCTCCCCGTTAAATTGCCTGGAGCGAAGAGGTTCCCGTTGGAAACTGGGAAGTGCTTGATAATTAAAACTCGCTATACAAAATTAATAGTAAAAATAATTTGGCTATAATCCGCGATGAAGTAAAATAGAGAATATATATAATGCTAAATGTAGAGTGGACAATCGGTTTTCATACCAGATACATGCATGATTCGTAAAACACATGCACAAAATTCCAACATAACCACCACAATACATAAGCACTACATAAATTCACTATCACAAACTCAACAATCGTCTCGAACACGTGTAACAAGCTTGAACTAGAAACATTTATCTGGTCGTTAATAAGGGTGCCATCGTTATGTTTAATGATCTCAAGTTGTTCCAAGAGGCCTACAAAGTTTTTAATAATCCTGCATGTATCAGGTATGAAAGCGGACTGTCCACTCTACATTTAGCATTATATATATTTTCTATTTTACTTCATCGTGGACTATAGCAAAATAATTTTATTATTACTTTTGTATTATGGATTTCTGCAAAGTAACGCCTACTTTTATAAATCATTTGAAAACTCGCTATTGTGCAAGAATCGAGGCTTATGGGTGTTGAAGGTATTACGCGTTTTAAAATTGGTATCTGGTGACCGAGCCTTTCTTGGTAATTCTTTACAAAATAAAAAAAGACACTTAAAAAAAAGGAAAATAATTGGGTAGGTGGGTCCCAATCTTAGTCTTATTATATAATCTTAATCTTATTATCATTCCTCGAGACAGCACGTTCCCCAAATTAGCTACGCTGGCTTGACGTTTAACGGCAAAGAAAGTCCTGATGATGCTTCGATTTCGGGGCGAAGCGATCGTGGAAATTGTGGTAGTGGTAGTGTGGAGTGTTGGCGGTGGCGGCGTTTTGTGACACGTGTGGTGACTTCAAATCAAATCAAATCAAAATAATCTTTATTCAAATAAGCTCTTTCAAGCACTTTTGAATCATCAAGGGTCAATATGATTAATGAAGCTACAACTGGTTCGGAATGTTGCTCTTACCGAGAAGAACCAGAAAGGAACTCGGCGGTCAATCCTTAAAACATTTTCAATTTTACATTATTAAACCGCAGATTTTACAATATTAAACCGCAAAACTTGTCCTGCATGTATAAGTTTTATGATTTTAGCCTGCTTCATACATTAGCATTACATATATTCTCTTATAATAATATTATTGTCAAAATAATATAAAGTCAAAATAATATTATTGTAACTTCTGTACTATGGAGTTCTGCAAAGTAACGCCCGCTTCTATAAATCATTGAAAAAAAAACTTACTCATAAATCAATGGCCGTTTGAAAATTATTCATCGAACTGTCGCTCTGTTTATCATTGAGTGATATATGAACGGCCATAAAAACTTCAATGGAACAAGCGCTGATCGCACTGGGCATTGAAGGAATATGTAAATAAGTAAATAGCGGCCTGTTCCTATCCCACTGCTGAGAATAGCTCTCTTCTCTCCGTTTTTTGAGAGAAGGATTAAAATTAACAAGTAACTCAAACCACTTACATACTTAAATACAAATATACACCCAGGCTTGAAGACCAACAAATTGATTTATAGAAAATGTTAGACTTCGGCGGGAATCGAACCCGCGGTACCGCGGTACTGAAGGCAGGATCACTACCCACTGCGCCAACGGGCCAGTCATTTCGATTATTTAAAAAAACGTTTATTTTTTTAATCCCTACGGGCTACTAGTGAATTTGAGCTGGGATCGCCAACCTATTCATCACAGCGAACTATAAAATTATTAATCGCCCAATCATAAAGCAATCTTAATGATTTTTTCAAAGCTCGCACATCTGTCGGCGAGGCGAAATTTTTTTATAGAGTGTACCGTATAATTTATTGCGACAAGGTAGTAAGAACAAAACGGAAAACACGTGTTAAGAATATGTCACAATATGTCACTAAAGCGCACTCAGCACTGAATCATTCTTAGGCGAACAGATGTTTCGCGTTTCCCGCTTAATTTAACAATCTTAAATAGTAATTGGAATTTAAACTTTACGTCATTCGAGATAAAGTATTCAGTTCTTTTATAAAAAGTAGTAAGTAAGTAAGTAGCGGCCTGTTACTATCCCACTGCTGGGCATAGGCCTCTTCTCTCCGTTATTGGAGAGAAGGATTGGAGCTAAGACCTACCACGCTGCTCCAATGCGGATTGGTAGGTTACACATATCTCCAGAATTCTCTAGAGATATGCAGGTTTCCTAACGATGTTTTCCTTTACCGAAAAGCGTGTGATAAATTGCAATTATCAATTAGACACATAAGTTTTAATAGAAAAACTCATTGGTGTCTGCCCGGGTTTGAACCCATGATCGTCTCTAGAGATTCACACGGTCGCACCGCTAGGCCATTACAGCTTTTATAAGCTTTTATAAAAGTTTACGAAATATTCATGCATGAATATACGATTCGTGTGCAATTAGATTTTCTGCTTAGCAAAGGTTCTTGGATTTGAACGCCGGATGACCGTAGTACATTAACTAACCGGCATACTACTTAAGTTCAAATTATCAAACAAAGTCAAAAATATTCTAATTATTTGACTTTTGTATAAAACATATTATTTATGTTAGAGTGTGTGGTATCCGGCTGAGTAGAATAGACCCTCATTTCTTATCGAGGTGTCGTAAAAGGCGACTAAGGTAAGTCGACCCACCGTGGTATCCGGTTTAGTAGAATAGACCACCCTCTTTCTTACCGAGGTATCGTAAAATCCGACTATTGTAAGTTCACGTCAGGCAGGCGGCCGGTCGTTAAAACGCAGCCAAATCATGTGACAACATGTCTATAACATGTTGTGCCGACTTTAGTAATTAGTACTGAATACGTGCAAAACATCAATACACAGAAATACAAACTAGTAAACAAACGAATCCCTAAAACTGACAGAGAGAGAGATTAAGCAAAACTAAAACTTTCCGATCTCCTTTCACATCGCAGCCTCGCATCTCCGAGTCCGGGAAAGACAGTTGTTTTCCCGGGGATTACCCGTGATTGGGGTGAATATGTGTTTTGTAAAAGTTGCGACAAAATCTTAAAAAAATACTCCGATTGCGATTTATGATTTGTCTTGATCTTGATGATATAATCTATCACAAATCATCATCCTCCTGCCCTTATCCCACTCTAAGTGGGGTGTGCACAACATTTTACAAACATGTTGTCATATTATTTGGCTACGTATTTAACGTCCGGGCGCCTGCCTGACGTCAACTTATCTTAGTCGATTATTTTACGACTCCTCGGTAAGAAAGAGGGTGGTCTATTTTACTCAACCAGATACCACACGGTGGGTCAACTTACCTTAGTCGCCTATTACGACACCTCGGTAAGAAATGAAGTTGGTCTATTCTACTCAGCAGGATACCATACGGCGGGTCGACTTACCTTAGTTGCCTTTTACGACACCTCGGTAAGAAATGAGGGTGGTGCTATTCTATTAAGCCGGATACCATACGGCGTAATGAGAATAAATAATAAAAGAGAATGTTATGGTCAGTCGACCACCAGCGTTCAAAGATTGAAGTCGTGTTTTATTTTACTCAGTGCGTCCTGTCCATCAGTTTCTTATACACATAGCGAAATTATAATTCGGACTTTTACGGTTTAAGAAAATTTTATTCTCATAAGAATTTACATTCACTTAAATGAGAACTTAAAACTAAAACTTAACTAAGTACAATTTTAGAGCGTGCTAAACAAAAAAAACAACTTATCATAAAATATTACAAATAAACATTACTAAGAAAAAAACAGGTAATTTGCGGGTTAAAACAAATAAAGTGTTGTATGATATGCGAGTTAAGGTCCCTAGATGTGGCTTTATCACATTTCGGTGCAAAAGTAAGCGTAATGGACACCCTATTTAGCTCACTACTACAGTCTCAACCCGAGTAAAGTGGACTTAGTATGAACATAGCTTAGTATGTTTTGCGAGACTCAATTTGGGATAGGTAGTTACAGAAGTACAGTGAATTCGCTTTTGAGAATAAAACTTCTTAAAAGAAGGATCTTTTATCGGGGCGGAGTAGATTTTATATAGTATATTAACATTTTATTCACAAAATCTATGATGCTCTTCTTTTAGCATTATTATAAACATATTCGTCTCACATTATAACTAGTACTTGATTGACCGATCCTTGCTCGGAAAATTTTTACGAAATAAAAAAGAATTAAAAAAAAAGAAAAAATAATTGGGTAGGTGGGGCTCGATCATAGACTTTTTCATTTTTTTTCCCGAATAAGCCACGCTGACTTGACTTTTTTCTGAAAATAATTGTATATTTTATATTTTAAACAGGGATAAAACATTTAAAACCTAACCTATATATATATATATATATATATATATATATATATATATATATATATATATATATATATATATATATATATATATGAGATGTGTGATATATATATATATATATCTCACTCGGAGACAGCTTCAACGATTTTCCTGAAATTCAGCATGAAGGTTTTAAAAAAAATGTCGTTTTATCCCTGTTTTCGGGAAAATAGTCACGATAGCTCATATGGGGAAGGCGCAGTCTTGAGAGGTGGAAATACTTAGCTTCGAGTCTCACCGCCTCAACTATTTTTTTTTCATTTTTCAATTTTTAAGTTTTTTTTATATTAAAAAAAAATATCGAGCATGGCTCGGCTACCCAGTACTATATATCTTCCTGTCCGTATCCCACTCTAAGTGGGGTCGGCGCAACATGTTTTTCTCTTCCATTCTGTCCTATCTTTCGTCAACTCTGGCGCCACTCCTTTTACATGCATATCATACTTCACGCAATCCAACCATCTCTTTTTAGGCCTCCCTCTAGGCACATATCCATCCACATTCAAATGTAATACTCGTTTGGTCACATGATTTTCATCCCTCCTCTTTACATGTCCATACCATCTCAATCATGCACTTCTCGTCTCTTCTATAATGGGCGCAACTTTCAGACTTCCCCCCCAGGTACTATAAATTAATAAATAGCAGATAAAATGTGTAAATCCGGAGCGAGTCGGCTAGTAGAATATAAAGTAACTGATAAATGCTATCCAATGACCCACTTGTGACGAGAACGAATATTCAATAGATTGGCTCGAAATGAAAATTGCCTTGATTGTGTCTACCGTCAAATTGAACAATTTACAACCGGCCCATATATTAACTGCGTCCGTTTGTTTGACACGCTTTAATTAATTTGAATTATAAAGCCGTTTTGAATTATAAACTAAAATGGAAGGGCAATTTTCAATACTAATATGTGTTTTATAGATATTAAAAAAATGCAAATAAAAAAAGCGCTGGTGACATGTGGGACTTGAACCCGGATTTTTAACTTTTTTGGTACGCCCGTTACCATTAGGCTATCACAGCATTACTTTTCACAGGCAAAAATATCATTTGCTTTTTATTCCTATTTTAGCATTTTTTCAGTGTACGAAAACAGGGATAAAATTACATTTTTTGAAAATGAAATCTAGCTAGATCCCGCCGTGTGGTATCCGGCTGAGTAGAATAGATCACCCTCATTTCTTACCGAGGTGTTGTAAAAGGCGACTAAGGTAAGTAGACCCACCGTGTGGTATCCGGTTTAGTAGAATAAACCACCCTCTTCTTACCGAGGTGTCGTAAATTACGACAGAGGTAAGTTGACATCAGGCAGGCTGCCGGTCGTAAAAACGCAGCCAAATCATGTGACAGCATGTTTATAACATGTTGTGCCGACCCCACTTAGAGTGGGATAAGGGCAGGAAGATGATGATTACATCTAGCTAGATCGATTTCCTAACCTAACCTAATTCTATAAATTGACTACTTGTAAAGATATATTTCGATATATTAAGCTGTGATGGCCTAGCGGTGCGACCATGTGAATCTCTAGAGACGATCATGGGTTCAAACCCGGGCAGACACCAATGAGTTTTTCTATTAAAACTTATGTGTCTAATTGATAATTGCAATTTATCACACGCTTTTCGGTGAAGGAAAACATCGTGAGGAAACCTGCATATCTCTAGAGAATTCTGGAGATATGTGTAACCTACCAATCCGCATTGGAGCAGCGTGGTAGGTCTTAGCTCCAATCCTTCTCTCCAATAACGGAGAGAAGAGGCCTATGCCCAGCAGTGGGATAGTAACAGGCCGCTACTTACTTACTTACTTTTACTTAAAGATATATTAACGCTTATAGTCTTCTAACATAAAAACCATACGTTTAAAAAAAATAAGCATTTATAAAGCTAGCTTAGCAATTTTTGCATCTTATATTCAATTGATACCTTCTGAAACAGCTGTAAATAAAAGTATTCAATGCGATCGTTTGTTGCAAACAAAATGGAAATCGCAGCCGTAAAGTTAAAGCGGCTTAACTTTCCGCAACTTTGTAGCCAACTTTTAAGTTTCAATGCCGGCATTCCGGAAACGCGGATGTGTCCCCAGTTTCCGGTGAACTGCCCGTATAGAGATTAACTGGACAATAATGGTCAGAACAAGTAGTGACAGTAAAAACTCGCCTTAACTAAAGCCTTACACAATACACAATTTTCTTTCCGACAGTTGTCGAACGTTATGGAAGCCATGGAAGCCGTTATGGAAGAGCTGTCTTAAAAGGCGACTAAGGTAAGTCGACCCGAGTAAGAGAGACTACCCTTATTTTTTATGGAGGTTGTTGCAACGGCGACTAAGGTAAGTTGACGTCAGAAAAGAGGCCGGTCGTAAAATACGTAGCCAAATCATGTGACAACATGTTTACAATATGTTGTGCCGATCCCAATTACATTTTAGTATATTGAAAATATCTTTAATATTTAAATGAGTTAATCTTGTATGTTTATATATATTTTCGGAATCTCGGACACGGCTCCAACGATTTATTTTCCTGAAAGGGTTTTGGGGGAGAATAATCGATGTAGATAAGTTTTATTAAAAAAAAAAATTCGTTCTATCCCTGTTTTCGGGCTCTAAATTTTTTTGAACGTTGAATACAATAACAATTTTTCGCTGTCAAACGTAAAGTCATTGTAGTTCATTTGGGGAACGGGCGGTCTAGAAAGGTGAAAATACTAGGATCGAGCCCCACCTGCCCTATTAATTTTTAATTTTTCTTTTAAATTTTTTTTTAGATCATTTTAAAAATTACCGATTAAGGCTCGGTGACCCAGGCACTATTTATTTAATGTCATGAAACTTAATGTGGCAGACAGACCAAATTCTACGCAAGCGAAGCCGCGGGCAAAAGCTAATTTGATATAATAATCTTAAATAATTTATAGAATTAGATTGATTAATTTTTAGAATTGCTTTGCGATTTTGTCGTGGAGTCTATCTCCTGAAGATGCTTCGGTTACGGGGCGAAACAATTGTTGAGATTGTGGTGGTGAATGTGTGCAGTGCTTGTGTATTGTTGTGCCATCGGTGTCGGGTAGTGCATGAGTTCTTACAAATTCTGCATGTATCAGGTATGAGAACGAATAGTACATTCTACATTTAGCATTACATATATTTTCTTTTATCGCGGATTATAGCAAAATAATATTCTCATTACTTTTTTTTTATAATAATCTTAGTTAAAAACGTGATACCTGTTGACTCCAAATGTTAACCAGATCGTGTTGTCTTGTTAACAACGCTTTATACTGATTATAATCTTCAGGTTAGCGTTGATTGCTTACGTCAGATGTTATGATAAGAAAGATGGATGGATGCTCAAGTTAACGCCCCTTACTATGATAGCGTGAGCTGTGAGCGTTACAAACTATATATTGCTTGACCAATATTGATGCAATTTGGAACAACTAAAGCTTATACACAGGGGTAAGGTACAGGCTAAAAAAACTAAACACTAAAAAACGCAAGCAAGCAGAGTTATTTTATTATTATTTGTATTATATTTGTATTTAAGTATGTAGTATTATTATTTGTATTTAAGTATGTATTTAAAAAATATATAAGTATATATTCACCAGTTGTCTGTCACCCATAACACAAGTATTAAGTTACTTACTTTGGGGACGGACGACCGTGTGTGTAAGTGTCCCATGTATTTATTTATTTATTTATATAGTATCGAGTTAATACTGAGGTACTAATAACTCTGCTTGCTTAGGTAATGCTTCGCTTTGCGATTTTTTCGTGGAGTCTATCTCCTGACGATGCTTCGGTTACGGGGCGAAACAATTGTTGAGATTGTGGTGGTGAATGTGTGCAGTGCTTGTGTATTGTTGTGTTATCGGTGTCGGGTAGTGGATGAGTTTTTACAAATTCTGCATGTATCAGGTATGAGAACGAATAGTACACTTTACACATAGTACACACACAATGTACAATAGTACACTTTCACATTTAGCATTACACATATTTTATTTTATCGCGGATTATAGCAAAATAATATTTCCATACTTTGTTTTATGTATAAATTTATTGTATCTTTAAAATGCAATATGTAGGACGTTTCAGGGGCGATATAACAATATACTCGTAGCTAGATTTTATTTAAAAAAAAATGTATTTTTATCACTTTTCTCAAACATTGAAAAACTGTTAAAATATAAAGATTCGGATCAAAATACAAACATCGCCCTGAAGAAACATTGCAACAAAAAGTCACAAACTAATTTCGAGTGTGAATTCACGAATGAAATTATATAATAAACTTCCTATCAAAACATCAAACAAAAGATGACTCGCGTCAGGAGGAAGTTTACAGCAATGTCCTTAGAGAGTATCGTCAAAGTCAGGAAGGAAATAACGACCGCCATTCATTACACGACGAAAAAATTATGTAAGAACAAAAAAATCAGCACATGGCCGGCAGAAGTGAAAACTTGAATATTAACTGCAATGTATGTGTTGCCCGTTGGCGCAGTGGGTAGTGATTCTGCCTTTAGCTACGCGGGTCGAAGTTTTTATTCAGGAAAAAGAATTTGTTGGTTCTTCGAGTCTGGCTGTATATTTGTATTTAAGTATCATCATCCTCCTGCCTTTATCCCACTCTAAGTGGGGTCAGCACAACATGTTATAAACATGCTGTCACATGATTTGGCTGCGTTTTTACGACCGGCCGCCTGCCTGACATCAACTTACCTCAGTCGTGTTTTACGACACCTCGGTAAGAAATGAGGTTGGTCTATTCTACTCATCCGGATACCACACGGTGGGTCAACTTACCTTAGTCGCCTTTTACGACACCTCGGTAAGAAATGAGGGTGGTACTATTCTATTCAGCCGGATACCACACGGCGTTCTTGTAGAATATACTATAACTCAAATAAACAATATATGATTCAAATATTCACGGCGGTTTAGGGTCGGTCTCGTTTATCTTAAACATTCCTTCAACCCTTACCACCGTCCATAATTAAAGCGGGCGCAGTATTTTATCCCACTTCTGGTTAACCGCTAAATCCGGGTCCATACGGCTTCGACTTAAAGATTAATTACGGTACCTTTAACATACATACGTAGTATTTTAATATGTCCATCTGTATGTTATATCTTAAAGCAAATACTATTTTAAAATAAATAAATATATGGGACAATTATACACATGCACGTCCGTCCCCAAAGTAAAAAAATTAATACTTGTTTTATGTGTGACAGACAATTGGTAAATATATAAATATATAATTTTGAATAAATACTTTATATACATATGTTTGTATATATGTACTTTATATACCCAGACTCGAAGGACCATTATTCTCCTGCCCTTATCCCACTCTAAGTGGGTTTCGGATCATGTGACAACATGTTTAGTTTTATTTTACGACACCTCAGTAAGAAAGAGGGTGATCTATTCTATTCAGCCTGATACCACACAGCGGGTCAACTCACATTAGTCATCTTTTACGACACCTCGGTAAGAAAGAGGGTGGTCTATTATATTATAAGACATAAATGTATATTATATTCTATTATATGAGTACGAAAAAATGCTAAAAAATCTCGTATTTTATTCGGGTTCAGGACAGAAAAACTTATTGTCTTATTGAAGGTACTAAAATACTTAACTTGTCGCGAATGAAGTAGCATATACCACTAAATTCTAAATTTAAAAAAAAATCGATAGCGCTGAATTCAATTGTAAGTGAATCGTTTTAAATCCTGTGAAAAGCTCGAAACAAACTCACAAATCCGACCGCAGGCAGTTAATTGAACTCGGTCACAATTTCTCTAGCAATATATATCATTGTTTTAAATTAAAATCGTTCCAGTGTAATCCGTCCTAATCTATTACCGGGCATGTAAAAGCGTCCGAAGTACGAATTACAAAATGAACCCAGCTTTAAGTCCGATGAACAAATTAGGTACTGTATATATATGTAGCGTCCAACAAAATACCTGTTCCTGGAGCCAAACCGAACGAAAGCAAATCACACAGTGATATTTTTGAACCGGACATGATATCAAACGTCGAAACACCGCCAGTAACTTTTGACAAACAAACAGAACTCAGATATCTCCTGCAGAAAAAGAATAACCCAGCGCAATTCCAACAGAAAACTAACTTGACACAGAAACAGAAAAATATATTCAAAGTCCACAATATAGAAATACAAAAGCCAAGCCATCAGCACAGAATTTCGGACAAGAATTCGAAGCGCGTCCAAAAAATTGGACAAATTATTGTACATAAAGAAAAAACGCTTAAGAGAGATGAATTAGAAATGTTTGATCCGGAACGAGCGAGAGAGATCACAGTATTCAAAAACATGAATCTCAACGACGAATGCACGATATAAACTATACCAAATAAGAGGCCGACCGATATAAAAATACTTAAAAACAAATGGCAGATGTCGGAAAGTTTCCCCCAAGTAAAGAAAAAAAATTGTGGTATTTTTTTTGTGGTATTTAGCAGATACCATCTGGCTAAATAGAATAGACTACCCTCATGGTGTCACTAAAGGCCACTAAAGGTAAGTTGACCCAGCGTGTGATATGAGGTTGAGAATAATAGACCTCTTTCTTACCGAGGTGTCGTAAAATACAATTAAAGTAAGTTGACGTCATGTGACGCCAAAACATGTGACAACTTGTTTATAACATTGCGCCGACCACACTTAGAGTGGGATATGTGCAGGAGGATGATGGTTAGTATTATTTGTTGATGCTTACTTGACATACATATTTTTTATAACAAAAAACGCAATTGTAAATAATACATATATGCTGTATTTTGAAAATTATTGTCACGGTATTTATTCACTTTAAATTTCAACTATACCGCAATAAAATGTATATTGAAAAAAAAATCGATTTTTTAAAATTAAAAAAACGCAATTGTAAATAAACGCCGTCACCCAACAAAAGAGACGCTAACAAAAGTTAATTAGTGGCGAGCCTTAGCGATGCCGGGCGCGGTGAGTTAAATTTTTAATGCCTACCCTCGGGCGAAACTTAACCCTTAAACAGAGATGATAAATAAACCATAGCGGGTTGAGATTTTTAAATTGCTGCCCATTTGTAAGGCACTTTAAATTTAAATATCAAAGGGGATTGAATTAAACAAGTTAACCTTTTCGATTTAACAGTGATTCTAGTATGATGGGAATTTTTACATTTAATTTAACGTAGCTAGAGGATAAAATTTAAAAATGTTGTCGCCAATGACTTTCGCTTTTTATTATAGCAACACCGTCATGAAACGAGTATCGCGCCCCTTTGACTGAAATAGTGGCAACACTGTGTCGTGTTGTTTCCGGTGGAGTCTTCCCATATATTGCTAAAACGTTTAAGTGCATACAGTCTTTGTTCGTCATTCAAGAGAAGTGTATCTCGCAGCGGGAATAGTGGTATTCTTGTATAGAGTGTTATTGCAGCAAGTGTGCGTTAAAAAAAAAAGCATTAAACGAAGAAAGCACCTGACTTTTACTATTTCATCGTGGGTTGATATCCTGAGCAAGTCTCTTTCTTACGGAGGAGTCATAAAAGGCAACTACGGTAAGTCCACCCGCCGTGTGGTATCCGGTGGATAGACCACCTTCATTTCTTACCGAGGTGTCGTAAAAGGCGACTAAGGTAAGTTGACGTCAGACAGGTAGTCGTAAAATACCTAGCCAAAAATGGTTAGTACATGTTGTGCCGACCCCACTTAGAGTGGGATAATGGCAGGAGAATTATTATTTACTCCTAGTTACATACATTACATTACTACAAGTTAAGTACATTATTTAATACAAGTGTATTTTTATTATTTCAATTATAAAAATACATAATTTATAGAATTAGGCGTTACTTTGCGGAGATCCATAATACAAAAGTAATAATAAAATTATTTTGATGAAGTAAAATAGAAAATATATATAATGCTAAATGTAGAGTGAACAATCGGTTATCATACCTGATACATGCAGGATTCCTCTATCTTCGGTTGCGGGGCGAAACGATTGTTGAGTTTGTGATAGTGAACGTATATAGTGCTTGTGTATTGTGGTGGCGGTGGTGGAAGTTTGTGCGTGTGTTTTTACGAATCCTGCATGTATCAGGTATGATAACCGATTGTCCACTCTACATTTAGCATTATATATATTTTCTATTTTACTTCATCGCGGATTATAGCAAAATAATTTTATTATTATTTTTGTATAAAAATACACTTGTCCGGTAACAAAATAAAACCTAAAAACAACATTTCATTCAATTGAAAGCAGAGCTAGTCAGAAGGTAGTTTCAATATTTTTCTAGGAAGCTCTCCGATTGAATTCAATTCTATATGTAACCGTCGACCCGTGCGGACGTCCCGGAGGGCGATTTGATTTTATAACTTTAGAAACGAAATTTTCTATCGCTGATAGAAGTTATTGCTTTAGCGAAACAAACTACAGCATCAGTCTAGTATTTTCTTTTAAACGTGTCACGAGTAAAACAGAACTTGTGTCATATTTATGTATTCAAATTCAAATTCAAAATATTCTTTATTCAAATAAACTTGTAAACAAGTGCTTTTGTATCGTCAACTCTAGTGCTGGTTCGGAAAGCTGTTCCTACCGAGAAGAGCCAGCAAGAAACTCGGCGGTTGCTCTTTTAAAAATATAATTCTTAATATTATTTACATTAAGTCGTTACTGTCTTGTACAGGCTCAAAGAGAGCTATATCCACACATTCTTATATTCTAAATAATCTTCAAGAGTATAGTAGGCTTTCTGTATCAGCCTCTTTTTAACAGTGTTTTTAAACTGCTGTAATGTATATTTTATATTTATATTAGAGATCGCATATATATAAGGTAAGTGCACTAGTAATTGACCATGTACTAGTATTATATAAACATACGGGTCACATCGCGTTATTATCGATTACCTTTGTATAAGGTTCAACGTTCATCGGTTCAAGTGAGGGTAGATGAACAAAATAATGACTGTAGTACTCGGGAACGAAGACGCCGCGGCGCTCCAGTCAGTTCGTGACCACGGTGGATGCAACTCTGCCGAAACGTTGAACCTTATACAAAGGTAATCGATTTTAACGCGATGTGACCCGTATGTTTATATAATAATCAGTATGAATCGCGAAAGTTTAAAATCTACCATGTACTAGAAGTTGGCCGTTTTGTATGTAATTCTAAATAATAAGCGTTTTGTTGGTTGTAGCTAATAAAAAATAAATTTGTAATTGTTGCCATCTATTAACAAATGCCCAAAAGCTCAGAACTGTAGCCCGTTGTTTAATATTTAAAATGTAATATTATTAATTAATATTTTTCATTAGCTACAACAGACAAAACTCTTATTATTTAAAATTTCATACAAAACGGTCAACTTACCTTACTTGTGTGGGAACCGAGATTGATTTCATTTTTGCAATAGATATTTTTTTTCCTATTTCCTACAAACTTCTAGTAATTCTGAAATTTTCTTATTTAATATTTTTGAGTCATTTTACACAAAACCTAACAAATTACATATTTTTTGAGATTTTTGCGAGCATCGGAAACGAAAGACAGACAGACTTTGCTACACAATATGAAGTCCACTCTACATTTAGCATTACATATATTTCCTTTTATCGCGGATTATAGCAAAATAATATTCTCATTACTTTTGTATTATGGACCTCCGCAAAGTAACGACTAATTCTATAAATTATTATTTCATCAGTTAAAATCTACGAATGTTAACTTCTTTACTACACTAGTCTGAAAGGCAAAGCCGGAAGCCCGTGCGGTTAATATTAAACCGGGCACCCAAATCCACCGCCGGCAGTTTTTAAATTGCAGTCCATTTGTAAGGCCGCCTGGAGAGATTTAAAAATTGGCTAGATTTTAACATTAACAGATGCAAATGTTACAAGATTAAATTTCACGTAACACTTAGACCAGGAGTAAGTGGGTAAACTTTTATCAACGGCCCAATTTAATTTTTGAAACTTTTTGGCGGGCCGCACATATAGTAACACTTACTAATAATATCATTCTCCTGCCCTAATCCCACTCTAAGTGAGGTAGGCACAACGTGTTATAAACATGGTGTCACATGATTTGGTTAGGTATTTTACGGTCAGTCGTCTGCCTGATCTCAACTTGCCTTAGTCGCTTTTTTCCACACCTCAATGAGGGTGGTCTGTTCTACTTGGCCCGATACCATACGGCGGGTCAACTTACCTCAGTCGTCTTTTACGACACCTCGTTAAGAAATACCACAGCGGTTTATTATTTAGGCGTCGATTTAAAATTAAAGTTTTGATAGAAATTTTATTACCGACCAGAGTTTCTATATTTGAAATTATTTTTAAAGCGTTAAATGTAGCTTACAAAACTTTTAATTGTGAAGTTTAAACGGCGACAGAGCTTTCTTTAGGTCTAAACGACGGTAAAGCTTCCGGCTAACAATTTCGCACGCCTTTCAAATCGCAACCATCGGCACTCAGGAATTATTATTCCGACTTTAACGCGCCGATTCACGACCGAGCGAACGCTCAAGTGTTTTTCCATCTCGTTTGAAATAGCTTCCAGTAACAAAAGCGGCTCGTTTGTAATTCATAAGCCGCTCCAAGTTGCTACCGTTTGCAGTGATATACCGCATTCGGCTGAGTAGAATAGACCACCATCATTTCTTAGCGAATTGTCGTATAAGGCGACTAAGGTAAGTTGACGTCATGCAGGCGGCCGGTCGTAAAATACGTAGCCAAATCATGTGACATCAGGCCATCGCTGCTCACGATTCCTCCCTGTCCACCATGGCAAGAACTACGGTGGAAATGGTGGAGAAATCGTGCCCCACCTCTGCCACCAGCTCCGCCCAAGCTGGGTAGTCTGCAAGCGTGTGCGTGCAGATTATCTGGATCTTTTTTTATACAGGAAAAACCCGTTATGGGTACCGCCGCCCGAAGGGGATAGGCGGCGCTTATGTCGGACTCGCACCGACTAAAACGACCTGTGTGCTCCACCACGCTGCCGATGGCAAGGACAGGGTATAGTTGTACACATTGCCCCCATCCCCGCCGACAGCTCTGATCCCAGAGAGTACCTAATCCGGGTAGGGACCCCTGGAAAGAGAAGCCCCCCTCCACTAACCGGTGCATCGGGAGCACCAGATGCACCGACCGCCTCGGGGACCTGTAAGCCAGACGTCCGATATACCCCGTTCGGAACGTCCGAAGGTCCCCTGACAGGGCGGCAGACGATGTGCTTAGGCAAGTCGCTACCACCTGGACTCGCCAGCAGTAGATTGGATCCAGAACAAGTTCTCGGAACCGCTCCACCGCCCCCCTCCACAGAGCAGAAGGAGGCCACCGCTGCCCGTGATCGCTCCCTGCCCACCGTGTTTGTTACGTCACGGTCGACAGGGAGCGACCGCGCCCCAAGTAGGGACCCCTAAGATTATCTGGACCTGCCTTTACACAAGTTTAGAAATTATTGCAAAAAACAATATAGTTTTGCTTGAATCTTAAACCTAAAGTCGATGGAACTTGTATTTGTAACTTTGGGTTTTTACACGTATCGACTGTTACTTCAGCAACCCGTTAAAAATGAACCCGTAAAATAAATTTAACTTTACGTTAACGAATATTATCCGATATCGTAATAACAGAGGGCTAAACGTTCTATCTCTAGGCAGGATAACGACCTAATGATTATGAAATACTATGTCCAAATTACGGTACGACCATAAAGCGACTGGAATCATCGCAGACATTGATATCATACTAAAATAATAAATGTGAAAGTCTATCTATCTGTTTGCTTGCTTTCACGCCTAATCAGCTGGATCAATGTTAATGAAATTTGAAATCTAGGCTCATATAGTTTTTGTTCTTGTTCCCAATAAAAGATTTATTCTATTAGCTTACCAAAGATCTGACCTCTAAAGATATGACATCTCTTCATGTCATTATCAAACTTACCTGGAAAAAAGAAAACATTATATTAATTTAAACTATTGTGGAAATAATATTTATAATTGCGTTTTAAATCCCGTCGCTGTTCTAGTCACAAGTTCACACAAAGAAAAGAACCACAAAGGATTCTAAAACAAGTTCGGAATACATACAATTTAAAATAATTAACATATTCATTTTAGAAAACAACAACGCACCTCATATTTAATTACCTCACAAGCTTTATGCTATGTACAAATATATGAGATGGAGATATGTTTTTACTATTTTTATCTATATACAAATGTATATTACGTTGTACGAGAATTCTTGAGATGTGTGCAACCAAAAGGCCTTTGCTCAGAAGTCATCAGAAATCTCACTTTTTAATTTCACTCTCTTCGTAAAAATTGGACTTGACTGATAAGTGTAATAAATCACTTAATTTTACAATATTACTGGTTACATTTTTCAAAAACACTTTGAAACAGTTCATTACGAACGCAAAACACTAATGTGCACTTCAAATTCAAAGTAAAATAACTTAAATATGTAAAATCGCAGTCGAGCAACGTTCAAAGTTAAAAAGAAGCTCTTTAAAAAGAATATATTTCCTGTCATTCTTTTATACTTTTACCGTTACATTCAAATTGCCGGATTCTAGATGACTTAGGTATCTTAGGGAGACTTTGTATTCAAACGCGACCTAGTTACTACATAGCCGGGCGATTTATCTCATGATTATGAAAAGAAACTGACTTTCATTCTGAGCGACGGCTACTTGATTTTGTCTTTGAATAAAGAGATCTTTCTTGTATTTACACTTGCTTTCTTCTACATATCTTAAACATTCTTTAAAGAAGCTGATTTCTTTGTAAATTCGTAAATGGTAATAAGTTTATTGTTGAAAAAATTATCCGCCAAGTTTATTGCTGGTTCTTCTAGGCAGCAGCAAGCTTTCGAATCAGTCGTACATTTGACGATTCATAAGTACAGAAAACAGTCCACTTGAATAAAGAATTCTTGAAGATGCTGATTTCTATTTTTTTGTGTTCTCAAGTTCAATAAGATTTGTTTTCAGTCCTACCTCTACCATTTAGTACACATTATCAATATTTCTGGAGCATAATGTAATAAGATCAATACCATTAACTTAAGATCATGGAATAAGGTTACTTAAATTTATGGATTAAAATCTTTGCCTTATGAACCTTTGCTCAGGTCCAGAGAATAAAGTATCGTGTATTCCTGAATTTCAAGAAACATTAGTAAAATGCTTTTGAGACCGAAGAAAATATTTGTAATGTAAGTTTTTATTGATAACTTGGAAAACATATATTATAATTTTAAGATATTCGTAAAGACTGCACAGATACAACAAGTTTATATGTTAAATCCGGGGTTTAACAAGGTTCAGTTCCGAGTCCGATACTATTAAAACTGAATAAAGTTGATGTAATCATTATTCGCATAAATTTTAAAGCTGAATACCAACATAAAAATTGTAACGTCCAAGAAGATAGTCTTTTTTCTAATAACCACACCCATAATAGGTCCATGCCATTTAAAATAAACAGTTTGTCTTCGGTTATATGGGTATGCAGTTAGTAATCTATGCTGTATCAAAAACAGTGCTGATATGTCCATAGCCGTTGAAGACGCTTTATATTGAGAATAAAAACTTGAGATAAAAATTGATTAGTATGAAATTACTAAATTGGCGAATATTTAGTCACGAAGCGGTACCGAAGCAACTGAAAGAAGTACGTAAGATAAATACTAACAATAAAACTTTAATTAAAAAGCTTGTGGGTTAAATAGGATAAAATACCATTTAGCGAACATCTAAATATACACCTTATAATGCATACGACCTCTACAGAGTTAATATTTTATTCTGTTACCTATCTACGTGATTACACGTAAATAGTTAATGGGTTCGCGCTCGTTTCGATTAGGTTTATACGCTGCGGAAGAGCATAAATATAGAACGTGTTCATATTAATTTACTGTTTTGTTTACTTTATTCAAGAGATTTACTTCATCGTGTAATTATAGGACAAAGAATGTTTTAAAATTCATATTCAGCATTATCATCATTCTCCTGCCTTTATCCAACTTTAAAGGATGATTCACGCTACACCGTGCCGCGACCGGGCCGTGCCCCGTCCGGGGCACGGTCGAACATTATGGTATACTTTTGGTATGAAGTGATTCATGCCTAACCGTAACGGCGTTGAAATGTCGGTGGGTATTGTTTCCCGGCTCCGGCACGGTTCGGCCCCGACACGCTGTAACATAAACATATGCGCCCGGGCGCCCGCAGAGCAGTCAACGTCAAATCTTAGTGAGTTTAGCAGCTTAACAGCAAAATGGACAATGCAAATTGTTTGGAATGTGTGTAATTTGCTCTGTGATTTACGACATGAGCCATCCTAAGTATTTAGATAACAAAATAATTTCCAATACTTCATCATCGATGGCAATTGCAATAGCTGCTAATTCAAATTGTGAAACTGCATATTTACTTAGGCGTCAAGTCTATCGCTGGATGAAATCACTTGCTGACAAAAGCTACTTAACATAGATATAAGTCGTGCAAATAATAAACCCAAACAGCCCGGTGTAACATGAATGACTGGCACGGCCCGGTCGCGTCACGGTGTAGCGTGAATCATCCTTAAGCCAGGTAGCACAATATGTTAGAAACATGTTGTAACATGATTTAGTCAACGAAGTCAATTTACCTTATTCGCCAATTACGGTTCACCTCGGTAAAAAAGAAGGTAGTGTATTCTATTCAGCCGGATACCACTCGGTATTCTTATTTAGCCCTAATCCGTGGTAATTACAAGGAGTATTTATTATCTGCTGTCTATCAAGTAAAACCGTGAAAATCCCCCGTCGTATCGTTTTTATAGAAAAACTTATGTTTTATAATGCAATTGATTTTGCCATTAATTTCATATTTTCTCCAATTTATTTTTTCTGACAAAAACACAACAATTAAACATTTTTTTTAACTTTCGATAGATTTTAGCAATTCTGATCCGATAGATTTTAGCAATTTTGATCTAAAACAAGTCTTTGAAATCCAAAATAAATCAAATTAAGCAGAACGTAGAAATGAAGAAGTAGTTGTATTATAAAACGCTTATCAATAGAATAAAACGATCAGAGGATATGCAACATCTCTTACAAGATAACTCAAAGATTACTTTTCTGCATAAATATTCAGAATCCTTAGGTGATTTTTGATATCTTTAACATTTACATCGCTAATTACTGACTCTCTTAGTCTAAAGTAGCATCTAATGCGACACTGCAATTAATTAAAAATAGTAGGCCGAATATACGCAACTAGCATCCGGAAACGTTCGGGCCAGTTGATCGATCCTTGGCATCAACACAAGACAGTACTTTTTGTCTCTCACTACATGTACCGTTTGACCGCTATTGTTCATTCGTAGTACAAGAATATGTATACAGCGTTTATTTTTGCGTTTTCTTTCATACTAAGCTATATTCTTTTTTTTAATCTTATATCAATCGATGGACATCCAATGCTTGATATCTCTTGCTTTCTCATTGCGTAACTTCCTCGTTTATTCTGTTTGTTTGTTAAGGATCTTCCACACTAAAATCTGAAAGCTCTCTTTTACCTTCCACAGTTCTTCTAAGAGTAGCTTTATTGCACTATATTTATCGTTGCGAGGTCAATCCGTCAATACCTTCTTCTTTTGTCGCATTCTTCAATACTAAAAGTCGTGTTCGACACTTTAGGACTTCACAGATATCGGGTCTTTGAAATACCTCGTTTACATTTCTCTTTCAGCTTCGCGACTTATTTAACTATGTCAGTGATATTGGCTCTTCTACGAATCTCCTCATTTCGGAATTGATTACTCAGAGATACATCGGGCATATTTAACCATTTCTATTCCAGGGCTTTCTTTTAAAGCTCATAGTTAGCTTGTGTATCAGATATCACCGTATCTTTGACAAATTTTCGTAGAAACACTTCAAAAGTAATAAGACAATAAGGTGTATTGTATTATGTATCTCCGCAAAGTAACACCTAATTAATAACAAAGTACTTAACTTCGTTTATGACTTGGACCATTGCTGACGTTCTAGAGTTCCTGGCCGCAAAAATAGCATCGCAAGTCTAATTGCTATTCCTTTGTACAGGGATCGATGCTCGCGCTAAGCCCCATATAAATTAACTGCTTATCCTGAGGGCGATTTGTTTCTTTTATCCTGTGTCCCGTTTATTATTCCTATTGTCTGCAACCGAGTATCCCGATTTGTTTTTCTTTAATTGCAATTTGTATGCTTTTCTAGAACTTTGCTCTTTTCATTGAATGCTGGATCGTGCAGGCATTTCATTTATATATGTGTTCCTTTTTATCAACTAATAATTTCGGGAGATTATTTTAAATTAAAATACTTTATTCAAATAAGCTCTTACAAGAACTTTGATTCTTTCTTCTGAAAATGTGGTAGATACTCTCAGCGAATAGAACCAGCGTAAAACACGACTGTCTAATATAAGTATTACGAAGTCTAGTACAAGGTATCCGGCTGAGTAGAATAGTCCACTCTCATTTCTTACCGAGATATTGTAAAAGGCGACTAAGGTAAGTTGAACCGCCGTGTGGTATCCGGCTGAGTAGAAAAAAACACCCCCGCTTCCTACCAATGAGTAGTGAAAGGTGACTTAGGTAAATTTCATGAGGTGTTCGGCTGAATAGACCATCCTCTTTCTCACCTAGGTGACGCCAAAGGCGAATAAGGTTAGTTGGCATCGGTCGGGCAGGCAGTCGTAAAATACCTGGCCAAATCATGTGACAACATGTTTATAACATGATGTGCCGACCCACTTAGAGTGAGATAAGGGCAGGAGAATGATGTTTTAACAGCATAATTAGCTCACGGATTGTTATTATTATTAACTGTTTACGGCTATAGGGTTGCTTTTTAAATGGACGATGTTTTAGAGGGTTAAAAGAAATGCGTACGTTCACTTTAGAGCTTTATCCCGAACTGAATTGACATAATTAACAACAAAGAATAATACAAAGTTTTTAGACATTAACTAAGAGTTAACTTAAGAGTAAGAGAGAGTTTGAGGTTCTGTTAATGCAAGTCTGAATTCATTTTGTTGTATAGTTGTGATGAGGACATAAACATTATATTTCAGTACTGATGTTCGAATAGAGAAAGTCGGGAGCAAATGCTAGGCTAGCTATGTATTGATACCGACTAAATTATATCGCTACCACAGTTTTTAACGATGAAGATTTCTCATCGGTATCGCGTGGGCGCGAAATTAATAGCTCTCAAGCTGTACGCAGCCGATAATGAAATATTAACAGTTTATTTTAACGATTTGGCGAAACATAAATTTTATGTAAACATATCAAATATTTTTTCGTTAAGACCGTTTTTTGAGAAATATTGTTACCAGTTATTTATTGATGACCATATTTATGTAAATATAATGATAGAGTTGTTCCGTGTGGCATGGTGGAATAACAATTTGATAGATATTGCATATGTTAAAAAGAAACGGTTTATTACAATCCTATTGCAGGGTAGAGAAGTTTCCTCTCTCCTTTTTAGAGAGTCGGAGCTCTTACCCACAATGCTGTTTGACTGCAAATTGGCAGGGTAGACATATCCCAGAAATTTTCCAGAGATGTGCAGATGTGCAAATAAGTATTAATAGAAAACTCATTGGTGTCTATTTTGGATTTAAAACTATTACCACCTAGACAGAATCACATGGTCTCACAGCTTTGTGATGAGCATTTGTTAGAGTAAATTTAATAAAATAATTAACTAGGTTTACTTAAAAAAACATTGTTGTACCTTTACCTACTTGTCAAAGTTTACAAAAGCAATTAGAGAAAGAAATGTATTAATTTTAAGAAATATGACATGCATGGAAAGGAGTGGGATAAGAGGGGAATATAAACGACATGTATATAAAAGGAGACGAATAAGGGGAAAAAAAAGAACTATGCAAATATGTTGTGCTAACTACCCTTACAGTAAGAGAATATTAAACAGTAGAAGAGAGGCAGGAGTGTGTCGCCGTGTACGCCGTGTGGTATCTGGCTAAAAAGAATAGTAGCACCCTCTTTTCTTACCGAAGTGTCGTAAAAGGCGACTAAGGTAATTCGACCCGCCGTGTGGTATCCGGCTGAGTAGAATAGACCACCCTCATGTCTTACCGAGGTGTCGTAAAAGGCGACTAAGGTAAGTTGACACACCGTGTGGTATCCGGTTAAGTAGAATAGACCACCCTCTTTCTTAACGAGATGTCGTAAAATATAAAACATGTCGTAAAAATACGACTAAGATAAGTTGACGTCAGGCAGGCGGCCGGTCGTAAAATACGTAGCCAAATCATATGGCAACATGTTTATAGCATGTTGTGCCGACCCCACTTAGAGTGGGATAAGGGCAGGAAGATGATGATGAAGAGAGGCAGGAGTGTACTAAAGTTGTAAGTATTGATGTATAGACATATTTCTTTATAAATTAAAAAAAACATTCCTTACCCTCGGTAGAAAAAACAATACCAGCCGAGAACGTAACGCAAGCAACATTCATGTTGAACAAAACGCCACGCAACTTTGCGGCACGAGGCGGCAACGCATTCTCGGCATTTCACACCGAGTAACCGTTGTTTTGTCAGAGCGTACAAGGCATGAGCGTCAGCGATTTTTAATAGTGATTTTCAACGTGAATATGTGACTAATAGCGCAGCGAAGCATCGTTATGTTATATTCATCATCATCGTCTTCTTCAATCGATGAACGTCCGCTGCTGGACATATTTCTCTTCACGGGATCTCCACACCACATGATCATGTGCTGCTTGTATTCAGCTGCACCCCGCGACCTTTTTGAGGTTGTCAGTCCACCCCAAAAAGGAATTTCATGAAAATACTATGCACGAAATTTGAACTACAGATGAAATTTGTGCATCAGTGCAGCCGGTGACGAAGACCAGAATGAGAACGAACAAGTTGAAGAGGCGGGACCACTGCTACCGTGTCCCCGTCCCCCCTTACTCACGAATTGCGCCCAGCGATCTGCTGTACGCAGTTCACGTCGCGATAACGAAGTGTAAAGAGATCATGAATAAGTGCCCCGGATGGGCTCGAAACTAGCCGGGCTAACCCGATAGAATAACACGTGAGTATGGCCAGTTTATATACATTAACTATGCATACTACTCACGATAGTTGCGATTCAAAAATTGATATCATACTGCCCACGGTATAAATCCTTAGTAGCGGCCCGTGACTATCCCACTGCTGAGAATAGGCCTCTTCTCTCCGTTTTTGGAGAGAAGGTTTGGAGCTAAGACCTACCACGCTGCTCCAATGCGGATTGGTAGGTTACAAATATCTCCAGAATTCTCTTAAGATATGCAGGTTTCCTCACGATGTTTTCATTTACCGAAAAGCGTGTGATAAATTGCAATTATCAATTAACCACATAAGTTTTTGCAGAAAAACTCAAAAGAGTCGCACGGTGTTACCGCTGGGCTACCACAACTTGTAAATCCTTACTCTCAGATATCTCAACACTTGGCCCAAACGCCATGTCTAGGTTCGCAACGCTAAGCTAAGCTCGGCATTCACTCGGGGACATCTGACGGCTGTCCAAACATCGCAACGTATAGTCGCATTGTGGGATATACTTGTATTTCGAGTTACTTGTCGTCCCACAGGCTACAGCCGCAATATGAATACAGTGTAGACAAAACATTGACGTTGTTTTAATTTGTACCGACATTGTGTTAGAACGTATTGTACATTCCACGTTGTCAGCGTAGATTCCGGACTTAAAAATATAAATAATAATACCCACGTTATTTGTAATATGATACTTGCCGCTCCATTATTAAAAGACGCTAGGACTTTGGCAAGTTGATGGTAGTACGGGAGTGACATAGTCAAATTCAATAACCTCGTTAAAATAAGAAAAGGTAACGGCCTGTTAATATCCCAATGCTGGGCATAGGCCTGCTATCTCCATTTTTGGAAAGAAGGGTTGGAGCTAAGAGCTGGAGAGCTGGTGCCTGTCATTGATTTAAAAAATTCAATAAATTAATTTATTAATTATTTTTTATTGCGCATTACGCCGAGCCATCGGCTATGTTCGTATGACGCTCGGTGCAAGGGACCTCTATAAGTGTTTTCTGTCGTCACAGCGAGTTCGTTATCCATTAGCTGCATTCGTAATATGCATGGTAGCAGCGACTTCTTGTAATATCCGTATATTTTATTCTCACTACACGCCACTCTCGTCAAATACCATCAAAACACATTAAGTTTGGGTAATGCGATATGTGATCTAGGTACGTCGTGTATGTGCTGAGCGATAAATCTTCCACGCATCGGTACGGAAGCGACGCCGCCCTCTCACTGATGGATTTACCGACATCTTAATCTCGCGACTGAGAGATCGATGTGCGAACTTTTTCGAACGACTGACAGGTTGACTTTTTAATATGATCGTTTTAGAAGCGAAAAACTTGTTGTTAACGGTTTTTATAACAGAAATACATTATTTTGCCATTCTAAGGAATATGTTTAAATCTGATAAACGCAGTTTCCGTAGACCTTCTTTCTTTCTATAGAATAGCAACCCTCCTCTCCAGAAATTTCTGAAGAGAAGGTAATAAGCTCAGACTCACATTGCGAATGCGGATCGATAGGTTAAAAAATATAAAATTGCACGGTCTCACCGCTGGGGTATCACAGCTCTCTTATAAATAGCTAACTAGCTAGCTTTCAGGACTAATTTACATCTCACCAAACATTTGTTAGAAAGCGATCATAAAGTTTTTAATGAACATAGCTTCGAAATCTTTTGCACCTGTGAAAAAGTCCTAAAATGAACATCTGGGAGCAACTTGAGATTATCAAACATAACAAACATTAACGATTTACTATTTCTAGTTCAAGCTTGTTACACGTGTTCGCAGGCAAATTAAAATAAATGGTGGGGTTGAACCGATAGTATATAACTAAGCTTGTCTGGGTAGTGATTCGCTTTGCGATTTTGTCGTCAAATTTCGTTTTTGTTGTTGTTTAATAAAGGATACCGCATTAGTTAGTTTACTGGGATACAATTAGTCTATAATAAAAGATTAAATTTTCTTTACGAGTTTAATCTAGTAGATGCACCTAATAAACTAATTCCGCTAAATATCCGTAAACTCCGTAAATCACCGCCCGGCGTTCCGGTAAAGATTTATTATCTCTGGGTACATTATCTAATGAATCCAGGGCAGTTTGTGTTGGTTAACTCTCTAGCACGTACAACACTTACATAGAAATTATCAATTTAAAGGATACACGATAGGACTCGACTTTAACAATAAATTACGCAATCAATACTAGATCAGTCTACAGAAAGGTTTAAATTAAGTATAAGAGATATACGTAAAGCATATTACGAAATTGAAGATAAAAAAAGCCTAGATTTGAAAATCCTTTCAGCTTCACACAAGACTGTGGTTTAATAATGTAAAATTGAAAATGTTTAAAAGATTGACCGCCGAGTTTCTTTCTGGTTCTTCTCGGTAAGAGCAACATTCCGAACCAGTTGTAGCTTCATTAATCATATTGATCCATGACGATGCAAAAGTGCTTGTAAGAGCTTATTTGAATAAAGATATTTTGATTTGATATGATTAATTAGTGTCTTTAATTTATTCAACAACTGATCAAATCCCGATCTAAAACATATACATGTAATTATATATATTTTACTTGTGAAAAAAAAACTAATATGCGACGTAGTCAGCTTCTTCGCTGACCTGATGAGTACGGGAAAGTACGAAACGCTGATATAGGTGGATTTTCTAAACCTACCTACCGTAAGGAACAATTGAAAAAATCCTATTGGATAGCTGCCACGCTGTCTCGTGCTGATACTATATCTGTTTGCTTCTAGCTCATGCTGGCACGTATGGCGTATATCTGTTTGCTCTAAGCTCATGCTGTTAGTATACCTGCTTGCTTCACGGATGTTTTTAACTTTTTATTAGAAGCTTACAAAGTTATTCTGTTTTTGCTGCTGCTGCCTTAGGTTTCTTAGCCTTAATTGGCCGCTGAGACCGGAGGATAGCTGAGGCACGACGAAGAGTAGCTTTGGCCAAGTCTATACGGTAGTTATTGGCTCTAAGAAGCTTCTTTACCTTGTGTAGAGATCGCCGCGCGCTAGCTTTGAAAGGACGATGGATAAGGTTCTTTGCTGGCTTGTTTGTGGCTTTGGCTTTCTTGTATACCACTGTAAATCCTTTTCTGTTTGGGTTTTCTACCACACCGACTGCCTTTTTATGGATAAGAGCATTGTATCTGAAGGCATTGAGGTTAGTAACATTGTTCTGCTCTTTGCTAAATGGTTTTTTGATATTGCGCTTCTTTACAAGAAATGCATTGTTGTTTCTTATTATTATCCAGTTTAAATGAGACGACATTTTAATGGTTTGCACGTTAAAATCGGAAAACAACGTGTCCGTAGACAAAAAGTTGAAGGTGTTGAGGAAATTGTTTCTACAAGTATTTTTGCGCTCCAACTGCGATGTATCCAGCGACAAATCGGCTGGCCTCGAGCGGATGTTCACTTGAACTGTTTCGACTCCAGTTCATCTGAAGAGACGTAGCGAAGAACCTGATTACGTCTAATATTTGGCGATTACCCCGCTAGGGTACACGTAGCTTATCGTAGAGGACGAAACTCGTATAAGATTGTCGTGGAGACACTCATGAGATCGATGCCTCGTAGGTGCAGGTAGGATGCAGGTTTGATCGTAATTTCACAAACTAATAGACTTTTTATGAATAATATACCTCTGAAACCATCAAAACTTTTTATTATTTTTGCCTATTTCCGCATTATGTGTTATGGAATACTGTTATGAGATACAATCATAAGAAGAATATAAGCATTTTTCCGAAGCAGCAGCAAAACGACGAAAAACAATTGACGATTCAAAAGTACTTGTTTACAAGTTTACTTGAATAAAGAATAATTTAAATTTGAATTTGAGTGGACGTGAAACGCTTTGCTCTTAAAATTTGAATCTCTAAATGCCTAGAATAAATGAAATGTATACCTACCTACGAGTCCAGTTTTGGGGCTTTTGAAAAAAAACTAGCTTTCTTGACCCTTTGACCGCCGCTGCCCTACATTAATTCTCGTCATATTATGAACTCTGTAAAGGCCATTTACTTAGCACTCGCCACTTGACAAAAAATTTTGAAGCTTTTGTAAGGAACACTTAATAAAATGGGTCAAGGCCCGGCTAGGTTGAGACCAATGAGTTATTCTGTTAAAACTTATATGTCTTATTGATAATTGCAATTTATCACACGCTTTTCGGTGAAGGAAAACATCGTGAGGAAACCTGGATATCTTTGGAAAATTCTGGGGATATGTGTAACCTACCAATCCGCATTGGAGCACCGTGGTGGGTCTTAGCTCCAAATCTTCTTTCTTAAAATGGAGAGAGGAGGCCTATGTCCAGTTATGGAATATTACGATGCCGTTACTTTATGCCAAATAAATATAATTATAATACAAAAGTAATAATATTTTTTTTTTGCTATAATCCGCGATGAAGTCAAATAGAAAATGTATATAATACTAAATGTAGAGTGGACTATCGGTTATCATACCTGATACGTGCAAGATTCGTTAAAACACATGCACAAACCTCCACCACCGCCACCACAATACACAAGCACTACATACGTTCACTATCACAAACTCAACAATCGTTTCGTCCCGCAACCGAAGCATCATAAATAGATAGATTCCACGACAAAATTGCAAGCTTTGCGATTTTGTCGTTAGCATTATATACATTTTCTATTTTACTTCATCGCGGATTATAGCAAAATAATTTTATAATTACTTTTGTATTATCTCCGCAAAGTAACGCCTAATTCTATAAATTATATAATTATAATATTTTATTAAAATAATATTTGTATTTGAATTTGGATTTTTAATTTCCAAATTCCAAATTAGGAATGGAAAGTAAAACGACAAACTAATTTAAAATTAACTGTTGGTGTTTACACGAACGCTATCTGTTTCGGTTAAACTGTTCAGCGGTAATGGGAACATATGTTACCTAACCACAAACATGCTAAGACATGTTTGTAAGACCTCCAACTGGGAGTTAACTATCCCACAAGATTAAATGTAAAACTCATGTCAGCAATATAACATTCTGTGAATGTAACTGTATTTTGATATCTGTAGTATGATATCTATACTAATATTATAAAGACGAAAAATTTGTATGTATGTTTGTAATGTTTTCATACAAAAACTACTGAATCGATTTCAAAAATTCTTTCACCATTGGAAAGCTGCATCTTTACTAAAAAAAACATAGGCTATATAAAAAAAATATGTTAACAAAAATAAATCTATAGTCCGACTTAGTAGACTTTTCAGTGCCACGAGATTGGCATATACGCGGGTGAAACATATATTAAAAAGATTTGGCAATATTAAAAACTTGGAAATAACAGAGATATAGAGCTTTGGACTATGACACTCATTTTAAGTAGATTAGTGGTTATATTAATAAGGCAATTATTCTTATAATTAAGGCAAATATTCTAGAACTTTTATTTGACATACATTTTATTTTATTTGCCTTACAACACCTAAAGCAATTACTACTACAGCAATAAACAGAAATATCAAGAGACAATCTTCAATGGCTCCAGAAATATTTAAGTATTCAATAAAGATTTTTTAAAAATTTAAAAATAAGAAATTTTTAAAAATAAGAAATAATAGGCAGAAATAAGCAAAAACACAATGAACGGCTTTGCAAAGTAGTCATGATACACTCTGTCAGTGTGTGTCATTGATACAAACACACACATTGTCGTGCGTCCACAGCTGCGAGTGAAACGGTCATAACTACTTGAACCGTAGGCGAGAGAGGACGTTTTATTTCGTGCTATGTCGAGCCATTGGTTGAACTCTTATGAATTAGTGGTGATTTTTTTGCTACATGCCCGATTTATGTTACTTGATTGTTATGTCGTCCTTGTTTTCTTGTGATTACCTATCACAGTAAAGGAACAATATTTATTTATTTATAAATAAACATTACCGTATGTTCGCATATACTTTGAAAATAACTTTGATTAGAACAAATAAAAGTTCTCTGGCATGATTTTCTTAAAATTACTGCAATGCAAGTTCAAAAGGTTTCATCGAGGCCGAAGGATCAAATATAAATTGGTTTATCTTTCGCCTTTAGGGTTTTCGTTGATCTCGACGTTGATATTAATTTATTCTGCCGATTATGAGCTACGTATTGAAATTCGGGAAACGTCGTCGATCATAAGTAAGGCCTTTGAGGTTTAAATAAGATATCCCATTGGTTATTTTTATTTATGATTGCCTTATGTAGGTAGCTTTTTTATTGTTTGTGTTAGTAAAACCCAATATAAGTCATCACTGCCCGACAGTGACGAGCGCCCGGAATATCGGACTCTCGAAGACTAAAAACCTGACATTGCTCCACTACACTGCTGGTGGCGGGGACATGGTACATTTGTACACATTGCCCTCATCCCCGCCAGCAGCAACTCTGAACCCCAAAGTGCCCCACCTCTGGGTCGGGGCCTCTCTAGAAGTGACTCCTTCCTCCCCTAGACATCGAGAGCATCAGATGCATCGACCGCCTCGGGTACCTATTCAGATGGGCGTCTGATTCTGAACGCCCACATGTAGGTAGCCTTGTTTTAAGCAGATCCTTCGTTCTTTAAAACTTGAATCAGCCTCCCACATGTCTCTTTTAGAAGAATCTACAGTTGCATGTACATGACGTGACTTGGCTCCGATTGCTGCCAGCAACCCACTTTAAATCAGCACCCATTAATGTTACGAGCATTAAAGAATGTTTTTCTAAGCTGTAAGTTATAATAACTGTTAAGGAGTGTACTTACTTTAATAAGAAATAAGTGGCTTGCAGTTAAGCGAAGCTATAGACATAAATATGGGTGTTGGTTTAAATTAATCTCCTGCAGAGATTACTGTTACTATTAGATCTCTTAATCATGTGCTTAGCTGATAATGTGTGGTGTGGTGATAGCGTGTATCTCGCCCATAGATGCCGGTACAATTTTTTGAGCGGTACCACGGTATCCCAATTTAAAAAAATCAATTAACACATCACGAAACCCCAAAACCCATTCGCACGAGGCCAGCGTATCACGTAGTTAATAGAGTACGTGCTTTGAACCTCTGTGACATCTGTATGACAGAGCATTTCCTTTTGAGATATAGCATTTTTTTCGGCATTTGTCGCATCACAATTTTTTGATCCTTTGTAGTCCTTTGATAGAAGTAAAAAATCAAAAATCGTAAAAATTCGTGAATTTCACCAAACACCAAAGGCACAATAATACACAAACACTGCATTCACTACCACAATCTCAAAAATCGTTTCTTCTTGTAGCTGAAGCGTTGTCAAGAGAATAAGACTCCAAGACACAATCGCAAAGCTTTATTGTCATGCTTTTGTTTTGCGATTTGGAATTTCAAACACAAAATTTATGATTTTTAAAAATCATAAATTTTGTGATTAAACGAATGAGTAAAATTAATACTGTATTAAAAGTTACCTTATAAAGCAGGTAGAGTAAAACATTATATTACATGGAAGATAAAAGTCTAGTAAATCCCGACGAAATCGGTCGTGAAAAGGCTTGTTAACAGCCCTCAAGGGAAATCTGATTCGGCGACATTTAGCACTTGTAACTATTGCCGGTCCGGAAAATATCCGCTTCGGCTTTGTAAGTGAGCGTCTTAGTAAAAAGTATTTTAAATAATTTGAATGGTGATCTGAATTTTTATAAAGAAAATTCTAGCGCCTGGCTACTACCTGGCCCGATGGAAAGCGAATCCATGTAGTGGCTATTCACATTTATTTCGAAAACTTTAAAATTTGAAGTGTCTCAAGGAATAAGAATAAATTTGTGGAATTAAAAAAAGAAGTATTTTTGAAAATTGTATAATTAAATTATGTGGACAGATAAATTTTTAGTTTAGGTCGTGAAGTAGTAATTAATTTTTTTTTTAAAATAGTAATGAATTAATTAAATAAAAAGAACAGTGCTTACGAAAGAATCTAAAAATCTACGACCTAAGGAAATCGATACAATTTTATAAGATTCTATTGTGTAAGAAATACTTAATTATGGTAGAATATATCTTTGAAAGCATGTGCCGTGTGGTATCCGGCTGAGTAGAAAAGATCTACCTCACTTCGATCGATATTTATTTTAAGTCTGTTGGTGAATAAATAAACTAAACGACCAAACCAATATAATAATGAAATCACAAGCATAAAACTGTAAAGAAAATATGTTAGTGCAATTTTCCTTTCTTTTATTTCGGGTTCGTAATTACTATCGAGCCCGTCCGACCGTTTCCAAAACTAGCAATAACCGTTGCGGTGGCAATATGGCGACGTTTTGGTCCTTCGTGACCCACGTTGGGCGCCAATATCAATTTATATGGAAAATTGAGATGTCACTGTGATTTTGATACCGCATTCGTGGAATTCTATAAATTACTAATATTGAAATTAAATTTTCCGATTGTCCATAATTTCCACATCCGACCAAATACACAGAAAATTTACCTGTTTATAATTACCATTTACCAGAATTAAGCGTTTTTAGTGCAAAAATTCAAAAGACAATTATTTGGAAACAAGCTGCACCCGTAGTTTTGATCAAGTCAAATCAAATAAACGGTTATAATAAATTATAAGGAGCAACAGGGTTTTTATCTTCTTTACTAAACGATATACAAGCCTTGGTAGTAAGAAAATACCGACCCCTCCCGGTGTGTAAGACCGGACGATATCACTAGGCTAAAATAAAAGACCTGTGATACCTGAACTATTTGGTGGTATTTATTGGTACCTCGTTATACAAAATTGTTCTCCGGACTTATACTATTTACATTGAACACTCGATAGCATGAGCCAATCAGGTACAGCGCCATCTATGATTGGACTAATAAAACTTGTATTAATTAATTATTCTATCGGTCATGAACAGTAGTATCATCAACATTTCTCCCATGGATTCCATGCCTTAAAATAATCTGTGATGTAAGAAAATTTCTAAAATTTAAAATTCACTATCAGTTATTACCTGAAATCTTAAACATGTAAGATTAGTTAACCACACCTACAACACACTACGCTAGCACTAAACTTATTGTTCACCGTTTGCCGCCTTAATGTTGATCTTTGGGAGTTCCAAACGAGGTTTATCGGACGCCCACCAGAAAAGTTCCCCGAGGCGGTCGATGCATCTGGTGCTCCCGATGCATCGTCTAGCGGAGAGAAGGGCCACTTTTAGAGAGGCCCCTACCTAGAGGTGGCGCACTCTGGGGTTCAGAGTTGCTACTGACGGGGATTGAGACAATGTTTCCAACGGTACTCTGTCTCCGCCACCAGCAGCGTGGTGGAGCACTGTCAGGTATTTAGTCGGTGAGATTCCGACATATCCGCCGCTCGTCCTCGTAGGGCGGTGATGACTCATAATGGGTTTTCCTGACAGAAAAAGGCACCGAACCTATTAACTAAGACGCTAGTTTAGAACCATAACCGATAATCGATTATCAGAAAATGGAAAGCACAACATCGCAAATCCACGCATCACCCAAGGTAATCTCCACGACAATTTCCCGAAGTAACACCATCAAAATTCAATCTGCGATTTTTCACCAAACGAACGTGCGATAAAGCCCGTTAAAATAGTGGTAGTAAATATCGGCACACGTTACACCGTAGGGTAGTTGTAATAAAATTGGCCGTAATTTTTTATGGTGCACGAAATCCTATTTTTTATATCAACGGCGATGTCGTTAAAAGAGCAATACAATAGATATAAGCAAAATTGTAAAGATTTCAGTTTTATATGTATAACCTTTAATTTCATTAATATCACTTCAGCGTATTAGCTGTGAAAGCGTGCAAGACAGATAGACAGACTTTTATATTACGTTTTGACATTTAACATATGTCATTTATCAACCTTTTTTTATACATTATGGGTCTAAATCAAGTCTGTAAGTAAAGAAATAGGTTCTACATTACGTTGTTTCGCTTACATCGAAAAATATATTTTAAGAAAGTTTCTACATATTACGGTTTTTGTTTATTAGATAAATTGAACTGAGCAATTTTAATATACATATATGTCATGTAAGTCGTACGGGTTATTTACATAAATAATTAAACTATGCTCTCGAGAAAACGATAAGTGTACCTCAGTCTTCCCGGATCGATCTGATTTTTGTGATGGAGATATTTGGAGAATGACAGAAGCTACTAGTTTATTCCAGGACCTTATTAACTAAGACTTATTATTTCCACGCGAAAGAAGTTGCGGGTAAAAGCTAGTGTATTATAACTATAATATCTGGGTGACCTAGCCCTGCTTGGTAATTTTTTACAAAAAAAAAATCTTAAAAAAAGAATAATAATTTAGTTGGGGATCGAACCTAGGTATTTGCATTTCTCGAGGCTGACCGTTCTTTGAGTAAGCTACGCTGACTTGACAGTTTATGGCAAAAATTCATCATGTATGATCTGTTTCCAATTTCCAACGATCGCAATTAAAACAAATTAAAAAATTAAGTAAAAACACTTCTATAAAGGAATACAATGGCGTATAAAAATTTCCACTCAACCAGGCAGGCAATACCTGCCTACTTATTGAGTTTTGCGTTCACAAACATACCGAAATCGAATTGTATATAACGATATAGGCGACCTATCAATTACTCCATTTAAAATATGGATCGTTGTATTAATCTATTAAACGCCAGCCTTGAAAAGAAAATAGGAGGTGAAAATAAATAATAAAATCGAGCGGATCAAAGGATACACTGTCTAAATATTGAAAAAAGCGTTTATAATTAATTAAAAGCGTCGATCAAAGTGGATCGACGATATAAAACGTGATAGAGCTCAGAAAGATGGATTACACAGTTGTTTTCTTTTATACTAAATGGTCAGAGATTATTTGCAAATATCGAACGTTATCCATCATTCTCTTACCCTTATCCCACTCTAAGTGGGCTCTGTACAATATGTCTTCTTCTTCCATTCTCCTGTATCATTCGTCAACTTTGGTGCCACTCCTTTAACATGCATATCATTTTTCACACAATCCATCCATCTTTTTTTCGGCCTCCCCCTAGCCATACATCCATCCACATTCATATTTAAAACTCTTTTGGTCACATGATTTTCATCCCTCCTCATTACATGACCATACCAACTTAGTCTCGCACTTCTCATCTTTTCTGTAATGGGCGCAACTTTCAGACTTCCCCTAATAAATATAGAACGTTATCCAAACTAATATAATTAATGCGAAATTCTGTCTTAACATATTAAGTAAAGTAAGCTTTCTGCATGAGCCACCTTTTGTTAGTTATTTTAAATCGCTGTTGTCATCATTCTCCTGCCAATGTACCACTCTAAGTAGGGTCGGCACAGCATTTTTGAAACATATTATTAAAGGATTTGGCTAGTGTAATTTAACTTTGATTTCTTAAAATATAGTAGCAATTTGAATGCTTGAAAACAGTGATGAAACGACTTTAAAAAAATTAAACCTAATCAAAAGCTACATCGAATTATCGCCTTCGAAAGCCCCTACATACTAAATTTCGGCGGTTGCGGGTTCGATTCCCGCTGAGCCAACATTTTATAAAAAAAATTGTTGGTTTTTAGAGTCTGAAAATTAAAGTACATTTTATTTCAAAATGATTTTATTTTAAACCAGCTTGTATACCATTCATAACAAAACTAATGAAGAAGTAATGCTATTTGAAATCAAATAGCCATTACTTCACCATTAAACTCAACATAAAAGTTTGTTAACAAACTTAGTTAAGACTGGCCGTCTTATAACCTGAACATACTAACATCTCGACCATATTAAAGAAACTAGAGCTATTCGAAAATGTGCTTTATCTTAAATACATAGGGTTTAATATAGATAAATGTATGTGATGAACGTTGTAATAGCTTAAAAGTAACTTTAAGATGTGGGATTAAGGTCGTTATTAAATTAACACTGGATGTGAATCTAATTAAAAAGTTGTTATGCGGGCTGCTATACGAATGCTGTAACTTTGAATCATAATCTTTACATACAACTGACGCCGGAAGTCGGATTAAATTCATTGGTTACAGGTTTACGCTTGACTATTATCTCACCTTATGGTAAATAAGGATCTACTCTAAAAAAACGGTTGCCTGTAAAGTCGGTTTTACGGGCAAAGATTTTACGTGACGTCTTTTTAAATGTGATGGATTGGAGTGGGAGAGAGACGCAAGGCATTCGCCAGTCCGGCGGGCCTCTCTTTCGTTCGGTGACTCATCGTAACAGACGTGAGCGGGCGTTACACTGTTTCATGAGTGACTCCAAGCCACAACCTAATTTAAGACGTTGTCACGTCAAAAAAAAGTGCGTAACCACCACAAGTAATTATACAATTACTTTGCAATTATCCGATTACAGAAGTGTTTCTTTAAGAAAATCTATGTAAGGTTAAGTACCTTAGCAAAACCATTCTCATACTTTATACATGCAGGCTTAGTTACCGCACGTATTACAAAACATCTCCACTAACACGACAATACACAGGCACAGCACACATTCACTGCCACAATACCAAAAATCTTTCGCCCCGTAACTTAAGAATCATCAGGAAGAGGAGGCTCCACGACAAAATTGCAAAGCATTGTGAATTAACCTTTGCTTGTATTAGGTATGAGAACAGATAGTACACATTTTTTAAAAAGTAAATTTAGCGTTTAATATCATCAGTTATCGCGGACGCCGTGTGGTATCCGGCTGAATAGAATAGTACCACCCTCATTTCTTACCGAGATGTCGTAAAAGGCGACTAAGGTTAGTTGACCCGCCGTGTGGAATCCGGCTGAGTAGAATAGACCAACCTCATTTCTTACCGAGGTGTCGCAAAAGGCGACTAAGGTAAGTTGACCCACCGTGTGGTATCCGGTTAAGTAGAATAGACCACCCTCTTTCTTACCGAGGTGTGGTAAAATACGACTGAGGTAAGTTAACGTCAGGCAGGCGGTAAAAACGCAGCCAAATCATATGACAGCATGTTTACAACATGTTGTGCCAACCCCACTTAGAGTGGGAAAAGGGCAGGAAGATGATGATCATCAGTTATCGCGGATTATAGCAAAGTAATATTTTACTTTATATTTTACTTAATATTCTACTTTTCTAGCACTGTTTTTTTATTGTTCAGGTAACAGGTTGCTAACTAACTTATCTAACTTTGCACACCTACGTAAAATTACATGAATCTGTTAATCTACTTAGACTAGAGAAAAGGAGGAACAAATATAAAGTATACTTAGCGTCTCCTTTAAATCTAGCTATAATACATCATCAGGAATAAATCCAACATGTCAAAACATGAAGTACGCGCTTCTGTCATCACTCATTTTAATTTACTGCCGTCACTTGATATACTGTTAGCAAAAAATGACATGTGTTATATAGCATGAGAATATTTGGAAACTGTCACGCCGGATCAACACCACATTTCGCTTCTAAACGGTTTATAATAATAGCATTTGATTCTGTTTTATTTTCCGACGCGCGGCGTCACTTGGATTTCATTAAGAGAATTTGCAGACTAGGTACGCCGTGTATCTGATTAAAATAAGACAAGTCCCATGTCTTATGAGTTAGATTATACTTATATTATATTATTTTTTATTATTATTTATTATTACTTATATTATATTATTATTTTTTTTTTTCGTCCGTCCGTCCCCAAAGTAAGTAACTTAATACTTGTGTTATTGGTGACAGACAACTGGTGAATATATACTTATATATTTTTTAAATACATACTTAAATACAAATATACACCCAGGCTCAAAGACCAACAGATTCATTTATAGAAAATGTTGGCCCTCGGCGGGAATCGAACCCGCGACCCGCGGAGCTGAAGGCAGGGTCACTACCCACTGCTCCAACGGGCCAGTCTACTTTAATATTTGATTTGTAAGCAATTATATATTAATGAAATATTTGATTTATAAAAGTAACGCCGTGTAGTATCCGGCTGAAAAGAATAGTACCACCCTTATTTCTTACTGAGGTCTCGCAAAAGGCGACTAAGGTAAGTTGACCCCCCGTGTGTTAAACGACTGAGTAGAATAGATAACCCTCATATCTTACAAAGGTGTCGTAAAAGGCGACTAAAGTAAGATGACCCGCCTTGTGGTATCCGGTTGAGAAGAATAGACAACCCTCATCTCTTACTTAGTTGTCGCAAAAGGCGACTAAGGTAAGTGGACGTCAGGCAGGCGGGCGGTCGTATAATACGTATCCAAATCATACCTTAGTGGTATTTCACGACTCCCGGGTAAGAAAAAGGGTGGTCTATTTTACTCAACCGGATACCATCCGGTGGGTCAACTTACCTTGTCGCCTTTTACGACACCTCGGTAAGAAATAAGGTTGGTCTATTCTACTCAGCCGGATACCACACGGCGGGTCGACTTAGCTTAGTCGCCTTTTACGACACCTCGATAAGAAATGAGTGTGGTACTATTCTGTTCAGCCGGATACCACACGGCGTCATTGATATAAAATTAATAATATCGATATATATATATATATATAAAAATCAATAAAAATGAACCAATTCAATTGCAAATCTATAAACAAAATTTATCTGCAAATTGTTAAAATTAAAAATATATTTAGAATGCTCGCGTCCTTAAAACAGTTAGTACACACTAAATTCACGGATTATACTCGTAGCAAATAATATTGATTACTTTTGTAAAGACAAAACTTTCAATTCTGTCCGCATCAAATAAAAAACAATGTTTACCCTACCCATAAGAAGCTCTACTAAAACAAAGATGAGATGAAATACACCATCGTACATACATCAAAAGGTAAGCTACTTAAAGACTTATTACAACAGACGTGGAGTCCAGATTAGAACCAAATGGGGGGAGGGGGGAGGCGAATGAAAGAAAATCCGATTACATTTGTCTCAATGCTAAATTGTAGTCGGATTTATTTGGAAATGTTAATTTCATCTCGTCGAGTTTCGCTATTATAAGATTATAGTAACAATAATATTAAATATTCATATAACGTTTTTATGCAAAAACTTTTATTTAGAACTAGCTGTGAGGCTAGGCGTTGCTGTGGCTCAGATGGTTTCGAAACTCCTTCAAAACGAAACTCGACAGTTAAAGACAAATGCTTCGATCGCTACCAAACTTTTCAGGTCATAACATCAGCTAGGTAAAATCTAAACATTATCTGAAAATTTCATTAAAATCAGTCCAGACGTTTCGTAATCTATAAGGGACATACAGATAAACATTTATTTTTAAAAGCTTTTATTCAATGTATGTATGTGAAGGTGGAATCTTGCGAGTTAAATTTGACCCACTTCCCGGTGTTCTATTGAGGTGAAATTTTACATACTGCTCCAGTCTCAATGCATGTTTATGATAAGCATGGCCTGATGCTGTCAGGATTGGCTCCAGACGAGGGAACTCCTCAATGGTCAACAGTAGGGATATGAAATATTAACTAAGCTTGTTTGGGTAATGCTTCGCTTTGTCGTGGAGTCTATCTCTTGATGATGCTTCGGTTGCGGGGCGAAACGATTGTTGAGTTTGGTATAAGATTCTATAATAAAATTCCGCAATCAATTTCAGCACTGCCATTACAGCAGTTTAAAAACACTGTTAAAAAGAGGCTGATACAGAAAGCCTACTATACTCTTGAAGATTATTTAGAAGATAAGAATGTGTGGATATAGCTCTCTTTGAACCTGTACGAGACAGTAACGACTTAATGTAAATAATATTAAGAATTATATTTTTAAAAGAGCAACCACCGAGTTTCTTGCTGGCTCTTCTCGGTAGGAACAGCTTTCCGAACCAGCAGTTGAGTTGACGATTCAAAAGCACTTGTTTACAAGTTTATTTGAATAAAGAATATTTTGAATTTGAATTTGTGATAGTGAACGTATGTAGTGCTTGTGTATTGTGGTGGCGGTGGTGGAGGTTTGTGCATGTGTTTTTAGAAATCCTGCAACTATGGAAAGCTATAAAACGGATTGTCCACTCTACATATAGCATTATATATATTTACTATTTTACTTCAACGCGGATTATAGCAACATAATTTTATCATTACTTTTGTTCAAGAAATATTGTTAATGGCTTTTTAAAAACTTTTTTAACTCGATATGTTATATATTATGACTATAAAGCTGTGTTGTTTAATCTGTTTTCGTCTACCACTTTTATTATATTTTGAGTAATACTGAATTTGTAGGATAACGCCGCCTGGTATCCGGCTGAATAGAATAGTACCACCCTCTTTTCTTACCGAGGTGTCGTAAAAGGCGACTAAGGTAAGTCGACCCGCCGTGTGGTATCCGGCTGAGTAGAATAGACCATCCTCATTACTTACCGAGGTGTCGTAAAAGGCGACTAAGGTAAGTTGACCCACCGTGTGGTATCCGGTTTAGTAGAATAGACCACCCACTCTCTTACCGAGGTGTCGTAAAATACGACTAAAGTAAGACGACTCGCCGTGTAGTATCCAGCTGAGTAGAATAGACCAACATCATTCCTTACTAAGGTGTCGTAAAAGGCGACTAAGGTAAGTTGACCCACCGTGTGGTATCCTGTTTATTAGAATAGACCACCCTCTTTCTAACCGAGGTGACGTAAAATACGACTGAGGTAAGTTAATGTCAGGCAGGCGGCCGGTCGTAAAAACGCAGCCAAATCATGTAACAGCATGTTTATAACATGTTGTGCCGACCCCACTTAGAGTGGGATAAGGGCAGGAAGATGATGTTTTATAATGAAATAGGGTCGTTTACAATTTACATTTCAATTTGTCATGTACAACGAACAAAATGGTTTAACGCCTATCACTTGGTTGGTTAAAAAGAACTCCAAACAACACTGAGTTTACTTCAAAATATTTTTTTAATCCACAACAGATGTGCATATTATTTTACACAAAACAACGTATTATATGTACCTGGTTGACCAAGCGTGGCTCGGTAATTTACAAAATAATAATAATTGTAACAACGCCGCCTTGTCGTTACTGCAAGCAAGCAAGCAAGCAAGCCATGACGTCACATCTTGCCACAGCCTTTCGCGCCATTTTGACGTGAGAGATGTGACAGCCGCTGTCATTAGCAGCTAGCCCGCGAATAGCGAATGAGAGTTTGCCTTGATTTAATTTTAGCATTTTTTATGAAAAGAATAAAACTGATTTAGAATACTTCTTTTATTAATACAAGTAGTTTAGTTACATAATTGTGCCGTGTGGTATCCGGCTGAATAGAATAGTACCACCCTCTTTTCTTACCGAGGTGTCGTAAAAGGCGACTAAGGTAAGTCGACCCGCCGTGTGGTATCCGGCTGACACCCTCATGTCTTACCGAGGTGTCGTAAAAGGCGACTAAGGTAAGTTGACTCACCGTGTGGTATCCGGTTAAGTAAAATAGACCACCCTCTTTCTTATCGAGGTGTCGTAAAATCCGACTAAAATAAGTTGACGTCAGGCAGGCGGCCGGTCGTAAAATACGTGGCCAAATCATGTTACAACATGTTTATAACATGTTGTGCCGACCCCACTTAGAGTGGGATAAGGGCAGGAAGATGATGAGTTTAGTTACATAATTATAAAAAAAGAACATAAAAAAAATCAAAAATATATTTCCATATAGGTCCAATATATTTAAAAATAAAAAAAATATTTGGGTAGATGGGGCTCCATCCTAGATATTTTCATTTCTCGAGACCCGTTTGCCGAATAAGCTACGCTGACTTGACAATTTACGGCAAAAATAGTGTTCATAGTTATTGTATAGAACCGGCTATACTCACGTCTTATTCTATCGGGACAATAACTATGAATACTACTCACGATAGTTTAAATTTAAAAATAGTGTTTTATATTCAATGTAAATTTCAGTAGCTACCCCCCACTTAGAGTGGGATAAGGGCAGGAGGATGATGAATAATTCATAATTACTTGCACTCATTAATAATCACCGTGCGTGACCACACTATTTCTTAAACCATGACAGATGTTTTATGACATAACGGGCAGGGAGTCTATAAATTTACCTTAATATTATAAATGCGAAATTATGTCTGTCTGTTACGCTATTAATGCGCTAGACCAATATTAGTGAAATTTGATAAAATTGAAGCGAAACTGAAGTGACAAAGGCATATATTTCAAACAATCGAAGGATGTTTGGGCCAGGTGTGAATGGCGACCTCGCATCGGAAAACGCAGCGATCAGTTTTAGATAGTGTAGTGCGAAAAATCTTTAAAGAGAATGTTCAAAAAAGACGTCTATAATTATCACTACATATTATAAAACAAAGTCCCTATATCCCTATGTACGCATAAAACTTTAAAACTACGCAACAGATTTTGATGCGGTTTTTTTTAATAGATAGAGTGATTCCAGAGGAAGGTTTGTACGTATAATAACATTCAATACGGAGTAGAGAAATACTGTAATTTTTGAGGTTTCTGTAAATAATTACATTTTTTTCCGTTTACATTGCAAACGCAGGCTAAACCCTACGAGATTTATCAAAATAATGTACTAAGTATTTGTACATCTTGAAAAGGTCTACAGAAAAGTCCGCGATGGTATATGTCTATCTTTTATGGATAACCCACTATAGCATTTTTTGTCATTTACTTTTTACGAAAAATAATACCATATTTTTGAAGCAATTTTTATACAATACAGCATTAATCGCGATTGATGATAGACTTCATCGCGGATTATAGATGTCTATTGGTAAAAAAAGGGAGGAGAGAGGGAGTTGACAGGCTATTTATAATCTAGGCACCAAAGTCCATACAGTTCCGGGCAGAAAGAAGTTTATAGCTACAGAAAAACCTTAATCATAATTATCCATAGATAACCAATATTCTTTATGCCAGCCCTACACGCTCGCTGATACGTCTTAATAGCCATAATTAAATGGGAAACGGTCACGCGGCGGTGGGCGCGCCTATGAAGTTTGCTATAGTGGAGGCATTTTTTATAAATGTCTGCAATCCATACTTCCACAAAAATAATATAAAAGCGAAATTCAGTCAGCTAAGCTTTTACATGTAAACTTTTGCATTTATATGTAGAATTCAGCACAATGAAGTTTAAACATAGCTTAAATTGCAATCAGGGTGAAAAAAGTTTAGTTTTTTCTTCGATAATAGGAGAAAATTCAAACAGTTTATTAACAACTATTTTGACAGTAAACTTGTCATGCACGAAGTCGCGGACAAAAAGTAGTAAATTTATAAATTCGTCAAACATCAAACAGAAAGGTTTTTTTTGTATACCTACTGTGTATATGTTATACAAAAACTCGAAGCTTTAGTCGCGTGCGCCGCATTAATCGACAGAGATACATTAAAGTAATTAAAATAATGTACAAAAATAGTACATATAAAACATACTAAAAGTCGGAAACCATGTCTCTATATTTCATGGTTAACTTACAATAATCGCAAAAAAATCGCAAGCTTTGCGATTTTGGTCGAAGTCTATCTCCTGATGATGCTTCGGTTGCGGGGCGAAATGATTGTTGAGTTTGTGATAGTGAACGTATATAGTGCTTGTGTATTGTGGTGGCGGTGGTGGAGTTTTGTGCATGTGTTTTTACGAATCCTGCATGTATCAGGTATGATAACCGATTGTATACTCTACATTTAGCATTATATATATTTTCTATTTTACTTCATCGCGGATTATAGCAAAGTAATTTTATCATTACTTTTGTTTTACGGATCTCCGCAAAGTAACGCCTAATTCTATAAATTATTTACAATAATTACTTTTATGTTCAAAATTTCACTTATTTCTAAGCGGGCGAATTCGCAGGCTAATCTATTATAAAAAAAAGCTGCAAAAACATTTCCTCACTAGAAATGCATCAGATTCTTTCACAATACCGCCTTCCTTCAACTTCATAAGCCTTCAATATTTTCTAAAACTAATTTAAAATTACCTCAAGCACTTTATGCTTTTCACATTTGCGGGGTATTCACGAGTTGCCTCTCGGAATTCGGATGCATGTAAAGTAAATGGACTTTGGGAGTTTCATACCTAAATCCAGCTCAAAGAACGCCGTGAATAAACCAAAACTACTCTCGAAATATAAATTTTATTTAATAATAATAATAATAAGATTTATTCAGCCAAAAAAATACATACACAGTCTTAAATATATTTATTCTAGTTACAATTAACTTCTTTTTGTCTCCAAACATTACAATATTAAAAACTGTCTATTGTACTTTGCTGAAAAGGTCGTCGCCTCAGCATTAAGCTGCAGTATAGACTACAGCGCTGATTTTCAGACGAGACCCTTAAGGTGATGTCACGGTCCCGCCCGGTAATATTGGTGCCTATTACTACTGCTATTGTTATATCAAAATTAAATACAAAAAAAAAAAGAAAAAAAAAAAGAAGAGAAACACAAGAGATAACAGACATACATACATAACTTACACCAAGAGTTTAGAACTAAGCTAATTCATAATAGATATAATAGATTAATAATAGAGTAATTATGAATTTTTACATTATGACACTGTAAAATTTGGAAAGATATTTTAAACAGATAATATATCCAAACATAAACACAAAACATTTAATCGATAAGGTCTAAAATTTATATTATAAAAGTCATAGCTGTTTTTGTTTATTCAATAAAAAAATTTTCAGTGTTTGTTTAAAACTTTGTTTTGATTTTAATTCATAAATAGGAGGCGGTAAGTCATTCCAAATTTTACAGGCCGAATATTTAAAAGTACCGCGGAAAGCAGCTGTTTTGTGTCTTGGTATGGACAGACGGCACGTGGAACTCCTTTTCATGTATTTACTGTGTTCCCGAGACCATTTCAATTTCGATTGAAGATAAATGGGTTTTCCCGTAGATATTACCCCAAAAAGTAACGTAGCCAAGTGTTTTCGTGTATTTCGTTTTTGGCTCTCGCTACTTTGAAATGTAGAATCTTGTATATGAGTATTTAATGTTTTATTAACATAGTTGTATATTTATTGTATATATACACTAGTAGATAAAATTAAGTGATCAAAAAAAGAAATACAATTTTTTTGAGGTTTTTCAAGTGCCTGTATTTGCCTTCAAAAATGGTCGTAGTGAAATTAAAAAAAAGCATTTTAAAGCTTTAACTCTCTAATTTTGAGATCGTGAGGTGAAATATTTTTCAAAAAACGTGCACCGCCTAATTTTAATGAATAGGTACCGAAAAAAATTTTTTTTAAGCAGTATATGGAACGGATAACTTGTTCATCTACCTTCAATTTGCTTTTATTAAAAGTTCAATACGTGCACTTCTTGTTGAGGTATCGAACTTTGAATGGAAAGGGATCTTTTTGTCTTTAACCATCAATATCTCAGCAATGTACCAAAAGATGCACCGTTTCAGACGCGCTAAGGCGAAGTGTTCCAGTAGGATGCACTTTAGAGCCCTGGGATCTGACGGCGATGTCGATCTAATAATTATGTATGGGGACCTCTTATATTCCTACGTACGCACTTCTATAGCGCGCAGCAAACGACGAGTGGCGCCATTTAGTTTTGAATGCGGAATCTGGTGTTTCTAGTACGTTGTGTTACACAGATAATAATTTTTAAGGAATACATTTTTAATGATTAAAAATTACTTTGTGAATAAATGGGTGACATTATTAATATAACATAGTCAATCATTATACGAAAAACTAGGTTAGATTTAAAACATTTAACAGTTCGCATTAGTCGCTGCAATATAAGCGACTCACATACCGAGCTAAGTGCATAACATCTGGACAATGTTGTCCGAGACGTGCTATTATTGCATCGGATTACAGCTGCTATACGCGTGTAAATAGTATTTCTACATTAAAAATACAAAATTATTATTATTCACCATACTCCTGCCTTCTGTCACTCTGAGTGTGGTCGGCACAACATGTTTTTCTCTTCCAATCTTTCCTATCATTCGTCAACTCTGCCACTTCGTTTATATGCATGTCATGCGTCAAACTATCCAAATATTTTTATTCGGTCTCCTCTTCTCGTGTTTTCTATAATTTTTCATATTTTGACAATATAATATAAAACTTCACTTTGCATCGCCGTGCGGTATCCAGCTGAATATAATAGACCACCCTCATTTCTTGCCGAGGTGTCGTAAATGGCGACTAAGGTGAGTTGAACCGCAGTGTGGTATCCGGCTCAGTAGAATAGACTATCCTCATTTTTTACTGAGGTGTGTTAAACTTGAAGTCAGGCAGGCGGCCGGTCGTAAAATACCTAGCTAAATTATATGACAACATGTTTATAACATGTTGTGCCGACCCCACTTACAGTGGGATAAGGGTAGGAAAATGGTGATGATTTTTTTTACTTTCCAGTTTCATTTCATTTTTTTTTAATTACACTGCTTTTTGATAAGTGTATAAAAGCCTGAATTAAATCTATACGCTTAATGTGGGTTAAATTCAATTCTCGAGTCAGTTACATACTAAAAAAAGTAAGTTACCGGCCTGTTACTATCCCACTGCTGGGCATAGGCCTCTTCTCTCCTTTTTTGGAGAGAAGGGTTGGAGCCAAGACCTACCACGCTGCTCCAATGCGGATTGGTAGGTTACACATATCCCCAGAAGTCTCTAGAGATATGCAGGTTTCCTCACGATGTTTTCCTTCACCGAAAAGCGTGTTAAAAATTGCAATTATCAATTACAAGTATCTTGTACATTACACAGGAGGATGATATTTTTTTTTGTAAGTGATGATAGTAAGTAACGGCCTGTTACTATCCCACTGCTGGGCATAGGTCTCTTCTCTCCGTTTTTAGAGAGAAGGATTGGAGCTGAGACCTACCACGCTGCTCCAATGCGGATTTGTAGGTTACACATATCCCCAGAATTCTCTAGAGACATGCAGGTTTCCTCACGATGTTTTCCTTCACCGAAAAGCGTGTGATAAATTGCAATTATCAATTAGTCACATAAGTTTTACTAGAAAACTCATTGGTGCCTGCCCGGGGTTTGAACCCTAGACCTTCTCGAAAGAGGCGCACGGTGATACCGCTGGGCTACCACACGCTTAGTTACATACGTACAGTTAAAACTAATACAAAGCGTATAAAATCACACAGTACATAATAATGAGTATTAGAACATTTGAATTGGCGCGAACAAAGTCGCGGGTACATCTTGTTTATTATTAGTTAGGCTGAAAAGTAATAAAGTTTACCATGATGCAAACTTTAAGCGTTATACGACCGAATGTCATCACAACCCATCTTACTTAGCCACGCCTCCGTCACTTAATGTTTTTGCGTGCAAAAGTTTGCAATGAACGCGAGAATTTGACTAAAAGACTGTTTTTAGACGTAATGACATAACTTCGGTGACGGTTTTTGTGTTGTGTTTTGATAACATCGATGATTAAGGTAAGTGCACTAGTAATTGCCCATGCACTATTAGTTGACCGTTTTGTATGAAATTTTAAATAATAAGCCTTTTGTTTGTAGTAGCAAGTAAAAATTAAATTTGTAATTACCTGTTGCCATCTAATAACAACTGTCCAAACCTCAGAACTGAAGCCCATTGTTTAATATTTAAAATTTAATATTATTAAGTAATATTTTTTAATAGAAACAACAAACAAAACGTCCATTATATAAAATTTCTTACAAAACGGTAAACTACTAGTACATGGTCAAATTAAAATTCAAATTCAAATTCAAAATATTCTTTATTCAAATAAACTTGTAAACAAGTGCTTTTGAATCGTCAACTCTACTGCTGGTTCGGAAAGCTGTTCCTACCGATCAATTACCAGTAAATTACTAGTGCCCCTACCTTATACTATTGCGGATTACATCAAGGTTAAAGAGTAGCATTTTTTCTTTATTCTAATAAACTAGTAAACAAGTGTTTTTGTATCGTCAACTCTACTGCTGGTTCGGAAAGCTGTTCCTATCGAGAAGAGCCAGCAAGAAACTCGGCGGCTGCTCTTTTAAAAATATAATTCTTATTTCTATTTACATTTAATTTGTCTTTTACAGGGCCGTAGAGTAACTACGGCGAGGCATTTTTATCATCTAAGTATTCTTCAATAGTATAGTAGTATACAATAGTTTTTTTTTCCGATTTTAAGTGGGTCGCTGTATTTTTTATTCGGCCCACTGCTGAGAAACGCCCCATTTGGCCAAACTCATCCAGGTCAAGGGTGGTGGCTTCCGCGATTGGATACGTCCACCGCCACCCTGCCTGTTCGCTTAACTTTGTACACTGTATTTATACTTACAACTAGAATCTTAAACTAATTTTACTGACTTACAATTACCGCTTAAAGAACAAACACAAGTGGATCTCATAATTAAACATTTAACACAAATAGGTGACGTAAACTTATTAATTTAGCAATATAAAAAGAAGAGTATAACATAAAACAACAAGTATACAATAGTCATCATCTTCCTGCCCTTATCCCGCTCTAAGTGGGGTCGGCACAACATGTCATGAACATGCTGTCACATGATTTGGCTGTGTTTTTACGACCGGCCGCCTGCCTGACTTCAACTTACCCTAGTCGTATTTTACGAAACCTCGGTAAGAAAGAGGGTGGTCTATTCTACTAAACAAGTATACAGAAAACCTTCTATACTATTGTAACAAGTATACAATAGTATAGAAGGTTTTCTGTATTAGCCTTTTATGAAGAGTGTTTTGAAACTGCTGTAATAGCAAAGCTAAAAATTAAAAACTCAGGATCGAATCCCAAATATCACCAGGCGCTTTCTAACTTTTTTAATTGCATTTTTTAATATCTTTTAAAAAATAATCGAGCTCTGTCACCCATGTTCTTTGTTTTAAACTTTCTCTAATAACCCTTTTCCTAGCAAACGCTCAGCCAATAAGAGGTCAAATGGCTGTGGCTGACCGCACACTCGGTGTGACGTCATAAACAACCCCACCGCAAATTACACAGATGGCGCTACGGATTGCACTCCAAGTATTTGAGGTTTGTTTCTGTCTGTGTATTTAACAGAACAGTTTGTGCTTAACCAAGGGAAACAAAATTCTCTATATCAAGGCATGTCGAAAAACTTAACTTTCGTCTTTTAACTGAGTTACGTATGAGCTATCACTACATATCTCATAGGCGCAATGTGTTGGGGTTCGATTCCCGCCGAGGTCCAATTTTTTTCTATAAAAAATTATTAGTTATTCGAATCTTGATGTATATATTTAAGTAGGTATATAAAATTAACTATGTATATATTAACCAATTGTTTGTCACCCCTAACACTCTGGGGGTATGTGTAAGTGTCCAATATTAGTATTTAATATATTGGAAAATAACAAAAAAAAAGTTAAATATTTAAAATAAAGACCCTATCCGTCTGTTCGCGATAAACTAAAAAACTAGTCAACGTATTTTGCAACTATTTCCTCCAATAGACAAACTGTTTCATAAGGTTTGAATATTGCAGAAAATTGCCATAAAACGTAACGTAGGGCCTACAAAACTCGTGTTAAAGAGACGCATAACATGGAAGAGCAAGAAAACGCTACGTTTTTTAAAGGTTCGTAACGTGACCTCATAGATGGCATCATTTTGCCTCATTTTGAATTCAGTCACTTTAATACTAATCGTGCGAATAGATCTAAAAAAAAATCATTTTGGAAATATCAAACTAATTTCCTCGACGTTAAACCTAATAAAAAAAACAAAAATCTAAAAAGTCTTTTATTGTAACTTTCCGACGCTTCTAGGTGATATGGTATCTGCCAAATGGGAAGGTGCACTTAGGTAAATGAGGAAAACAAAGAAATTTTTGCCGGTTCTATGTTTGCGTAAAAAGTAAAAGCCAGAGGAGGGTAGGGTCATAACGAAATTAATTCATTGCAATTGTTAGGTAACGGAAATGGAATTTATTTGTCAAAAAATAGCGTATGTCAGGATCGGACCTTTAAAATCTCTCGGAAATCTCGACCCGAAATCCGGAACAATCGAAAACTTTAATAGTTCCGAATGGAAACGGTTCAACCATTAAGAACAAATTGAACCCGAAACTAATAATTTTCTAAAGCTGCTGAAGCCGGGAACCCTTTGGACCTTTGGCACAAAAGGTCCGAAGTCAGAACATGGCAATTGATTAATACTTGATTAATGATTAATACTTGACAATAATTTGTGAAACTGAAGGAGTCTGTTGTAATTGAAATTCAAATTATTGTTTAGTTTATTCAAATAAACTTGTAAACAAGTGCTTTTGAATCGTCAACTCTACTGCTGGTTCGGAAAGCTGTTCCTACCGAGAAGAGCCAGCAAGAAACCCGGCGGTTGCTCTTTACAAAAATATAATTCTTATTACTTGTTACATTTAGTTATTACTGTCTTGTATAGGTTTGAAGAGAGCCATATCCACACATTCTTATCATCTAAGTACTTCTCAATAGTAGGCTTTCTGTATCAGCATCTCTTTAACAATGTTTTAAAACTGCTGTAATGGTAATGATTAAATTGACTGACGACGACTGAATGACACTGAAACGTTTTATCAATAGGAAGACTCCACCGGAAACAACACGTAACAGCGTTGCGACCATTTCAATCAAAAAGGGCGCATAACTCTTGTTTCATGACTGTGTTGCTATAAAATACAAAGCGGAAGTCATTGGCGACAACAGGTACATAAAGGAAGAGAAGGCCTTTTATTATCCCAACGCTGGGCATAGGGCTCCTCTCTCCGTTTTGTTAGAGCAGGATTGGAGCTAAGACCTACCACGCTACTCCAAAGCGGATTGGTAGCTTAGATATATCCACAGAATTCTCTAGAGACAAGCAGGTTTCCTCACGATGTTTTCCTTCACCGAAAAGCGTGTGGTAAATTGCAATTATGAATTCGACACATAAGTTTTAAATTGAAAAACTTATTGGTACCTCTGCCTGGGAATTGAACCGTGATATCCTCAAAAGAGATGCATGATGTCACAGTTAGGGTATCACAGCTTTTAGGGTACATCAGCTTCCTCAATCCTACCTCCTACTTAACATTATAAATGCGAAAATTTGTGACTATGGATATATGTTTGTTACTCTTTCATGGCGAATCCGCTGAACCAATATCGATAAAATTTGTCAAAATCATTTCTTATACACCGAAATAACATATAGGCTATAGGAATTCTATTAATTCAACAGGAATACGATGACATAGAAGAACGCCATCTATTATCAACCTATCACATGACAACAGACCATGCGAACAAACGGGTAAAAGCTACTTTCATTTAAATAAACAAATACAAATGAAAAATTTAATCAGCGCAAGACGGTATAACGTTAAGCCGTGGATCGCTAAGTGAATTATCCGAAGCCAACCTACGAACGAGTTCAACCCTAAGTTCTTTAAGTCAACAAGCCGACGGTAAGATCTCCTTGGTCATAATTAACTTTTACGGTTTCTCTTCGCACTACGCGACTTAAACTTTCTCTCACCACGCGGTAAACTGTTAAGTTTGCTATGACGGGAGATATCTGAGAAAAATAATTATTCAAACCTACAGGATAAGTTATCATCCTCCAGCCCTTATCTCACTCTAAGTGAGACAACATGTTATAAACATGTTGTCACATGATTTGGCTACGTATTTTACAACCGACCTTCTGCCTGACGTCCGCTTACCTTAGTCGTATTTTACGACATCTCGTTCGGAAATGAGGGTGGTATATTCTACTCAGCCGGGTACCACACGACGGATCCACTAACATTAGTCGCCTTTCACGACACCTCGGTAAGAAATGAGGGTGGTCTATTCTACTCAGTGGGATACCACGCGGCATGTCCACTTATCTTAGATACCACACGGAATTGAAACCTATAGGACGAGTAAGTAAATAATTTATAGAAACAGGCACAGGTACAGAAATAACGATAGAATTATTTTGCCAAAACAGACAATATCATAAAGCGTTACGATTTTATCGTGGAGTCTATACTCCTGACGAAGCTTTCGGTTACGGGGCGAAACGAACGTAGAGATTGTCGTAGTGAGTGCGCGTAGTGTTTGTGTGGTGTGCTGTTGGTGGCGGCGTTTTAGAGAAACATGTTATACTGGTCCTCCGTGTATAAGATATGTGAACGAAGCCTGCTTCCTACACAGAGCATAACATATATTATCTTAAAAACGCGGATTACCCCAAAATAATTCTATTGTGCATTACATACGAGTATATTCTCTTAACAAGCGCGGATTACAGCATAATAATTCTATTGTGCATTACATACATATATTCTCTTAATAAACGCAGATTACAGCAAAATAATTCTATTGTGCATTACACATATTCTCTTAACAAATGCAAATTACAACTAAATAATTATATTGTACATTACACATAATATTCTCTTAACAAATGAGAATTACAACAAAATAATTCTATCGTGCATTCCATATAGTCTCTTAACAAACGAGGATTACAGCAAAATAATTATATTGGCATTACATATATTCTCTTAAAAAACGCGAATTACAGCAAAATAATTCTATTGTAACTTCTGTATTAGAAACGAATTTATTTATTCTTTGACTTTTTTTGATTTTCTATCGAATATAAACTAAGCGTGGTTCCACCAACATGTTAGAAACTTAAATTTGCGACTTGCGCTTTGACTGTTATTCCGCTAACTAAAAAGTTACTGCCATCTTAAGAGGTTCAGACGTGTGAAGCTGTAATAGGAAAAGTTTGTAACGAGCCGAGTTGCATTTAGATTTTCGTTAACTACGTAACACGTTACGAAGATTAAATAATTACGCAGTAACTATGGTTGTTTATGAAGCTGCGATAGCCTAGCGGCTAAAACGTGCGACCTCTTTTGAGGAGATCACGGGTTTAAACCCCAGGCAGGGGCAATGAGTTTTTCTCTTAAAACTAATGTGTCTAATTGCCATTTGCAATTTATCAAACGTTTTGCGTTGAGGGCAAATATCCTATAATAAAACCTGCATATCTCTAGATAATTCTAGGGATATGTGTTACTTACCAATCTGTAATGGTGGTTATTATCTCCAACCCTTCTACAAAAGTAATACTAAAATTATTTTGCTATAATCCGCGATGAAGTAAAATAGAAAATATATATAATGCTAAATGTAGAGTGGACAATCGGTTCTCGGAGTCCGACCCTTCTCTCCAAAAACAGAGAGAGGAGGCCTATGCCTATCTCCAGAAGTAAGATAATAAGAGGCCGCCACTTGGGCTAAATTTTGCGATGTACAAAATGCAATTCTCCGCTTTTTGCACGGTACCGAAAGGAGATATGTAAACATTTGGAAACTTCTCTTCTAAAAATTAATCCTTTAGAAACCGACTTTAGCAAGTATTTAATTAGGAACTCCATAGTAGATAATACCTCAATTTCTTACCATTATCCCACTGGGATCGACATACTATGTCTTCATATTCCATTCTCTTCTATCATTCGTCAACTCTGGCGCTACTCCTTTTACATGCAAATCATACTTCACATTTATTTATTTATTTATTATGACAAGCCATTAACATTTTATACATACTTATTAATAGACTTTTTCATAAGGCAAGTTCTAGGTAAAACACTATTTAAGTACACGTTATCGTAGGTAGTAAGGAACAAAATTATTTATATTACTAAAGGGAGACAAATTAAATTATACTTTGATAAAAACTATTACTTAAGCTTAACAACTTATTATACTATTTTCAATCATTATTTATTTTTCCATGAGATTTTTGAAGTTTTTTCTTTTCTTTCTTTCTTCTTGGGAGGCGTGCAAGAAGCATCATTACTCTCCATGTTTTTGTTGTAATTTTAATCCGATAATAAACAGTCTAAAATAAGCTCAATGTTCGTTCGCGTAACATTGAGAAAGTGACGTTGACATGTGACAATTACAAAGTAGTTGGTAAGTGTTACCAACTAACTAAGCCCCGTACGTACATGAATGAGTTTCGTTCAAAAATTCCCTATGCAGCGGCTGCGTTCCATTCACAGTTAATTAAAAAAAAGCACGACAGTAGAATTAGCGATAAAATATAGTATTTTTTGTCCTATATTGTTTTTCTATAATATATAGTACAATTGACTAAAATATAGTACGATACTATATAATATATTACGGGTGGCAACCCTTACCAGAAATAATTTATATAGTAAAAAACCATTTACGCGATCAGCTAGTTTTGCTATAATCCTCGATTAAACTTATCGGCTGACACGATCGACTATAAATTAAAGAGAGACAGAGAAGATGGAGTTAGATGGAGGTCACGTGTTAATCACGGGCGAACGGATATAGCAGCCTCGATTTATGGTCCCGACGACGTCATACGTGCCCTCTGTGGGCGTAACTCACCTGTTTGCGTATAATGGAGACACGCTGGCAGATAAACCGGAATGGACGTGGGGATTTATCATAATGATAGATATACTGACAGAGCGTACAAAAATAATGATTCTTGTTATACTACCAGCGCTAGAAACCTATTTCGAAAAGCTTTAGGTATAGGTAATTCTAATTCATAATGTTTGATATTTGCGTACCAACTTTTTCTTAAATATAAATTGTCTCACTTCGTAGGTTAGCTGGCAGAGATCTCTGTCATAGGGATAAGTTGACTTTTGTACACTTTTTTTAACAATAATGTTTTTCCCCACTTTTTATGGTATAAGTAATTAGCGGCCTGTTACCATCCCACTGCTGAGAATAGGCCTCTTCTCTCCGTTTTTGGAGAGAAGGTTTGGAGCTAAGACCTACCACGCTGCTCAGTGCGGATTGGTAGGTTACACATATCTCCAGAATTCTCTAGAGATATGCAGGTTTCCTCACGATGTTTTCCTTCACCGAAAAGCGTGTGATAAATTGCAATTATCAATTAGACACATAAGTTTTACTAGAAAACTCATTGGTGCCTGCCCGGGGTTTGAACCCTAGACCTCCTCGAAAGAGGCGCACGGTGTTACCGCTGGGCTACCACAGCTTCAAATGGTAATAAGTAAATGGAAATTATTAGTAGGTAATTCTAATTCATAATGTTTGATATTTGCGTACCAACTTTTTCTTAAATATAAATTGTCTCACTTCGTAGGATAGCTGGCAGAGATCTCTGTCATAGGGATAAGTTGACCTTTGTACACTTTTTTTACCAATAATGTTTTCCCCAACTTTTTATGGTATATAAATAAATAAATAAAAAATAAAATATTTTCTTGAAAAAGCAGTATGTATTCGGAATGTATATTTTCTTTAAATATATGGGACACTTACACACACGGTCGTCCGTCCCCAAAGTACGTAACTTAATACTTGTGTTATGGACAGACAACTGGTGAATATATACTTATATAATTCTTAAATATATACTTAAATTCAAATATCTCAGACTCGAGGACCAATATATAAAAGGATTTATAGAAAATGTTTGCCCTCAGCGGGAATCGAACCCGCGACCCGCGGAGCTGAAGGCAGGATCACTACACACTGCGCCAACGGGCCAGTCTATTATTCAGAAACGTCTCCAAGGATTTTCATGCAATTCATTTCCAAGGGGTTTTGGAATCGATCTAGCTAGGTTTTAGTTTTTTAAATGTCGTTTTATACCTGTTTTCAGGCACTGAAACATAAAAAAATATATAATACAATGCGAAGGTTAATTTAGTCGTCATTTGTAAAGTTGCAATAGCTCAGTGGGGATCGGGCAGACTAGAGAAATTGAAATACACTTATACTGAAATACTAAATCAGCAGCACTTTTTTCATTTTTCATAGATAAAACTATGAATCTTAAGTCTAACAAAAACTCTTCTTTTTTCTCAAGAAACACACTATCCTCTCAAGTAATAAATAAATAAAATCTTATTTACCACTTAACACACAACCTCGTCAATGCTTGCGCGCTCGCCCAGTAGAGTAACTCTGTAAAAGCCATTAGGGCTAACTACACATGCCCAGAGTGTGGAGAGGAAGAAACGAGTCTTCACCTTATGGCTGAGTGCCCTATGTACTCGCTGGTAAGATGGGAGATACTAGGTAAGGATGAAATTGAAGTTGAGGATCTGACAAATATCTCCTTCAGGGATATTATCAGGTTCGTAAAAGCTACGGGTAGATTAGAGCAGGTGACACTGTCGGGACAGCAGTGAAACCCTTGTCCCAACATGGGGAAATGGGTGGAATAGTCCGGAATAGGAGCTGATCACCCGTCCTGCACCGACAGGCGTCCCCGAAATTAGATAGAACTACACATAGTCAATTCGAAAAATAACACAACATTGTATTCATTAGTAAGTTATATTTCATTTTTATCGTAGAACATTTAAATTTCCTGTATCTGCGGTCCACGTAGACGTCGCAATTTCATATAAGTCAATGATAAAAGTTATTTATTCTCGTTTAACATAAATTGTCTCCGCGAACTGTACTCTTCGAACATTGGGAATTGTTCCAGGCCTTACAAGAGCGTCGTGGTCTCCTTTTGCGAAACCATCATGGCCAGGAAGGAGACTGCCAACATCATAGTGGCAGGCCAAAAGATAGAGTGTGCAAATATAAGTACTTAGGTACTTGGCTTAACGAAAGTTGGAGCAGCCATTAGGGCTAACGCCTTAATGGCTGCTTTTACAGGGTTACTGGGCGGGACGGGCGAGCGCGCAAGCATCGTAATTTATTTATTAAATTTTATTTATTACTTGAGAGTACGCCGTGTGGTATCCGGCTGAATAGAATAGTACCACCATCATTTCTTACCGAGGTGTCATAAAAGGCGACTAAAGTAAGACGACTCGCCGTGTAGTATCCAGCTGAGTAGAATAGACCAACATCATTTCTTACTAAGGTGTTGTAAAAGGCGACTAAGGTAAGTTGACCCACCGTGTGGTATCCGGTTTAGTAGAATAGACCACCCTCTTTCTTACCGAGGTGTCGTAAAATACGACTGAGGTAAGTTGACGTCAGGCAGGCGCCCGGTCATAAAAACGCAGCCAAATCATGTTACAACATGTTTATAACATGTTGTACCAACACCACTTAGAGTGGGATAAGGGCAGGAAGATGATGATAATGATGACTTTCATATAATAACACGAGCGTCATTTAGTATTCACTACTAGAATCAATTACACGCTTTTGCATTAATTGATTAAATCTCCCAATTAACTTGATTGCTTAATTAGCATAATTAATTATTTGATTGGGCCCGCAACAACGTGACCGTGGACCTTAGTAAAAGTCGGTACGTATTAATTGTTAACCTTACATACTAATAAAATAATGCTTTGTCATTACAGCAGTTTAAAAACACAATTTAAAAACGGCTAAAACAAAAAGCCTACTATACTATTACTTAGATGATAAGAATGCGTGGACATAGCTACTCTTTGACCTTGTACAAGACAGTATTATATTTTTAAAGAGCAACCGCCGAGATTCTTGCTGGCTCTTCTCGGTAGGAACCGCTTTCCAAACCAGCAATAGAGTTGACGATCCAAAAGCACTTGTTTACAAGTTTACTTGAATAATGTATATTTTGATATAGATAAAATTTGGTTAAATTTAATTGTATATACCAATATATAGGATAAAAGAAATCCGTTATGTCTTCGGAAACAGGAAAACAAATAATGTAGTGCACTATTAAGCGTAATAAACTAGGGTAAATAAACATTAAAGTTGACGCGGAAAATCGCGGGCACGTCTTGTTTACTATACTCGGTGGACATTTTTATTATAGTACATTTACTTTGTTTAGTACTGGAGTGGTCATATAGTATGCAATATTACTTTAAGGTTCAATTAAGTTTATAAGAAGCTGTGGTAGCCAAGCGGTAACACCGTGCGACTCTTTCGAGGAGGTCACGGGTTAGAACCCGGGCAGACACCAATGAGTTTTTCTGTTAAAACTTAAGTGTCTAATTGATAATTGCAATTTATCACACGCTTTTCGGTGAAGGAAAACATCGTGAGCAAACCTGCATATCTCTAGAGAATTCTGGGGATATGTGTAACCTACCAATCCGCACTGGAGCAGCGTGGTAGGTCTTAGCTCCAAACCTTCTCTCCAAAAACGGAGAGAAGAGGCCTAATCACAGCAGTGGGATAGTAAAAGGCCGCTACTTACTTACTAAGTTTATAAAGACTTAAAACTTTATGTTGTTTGAGCATATGCAATAACAGAGCAATAAAACGGACTAATAGCGCGTCTTTATAAAGTCACACAGAATTCCAACAAAGCTTTTTACAGTTCTCATACTCCTAGTATTAAATTAAAGTGATTTCCAAGACCGTTTCACAAACTGAAAATTAAACTTACAAAATCCGGTTTAAAGGACCATTTCACTGAAATTTATCTTTCATTAATGCAGGAACACCCTTTCCAGGAACTCTACCATACATTACACCCACAATGGAGTCTCACTAATGTCCAGGCCTTGAAAAGGATCCCACTTCTGTAAAGAATCTCCAGCGCTTACAGCGATGAATTTTAAACGCCGCGCCCGTATAGAAAAGGATCTGAAGCGCTGCGGGCTATATACTGAGAGTCCATTAATGGTGCAATACATTGTCCTGAATAAAAGAGCCTCTCTACAAATTGTCATCCGCACGCTATTGTATTGTAGGTTTTTTTTTAGAAATGGAATATGAATTAAGTTTCTGCTTGTACATGTTGTTCTATACTGTCATTGTTTTTAGTATACACTTGAACGTATAATAAGTTTTCAGATATAATATATTTGTATTGTAGAGTATTTGAGATATGAATATGTTAATAAAAGGTTTTATCTCTATCACTCTGCAATTTTTTACAAATATTCCTCAAACCTAAAACCACCAAGTATAAAAGCAAGATTTCTGTTTAATTTTTGGTTTAGTTTAAAGTCAGCCAAAGTGAAATAAGAAAGATAACTTATGGAATATTGTTATAGGGTGGGTGCGCGAAAATATTAAAAAAAATATTGCAATTCAAATTCCAATTCAAAATATTCTTTATTCAAATAAACTTGTAAACAAGTGCTTTTGAATCATCAACCTTACTGCTGGTTCGGAAAGCAAAAAAACAATAATTACAAAAATTCAAAATTTTTGTATTACATATAAGAGCCCTACGTGACGACGTGTTTATAGCATTCACAATTTAACTTCAAATTAAATTTAATTTTAAACCCATTTCAATTTAATTTTTTTTCAAATTTTAATTTTAATTTAATTTTAAACCACTAGTAGAGTTGACGATTCAAAAGCACTTGTTTACAAGTTTACTTAAATAAAGACTTCTGCATTCTGAAAAAATACTGCATGTATCAGTATGAGAACGAAGAGTACACTCTACATTTAGCATTACATATATTTTCTTTTATCACGGATTATAGCAAAATAATATTCTCATTAGTTTTTTATTATGGACCTCTGCAAAGTAACGCCTAATTCTATAAATTACTTAATTAAAGACTATTTTGAATTTCGAACTATACAAACAGCGACAATTCAAATTCTGAACGAACGCTTGTTCTAAAGAAGATAAACATCGCCGTACAATAACGGCCAAAGTTAATTCAAAGCAAAGTTATAATATCGAAGTACCCTCTTTAATAGATCGAACGAAAACTTTACTTAATAAAGATCGGGGGTTTTATCTTTTGTTACAGATCGAATTTATAATTGAGAGATCGCTTTAGTGTCGCTTTAACTTTATGGTTCTATTGAGTTGAAAACTTCCGACATATTTCAATACTATATTACTTTATCCAAACATATTTCATCACTTATAAATCCATATTGGAGAGGTATGGTGGGTCTAGACCTTTCATACAAAAAAATAAAAGACAAATCATTTGCCCAACAGGATTACATAAATTCTTTAAGTTCTTTTTTAAAATTGATAATATTCCCTCGTTCCCCGAATAAGCTACGCAGACTTAACAGTTAATGACAAAAACTCAATTTAATATAAGTTTTAGTATTTTTAATGCCCAAAAACAGGAATAAAACTATTTTTTTTATAAAACATAGCTAGATCAATTACAGAGATTCCAAAAAAAAATTATATATATACACACACACACACACAAAAGATTAACTCATTTAAATATTTAAGATAAATATAAATATATGGGTCACTATAAAATATTTAAATATATTTACTATAAATAATTTACCAAGCATTAGAATATTAGAAGTCTCCTACTGTACCTATTTATTAAATAACAATAGACATGGCCGCCCGATAGAAATGTAAGTACCTTAAGATCACATAAATCAATGGGGCTCCCATCAGATGTCAATAATGGCACTCGAACGGGGGACGAAAAGCGAATCAAACAAAATTAATGAAACCGCCATCTGAACTAGCCCCTTTATTCAATCGGCACTTAGGCTTCTTGTTCACTTCCTTTTTTTGTCGTGATAAAACACATATGAAATATATAAACAACCGGGTCACATCGCGATAATCACGTTACCTTTGTATAAGGTTCGACGTTTCTTCAGAGTTGCAAACGTCGAACCTTATACAAAGGTAACGTGATTATCGCGATGTAACCCGGTTGTTTATATATTTTAATTAGTACGAATCGCGAAAGTTTAAAATCTACTAAAACACATATGATTTGCCGCACATAGCACATTTGTCAGTACACAAAATAAATTACTAGTATAAGGGTGAGTGAGCCTTGCTCGATAATTTTTAAGAAATACAAAAAAAATGCAATAAAAAAATAAAAAATATGAAAAAGCAACGGGTCCATTTCCATTTTGGTCCGCGCGTTCCTATTACGCCGTCACAGATTTGCATATGACATCTCAAATTATACTTATTGCTATCTATTCCTATTTTCGTATTTTTTTTTAATAAAACCTAGCTAGATCGATTTTTCTCCCCCAAAACCCTCTCCCTACATGCTAAATTTTAGGAAAATCGTTCGACATGGTATAACAAGAAATCACACAAACATCCAAAGCGGTAGTAAATCTATTTCAAAAATTCCAAGAAATTATCACAGCATCCTAGCGTTGACATATAAATGGAGTGCTGAGTATATTTGTGAACTAATTTGACAATCTAATTGACTACGTTGTCTCTGTGAATTTCTTCAATATATTTTGTTACCAGATGAGTAAAACATCAAACTGTTAAGTGGTAGAAATTGGGCTGAGTGAGATGGTTACTTTTTTTTCTTTTAGTATTTATATATACAGAAAAAAGAAGTAAAAAAAAGAACATGTACAAAGGCGGACTTAGCCGTGAAAGTTATCTCTTCCAGAGACCTTAGAGTAACAGAAGCACTACATACTTTCTATCTCCTAATGATACTTCAGTTGCGGGGCGAAACGCGGGGCGAGAGTGTTTGTGTATTGTGGTGGCGGTGGTGGAGGTTTGTGCATGTTTTTACGAATCCTGCGTGTATCACGTATGAAAAAGGATTGTCCACTCTACATTTAGCATTGTATAAATTTTCTATTTTACTTCATCGCGGATTATAGCTAAATAATATTATTATTATTTTTGGAAATGATTATATAAATCAGCTGCAGTGACCTGGTCAAATACATAAAAAGCTCTTACAAGCTAATGAATATTTAACTTGATGAGTACAGAAAGATCCAAGCTCAGTTGGGTCGAAGAAACTACTAGATATGCGAGAGCTATTAATATAGGGGAACGGAGAAAACCTGCACAAAATTAAAGTTAACACAGAACTCTTACGGAGCAAATAAGAAGTAGCGCAAAAGATGACGCAGCAGAAGAAGATCTCGTCGAGATCGTTTCAATCGATCAGCTTGTAACTTGACTTTTCGGTAATTAATATCTAAAATTAACTGAAACTAATTCTAAGTAACTAAACTAGTATGACCCTGCGTTGCAAAAGCAGGTCGTCTACAAGGCACAGCTGTCCAATAAGTGAAGTAATAAATTCAACCGTATTCTAGCAACGTTTGCCAAATTATACCTCTTCCAGCACAAACCTGGACATATGTTTCAACAACTCTCAGTAAAAATTTATCTAATTCTTACGTATTTCCCCATTCTTGATGTCTTAAGAACTTACCTGAAACAAAAAATAAACAAATATTTAGGCGAAATCAATTAGAACTCCAATTCCTTACCTGAATGTTGTTGCAAATGACATTCTACGAATTTTAAAGTATCCTATTCAATTAAATAAGTTTGGTTTAAAATTATCCATATTCTAAAATTTGAACATTTAATGACTACCATTCGACCGCTTGTAATATATATGTATATGAAAGTGGACAAAAAAAATAGAAAAATTGATTTCCAATCTTAGGCTACCAGATAAATAAGATGTTTCATGAAATCGGGTAACGATATTTACACAAAGGTGATTGACTTCGTTAAAGATTAACTTCCTAAATCACATAATAAACATTTCTAGTGGACCCAAACGCCTGAACAAATACGCGCTAACTATTATCGGTTTCTTAGCTTAGTTGAGTGATGTGATGTAGCGCAAGATGTAAGCGACAGCGATTTTCAGCGAGAGATTCCGATAAATTTTATCGGTGATTATAGGCCAAAGATTCAAGGAAATAACCGGTTTATGTAATGAAATTAAAAATTAATACATCCCTAGTAATGAAATTTGTACTGAGAGTATATACTTTAACTCTATATACAATCTCTTTGATATAATTTAGAAAGAAGCTCGCACTTCTGTTAACAACTTATTTCTTTCTACTTCTTGTAACGAACTAAACTCAAAATATCAAATTACCAACATATTAATGCTCAATTCCCCACCACATTTAAAACGACACAGTAACTCTAATTAAACCGGCTAGTTTAACTAATAATCTTGGGCCAAACGCCAAATTTTGGTGTCACAGCAGGTGTTTAGCTGGCAAAGCAATGGGAAATATTCAATTCATTACTACCTTGGGGAAAAATAAACTCAACATCTTGTTCGTCATCATCTATGGAGCGAACCACACGTCGTCTGATACACGTTTACCTGGCAAAACGCTGGTGAATGTTTGTGTAAAACCTTCCTGGAGAAATTAAACTTAACATCTTGCTCTGCTTGAACCAAACGCGATATTTTTATGTTGCTTGGGCCAAACGATATATTTTTGTGTCACAGCTCAAGCAGCCATTTTGCCACCTGAGGGGCGAACCGCACGCAGTCTGATACACGTTAAGCTGGCAAAGCAATGGGACATATTCACTTAATTACTCCCTTGGGGAAAATAAATTCAACATCTTGTTCGTCATCATCTATGGAGCAAACCACACGTCGTCTGATACACGTTTACCTGGCAAAACGCTGGTGAATGTTTGTGTAAAACCTTCCTTGGGGTAAATAAAAACTTAACATCTTGCTCTGCTTGAACCAAACGCGATATTTTTATGTCATGGTAGCCATCTTGACACCTGAGGGGCGAACCGCACGCAGTCTGACACACGTTTAGCTGGCAACGTAATGGGAAATATTCACATAATTACTCCGTTGGGGAAAATAAACTCAACATCTTGTTCGTCATCATCCAAGGAGCGAACCACACGTCGTCTGATACACGTTTACCTGGCAAAACGCTGGTGAATGTTTGCGTAAAAGCTTCTTGGGGGAAATTAAACTTAACATCTTGTTGCTTGGGCCAAACGACATATTTTTGTGTCACAGCTCAGGCAGCCATCTTGGCACCTGAGGGGCGAACCGCACGCCGTCTGACACACGTTTAGCTGGCAACGCGGTGATTCATACGACAATCAACACCTCGGTACGACGTGCGACATTTGTTTAATGGCGGGTTATATTTAATACGAACGTTAGTTTTCACTTGTGGTTACAAATCAATCGCAGTATTATAAGCCTAGCCGGGGAGATAATCTAAATTATATCGTCCAATGCTCTTGATACGTAATTTATAGAATATGACGTTATTTTGCGGAAGTACATAATACAAAAGTAATGATTAAATTATTTTGCTTTAACCAATGATTAAATTTAATTCTGAATGTAGAGTATACTGTCCGTTTTCATACCGACCGTTACTATCACCACAATACACTAGCACAGCTCACATTTACTACTGCAATCTCCACAATTATTTCGTCCCGTAACCGCAGCAACATCGGGAGACTCCACGAAAAAATCGAAAAGCACACACCCAAGCGAGCACAGTTCTAAAGTAATTAATATAGTAATATCATCCTCCTGCCCTTATCCCACTCTACGTGCGGTCTACACAACATGTTATAAACATGTTGCCACATGATTTGGCTACGTATTTTACGACCAGCCGCTTGCCTGACGTCAACTTAACTTAGTCGTCATTTACTACAGCTCAGCTAGAAATGAGGGTGGTCTATTCTACTCAACAGGATAGCACATGGTGGGTCAACTCATTTTAATCTCCATTTATAATACCTCGGTAAGAAATGCGGGTGGTCTATTCTTCTCAGCTGGATACCAATCCGAAAAGCGCAAATCAACTGTCACAGACTAGAAATTAAAAAATGATGGAATCCATCCACCAGGTAAATTTTCAAAAGCATAAATAACAATATTTTCATCTTACAGAAGTCTTATAGAAACAGGAAATATTCGCATGCTTCATTCACTTAGGATTACATAGATTCTCTTAACGAACGCGGATTACAGCAAAATAATTCTATTGTAACTTCTGTACTATGGAATTCCCCAGGCGTTACCTGCTTCTATAAATAAACTATTTTCAACTAGATTTTCAGTGATGCGATGCGGGGATTACGAGGATATCTGCATCTCAACGCGCATAACTGTCCGCCATTTATAACTCGTCTATTTATAACACCCTCGTCGCATCAAGCACCGCTGGAGCCCTTGAGAGAAGTGATTTAATCCTCCTGGAAATGCAGCAATTATTGAACGCGACAAGCTGGCAACCCTGTTCATAAATATTTGCGTAAATCTGGTAACACAGCGTCAGTGTGAAGCGAACGTAAGCGATATAACCATGGAATTATTACACATAGAGAAGGGGAGCCATAGGCACTCCTGTGAGTGTGAGTGCCCAACAGACAATGAACATGAGAAAACCAATTTATTGATGGACTTATTTTGGGCAGGCTTACCTACTCTATGGATATATTTGCAGATTTATTTACGACTAGTTGACCCGACATACATTATCCTGTCTATTTAATTTATAATTAAATTATATTTAAGGCTATATAATTATCAAAGTTTTCTTAAATTTTCTAATGTTTCCATAAATTTTCATTTTTTTTTTCATTCAAAAGGAACTTCTGAAAATAATTAACACAACGAAACAGAAATAGCAAAATTCTAGACGCGTGATGCGATAACCAAGGGTAAAACGAGATTTATTTTTAGTTATTTACGACTTAATGGCCTTGAACCAATTTATAAGTATGTATGCGAATAATATTTACATATAATGGTTTAGTTAATAAATACATTATTTAAAAATATGTCGCACTTTATATACGTCATTTCAACCTTAATTTGAAATCTGTGGCAACTTAAAGTAACGTAAGGACTTACAAGGATTTTACAGTGCAAAATTATCAGGTTAATTTCAGTTCAGGTCAAAATCATCAGTTAATTATTCACGAGCTTTTTAGTCGAAATTAAAAAAAAAACAAGCTTTTGAATTTTCAGAGTTGCCTCTACTGCTGGTTCGGAAAGCTGTTCCCACCGGGTAGAGCCAACAAGAAACTCGGCGGTTAATTTTTTCAAAATAATTCTTATAACTAGTTACGTTTAGTCATTACTGTCTAGTCAAGAGTCGATATGCGGCATTATCGCGGCACGATATCAATACCCGCCGGATCGGTCCGAATTTAGTAGGACTGACCCGATATGGACGTTGGGGTCTCAAAGTGTTGGAATGGCGACCCCGCACTGGAAAGCGCAGTGTCGGAAGACCCCCTACTAGATGGACAGACGACCTCGAAAGGGTCGCGGGGAGCCGCTGGATACAAGCGGCACAAAATCGTGTGTTCTGGAGATCCCATGAAGAGCCCTATGTTCATCGGTTGAAGAAGAAGAAGACCCGATATAATTAGACGTAAGTAATAAATAAATAGATCAGATTAGCATCGCTTCGATACTGGACGGATGGCTTTAACATTGCTTTAATGCAAAAGAGATGCGTCAGACACATTCGTCACGTCCTCTTCATTTTATTGCCAAGTGTCTGATGATATGTATTTATAGAGGGCTTAATATAATATATCGGTAGGCTATTGTCTCACGACGTATTTTAAGGGTACGCAGTAGTGCCAAGGTATTCAGTCGCCTGGATTGATCTAGAATCAATTAAAGACTAGATAGATTAATTATTTACACTATGGGGAACTGCTTTTGAAGTATATTTGGAAGGAGAGATTTAATCGAGTCGAATGAAACGATTAAAATGTGATTTATTTGAACAGATAAACAAATACTGACTTCACAAAGAATCAGCGTTGGAGCTTTAAATTATTTTCTAATTTGTTGACAGCTCCCGAGTTGTCTTCATTGTGAGGGGGTTTATTTGGGGAAAATATTTAAGTAGTAGGAAATATTTAAGTAGAGAATGGAAGAACGTGGGAACGTTCTTCCATTCTCTGACTTTAAGAAATCATTTAATTTCTCAAGGCACCTATACCTGCTTCAGCATAAGGCAGCTTCAAAGTTTTCGGGTTATTTAGTCAAAACCCTATGCTCAATGTTGACTGATTTAAGGCCAGGGTAAGTCTTTCTCTGACTCCTACTTTTCCATCCGGGTTTGGAGCGAAAATTGCGGAGTTGTTGTCGACATTGTACGGGCTAACACGTACATTTGCAACATCGGCATTTACGCCATATTTTTAATATTATATCAATTGAAAATAAGTACGACGTTAGCGGCCACGCGTGCATAACATATCAAAATTATATCATTATCATAAAAAATAAATCTATCAATTAAGCGTCGCAGTTTATCTATCAATATATCAATCTATCAACCAAAGATCAGTACATGGTAGTAGCAGCTCGTACAGACAGTATACAAACCTATTTCAGTATAATTTTTTTTAACGCTAAACTAGAATCAGCTCGTGGCATCGTATGCATTGTTGGCTAGTTGTAGTTCATATCAAGAACAATATAATGTAGTAGTAAAATATATTCTCCGATATAAGACCAATGAAAAAAACCAAAATAATCTTACTAATATCGACGTTCATAGCCCACTATTTCCGATAAAAAAGAGAATACATATGATTCATAAAGTAATTTTTCCAATGCTATCATATCGCGCGATCTTTCATCGAGCGGCGTTAATAGAATTCATTTCCGCCCCACCCACACGTCCGTCCACCTCGCGTATCGTTGATCGACTGACTGGCCCGACCGGAAATTTGCAAGTTTTACCCTCTTTTTATCCGTTCCGTATTGCGAATCAGGAATCGATATCACGTATGGCTATTTTTCTTTCAGTTAAACTTTTTTGTCGTTCGGTATAACAGAGCGAGGCGATTTTGTTTTCTAATGAAAAGTAATAAAATATTATTTTGCTATAATCCGCAATAAAAGAAAAAAGAAAATATATGTAATGCTAAATGTAGATTGTACTATACGTTACCATCACTTTTACAATTGAATTAAGCAGGATTCGAATAATCATGTGCACTACACCACCAACTCCATCACCACACAAGAACCTTCACACATTCACTAACACAATTTAAACAATCTTTTTGCTTTGTAACCAAAGACTCACGAGGATATAGACTCCACGACATAATTATTCCTTATACACCGAGGTAACATATAGGCTATAGAAATCCTATTAATTCTACAGGAATAGGATAATAATAAATAAATAAATAAATATATGGGACACACACGGTCGTCCGTCCCCAAAGTAAGTAACTTAATACTTTTGTTATGGTAGACATACAACTGGTGAATATATACTTATATATTCACCACCAGTATAGTGAATATATACTTATATAGGATGACTTTGAGAAGCGCCATCTATTATCAACCTACACAAAAGTCCGCGCGAACGATGTTTCAGGAAAAGCTAGTATATTAATAAATCACAACCTTCGCAAAGGAGACTATTATTCCGATGAAATTAAAAAAAACGTATTATTACTGACAATAAAAGCTTTGATTCACACTTCAACCGTGTTTCCTTATTTATAGAGAACACGGGGGCATATTCAAGTCCGGAAATAGCTTCGGATCAATACAGTTTGCGGAGTTAAATACATTGTCTGACAATAAGGGAAAAGTTTCACGGTTTATATTTAGAAATGCTATTTTTACTTAACGACGTGGGAAGCAGAGGCACTTGTGTATGTTAAACATTTGGGAATAATTTATAGAATTAGGCGTTACTTTGTGGAGAGTCATAATACAAAAGTGATAATAAAATGCTATAATCTTATCTTATCTTATATATATATATATAAAAGAAAGTTGGTCTTAGTTACACTATTTATAACTCAAGAACGGATGAACCAATTCGGCTTAAAATTGGTGGAGAAGTTGCGTAGAACCAGAAGACGGACATAGGATACTTTTTATCCCGTTCGACATAGACGTTCCCGAGTGACATAGACTATATATTTTATACCCGTGCGAAGCCGGAGCGGGCCACTAGTACACAATAAAGTAAATAGAATATATATTCTACCGTTTAATACCGTTTTCGTAATATTTTTTATTGCCGGTCCTCTCCTATTCATCATAGCGTGATGTTATGTTATGTGTATATAACGTTGTATCAAACAAACAAACAAACAAACAAACAAACTCTTCAGCTCTATATATTAGTATAGATTTTGTTATAAATAGAATATTAAATATATGGGACACTTATCCACACGGTCGTCCGTCTCTAAAGTCATCATCTCCCTGCCCTTATCCCACTCTAAGTGGGGTCGGCACAACATGCTATAAACATGATGTCACATGATTTGGCTGCGTTTTTACGACCGGCCGCCTGCCTGACGTCAACTTACCTCTGTCGTGTTTTACGACACCTCGGTAAGAAAGAGGGTGGTCTATTCTACTAAACCGGATACCACACGGTGTGTCAACTTACCTTAGTCGCCTTTTACGACACCTCGGTAAGAATTGAGGTTGGTCTATTCTACTCAGCCGGATACCACACGGCGGGTCGACTTACCTTAGTCGCCTTTTACGACACCTCGGTAAAAAATGAGGGTGGTACTATTCTATTCAGCCGGATACCACACGGCGTTCGTCCGTCTCTAAAGTAAGTAACTTAATTTAAATTTTGCCGTTTTCGTAATATTTTTTATTGCTGCTCCTCTCCTATACATCATAGCGTGATGTTATATAGACGTCAACTTACCTCTGTCGTGTTTTACGACACCTCGGTAAGAAAGAGGGTGGTCTATTCTACTAAACCGGATACCACACGGTGTGTCAACTTACCTTAGTCGCCTTTTACGACACCTCGGTAAGAATTGAGGTTGGTCTATTCTACTCAGCCGGATACCACACGGCGGGTCGACTTACCTTAGTCGCCTTTTACGACACCTCGGTAAGAAAATGAGGGTGGTACTATTCTATTCAGCCGGATACCACACGGCGTTCGTCCGTCTCTAAAGTAACTTAATTTAAATTTTGCCGTTTTCGTAATATTTTTTATTGCTGCTCCTCTCCTATACATCTTAGCGTGATGTTATATAGCCTATAGCCTTCCTCGATAAAAAGCCTATCTTACATCATCTTAAAAATTCATTCTTATATTATCTTAAAAAGATTATCTTGAAAGAAATTTCAAATCGGTCTAGTAATTCCAGAGATTAGCGAGTTCAATCAATCAAACAAACAAACTCTTCAGCTTTATATATTAGTATAGACATATACACCACAATACACCGCATTAGGCCCCGACAGTCGTGTATACACAAATGATCACGGGTGACACATGCAAATTGGATCCCGGATTGTGCGAATCACAAAACAAGCTGGTTAAATTACGGTACAGTTTCCATTTCCGAATTCATATCCACTAGATGAACATGAAATGACCAAATATTTACCTAATTTCACTTTCAATTTAAATGAAATTTGACTGGCCAGTTGGCGCAGTGGGTAGTGCCTTCGGCTCCGCGGGTCACGGAATCGATTACCGCCGAGGGCCAACATTTTCTATAAATGAATTTGTTGGTCTTTGAGCCTGGGTGTATATTTGTATTTAAGTATGTATTTAAAAATTATATAATTTAATATATTTACCAGTTGCCTGTCTACCATAACACAAGTATTAAGTTACTTACTTTGGGGACGGACGACCGTGTGTGTAAGTGTACCATACATTTATTTAATTACACTTTCAATTTAATTGAAAAACTCTATTTTTAGTAAAACAATATTATCTTTATATAAAGTAATGAAAATATTATTTTACTATAATCCGTGATAAGCTGTGATAGCCCAGCGTTAGCACTGTGCGACTCTTTTGAGGAGGTCACGTTTTCGAACCCGGGCATACACCAATAAGTTTTGCTGTTAAAGCTTATGTGTCTTATTGAGAATTGCATTTATCACACGCTTTACGGTGAAGGAAAACATCGTGAGGAAACCTGCATATCTTTAGAGAGTTCTGGAGATATTTGAAACCTAACCTCTAATCTCTCCAAAAATGGAGAGAATTAGACTAATAAATTTTAACGGAAAACGCAGTGTAGGCAGACCCCCCACCAGATGGACAGAAGACCTCAAAAAGGTCACGGGGAGCCGCTGGATCCAGGCGGCACAAGATCGTGTGGCGTGTAAGTCCATGGCAGAGACCTATGTCCAACAGTGGACGGCTATTGGTTGATGAGAGAGAGAGAAATTTTAACAGAAAAACTCATTGGTGTCTGCCCGGGTTTGAACCCGTGACTTCTTTGAAAGAGTCGCACGGTGTTACCGCTGTGCTATATATGCTTAAATTAAATAATTCCAGCTTAAGCAAATAATTCCATTTAATGCTAGCCAAATTCCTTACACTTAAAAAAACAGTAACTACCCTCCATATTCAAATTAAAAATATTCTTTATTCAAATAAACTTGTAAACAAGTGGTTTTGAATGGTCAACTCTACTGCTGGTTCGGAAAGCTGTTCCTACAAAGAAGAGCCAGCAAAAAGCATAGGTCAGAAAACATGTCGTATATTTGACGCTGTACTGGGCGTCATACAAGAATACTACAGCTGTCCCGGTAACAGCTAGCGGGTACGGGGCTATCTTTTCTCTCCATTAGTCTATAGAATGACATGCTTTTGTTTGAAACGCCGCGTGCAGGATGCCGGTACCATATTGTTTTGGGCTATGGTCCAAGTTGAAAGCGGGAGAAGATGGTAATTTATTAATTTGTTTAATGAAAGTATTCAAAAGAAAGAAAATGTTCGTTACTAACTGTTGCATAATCTAAATTTTAATTATCTGTGCCCTAAGTTGTGATTGGTCCATTATTATTTCATTCGTGCGGCAGTCCCTTAACGTGTTTGACCGACTAACTGTGACTCGCGTAGTTTTTACAAGTTTATATCCTAATGATAAATCCTAGGCCTAGGTATTGTGTAAAGGGCGAGAATTGGCAAGTACTGTTTTTTGTAATCTGTCACAAACTGACGTATTCCCTTTACGTGTTTTATAATAAATTTAACGGGCCCAGCATTTCTTGAAACAGAAAAGATTCTATTTTTTGTTAGGGAACTCCGTAAAAACCTCTCATTTAATTGTTGTCCCTAATGACTTCTGCTTTTTATTTTATAGCAACACAGTCATGAAAGAAGAGTATCGCGCCCTTTTTGATTAAAATTGTGGCATCACGGAGCCATTGTTATTTACGGTAGGAGTCTTCCTATTGATAAAACGTTTCAGTGATATTCCATTATTTTTCGTTATTCAAGAGAAGTGTATCTCGGAGCGGGAATTGTGGTACTTCTATTATATCGTGTTATTGTAGAAAGTTTGCTATAACACCATAAATTATAAAAATTTTGAAAATATTCATATACTAGCATTTATTTATTTATTTATTTATTTATTTTTTTAATAAATAGAAGTTATTGCACTACTACACACGTTCTATTGAAGATTTTTCCACGTAACTCTAACCTGTGCCGTTTTCATCTATCGGCTAACCGCAACATTTTTGATGTTCTGTTTGCGTTCGAAAAAATAGAAAAAAACATGTTTCATTTTTACTAAGCGCAAAGCTAAATTACTAACAAATTTTAATGTCAATTTGCTAATTATCGTTTATTTAACAAATTCCTAAAATAAAAGCAAAAAATTCTGAAATCTATATAAAGGTAATAAAAATAACAAAATTACTACTTTTTTAGATTTTATATATGACACATCAATGTATAAATATATAATAGTCATGTTTTGTCACAACTTTGTTTTTTATAAAGGTTAATGTTATATATATATTCCTGTTCTTATCCCACTCTAAGTGGGGTCGGCACAACATGTTTTTCTCTTCCATTCTGTCCTATCATTCGTCTGGCGCTACTCCTTGTATATGCATGTCATATTTCACATAATCCAACTATCTCTTTTTAGGCCTCCCTCTAAGCATATATCCATCCACATTGAAATGTAACACTCGTTTGGTCTCATGATTTCTGTTCTTTCTTCCACTCCTTATCTTTTCTATGATGGGCGCAACTTTCAGACTTCCTCTTATATACTCGTTTCGTATTTTATCCAGTTCGTATGTTAATAATCTAATATAACCCGCTATGTCTTATGAATTACACCATACCATATGAATAGCGGTATGAATGCAACGCAATTCGCTTGAGTTTTCTTTGTTTGCTTGTTCCAAACATACACGCCACCGATACAAACATCACTTCGGGACATATTTATTGGTGTATTAAAGACCATTACGTTACACTAGATCAGGGATCGCGAACTAATGGCACGGTACATTATATTTGTACACGTGACCGTTTTATTTATATACATTATTCTTCTGTCCTTATCCCACTCTAAGTTGGGTCGGTTCGGTACAACATTTTGTCATGATTTGGCTACGTATCTTACGACCGGGCGACTGTCACACGTCAACTTAACTTCGTTTCGCCTTTTACGACACCTCGGTAAGAAATGATGGTGGTCTATTTCGTTTGGTCTAGCCGTTTTAATTATATAAGTCTTCTAAAAAATCAATTAATCTACGTCATCTAGTTTGCAATTCATCTCATGCTTTTCAGTTAAATAAAACATCGCGAGGAAATTTGTACATCTCTAGACAATTCTGGAGATAATTCTGGACAATTCTGGTGTTCGCATTGAAGTATCGTTACATATATTTTCTTTTATCGCAGATAATAGCGAAATAATTGTTCATTACTATTTGTTTCTTATTATAATAGGTCTACCGGAAAGTTCTGTCCTATAATGCAACGTTAAGTTTCAACACGTATGTGCATATTTATTTCAGACACACACGACTGTTTATGTTTGTCACAGTGTGTATACATATGTTACTTTTATAATAACTAAAATAAAGACGGCACGTTAAAATTAATATATATCGCAATATGAAAATATGCGAGATGTGTGCCACATGAGTTAAGTGTCAAAAATGATACACAGATGTTAGTCAAGCACTGCATGAGTTTTATGCCTCGAAATGGAATTTATAAATTGCCACAACGCTGACAAGAGGTCATAAATAATAATGGCAATTACATTTTCCAATAATTATTGTTAAAAGTATGAAAATTTTATTTTTGTGTTTTATATTAAAAACGGACAGAACATTCCGGTAGACCTAATAGTTCTTTTTGTATTATAGCACACCCCAAAGTAACGCCTAATTTTATACATTACTAATAAAGCTTATATATCAGGCTACGCCGAATGATCAAAGTCACGTCACTAAGGGCCTGTTTCACAAGTTACCAATAAACTGTCAGTTAGCCTAGTCGGAACATATCTGCCACATATCTCGGAATTTTGCGTTTCTCAGGTTTCTGATAGGCTTAAGCACTTAAGGTCCCTAATAAGTCAACAGGTAGATCATGTGGCTGTTAATTTGTGTATCTGCTGGATAGCAAATACCTATTTCAAAATGGCCACGATATTTTTTTTTTAATTTTGCACTTTTTAGAGTCTCTTTTTAGAGACATTTATGTGCTACTAAGATTATTTGTCAGTTAACTATCCGACACTTTATCAGTAACTTGTGAAACAGGCCCTTAAAGTCCCTAATAAGTTAACAGGTATATCATGTGGCTGTTATTTTGTTTATCTGCTGGATTGCAAATAACTATTTCAAAATGGCCACGATATATTTTTTCAATTTTTCACTTCTTAGAGTCTCTTTTTAGAGACATTTATCTGCTACTTAGTTTATTTGTCGGTTAACTATCCGACACTTTATCAGTAACTTGTGAAACAGGCCCTAAGAATTCTTGCGAATACAAAATCGTAATAGGTCAAAGTGTGTAACGCAATAACAATAAAAAATCGCAATAAAAATGTTAAAGAGATCGAAATTCAATTCAAGAGTTATCAACTAACCAGAAACTGCTATAAAATGGAGAAAATAAAATTAGGTATTCTCGAACGGGTGGATATACGTCGAGCGAACTGTGCCGTACGCCAAACTGAGCTGGGCGGTAAAAATTGCTAGGACATATTCCAACATGCGAGACGACTCGCAAACATGTGCTAATTGCATACTGCTTTTCAGTCTCTTGAAGTGAAAACTTCTTTAGCGGCGTTGTGTAGTTTTTGTGATAGAAATTTTTTTTAAACTCGCGGCAGGACACTCGATTTGATCGGAAATTCGTTAATTAATAATGTTTTTAATTTAAACTATCGTGAGTGGAATTCATAATTAATGTATAGAAACCGGCTATACTCACGTGTTATTTTATCGGATGAGCCCGATAAAATAACACGTGCCCGATTTCTATACATTAATTAATAATGTCATATAAGCATTTTTCATAGTACATAAATAATAAAAAAATTAATCTTTTTCTCAGTCTGGAAATAGATTGCTAATTCTAATTGCTTCAGCAACGTCAACAAGCAGTACGAGCGAGTACAGAAGCATTGCTGAAAACGTTAAATTAATTTTAATAAGCTCCCTACCTACCGATACATTCCCTTCTAATATTATAAATGCAAAAATCTTTATTTGTGTAGTATCCGGCTGAGTTGAATGCCCCACCCTCATTTCTTACCGAGGTGTCGTAAAAGGCGAATAAGGTAAGTCTGATCCGCCGTGTGGTATCCAGTTGAGTAGAATAGACCAACCTCTTTCTTACCGAAGTGTCGTTAAATACGACTAAGGTATGTTGACGTCAGGCAGGCGGCCGGTCGTAAGAAACGTAGCCAAATCATCGGCCAACATGTTTATAACATGTTGTGCCGATGTGGGATAAGGGTAGGAGGATGACGATTTCTGTAAGTCTATTATCAATTTCCCGTTTTATCCGCTGGACCAATATTGATAAAAATTTAGTTAGATTAAAGCTTATATAAGCTAACATATAAGATTTAAAAAATCACATTTTTTAAACATTTAAGCGGCCGCGAAGGATTTTACCTTGTTAGCTTACAAAAAGCTCGCCGTATCAACTGAAATACGAAAAACTCAGCGCGAGAAGTTAATATGCTATTTTAACTTTCACGTTATCCTTTTAACAGTTTAAGTTAGGCGATATGAAACGCGAAAACTACTTTTTGTTTCACGCCCGTGCGAAACTATTTCGCCTAACATAAATAGTGAAAACATTTAACGGCGGAAAAGTTTAAACATTTATGTATGACTAAAAATTTTCCATCTCTGGAGCATTGAAAAGTTTTCGCTTTACAATAAAGCTCTTGACAACATATGTTATTGTTTCTTCTTAGGTTTTTATGTAGATAAAGTAGTAGATAAAGTACGTAAATCTTTTGTAGGTCTGGGTATAAGATTCTATAATAAAATTCCGCAATGAATTTTATCTTTGCCATTACAGCAGTTTAAACACTGTTAAAACAGGCTGACAGAAAACAGAAAGCCTACTATACCGTTGAGAATTACTCAGAAGATAAAAATATGTGGATATAGCTACTCTTCTACCCTGTAAAAGAAGGTAATGACTAAATGTAACTAGTAATAAAAATTATATTTTTAAAAGAGCAACCGCCGAGTTTCTGGCGGGCTCTTCTCGGTAGGAACAGCTTTCCGAACCAGCAGTAGAGTTGACGATTCTACAGCACTTGTTTACAAGTTTATTTGAATAAAAAATATTTTGAATTTGTATTTGATATTGCGCATAAGTAAAACAATGTAATGTATTAGGTACTGATATAAAAAAAATAATGATAGTATTATTTTGTTATAAATAAATATATGGGACACTTACACACACGGTCGTCCGTCCCCAAAGTAAGCAACTTAATACTTGTGTTATGGTAGACGGACAACTGGTGAATCACTACATATTATAAAACAAAGTCCATATTTCCGTATGTACGCATAAAACTTTAAAACTACGCAACCGATTTTGATGCGGTTTTTTTTAATAGATAGAGTGATTCCAGAGGAAGGTTTGTACGTACAATAACATTCAATACGAAGTAGAGAAATAATGTAATTTTTGAGGTTTCTGTAAATAATTACATTTTTTCCGCTTACATTGCAAACGCAGGCTAAACCTTACGAGATTTATCAAAATGATGTACTAAGTATCTGTACACCTTAAAAAGGTCTACAGAAAAGTCCGCGATGGTATATATCTAACTCTTATGGATAACCCACAATAGCAGTTTTTTTAATTTACTTTTTACGAAAAATGATGCCTTATGTTCAAAGCAATTTTTATACAATACAGCATTAATCCTTATCCAATTGAGTACCTTAAATAAATTGTTGATTTAATATAGATCAATATTGCCGTTTACAGCATGTAATTTAAGTGAACATTTTGGGAGATATTACAGATTTAAAATCCCGCGAGGAGGCCGGGCTTCGACCTATAAGCACTTCGAATTTAGCAGCGACCGGAGGCGCAACTAAATGTCCTTCTTTCAAGTTTATATTGTCTAATGATAAGAAAGCTATGAATGTTGTATGTAAAGACATTGTCTAATCAATTGTAAAAATAAATAATATCACTACATAGTATAAAACAAAGTCGCATTCTCTGTCTGTCCCTATGTCCGTATATCCCTATGTATGCTTCAATCTTTAAAACTATGCAACAGATTTTGATGCGGTTTTTTTTAATAGATAGAGTGATTTTAGAGGAAGGTTTACATGTCTAATAATATTCAATATGGATGGATGGAGATTTATCAAAATAATGTACTAAGTATTTGTACACATTGAAAAGGTCTACAGAAAAGTCCGCGATGGTATATGTCTATCGCTTATGGATAACCCACTAAAGCATTTTTTGTCGTTTACTTTTTACGAAAAATAATGCCTTATTTTTGAAGCAATTCTTATACAATACAGCATTAATCCTTATCCAATTAAGTACCTTAAATAAATAGTTGATTTAATATAGATCAATATGGCCGTTTACAGCATGTAATTTAAGTGAACATTTTCGGAGATATTACAGATTGAAAATGCCGTGAGGAGGCCGCGCTTCGCCCTATAACACTTCGACTTTAGCAGTGATGTCGCTCTATCAAGAGTTTGTTTAAAAGACATTCTGTAATTAATTGTAAAAATAAAATACATAGGGAAAATATAAAAGTAAATAAGTAATAATGTACTATATGAATTTAGATATTCAAAAGATAGCAGGAAATCTTCTTGGTATAGGGAAAGGAAATTGTTTTTCTCCAAATTTAACGCTACGGCCACGAGCAGTAATGAATAAATCAAAACAACTGGATCAATTTTAATCATTTTTTTTACACTGACTGACATGGGATATATATTTTATACCCGTGCGAAGCAGGGGCAGGCCGCTAGTATATACATATATTATTTTAAAGACATACTTTAATACTCATAGACACCCAAGCTCGAAGAACCAACAAATTGTTTATAGAAAATTTTGGCCCTCGGCGGTAATCGAACACGCGACCCGCAGAGTTGAAGGCAGGGTCACTGCCAACTACGCCAACGGGCAATATATTACTGATAATTACATAAATGACAAACATTTGTAAATTTAACTTATCTCCAACCATGATACCATGTGGAATCCGGATGAGTAGAGTAGACAACCCTTTTTCTTACCGAGGTGTCATAAAATTCGACTGAAGTAAGTTGACGTCAGGCAGGCGGCCGGTCATAAAATACGTAGCCAAATAATGTGACAACATGTTAAACATGTTGTAGCATGTGGCAGGAGGATGATTAACTTATATCCAACAATACACAAAATGGCAATAGCGAAATATTTAAGTAAATGCAAAAATAATGTATAGAATTAGGCGTTACATTGCGGAGATCCATAATACAAAACTAATGAGAATATTATTATGCTATAATCCGCGATAAAAGAAAAATATATGTAATGCTAAATGTAGAGTGTATTATTCGTTCTCATACATGATACATGCAGAATTTGTAAGAACTCATGCACTACCCGACACCGATAACAAAGCCTTTGCGTTTTGCGATTTTGTCGTGGAGTCTATCTCCTGACGATGCTTCGGTTACGGGGCGAAACAATTGTTGAGTTGTGGTGGTGATTGTGTGCAGTGCTTGTGTATTGTTGTGTTATAAGTGTCGGGTAGTGCATGAGTTTTTACAAATTCTGCATGTATCAGGTATGAGAACGAATAGTACACTCTACATTTAGCATTACATATATTTTCTTTTATCGCGGATTATAGCAAAATAATATTCTCATTAGTTTTGTAAATGCAAAAACTAAAATCGAAAATAACGAAATGTTCACCAGTATACTAATCTGACAAATCGTTTCATTGTACAAATTTCGTTCAGTGTAAGCTGCGTAAATGTGGAAATTTCATCTGCAAATTTCGGTACTTAGCCGACAGCGGTTTTAGTGGCTGTTATTATAGGATAATTGGTGGGGTCGGACTGGTCGCTCGACTGGTTGGTCGACGCGGTTCACGTTAGTAATGGGACTTGGATGTTAGGTTGCGTTTGAATTGTATTTAAAAAAAGTAAATAAGTAACGGCCTGTTACTTTCCACTGCTGGGCATAGGCCTCTTCTCTCCGTTCTTTCTTCACAAAAAAAAAAAGAAAAAATAATAGGGTAGATGGGGCTCGATCCTAGGTATTTACATTTCTAGAGACCACCCGCTCTCCGAATAAGCTACGCTGACTTGACAATTTACGGCAAAAAGAGTGTTTTATATATTTAATGTAAATTTTAGTAATTTCTCAATGCCCAAAAACAGGGATAAAACGTTTTTTTTTTAATAAAACCTAGCTAGTCACATTTTTCTCCAACAAAACCTCCTGCATGCTAAATTTCAGGAAAATCGCTGGAACCTATTCAGAGATTCTGAAAAGGTTCCTGAAAAAATATATATATACATATATACATACAAGATTAACTTATTTAAATATAAAAGATTTAAATATTATAGACACAACTTACTTGTAAAAGGAATCATAAAAATTTTGGATTCAATCAAGAAATTACAACAGGCAAACCAATTTGGCTGCCTTATAATAATTTTTTAAGTACCGTCAAAACATCTGCAAGAAACTAGACACTGTATAATTTTTCACCAGCCACTGTACCGACGAGATAAGGGAACAGATCTGAGAGCTTGTTGGCGACGGAATCTTGATCCTCTTTATTAATGCACGCCGCGTTTCTTTGTTCAGAGAAAATTTGATATTGTAGTAAAAATATTTTGTAAGTTGTGAAGCATAAGCAATTTCGAATTTAGTCGTTTACATAAGTATTGATAGAATTAAGTAAGTAACGGCCTGTTACTATCCCACTGCTGGGCAAAGGCTTCCTCACTCCATTTTCGGAGAGAAGGATTGGAGCTAAGATCTACCACGCTGCTCTAATACGGATTGGTAGGTTACACATATCCCTAGTATTCTCTAGAGATATGCAGGTTTCCTTCACCGAAAAGCGTGTGATAAATCGCAATTATCAATGAGACACATAAGTTTTAATAGGAAAACTCATTGGTGTCTGCCCGGGTTTGAGCCCATGATCGTCTCTAGAGGTTCACAAGGTCGCACCGCTGGGTCATCACAGCTTGTTCGCTGGGCCATCACAGCTTTTTATGCTTGATAGAATTATTTTGCTTTAATCTATCCTAAGGTGTAGGGAGGACATGTTTTATTTAATAAAAACTGTGCATATTTTGACGTTGCAGAGAGTTGTCGTTAAATGGAGAGAAGAATAATCTGTAGAGACACCACTTTAGATCTACAAAATCCAGAGCGTCTGCCAACAGGACTTATCTTCTCTCCCGCCTCTATTGTGCGTATCAGTAAAACTGTTTTCATTAATACAGAGAGATTTTCTCTCACTTGCCATGTTATAGTTTGAAAATTTGTGAGCAACTAAGAATATGACATATAAAGATAATCCATGACTCCTACTAACAAGAGATAAAAAGATAATCAATTAGAAATTAAAAAACATTTTCTATAAACATTTTGTAGGTTCTCCGAGCCTGGGTGTATATTTGTATTTACGTATGTATTTAAATATAAAAAGCTGTGATGGCCTAGCGGTGCGACCGTGTGAATCTCTAGAGACGATCATGGGTTCAAACCCGGGCAGACACCAATGAGTTTTTCTATTAAAACTTATGTGTCTAATTGATAATTGCAATTTATCACACGCTTTTCGGTGAAGGAAAACATCGTGAGGAAACCTGCATATCTCTAGAGAATACTAGGGATATTTAAAACCTACCAATCCGTATTAGAGCAGCGTGGTAGGTCTTAGCTCCAATCCTTCTCTCCGAAAATGGAGAGAGGAAGCCTATGCCCAGCAGTGGGATAGTAACAGGCCGTTACTTACTATGTATTTAAAAATTGTATACGTATATATTCACCAGTTATTTGTCAGCCATAACACAAGTATTAAGTTACTTTGGGGACCGACGACTGTGTGTGTTTAGAGTTAAAAAAAACAGAAAAGAAACATAATAATTTTAAATCTACCAATTTCTGTGTTAAATAGATTCCAACCTCGAATATTTAAATTACTTCAAACCGGCTTCTATTCACTACAGAATCAATTGTATTTTCACTGTAAACTATGGAGATTGGAAACAAAAGCTCGATAAAGTTAAAATCACAGAAAAGGTTTTGTACGGAAAAACTAAATTTCTCTCTCCCAAATTAATTTTGTATGTCCGATTTTGTTCCTTCACGATAATTTTAGTTTCACTAACTTTTTTGGAATAGATGGCCGTTAACTAGCACATAGCTGTGATAGCCCAGCGGTGAGACAGTGCGATTCTTTCGAGGCGGTCACGAGTTCGAACCCGGGCAGACACCAATGAGCTTTCTAGTAAAACTTATGTGTCTGTTGATAATTGCAATTTATCACACGCTTTTCGGTGAAGGAAAAGAATCGTGAGGAAACCTGCATATCTCTGGAGAATTTTGGAGATATGTTTAACCTACCAATCCTCATTGGAGCAGCGTGGTAGGTCTTAGCTCCAATCTTTCTCTCCAAAAACGGAGAGAAGAGGCCTATTCCCAGCAGTGGGAGAGTAATAGGCCGCTACTAACTAGCATATTGCCATAAGTAACAGTGCTCGTGCCTGAAACTCCAGGGGTTGCGGGTTCGATTACCGCCGAGGACCAATATTTTCGAAAACATTTTGTTGGTTCTTCTAGTGTGGTTGAATTTATGTATTAAGTCATCACCTTTCTGCCCTTATCCCACTCTAAGTGGGGTCGGCACAACATGTTATAAATCAACCGCCTGCCTGACATCAACTTAACTTATTCGTATTTTACGACACATCGGTAAGAAAGAGGGTGGTCTATTCTACTTAACCGGATACCACACGATGTATCAACTTACCTTAGTCACCTTTTGCGACAGCTCGGTAAGAAATGAGGGTGGTCTATTCCACTCAGCCGGATACCACACGGCGGGTCAATTGTTATGAAGAAATATACCTAAATAATATCCTGATCTTAAAAAAACCTACTTTTTACTATTTTACTACCTACTTACTTTACTATTAACCCTATCGTACCAATTGACTGGCCCGTTGGAGCAGTGGGTAGTGATCCTGCCTTCAGCTCCGCGGGTCGCGGGTTCGATTCAAGCCGAGGGCCAACATTTTCTATAAATGAATTTGTTGGTCTTCGAGCCTGGGTGTATATTTGTATTTAAGTATGTATTTAAAAAATATATAAGTATATATTCACCAGTTGTCTGTCCATAACACAAGTATTAAGTTACTTACTTTGGGGACGGACGACCGTGTGTGTAAGTGTCCCATATATTTATTCAATTAGGTTAAAAAGCAGGACAAATTAACCGAACGACCAAATTCAGTGGACAAATCTAATTATTAGCTAATGGGTAAACGTTGTGTCCTGTTTATTTGATAGAATGAATAGCTATATAAATATAATCGAATGTACCCCCCCTACAGATAAAATTATCTTGTTATTATATTTAAAATGTGAATATATATCGCACGCTTAGTATAAAATGAAAATAAAACGCAATCATCTTCCTGCCCTTATCCCACTCTAAGTGGGGTCGGCACAACACGTTATAAACATGCTGTCACATGATTTGGCTGCGTTTTTACGACCGGCCGCCTGCCTGACGTCAACTTACCATAGTCGTATTTTACGACACCTCGGGAAGAAAGAGGGTGATCTATTCTACTAAACCGGATACCACACGTTGGATCATCTTACCTTAGTCGCCTTTTACGACACCTCGGTAAGAAATGAGGGTGGTCTATTCTACTCAGCCGGATACCACACGGTGGGTCGACTTACCTTAGTCGCCTTTTACGACACCTCGGTAAGAAATGAAGGTACTATTCTATTCAGCCGGATACCACACGGCGTTGAAATATAGATTACAATATATCTGACCCAATCAAGCCTAATTTTGAATTAGGTCACTTTAATACTAAGCGTGCAATACAAAGCTTTGATATTTACTAGACAGAATTCGACAAATCTATAAAATCAATGTTATCTATGGAATTAAAAGTTTGGTTATGAAAACGCGACATTCCGAAAACAATTAAAAAACTGTATTCGTTTTTCGGACAAAAAATCTGATTTTCTTGATCCATACGTAAAGTAACCTCTCATTATCCCACAGCTGGGCATAGGTCTCATATCTCCGTTTTTACCAGAGCTAAACTATGCTGCTCCGATGCGGATTAGCGGGTTCACATATCCCTAGAACATTCTAGAGATATTCAGGTATCCTTACGAGGCTCCCCTTGAAAATCATATGATAAATTGTCTATATCAATTAGGCCATAATTTCTTAGGCCGCGTACAGACATCGTGAGACGTGCGTCGCGAATACTTCATCACTTATGCCTGAACTTAAGGCATACGACGGTACATTTATACATGTTTCCCGAATGACACATGTTCAAGCTGAGCACACAAACAACCACGTATGCTATTTGTCAGTAGAAAAATGGTTCCGATGAGGTGAGAAGTGCAGATTTCAGTTGCGGCCTATATGGTAATCCATAAACTATTAAAAAAATAGGAAACACGTTAGTGAACACAACGATTTTTATGACCCGACTCATGAGCTTGCAACGCCAATTAAACGTCCGTTCTACACGGAGCGCACGGCTCGCACTAAGGCAGCGTTTAGCGATGTGAAAAAATAATCGATTATTTTTTCATCAAAAATCGTTTTTTAAAAATCGATTATTTTAGTATCCCTTTCTCTTTTTTAATCTTTTTCTTGTTTTTTAAGATTAGATATGAATTGTTGGATGAAACCAATGTAGCCAAACTACACATTTTAATCTAATTTGGCAATTATTATTTTTTTACTTTAATTAGTCTTTATTGTAATTAATTATTATTTTTAAAAAAGATAACTTGAAATTGTCAGAAAAAACGATTTTTGAAAAATCGATTATTTCGTAATAAAATAATCGATTTTTTGAAAATCGAATATTTTTAAAGGGATAAAAATCGATTATTTATTAATCGATTTTTTCTTCTCCAAGTCGCTAGCAGCGTTCGCAACGATCGTATCACGCGAATGCTCTCTGTGAGCACACACGTCTACACAGCTCACAATGTCTGTACGCACCTTTACAGAAAAATACAATCGGCGCCTGGCCGCGGTTTGAACCCGTGACGTTCTAAACTAAAAGACACATAGTCTCACCATTCGGCTATTACAACTGAACAACAAGTAATATAAACTAATTAAACAAAACTCATCTATCATTTGCGTAAACAACTCTTCCGTATTGGGAATAATTTCCAACACAAATAACCCTTATGTAGATACAAATAAGATCTACAATCGATAAATCGTTTGAATGTGCAAATTACACATTTTCTATTGCAAAATATTTTGTACTTTAATATGAGAAGCATATAGATGAGAATCTATTACATGTGCAATGAATGATGGAGTAATAAGCCACGTGGGAAGAACGCACTAGTGAAAGTTTGCAATAGGAATAGCAAAAACCACATTTTAGACGTGTGGTACAATTTATAAGAGACATTTAAGTATCCGTATATTTTAAATTAATATTATTTTAACTTATATTAAATCATGTGACAAAAAGAGTTTTAAGATATCAATGTGGATGATTATATGACTAGAGGATATAACACAAGCACAACAAGCACACTTAACACAACTTAACACAAGCATTTAGCTTAGCTGGAGGAGTTAACAAGTTTACTAGTAATTTGTAACTCAGATTGCTATTAATCTATTTTTTTTAAAGAAGATATGCCTACAAGTAAAGTTCAAAAAAGCATTTTAAAAAAGACTAAACAAAATTTCAGTTTCTCTTTTAAACCGTTTAGGGCTTCCCCCGACTTTAAAAAAAAAATTATTATTTAACGTTTTTAAGATACATAAATACAATAAACTTAAATATAGCATTAAAAAACCACTAAGGTTTGTCTGAAGCCAATCATGGCAGCATCATCAGGTCATGCTTATTATAAACATGCATTATCATCGAGACTAGACTAGTATGTAAAATTTCAGCTCAAACGGACAACGGGAAGTGGGTCAAATTAAACTTACATGATACGGCGAGTTAAATAAAAACTTTAAATAAAAGGAGTAGCGTCAGAGTTGACGAATGATAGAGGAGAATGGAAGATGCAGGAATGAAGATGATATTGCGCCGATTTCATTTAGAGTGGGATAAAGGGTAGGCCAATGATTAAATACTCGATTATTGGTCGAGAGATGTTCTTTTTTTTGTCAACCGATGGACGTCCACTGCTGGATATAGGTCTCTTCATGGGATCTCCACACCACACAATCTTGTGCCGCTTGGAACCAGCGGCTCCCTGAACTTTTTTAGAGGTCGTCAGTCCGTCTAGTGGGGGGTCTACCGATATTGCGTTTTCCGGTGCGGGGACGTCATTCCAACACCTTGAGACCCAACGCTCATCGATTCTACGCACTATGTGATCCGCCCATCGCCACTTCAGCTTCGCAACACGCTGAGATATGTCGGTAGCTCTGGTTCTTCTGGATCTCCTCAGTTCTGATTTGATCACGTTCAGATACTCCGAACATAGCACGCTCCATCTTCCGCTGAGTGACTCAGAGCCTTCTTATGAGGCCCATAGCAGGGCCGAGAGATGGATATGGGTCGAGAGATGGCGCAAGACAGCTTCCGCTTATGACTTACAGCGATGTATTCCGCTACCGTGCACGCTCTGTAAACCCCACTGTCTATATGTTACAGTTTTTTTAGCAACGCGTTACGAGCACCGAGCGTAACCAATGCAATTAGATGATGCAATCACAAAAAACATATATTGCGTACTGTTTAGAAATAAATACAATAGACACTGTTCTTCACACTAATTTGTAGCGTAATTGTAAGTTTAGTTCCTAACCTGATTCTATCCTTAATATTTAAACAAGTTAGTCTTGTGTATATACCTACATATTTTCCGAATCTCGGGAACTGCTCCAACGATTTTCATGAAATTTAGCATGTCCCCTACATGCTAAATTTCTTGAAAATCGTAATTTTGGGGGGAGAAAAATCGATATAGCTGTTTCGTTGAAAAAAAAAAGGCTTTTTATCGCTGTTTTTGGGCCCCTGCCTTTAGTTCCCTGGGCGTTGAAAAAATGCTAAAATGTTGAATTGAAAGTAAATGATATTTGTGCTGTCAAATGCAAAGCTGTGATAGCCTAATCGTAACGCGCGGACCAAAAATTTAATCACAACAGCGGATAAGTTAGTTTAAATAAATACTCGTATTACTTAACTGTGCCCGTAACTCCACCCGCATAAAAATCAGTGCATCCCAAAGTATTTCCCACGTAAATCCCGAGCCCGCGGGCATTTCACCGTAATGTGCTATTAATCTAAGATTGCGCTATCTTTTAGTAAAAACCGTATAAAAATCCGTTCAGTAGATTCTGAGAAAATCGATCACATACAGACAGAAAGCTTTTAGCGACTTTATTTAATACTAGCTGTGCAAGGTTCTCACACGCGTGAAAATCAGTGACACAAATATTTTCTAGAATTGAAATTTTGGACATAAAAGTAGTTATTGTAAGTTAACCATAAGAGATAGAGACATGCTGTCGCGGACTTTTTCATACTATTTTTGTAGATCTACAATTCTCTGGTACATTATTTTAGTGTATCTTTAGGCTACATTTTTCGCTTTCCATCAGGCGACATCGTAGCCAGGCGCTAGGCCTTATTGTAAAAAAAAGGGTTCACGCAGATCCAAGACTCTATACATAATATGTAACTATACAATTGCAACTGTGTTCATGTCGTTTGTGTATTTATATATGTGTGTCGTTTATATATAAATAAATAGTTAACGCAAAAAACCCTTGTACCACGGCTCCAGCGAAACCTGTATAGCAAAGCGCATGAGCGCTGATGAAAAATTAGAAATTCCGAATTGGCACTCGACCCAAATGCAACGGCGGTGAGTACTGCGCTTCAAATAGACTCGTCAAATTAATCTTGACCCCTTCCACTGCTCTGGAGACGTAGAGCATCATAGATGCCGTATCAGATATTTTGTATTTAATATCATATTTCTAATAATCCCGAAAGTAATAAATTATTTTGTATATGAGATTCACTGGCTGAGTAGATTAGACCACCCTCAATTCTTACCGAGGTATCGTAAAAGGCGACTAAGGTAAGTTGACCCGTTGTCAGAGATCTTGGCACAGGTGGGGCACAATCTCTCCTTGCCCACCGTTGTTCTTGCCATGGTGGAAAGGGAGAGATCGTGGGCAGCGATGGCCTCAGCGAGGACGTAATCTCGCGGAAGGAGATGGCGGGGCGGATCCGGCAAGTCGAGTCCTTGGATGCGATCCGCCGCAGGGACTCAATCAAAACCACCGCCCTAACAAGAACCTTTCCGGGCGTTCCGAACGAGGTTTAATTGGACGTCCACCCTATAAGGTCCCTGAGGCGTTCGATGCATCTCATGCTCCCGATGTATCGTCCAGCGGAGGGAGCGGCCCCGACCCAGAGGTGGCGCACTCTTGGGTACAGAGTTGCTGCTGGCTGGGATGGGGGCAATGTGTACAACGGTACCCTATCCCATTTTGAAATAGGTATTTGCTATCCAGCAGATAAGCAAAATAACAGCCACATGATCTACCTGTTAGGGACTTTAAGTGCTGAATAAGCCTATCAGAAACTTGAGAAAGGCAATATTCTGAGGTATGTGTCATATATGTTCCGAATAGGCTAACTGACAGTTTTTTTTTTTTTTTAAATAAATAAATAAATATATGGGACACTTACACACACGGTCATCCGTCCCCAAAGTAAGTAACTTAATACTTGTGTTATGGTAGACAGACAACTGGTGAATATATACTTATATATATTTTTAAATACATACTTAAATACAAATATACACCCAGGCTCAAAGACCGACAAATTCATTTTAAAGAAAATGTTGGTCCTCGGCGGGAATCGAACCCGCGACCCGTGGAGCCGAAGGCAGGGTCACTACCCACTGCTCCAACGAGCCAGTCAGTTTATTGGTAACTTGTGGAACAGGCCCTAAGCATAACAAATGTTTGTTGTAAACACAGACGTCCAGCAAGGCTCAAGGAAAAAGCGATTTTTAAAGAATATCCCAAAACACTCGAAACTGAAACGGGGGTGGAATTTGAAAAGTTTCATTCTATATCGGCCCGACTAAAACTGTCCGGGGCGATATCGAACTTGTGAACTTTCGGGAAGCAAGATGTATTCGTCCGTGGTACGAAATTTAAAGTCGGTACAGTCCGCAAACAAAGTGATCGATTTTAATTTCATATATTGAAATTTTCGTTTTTTAAAGTAACCATCAATTCGGATTACAAATAACTTGTAAACTAGTTAACCCCTCCAGCTAAGCTTAATGCTTGTGTCAGGAGTGGGTTCACATCGGCAGTGTAATGGCCGGGATCCACAACCTCTCGATCGCAAGTCCGTTACACTAACCATTCTGCTACCGTCGGTTTTGTATATATATATATATATATATATATATATATATATATATATATATATATATATATATATATATGTGTGTGTGTGTGTGTGTGTGTGTGTGTGTGTGTGTGTTTTAAGCGTGTACTTATAGTAAACCTTATAAAACGAAAAACGATTAGAGTATAAGTGGATATTTTAAAATACATCATGCTTTTACGTTGATAGAAAGCATCCCGAGAAAACCCGTATCTCCATAATTAATATATGGAATATATACTTCTATATACAAATATATAAAGCTACGACGTTTGTTGTTTGATTGTTCCAACGCGCTAATCTGAGGAGCTACTGGACCGATTTGAAAATTGTTTTCTGAGTTACTTTGAGTGCGACAGCATATGTCTAGCTTTTTAGGTTAAGGTTTTAACCACTTAAACCATTTTTATGGTTACCAAAATACTATTTTACGGTTTTAATCTTACCACGCGGACGGAGTCGCTGGTGATTGCTAGTATATAACCTGTCGATTTATAATTTTATATTTCGTTTCTTTACATACAATCTGTTTTTAAAAAAATAGAAAATCCTATACCTATTATTATAAAAAAAAAAACTATTTTGCTATTATCCGTTAATTACAAAAAAAAATCATACTATCCGTTTTAATAATTCATTCTTTCGTGGAAGGCATTCACGGACCACCACACACTGCAAGTATCAATATTATTAAAAAAATACGTTAACACGTGACCGCCTTGTGGTATCCGACTGAATAGAATAGTACCAACCTCATTTCTTGCCGGGGTGTTGTAAAAGGCGACTAAGGTAAGTCGACCCGCCGTGTGGTATCTGGCTGAGTAGAATGGACCAACCTCATTTCTTACCGAGGTGTAGTAAAATACGACTGAGGTAAGTTGACGTCAGGTAAAAACGGTGGCGGGTCGTAAAAACGCAGCCAAATCATGTGACAGCATGTTTATAACATGTTGTGCCGACCCCATTTAGAGTGGGATAAGGGCAGGAGGATGTTGATGATGTCGCTAACACGTGAATTAAAACACAAGATTCGTCAATCGTGCCAACTGCAAATACAAAAAAAAATAGTTTAAAATAAACAAAACAGAAAAATATTTTCTGCTGACCGTAGGCCCATATCTTAACAACTATTTGATTGTGTTATACAAGTTTTACAAGAGAAGTAACGTGATCCAAAATCTGATGAGATTTGTTGGCCAACAAAACTGTGCGGGTTTAAATTGAGTTTATTTTATGCATATGGTACGGAAGAAAGGTTAGGAAGGAAACTCAACGTTCTTAAAAACTGACAACCGCCGCCAATTTGACGACTTTTTTACTACGCGATATAAAACTGCTATTTATCAGATATTAATCTTTAAGGTTGCTCGGTCAATTAAGTCTTCTGTTCTGTTTCTGTCCGTACAGACGTTTTTAAGTCGTGCAATACATTTACAAGATCGTCAGTCATATCTAATACCGTTTAAATGAGTTAATCTTGCATACGCGGTGTGTTCAAAAAGTAAGGTGACTTTTTAAATTTCTCGAGAAACGCATCTTCGTTTGTAATTTTTTTTTGTTATTTCGCGGGCACCACTAGTAGAATAAATTCAAATTCAAAATATTCTTTATTCATATAACCTTGTAAACAAGTGCTTTTGAATCGTCAACTCTACTGCTGGTTCGGAAAGCTGTTCTTACCGAGAAGAGCCAGCAAGATACTAAGCAGTTGCTCTTTTAAGAATCATCATCTTCCTGCCCTTATCCCACTCTAAGTGGGGTCGGCACAACATGTCATAAACATGCTGTCACATGATTTGGCTGCGTTTTCACGACCGGCCGCCTGCCTAATACTATTTACATTAAGTCATTACTGTCTTGTACAGGATCAAAGAGAGCTACATCCACACATTCTTATCTTCTAAATAATCTTTAAGAGTATAGTAGGCTTTCTGTATCAGCCTCTTTTTAATAGTACTAGTAATATACATCTCAGATTTAGTAAAAATTTACAAAATTAATGATTTATATATGCAGAATAGCATCGTTAACTCATTGATAGATTATCAAATTTCTGATCTTCAGAAAGTAATATCATTGTTATCTTTTAGCTGTTCAAAAGCTGAAGTGGGGTTTGCGACTGAGTTTCGGCAATGGTCAAACATCTATTATTTTCCATCATCCTCCTGCCCTTATCCCACTCTAAGTGGGGTCGGCACAACATGTAATAAACATGCTGTCACATGATTTTGCGTTTTTACGACCGGCCGCCAGCCTGACGTCAACTTACCTAAGTCGTATTATACGACACCTCGGTAAGAAAGAGGGTGGACTATTCTACTAAACCGTATACCACACGGCAGGTCGACTTACCTTAGTCGCCTTTTACGACACCTCGGTAAGAAATAAGGGTGGTACTATTCTCTTCAGCTGGATACCACACGGCGGAAAACGTCTATTTATTTTCCATTTAAAATAATTAATTCCTACACTGTACTCTATTTCTCGATAGTTCCTCAAGTTCTAGTTCTCAATCTATTCCTCCAACTTATCCTTGCGACGTTAATTTTAAAGCTATTTCAATCATCTTCAAAAATTATTTTACTTTTACTTATAAAGAAAATATCGCAAAGTAAAACAAGTAGCAAGGAAACTTTAAATAATGTAACACAACGTCGCCGGCACGTTGCGGTCAATAAATCAATATCGGACTTTTATTTAACGTCTATATCCGATACAACGATGCCCCGTCTAGCCCGCGGCCTGTTACGAGTTAACTCGTGTAAGTTGAAAAATATGCTTTTTTAGTTATTTATTGCTGTAGCTTATTGAATTTTTAACTTCAATACTTTCTTTTAGAGAAAAATGATATCTGATATTTATTGCACTATAAATTTCAAATAAAATAATCTCAAGGGAATTTATTTTTATTTACAGCAAAAATGTTGAAGGTAATTCTATCCTAAATAACTTACACGCTAGGACTATACAAATTATGCCCACTTGGAATGGTCTCAGCGTTTCCGCGCTGAATCGTTAAGCTGATTCTTTATGCGAAAAAGGAGCTAGCCCTCTTGTCACCGGCAATGGAGAGGCAATTAACTGATTAATAAAAAAATTTGGTGCGCTTGGACTCCATGACCCTAGGTTCTAAACTGCAAACGGCAAAAATATATAGGGAATTTTATATTTATTTGTAATTTTCCGTAACAAATAATAAAATAAAAAAAAATTGCTATAAACCGGGAATGAAATCAAAACAATTTTATCATAACTTTGTACTTAGAAATTCGACAAATAATCACTTACACAATCAGACTAAAAATGGTTCTTACAATTTTCAACGAGTTTACAAAATGGGAAAACAAACTTATTTCATCATATACTTGTGACATAAGAAATAAACTAAGCAATTTAGGTTTGGAAATCTCTAATGAATTGGAATGAGAAAAATAATAATAAATTTGTTTCCCGCGATAACAAAAGAATTAATCTAAATTCAGATTCAAAACCTTCTGCAATCTCTGTCACAATTAGCTTATTTTGGTTTCCGCTATTAGAATTGATTTAAATTCAGATTCAAACCCTTCTGTCAATCTCAGTCACTGATAGCATATCATAAAAGTATATAACACAAATCAATTAAGTCTACCTAGGGTAATCAAAAATCTATTTTGCATAACTATTTTATTAAAAGACCGCTGCCAAAGTTAAACTTTTGTTGGTTTCCATTAAAACTTTACATTTTCTCCGCCGGGTTGCCACAGACACCGTTTCGCATGATATTTATATTGCAAAATCTATATCAAAATGCATTAACTTTTAATTTTTTTAAGTAGTGAACGCTCAATCAAACAACAACACTTTTAATCATAACAAAGCTCATCATTTTGCTGCAAAAATCCCACTCTAAGTGGGGTCGGCACAATATGTTATAAACATGATGTCACATGATTTGGCTGCATTTTTACGATCGACCGCCTGCCTGATGTCAACTTATCTTAGTCGTATTTTACGACACCTCGATAAGAAAGAGGGTGGTCTATTCTACTTATCTGGATACCACACGGTGAGTCAACTTACCTTAGTCGCCTTTTACGACACCTTGGTAAGAAAAGAGGGTGGTAATATTATATTTAGCCGGATACCACACGGCGTTTCTAAATAAGCAACTTCCTGACTTTCATTGTTGTTCTAACAAGAAGTAACCTACTATTCTAGAAAAAAATATGCAATTAATCTGAACACCTGTAGTTCTCCACGGTTATTTACTATAAAGGTAACACAGATGTTTAATAAATTTCCCGACACTGACGTATTGAGTGCAACATAGACGATGTTTGGCTCGCGCGGAATTAGTTTGTTTTGATTTGCGTTGCACGTGCGTTTGATTTATTGTAAACATTATATTTAACGCTTCGAAGGAATATTTGAGGTTAGTGGTAATATAGTGCTAATTAAGAAATTTTAAAAAGTAAACAGTAGCTTTTTCGGGTTTTAGATCTTTATCCATTAAGACTAATTATTACAACTATATCTATTATATCTCGTGCGAGCTTTTGTTAAATATTCTTCTATGATTTTTCCACACAGCTTTGACCAGCTTTAGACCTTAATCTCCCTGCGACGTCTTTGAAATAGTATATCCATCTTATGGGATGTCTAACAACGCTACAGATTGTCATTCACACTTAATGACTTAACACAGCCATACCAAACACATGCACACAGATACACACACACGCACGCACGCACACGCACGCACACACACACACACACACACACACGCACACATTAAAGTTAAAATTTGGAACACTGTTTATTGTTAGATTTTAAAGAGACGGGCGTTGACATCTGCAGCTGCTTTACTTTTTACTTTTATTTTACTTTTAAAACTTTAAGCTGCTCAATCAAAATAAAAACAGATTGTATAGCGCGGAAAACCTGGACAGTTTCATGAATATTTTGTCTCTTTTCCTAAGCAATACAATAATACAGCGTGAATATTTCTTAAAACACCCTTGTCAAACAGTGGACGTTCATCAATTGACTAAGACATCATCCTCCTGCCCTAATCCCACTCTAAGTGGGGTCGGCACAACATGTTATAAACATGCTGTCACATGATTCGGCTGCGTTTTTACGACCGGCCGCCTGCCCGACGTCAACTTACCTTAGTCGTATTTACGACACCTCGGTAAGAAAGAGATCGGTCTATTTTACTCAGCCGGATACCACACGGTGGGTCAACTTACCATAGTCGCTTTTTACGACACCTCGGTAAGAAAGAAGTTGGTCTATTCTACTCAGCCGGACACCACACGGCGGGTCAACTTACCACAGTCGCCTTTTACGACACCTCGGTAAGAACGAGATTGGACTATTCTACTCAGCCGGACACCACACGGCGGGTCGACTTACCACACTCGCCTTTTACGACACCTCGGTAAGAAAGAGAGCGGTCTACTCTACTCAGTCGGATACCACACGGCTAATCGATTGAATAAGAAGTATTCATTACAATTTCGCACGGCTGAACATTTAGCTCAAATCGAGAACTTTCGTCGTGCCCGTGTTCGTAAGGACAATAAAATATGATAATTGTCAGGTTATTTCTGTAATAACCTCGCCGCGTGTCGGCCGACATGCGAGGGTCGGGAAGGGGTCATAACGAGGGTCTTTATTGTCGCGATTGACACAACCGACGGCCGGGCGGACCTTTTGAAAGTAAACCTTTCCACGGTGGGACAATAAAAGATGGTGTATGTTAAATATTTAAATAAGTTAATCTATATCCGGCTGAGTAGAATAGACCATTCTCATTTCTTACCGAGGTGTCATAAAAGGCGACTAAGGTAAGTCGAACAACCGCGTGGTATCTGGTTAAGTAGAATAGACTAACCTCTTTCTTACCGAGGTGTTATAAAAGGCGACTAAGGTAACTTGACCCACCGTGTGGTATACGCTTGAGTAGACCAACCTCTTTCTTACCGAAGTGTCGTAAAATACAACTCAGGTAAATTGACGTCAGGTAGGCGGCCGGTTGTAAAAAACTAACAAATAATGTGACAAAAAATTACTGGTACTGACCAAACGACATTAATTTTAGTTACCTACACATCTCAGCACCCTACATAAAATCATTTACTTCAACGAAATATTTTAGACACAGGTAATATTTTACGTCGAAGAAAGAAAGAAACAAACACATACATCAATGACCGTAACCTAACTCACCATTCCAACCTTGACCTAAAAACTAAATAGTACAAGGTGAGTGAAAGACAAAATTATTTGTCCTGTTTTTGAATAAACGCTTCGCGCCAGCCCATACAATGCCAGATCTCAATTAAATCATTTAATTACCGAGCCTAATTAAATTTTAATATTACTGTGCTATTTATATAATTGTGTGCATTTTTTAATGATAAAATAATTAAAAAATAAAAAGCTAAAAAGGTTGGTAACAACGGAGGTTTTGTCTGGATATTTTCACTTCTTTCGTCGTAAGCTTAAGCCACATCATAAATTTACAAGTTACAGCATAAATTTACAATTGCCTCTTCAGGTGACAAGAGGGCTGGCTCCATTTTCTCACAAAGAATCAGCTTAGCGATTCAGTGCGGAAACGCTGCCAGCATTCTTGGGACCATTCCGGGCATGATTTGTATAGTCCTAACGTGTTAATAATTTAAGATAGATATAACTTGTACATTTTTGCTATAAATAAAATTAAAAAAAAGTTCCAGCTAAAATATATTATTTAAATTGTTCCTATAACATTAGATTTTATATACAGTTTTTTTACCACGCCGTGTACAGCATAACCGAAGCAACTCGGCCCCGCCATTATTGCCCCGTTTACGAGTCGAGGCGAAATAAAAAACTTTTCTTTTGATATTCCTTTGTGCGGATATCCTTTCACATTCCGTCATGCCGCAATTTTGAATACGCTTTATACAATATTTTTGTCATTTTCTTGTAAATTTTGTCACCTTTCTGACACGGTGATAAAAATGTATACATCAATACCAAATGGTTAGATATTTAAATCTGTGACAAGATAATATAAATATATGGGACACTTACACACATGTTCGTCCGTCCCCATAGCAAGTAACTTAATACTTGTGTTATGGACAGAGAACTGGTGAATATATATGTACTTATATATTTTAAATACATATGTACATCCAGGCTCGAAGAACCAACAAATTTTTGTTAGAAAATGTTGGCCCTCGGCGGGAATCGAACACGAATTTTATGACATCTCGGTAAGGAATGAGGGTGGTCTATTCTACACAGCCGGATAGCACACGGCGGGTCGACTTACCTTAGTCGCCTTTTATGACACCGCGGTAAGAAAGAGAGTGGTCTATTCTACTCAACCGGATACCACATGGTGGGTCTGACTTACCTTAGTCGCCTTTTATGACACCGCGGTAAGAAAGAGAGTGGTCTATTTTAATCAGCCGGATACCACACAGTGGGTCGACTTACCTAAGCCGCCTTTTACGACACATCGGTAAGAAATAAGGGTGGTACTATTCCATTAAATCGGATACCACGCGGCGTATTAAACTGATGTCATATCGGACGAAAATCGCAGTCAAAATCTAGTAATCCATAGTTTAACTCCATTATTATATTTTAAATTAAAGTGACCTTTGATCATCCATTCTATGGTTGGATTACTAAAATATTCATCCGTTTTCGCCTCCAACCATTTTCGTCATAACTCCCGAACTACTTATAGATTTATTCTCTATGGATTATTCTCTTTGAAGCCTACTTATTTCTGTTGCGATTATTTTGCTTGCCAAGGCCCAGTCGTGCGTAACACTAAAATATGCTGTTTGACTAAAAATTTTGGTAACTAAATTGAAAACAATAGGTCGGCAATAAGTGAAAGCTGATAATGCTAAGTGTAGGTAGCATATCTAAACCAATACTCATACAACTGCCTAATGCCCCGCGGGTCGCAGGTTCGATTCCCGCTGTGGGTCAATATTATCTATAAACAATTTGTTGGTTCTTTGAGCCTTAGTATATATCTATATTTAAGTATGTATTAAAAATTATATATGTATATAATAGCTTTTACCCGCGACTTCCTTCGCGTGAACTGTTGTAGCATGATAGGTTGATAATAGATGACACTATTCAAAATTCAAAATTCAAAATATTCTTTATTCAAATAAACTTGTAAACAAGTGCTTTTGAATCGTCAACTCTACCGCTGGTTCGGAAAGCTGTTCCTACAGAGAAGAGCCAGCAAGAAACTCGGCGGTTGCTCTTTTAAACATATGATTCTTAATACTATTTACATTCAGACGCTACTGTACAAGTTCAAAGAGAGCTATATCCACACATTCTTATCTTCTAAATAATCTTATTGGAACGTAGAATCCTATTCCTGTAGAATTAATAGGATACATGTTATTCCTGTGTATAAGAAATAATTCTGCCAAAGATCATAAATAATAATTATAATAATTAGGTTGTTGGGGATCGATCCTAGGTATTAACATTTCACGACACTGCCCGTTCCCCGAATAAGCTACGCGGACTTGACAGTTTCTGGCAAAAATAGTGTTTTGTATTCAATATAAATTTTAGTATTTTTTAATGCCCAAAAACAGAGATAAATATTTTTTGTTACATAAAACCTAGCTAGATCAATTTTTTCCCCTAAGATGCTGAATTTTAGGAAATTATTGGAGCCGTTTCCTAGATTCCGAAAATATATGTATACATACAAGATTAACTCATTTAAATAATAAAGATTTCGATTTGCATTATGAAATTTCTTTCATTAGTTGTTATCAACTATTAGTGGTGAAATTCTACTGAATCACGAAAGCTTAGTACGCCGAAAGCTTGACATTCCGTAATGGCCAGTTAATTTAAGCTCAGAATTAACATGAACCAATTCCCCCCCCTATCGCACAGCCCCCTCACCCCCTTGATTGTCACCCATCAATCGATAATGTACTACTCGCAGGCAGGTACAGTAATAGCGTGCAAATAACCTCAGTACATTATTTATAAAGCAATTCTCACGGAAGCCGATGTCTATTTATAGCGACTATCTATATCTTTACTAATATTTATCATCCTCCTAAAGTTGCATACCTGGGCCACGTACTCAGGCATAGCCGATACGGGCTACTGCAACTGATAATGATGGGAAAAGTTGCTGGGAAGAGGAGACCCGGTCGTAGAAGGAAATCATGGTTACGAAACATCCGGGAGTGGACGGAATCAAGAGCGCTTCCGAACTCTTCCGTCTGGCCACGCAAAGGAGGGCGTATGCAGAGCTGACTGCCAACCTCCACTAGTTGGAGAGGCACCAAAAGAAGATCATCCTCCTGCCCTTATCCCACTCTAAGTGGGGTTGGCACAACATGTTACAAATATGCTGTCACAGGATTTGGCTGCGTTTTTACGACCGGCCGCCTGCCTGACGTCTACTTACCTTAGTCGTATTTTATGACATCTTGTTTAAGAAAGAGGGTGGTATATCTTACTCAACCGGATACCACACGGTGGGTCAATTTACCTTAATCGCCTTTTGCGACATTTGGTAGGGAATGAGAGTGGTCTATTGTACACAGCCGGATACTACACATGTGATATATATTTTTGTATATAAAAATATAAAAAATTATAAAACAATAGGCGATGTATATAATAGACAAAGTAGAAACCGACATAAGCTTGCGGCTCCTGCTTTGCGCCTTGAAAAAGTACGTAAGTCGTTTGTGGATTTGGGTATAAGATTCTATAATAAAATTCCGCAATCAATTTTAACTTTGCCGTTACAGCAGTTTAAAAACACTATTAAGGAGAGGCTAATACAGAAAGCCTACTATACTGTTGAAGATTATTTGGAAGATAAGAATGTGTGGATATAGCTCTCTTTGAACCTGTACAAGACAGTAACGACTTAATGTAAATAGTATTAAGAAATATATTTTTAAAAGAGCAACCGCCGAGTTTCTTGCTGGCTCTTCTCGGTAGGAACAGCTTTCCGAACCAGCAGTAGAGTTGACGATTCAAAAGCACTTGTTTACAGGTTTGTTTGAATAAAGAATATTTTGAATTTGAATTGAATTATACATATTATAAAACAAAGTTTCCAAAAGCTGTCTGTCTATATGTATGTCATCTATTTTCTCAGTCTACCAGACGGATTTTTGTACAGTTGGTACTAAAAGATCTTCCGGAAGAGTAAAGTTTTATGTAAATGCCACCGTATGGTATTCAGTTAAACAGAATTGACCACCCTCATTACTTACCAAGGTGTCATAAAAGGCGACTAAGGTACGAGTAAGTTGACCCACCGTGTAGTATCCGGTTGAGTAGAATACTCAGCACTAATTTCCAAGCGGAACTCTTTACACTAAAATTTTGTACAAGTGAATTGTAGATCTACAAATATACTACAAAAAGTCTGCGACAACATGTCTCTATCTCTTATGGTTAACACACTGTAAATATTTTTATGTTCAAATTAATCAAATCGAGAAAAATTGTGAAACAGATTTCAACGCGTGTGAAACCGGTGGCATAGCTAGTATAATATATTCTCGTGACATAAAATACAAAACATACAACTTTACATGCACTCATTTCACGCTCTGCAACTTAATGGATAAAAAATAAATTTAATGTACTCAATTACAGGCGATTGGGTGAGCACTAACTTGTACAAACATGTTTTAATGTCTCGTTAAAATTCATTTCTTTTAATACCTGCTTATCTTATATTAATTAGAAAGCTTAACTCCATTGAGATTATTTGTAATTAAATGAGTGATTTAACTTAAATCTAAAATTATACAATATAAAGACGAAGAACTAACTATTTAGAACGATTTATAGAATTAGGCGTTACTTTGTGGAGATCCATAATACAAAAGTAATAATGAAATTATTTTTCTATAATCCGCGAAATAAAATAGAAAATATATATAATGCTAAATGGAGAGTGGGTAATACCACTCTCATTCCCTACCGAATGTTGCAAAAGGCGATTTACGTAAGTTGACCCACCGTGTGGTATCCGGTTGAGTAAGATATACAGGCCTCTTTCTTAACAAGATGCCATAAATAAGACTAACGTAAGTTGACAGGCGACGACTAAGGTAAGTCAGGCAGGCGCCCGGTCGCAAATTACGAAGCTTAATTATGTGACTACGTGGTTATAACATGTTGTACCCATTAGAGTGGGATAAGGGCAGGAGGACGATAATTACACTTTAGGCAGGGAGCGATCGTGGGCAGCGATAGCCTCCTTCTGCTCTGCAGAGGGAGGCAGCTGAGCGCTTCTGGGAACTCTTGTTCTGGATCCAACCTCCAGCTGGTGAGTCAAGGTGTTAGCAACTTGCCTAAACCCATGATCTGCCGCCTAAACGGGGGACCTTAGGGTCTGCCGAACGGAGGGACGCCTGCCTTACAGGTCCCCGAAGTGGTCGGTGCATCTGGTGCTCCCGATGCACCGATTAGCAGAGGGGGACTTCTCTTTTGAGAGGTTCCTACTCGGAGGAGGTATCTCTGGGATCAGAGCGAATGCTGGCGATGATGGGGGCAATGTGTACAATGATACCCTGTCCTTGCCATCGGCAGCATGGTGGAGCACACAGGTCGTTTTAGTCGGTGTGAGTCCGACATAACCGCCGCCTGTCCCCGTCGGCCGGTACCCATAAGGGGTTTTTCCTGTGTAAAAAAGGGGGAAGATGATGATATAAATAAAAATAAGGGAAGCATTTGTTACGACGACTCCCTGAATTGAAAATAATTCGATCGTATGATTGATACGATATCCTAAAGCGTTGATATTCATGACATACATAAAAACATGAGATACGTGATTCACATACATTATGTATTGATGAACATACCAGCATACGAAATATTACTATTTTCACATGAGACTAGAGAATTTCTCAGCATCGCGGAGATAAGTTTTTTTGTCTGATTAATTCGCAAGAAATACAGAATCAAATCTTATGGGATTGGAAACCCTAGACCTTATACAAATGCAACCTTTATTTATTTATTTACTTTTGGCCTACCAACAAAATTACATGTTTGTTAAACTATAGGTACTTGGTCTTATTTGCTAATTACATATAATTTCACTTATAGGTAGACACAGCATGCTTTTATAGACTACTACGTACGATAAACAAACAGACTGTAGGCAGAATGTAGTACTAAAACTATTATTAACATTTATTTGACTAAAACATTAACAATTGCCTAAACAACACTATTTCCTACATACAAAAAATATTAACATAGGATACCGTGAAAAATAAAATAAAATAAATTAAAGAGTAGTCAGTATTTCATCCACTTTTTTCTTAAAATCAGCTAATTTATCGTGAAAAATATCGATTTCAGTATCTTTGTCAACAAGCTCCGTCAGCAATCTACACAGGCTAGGAATCAAAGAAAGGAAGCCGAGATTTGTTTTACAAACTTTGTATGTGAGCAAAGAGACGGCATGTCGGGGCATTCGAGAGTGGTTATTAAAAGAGAGAACCTTTTGCCCTTATATATTATGTGCAGTCATTAAACTATTTTTACTCCGTCAACTAACATCGTCAACAACTATCCTAACCTAACCATCTATTTTGATCACAGAAATTCTATTGGCCTTGCGTGATCAAGTCAGAAACTGAGGGATCCGTAGATAACCCAGCAACTCAATTAATAGCTATATAATTTAATGTTACATACAAAATCCTAAAAATTTGTAGCATTTTATTAATAAAGTCAATAAATATTTCGTAGCACTGTACGTAGTAAATAATTAGATGCTACGTACGTATTAACATATTCTTTAAACACCTCGATTAATTGTCACTTCTATGACAACAGGGCTGGTCTCATTTTCGCACAAAGCAGCTAAGCTATGCAATACGCCAGTAATCTTGTGACCATTCCACTTAGGCACAATTTGTATAGTTCTAACGTGCAAATAATTTAAGATGAATAAAATTCGTATATTTTTGTTATAAATAAATAATAATTACGTTATTTCTTGCTGCTTTGCTGAGCATATGTAACTGTAGCTGTAGAATATGTAACTGACAAAATTTGTAGGCAACATTTAAACGCTACGATAAGTAGAGTACATATGCTACGCCGTAGCTTGTAGTTTTGACAATGGTAACTTTAGTTAATCGATGCACAAAGCTTAATTAATAACAAGTGCCTTTTTCGGTATTTTTTTAGAAGATATAAAACAGACTTGAAAAAAAGGAAAAATAAATTGGTACACTCGTCTAGACCGCCCGATTACCCCACTGACCTATTGCAACTTTACGAATGACAGCAAAATTAATATTTGTATTCTATTTATATTTTAGCAGTTTTTCAATGTCTGAAAACAAGGATATAACTATAATACGTTAAAAAAAGTCAAACTAGATTTAATCACCCGCAAAATCCCCTAAATACTGAATTTCCTAAAAAATTTTGGAGCCGTTTCCGAAATTCCCAAATTATACATATAAATATACAAGATTAAAATATTAAAGATACTTATTCCTATATGTAAGAAATAAAGAATATTTTATTATTATAAAAAAAAAATTGCAATTTCGATATCAATACTAACAGGCATTTAAGGCTTAAGTTGCAAGTACAACTATTCATCCCATAAAGACTATTCTCTATACAATCTCTTTATATCTTTAGTATTTAAATGAGTTAATCTTGTATGTATGTATATATATATATATATATATATATATATATATATATATATATATATATATATATATATACGGAATCTCGGAAATGGCTCCAACGATTTTCCTGAATTTCAGCATGCAGGCGGTTTTGGGGGAGAAAAATCGATCTAGTCTCTTTTTAAAAAAATGTTTTATCCCTGCAAGCAAATCAACAGCTGTCAACCGTAATGTTGCGATAGCCGATAGGTAACGGGCGGACCGAAAATGTTCAAAACCCGGGTTCGAATCCCACACGTCATCGGCACCTTCTCCTTTTTTATTTTTTTTCTAAATATTTTGTTATATCTTTTTAAAATTTCTGTCACCTAGGTACTGTATTATGAATCTAGCAATAATACTTATTGTTTTAAAGAAGGAAATATAAAATATTTTATATAATAAACAGGTACAACTATATCCATCTATCACTGGCCCGTTGGAGCAGTGGGTAGTAACCCTGCCTTCAGCTCTGTGGGTCGCGGGTTCGATTCCCGCCGAGGGCCAACATTTTCTATAAATGAATTTGTTGGTCTTTGAGCCTGGGTGTATATTTGTATTTAAGTATGTATTTAAAATTATGTAAGTATATATTCACCAGTTGTCTGTCACCCATAACACAAGTATTAAGTTACTTACTTTGGAGACGGACGACCGTGTATGTAAGTGTCCCATATATTTATTTATTTATTTATTTATTATTTATATCATCCATTGAAGATAGGATTCTTTATATAATAATCTCTTTATATATATTTTTATCAACATAACTCCATAAGTTTCATCGACTCATTCATATAAACGAAAGGTATTATTTTTGCCCAAACAAAAAACTTATCTCAAGCGTGGTACAATATGAGAATATCACAGTGTAATAAACTCGCAGACTTTATGAATGGAGGACGCGATTGATCCGATGTCAGCCAATATAGAGTTATTTGAGCCTTATAGAAAATCACAGGCGATGTGGAATGCGATAAAAACGAAAGGAAAAGCGAAGGAGATTTTATTACTTTCACGAGATATCAGATCTTGAGCTATGTATTGACCGTCTTTTAGGCGTAGCGGTTTTTATGCTGCATTATAACTCAGGTTCGATTTCTAATATGAGATTCATTTTATATTTAACATTTCTTACCGAGGTGTCGTAAATGTTGACACAGGTAAGTTGAGCCACAGTGTGGTAACCGGTTGAGTAGAATAGACCCCTTCAGGCTTCACTTAATCTAGTCTTTTCTGAAGCTTTCTATAATTGTATCTCTGGAGTATTCTTAGGATATGAACGCCTCAAGAATCTATACTGCAGACGTAAGTAAGTAAAAAAGTAAGTAACGGCCTGTTACTATCCCACTGCTGGCCTCCTCTCTCCATTTTTGGAGAGAAGGATTGGAGCTAAGACGTACCACGCTGCTCCAATGCGGATTGGTAGGTTACACATATCCCTAGAATTTTCTAGAGATATGCAGGTTTCCTCACGATGTTTGCCTTCACCGAAAAGCGTGTGATAAATTGCAATTATCAATAAGACACATAAGTTTTAATAGAAAAACTCATTGGTGTCTGCCCGGGTCTGAACCCATGATCGTCTCTAGAGATTCACACGGTCGCACCGCTAGGCCATCACAGCTTCAACAGTATGTTTAAGTTTTAGCAATCCTAGTCTTCAAAAATAGATTGACTCACTGCAGCAGCGTGGTTCTAACCTTCTCATCTTTCCAAAGGGGACTTTTACCAACAGTGGGACGGTAATAGGAAGGTTCGCAACTTTTAGTTTTTATAACAATTGGAATTTCATTAATAATTAGAAATATGATCAAGTATCTTTTTTCGTACATTATGAATCTGTATCTATTATATAATAATCGTGAATCTTTAAATAGACATTTTAACAATTTTAGAAGTAGGCTTACCTTATCTGCCGATTATAGAACTTGAGAAAAGGGACACTTCACATTGAAGGGAATCTATTAAGTGATATTTGAACTTACTGAGTGTCTAATGACCTCAGTGGCTTAGCCCATATCTAGTTTTTAACCCATCGTTAAACCGTTTCATACAATGATTTAGCGTTCTACTAAGATACTGTTTATAAATCGTTCAATGATATACCCCTTTTAGGTTTGCACATTAGCACATTATACATGTTGACTGGCCCGTTAGAGCAGTGGGTAGTGACCCTGCCTTTAGCTCCGCGGGGCTCGGGTTCGATTCCCGCCGAGGGCTAACATTTTCTATAAATGAATTTGTTGGTCTTTGAGCCTGGGTGTATATTTGTATTTAAGTATGTATTTAGAAAATTATATAAGTATATATTCACCAGTTGTCTGTCTACCATAAAACAAGTATTAAGTTACTTACTTTGGGGACGGACGACCGTGTGTGTAAGTGTCCCATATATTTATTTAATACATATAAGTAAGTAGTAGTAAGTAACGGCCTGTTACTGTCCCACTGCTAGGAATAGGCCTCTTCTCTCCGTTTTTTTTTTTTTTTGAGAGATTTCTCTAGAGATATGCAGGTTTCCTCACGATGTTTTCCTTCACCGAAAAGCGTGTGATAAATTGCAATTATCAATTAGACACATAAGTTTTACTACAAAACTCATTGGTGCCTGCCCGGGGTTTGAACCCTAGACCTCCTTGAAAGAGGCGCACGGTGTTACCGCTGGACTACCACAGCTTGCATATTATCAGTATTATCAATACATATTATCAGTAAAATTTAAAATTTCAATCAGCAATATTCGTTATGAAACGTACATATATTATGAAACGTCCCCGATCCATTTAATTCATACGTGATAAAGTTCTCAAAGAGCAGATATCTGCGCGTAATTCCCGAGTCGGAGGTAAGCGGGCGAAATCAATTTCGCCTGTCAACCTCTCTTGATAACGTAACTACTAGTTTCAAGGGAATAAGGAAAGTCAGTGGATAATTTATAGAATTGAGCGTTACTTTACGGAGATCCATAACACAAAAGTAATAGTAAGGTTCTCTTGATATAATCCGCCATGAAGTAAAATAGAAAAAATATATATATAATGCTAAATGTAGAGTGGACTATCTTCCATATTTTCCATAATTTTTCCAAATATTAAAGTTAGCCGTGTGGTATCCGGCTGAATAGAATAGTACCAACCTCAATTCTTACCGTGGTGTCGTAAAAGGCGATTAAGGTAAAATGACCCACCGTGTGGTATCTGGTTTCGTAAAATAGACCACCCTCTTTCTTACAGAGGTGTCGTAAAATACGACTGAGGTAAGTTGACGTCAGGCAGGCGGCCGTATTGTGGTGGCGGTGGTGGAGGTTTGTGCATGTGTTTCTACGAATCCTGCATGTATCAGGTATGAAAACGGATTGTCCACTCTACATTTAGCATTATATATATATTCCAGTTTACTTCATCGCGGATTATAGCAAAATAATTTTATCATTACTTTTATATTTATAATATCAGTATGAATGATTAGGGTTGTCACATTACTTACGACATAGGTATGCTAAGGTCAGCGATTCGCATACTATACTTGACTCACACGCCATCGTGTGGACAAAACAATTTTCCCAAAAATATTACTATATATTCGCCAAGCTCGTGTACGCGAAGAATTTCCCTCATTAGCAGCGACATTCACAACCCAAATTCTATTTAATTTCTTTCAACGAACAATTCCTGTATATAATCTGAATTTTGGAAATTTCTCCAACGATTTTCACGAAATTCAGTATGCAAAGGGGGTTTTAGGGCGAGTTTTCGTCATTTTATCGGTATAAGCAATGAAAATTTGCTACAATATTATTAGAATACGAAGAGCTGTGATAGCCTAGCGGTGAGAACATGCGAATCTTTCGAAGGGGTCATGAGTTCATACTCAGGGCAGGCAAGAGTTTTTCTGTTAAAACTTATGTGTCTAATTGATAATTGCAATTTATCACACGCTTTTCGGTGAAGGAAAAATCGTGAGGAAACCTGCAATCCGCATTGGAGCAGCGTGGTCTTAGATACAACCTTTCTCTCCAAAAACGGAGAGAGGAGGGCTACGCCCAGCATTGGGATAGTAACAGGCAGTTAGCTTTTATTTTACTTATTTATAAGTAAAATTATAGAGATATAGATATATAAGAAGGTTAATTTTTCCACCAAGGTTTAATATCTAAGATGGGAAATCGGGTGGTTCCAAACCAAAACACCCTGTGGCTCAAGTCAGCTGTGGGGTAATGATAAATCTATAGAATTTGTGAGGTAATGATAAATCTATAGAATTTGTGGGGGTAATGAAAAATCTATAGAATTTATGAGGTAATGAAAATCTATAGAATTTGTGGAGAAATGGAAAATCTATATAATTTGTGGGGTAATAAAAAATCTATAGAATTTGTGGGGTAATGAAAAATTTATAGAATTTGTGAGGTAATGAAAAATCTATAGAATTTGTGGGGTAATGAAAAATCTATAGAATTTGTGAGGTAATGAAAAATCTATAGAATTTGTGGGGTAATGAAAAATCTATAGAATTTATGGGGAAATGAAAATTCTATAAAATTTGTGAGGTAACGCAAAAAACTATAGAATTTGTGGGGTAACGAAAAAATCTACAGAATTTTAGGGGTAATGAAAAATCTATAGAATTTGTGGGATAATGAAAAATCTATAAAATTTGTAGCGGCTATTTCACTACAATTTTAAACACAGAGTTGCAAAATTAATTAGGAAAGTTGCTGCAAACTGTTACTCAACATCTTGAAACACGACGAAAGTTTTGGGGAAATAACTGAAGCGACATGGACGGCGTCATAACAATTATTATATAACGGAACTTCAAACTTGCTGCAACACTGTTTTATAAGTTAACTTTAACTGTCGATGTTATAAAAGTAATTATTATACTATTTTAAGAGCCTGTTTCACAAGTCACCAATAAACAGTTAGCTTATTCGGTACATATCTGACACATATCTCGGAATTTTGCCTTTCTCAGGTTTCTAATAGGCTTATTTAGCACTTAAAGTCCCTAATAAGTTAACAGGTAGATCACGTGGCTGTTATTTTGTTTATCTGCTTGATAGCAAATATCTATTTCAAAATAGCCGCGATTTTATTTTTTTAATTTTTTCACTTTATAAGAGTCTCGTTTTAGAGACATTTATCTGTTAGTTAGTTTATTTGTCGGTTAACTATCCGACACTTTATCAGTGACTTGTGAAACAGGCACTAATGACTTTCCGTTTGCGTAGGTGGCAGCGACCCAGCCTAATTGTCGAGGGTTTGATTCCCGCTGAGGGCATTTTTTAAAATTAACAACATATAACAACTCAAGATCAATCGGATGACTCTAACGTAAATATGCAGATAAATAAAGAAAAAAAATCACGTTGATAAAAATAATATCTTCGTTCTTTTATTTTTAAATTTTTCCTCGATTTTTTGTTTTTATAATTTTTTTAATCAGCCTAACTTAAGCGTTTAAGCGCATCATATATGACGATCACCCCGTCTACTATATTGTTTACATTAATTTAAACAAATTTCATTAATATTGGTACAGCGACTAACAAACAGACAGATATACTTTTAAAACTATAATATTAGTATGTATAAGTCACAATTTGAACAATAAAGTATTTTTTAATTTTAAACTATCGTGAGTGGTACTCATAATTAATGTATAGAAACCGGCTATACTCACGTCTTATTTTATCGGATGAGCCCGACTTGTTTCAAACCCATACGGGGTTTCTTATTCATGAGCTCTTTACGCGGCGTAATCTCGGCGGAAACTAGTCGGGCTCATCCGATAAAATAAGACGTGAGTATAGCCGGTTTCTATACATTAATTATGAATAAACTATTTTCGTTTTTAATTTTTATTAAATATTTCCTTTTTCTACCGACCTCATATTTTCTCTAAATCGCAATTTATTGTGCGAAATATTCTCTGATATTTAATACCTATTGTTTTTACCTCGTCTTGAAGACAGAATAAATTTTAGGTAATTTCCGTTAAGGACTCTCTTGTTTGTCTTTATTATTACGATTTCTCTTGTGGTAATTTTTCGTGACCTTTTTTGTGCGAAATAACGAGACGAGATGTAGCGAAAAAAGGGAGGAAGGAGCGAAATATGAGAAATGAGTGATTGCCTATTGCGTATTATAGGGAAAAATGTTTGAAGAATTTTGTGGGTAACACATTATTTTTGGTAATATTGTTATATGTAATATAAATAAATAAATAAATATATGGGACACTTACACACACGGTCGTCCGTCCCCAAAGTTGGGTTATGGGTTGTGTTATGGGTGACAAACAACTGGTGAATATATACTTATATAATTTTAAATACATACTTAAACACAAATATACACCCAGGCTCAAAGACCAACAAGTTCATTTATAGAAAATGTTGGCCCTCGGCGGGAATCGAACCAGCGACCCGCGGAGCTGAAGATAGGGTCACTACCCACTGCGCCAACGGGCCAGGCTATATATTCGGCTGAGTAGAATATACCACCTTCATTTCTTACCGTGGTGTCGTAAAAGTACTAAGGTAAGTTGACCCGCCGTGTTGTACCCGGCTGAGTAGAATAGACCAACGTCATTTCTTAATGAGGTGCAAAAGGCGACAAAGTTGAATTGACGTCTGGTAAAAGGCCGGTCGTAAAATATCTAGGCAAAGCAACTAATAACAACATGTTGTGTCGACTCCTCTTAGAGTGGGATAAGGGCAGGAGAATGATGACTGCTAAATTTATTGATATTTATTAATATGGAGCTATGATTAAAAAACAATTTAAATGATTCTTTTTTTTTTCTTAGTTTTTTTTAAATTTTTTTAGCCGTGTGGTATCCGGCTAAGTAGAATAGTACCACCCTCATTTCTTACCGAGGTGTCGTAAAAGGCGACTAAGGTAATTTGACCAACCGTACAGTACCCGGCGGAGTACAATAGACCACCCTCATTTCTTACCGAGGTGTCGTAAAAGGCGACTAAGGTAATTTGACCAACCGTACAGTACCCGGCGGAGTACAATAGACCACCCTCATTTCTTACCGAGGTGTCGTAAAGCGCGACTAAGGTAATTTGACCCACCGTGTGGTATCCGGTTTAGTAGAATAGACCACCCTCTTTCTTATAGAGAAGTCGTAAAATACGACTTAGGTAAGTTGACATCAGCAGGCGGCCGGTCGTAAAAACGCAGCCAAATCATGTTACAGCATGTTTGTAACATTGTGCCGACCCCACTTAGAGTGGGATAAGGGCAAGAAGATATATATTTATATTGTTTATTAATCATAGCTCCATATGAAATATAAATACATCAGAAAGTGTTAAAATTGTTGAACACTTTATACATTTTTTCACAGCAAAGAGAATCTACGCCGAGTCCTTTACATAAAGGGGCTCGCAGTCTACTCATCCACTCAGCGTTATCCCCTAACAACTCCACTACTGTGAAGTGGAAGGGTTAATTTTTGATGTAAGGGCTTGGTCGCATTTTAAGCGATTTAGTATAAAAATAAGTTCACTCATAATAATAATTATTCTATAAATGAGGGATCAGAATTAAAAAATAGCTAAATCCTAAAGTTACTGTTAGAGTTAATAAATTATAGAACAATAAATATATTGAAAAAAATGCAAGAAATTCTTTTAGGTTTTTATTCTACTTTATTGGTAATTCGAATAACAAAATATTTAAAAATGATTCCATGACAGCAAAAACAATCTTTTTCTTAAAACTAAATAAGGTCGTAGTTGTAGTAAAATTAATACTCCAATAGTTACAATCAAATTCAGCTAATTTTGAATATTTGTATTACAGTTTGCAGGAAACGTAAAAATTGATACTACTTAAATTCACAGTGATTAAATCTGTGTTTAATATTTTTTATTTGGCGAAACTCCAAGAATTAAACACATAAAACAAATTTTCATTTTACCCAATTTTAATTATTTTGGATATAGCTAAGTTTGATTCTAATCCCCTTAATTTAAAGACAGAATAAAGATTTTAGGTATAATCCTTGATAAGAGAAAATAATAAATAAGAAGCCTTTATTATTCTTATTTATTTATTAATACGGATCTCCAACAGCATAACATATTATTTAACCCAAAAATATTTAAATAGTCTTAAATTAATTAAGTAGTACCAATTACAGGAAATCGCATCATTCTTAGTTACAATTTTACAATTACAAACCTAAAAATAAACAGAAAAACAAAAAAACAAAGAGAATAATGAAAACATTAAAAAAATACAACATTGAGGATTAAAGTACATTTTTAAAGTACGTTATCATAAGTTTGCGATTTCGTCATTGAGTTTATTTCCTGATGATGATTCTGTTACAGTGCAGTTCAATTTTTGAGATTGTGGTAGAGAATTTGTGTAGAGCTAGAGTTGTGAAGTGGTGGTAATGTTGGGTTGTATTCGTTTTAATAGTCCAGCAACTCCGCAAAGTAACGTTGATTCTCTAAATTATTGTACTACTAAACTAATATCGTAAGAAAACCTGCATATCATTGCAGAAATTCTGGTTTATGTAATTTACAGAGGTAAGCGCTATTTTGTGGAATTGTATAATACAAAAGTAATGGCAGAATTATTTGTTTTTTGTTTGTTAACAAAATATATGTAATTTTAAGTGTACGAAGCACTATCCTAGAGAAATTGAGCTTTCTACAGATCTTCACACACAAATGCGGATTATAGCAAAAAAAATATAAAATTTATACAATTAGGCGTTACTTTGCAGAGATTCATAATACAAGAAACACACATTTATTAATACAAAGTAATAATTAAATAATTATATCATTTAGTAGTTTAGTACTCGAATATGTGCAAAATCCTAATCTGCGTTTAAAAACACTAGTGGGTCTAAGCTACAATCCTTCTTTCCGTAAGGAGATAGGAGGTCTTTGAGCATCAGTGCATAAACCACAGACCATTACTTTAATCCTTATTCATTAACATATCAATAATATCGATTTTAACACAGCTCAAAAACGCTTTTAATCCGTCCACGCCTTTACCTTAAACGAAGCCCCTACACTCTCGCAGCGATGTCTGATAAGTTTCCTGACAACAGTGTTACGGGAATACTCGAGAAAGGCGCGACGTTAGCAGATTTTAAGACTATAACGTCATTTCCTTACAAACGACAACATATATACCGTAATTATATTCAAATTGAAAATTTTCTTTATTCTAATAAACTTTGAATTGCTTTTGAATCGTCAACTCTACTGCTGGTTCGGAAAGCTGTTCCTACCGAGAAGAGCCAGCAAGAAACTCGGCGGTTGCTCTTTTAAAAATATAATTCTTATAACTAGTTATAACAATAGATAGAAGTAAAATCTTAGTGTTTTAATAAATAGGCAATATCATCCTTAACAATTTACCCACAAAACCGCCGTACCGTCCCAATTAAACTACGGTACCAATGCAGTAAAAGATTAGATTCACCGGAACAAGATATTCTTAATTCGAATTATCGATTCGAAATATTTTGATTTGATTTGAATGAATTGTTGTATACGTTATTGTTATAGTTTAATGAGTCATTAAAGTATGCTTTATTTAATTACATGAAACAAGGCATTTCCAATTAATTAACTAAAGTGCAACGCAATAAAAATTCATTAATGCAAATCGGACACAGATTACAAAGGCGCCGTCAAAAGCCTAATTTCAGAACGCAATCATAACGGCCAGCCACCGATGTTCTAAATACAAATTTACAAGAGCGTCATACTCAGTTCCAATTGAGCGCCCGTCGAGTTAACATCCATTATACGGGACCGGGAAACTTTATTAATTGAATATACAGAGAGCATTGTAAGGACTATAAATATTACAGTAATATTATTAGTAAAATGTTTAGGGTTTCATAAAGAAATGTTACTTGTATGGATTTGTGATTTTTTTAATATGTATTCATATTTATTTAACAACAAGGTAACCGCGACTTCCTTCACGTCATCAAAGTTGTACAGCCCACAAGTGGACAAAAAAATTATCAATATTTCTCTAACTGATTAGCCTAATCGCATCACAGACAGATAATCAGACTTTCGCATTTACAATATTAGTATTTATAAACACCAGGTACGCCGTGTGGTATCCGGCTGAATAGAATAATATCACCCTCATTCCTTACCGAGGTGTCGTAAAATGCGACTAAGGTAAGTTGACCCGCCGTGTGGTATCCAGCTGAGTAGAATAGACCACCCTCATTCTTACCGAGGTGTTGTAAAATACGACTAAGTTAAGTTGGCGACAGGGAGGCGGCCGGTCGTAAAATACATAGCCGAATCATGTGACAACATGTATATAAAATGTTGTGACTTGAAATCTCACTTAGAGTGGGATAAGAGCAGGACAATAATGTATCATTATATTTATTTAAATAAAAAGATGTACCCGCGACTTCACTAGCGTCGTCAAATTCCATAGCCTACTTAGGGGCTAAAAGAAACACTATTTCTCACAGACTTTCGCATTTACAATATTAGTATTGATGAACACAAGGTATTTATTTCAAATTACTTAAGGAAAATCCATACATGTATTGCGGACACAGATAACAAAGACGCCATTTAAAGTCAAATTTCAGAACACAATCGTAACGTCCGGTTAATGACACTCTAAATTCAAATTTACAAAAGTATCACGCTCATTTATAATTGAGCTGCCATCAAAGGCACACGTTTATATAGGACTAGGGTAACTTTAATTATTTGAATATGTTAGATATGTAAATGTTTTATTAGCCACAAGTAACAATTCGTGAATAAAACATGCCCATTTAATTAGGCAATAAAGATGTTGGAAATTTCATAAGGAAATAAAAGTTTTATGGGTTTTTATATTGCTTACGAGGTATGTACTTATTTTTATTCTAATTTACATATTAAAGTATTGTAAAAGATTTTAGTTATAAGTTTCCTGAATATTTTTTATATGAAGATTTTAGAAAAATAGAGACTTTGAAAGACATCCTCCTGCCCTTATCCCACCCTAAATGGGGTCGCCACAAAATGTTATTAACATGTTGTCACATGATTTGGCTACTTATTTAACAAACGGCCGACTGCCTGACGCCAAGTTACCTTAGTCGTATTTAACGACACCTTGGTTAGAAAGAGGGTTATTCTACTTACCAGATACCACACGGTGGGTCAACTTAGCCGCCTTTTACGACACCTCGATAAGAAATGATAGTGGTCTATTTTACTCAACCGGATAACACACGGTCAGTCAACTTACCTTAGCCGACTTTTACGACATCTCGGTAAGATATGAGGGTGGTCTATTCTACTCAGCCGGATACCTCACGGCGGGTCAACTTACCTTAGTCACTTTTTATAACTTACTAATAACTTTTGTAAACTTTTAATAATAATAATTATAGAAATTACAGAGTTGTAATTTTATCTGTAAATAAATATATATTACAGTGAACGGTTTCGTCAGTTCTTCTTGAGAGCAGTATCCCTTAAGATCCGTTTTTTTTTTCATTATAGCACTTGACCGAAATAATAATGGGAAGCGATGATACAGTATAAGATGGAGTACGGTTATTTAGAAACAGCCTTTTCACTTTGGCTTTGAAGATTATATATAACAGGGGAAAGAAAAATGGCCGGACTGTGTTTTACGTTTAGCTGTAGACAAGAGAAATGAAGAAGTGAGGTGCTTCGTACGCATTCGAAGGGATATCGATATCGTAGGGACGTATATATGTACATCGATGTCGATTAATGCGTTGATAAAACGGTGACGCATAGAATAGAATAGAATAGAAAAAACTTTATTTGTTCTCACACCACGATACAAATTACAAATAACAAAAAAGTAAAAACCACTAAACAGAATAATCTTAAACCTAACAATTAACCTTACCTAGTTAATTTAGTATAAATGTAAAGATTTGTACAGTGGTGTGACACCAAAAAGGATGACCACTCAGCTGTAATTGGAGCAAAGCCCCAAAACTAATTTTCAGTGGCCGCCATAGAAGATAAATATTTTCAATCTTTCTATCTTTGTGGATTAGAAATTATATAAAAATAACTTATTTGTTCTTCGAGTCTAGATGTGTATGTTGGTAATTTTTTATTTTGTCGCCTAAAGCAATACGTTAAATCTTTTAAAACAAGAACGAAGAAATGTAACACAATGACAATACAAAAAATTCTAAAAAAAGAATTCTTGTGAAAGCTTAGTAATAAAATATTACATTTTTGTTTTTGTAAAAGTAATCCACTATTACAAAAAATATATAAAGGGAATGTATTTTGATTTATCTTTACCACCAAATTATCGAACTTCATTATTAAAAAAATTAAACCTGTCAATAGAAAAGGTTTCAACTTTCTTTCAGTATCTTCGCATATCTGTATTTCGTAACAGTTATAAGTTAGCTCACTTACTCCTTGCTACATTAAATCATACCCATATCACCTAAAGCGTTAATCTTTCCATAAACATATATATATTAAAGAGTAAAAATAATATTACAGCAAAACAACATTATTTTTTTTAACAAAAAAATAATAAAAATTTCATTCAACATAATGTCGACAAAAAGTCATTCAAGTTAAGACAAAAGTCATTTTTATGTTCCCTTAAAATACACCTATGATATTAATGATTCTTCAAACTGGATGAGATTATTAACAAATATTGGTCCTTCGAGCCGGATCAAGAACGGAATATATTTATAATATTTAGATCGTGTTCTGTGCAAACGTGGGCCATAAAATCGACCTCAAAGTAAGTAACATAATACTTATGTTATGGGTTAAAGACAATTGGTAAATATATACATCATTATCCTTATACTTTTAAATAAGGCCTTCGTATGGACTGAGCGTAGCCAGCGTGAGTATAGCTAGTTTCTACACATTAACTATGACTAACAAGGATAGTCTAAATAAAAAAACTAAGAAATTGTTTTAAGAAAATGTTGGTTCTAAACCTGCATGAGCCCTGCGGCGTTGAAGCCAAAATCTCAAAATAAAAATGAAAATATTGTCGCCATTGACTTCCGCTTTATATTTTATAGCAACACAGTCATGAAACAAGAGTATTGCGCCCCTTTTTAGTGAAATGTTGGCAACACTGTACCGTTATAGTTTCCGGTGGAGTCTTGCTATTGATAATACGTTTCAGTGACAGTCAGTCTTTGTTCGTAATTCAAGAGATGTGCATCTCGGAAAGGGAATAGTGGGATTCCTAATATATCGTGTTAGGTATATATAGTGCGCTAACAAAAATGACATAAACAACCATTATTTAATTTAATCCTACTAAACTGTTGAGAGTTACTTAGAAGATAATAATGTGTGGATATAGCTACTCTTCGACCCTGTACAATGCGGCAATGACTAAAAGTAATTAGTAAATTAGTTATAAGAATTATATTTTGAAAAGAGCAACCGCCGAGTTTCTTGCTGGCTCTTCTCGGTAGGAACAGCTTTCCGAATCAGCAGTAGAGTTTACTGCAAAAAAGTATACTTTTTGAATTTGTACAACAAATTTAAACAGCAATTTGATGAAAGCTAAAGCCAAGTTCTTTTGATCATTTTGACTGTGAGGATGGCATATGCACACAGTTTTATACTATCGCAATGCCATCCTTGCAAATGTAGCATATATGTATATATAAATAAATAAATATTCTTCCTGTCCTTATAATAATAAATACATAATGTGACGTCCACTATCTTTAGATTCGGGTTATTATTAAAACACTTATATACAGTGAGTAGGCACACAATACTATCGAAACGTCCTCCCGCCTCGATGACAGGATCGTGAATGCCGGAGAGGCGCCACTGTAGACTTGTGCACTACATTTATTTATATATCACAAATAATAAATAAATAATATATGTAACACGACGTACTAGGAACACGTGATTCCGCACTCAAAACTAGATAGCGCCACTGATCGTTTGCTCCGCGCTATCGAAGTGCTTTCGTAGTAATATAAGAAGTCCCCATACATTATGTTATCAGATCAACATCGCCTATCAGTTCCTAAGCTTACACAATGCATCCTACTGGAACACTACGCCTACCGCAACTGTAAACGGTGCTTCTTCCGGTACATCCAATAAAGGAATGCCGTGAAGGACCCCGTCCGCGATACTATATGTAAAAGTGACTATTAAACTCTTGTCATTGTCACCTGTACGTATTATTCCCCCTATCCGTCGGGTTATCGTATTATATATATAAATAATATATAAATAATAAAAATACTACTTGCGCCAACGGACCGGTCACAGCAAATCTAAAAGGTTGAAGAGATACCACAATCTACGCTTACCGCAAAGAAAAAATACCACTAATAGGAAATTGGGCCGATGATTAATCGCCCTTGTATCGACAAAACGTAGGGCCGATATCGAGGCCATTAGAGCCTCGCGTGGGTGTCGAAACAACAAAAGGCCGAGCTATAGGTGACGCTGCGATGTTATCGGGGGTCAGTTGCGTAATGAACCGGCATGTCCGCCGGACATCCTGCGCTTAAGTCGTTTGTGTTACATTTCTTCGGCTTGTTTTGTAGATTGTGGCGATAGTTAGAAAATGTTATACTATTTATCATCATTCTCCTGCCCTTATCGCACTCTATCTCTATCTAAAAGATTGTGACACGAGTCTTGTTCTCTAAAGACATTCAATAGTTTTAGGCATTCCGATTCTAACCATCGAGGAGTTAATACGTCCCAAAAGTAAAATATTGAGTCAATAAAGTGTTAGGTTAACAAGGATGTGTGGATATAGCTACTCTTTGACCCTATATAATGCGGTAATAACTAAATGTGATTAGTAACAAAAATTATATTTTTAAAGGAGGAACCGCCGAGTTTCTTGCTGGCTTTTCTCTGTAGGTACCCACCCAGCAGTAGAGTTTACTTGAACAAAGTATATTTTTAATGTATGTACATTTAATTTAATGTAACATTTAATTTAATGTACAACAAATTTAAACAACAATTTGTTGAAAGCTAAACTAAATACCACTTGCGCCAACGAGTCGGTTATAGCAAATCTAAAAGGTTAAAGAGATACCACAATCTATGCTTACCGCAAAGAAAAAAATACCACTAATAGGAAATTGGTCTGATGATTAATCGCACTTGTATCGACAAAACGTAGGGCCGATATCGAGGCCATTAGAGCCTCGCGTGGGTGTCGAAACAACAAAAGGCCGAGCTAGGTGTCGCTGCGATGTTATCGGAGGTCAGTTGCGTAATGAACCGGCATGTCCGCCGGACATCCTGCGCTTAAGTCGTTTGTGTTACATTTCTTCAGCTTGTTTTGTTGATTGTGGCGATAGTAATAAATGTTAATACTGCAAATCTAAATGCCAAGCATGGCTGCAGTCACTATCTTATGATGAGACCGAAAAACTATTGACAATTGCACACTAACCATTTACTCTCTTACACACACACACACACACACACACACACACACACACACACACACGCACGCACGAACTTACACACACAAACACACACACACACACACAAACACCTTACTCATAATATAAACTTACTTATAAAATTTATTAAATATTTAAATATTCTTAACATTAACATAATTTAGTTTAGTTATCATTTGGAGCACTGTTTATTGTTAAGGAGGCGGGCGTTGACATCTGCAGCGCAGTTTATACTTTTGCAGTGTCTTCGTTGCCATTGTATAAGTGCATTTTTATTGTTCCGAATAAATTTCATTTCAATTCATTCAAAAAATACTATCTACTAAAGATTATGCCGTGTGGTATCGGGCTGAGTAGAATAGTACCACCCTCATTTCTTACCGCGGTGTCGTAAAAGGCGACTAAGGTACAAAAACAAGTTGACGTCAGTAAGGCGGCCGGTCATAAAATACGTAGCCAAATCATTTGATAACATAACATTTTGTGCCGACTCCACTTAGAGTGGGATAAGGGCAGGAGTATGATGATGACTCAAGATAATAAATAAGGTAACAGTTTCATGAACCTCTTTTAAACCACTTGGTTATTGCTGAAACCGCTTTGATCAACGGGAAATACTATGCAAAGTATAGCTAACAAAGTTATATTAAGTAAGCAAAGAAAACCGGAATGCGGGTACCCGAAGAAAATTATTCAAAACGCAAATCCGACTGCATATGATCTTCCGGCGGGCGAACTAGTTACAACTGCGCTTCAACTTGTCTAAGTTTAAAGATTTAAAACCCTACCCGAGCATATATCATGCTACAGTAGGGTTACCAATCTTACTTATATTTCAGGACAAATTCCCAAATTTTAACACATGCATCTACTCTTTACAACAACAAAAAAAATAACGATGTTTCAACAAGTTAACACGCAAGCTTAACGACACATATATTCCGTTCGATTAAAATTATGATACTAGTATTAATAGACCCACGTCAGTTACTTTCATACCAAATTATGGAATAGCATTTGCTTATATATTTAGAAACAATAAAAAAAAATCTATAATTGCAATATCAACGTTTACTTTTGAAAATTTAAGTTTAATAAATAAAACAATCCAGCATTATTCAAATTTCAAATTCAAATTCAAAATAATCTTTATTCGATTAAACTTGTAAACAAGTGCTTTTAAATCGTCAACTCTACTGCTGGTTCGGAAAGCTATTCCTACGAGAAGAGCCAGCAAGAAACTCGGCGGTTGCTCTTATAAAAATATAATTCTTAATACTAGTACATTAAGTCACAACTGTCTTGTATAAAGAAACTTACAATACAGTTCAGAATAATGATTGTTATACTTGTCGGCATCTCAATTAGATAAACGACTTTACGGGTACAGCTTGTTCACTTTTTCCAGATTTCAATATATTTTAGGTTAAACTAGTACATTTAAATCAAGTTAGGCAAACGTTCTAATTCTCCTTACACAGAAATAGATAAATATAAATATATAGGACACTAATATTTATAATTTTATATTTTTGTATCTTATTATTGCCTGAGCGGCAATGGCTCATTTAAATTTACAAGTTTTAGTCCAAAATATATAACAAAATATAGACGATGTTAATATCTAAAACACGTTTTGCTTAGATTTAAATAGGACGTTTCCGAAAAAAAGCAAAATTCTTGGACTGCCTAGTGCAGTTTAAACTTTCACGAGTATGGTGTACCACAGATGACAATCTCGTTGGAGAGTTAACTTCGTGCATAATAAATTAACCATCTTTAACAACCGAAGCTTTTGCGTATTAATTAATCGATAATTTATGTTAATGGAAATTTATCGCACCACAATATATCTCCTTGGAGAGAACAATTACAGGTTGGATCCATTCTGAAATGTTTTAGGAATATAACTTCTGCTTTGCGCCTTGTAAAAGTGCGTAACTCGTTTGTGCGTTTTGGTATAAGATTCTATAATAAAATTCCGCAATCAATTTCAGCTTTGCCATTGCAGCAGTTTAAAAACACTGTTAAAAAGAGGCTGATAAAGCCTACTATACTCTTGAAGATTATTTAGAAGATAAGAATGTGTGGATATAGCTGAACCTGTACAAGAAAGTAACGACTTAATGTAAATAGTCTTAAGAATTATATTTTTAAAAGAGCAACCGCCGAGTTTCTTGCTGGCTCTTCTCGGTAGGAACAACTTTCCGAACCAGCAGTAGAGTTGACGATTCAAAAGCACTTGTTTACAAGTTAATTTGAATAAAGAATATTTTGAATTTGAATACACATTTCATAGTGATGTTTAGCAATAATCGCATAAAAATCATCATACTCCTGCCGTTATCCCACTCTAAGTGGGGTCGGCACAGCATTTTGTTAACATGTTGTCGAATGATTATAGCATTTTCTACGCATTTAGCAACCCGCAGTCTACCTGACGTCAACTTGCCTTTGACGTATTTTACGACACCTCGGTAAAAAAGAGGATGATCTATTCTATTCAACCGGATACCACAGGGCGGGTTGACTTACCTTAGTCGCCCTTTACGACACTTCTTACCTTAGTCGCCTTTTACGATACCTTGGTAAGAAATGAGAGTGGTATATTCTACTCAGCCGACTATGTTATTAATACATACAATATAATTTAAATACTATACCTTTTACCGTGAATGAATATAATAGTATTAATGAAATACCGTATCGTCAGACGGTACGTATATCTATCTCAATTAACAACCCGTACATACCTGAAACAAAGAAAGAGTATTATTACGTCAAATTTTAATTAGGGTACAAAATATACAAACAAATAATAGCGTGCATTTTGCCGAGCCAAATAGATGCAGCTATTGTCACATGTTTTTCGTGCATCGCACAACCTAATTAGCACAAGAACAAACAATGCAATTCTACTAATATTCTTCTTCTTTCTCTTCGCTCGTGAGGTAGGGTCGCCTCTCCTAATTATGTCGCGCCATGATGCTTTGTTATAGTTTGTGGGATCCTTTAAGCTACTTTACTCCATTTTTAATATGTTGGCCATACTAGTCCACCATGTTAGTTACCTCCGATAGGCTCAATGTCCTTTTCACTACATGATATAATAACTACTACTAACACTATAATATAATAAAATTTCGCAATCAATTTTAGCTTTGCCATTACATCAGTTTAAAACCACACGGCAAAGATCGGTCAGAGGTAAGTAGTAATAAGTATAGGTAAGAGGTAATAAAATAGGTAATACAAAAAAATAAAAGATAATTTATAGAATTAGGCGTTACTTTGCGGAGGTCCATAATACAAAAGTAATGAGAATATTATTTTGCTATAATCCGCGATAAAAGGAAATATATGTAATGCTAAATGTAAAGTGTACTATTCGTTCTCATACCTGATACATGCAGAATTTGTAAGAACTCATGCACTACCCGACACCGTTGGCACAACAATACACAAGCACTGCACACATTCACCACCACAATCTCAACAATTGTTTCGCCCCGTAACCGAAGCATCGTCAGGAGATAGACTCCACGACAAATTCGCAAAGCCTAGGATTTGCTAATTTGTTACAATAATATAATGTAATATAATAATATACTATTGCCAGAATATTAAAGTAGTTTAATTGGTTTTAATCTGCATCTGATGAATATATTTTATAGCGCGAGATCTGTCAAAGGTGTCTTTAAAAAAAATAAACTCATTACAGTCAACGGTAATTAAATTTGAAATTGGAACAAAATAATCCACAGAACGTAGCGTCCGTTACTCAATTACGCTGTAACGTACGTTCGAATTATATTAAACTCCGCGTTATAAATATTTAAAGCGCGCTTTTTCGAGCTACCCGCGCGGAAAATATAAAATTTTCAATGCACGCGAGCCGCGTTGTTTGTTCGGAGATATTTAATTTAAACAACAATTTCGTAAATGCAAAGCGAAATAGGCTGTATAAAATTTTATTAGTGCATCTGGAATTGACCCGAGAATCATTTTCGTTTTTACCGAGCCTGATAGCTAAAAGTAAACATGTAAGACAATTGAAGAGAAAAAAGTAGATTACATTTTACGTATCACTTGTATGTATGTATATTTGATTGTATGTAACAGACGCCTTTGAACTCAATTTTGATCCACTTCGAGCGGACAGATTTACTTCAAACTTTCAAGAATTTTTTATTTTAATTAATCGCAAAATATGTAAAATAATTATGTTGACTGGATCGTTGGTAGCGACCCTGCATTCGCCTTTGCGGGTCGCGGGTTTGATTCCCGTCGAAGGCTAACATTTTCTATAAAAACTTTGTTGATTCTTCGGGCCTGGGTGTATATTTGTAATTAATTATGTATTTCAAATTTATAAATGACTTCGTTTGCATGAAATGCTGTAGCGAGATACGTTGATAATAGATGGCGCTTTTTGGTGCCTATTTGATCCTATACCTGTTAAATTAGCAGGATTTCTATAGCCTCTATGTTATTCTGACGTATAAGGAATAATTGTGCCAAATGTCATCGATATTGTTTCAGCGGATTCGCTGCGAAAGAGTAACAAACATACATCCATACTCACAAAGTTTCGCATTTATAATATTAGTAGTATAGGATAGGATATATACCAGTTGTCTATCAAGGATAACACAATTATTAAGTTTCTTACCTTTTGGACGGACGACCGTGTGAGTAAGTGTTTCCTATATTTATTATTATTAACTAGCCTTTGCCGCTCGCGTGGAAAGATTAAAACCGTAATATAGTATTTTGATAACCATAAAAATGTTTAAAGTGGATTAACCTTAAAACCTAGACATATGCTGTCGCGGACATTTATTTCGAACTTTTTTAGAGGGGAACAATTTTGTAATACATGATTTTTGAATAAGTTTCACCGTTAACTTAGCGCACGCAAAGTACGCTTTAAATTATGCCGTTTTCGTAATATTTTTGATTGCCGCTCCTCTCCTATTCATCTTAGCGTGATGTAATAGCCTTAATAAATTCGATAAATGGGCTATCTTACACTCAAAGAATTTTTCAAATCGGTCCAATAGTTCCTGAGATTAGCGGGTTCAATCAAAAAAACAAACTCTATATCCTTACTTCCTTACTAATATTATAAATGTGAAAGTCTGTCTGTCTGTCGGTTCCGTTTTCACGGCCAATCCGCTGAACCAATATCGATGAAATTTGGCATAAATATTCCTTATATACCGGGGTAACATATAGGCTATATAAATCCTGTTAATTCAACAGGAATTAAATTCAGGAGAAATTAAATACGATGACATTCAAAACGCCATCTATAATAAACCTATGGAACTAATTTTTACAGTCCACGCGAACGAAGTTGCGCGGGTAAAAGCTAGTAGCTTTATATATTAGTATAGATTAACATGCAGTTTATACTAGAGAGCAATGAATACTGTAGAGACGAGTATAAATATATCCACAATAGTGTACTTAAAAAGCTTAAAATATAGGAGAATCTATTCTTTATAACGCTGTCATACTTGTTGTAGCAAACATGTCTTCTAATGGACTATGACGAGGGTTTAGTGTTGACAAAAGGCTACGCAAAAGGCGTGACCTATGTAGAATAGACATGTTACATCTGAGACTATTTGAAGCTGTGACCTTTTGTTTTTGATGTTGTAAACTTATTTTTGCTTACTTCCATAGAATTATGTCTTATGGAATATTGTTATGGGGTAAATGGGAGGGCACTGAAAAATTATTGTATTACAAAAAAGAGCCATACGTGGCATTTACAATTTAAATCCAATGATTTTCTGCGCGAGAAGTTTAAAGAAATAGGTATTCTTACATTGGCTTCATATATTTTTAGCAATTTAATGTTTGTGCCAAAGAATATATATAATTATAAAAAATGTATATAATAGATAGTTGAAACCGACATAAACTTGCGGCTCCTGCTTTGCGCCTTGCAAATGTAAGTAAATCGTTATGAGTTTAGGTATAAATTTCTATAATAAAATTCCGCAAAATAAAAATAAAAAACTGTTAAACAGAGGCTGATATAAAAAGCTTACTTTACTGTTGGGGATTAGTTAAATGATAACAATAATTTATAGAAGTAGGCGTTATTTCGCGACGATCCATTATACAAAAGTAATTATAAAATTATTTTGCTATAATTCGCGATGAATTAAAATAGAAAATATATATAATGCTAAATGTTGAGTGAACAACCGTTCATACCTGATACATGCAGGATTCGTAAAAACACATGCACAAACCTCCACCAACGCCACCACAATACACAAGCACCTACACAGGTTCATTATCACAAACTCAACAATCGTTTCGCCCCGCAACCGAAGCATCATCAGGAGATACACTCCACGACAAAATCGCGAAGTTTTGCGATTTATTTTATTATTAATTTTGTAAATGCGTGGACATGCTACTCTTCGACCCTGTACAAGACAGTAATAACTAATGTAACTAGTAATAAGAATTATATTTTTAAAAGAGCAACCGCCGAGTTTCTTGCTGGCTCTTCTCGGTAGGAACAGCTTTCCGAACCAGCAGTAGAGTTGACGATTCATAAGCACTTGTTTAAAAGTTTATTTGAATAAAGACTATTTTCAATCTGAATCGCCTGATGATTAATCCCGGTTAATATGACCATGTGTCAATATTCTTGGAGAAATGTCTTACTACCGTCATTTGTTCTTACACATAAAAGTAACGGCCTGTTACTATCCCACTGCTGGGCATAGGCCTCTTCTCTCCATTTTTGGAGAGAAGGGTTGGAGCTAAGACCTACCACGCTGCTCCAATGCGGATTGGTAGGTTACACATATCCCTAGAATTCTCTAGAGATATGCATCCCATCCTCGTCGCCAATGATTTATCGGAGGTTAAATAAAACACGGGATAGAAGTGTGCGTTTACTCGCCGAATGACAAACGTCACAACTAACAACCGTTTATTTTTTATATCACGTACATTACAGTTTCCTCACGATGTTTTCCTTCACCGAAAAGCGTGTGATAAATTGCAATTATCAATTAGACACATAAGTTTTAATAGAAAAACTCATTGGTGTCTGCCCGGGTTTGAGCCCATGATCGTCTCTAGAGATTCACACGGTCACACCGCTAGGCCATCACAGCTATTCTTTCGTTTTAACACATACTTAAATATAATAACTATGGATTAGTGATATAGGTGTGGAAACTCGTTACCGCTGATCTCACCAATCCGAATAATCCGAAGATTCTGGAAGAATACCTTAATAGAGCTGTCATATAGACGTACAAGTCTTTATATATTAGATATTGACGAGGGTGCGACATTGAAAGAAGGTCGTCGAATACATATCATGGGAGATTGGTCAGTGTAATTACATTACAAATATATACCACACTTAGTATAAAAGTGACCTAATTCAAAATATTGCAATAAAGCGTTGCATAGCCTTTACTAAACTCATGAGTATTAAAGAGATCTTTAACTAGTTCTATTCTAATTTGGGATTAGAATAAGAATTACAATGTATCTATGTGGATTAAGCCTAATTTTGAAACACGCCACTTTAATATAAAGCGTGGTCTAAGTGTGGTCGGCACAACATATTTTCTCTTCCATTCTCATGTATCTTGCTATATAACTGAGAGTAATTACCAATATATCCCACGCTTAATATTGAAGTGTCCTAATTAAAAAAATGTTTTGTGCCAAATTGCAATAAAACGTAGCACAGCAACTACAAAACTTTTGAATGTTAGGGAGGCCTATAATGCAAAAAAAGCAAGGAAACGCTAGCTTTTTTAATACTTCGTAGCGTGATGTCATAGTTAGTATTAAAATAAGTATTGCAATGTATCTTCAATATTAAATGAGTTAATCTTGTATGTATATATACATATTTTTGGAATCTCGGAAGAGGCTCCAATTATTTTGCCCAAATTCAGCATGTAGGTTTTATTTAAAAAAACTGTTTCTTAACTATAAATTGTCTCACTTCGTAGGTTAGCTGGCAGAGATCTCTGTCATAGAGGTAAGTTGACTTTTAACAGTTTTTTTTACCAATAATGTTTTTTCCAATATTTTATATGATACATAAATAAATAAAGCTTCCGCCGTGTGGTATCCGGCAGAATAGAATAGTACCACCCTCTTTTCTTACCGAGGTGTCGTAAAAGGCGACTAAGATAAGTCGACCCGCCGTGTGGTATCCGGCTGAGTAGAATAGACCAACCTCATTTCTTACCGAGGTGTCGTAAAAAGCGACTAAGGTAAGTTGACGTCAGGCAGGCGGCCGGTCGTAAAAATGCAGCCACATCATGTGACGTGTGTGTGTGTGACTCAGCAAGTGAGATTTATTTATTTATTTCATCACGTTTATAACATGTTGTGCCGACCCCACTTAGAGTGGGATAAGGGCAGGAAGATGATGAAATAAATAAATAAATCTCACTTGCTGAGAGCTTTAGTCGTTTTGTTGCGCGTAAACCAACAGAGATACACTAAAGTAATGTACTAGAGAATTGTAGAACTCCAAATATAATACAAAAAATTCGCGACAGCATATCTCTAGTTCTTATGGCATACTCACTATAACTACTTTTATGTTAAAAATTTAAATTCGGGAGATTTCAACGCGGACGAATCCGCCGGCACAGCTAGTATAAAATAAACCACAGACCACGGGAATAAAGTGTAATTTAAACTTTTAGAATTTTCTCATTCACCAGATTCGCTCACATTTAACAAAACTCAAGCAAGCTTACTTATTTTAATTTATAGTGGAACAAAATACAACAAATCCTCTTAAGAAACAGCCGAAGCAAGTTCAGGGTGGCTTCGTTAGAGATATATAAACATTCAGTGGGAACACCTGAGTGCGTGTATTTTAAGGAGCGATTTAGGTAACTAGCGGATAGCGATTTAATATTTAAGTAATTAATTAATATTTCATCATCATCATTTTTCTGCTCTTATCCCACTCTAAGTAGTGTCGGCGTAACATGTTGTAACATGATTTGGCTACGTATTTTACGACCTGCCACCTGCATAGCGTCAGCGGGTCAACTAACCTTAGTCGCCTTTTACGACACCTCGGTAAGAAATGAGGGTGGTTTATTCTACTAAACTAGATATCACGCGGTGGTTTAATTTACTTTAGTCGCCTTTTACGACACCTCGGTAAGAAAGAGGGTGGTTGATCTATTTCAGTCAGCCGGATACCACATGGCGGATCATCATCATCATTCCCCTGCCCTAATCCTACTCTAAGTGGGTTAGGCACAACATGTTACAAACATGTTGTCACATAATTTGGCTTCGTATTTTACGACTGGCCGCCTGCCTGACGTCAACTTACCTTAGTAGCCGTTTACATCACCTCGGTAATAAATAGAGGTGATCTATTCTACTCAGCCGGATACCACACGACGGGTCAACTTATCTCAGTTGCATTTTACGACATCTCGGTAATAAAGAGGGTGGTCTATTCTACTCAGCCGGATATCACACGGCGGGTCAACTTGACTTAGCACCTTTTTGGATACCTCGGTAATAAATAGCGGTGGTCTATTCTACTCAACCGGATATAACACGGTGGGTCATATTACCTTAGTCATCTTTTACGACACCTCGGTGAGAAAGGGAGTGGTCTATGCTACTCAGCCGGATACCACACGGCGGGTCAACTTACCTTAGTCGCCTTTAACGACACCTCAGTAACAAAAAGGGTGGTCTATTTTACTTTATCGGACACCACACGTTGCTTACAATGATTACAAACATTAAAAAGATTGGGTATCTAACAAACAAATTTTCCGCTTCCCGCGACTCTCATAACCTCTCCCTAAGACAATACAGCTGGAAAGCGTATTAATTTTGTCGAAAATGCTGAAACAGACTAACAATTAAAGTAGACACTCATAAATTGAGGGGTGGATTCAATTTCGTATTTCGCAATTGGCTTAATTTAATGGTTAACATTATGAAATCTACTTATTAAGCATTACATGTATTCATGTAAAATTAATTTAGTTAATACAACGGCGCCAACAATTTTACTGAAATTCAGCATGTAGGGGGTTTTGGGGGAGAAAAATCGATCTAGGTTTTATTGAAAAAAAAAAACTGTCAAGTCAGCGTAGCTTATCCGGCTTAGCTTAACTTACTTATATTACCTAAGTCGCCTTTTACGAGACTTCGGTAAGAAATGAGGTTGGTCAAGTCTACTCAGCTGGATAGCACACGGCGGGTCGACCTACCTTAGTCGCCTTTTACGACACCTCGATAAGAAATGAGGGTGGTACTATTCAATTCAGCCGGATATCACACGGCGTATGTACTAGTAGTTGACCGTTCGCTATTAAATTTTGGCCATTGGTTTTTACTTTTATAGCAATTGAATTTAATTCAAAAGTAATGAGAATATTATTTTGCTATAATCCGCGATAAAACGCGTTTATCGCGTAACGTTTATCGCGAATTATAGCAAAATAATATTCTCATTACTTTTGTATTATGGACCTCCGCAAAATAAATCGCCTAATTCTATAAATTATGAATTTAATTCCTGAAGCGATGTCGATTTTGATTCAGTTACAAAAGTGTTTAAACTAACAAACAAAAAACCAAAAATACGTCAATTAAACTAGCGCGATATGAAAACTGAAAGCGATAATGGCTTAACACCGGCCTCACAAAGGCGTACAATGCAGTTCTCTCAATTAAACGTGAAAAACTGGCATGGAAATCGCTCACATTCGTAACAATATGCAGAATCCAATTTTCAGAGCTTTTGTCCTAAAAATGTTCTGACATATTTCCAGCATTCACATGACGAAATGATTGAAATGTCGTCCAAATGCGATACATCATCGTCAATCCATACTGCTGTACTTGTATTATAAGTCTTTCTGTCTGTTTAGCAGTAATAGCCCAGCGGTGAGAACGTGCAAGTCTTTCGAGGAATCACGAGTTCAAACCCCGGGCAGGCATTAATGAGTTTTTCTATTAAAACTTATGTGTCTAATTTCGGTGAAACAAAACATGTTAAAACCTGCATATCTCTAGAGAATCCTGGGAATATATGTCATCCACCAATCTGCATTGCAGCAGCGTGGTGGGTCTTAGCTCCAATCCTTTTCTCCAAAAAGGGGAGGCCTACGCCCAGCAGTGGAATAGTAACAGGCCGTTAGTACTTTACCGTCTGTTAAGAACTCAGAGCTCGAATCGTAACAACAACAGTTTTAAATATAAATCTTAAATACTAACACAAAGTTTAATTGCTTGCATTCGAAAACATCAAATCAAAAAACTAAATAAGCAGTAACATGGAAAACTTATATGTGGTCAGAAATTTGTATTCTAGACTTCTTAGAGCAGTGTTTCCCAACGTGGGGCCCACGGCCCAAAGAGGGGCAATTGAATGGTTAAGGGGGAGGGGAGGTCAACTCGTAGTAGTAACTAGTATTTATGTTTTTTAAGTGGACAATTCTATTTTTATTATTATAATTAATTAAGTGCAATGCTAGATTTTGGTGCCAAATTAAAAAAAAAGCATATGTTCTTTAAGTGGACAATTCAATTATTAATATTAATATTTATGTATGTTACATAGGGGGGCAAAATAATTTTTAACGTGGGGCGAGAACCAAAAAAGGTCGGGAAACACTGGCTTAAAGTATCGCGCTGTCACACCTATCCACCATTACTGTGTCCCATTGGTGTTCTACTAATAATTGTACAAACCCAGAAGTATATATTACTTCAGCACACATTCAGCTAGTAAACAAAGTATTTCGTGTAGATAATTCTCTGTACCGAGACAGCAATATGCGGTAACAAATATTTGTCCGACATTCTGAGATTTCAATCTCGCACGTTCGCTCGGCGTCGAGCGTGACTTTGCCGTAAGCCGTGCATGTGACTTTGATAGTCGATATTTAGTTACCGATTGTTAAAGTTGATCGACTCGACACAAAAGTGACACTAAGTAAGTAAGTAGCTGCCTGTTACTATCCCACTGCTGAGAATAGGCCTCTTCTCTCCGTTTTGGAGAGAAGGTTTTGAGCTAAGACCTACCACGCTGCTCCAGTGCGGATTGGTAGGTTACACATATCTCCAGAATTCTCTAGAGATATGCAGGTTTCCTCACGATGTTTTCCTTCACCGAAAATCGTGTGATAAATTGCAATTATCAATTAGACACATAGGTTTTAACAGAAAAACTCATTGGTGTCTGCCCGGTTTTGAACCTGTGACCTACTCGAAAGAGTCGCACGGTGGTACCGCTAGGCTACCACAGCTCGCACAGACAGACAAAGTGACACTAGTAGTATTATTTTTAAATGAAAATGAAAATGGAATGAAAATTAAATTGAAATGATATTTAAATGTATATGAAATTATATTTATAGCTTATATTATATTATTAAGTCATACCGAGGTGTCGTTAAAGGCGACTATAGTAAGTAGATCAACCGTGTAGTATCCGATTGAGTAAAATAGACCATCCTCATTTCTCACTGAAGTAAAATATGACTAGCACGGAAGTCGACGTCAGGCAGTCGGCCGGTCGTAAAATACCAGGCCGAATTATGTGACTATCATGCCGACCCCACCTAGAGTGGGATAAGGGCAGGAAAATGATAAGCTTATATTACATTACTATGTTACGATCCCTATTTCTTCTATTCAACAACACACATTTTATTCGATTACTTCCAATTCAGGAAAAAATATACTTTTAATATATGTTAGCTAAAAAAGCTGTGGTAGCCCAGCGGTAACACTGTGCGACTCTTTCGAGACTCTTTCGACTCCAATGAGTTTTTCTGTTAAAACTTATGTGTCTAATTAGTAATTGCATTAATTTATGACACGCTTATCGGTGAAGGAATACATCGTGAGTAAACCTGCATATCTCTAGAGAATTCTGGAGATATGTGTAACCTACCAATCCGCATTGGAGCAGTTTGATAGGTCTTCGCTCCAAACCTTCTCTGCAAGAATGGAGAGAAGAGGCCTATTCTCAGCAGTGGGATAGTAACAGGCCACTACTTACTTATATGTTATCTAAAGAACATTAATCATTTCACAAGGAAAACAATTAAAATTATGATATAATCACATAAAATTATAATATAATCACTCCATTTGCATACGCACAAAACAATGGCACGTGACTCGGTTAACATCCAACGATTCAGAATTAATTAATTCCGTTATTAATCTTGCCGACAGAGTTTAATAACTGCTCTAAGTTGCGTAAGGTTTAAGGTCTTATCGAAATATATGTTAACTAGTAATTTATAGAGTTAGGCGTTACTTTGCGGAGATCCATTATACAAAAATAATAATAAAATTATTTTGCTATAATCCGCGATGAAGTAAAATAAAAAATATATATAATGCTAAATGTAGAGTGGACAATCGGTTATCATACCTGATACATGCAGGATTCGTAAAAAACACATGCACAAACCTCCACCACCGCCACCACAATACACAAGCACTATATACGTTCACTATCACAAACTCAACAATCGTTTCGCCCCGCAACCGAAGCATCATCAGGAGATAGACTCCACGACCAAAATCGCAAAGCTTGTGCATGTGTTTTTTACGAATCCTGCATGTATCAGGTATGATAACCGATTGTCCACTCTACATTTAGCATTATATATTTTCTATTTTACTTCATCGCGGATTATAGTAAAATAATTTTATTATTACTTTTGTATATGTTAACTAGCTTTTACCCGCGACTTTGTCCGCGTGGACTGTTGTCGCGTGATAGGTTGATAAAATATGGCGCTGTCAATGAAGTCATTATATTCCTGTAGAATTAACAGGAATTCTATAGCCTATACGTTATCCGGTTAAGGTCCTATGTGGTACGGCTAAGTGTTCCAACAATGATGCCATGTGGTATCCCGCTTAGTAGAATAGACCACCCTCATTTCTTACCAATGTGTCGTATAAGGCGACTAAGGTCAGTTGACCCACCGTGTAGTATCCGGTTGAGTAGAATAGACCGGCCTCTTTCTTAACGAGGTGTCGTCAAAGCCGACTAAGGTCAGTAAGGTCAGTTGACCCACCGTGTGGTTTCCGGTTGAGTAGAATAGACCACCCTCTTTCTTACCGAGGTGTCATTAAAATACGGCTAAGGTAAGTTAACGTCAGGCAGGCGGCCGATCATGAAATACGTAGCCAAATCATGTGACAACTTGTTTTGTAACATTTTGTGCCGACCCCACTTAGAGTGGGATAAGGGCAGGAGGATGACGATGAGCAAAATACTATTTTCACTACTTTTGTAATATAGGCCTCTGCAAAGTAACGCCTAATTCTATAAAATATCCTTTCATAACTTAACAAAATCTCTAATATTTAAAAAAACTTGTTTACGTTAAAGACCTCCAAAGGCGACTTCTATAATTAATTTATAAACATTCAACAAATTAATGTATACCAACATTAATTTGTTAACGACAGGTTAGTATATACAAACGTCGGCACCCCGTCAAGTCACTGGGTGATTATTGTGTACAGATAAACAAAGGATGGAGCGTGACGGGTTACAATGAAGTTAATTAATAACCTTAACGTGCGTACGTAATTAAGGACGGTTTGGTTTGGTTAAAATGTTCGTTAAAGACTTAACAAAATACAAAATGAATATATTAGAAGTCTGAAAACTGCGCACTTTGTACAAAAGACGAGAAGTTAGAGAGAGAGGTGTGGAGTTTGTAATTAGGAGGGATAAAAATCTTGTCATCACACGAGTTAAATATGAATGTGGATAGATATGTTACTAGAGGGAGATCGAAAAAGAAATGGATGGTTTAGGTCTAGTGTTAGCGCACACTTTCAACAATAACACGATGTAATAGACATGCCACAATTCCCGTTCCGAGATGCACTTCTCTTGAATGACGAACAAAGATTCACTGGGACGTTTTATCAATAAGAAGACTCCACCGGAAACAACAACAAGGCACAGCGTTGCCACCATTTTAGTAAAAAAGGGCGCGATACTCTTGTTTCATGACTGTGTTGCTATAAAATACAAAGAGGAAGTCCTTGGCGACAACAGTAATATGCAGATAAAAGGAAAAGCGCCAGAGTTGAGGAATGATAGGAGATAATGGAAGATGAAAATGATGGCAGGGGATAGCTGTATCGCGACTCAACAGAGTTAGCAACTCATTCGTTATCTCGGTATTCGCTTCAACAATAAAATTCCGCAATACTCCAGTCTACAGAAAGGTTTTAATTAATTAATAAAGGTTTAAATAAAAGAGTTACATAGAAAATATATGCAATGCTAAATGTAGAGTGGACAATCCTTTTCCATACCTGATACATGCAGGATTCGTGAAACATGCACAAACCTCAACCATCGCCACCACAATACACAAGTACACACGTTCACTATCACAAACTCAACAATCGTTTCGTCCCACAACCGAAGCATCACCAGGACAAAGACTCCACGACATGTATTTTGCGATTCCTGCATGAAAATGGATTGTTCACTCTATTCATTTTCGTTCATTTAATTTTATATATATTTTACTTCGGATTACAGCAAAATAATGTTATTATTACTTTTCTTTTATAATATTTACACTTCGTCCGCACATATGTTAGCAAAATCGAAAGTTTCCAGTCCACCGCTTCAAACTACGGAACGTGACCTGAATTTCAAACGCCTCATCTATACGTAGCGGCGGAGCATTTTAATTTTGAGATGAAGTGTGATACTGGCGTGAGAAAATATCATATTTTGGACGATAGTGAATGAAAAAGAAAAACATAACGAAACTCTTACGATATTGAAACATCCATATATTTGAATAATGAAATTCCGAATGATTTGTAGTAGAATTTGAACGCTACACAAGTTAATCTTTTTCTTCTTCAACCGATGGATGTCCACTGATGGACATGGTCTCTTCATGGGATCTCCACACCACACGATCTAGTGCCGCTTGGACCCAGCGGCTTCCGCGACCTTTTTGAGGTCGTCAGTCCACAACACACACAAGTTAATGTAGTAGAATTAATAGTAACAGAAACCAGTTATATGCCAGTAACCCTAATAGTAACAAAAACCAGTTATATGCCAGTAACCCTAATAGTAATAGAAACCAGTTATATACCAGTGACCCTTAAAGTAATAGAAACCTGCTATATACCAGTAATCCAACGCTACGCAAAATGTCTCCTCTCTCCTTTATAAAGAACGATTGATACTTGAACCCACAATAAAGCAGTAAAAGCGAATTGGTAGATTACGTATCATCATTCTCCTGCCCTTATCCCACTCTAAGTGGGGTCGGCACAACATCTGTTAAACATATTGTTAGACGTTTTCGCTAGTTATTTTACAACCAACCGCGCGCCTGACGTCAACTTACCTTAGTCACCTTCGACGACACCTCGGTAAAAAATGAGGGTGCTCTACTCTATTCAGCCAGATACCACACGGAGGGTCAACTAACATTAGGCGCCTTTTACCACACCATGGTGAGAAAAGTGGGTGGTCTATTCTACTAGCTCAGCTCAGATGATAGATTAGGCATATACTAAGGAATTTCTCTAATTTTCTCATCCCAGTTTTCATACAAAACTATTAAGCCGTGGCCCAGAGATCGATTATTGTTATCATTCTATTCTAAATTTATGTTAACTTGACTAATTTTTAATATTTCAACTGCTCTTTGTATGTTACATTTGATGTCAGAAATGGGATAGCGTGTACCTACTACATATATAACACACATAATTACCATAGGAAAGTAGAGATGGATGTTTTTCTTTATATACTACTCAAGATATGCTTTTAGTTGTCTAATTACTGGCTCATTTGCTTAAACTTACTTATCTTCTGGTTCTTTTACTTTTAGTTACTTATCCTCCAATTTTTAGCTTTTATTTACTTGTCTACTGGTTCATTAGCTTTTCATGTCCACTGGTTCTTTTGCTTTTAATTATTTCTTTTCTAATTCTTTTGCTTTTAGTTTCTAGTCTACTGATTAATTAACCTTTAGTTTAGTGTCTACTGATTAATTAACCTTTAGTTACTTGTTTACACTAGTTCATGGTTTTCGTGGTCACTGAAATGCGCTTATAAAACTACGTTTTTTACGACTCCTGCATGTATCAGGTATGATAACCGATTGTCCACTCTACATTTAGCATTATATATTTTTTTTATTTTACTTCATCGCGGATTATAGCAAAATAATTTTATTATTACTTTTGTATTATGGATCTCCGCAAAGTAACGCCTAATTCTATAAATTACTTATAAAACTACTTTAAAAGATATAAACTCTAAAAATTTAATTTTCTAAAGTCCGCGCAAGTCTTAACCAAACATGCCAATGTTGACCGATCGCAATCTACCCGCGTTAATAAGCTTTGGGAGTGGAGTCGAGCAAACATTCGCCGTCTTGCTCCCACGCCGCTAATACGTGACCGAGTGAACGGGAGTGAGATTTGCGCGGGATAAACTCATTTCGGATTTGAAGAAGGGATATTAAGTTAGGTAATAAAAGAAAATCGAAATAATATTTTGTATTCAATTCAAAATCTAATAGTCATAAGGATGATGACTGAATGAAAAGATTTCTTTTGAGAGATTACCAAAGTTGACAATATCGTCCCATAGTTTTTAAATTCGTTAGTATTTTTAATCAATGAGAAAAAGTAGGCGGGATTTTTGGCTATGGAAGTCGGATGTATGTCTTTTTGGACAAAAGGTCTTTTGCCGAGAATAGTTGGGAATTTCTACATAAATTATAAAAACTAAAACAGTCAAAATTGACTTTTTTAGTTACTGAGAGAAATTTAATAGTTATTGCTTGTAACATTTATATCCGCTTTTTTTAAGCGGTAACAGACTAGTTCTGCCAGCGAATTCCTTCGCATCTACCTAGGCTTTAAACTACCCTCAATTACAAGGGCTCAATGCTAGCCAGGACAAGCTGTGGTAGCCCAGCGGCAGCACCATGCGACTCTTCCGAGGAGGTCACGGGTACAAACCCAGACAGACACCAATGACTTTATCTGTTAAAATTTATGTGTCCAATTGACAATTGCAATTTATCACACGCTTTTTGGTGAAGGAAAACATCGTGAGGAAACCTGTATATCTCCAGAGAATTTTGGAGATAATTGTAACCTACCAATCCGCATTGGAGCGGCGTGGTAGTTCTTAGCTCCAAACCTTCTCTCCAAAAACGGAGAGAAGAGGCCTATTCTAAGCAGTGGGACAGTAACAGGCCGCGGGGGGTCTTGTGATTTAACCGTGAAAACGTAACAAAAAGACAGACAGACTTTCGCATGTATAATATTAGTATGGAATAACGTAACTGCTGGTAAAAGGTAGTTGTAAAGAAAATAGGAAATATCGTGTTAGCGAATACAACGCTCGAGTAAACCTAGGGAAAGTGTAAAATTAATTTTTTTTACATAGTCTGTGAACATGGACAGACAATCAACTGTGATTTATTAATCTTACAAAATCTAAAAAAAATGATGATTCAAAACAAAAACTTGTATGTCAACATTTAGATTCAGTAATTTCAAAGTTAAAATAAAATAGGCTTTTTCTGTTATCGAAGAAACAACGGAAATTGTTTGTATTATCTTTAACTTTTATATGAGTAAACCTTGTGTGTGCGTGCGTGCGTGCGTGCGTGTGTGCGTGCGTGCGTGCGTGCGTGCGTGCGAACGTGCGTGTGTGGGTGTATGTGGGTGGGTGTATGTGGGTGGGTGTAGGGGTGTATGTGGGTGGATGTAGGTGTGTATGTGGGTGGGTGTAGGTGTGGGTGTGGGCGTGGGCGTGTGTGTGTGTGTGTGTGTGCGATTTTCATGAAATTCAGCATTTTGGGTTTTGGGGTTGAAAATCGATCTAGCTAGATTTCATTAAAAAAAACAATACGTTTTATCCCTGTTTTCGGGCACTGAAAAAATAGCTTAAATGTTGAATAGATTTAAGCTGTCATTTGTAAAGTTGTGATAGCACAATGGTAAATAGACAGACAAAAGAAATGAAAACAACCGGGATCAAGCCCCTGACTCAAGCAACCAACCTTTTTTGCTTTTTTTTATAATTGAAATAAAATTACCAAGCATGGCTCGGTCACCCAGGTGACTAAATCTTTATACTGTAAGACACGCATCATTATTGATATTGTAGTATAACAGATCACCATTGGAATGGAATATGGACAAAATCACAAAGGAAAGCAATGCTAAACAAGAAAAAGGAAATATAACAAGCAATCCATACTTCGCGCACAAAAGGGACATAAAATACGCCCCCAAAGGAATTTGATTAGGCGTAATACAATGAAATATTAGCATCGCGATGCCGCGCTGAAGAATTATTGCACGAATAAATCACATCAACGCTGCACGATATCAGTACCTGAACAACTAGGATGGGAAATATTGAGAAGAATATCTGAAGAGGCGCACAATGTTTGTATGAAATAGGAACCATAATCGCTAAAGGATAAGACTCGAATTCACAGACTTGAAGGTTTGATGATTTTAGTTAATCATGCAAAAATTAGAAAAAGAATAAGATAGTTTGGTAAGTTAACCATTAGCCTTTCACATTACACAAATTTTATTTATAAAAGGGTAGAGTAATTAGAACATGTAATTTAATTAGAACAATCTATAACTGAGACAAAGAATAAAACTAAGGCATTGCTTGCTTGCAATGCTATCGTTTTCATCTTTCAAAGTGTTTTCTGCACTTATTAGCAGTCTGGTAAGCATTGTGCGTGAGATGATTCGAAAGGAAAAGCAGTTTAATTCATTCTAAAATCCGAAATCAAAAACCGGATTCATTGTGAACCTAAACTTTACCCTTTGATTATCCAGAAGCTTGAAAAATTACCACTAAAGCCTGGCGACTATTGATACTGGATGATTTTTTTGACAATAATTCGGTTTTAGTGTGTCTTACATAGCGCGCTGCACAATCATTTTTGATGTCAGTGTTACAAATAACGATATAGGTCAAAAGTAATAAAAATATTATTTTGCTCTAATCCGCGATAAAATCTTATAGTTTATCGCGGATTCTAGAAAATTAATATTTTGATTATGGACCTCCGCAAAGTAACGCCTAATTTTATAAATTTTATAGGTATCGTTCTAAAAACGGATACAAAACATTGATGAAGTTTTAAAACCTCGCAAACGAAATTATATATCATAAGAACATAATATTAAAATTAATTTCCACTTAAATAATAAAACACCACATTCCCAAGTTACCCTTTAACATCCGAACATTATTCAAAAGTTTTTCTCGCATGCTTGAATGTGTCAAACGCTTGATACAAATCCAATTATTTTATAAAACAAATAAGATCTAATTTGCGCTGCCATTTAGCAAGTAATTATTATATCATAATGAGTGCTCTCGGCAAAGTCGTCTCGAGAATTTCCTCTTGCATGACGTCACTTTAGGGCGGTAATGTGAAAGTGGAGTACTTATTATAATACCGTGTGTATGTAAAATATTTCTGTTGAGTTTATTGAAGATACAGTTACTCTTCTGAAATGTTTAAACCTGATCAACTGGACCCATAGAGTCCTTAAATACTCATATTACTAATATATGTAAAGTACTCTTTCAAATGAATGTATATTCACTGTTTAACATCGATCTCTCAAATGTCCATGCTTTATTCCTATGTGAAATAACACAGCGTCATTAATGAGATACTCCTTCAAACCAATATTAAGATTAAGTTTTAACGCTTATTTCATATTTTTTCCGATACTATCTATTTATCAGAGCTTCTACATCAACTATTCTACACTATTCTATCATACACTGAGTATGGTGACTTCGCACTGGAAAGCGCAGCGTTGGTAGACCCCAACGAGGTGGACTGACAGTCTTCAAAGGCGCGAGAAGCTGCTGCTTCCAAGCGGCACAAAATCGTGTGGTGTGGAAGATCCCTTAAGGAGACCTATGTCCAGCAGTAGACGTCCATCGATTGAAGAAGCAGACCGTTTCCTACTTATGAAAGTTATTGCATAAAGTTTACTAGATTTTCTTGATGTTCGAGATCTTCAAATATTTGTTGATAGAAAAATAGTAAGGTCTGAAATTGAATGCGAAATCTATTCCACCTGGTTCCAATAAGAGTACATCAACAACCCAACCTAACTCAAGTCCAAGATTCGATTGTGTATCGCGCCCTTTTTGAACTTTATAAGGAACCCTTCAATAAAAATTTACTGTATGTAGTGAAGATATAGGGTTGTCGCTTGTGTGATGTGGATTTATCTATATTTACTTATTTAGTGGCTTGTGAATGAAAAATTTTTAAAGTATTATTAAAATTTTACCCCAATAAGTGTTGGTATGGTTGAGTTTGTGGTAGTGAATGTGTGCAGTGCTTGTGTACAACAATATGTGTTATTGGTGGTGGTGCATGTATCAAGTATCAGAGCGTATAGTACACTCTATATTAAGCATTACATGTATTTTCTTTTATCGCGGATGATAGCAAAATAATATTTTCATTACTTTTGTATTATTGTTGACAATACCAACACGTTAGTAGTAAGAATCTAACTTGTATGTGGCAACGTTCCTCTTCTCTCTTGATGGTGGATCGAATACACTCGTTACAGAGTGCTCCGGCCTTTTATTGTATCAGTAAGTAAGTAGCAATTACACAGTCCACTTACAACCCAACAACTATGGAACTCCACAAAGTTACGCCTAATTCTATAAATTATTTTACGCCTATTAATAGTGTTGGTATTAAGCAGTACCACTAAAATTTTTTACGATTAATATAAAAATTACATTTTTATTATCACAACGTTTGAAACGTGACGTGTTTAATGCACCATGGCCGAGCGCCAAGTGAGTTAATAGATGTCTGTCAGTCGGTACGAATTATTGTATCAAACAACCACTACCGGATTTTGCGTCAAAATGAAAGAAAAACATCGGCCATCCCTTTTTCCTATTAAAATATTTAAAAAATTCCATATTGGTGACGACATTAAAATTTATAAATACAGCGCTATCAAGCGCTTTTCTCAGATAGAATATGGTGAGGAAATCTGTATGTCTCTGGATAATTGCTATGATAGGTATCCTGTTTATACCGATCGTTAGAACTGCGTAGTAAAAGCTCACATATCCTTAAATTATCCTCCTGCCCTTATCCTACTCTAAGTGGGGTCCGCACAACATATTATAAACATACTGTAACATGATTTGGCTGCGTTTTTACGACCGGCCGCCTGCCTGACGTCAACTTACCTTAGTCGTATTTTACGACACCTTAGTAATAAGGAGGGTGGTCTATTATACTAAACCGGATACCACACGGTGGGTCAACATACCTTAGTCGCCTTTTACGACACCTCGGTAAGAAATGAGGGTGGTCTATTCTACTCAGCCAGATACCACACGGCTAATCTTCCTAATAAATTATTGTAGTATAAGTAGGCTGGCCATATCGCACGAATGGATAAGAATAGATTGCCAATAATAGTAACAAATTGGTCCGGTCTATTCAGAAAGAGAAAAAGGGGCAGACCACTACAACGGTGGTCAGATAAAATTGTAAAGTATGTTGCGAATAAATGGATGTATGTTGCAGATGTAAGAGAGGTTTGTAAAAAAATGGAGGAGGCCTAAACTCAATAGAGGTCCTTAAAATAATAGAAAGATAAAAGAAGTTGACATTTTAATTTTCAGAATTGACATATTTCTTTAACATTAGATTTTATTCAAATCGAAAAAAATTATAAGTATTAAAAAAATTAAAAATAATTATTGAAAAAAAGTTATACAACAATTATAAAGGACAAAATAAATTATAAATAAATAATTATAGTTTAATTAAGAAAAAAAAGTCTAACGATTGGCAACCCTGTGCAATACAAATATACTGTCAAGAACCCTTAGGGAGAGTCCTTGTACATGCCTGTTTAATTTACGACCACGTCCGCCGCACAAATATATGCGAGAACAGAAGCATCTAGAGAAACGTAATTTATGCATTTTGTCTTACGACAACCTCCGTGGTACAGTGGTTTGTGCGACGTCCTATTAGTTAAGATCACTGTTTCAAATTCCAGTCATCATCTTCCTGCCCTTATCCCACTCTAAGTGGGGTCGGCACAACATGTTATAAACATGCTGTCACATGATTTGGCTGCGTTTTTACGACCGGCCGCCTGCCTGACGTCAACTTACCTCTGTCGTATTTTGGTCTATTCTACTAAACCGGATACCACACGGTGGGTCAACTTACCTTAGTCGTCTTTTCGACACCTCGGTAAGAAAGAGGGTGGTCTATTCTACTCAGCCAGATACCACACGGCGGGTCGACTCACCTTAGTCGCCTTTTACGACACCTCGGTAAGAAAAGAGGGTGGTACTATTCTATTCAGCCGGATACCACACGGCGTCACAGTTTCAATTTCCAGTATAAGATACAATTTTGATAAAATAAAACTCAATTAAATTTACATGGTGAGGCGTTAATAGAAAAACACGTTTCTTGTCTGTTAGGAAGTCGCCCCAACCGCGGCTAAATTTCAGTTAAACAGGAATTTAGTCTTAATGGGGAACAATAACCATAATGGATCTACCTGATTTCTGCACTTTCCTATCAGACTGTCTAGCAAAGTTGGCAAGAGGCTGCTGAATCCGGACTGCTCTAGATCGTTTTAAATTTAACTATCGTGAGTAGCAGTCATAGTTAATGTATAGAACCGGCTATACTCACGTCTTATTCTATCGGGTAAGCCCGACTACTTTCCAACCCATTCGCACCTATATATGAGCTCTTTACACGACGTTATCGCGGCGGGAACTGCGTACATCATGAATAAGTGCCCAGGATGGGTTCGAAACTAGTCGGGCTAACCCGATAGAATAAAACGTGAGTATAGCCGGTTCTATACATTAACTATGCTCTAGATCGTGTTGTGAGGTAATCCCGTGTCGAGACTTAATGTTGTCCGATGCTGAACTTAAGTCCAAACCAAACTAGACAAAAACTGAAGCCTGAACTGGAAGACTGGAAGAACCTATATCGATACCACACCACGGCAAATAACGTCTCGTTTCGTCAAAACATCTTAAATTTCCTACATATTAATAACTAACTAGTGGCAGCAGCTTCGCCCGCATGGAAATCAGTGCCACAAATTTTTTCCCAAATTGAAATTTTGAACATAAAAGTAGTTATCGTGAGTTAATTATAAGATATTTTTGTATAACTTTCACCGTTTACTTAGCGCACGCAAAGAAAGCTTTAAATTTTGCCGTTTTCGCAACATTTTTTATTGCTGCTCCTCTCCTTCTTATCGTGATGTTATAAAGTCTGCAGTCTTCCTCGATAAATGGTCTATCTTACACTCAAAGAATTTTTCAAATCGGTCCAGTAGTTCCTGAGATTAGCGCGTTCAAACAAACAAACTCTTCAGCTTTATATTAGTTATTGAGCGATTGGTAATCGCAGAAGATAATTAATAATTACCGACAATGAAACGGATGTATCAAATTTAAACTAAACTAAAAACAAATTGACTGATGTCATTCGTCAGAGCCACGACGGTTGTCTTGGAATACCAAATTACCAAAACTACTCAAGAGCAACCAAAAATATCACCATTGTTCCGCCGCGGCAGAGCGGGTCAAATTTGACAGCTGTCAAAACGTTTGACAGGCGACGTCCGGTCTCGGACGCAATTACATACAATTAGATCAACCGTGACAGCATCGACCCGAATTCAATAATGGATACTGGGTCACATTACCTGAATCACCGGTCAAATTCATAACTTTGCTATTCATAAAGTCCATAACAACTATATGACTGGCCCGTTGGCGCAGTAGGTAGTGACCCTGCCTTCAGCTCCACGGGTCGCGGGTTCGATTCCCGCCAAGGGCCAACATTTTTTATAAATGAATTTATTGATCTTCGAGCCTAAAAAATATATAAGAATGGTGAATATATATATTCACCAGTTGTATGTCAACCATAACACAAGCATTAAATTACTTACTTTGGGGACGGACGACCGAGTGTGTAAGTGTCCCATATATTTATTTATTATTTATAACGTTTCAAAAGTAATAATAAAATTATATTGCTATAATCCGCGATGAAGTGAAATAGAAAATATACATAATGCTAAATGTAAAGTGGACAATCCTTTGTCCTACCTGATACATGGATTCGTAAAAACACATGCACAAACTTCCATTACCGCTACCATAATACACAAGCACTACACACGTTCACTATCAAAAACTCAACAATCGCCCCGCAACCGAAGCATCAGGAGATGGTGATTTTGTTGTATGAAAACGGATTATCAACTGTACATTTAGCATTTTATTTTCTATTTCATTTCATCGAGGATTATAGCAAAATATATTTAGTATTACTTTTGTATTATGGATCTCCGCAAAGTGACGCCTACTTCTATATATGATATAACTTTCAGTCGCAAACGATATTATGAAAATTTCTTTGCATATCATTTCTTAGTTCAAAAAAGCAATTAAATAACATATATTCATAAAGCTTATTATACTGTTGAAACTATATTAACGATAAGAAAGCTTAGAAGAAAGCTTAGCTTGTTTAAATTGCGACCAGCTCTATGCACTAAATTATATTGTAATTTTTGATTTTTGTTGGTTCTGCCCAATAATTACCTCTCTTGTAAAGTACCTACCTTCTACCTACCTCTTGTACCTAACTTCTCATAAAACATAAATATACAATACTCGTATATATATTTACAACTTACTTATTAGGTAAAATATGTACCTAATACCCACTCAGAGGCATAATCATAAAAGCAGTAGAATCCCTAACATTTTCAGTATAAAAGTCTTAAGTAAGCAAACAATATTTTTCACTTTCCCAACAAGACGTGAAATATCTCAGAGAGAAATGGTGTCGGGGTTAAAAATTAGCTGAATATGTCGGAATGTCGCAGAGCGACTAAGGGTTGCTGCCCAATACACTTAAGTAATGTTACAACATGTTTCTAGTACGACCTCCTTCATAGAGATGGTTATTTATACGAAACAACATTGTGGCCGTCATTATGTGTAACCCATTAAATCTCTTTCAAAAACTCATTGAGTTGTTGAAAGAGATTTAATGGGTTGACTTTGGGAATTTTTTTTTTTATTATTGCATAAGTAAAAAGGAGAAATATTGTGTTATAATAATAAAAAACAAGACAACTGCAATTTTTTTTATGTATACATGATAAATATTTAAAATATTATCAGCTTTAAGATTTTTAAAATACCTTCTAAAATATCTTTAATGAACATAAGTTCTAGATTCTAATTAATCACATCTTTTCGATATTTGCCTATGATTATATTTAAATCCTTTGCACCAGACTTTAAACCATGCAATAAAGCCGTACTAAAATACAATAAGACTAAACGTATGAAGCCTTCTAGAACCTTTAATAGGTTATCAAAATAAAAAATATACCTTTTTATATACATGTATTTTTCATTTCAAATCGTAATAATTTAAAGTTAGCAAACATAAATAGCCTTTTTTATTTTAGCATATCAGGAAAACAGCGTCAAGACCTGGAGCTGCGGCAAAAATAGCCGAATCCGGCAAACGGCGGAAGTATGCATCTCTCATCGAGAGTTATATATTTATGCCGTTTGCAGTTGAGACTCTTAGCCCATGGAGTCAAAATGCAAATTTTTTTATCCGTTTTACCATCCCGGCTAATTGCCTCTTCAGGTGACAAGATTGCTGGCTCCTTTTTCACACAAAGAATCAGCTTAGCGATTCAGTGCGGAAACGCTGCCAGCATTCTTGTGACCACGTGGGCATGATTTGCATAGTCCTAGCGTGTAAGTAATTTAAGATAGATATAACTTGTACATTTTTGTTGTAAATAAAAATGTTATAATCTTTTCCTACAAATATAAATAGTGATAATGTGGACGGAAACCCTAAGTTCGCTAGAAGCTTTCAAGTCATTGTTTGTATTATTGCAATTTAAAAAGGTCTCGACGTTTAAAAGGAATCGTAGCTCTGTAATGAGACACATTAACTTGAAAGAAGAGAAAATTCAAAAAACGAGGTAAATTGCAGAGAGAAAAACTTTATGGCGTACAACTAAAGGGAATTCAATTTATTTGCACTATTTTATAGTGCTCATTCTAGAGTCAAGGCAACTTTATAAACTTTAATCGTTACCCGTAATTTTACTGTTACGGACCAATACAAAAGACCAATTTTTAAGAGCAATCTTCTTTTACAAATTTACTTTTCATCATCATTCTCTTACCCTTATCCCACTCTAAGTGGGGTCGGCATAACATATAAACATGTTGTAACATGATTTGGCTGCGATTTTACGACCGGCCGCCTGCCTGACGTCGTTTTTTAACTTACCTTAGTCGTATTTTACGACACCTCGGTAATAAGGAGGGTGGTCTATTATACTAAACCGGATACCACACGGTGGGTCAACATACCTTAGTCGCCTTTTACGACTCCTGGGTAAGAATTGAGGTTGTTCCATTCCACTCAGCCAGATACCACACGGCGGGTCGACTTATCTTAGTCGCCTTTTACGACACCTCGGTAAGAAATGAGGGTGGTCTATTCTACTCAGTCGGATATCATACGGTGGGTCGACTTACCTAAGTCGCTTTTTACGACACCACGGTAAGAAATGAGGGTGGTCTATTCTACTCAGTCGGATACCACACGGTGGGTCGACTTACCTTAGTCGCCTTTTACGACACCACGGTAAAAAATGAGGGTGGTAATATTCTACTTAGCCGGATACCACACGGCTAATTAACTTAATTAACGTTACTGTTACGGACAATCAATCTTTTTTTGCGTGCCTATGCCCAGCACTAGGATAGTAACATGCGATTACTTTTAAAAATTCGCATTGGAGCAGCGTAGTAAGGTTAAACTCTAACCCTTCCCTCCAACAAGGAGAGAGTTTGCAGTTGTATAGTAACAAACCTTTAAGTATTAAAAAAAAACTATTTAATTAAGTGCATTGTATTGCAATTTTGCGAAATAAGATTTCATTCTTCCTCTTCTTCTTTTAATAATGAAATACCATGCTACACTACATGGGACATATAATTTTTTGTAATCAGGAAAAACCCTTTATAGGTTCCACCGCTCAACGGGGACGAGCGGTGGATATGTCGGACTTTCACCGACTAAAAACCTGACAGTGCTCCACCAAGCTGCTGGTGGCGGGGACAGGGTACCGTTGGACACATTGTCCCCATCCCCGCCCGCAACTCTAAACCCCAGAAGTGCGCCACATCTGGGTCAATGTCTCTCTAAACTGCCTTTCCCTCCGCTAGACGCATCGGGATCACCAGACGCATCGACCGCCTTGGATATATCATATCCTACGATCACTTTCCGTGCGCTTATCACCACTAATCCACCAGGGTATCGCGCACGTATTATATAGTCACGTTAAAACGTCAACTATTCTCATTACACGTTAACGACTACGGCAATCTCGTTATATCGTTATATGGAACGTAAAACATCGTCTGAACATCGCTACGCGTGTACGCTAAAGAAACATAGGGCTACTGAACAAGCGTTTAGAACAACTATGCGACTTAATAAACTAACCTTGGGCATTTTTCTGCATTAAGTAGGTTATCAAGATAATATAATGCAATTTGCGAATCTATCGATATGTTCAGCGATACATTTATAAACTTAAAAAAAAAAATTCTTAAGCTCCATTGTTACATTTAGTTTATTTTAGTTAATTGTTGTCTTTACATATAATGATGTGCATGCTGTGGCACCTGCGTGCATTAAATGCCTTTTGTGGTGTATTTAGTTAAATCTAATGTTTTAATGTAACTCCCACGAATTGTACCGAAGAAATAAAAAAAAATGATTTAGTTATTTTTGGGGTTCTAAGGGTATGAGAATATTTTTTGCAAAGCTTTTATTTAACTTATCGTGTATGTATATGAAGGTGGAATCTAGCGAAGCTAAGAAATAAAGTTTTGTTAGAAGCTTTTTTAACTTTACTTGTTATAAGCTATACTAATATATTTTTTCTTCTTCAACTGATAGACCAATGACTGCTAAACAAAGATTTTTACACGGCATATCAACACCACACGATTTTTTGCCGCTTGGATCCATCGGCTACCCGTGACCTTTTTAAGGTCAATCCACCTCAAAGGGTGTCTACTGACGCTGCGCTTTGTTGAGTTTGTGATAGTCAACGAATGTAGTGCTTGTGTATTGTGGTCGCGGTGGTGGAGGTTTGTGCATGTGTTTTTACGAATCCTGCATCTATCAGGTATGAAAACGGATTGTCCACTCTACATTTAGCATTATATATATATATATATATATATATATATATATATATATATATATATATATATATATATATATATATTCCATTTTACTTCATCGCTGATTATAGCAAAATAATTGGATTATCACTTTTGTATTATGGATCTCCGCAAATTAACGCCTAATTCTATAAACTATTTGAGTACAAAGAGTTCCGCATTCGAGTTCAGAATGCATAGGTTACTGCAGAAAAAAATTGTAACCGGATTCGGTATCAAATACTTATAACCTAAAATCAGAAAGGACTATAAAATAAGTTTTTATTCTAATGGAATTCTAAAAAGTAACACGTGAATTTTTTAAGACGCTAGTCAAATGCTTATTAAAAAAATGCTTTTTCCGTGGCCAAAACTTGTTCGTTTATAAAATATTCGCAGCCTCTTGATTATCAGATGCTTGAAGGCTACAAGGCCCCGGAGCAGAAAGGATCATAATACATGTCGGAATTAGGTCCTTTATAATCTGTGTACACCCAAATTTCACTGAATAATAACAACGTTGACGTGATATACAGCTTTTGTTAAATCCATTATTGATATATAGAGTATATTAACCATGTTATCGAAATATATATTACGGTTTTAATCTTTTCACACGGGCGGAGCCGCTGGCGATTGCTAGTTTAAACATTGTTATCTTTATTCTTCTACATTAGCTATATGGTATCCGGCTGATTAGAATAGATCACCCTTCTTCATGCTAGTATATGATAACTATAAAAATGGTTTAAGTTGGCCAACTTTAAAAGCTAGACATGCTGTCGCGGGCCGTTATTTATTAACCGTTAACAATTTTGTAATACATGATTTTTGAATAACTTTCACCGTTTACTTCGCGCACTCAAAGGATTATTGCAAAAAATTTGCTTTTTTGCTACTTCTCTCCTATTTATTCATCTTAGCGTGATTATATAGTCAGTCTTCCTGGATAAATGGACTATTTTACACTCAAAGAATTTTTCAAATCAATCCAGTAAATTAGCGCGTTTAAACAATCAAACAAACAAACATACTCTTCAGCTTTATATATTAGTATTAAATGATACCATTTGAAGCTTAAATAATGATAAAATTAAACAGAAATTATCACAGGCGCATTAAGGGGGGTCATAATGGGGGGGTATCACCGCCACCTGAATGAATATTTCAAAGAGTTTTCATTCGAGAGAACGTTTATTTGTTACTCAGCCGCGCTCTAATTGCTTTCTTCCAATTCCACCCTGATAATGGGGTACGCGGCGCAAGGCATAAGCGGCAAGCGGCTATACGATCCTGTGGTGAACCCGATTATTACTACGAACTATTATTTTATCGAATACCTTAAAACGAGCAAATCTAATAACCTATATCTTTGATGTAGTTTTTGTTCTCCTTTTACGGAGCTATTTCAATATATATTTCATGTAAGCACGGGTTATTTACTAAAATTATCAAATTATGCTCTTGATGAAACGATAAATCCGTCTGAGTCTTCCAGGATCGCTCTGTTTTTTGTGATGAAGATATTTGCAGGGTTGGAGAGTCACAGAAGCTACTATTAATTTCAATACTACAGTCCACGCGAACGAATTTGCTCGGATAAAAGCTAGTCTTTAATATATAGATATTATAATATAGATGGAAAAAAGATGCGATGGATTGTGTGAAAAATGATATGCATGTTAAAGGAGTGACACCAGAGTTGACGAATGATAGAGGAGAATGGATGAAGACATATCCGCATTTTAGCAGCGTGGTAGGTCTTAGCTCCAACTCTTCTCTCCAAAAACGGAGAGAGGAGTGAGAGATTCCAGAGATATAATGAGAGGCCGTTACTTTAATATACTAGTAGACGAAAGAAAAAAATTCGCTTCTAATCGCTTTCACCTGTAACTTAAAGAGGTCATTATTTAGCGAGTTTGCCGCGGTTTTCTTGTCGCTACGGTGTTTCGCTTTTAATTAAACCCATTTCTTTGGTGCCAAACTGAAATTATCACTTGTTATGGAATCTATTCAATCACGCTTATTTTAACACAATAAATGTTTACAGAATAATGTTGTGATAATTAGTAAATTGGAAAAATGATATAATACAAGCAGAGTTAGCAAGTCATTCGTTGGTCTCGGTATTCGCTTCTACAATAAAATTCCGCAAACCATATTTGACTTGCCAACAGAAAGGTTTAAATTTAGTGTAAGAAGTATGCCTGTACGTATAACATATTACACTATTGAAGATTATTTAAATGATACAAATGCTTGGATTTCAAGATCATTTCAGCTTCATACATTGAGGTTACTTCATTGAGGTTTAATAATGTAAATTTAAAATGTTTAAAAGATTTACCGCCGAGTTTCTTGCTGGTTCTTGTTGGTAAGACCAACATTCCGAAACAGTTGTAGCTTCATTAATCATATTGATCCTTGACGATTCAAAAGTGCTTGAAATAGCTTACTTGAATAAAGATTTTTCGATTTGATTAGATACAACGCGCCACTTCGTTCACGTAAATTGAGTTTTAAATAATCTTTTTACCAATTAATAACCAATTTTTATAGTAAAATAATTATATGCCGTGTGGTATCTGGCTGAGTAGAATAGACCACACACATTTCTTGCCGAGGTGTCGTAAAATATGACTGAGTTAAGTTGACGTCAGGCAGGCAGCCGGTCGTAAAATACGTAACCAAATCATATGACAACATGTTTATAGCACGTTGTGCGACCCCACTTAGAGTGGGATAGAGGCGAGAGGATAATGACAAACCCCACATTTCTTAACAAGTTTTAGTAAAATACGACTGAGTTAAATTGACGTCCGGTCCGTGGCGGCCGAACGTAAAATACGTAACCAAATCATGTGACAACATGTTTATAGCACGTTGTGAGACCCCACTTAGAGTGGGCTAGAGGCGAGAGGATAATGACAAACCGATGACAAACGATGAGAGATATGAAAAGCTTTAATAACTTTTCTGTTTTATCTTTCGTTGCAGGTAACTTAACCATCAGATTACGCTATAATTAATAAAAGTCAATCATTTTACGACTTCCCACATGTCTCAACGTGAACGGCCGTTAACGGCATTTTTACAACCGATTCCAGTCGTAAACCTATTTGAAACAATTATCGTTAAATATTTACAGCTAATACGTGGTTACGAGATCGAATTTAATATTTTACTATCTCTATTACATGACTGTGTACTTTTTCGAATTGACAATATGCTGTTGGCTTTAATGGCTTGTAAAGTATTACAAGACGTAACGCAAAAGCTCTACTAGCTATGGGGCACGTCGTCCTAAGGGTGCCTCCTGTGAGGCCGGACCGCGGCTTAGGGCAACGTGTAGTGGAGGGCTGGTGGTATGACTGTGACTAGTCATCACGCTGTCGTATGAAGCTCTACTAGCTATGGGGCACGTCGTCCTAAGGGTGCCGCCTGTGAGGCTGGACCGCGGCTTAGGGCGACATGTAGTGGAGGGCTTATGGTAGGACTGTGATTAGTCTTAATATCGTCGGGAGTATGGCGGATGCCACGGCCAACCAAGGCGTTCTTAGGCCTTCCATCAACAGTTTTCTGTTGGTGAATCTCATGAGTTGGTGGAAGTCGTGGGTTGTACACGGTCCCAGTTTGCAATGTTTCAAATACACGCAATGTTTAATCTTTAATATTTAAATGAGTTAATCTTGTATGTATGTTTATTCGGAATCTCGGAAACGGCTCCAACGATTTTCCTGAAATTCAGCATACAGGAGGTTTTTGGGGAGAAAAATCGCAAGCAAGGTTTTATTTAAAATAAATCGTTTCATCCTTGTTTTTGGGCATTAAAAGTCTAAAATTTTCATTGAATAAATAAAACACTAGTTTTGCCGTTAATTGTCAAGTCAGCCTAGCTTATTCGGGGAACGGGTGGTCTCCATGAAAATACCTAAGATCAAGCCCCACCTACCCTATTATTATTTTTTTTAACTTACTTTTTTATTTTGTAAAATGTAATGAATTTCGTAAAATATAACGCGCCGAACATATCATTTCGGGTGCCATTGGTTGGCCATCCCTGACTTGTGTCACGTTCTCTCAACATTCAGCTATAACGCCTTCTAATTGAAGCTCAATTCTATAACTACGAGCACAACACCACTATCCATTAATCACTCAACTTCCGCCATATGATAAAGTACCGTCATTAGGAACGTATTATCTTGATCAAAGTTTACCCTTCCTACTGGAGCTTTTTTACACGTTTTAACCATTAAGCTCTCGATTATCCTCGTGTAAATCCTTATTGATTATTGTGTTGGATATTTTTCTGAACATAATACTTCAGCTAAAGAAGCACGTTATATCTTTAATATTTAAATGAGTTAATTATGTATGTATGTATGTATGTTCGCACGGGTATATTCAAATTCAAATTATTCTTTATTCAAATAAACTTGTAAACAAGTGCTTTTGAATCGTCAACTCTACTGCTGGTTCGGAAAGCTGTTCCTACCGAGAAGAGCCAGCAAGAAACTCGGCGGTTGCTCTTTTAAAAATATAATTCTTAATACTATTTACATTATGTCGTTACTGTCTTGTACAGGCTCAAAGAGAGCTATATCCACACATTCTTATCTTCTAAATAATCCTCAAGAGTATAGTAGGCTTTCTGTATCAACCTCTTATTAACAGTGTTTTCAAACTGCTGTAATGGTTAAGCTGAAATTGATTGCGGAATTATAAAATACTATGTCTATGTCACTCAGTAAAAAAAATGATAAAAACCTATCCAGTAGTTTTGTTTTATTCATTACTGCCCATGGCCCGCACGCGTTAGATTTGGAGTATAACAATTCTCCTTTCCCTATACCATGAAGATTCCTTGCTATCTTTGGAATATCTAAATTCAAAAATATACTTAACCAAAGACAAAATTACGTTTAGCTGTCATTTATATTTTGTTATTCCACGGCCATTTGAGTTTTGTTATTCCACGGTCATTTGAGTTTTGTTATTCCATGTCATAGTCGTTTTTGTTATACCTCGTTTTATAGTGACTTGACGGGATAAAATAAATGCGATCGAACGGGATAAAAAGTATGCTATGTCCGTCTCCTGGTTCTAAGCAACCTCTCCACCAATTTTCAGCCGAATTGGTTCATCCTTTCTTGAGTTATAAATAGTGTACTAGTGTAACTAATACCAACTTTCTTTTATATATATAGATTCGGAATCGCGGAAACGGCTCCGACGATTTTCCTGAAATTCAGCATTAAGGGAGAAAAATCGATGCAGCTAGGTTTAATTGAAAAGAAACGTTTTATATATATACACACAATATATATACACACGCACACGCACGCACGCACGCACGCACGCGCACCCACACACACACACACACACACACACACACACACACGCACGCACGCACGCACGCACGCACGCACACACACGCACAAGATTAACTCATTTAAATAATAAAGATAAATTGGGAAATACAAAGGATAAATATAAATGTAATCCAATCGTGTTTATTCGAATCCCTTCTTATACACTATTTCAGTGAACCGATTTAAACCGATTATTTACGCTAGATGCCCTTCTCGGCTCAGTGCCCGCGTGAATCGATTAAGAATCAGTTAATCAACGTTCGAAGCAATCATTGAAATTTACTCTGTTTATATAATAAGCCGAATGTATAGAGCTCCGTTTTATTGAATAACAGCAAATCACAAATTGTACGATACTCGGTTTTTATTAGGGAACTAGCAATCGCCCGCGGCTATTTTGACTGGCCCGTTGGAGCAGTGGGTAGTGACCCTGCCTACAGCTCCATAGGTCGCGGGTGCGATTCCCGCCGAGGGCCAACATTTTCTATAAATGAATTTGTTGGTCTTCAACCCTGGGTGTATATTTGTATTTAAGTATGTATTTAAAAATTATATAAGTATATATTCACCAGTTGTCTGTCTACCATAACACAAGTATTAAGTTACTTACTTTGGGGACGGACGACCGTGTCTGTAAGTGTCCCATATATTTATTTATTTTCATTTCTAAACAGGATTTCTATAGCCTATATGTTACTCCGGTGTATAAGGAATAATTGTGCCGAATGTCATCGATATTGTTTCAGCAGATTCGCTGCGAAAGAGTAACAAACATACATCCATACTCAAAAACTTTTGTATTTACAGTTGTCTGTCACCCATAACGCAAGTATTAAGAACCACTGCTTTAGTGTAGTTAGTTAAATATTAGTACATTACTTTAGTGTATCTCTGTTTGTTTTCGCTCATGTTTTCACGCAGTTTTCGCGTGATTGATACATTGTAATCCTTATTCTAATCACATATCACGGTACGAAACTATAAAAAGCTAATGTTTGTTGCTTTTCTATGTTATGGATCATTTTAAACACGAGTTTTGTACTCTACGCTTTATTGCAATTTATAATATTAGTAGGATGGGATACGATAGGACAGGGCTTCTTAAACTATGGGTCACAACCCCCAGGGGGGTCACACGGCCTGTTACTATCCCACTGCTGAGAATAGGCCTCTTCTCTCCGTTTTTGAAGAGAAGGATTGGAGCTAAGACCAACCACGCTGCTCCAATGCGGATTGGTAGGTTACACATAACTCCAGAACTCTAGAGATATACAGGTTTCCTCATGATATTTTCCTTCACCGAAAAGCGTGTGTTAAATTTCAATTTTCAATTAGACACATAAGTTATAACAGATAAACTCATTGGTGTCTGTTCGGGTTTGAACACGTGACCTTCTCGTAAGAGTCGCACGGTGTTACCACTGGGCAAACACAGCTTATATAGAATCTAACATATCACTAGTATATTAGGCAACCCTGAACCTGAACCAATAAAAAATTACAAGTAGGTCTTGTAATTTTTTATTGGTCAATATAAAAAAAATAACAAATGTAAAAACATCTAGAAAGCTTTGCTAATTGAGATCGCAGATTGACAAGCACGTGCCTGGGCACAGTTCGGCGCCGACCTTCGGCCAGTCGAATGACCTGAGCCACGGTCTAATGAACTGAGTGTGGAATGCGCTAACGATAAACACACGGAAAACATTATTTTTCTATCAGCACTGTATTAATAAATAAATTAAAAAAATCATCAATGTACATAGTATATTGTTACAAATTGTGAACAATGATATCTCTTTTTGAGGATGTATTCTCAACTAAATTATTGTAACTGTTCATAAACAAAAATATTAAATACTGTTGTCGCCAATGACTTTCGCTTTGTATTTTATAGCAACACCGTCATGAAACGAGTATCGCGCCCCTTTGACTGAAATGGACTGTGTCGTGTTGTTTCCTGTGGAGTCTTCCTATATATTGCTAAAACGTTTCAATTTCAGTCAGCCTACATAGAGATTTACGTCTTCCCTCAATAGCACAGTTATTCAAATGTCTCTCCAAGAGATACTTTGAAAAGGCCGAAGTGCATCCAAACCCGCTCATCGCGGGGATGGTCAAGTACACCTGCTTCGACAGGAAATTTAAGTCCAAGAACCATAGACGCCCTAGGAGCGTGCTTTATGACCTTGACGATCACATCACGATCGCCAACGCCCGATACACACACGCACATGCACACACACAGCGTCTTCGCCGGCGAAGACGAGGTCCCCGCTTCCTCACGTCAAGCGGACGGGGTGTCCAGCCCCGCCCTTTATGACATTAGGACTTTTCCACAAGTCCGATACAGTCCTCCACAACGCGTCGTTTTAAGCCGAGGTCCGGCCTCACAGGAGGCACCCTTAAGGCGACGCTCCCAGGATGTTGCGGGCCTCTCTCGAGACCCGCTCTCCCAGCACCTCAACCCCCGGCGAAGCTTCTGCGCTCGCCCACTCTCTCGGTGACGCTGTCAAAGCCTTCACGGCTAACACCCTTAGTTAGTGTTCGAAAAAAAAAACAGTTTTCGTTCATCATTAAAGAGAGGTGCATCTTGGAACGGGAATTGTGGTATTCCTATTACATCGTCTTATTGTATAGTGTGTGGGCTAACAGTACTAGCAATCCCTACTACTAGATAGCGGCTCCGCCTGCATGGAAAAATTAAAACCTTAACATAAAAATGGTTAAAGTTGGTTAACCTTAAAAGATAGACAAATGCTATCGCGGACTTTTAATTAAGAACTTTTAGAGGGGAACAATTCTGTTATACATGATTTTTTAATAACTTCCACCGTTTACTTAGGGCACGCAAGGAAAGTTTTAAATTTTGCCGTTGTTTTATTGCTGCTTCTCTTCTATTTGTTTTAGCGTGAAGTTATATAGCCCATAGCTACGATAAATGGACTATCTTACACTTGGAATTTTTCAAATCGGTCTAATAGTTCCTTAGATTAGCGCGTTCAAACAAACTCTTAAGTTTGGTATATGAGTATGGATTACTTTAAAAGTGGAATCTTTTAGGGAGAATTCAGAATATTAATTATCACAATATAAAAAATATGTTGCGACAGAAATTCTAAGAACGCGAACGCGAATATTACATACTCAAGACTCAAATAAAGGTAAAGGACTGAAGAAGTGATTTCAAAACAAATAAATAATAAGAGTTTGTTTTTTTGTTTGAACGCACTAATCTCAGGAACTACTGGACGAATTTCAAAAATTCTTTCAGTGTAAGATAGTCCATTTATCGAGGAAGACTATAGACTATAACATCACGCTATAATTAGGAGAGGAGCAGCAATTAAAAAAATAAGTTAACTTTGACGTGAGTGGTGTTGAACTACACCTCCCACGTGAAGGGCGACCAGACATAGCTGATAATTGGAGCGTTAACAGATTCTACCGGGCGTCATTAGGACCTCAGATCGAAAAAAGAAATATGTTTTCGGAAAGAAGAATTGGAGCTAATATCTACCAGGCTGCTCCAATGCGGATTGGTAGGTCACATATATTCCAAGAATTTTCTAGAGATATACAGGTTTCTTCAAGATATTAATCTACAATCATATTTCTTTCGGTGACATGATTTTCATCCCTCATTATATGACCATACCAACTTATTCTTGTTTTATTTTGTTTGTAATATGATACCAGATTAGTAATTGCTTTAACAATATGTCCAGTTATTTCTATGTTTGTTATTAAAACAAATTCGCTGCGGTGTTCAACCGCAAGTTATTAAATAAACTGTAGTTAAATTTAGTTCATTTCAGTACTTAGTGCTACTACTTGTACAAAAGTAATAATAAAATTATTTTGTTATAATCCGCGATGAAGTAAAATAGAAAATATAAATAATATACTAAATGTAAAGTGGACAATCCGTTTTCTTACCTGATACATGCAGGATTCGTTAAAAACACATGCACAAACCGAAGCGATTTTGTCGTGGAGTCTATCTCTTGATGATGCTTCGGTTGCGGAGCGAAACGATTGTATCATATCATCGATATGATTGTATCCTGCATGTATCAGGTATGAAAACGGATTGTCCACTCTACATTTAACATTATATATATTTTCTATTTTACTTTATCGCGGATTATAGCAAAATAATTTTATTATTACTTTTGTATTATGGGTCTCCGCAAAGTAACGCCTAATTCTATAAAGCTACAATTTGTATTACACCAACAAAATCCGCTCAAAATTTTTCACTCTAAAATTTATACCGCACATATTTTTTAAAGAGCTTTGCCGGCTAAGCTGACTTAAATGGCTAAACACTGACGTGGAAGCATGAGCTTCCGGCTAACGTAGCAGCTTAGCATATTTTTGTGTAGTTAATTGTGAGCTTTGGAAGCTTCCACCGCCATGCTAATCGGGTGTTTAGTTTTTATAAACTTTTAAGCACATATGATGTGCTATTTTAGCTTAATACTTATTTTTACTCTAAAGTATAATGCGCTAGAATATGTTCTTTTTTTAATTCTTCTTTAACTTTATCTTCTATATTCTTTACAAATTAACATCAACAAATAATCATCATGTTCCTTATCCCACTCTAAGTAGGGTCGGCACAACATATTACAAACATATTGCCACATGATTTGGATACGTATTTTACGGCTCGCCTAACTGACATCAACTTACCGTAGTCGTATTTTACGACACTTCGGTAAAAAAGAGGGTATATTCTACGTAGCCGGATACCACATGGCGGGTTAGCTTACTTAATAGTCGCCTTTTACGACACCTCGGTAAGTAATGGGGGTGGTCTATTCTACTCAACCGGATATTATATGGCTGATGTATATAACATACGATACGTATCCTTATTCTTCGGATGGGGTAATTTCATCAATATTGGTCCAGCGAATTAGCCGTGAAAGTGACAGACAGACAGACTCCCGCATTCATAATTTAAGTATTGATATCAAAGGGCCTGTTTCACAAGTCACTGATAAATTGTCCGATAGTTAACCGACAAATAAACTAAGTAACAGATAAATGTCTCTAAAAAGTGAAAATTTTGAAATAGATTTTTGCTATCCAGCAGATAAACAAAATAACAGCCACATGATCTACCTGTTAACTTATTAGGGACTTTAAGTGTTGAATAAGCCTATCAGAAACCTGAGAAACGCAAAATTCCGAGATATGTGTCAGATATGTTCCGTATAACTAACTGACAGTTTATTGGCAACTTGTGAAACAGGCCCTAAATCTCCAATAGTGTTGGATCAAACATTGGTAGAGAACTTTGAATGTGTGGCCAATTATAATAGATGCGATGCCAAGAATTCCCCCGCGCGTCTTGTTACATATATGTTTACAATTAAATTGGCATTTAGTACAAAATGACTATGTCACACGATCATATTAATTTCTTCATCACTGGTATTGTGTATTTCATTCAAATTCAAATATTCTTTATTCAAATAAACTTGTAAACAAGTGCTTTTGAATCGCCAACTCCACTGCTGGTTCGGAAAGCTGTTCCTACAGAGAAGAGCCAGCAAGAAACTCGGCGGTTGCTCTTTTTAAAATATTATTCTTATTATTGGTTACATTTAGTTATTACTGTCTTGTACAGAGTCAAAGAATAGCCACATTGACAGATAAGATATTTAGAGGCAGTAATTTATAGAGTTAGCCCTTACATTGTGTACGTTTATAGTACAAAAGTAATGATTATTATTAGTATTATTTTCCTATAATATGCTATATATTAGTTTAGACGTCAGGCAGGCGGCCGATCGTAGAATAAAAAGCCATAATATGTAACAACATGTTTTAGCCGTGTGGTATCCGGCTGAGTAGAATAGTACCACCCTCTTTTCTTACCGAGGTGTCGTAAAAGGCGACTAAGGTAAGTCGACCCGCCGTGTGGTATCCGGCTGAGTAGAATAGACCAACCTCATTTCTTACCGAGGTGTCGCAAAAGGCGACTAAGGTAAGATGACCCACCGTGTGGTATCCGGTTTAGTAGAATAGACCACCCTCTTTCTTACCGAGGTGTCGTGAAATACGACAGAGGTAAGTTGACGTCAGGCAGGCGGCCGGTCGTAAAAACGCAGCCAAATCATGTTACAGCATGTTTATAACATGTTGTGCCGACCCCACTTAGAGTGGGATAAGGGCAGGAAGATGATGAATATGTAACAACATGTTTAAAACATGTTCTGCCGAATCAAATTAGAGTTTCTTCTTCTTCTTTCTATTTGTAGAGAGGGATAAAAGCAGGATAATGATGAGTATTATTTTGTTTGAGAGAAAATCTATATAAAGCTATATCTAGACATGAAATATTCATACTCACCGATGGATTACAACATTACTAGTCCGCTTTATTCTAAGGCACTTACCTGAAACAAAATAATAATTTTCATATAAATTTCACCGCCCGGTGACGCTGTAAAAGCCGTTAGGGCTAACAGCATATAGTTATATATGAAGTTTAAGAGTTTCAGTACATATATTAATGTATGTACTTAAATCATTGTTATGTATTTATTATATAATATGTATTAGTTTATAGATTGCATATATATTACTTTTAGATATTTTTATGATGTGTAAATCTTTTGTCATTGTATTCGTATGTATTATTAGCATGTATTTAACTATAGAATAGTGCACCACCCACACCGTTGTTACAGTTCTCCTTAACCCAAGGGTCACCAGGAAGAGATCGCTACTAAGCGATAAGGCCGCCTTTTGTACGTTACAATTTATCTTTTCTTTGTTTTTATTGCTGTTTTTCTTTTGTGGTGTACAATAAAGAGTATAAATAAAAATAAATAATATAGTCAATTCGAAAAAAAAATCATACAAATTAACTCGCAATTCTTTATTTACTTTCTTTATTTGCCGAAATTTTCTAAAATCTAATACAAACATTTAAAAATGGCGCAAACACCAATGAAATTTCAGTCGCTCACCCAGTTTTAAGAATAGAACCATTTTACGGCCTATAAAATGTAGTACGCTCATAGAAATTACGGTTTGCTGCACAATCTCGTCGTATTCACGAATTTACGGCACTAAACATAAAGTCTATAATCGCTTGACACGTACCTAAGATGTTTCAATTAGTTTCGGTTCGAATCTTGTGGATTTCATTGAGTAATGACGAGACTGCGGAGGTTGGGTGTTGTTGCTTATTTTAATTAGCGATAAAAATGTTAAGAATACTTGAATTTGTCTAAGAAAATGGTATATGTTTCTATGGTTACTGACGCCTTTGTAATCTTTTAATATGTAAACAGAGATCTTTAATATTTAAATGAGTTAATCTTGTATCTATGTAGGCTATGTAGGTGCGTGTGTGCTTGTTTTCGGAATCTCGGAAACGGTTCCAACGATTTTCCTGAAATTTAGCTTGAAGGAGAAATGGGGGGAGGATCGATCTAGTTAGGTTTTATTTAAAAAAAAAATCGTTTTATACATATATAAAAATTACATTGAATATATAAAACACTCTTTTTACCTATAACTGTCAAGTTACCGTAGCTTTTTCGGGGAACGGGTGGTCTCTAGAATGATAGAGCCCCACCTCCTCAACTATTTTTAATTTTTTTAATTTTTTTTTTATATCTCATAAAAAAATTATCGAGCAAGGCTCGGGCACCCAGGGACCATTAAATTAACATGTACATATGTAATTACATAGTTAAAAATAAACCTTATTTGAGGTCTGCTTTTGTGCAACTTGCAGTCCTTGCTTAAAAACCTTTTCTCGCATTTTGCGAATAATTACAATATAAATAAATTAAATAAAATATGGGACACTTACACACACGGTCGTCCGTCCCCAAAGTAACTTAATACTTGTGTTTTGGTAGACAAACAACTGGTGAATATATACTTATTTATTTTTTATAAATACATACTTAAATACATATATACACCCAGGCTCAAAGACCAACAAATTCATTTATAGAAAATGTTGGCCCTCGGCGGGAATCGAACCCGCAACCTAAGGGCAGGGTCACTACCAACATTGTAGATATGCCGTTTCCTTCTGCCGGATTATTAGATGTGTCGATCTATTGAAGTGCGGGATTAGTGAGATTATACTGTACATAAAAGTAAAATATTATCCATCTAGAGCTTACACACACGATGTAAACGTGACCCGGCTAAAGTTCAAGTATGTTTGATATTAGTTAAGTTTTAATCTAGGGGCTTTATTACAAGACGCGTTTATTATGTAAATAGCGACACTCGGGAGCTTAATGAAGTTTTGCTATCTGGCATTCTATATCTACTATGGAATATCAGATAATACGTCCGTGCGTGTCACATGACGCACGTGTACACTAATCACTAATAGCTGATATAAAATGATATGAAAATATAAACATCATCATTCTCCTGCCCTTATCCCACTCTAAGTGGGGTCGGTACAATATGCTTTAACAATTTTGTGATGTGATTTGGAATTAAAATACCTAATTTTACGACCACCGCCTGCCTGACGTAACTTACGTTAGTCGCCTTTTACGACACCTCGGTAAGAAATGAGGATGGTCTATTCTACTTAGCCAAATACGATACATAGCACTACTAAAATATAAATGTGATAATAAAATTATTTTGATAAAATGCGCGATTACCGATTACCGAGGTGTCGTAAAAGGCGACTAAGGTAAGTTGACCCACCGTGTGGTATCCGGTTTAGTAGAATAGACCACCCTCTTTCTTATCGAGGTGTCGTAAAAAATATATGTATGTACCGATGTGTTATGGCTTGTACTAGTAAGGTTTAAAAAGTTTAAGAGTTACAAGTTAAGATAAAAGCAGTTGGCGGAAAAAAAAAATTTGTACACCCTTGTGGGGTAGCTTACAGTACTGTGTGCTAATTATAAGATCCATTTAATACTGTAATGCACAAATAAATATTTGATTTGATTTGTGATATCCGGATAGTAGAATAGACCACCCTCTTTCTTACCGAGGTGTCGTAAAATACGACTGAGGTAAGTTGACGTCAGGCAGGCGGCCGGTCGTAAAAACGCAGCCAAATCATGTGACAGCATGTTTATAACATGTTGTGCCGACCCCGCTTAGAGTGGGATAAGGGCAGGATGATTCTCCCTATGTATTTTATTTTTACAATTATTTACAGAATGTCTTTATGTACAACAGCTTTCTTGTCATTACACAATACATACATGTTTTCTTTAGAGATAACTCTTGCTGAGATTAGCACGTTCAAATAATCAAACAAAACTCTTCAGTTTTATATATCAGTATAGAAATATAGATTACTTTTGCAAGACAAATAACTTATTCCCGCGATACTACTTAATGTAAACTCAATAATGAGAAATAGATTACAGCCACAACGGGACAAGGGGGTAGACAATAGACTGAGAACACCCTTACCCCATTGTATCTGATTGTAAAAGCGCTCGAAAACTAAGAAGTAATGGGGGAATTGCTTGAATTTGCAAGTAAATGCTTTGAATACATCTATACTTATTATAAAACAAAGGCCCCAAAAGCTGTCTGTCTTTATGTGATCGATTTTCTCAAAATGTAAGCACTGAATGGAGTTTTGAACGGTTTAAATTAATCTATACTAATATTATGTAGTATTACCTATCAATCCGCATTGGAGCAGCGTGGTAGGTCTTAGCTCCAATCCATCTCTCCAATAACGGTCAGAAGAGGCCTATGCCCAGCAGTGGGATAGTAACAGGCCGCTACTTAATATTATGTAGTAGCACATTACATAATATTAGTATATATTAGCTTAAACCGTTCACTAATATTATAAAGAGGAAAAAATTGTATGTATGTTTGTAATGTTTTCACACAAAAACTACAAGACCGATTTCAGAAATTCTGTCACCATGGGAAAGTTGCATTTTTACTGAGCGACATAGGCTATATTACATTTTAAAAAAATAGGAATCCGTTATAAAAATGTAATAAGGTGTAAAAAAATTAAAAATTTCGCGCGTATAACCGTGGTTTCAGCTTCCCGAAGGATATTACTAGTAAGTAATACAATTCTTCGCGAAGGTTTACGTTAATACCGTTTTATGTTTAAATACCGTTTTCGGTTAAATTGTGTTTAAAAGGTCGTGCTGTTGTAAAAAAAAACTCGCCTGCTGTTACGTTCATTTATTTATTAGGTATCCTACAGCGTAACAAAGTTTTTACTTAATACATATTAATATTAACATCTTAAACTAAGACCATATAAAGATTACACAATTAGTTTTATTTTTATTTTTATATAAAATATTTACATAAAACAAAAATAAAATTTACGTTAGTACTTAGTACTAGTTAGTCGCTGCTAGTAAGTTTCTGCTGGTTTACGCAGAAATACACTACAGTAACGTACTAGAGAATTGTAGATCTACAAATATTAATGCGGTAAAGCGATCTAGCTAGGTTTATTAAAAAAAAAGTCGTTTTATACCTTTTTTCAGGCATCGAAAAATTGCTCAAATTGACATTGAATACAAAAAAACTATTATTGCTGTCATTTCTAAAGTTGTAATAGCTCAGTGGGGACGGGCTGAGTAAAGAAGTAAAAATGCCCGGGATCAAGCCACAGATATCACCACCCCTTTTTTGCATTTTTTCTATTTGCATTTTTTATATCTTTTAACAAAATTGGCGAGTATAGCTCGGTCACCCATATATAGAATTGGTTAAGGTAGTTTTTTCTTTACCCGGAAAGGAACTGCTCCCAATAGCACTCGATAAAATAAATAAGGTAAGTGCACTAGTAATTGACCATGTACTAGTAGTTGACCGTTTTGTATGAAATTTGAAATAATATAAAAAAAATATTTTTGTACATCTATTAACAACTGCCCAGAAGCTCAGAACTGCAGCCCATTATTTAATATTTTAATATTAATATTATTGATTTTTTTTTTATTAGCTACAACAAACAAAACGCCTATTATTTAAAAATTCATACAAAACTGTCATCTACTAGTACATTGTCAATTACTAGTGCACTTACCTTAGTTTTGATTTGGTTTGTATATAAATAGTGAAAGGGATTGGACAGTGTTACCAATAACTGCTTTATTAGTTTTTAGTCTGCGTTTCCGATCAACTAAAAGAAGCGGGAAACATTTTCTGACAGGTGACGTTCCGGGCGTGGTATTACTCACTTTTCGTTTGACCGTGCAAGTACAATAAATTCGTTGTAGCAGTGAATATAAATGAATAAATAAATAAATATATGGGACTTAATGATTTCATACTTGAATATTCGTGGTTTGAAGACATAATTATAAATTATTAGTTTCGGGTACATACCACGGTAATTTGTTTTGATTCGCCGATATTTCGACCCAATTGCATGGATCGTGGTCACGACGGAACGGACGGTGGTCAGTTCCGTAATAATTTATAAATATATGGGACACTTACACACACGGTCGTCCGTCCCCAAAGTAAGTAACTTAATACTTGTGTTATGGACAGACAACTGGTGAATATATACTTATATATTTTTAAATACATACTTAAATACAAATATACACCCAGGCTCAAAGACCAACAAATTCATTTATTGACAAATGTTGGCCCCCGGCGGGAATCGAACCCGCGACCCGTGGTGCCGAAGGCAGGGTCACTACCCACTGCGCCAACGAGCCAGTCTATATTTTCATCAGTTTATTATTTTCGACTAGCTAACAATAGTTATGAAATCTTAACTACGGTGGCGTTAATACATAAGTACCTTCTCTCTCAATATTTAACCGCAACTCCCCATTCGCGATAAGCGTGGATCTTTCGCATTACGCCTCATAACGTCGATACCGAAGCAGGCGTTCGAACTTATCTCAGTCGGACGTCCGTCGGGTTATCTCTAGCAAAATGGCGCCACATATTCGAGCTGCAATACTAAGATGTTCCTTTGGCTTGGAGTCGATTATCTTGTTTAAATATTGTTAAGGAAGGACCAGAAGTGAGTATAATTAACTTCCGGGTCTAAACAATAATTATAACTTATAGTTATCACTACATAGTATAAAACAAAGTCACATTCTTTGTTTGTCCATATATTCCTACGTATGCTTAATTCTTTAAAACTACGCAACAGATTTTGATGCGGTTTTTTAATAGATAGAGTGATTCAAGAGGAAGGTTTATATGTATAATACTATTCAATATGGAGTAGAGAAATACTGTAATTTTTGAGGTTTCTAATAAATATCGTAAATAATTACATTTTTTTCCGCTTACATTGCAAACGCAGGATAAACCCTACGAGATTTATCAAAATGATGTACTAAGAATTTGTACACCTTGAAAAGGTCTACAGAAAGGTCCGCGATGGTATATGTCTATCTCTTATGGATAACCCACAATAGCATTTTTTGTCATTTACTTTTTACGAAAAATAATGCCTTATTTTTGAAGCAATTTTTATACAATACAGCTTTAATCCTTATCCAATTAAATACCTTAAATTCATTGTTGATTTAATATAGATCAATATGGCCTTTTACAGCATGTTATTTAAAAAAACATTTTCGGAGATATCACACATTTAAAATCCCGCGAGGAGGCCGCGCTTCTCCCTAGAGCACTTCGAATTCAGCAGCGATCGGACGCGCGACAGTCGCTCTTTCAAGAGTAACCCCTAAAGAAAACATGTTTGTATTGTCTAATAATGATAAGAAAGCTATGAATGTTGTATATTAAGACTATTGTAATTAATTTTAAAAATAAAATACATAGGGAAAAATGTAAAAATAAATAAATAGTATATGAATTTAGATATTAGATATAGCAGGAAATCTTCTTGGTATAGGGAGAGGGGAATTGTTTTTGAAAGAAAGAAAGAAAGAAAGAAAGAAGATATTTATTCGAAATAATGCATCACTTACAGGCTAACATTCTCAAAACTATACTAAACATGCCTTAACTAATAACGAAATAACTATTTTAATTACTAACTATAACTACTACTACTACTAGTGGTATATATGATTATATACCACTAATCCTCCACTCTTGTCACGTACCTGTCAGTGGTGCAATTTTTCCAATAGGTATGCCACTCAGGATAGTACTGACATCTGCCGGCGCAGCGTGTCAGCCCTGATTTTCAGTGGCACCCTAGATATATTTATATACATACATAAATACTATATATATAATTATAATATATATTTTATATGTGATAGGCAGAGTCTGCTGAAAGTTATATATTAAGTTCTTAATACAAAACACACTACAATACTACATACATGAGAACTAATTAAAAAAAAAAAAAACACAAAAACAAAACAAAAACATAAGCGGAAAATAGCACAATAGGTTTTTAACTTTGAAGTTGCTGGGTAAATAAAAATGCTTTATATTTAAGTCTGAAACCGTTTACATTTTTAAGAATTCGTAGTGGCGGTGGAAGATTATTCCAGCACTTCGTCGCCGCATATCGAAAACTACCCCTAAAGGCTGCAGATTGATGCGATGGTGTGAGTAATCGATAGGAAGACCCTCTTGTGACATGTTTGGATTGGTAATCCCTTGCCCATCGTAACTTCTTATATAGATATCCTGGAGTCTGATTTTGAATTATCCGGAATAACTGAACAGCGAAATGCAGTTCCCAGCGATAGTTCATCTTTAGCATTTGGGCATCGTTAAGGTAAGGAGTTACATGATGGCGAGGAGGGATGTGAAAGCAAAAGCGCGCACAAGCGTTTTGTACTCGCTGTTTAATCTTTATAGAGCGCGCGAGTAGTCTGGGACCCAAAACAGCATCTGCGTAATTAAACTTAGATAACACCAGTGATTCACATAGCATAATACGTAAGTTTGTGCTAAGTACGTCTCTTATCTGATATAGAACTTTAAGCCGGTAAAAACAATTTTTAGCCGTATTAAGAATCTGCTTCTCAAAACGCAAATTCTCATCCATAAGTAAACCTAAATTCCTCATTTCACTAACTCGCTCAATATTTTCGTTCTTAATGCTAATTGATAAATTGTGATTAGAGATTTTGAGAATTTGTTTCTTGGTACCGAGCAACATATATTTGGTCTTAACGGGATTCAATACTAAAGTATTAGCTTCGGACCAGTCTGCGATGCTATTCAGATCTCTATTTAATTTAGATACATACTCACATGTGTCACCTGGTTTAAATGATATATAGAGCTGGATATCATCGGCGTAAATATGGTAATAGCAATTTTGTATTTCCGCTGTGATATCCGCGCTATACAATGCAAATAGTATTGGACCCAAAATTGATCCTTGTGGCACTCCTCTTGTTACCCGAGAGGAATCTGATGTCAATTTTGTTCCATCACGCTGCGTAACCTGAACCACCTGCCTGCGATAATTGAAATAACTTTGAAACCAACCTAGCGTATGATTGTTAAAACCATAAAATTTTAATTTTGAAAATAAAAGTGATCTATTAATAGTATCAAAAGCTCGCGTGTAATCAAGAAACACAAGAATTGTGCCTTTTCCAGCATCCTGTGCACTTAAAATATTATCAACCACGTCAGTCAAGGCAGTTGTAGTGCTATGTTGCTTTCTGAACCCCGACTGAACTGTTGGCAATATACCATTTTTCTCTATATAATGCGTTAATTGATTGTAAACAATTTTTTCCAAAACTTTAGATAAACAGGGTAATATATTTACTGAACGCAAGTCGTTCAGCTCACAAACGTTATCTTTTTTAGGGGTTGGTCTTACTAAAGCCAATTGCCACTGGTTAGGAAACTTACCGGTTTTTAGGGATGTATTTATGATTTTAGTAATGGCATTAAGACTATAGGGAAGCGTAGATAATAGCATCTGCAGGGTTATACCATCTTCTGCTATTGCGTTTGACTCTAAGGAATGGATAACTTTCAATACAGTGGTACTGTCGGTCTCGTGTAAATTGAAAACAGCTGTAGTAAACTTACTTGACTCATAATAATTAATAGAAGATTGAGATGCATCATTTAGGCCTGGCACGTCTAGAAAATGTTTATTAATTTTATTGGGGTCATTCAAGTGTTCAGGTAGAAATAATTTTTGCTCATTCTTAAAGTGAATATGTTTTTTTAAATGAGACCAAAGTAATCGCGATTCCCGATAGTTATTATTAATGTACGTGGAGAAATAAACAGATCTTTCAGAGTTAGTCGCGTTGATAACTTGTTTTTTTAATGCTTTGTAATAATTAATATGAGAATCTACTTTTGTTGACCGTGCTCTCCGGTACGCTGCGTCTCGAAGCCTCATCATCAATTTAATATTATAAGTTATCCACGGAAAATGGTGTTCTTTTATATTGATATTTTTCACAGGAGCTAGTAAATCAAACACCCATAATATTTTGTTATTAAATTCAACAATCATATCGTCAACTTCATTTATCTCTACTATGTCATCAAAGTTTGCGTAAACTAAAGTTTGCTGAAGTAAATCTGTATCAATATCTTTAATAGGTCTGTAACATATTTTTCTGGATTGCGATTTTGTAGTTGATAAATTCAATTCACATGATATAAAAGCATGGCGGCTCAGATCAGGTATATAGTCAACTAGAATCCGCTTTACACGTACGTTCGAACAAATAAGATCAAGTAAAGTTTCGCTGTCAGTGGTAAAGTGTGTGGGCTCGTTCACGTATTGTTTTAGATTATTTGTTACGAGAAATTCATTTAAAATTTTAGTGTGAGAACAGTCTGCATTGAGGTAATTAATGTTAAAATCTCCTACTAGAACCATTACATCATAGTATGAAAATGTTGTGATGGTTTCCGCCAAATCATCAATAAACCCTCCAACATTGAACCAAGGCGGTCTATAGGCGGTGCCTATGATCACAGTTTTTCCGTTCACCGTAATCTTTATCCAAATTTGTTCTATAGACATGGAAGATGGGGTAGGCAAGATGCGCACTGACAGTCCTCGCTTTATATAGAAACCAACCCCACCGCCACGACTGCGCACTGTCTCTGAACGTGGGACGTGTATCAAGCGATAGCCCGGCACAGTAGGTGCCCGTCCTTCTTCCCCCATTTTGAGCCAGGTCTCATTTATTGCTATCAAATCGACCGAGTGGCGATCCATCGCAACTATAAATTCGTTGTGGCGATTACCGAGCGATCCTGGGTTTAGTAAACCAATTTTCAGGTTTCTTAATTTTAACATTGCTTATAAAAATTAAATTTATATGATTTACCTGATTCGGCCACTCGTATCACAAACAACGAATATAACATAAATATTATAACGAAAATAACCCTTTCAAATACTCGTAAAAAATTTCTTTCATTATTATTAGAGAGTAAATAATATTTTATTGTATAAATGACGACCCTGTACATTTGCCTAGCATATTTCTGTAAGTACGACATTCCACCACTGACAAATAACATAGTTCCAATAATTATTGAACTTAATTTAATACATGGTTTATTTTTAATTATAACAATTTTACGATAAAAATATATTATATAAAATATATTAAAAGTGACGGTGAATTTTATATCCCAATATTTCGTATGTATCTTATTATAACGCTTATTACTATTTATAAAACCTATAAAACTACTTTTATAAAAAACGGATATGGATAGATTTAAATCGAGTCGAAAGAAAGTTCCTGTTCCGAACCAACGGGTTTTCCTCCAAAAATTATGCTTAAATCCGTCTCCGATCGAATACGGCGTACCGTTGCGCCTGCGTCCTTTCGTGCAAAAATGCGCCCACCTTTGGTCCACACATATCGCCAGCTATTCCGACGACCAGATTCTCGTGCTTTAAAAAACAGTTCTCGGTTAACGCGAGTCAGACGTTCATTTATAAAAATTTGTTGCGGATTTCCCTCAATGATGCCCGTTGTGTCTGTACGACGACGCACACGGGCCGCGCGCAATATTTCTTCTTTTACTGCTCTGCGAGCTAGTCGCACAGTGAGGGGCCGATGCCGGGGACGATCATCTGATTCTGACCCAGTACGACGTGGACCACTTCGTGTAGCGCTAACAATATCGGTCGATTCTAAGGTCACGCCCAACTTTTTCGCAACCAAGCATGTTATGTGTTCAACACTTTCCCCAGGGGATTCAGGTAAACAAGATATTTGTATGTCATTCATGAGACAATCCTGTTCCCGGTCATTTATTTCAATTTTCAGTTGACTTATAATTTCCGTCACTTGAACGCCGTTCCTGTTTTCATCGTTAGAAGCAAATTTTTTCTCAAGAGATGACATTCTGCTCTCTATATTGTCAAATCTAGTATTGAATTCAATTATTGAACCATTCAACCGAGCCAGTTCCTGCCTGAATGACGTCACCTCGTGCGTGACTGACACCAATTCAACCCTAAGAAGATGGATTTGCTCTAACAAAGAGGAATTGCCAGAAGAAGTAGGTGATAAGTTTTCTTCCCCCGGGTTCGCCTTTTGCAAGATTTCCTTATTTGTGCTCTGTGCATCGGTCTCACTAGTTTTCTTCTGGTCTGAGACCATAGCCAAAATCTTAATCTTACATTGCCGACAATATTTTCCCGCCGAATTATTAGAATTTATTTTGAGAAGGCAGGTCCGATGACATACTACCAAGCATGTTGTGCATTTCACGCCGTCTATTGTAGCCAAGAACTTTCCGCATTCCCCACACTTGTTGGCCATTTTACAATATATTTTTCAGAATGCAACTGCTTATAACAATTGTCTACAACAATATATATGGCACTTTTTCACAATAATTTTAACTTCCATAAAATTAAAAGTGCAAGCGTAATGGTAGTTTATGGGGTTCAACTTTTTATCATATATTGTTTTGACGCTAGATGGCACTGCACATCAAGAATTGCAACAACTAAAGATTTAAAAGTGCACAGAAGCGAAAAGATAGTTTTCGATATTCAGCCTTGTATCATGTATTCCTTTGACACTAGATGGCACTGTATAACAATATTTTAGTTTTGTATCCAAAACTTTAATTAAAAAAATTTATTGCCACAGTTATACTTTAAATAATTCCATAAACAAAAACAAGTTTCTGTTGTTCTTTAATTTTTCAAAAAAAAAAAAAAGGTTTACTTATTCTTACGATTTTCTGTTGCCTTTGTAGGTAGATATGTTTATCTCAAGCTGATATTATAACAGAGATTATAATATATTTTTGCATAACACTCATATCCACTACTATTCTTATTAAGTAACTAATCACTGGCACATAAAGTAACTTTCTATAAAACTTCTTGATGTATTATTCGCGTTTTATATTTTAAATTTAACAATTCTTTCGAGAGACAACCGACACCGCCTATCACATAAAGTAATATCACACTGTAATTTACACTGTAATTACACTGTAATTTACACAAAGTAATTTTTCACTGAGCGACAAACTATATATTTTATATAGCCCGTGCGAAGCAGGGACAGGCCGCTAGTAGGTATATTATAAAAAGCGACGATATTTCTTCTTTATTCTTATTCAATAAATAAAAAGCAGTTTTCCCAGAGTCAACCCATTCACTCTCTCGCAACAACTCAATGAATAACAAATAAAAATATGACAGCCACAATGATTTTTCATATTAATGACCAACTCTATGAAGGAGGTTGTATTAAAAACATGTTGTAACAATATACTATAAATATAGCTATAAATTATCCAGCGGATGATACTATAATATAAAGTTTCATGGCAATCAGAGTATTTTATTTACTGCTAAATTCTGTTCCGAGGGTAGTTCGTAACCAGACTGAGCGACAGCAACGCGTAGCTAGACGACTAAGGTAAAAGGCAACTAAGGTAAGTCGACCCGCCGTGTGGTATCCGGTTGAGTAGAATAGATAACCCTCATTTCTTACAGAGGTGTCTTAAAAGGCGCCTAAGGTGGGTTGGCCCGCCGTGTGGTATCCGGCTGTGTAGAATAGACCACCCTCATTTCTTAAAAAATTGTCATAAAAGGGGACTAAGATAAGTCAACCCGCCGTGTGGTATCCGGCTAAGTAGTATAGACCACCCTCATTTCTTACCGAGGTGTCATAGAAGGCGACTAAGGTAAGTCGACCCGCTGTATGGTATCCGGTTGAGTAGAATAAATCGCCCTCATTTCTTAAAAAATTGTCATAAAAGGGGACTAAGATAAGTCAACCCGCCGTGTGGTATCCGGCTAAGTAGTATAGACCACCCTCATTTCTTACCGAGGTGTCATAAAAGGCGCCTAAAGTAGGTTGGCCCACCGTGTGGTAGTATTGTATATGGTGGTATCCGGTTGAGTAGAATAGATGACCTTCTTTCTTTCTACGACTACCTACTTTCTACGACTAAGGTAAGTTGAAGTCCAGTAGGCGGCCGGTCGTTAAAAATCATGTGACAACATGTTGAGTCGACTCCACTTAGAGTGGAATAACGGCAGGAGAATGACAATATTATCAAATCTGGAGCAGCGGTGGCGTTAATACGTGAGCATACATCTTCCTGCCCTTATCCCACCCTAAGTGGGGTCGGCACAACATGTTATAAACATGTTGTCACATGATTTGGCTACGTATTTTACGACCGGCCGCCTGCCTGACGTCAACTTATCTTAGTCGTATTTTACGACACCTCGATAAGAAAGAGGGTGGTCTATTCTACTCAACCGGATACCACACGGTGAGTCGACTTACCTTAGTCGCCTTTTACGACACCTCGATAAGAAAGAGGGTGGTCTATTCTACTTAACCGGATACCACACGGTGAGTCAACTTACCTTAGTCGCCTTTTACGACACCTAAGAAATGAGGGTGGTACTATTCTATTCAGCCGGATACCACACGGCGGGGCGTTAATACGTGAGCATTGAAGAAAACTTCGCGATACTAATCAAGGTATAAAACGTGAAGTCAACACAAAATTTTATATACCATTTAACTGTACGCTTTGTTACCGCGTTTCTAAAGAAAACGTGTAATGTTACGATTCAATAAAGAATTATACAAGCACTTAAGAAACCGCCTTATGATCCGCCCTTTTAACTTTACAGCTAACTTTAATGATCGCCGTGTAGTTTACTTTAACATTTTTACAATTAAACTCTTGATATAGCCGCTTATTTATTTACAAGCCAATTATTGACTTGACAGGCCCGTTGGCGCAGTGGGTAGTGACCCTGCCTTCAGCACCGCAGGTCGCGGGTTCGATTCCCGCCGAGGGCCAACATATTCTATAAATGAATTTGTTGGCCTTTGAGCCTGGGTGTATATTTGTATTTAAGTATGTATTTAAAAAATATATAAGTATATATTCACCAGTTGTCTGTCCATAACACAAGTATTAAGTTACTTACTTTGGGGACGGACGACCGTGTGTGTAAGTGTCCCATATATTTATTTATTTATTTATTATTTAATTATTTACTACGCAAATACATCATCATCCTCCTGCCCTTATCCCACTCTGAGTGGGATCGGCACAAAATGTTATAAACATGCTGTCTCATGATTTGGTTACGAATTTTACGACCGGCTGTTTTTGTTAACCATAATAATGGTTAAAGTTGGTTAACCTTAAAAGTTAGACATATGCTGTCGCGAACTTTTAGAGGGGAACAATTTTATAATACATGATTTTTGAATAACATTCTTTAACCGTTTACTTAGCGCACGCAAGGAAAAATTAAAATTTTGCCGTTTTTGCAATATTTTTTATCGCTGGTCCTCTCCTATTCATCTTATCGTGATATAGCCTTCCTCGATAAATGGACTATCTTACACTCTTACAAAAATCTTACAAAAATTATTCACATCGGTCCAATAGTTCCTGGGATTAGCGCGTTCAAACAAAAAAACAAACTTTACACTTTATTTATTAGGTATCTAATGTTTTAAGTCTGCAAATATTAATTTTTTTATATAGTTTTTCGTTATTTTTTTTCTGTATATTTTACCAGTATTTTACTTCTTGTCCTTTTCCTTCTGTTACTCTACGGTTGACTGGAAGAGATCCCTTTTAGGGATAAGTCCTTTGTACATGTTCTTTTTTTACCTTTTCTTTCTCGATATATATGCCATCATCATCATTCTCTTACCCTTATCCCACCCTAAGTGGGGTCGGCACAATATGTCTTCTTCTTCCATTCTCCTCTATCATTCGTCAACTCTGGTGCCACTCCTTTAACATGCATATCATTTTTCACACAATCCATCCATCTTTTTTTGGCCTCCCCCTAGTCATACATCCATCCACATACATATTTAAAACTCTTTTCGTCACATGATTTTCATCCCTCCTCATTACATGACCGTACCAACTTAGTCTCGATATATATGTATGTACTATAAAGAATAAATAAATAAATAAAATAATATTACAGATATCGCAATGTACAAGAATAATATCGTATTTTTTCCAGCAAAAGCGGTATTATACCTAACCCTGACAACACTAAGATAGCGCACAATAAGATATTAATTCTCATAACGCCTGTACAATATATTTTCATAGCAGAGATTCATAAAGAAGCACCTTATATTTATGAGCGGCATTAGTGCTGAGCTGCTCTCGCGAGATTAATGACACCTATAGTCCGCAATTTGTTGTGTCTGCCACGTGTAGATATGCGAGACTAACAAGGTACTTCTACCTAATATTAATTACTAGCGGCCTGCCCTTGCTTCGCACGGGTATAAAATATAACGCCCATATCACTCAGTGAAAAAAAATGATTAAAATCGATCCAGTATATTTGATTTATTCATTACTGCCCGTGGCCCGCAAGCGTTAAATTTGGAGAAAAACAATTCCCCTCTACCCATACCAAGAAGATTTCTTGCTATATATAATATCTAAATTTATATACTACATATTTACTTTTTACATTTTTCCTTATGTATTTTATTTTTACATTAACTAATTACAGAATGTCTTTATATATAACATTCACAGCTTTATCTATCATCACAGATATCTAGTACTTACGTGACCACTTTGCTCGGTATTTTCTTTTAAAGATATGCCGTGTGGTTTCCGGCTGAGTAGAATAGACCACCCTCATTTTTTACCGCGGTGTCGCAAAAGGTGACTAAGGTAAGTCGGCCCGCCGTTTGGTATCCGGCTGAGTAGAATAGACCACCCTCATTTCGTAGCGTGGTGTTGTAAAAGGTGACTAAGGGTATCTTCGCTGTGGTATCCGGCTGAGTAGAATAGACTACCCCTTTTTTACCGAGGCGTCGTAAAAAGGGTGACTAATGTAAGTTGACCTGCCGTGTGGTATCCGGCTGAGTAGAATAGACCATACTATTTTTACCGAGGTGTCGTAAATGTAACTAAAGTAAGAGACGGTGTTGTATCCAGCTGAGTATAATAGACCACCCCAATTTCTTATTATTACAGTATTTTCATTATATCATTATAATTATACTGAACAGTGTTTCAAAATTCAAGTCATTTTTCAAAAAAAAAAAACAGGTATAAAAACAAAATAAACGTTTATTATAAGAAGACTGCGCCTTTTGACGAATCGCTCTCAGCGTCTTCGCGTCGAAAACACCGCCACGATGTAGTTATATTTTAGCGGGGATAATATTGTAAATATATCGTTCCTACCCGCTTTTCTTAGAGACCGTATTTCAAGATTGGAAGATATTTATGGCAAGAGAGTATCTGTTTACGCGCATCGTAACTGCAAAATTTAGTTTATGGTTTCCACTTTTTTATCATCTGGTGTTAAGAGACAATGTTGAAAATGGTAGGTACTTCGTACAGATTAACATTATTTTTATGCTTCAATTTGAAACATTTTATAGTTGGACAGAAGTTACAATAAAATTATTTTACTATAATCCGCGCTTGTTAAGAGAATATACGTAATGCTGAGTGTATGAAGTAGGCAACATTCACATGCCTTATACATGCATGACAAGTTACCATACGTATCACAACCACGTCGCTAACACCAACACCCCACAAACAGCACTACACACACTCACTACTACAATCTCTACGATCGTTTCGCCCTGAAACCGAAGCATAACAGGAGGATAGGCTCCACTAACAAAATCGTAATCTCTTATATTCAAATGAGTTAATCTTGTATATATAAATATATTTTCTGATTCTCGTAAACGGCTCCAACGTTTTTCCTGAAATTCAGCATGTAGGGGGGGTGGGGATAGAAAAATTGATCTATCTAGGTTTTATTTTAGAAAAAATTCGTTTTATCCCTGTTTATGAGTATTAAAAATATGTTATAATGCAGAATTGAAAGCTAAGGATGTTTTTAGCTGTCAAACATTATGTTGCGATAGCCGATGGGTAACGGGCTAACCGAAAATTTTTAAAGCCCGGGTTCGAATCTCACATGTCAACGGCGTCTTTTTTTACTTTTTTTAAATATACTTCTTTATATCTTTAAAAAAATTGCCGATCAAGGCTTGGTCACCCAGGCACTGTATTGTAATATCTAATGTATGTATGTATTAGGGGGACCCATAAGTAATCAATTATTTTGCGTTCATAGATAAAATGTTTTTTTGAAATGACATTTTTATTTTCTAATCGTTTATGTAATAACTATAATTTGCGATGACTTGTTGCGATCGTTCCTGCAAAAGTTCAACCCCCCTCTTGAACAAGTGGGGAGGAAGTGACTCAAAATATAACGCAAGGTGCGTTTGGACATCGGATAGGAAATTCAATTTTTTTTCGAAACGAATGATCCAGTGACCTGTACCTGGTGGTAGTCCGACAGTGCTAGGTCTGGAGAGTATGGAGAGTGCGGTAGAAGTTCCCATGCTAACTACTTAGTTTTTTATTGAGTAATCTTCGCGGCATGAGGACGGGCATTATCTTGTTAGGGTATCACACCTTTTCTATTGACTAAAGCTGGTCTTTTTTCTATAAGTGCGCCCTGTAACTGTTGTTATTGTTGACAATACAGGTCAGCAGTAACTGTCCCCTTGGTTTCAATAATTTTTAATACACAATACCTAAACAATCCCAACAAATACACAATAACACCTTAATCAGGGATAGGGTTGGTTTAGTGGGTGGAAGAGGTATCTAGTTTGCGGACAGCCATTGTTTCGATCGCTTTATGTTATAATAAAGGAACCATTTTTCATCTCCAGTTACGATCCAAGCCAAAAATGGATCTCTGCTTAGTCTGATGAGCATGGAATTACAAATTGTTCGCCAATGATCGTTATCGGCCTCAGATAACAGGTGTGCAATCCATTTACCTTGTCTATGTACCTTGCCAATTTCTTTTAAATGTCTTTGTATGGTGGACCAGGTAGACCAAAAGCTTCTTCATAGTTACTGTATAGTTAACCTTGGATCAGACTACTCTAGAGATTTTAGGGCGTCATTATCGAATTGACCTGGGCGTCCAGTTTGATGCTTATCTGATAGGCCTTAATCACTTGCAGGAAATCTTCTGAACCGACTTTGACACTCGTTGACCTTCAACACATCTCTATATAATTCGCAAATTTTGGTTGTTGTTTCCGTGGCACTTAAACTGGCGATAAAATGGAAAAGTACCCAATTATGAATATGGCTCTCAGAAGGTAAAAAGTCCGCCATTTTGTGACAGGGCTACAAAAAAATATATATTGTTGGGAATAAATTACTAACACACTGGTTGAAGAATAACACAAAAAAAAAATATGCTTACACTTGTCTGGTTGTCGCAGGACTAATGGGAAATTGTGTCTTGTGAAAATAATTGATTACTTATGGGTACCCCTTATATTTCAGTAAGAAAGGGTCTTTTCTTCTTAACCGGATACCACTTAACGGACGGCGGGTCAACTAGCCTTAATCTCCTCTTACACCTCGATAAGAAATAAGGGGTGGTCCATTCTATTCAGCCGGATACCACACGGTGCGTCAATCTAACTTAGTCGCCTTTTAGGACACCCTGGTAAGAAATGAGAGTGGACTATTCTACTTAGCTGGATACCACACGGCTATGAGTTTATTATAAGAGTAGATATAAAAATACAATTGTAAGTTTTATAAAGCACAAACAACCGAGCCCGCGATATAAAACGTGTATAAAAACAAATAACAATTAGAAGAAGCGATTACATCATAGTCTTCTCTCGTAGAACATAGTTTAGATCTACGCGAGGAAGTTAGAACATTATTGCTAAGTCCAACAAAATCTATCGAAACTCCCATTCGATATTACAATATACTTCAAACAATATAGAACAAAGTATAAAGACAGTGGCACAATGAGATCAAAAAAATCATTCGAATAATTCATAGGTACATCATTCTTCTACCCTTATCCTACACTAAGTGGGGTACGGCACATGTTATAAACATGTTGTCACATGATTTGGATAGGTATTCTACGGCCGGCCGCCTGCGTGACATCAGCTTATTTTAGTCGCCTGTTACGAAACCTCGGTAAGAATTGAGGGTAGCCTATTCTTCTCAGTCGGTAGCCATACAGCACAATTCAAAGAATCTCACTTATATTATTAAAAAGTTTGTATCACGGTTTATAAAAATCGCTAAATATAGCAAAATAATATTTTCATTACTTTTGTATTATGGCCTATAAATTAGCTGTCATTTGTTATGTCATCAGGTTTGCATATTTTAGCCTCAAATAACTGACATATGCTAGAAAACAAATATATGGGACAATGAAAACTTGTGCTTATCACGTGATTTTACATTACGAGTATATGTGGCTATGGTCGTTTGATTGTCAGACCTCATATGAACGCTTTTGCAATGGGTTAATTTTATTAGGAGTTTAAGTAGAAGTGTCCGTCTTTAAAATCTTTGGAGTAATAAATTCGAGAGATGGTAATTAGTTTACTTACCATTCCATTCACAGAAATGATAATTTTTATTTATCTCTCGTTATGTTCATATCCTTAGAGCACATTGTGTCCAAATTGGACGCTCTATATTGCTCTCAATTGACGTTCATACAACTTGCAAGGCCGATACAAAAGGAGTATCAGTTTCTGCTTGTTGTTGATAATTTCGTAAAACTATATTTTTATTGAAGTTACAATACAATTATTTTGATATAATCCGCATTACGCCAACAGAAGACATTGGAAGGGAATAGAATTATATATTTAATGACCGCATTCTAACGACGACCATTTTTTCAAATTTTGCATACCTGTGCCAAAAGCTTAAAACCTAATACTTTAGAACAACTAGAAATAATAAAACATAACAATGGCGAACTAATTAACGAACAGATAAACGTTACGAGTTCCAGTTTGCTTACACGTGTTCGAAGGCAAAATAAATGGTGGAGGTTAAACTTATTACTAACTCTGCTTGCTTTGGGTAATGCGTTGCTTTTGCGATTTTGTCGTAGAGTCTACCTCCTGATGATGCTCCGGTTACGGGGCGAAATTGTTGAGATTGTGGTTGAGAGAATGTGTGTAGTGCTTGTGTACTGTTGTGTTATTGGTGGCGGGTAGTGCACGAGTTCTGCATGTATTAGGTATGACAATGGATACTGCTTTAGCATTTCATATTTCTTTATCGCGGATTATAGAAAAATAATATTTTTATTACTTATGTATTATAGACCTCCGCAAAGTAACGTCTAATTCTATAAATTATTGTTAACAATTGTGCATGAATACACTCTACTGCTGCTTTGGAAAATTGCCTCTAAGGAAGAGCCAGAGAAACTCGGCGATTACTCTTTTCAAAATATAATTCCTATAAGGAGTTTACCTTCCTCTTCTATAAAAAAAACGGAAGAAATTACTTTAAAAATTTCGCAAATAAAATAGCAATGCCCGCGTGAAAATAGATTTCACCTTGCAATTTTCCCCGTCAACCTACTACGACGCTAAGCACCCAAATGACAAATTGCCGAATCAGTCAAGTGTGAGCGGGCGCAAGTGAGTTATTGAGTCGCACCTAATGCGTTGCTTTCTTAAATGAGCCGTGGAAGACCCTTAAAACGTTACATAAACAAGACATTTAATAAATAAATATATGTAACAACAACAACGTAAAGAGTTGTGACAGACCGACGGTTAGACCGTGTGACTCTCTAGAGACGACCATAGGTTCAGACCCCGGGCAGGCACCAGTAAGTTTTTCTAATAAAACTTATGTGTCCAATTGATAATTGCAATTTATCACACGCTTTTCGGTGAAGGAAAACATCGTGAGGATACCTGCATATCTCTAAAGAATTCTGGGGATATGTGTAACCTACCAATTGGAGCAGTGTGGTAGGTTATAGCTCCAATCGTTCTCTCCAAAAACGAAGGGTAGAGCTTTCCCCAGCAGTGGGATAGTAACAGGCCGTTACTTTTTTTTATGTAACAACGCAGCGTCGATACACCCCTACGAGGTGAACTGACAGCCTCAAAAATGACAGGATCCGCTGGATCCAAGTCACACAAGATCCTGTCATTTGGAGATCCCGTGAAGAGACTTATGTCCAGCAGTGGACCTCCATCGGTTAAAGAAGAAGAAAAAGAAGATGTAACAATAGCAGAGTGTCATCTCTCCCCATAGTGGTTTAATACTTGTGTTACAGGTGACAGACATCGGATAAATAAGAATTTCAAATAAATACTTAGATACATACACCCAAACTCAAAGAACCAAAAAATCGATTTTTGAATACGTTAGCACTTCGAGGAAATCCAACCCGCGACCAGCGAAGCTGAAGGCAGAGACAATATCATTCAAAAGTCAAATCATGTATGTATCCACTTGGATCCAAGATTACTAACGGCTAATTATTAGCTACAAGCACGTTGTTGGTAAGTGTTTTTTACATCAGAAACCCATTATGGGTCATATAGGCCCATACCGACATTTCTATTATGAGTATGTAAAAACCGCATGTCTCACCTTCTAAAAATTTTATAGTGCTCGCCACGCAACCGGTGGCGAGGACATAGCCTCTAGCAGCAGCTCTTTTTCCCCAAAGAGCTCCACATCCTTGTCAAAGCCTCTCTTAACAGTGGCTCCTCCCTCCTCTCGAGAGCTTTCTCCTTTATATTTGTCACCTACGTGGGCACTGTATACTTATCAAACATACAGACATCATCCTCTTGCCCTTATCCCAATCTAAGTGGAGTCTGCACAACATGTTACAAACGTGTTGTCACGTGATTTGGCTACGTATTTTACGACCAGCCGCCTGCCTGACTTCAAACTGACCTAACAAAACTAATGAAAATATTATTTTACTTTAACTCGCGATACATTGTATCGCAAATTATACCAAAATAACATGTTCACTAGTTTTATATTATGGACATCCGTAAAGTAACGCCTAATTCTATAAATTATCAATTAACTTAGTTATCCTTTGCAACGCCTCGAAGAAAGAGGGTGCTCTATTCTACTCAGACAGGTACCACACAGCGGGACAACTTACTTTAGTCGCCTTTTACTACACGTCGGTAAGAAATAAGGCTATTCTTCTCAGCCGGATACTACACGGCAGGTCGACTTACCAAACATATAGTCCATTCATGTACCAAACTTGAGAGTAACCCGCCACAACGCGTATTAAATCACGATCAGTGCAAAAAACAACGATACGGAACCCCCTTTATGTAAACGAGCCGAAACAGGATGAAAAAAATGGCTTCTAAAACAATAAGAAACACAGAACAGACGGCGCTAAAGTGAATCAAATTCAAGTAGAACTTTTTACAGCGCGCGAGGGTGTTACGGACGACACTTTAACAAGCATAAACTGCGAGCCCGATCAAAGTAGAAAAGTTACTCAAATAACATTTCGATCTCGCTTACCATTTTATAACGCCGCTAAATTCACAAGGAATAATACTATTATCTTATTGTAACCTGGAACTATATAAAATTTCCTGGCACTTAATATACTTCCTATTAATATTATTAATGGGAAAGTTTTCCAAAGAAAGGGAAAGTTTTTCAAGTTTTCTTCCTTTCACGAAGAATCCGCTGAACCAATATCGATCAAATTTGTGTTGTTAGTGTTAAGCTTAAAGCTTATAATTTTGTAGTACATGATTTTTGAATAACTTTCACCGTTTACTTAGCGCACGCAAGGAAAGGAATTGTGGTATTCCTATTACATCGTCTTATTGTATAGTGTGTGCGCTAACAGTACTAGCAATCCCCAGCGGCTCCGCCTGCATGGAAAAATTAAAATCTTAACATAAAAATTGTTAAAGTTGGTTAACCTTAAAAGATAGACATATGCTATCGCGGACTTTAATTTAGAACTTTTAGAGGGGAACAATTTTGTAATACATGATTTTTAATAACTTCCACCGTTTCCTTAGCGCACGCAAGGAAAGTTTTAAATTTTGCCGTATTCGCAATATTTTTTATTGCTGCTCTTCTGCTATTAATCTTAGCGTGATACTATTTAGCCTATAGCCTTCCTCGATAAATGGGCTATTTCTCACTCAAAGAATTTTTCAAATCGGTCCAGTAATTCCAGAGATTAGCGCGTTCAAACAAACAAACAAACAAACAAACAAACAAACAAACAAACAAACAAAGAAACAAACAAACAAACAAACTCTTCAGCTTTTTATATTAGTATAGATTTTTAATTGATTTTAGACTTAACAGTACATATTTTAGGTATTTTGAAATTTTTTACTGACGCGAATGAAATCGCCGTTACAAGTTATAACCCATATATCTCTAAGTAATACATATGTTGGAACAAGTAATATAAAAAGCTTCGATATTATTCGTTTTACACTTAGCTGATAGTTTGTATCTATGCACTTATAAAAATTATTTTATATTACTTAGTATTCGTTCCGGTATATTCGTATAACATAGCTAAAATATGTCAACGATATTTGTTCAACCACTCAATTTATTTATACTGCAAACATCCATAATAGCGTCAACTTATTTTAATGTTCTTTGTTTATGTAACCCAAATAATTTAATCAAATATTGTGACAAACATTTACGTACTAATCGTAACTTTTTAGTTATAACTACAGGAACTTCAATGTAATACAACAAATTGCAGCAATTATTTTGGTTGTGAGGCTAAAATAATTGGTACTAACATTCTCTTATCAACAAACGGATCATACAACTTACAAAAAGGTAGTGAAGCGTTAGTTATTTACAATTTATATTGGCGACTAAAATTGTTTAAACTCGAACCGTATAAAAATGTAAAACGAGGGATAAATAAATAAATAAATCTGTAATGATTACTTCATCATCCTCCTGCCCTTATCCCACTCTAAGTGGGGTCGGCACAACATGTTACAAACATGTTGTCATATGATTTGGCTACGTATTTTACCACCGGCCGCCTGCCTGACGTCAACTTACCTTAGTCGTATTTTACGACTCCTCGGTAAGAAAGAGGGTGGTTTATTTTACTCAACCGGATACCACACGGTGAGTCAACTTACCTTAGTCGCCTTTTACGACACCTCGGTAAGAAATGAGGTTGGTCTATTCTACTCAGCCGGCTACCACACAGCAGGCCGACTTACCTTAGTCGCCTTTTACGACACCTCAGTAAGAAATGAGGGTGGTACTATTCTATTCAGCCGGATACCACACGGCGTGATGTAAATATTACATTATTTTATGTTATGAGTATGTAGTCTGTGGCATAATTGTCATTAATAATTATTGTCTACTAGCGGCCTGCCCCTGCTTCGCACGGGTATAAAATATATATCCCATGTCAGTCAGTGTAAAAAAAATGCTATAGTGGGTTATCCATAAGAGATAGACATATACCATCGCGGACTTTTCTGTAGACCTTTTCAAGGTGTACAAATACTTAGTACATTATTTTGATAAATCTCGTAGGGTTTAGCCTGCGTTTGCAATGTAAGCGGAAAAAATGTAATTATTTACAGAAACCTCAAAAATTACAGTATTTCTCTACTCCGTATTGAATGTTATTATACGTACAAACCTCCCTCTGGAATCACTCTATCTATTAAAAAAACCCGCATCAAAATCTGTTGCGTAGTTTTAAAGTTTTATGCGTACATAGGAATATAGGGACTTTGTTTTATAATATGTAGTGATGATGTTCATTGTCTATTGTCTTTCCCATCCATGTCATGTCGGCGTCTTATGCTATTATAAGCTACAACAATAAAGATATTAATACAAGTCAATCGGTGTTTGATATCCACCAAAATACGTTATATCTTAATTTATCCAAAACTTCAAAACCATCAAAAAAGGAATAAAAGATAAGAAGTGAAATATTGAAGCCAATTGAAACTTCCTCAACTCTGGATGATTGCATCACTAAGTTTAATAGGAAGGGATGGTAGATCCGTTCAAAGTAGAAATGTTACTCTAAAAACGTTTCTGGTGAAATTTTATTGCCCAAGAAACATTTTACTTTTGTCCCGCTGTTATGACTTCAAATCATATTTACAAACTTATCCAGCCAGTGTTGCGACAATTTCGTTTTCAAAAACATTGCCTTTATATCATCGTTGGATACTTTAAACTTTAAATGTTGTTGAACGATATTTCGCCTTCCCTTCAATGTTCGTAGGGAGCTGAATTTCTATTGGCTTAGATTTTGAGGTTTTGATCTAAATATGAATGTAAAAACTCGTTCAATTTGACGGTCACAGGGTTAATATTATCTTCAGTATACCACCGACGCTACTTCATTTGTTTTATTTATTTATTTTAAACAAAAAAAAAGTAAGTAACGACCTGTTACTATCCCACTGCTGGGCCATAGGCCTCTTCTTTCCGTTTTTTTTTATGGAGAAAAGGATTGGAGGTAAGACCTACCACGCTGCTCCAATGCGGATTGGTAGGTTACACATATCTCCAGAATTCTCTAGAAATATGCAGGTTTCCTCACGATGTTTTCCTTCACCGAAAAGCGTGTGATAAATTGCAATTATCAATTAGACACATAAGTTTTACTAGAAAACTCATTGGTGCCTGCCCGGGGTTTGAACCCTAGACCTCCTCAAAAGAGGCGCACGGTGTTACCACTGGGCTACCACAGCTCTCTTATTTATGTACCATAAAAAATGTTAGAAAAAACATTATTGAAAAAAAAAGTGTACAGAGGTCAAGTTATCCCTAAGTTATCTCTGCCAGCTAACCTACGAAGTGAGACAATTTATATTTAAGAAAAAGTTGTTACGCAATCGATACGATGAACAGTTTAACGATATAGTATTGTTAAATTGTAATAAAATATTTACAAATTCAATTCAATCGGTTAACTGGAACTACTTTTATCTATACTAATATATAAAGCTGAAGAGTTTGTTTGAATGCGATAATCTGAAGAACTACTGGACTGATTTGAAAAATTCTTTCAATTTAAGATAGTCCATTTATCGAGGAAGACTATATGGGAAGGCTATATAACATCACGCTAAGATGAATAGGAGAAAAGCAGTAATAAATAATAGTACGAAAACGGCAAAATTTAAAGCTTTCCTTGCGTGCGCTGAGTAAACGGTGATAGTTATTAAAAAAATCATGTATTACAACATTGTTCCCCTCTAAAAAATCTAAATAAAAGTCCGCGACAGCATATGTCTAGCTTTTAAGGTTTACCCACTTTAATTATTTTTATGGTTATCAAATTATCAAAAGACTATATTACGGTTTTAATCTTGCGGGCGGAGCCGCTGGCGATTGCTAGTAAAGTATAAAATTTGACCATGAAATATTAACACTAATTAAATGAAAAATTATTGTAAAAACAATATTACAAGATCTTATCAGAACATAAAACTTAAGAATTCCAATCAAATTCGAAACAACACTTGCAACAGTTTTGAAAGTTTGCAATGTGAAGATGGAGGGACTGCAGAGATATAATCCGATAATATTACTTAAGATGTCGCAGAAAGAACTGTCGACAAAGTTAATGTCGTTTCAGAAAATTGCGACCTTATTCTCACGTGTATTTCTTATAGAGGAAAACAGTTATCTTAAGTAACATGTTTTTTTTTCACTGGACTAATTTCGTTAACAACGGCAATTGAAAGAAATTATATGTAACTGGTGAATCAATAATTTTAGCTTATAGCACAATTGAATTTAAACTATCGTGAGTGGTATTCATAATTAATGTATAGAAACCGGATATAATCACGTGTTATTTTATCGGACTAGTTTCAAGCCCATACGGGGCTCTTATTCACGAACTCTGTACGCGACTCTATCGCGTCGGGAATTGTGTAGCAGCTCGCAGGACCCCTGTAAGAAATGAGGATGATCTATATAACTAAGCCGGATACCACACGGTGGGTCAGCTTAACTTATTTAAGGTCGCATTATACGACACCTCGGTAAGAAATGAGGGTGGTTCAAGGGAGGCTGACACAGAAAGCCTACTATATCTACTGTTGAGAATTACTTAGTTAATAACAATGCGTAGTTATTCGAAACTGTACAAGATAGTAATAACTAAATAACTCTAAGAATTATATTTGTAAAAGAGCAACCGCCGAGTTTCTTGCTGGCTCTTCTCGGTAGGAACAGCTTTCCGAACCAGCAGTAGAGTTTATGAGATAAAAGGACTTGTTTACAAGTTTATTTGAATGAAGAATGTGCTGAAGGTTGCTGACGTTGTTTGGTTGTGTGGACTTCTTTATTATGGAGCGAATTCAAAGTAATGCAGATGGAGATATATTTATTATGATACGTCTTACCTGTTTGCGTATTAATTAGCTACTGAATAACAAATTACAAATTGTGTCTAATGTTAACATTCGATATTAGCTGACGATGCAGTACAAAGAATATTTTGAATTTGAATATAAAGTTGATGTTCCGATGGCCTTAAAATAAAAATAGTTAAATATTTCGTTTTAATTTCAAGTATATTCAATACAATAGATGTTACCAAACAAGCCTATACCTTGATTTCTGAGGCGGCTCAGCGATCTTTCAAGCGAGGCGAAAAAAAACAAAGACCTGTTGCTTGAATAAACGCCAAGTTCCGCAGTCGATTCGCATCATTACCATTCGATCCCTCACGCGTTTTCCTGTACATTTACTCGAGATTTGCAACTTGTTTGTTGTGCAAATATTGTTAAATTTTCAAGGTGCAATTCACTTTAGAATACTTTTGAATATTACGGTATTTTCTAACTAAAATTCTAATAACGGACACCTTTTCAACAAGTGGAATTACCTAATTTGTCTAAATTTATAGTACTTACTACGTGGCAAACATAGTTTTGCCATATAAATTATTTCTAGGGAATTTCTGAATTTAAACTATCGTGAGTGTTATTTATAATTAATGTATAGAAACCGGCTATACTCACGTGTTATATTATCGGATGAGCCCGACTAGTTTCAAGTCCATACGGGGCTCTTATTCATGAGCTCTTTACGCGGCGTCATCGCAGCGGGAACTTCGTGTAACACCTCACAGGGCGCAACTCGAGATAAAATAAGACGTGGGTATAGCCGGTTTCTATACATTAATTCTAGGGAATATCTAGTGTAAAAAATAAAAAAATAAAAAAAAATTACCAAAAAATAAAAAAAACTTTAGTGCGGACAACCTTTATCTTTATCACGGATACTTTATTAGAGGTATGAAAAATAGATAGTAGCCGATTATATGCATATAAAATTTTATAAAAATCGATCAAGCCGTTTCGCAACTAACATTGTGATACGAGAATTTTATATCTAAGGTATTTTTTTACCACAAAACCTTATTTTATGAAGACAAAACCTGAACCTGCCTCACTCAAAACAAGACTCACCTACATATTTATACTTTGTAATAATGCCCTCATAATAAATCATGCTTGACGTTAATAAAGAACCAATGTCAACCAACCCTTTAACACTCAAAATAACCTTAAAACTTATAGCCTTAACTCAAAAGCTTGTGCTCTTATGAAGGCAATAAACAAAGTGGTACAAAACAGAAAGTGCTAACTAAAGCATTTAAAGCAAATAGCCATGACCAACGAGCTACGCAACGACAACTAAGAATGCTTGTTATAAGTTCACGAACTTTGATTTCAAGCTATCTTTGAACAATATGTACAATTTAATTGTGAAAGCAGTCAGAAGTGCATACATTATATGTAAAACATGAATTCAAAAGAAATTTGTTAAATACTTATCATTTAAAGATTATAGAGTTTTTGATACTTACCAAGACGCGTACAGTTATTATCAAATAGACATGCTAGAAAATCGTCGAAAACAAAGCGACATGATACTACTGCAAGCAATCGTAAGTGGTAAAATTGATTGTCCTAATCTTTTATCGGAAATATTATTCCGAACTCCTTCCTACAGAACCCGACATACACCATTATTGAATGTGCCTAATTTAAAAACGAATTATGCTAGAAATTCTATTTTACCGCGCATAGCTCAAACTTATAATAAAAGTTACTCAGACTTAGACCTTTTCCATATGACTAAACGTAAATTAAAAAATGAAATAATTAAAGTTAACCGGAAGCAAAAATAATGGCAGTAACACACACACACACACACGCGCGCGCACAAACACACACACACACACACGCGCGCACACGCACACACATAACACTACTACTTATAAACACTTTTAAATAAAATTTTATATTTTAGATCTTAAATCATGTATCTTTGTTAAACGTAAATAATTTAATATAACCGATAGTCACTGTGTAATCCACTCCTGGCCTTATCACTACATAGTATAAAACAAAGTCCATATTTCCGTATGTACGCATAAAACTTTAAAACTATGCAACAGATTTTGATGCGGTTTTTTTTAATAGATAGAGTGACTCCAGAGGAAGGTTTGTACGAATAATAACATTCAATACGGAATAGAGTAATACTGTAATTTTTGAGGTTTCTGTAAATAATTACATTTTTTCCGCTTACATTGCAAACGCAGGCTAAACCCTACGAGATTTATCAATATGATGTACTAAGTATTTGTACACCTTGGAAAGGTCTACAGAAAAGTCCGCGATGGTATATGTCTATCTCTTATGGATAACCCACTATAGCATTTTTTGTCATTTACTTTTTACGAAAAATAATGCCATATTTTTGAAGCAATTTTTATACAATACAGCATTAATCCTTATCCAATTAAGTACCTTAAATAATTAGTTGATTTATTATAGATCAATATGGCCGTTTACAGCATGTTATTTAAGTGAATATTTTCGGAGATATTACAGATTTAAAATGCCGTGAGGACGCCGCGCTTCGCCCTATAACACTTCGACTTTAGCAGCGATGTCGCTCTTTCAAGAGTTTGTTTAAAGACATTCTGCAATTAATTGTAAAAATAAAATACATAGGGAAAAATGTTAAAATAAATACGCAAATATGTACTATATGAATTTCGATATTCAAAGATAGCAGGAAATCTTCTTGGAATAGGGAGAGGGAAATTGTTTTTCTCCAAATTTAACTCTTGCGGGCCACGGGCAGTAATGAATAAATAAAAGTACTGGATCGATTTTAATCATTTTTTTACACTGATTGACTTGGGATATATTTTATACCTGTGCGAAGCAGGGGCAGGCCGCTAGTTTTATTATAATACATAGTATTTAAGTAAAAAAGTGAAAGTGAAGACTTCATTATTGGCGTTGTGCACTTTTGTGTTGATACGTGACCTGATCGTAAATTTGTTCGAAGGGCTTAGTTAGTAATTTTATTATTACTTTTGTATTATGGATCTCCGCAAAGCAACGCCTAATTCTATAAATTAGTTAATATTCAAGTTTTCTCTTGTTGTTTTTTTAAAACAGTAACTTTTATAAACTTAATGAAACCACACGATTTACTTTTTCTCCATAAGTAGCGGCCTGTTATTATCTCACTGCTGGGAATAGGCCTCTTATCTCCGTTATAAGAGAGAAGGATTGGAGCTAAGACCTACCACGCTGCTCCAATGCGGATTGGTAGGTTACACATATCTCCAGAATTCTCTAGAGATATGCAGGTTTCCTCACGATGTTTTCCTTCACCGAAAAGCGTGTGATAAATTGCAATTATCAATTAGACACATAAGTTTTAATAGAAAAACTCATTGGTGTCTGCCCGGGTTTGAACCCATGATCGTCTTTAGAGATTCACACGGTCGCACCGCTAGGCCATCACAGCTTTTTCTCCATGCATGTAATCAAACCATTTCGATGGATTTCTTTAGATTTATCCCTAAAGGGATCTAAAGGAATGAGGCGCCCGAATCAAGATCCAATCAATCGCACGGGACCAGTAAAGATTCCCGGATTACAGTCTTTACCTCAATCGATCAAATTGTTCCAACATATTTATTACTAGAGATATATGGGCCTCGTACCGGCGATTGCATTTGCGTCAGTAAAAAATTTAAAAATAACAAAAATATGTACTGTAGAGTCTTGCTCGGTAAGTATTAATAAATGCAAATTAAAAAAAAATAAGAAATGACATGTGAGTCTCGAACCCAGGATTTTGGAATTTTTGTTCGGCCCGTTACCATTAGGCTATCACATCATTACGTTTGACAGCTAAAATATCATTTTCTTTCTTTTCCTAGTTCTTAGTAGTTTTTTTATGTCGATTTTTGATAACGATATTATAAACATAAAAAAACTCATAGAAGTTATTAATGGTAAACTAATAGATGACTATCATTCCCCGAGGCGGTCGATGCATCTGGTGCCCCCCGATGCATCGATTGGCGGAGAGAGGGGCCACTGTTAGAGAGGCCCCGACCCAGAGGTGGCGCACTCTGGGGTTCAGAGTTGCTGCTGGCGGGGATGGGGGCAATGTGTACAACGGTACCCTGTCCCCGCCACCAGCAGCGTGGTGGAGCACTGTCAGTTATTTTGTCGGTAATAGTCCGACATACCCGCCGCTTGTCCCCGTCGGGCGATGACGATCCATAATGGGTTTCCCTGACATAAAAAAAAATAGATGACTATCACAATTCCTCCCTTTGGTTACAAACGTCAATAAATCACGGCCGAGTACAAAGAAATTGAATATTTAAACTAAGTTTTAAGATTCTATAATAAAATTCCGCAATCAATTTCAGCTTTGCCATTACAGCAGTTTAAAAACACTGTTAAAAAGAGGCTGATACAGAAAGCCTACTATACTCTTGAAGATTATTTAGAAGATAAGAATGTGTGGATATAGCTCTCTGAACCTGTACAAGACAGTAACGACATAATGTAATAGTATTAAGAATTATATTTTTAAAAGAGCAACCGCCGAGTTTCTTGCTGGCTCTTCTCGGTAGGAACAGCTTTCAGAACCAGCAGTAGAGTTGACGATTCAAAAGCACTTGTTTACAAGTTTATTTGAATAAAGAATATTTTGAATTTGAATTTGAATAAAAGAAAATCCATCCAAAGATACTATTTTCCATTATAACGCGCAGCCTGCGAGCTTTTGAGACTTTACACGCGCTACGAAACATGAGTGCGCGATAAAACTTCTAACAGTTGTAAGTTGTTTAAGTCGGCCGAGTCGACTGCTTTATAGCTAGAGAGGCGTGTTTATTATTTATCTGTGACAGATTCTCACTTGCTTATGAATACCAGAGAAATCTTAATCCACTGGAAATATTAACAATCGTGAGAACAAATCAAAGAATATTCCGTTTTCCATTTTATTTTCTTTTTATCCAGTACGCCGTGTGGTATCCGGCTGAATAGAATAGTACCACCCTTATTTCTTACCGAGGTGTCGTAAAAGGCGACTAAGGTAAGTCGACCCGTCGTGTGGTATCCGGCTGAGTAGAATAGACCAACCTCATTTCTTACCGAGGTGTCGTAAAAGGCGACTAACGTTAGTTGACCCACCGTGTGGTACCCGGTTTAGTAGAATAGACCAACCTCTTTCTTACCGAGGAGTCGTAAAATACAACAGAGGTAAGTTGACGTCAGACAGGCGGCCGGCACGCAGCCAAATCATGTGACAACATGTTTATAACATGTTGAGCCGACCCCACTTAGAGTGGGATAAGGGCAGGAAGATATCTTTTTAACCAGTGTTACATAACATACTCGTAAAACCTATAAAGGTAAGTGCACTAGTAATTGACCATGCACTAGTAGTTGACCGTTTTGTATGAAATTTTAAATAATAAGCGATTTGTTTGTGGTATCTAGTGAAAAATAATTTTCTAATTACCTGTTTCCATCTGAACCTTTATTTATCAGGACTTTTATAAAATAAGTACATGTTTTTGTACTTATAATTATCTTTAATATTTAAATGAGTTAATCTTGTATGTATATATATTTTACTGAAATTCAGCATGTAGGGGGTTTTGGTGGAGAAAAATCGATCTAGATAAGTTATATTTAAAAAAAAATGTCGTTTTATCCCTGTTTACGGGCTCTACGTTTTTTTTTAGACTTACGTTGAATACAATCACAATTTTTCGCTGTCAAACGTAAAGTTATGGTAGTTCATTTGATAACGGACGGTCTAGAGAGGTGAAAATACCTAGGATCGAGCCCCACCTGCCCTATTATTTTTTCATTTTTCATTTAAATTTTTTTTTTAATTTTCACATTTTAAAAATGATCAAGCAAGGCTCGGTCCCCCAGGTACTCTACGAGTATATTCTAAACTATTTATGTCAAAAATATATAGAATTTTAGCTCGATCAGAATTGGGATCAGCTAAAATGCTATTTATAAAGCCAATATCCATTTTATTTACAGAAAGCTTCAAAATTTCTATCCTCATTTAATTTTTTATATGTTTTTTGCGTTACGTAAAGTATCTAATTGAGTGTAATTTAACACTAAATGTAACGCGAAAGAAGTCGCGCGTACCACTAGTTTGCTTCATAGAAAAGAGGTCAAACCAAAGGTCACTCACCACAGTGATGGGATACGCCGGGTTAATGATGGTGTATAGCAGGATGTGGTTGGGCCTCGCCGGCAGTTCGCGCTTGCGCCGAGGCTCGCCCGACATATAATTGTTGCCATTACTCTGTAACAAGAAAAATAATAATTAATTAATAATCTACAGTAAGCTGTGGTAGCCCAGCAGAAGCACCGGGCCGTGCCGACTCTTTCGAGAAGGTCACGAGTTCAAACCCGGACTGACACCAATGAGTTTTTCTGTTAAAACTCATGTTTCTAATTGATATATGCAATTTATCACACGCTTTTCGGTTAAGGAAAACATCGTGAGGAAACCATATCATATCTCATAGCATAGCATCATAGCATCTCTAGAGAATTCTGGAGATATGTGTAACCTACCAAACAGAATCATCTGGAACAGCATGGTAGGTCATAGCTCCAATCCTCCTCTCTAAAAACGGAGAGAAGAAACCTATTCCCAGCAGTGGGAGAGTAACAGGCCGCTACTTACTTAGTGCAGAATGGCACGCTTTTAACAAACAGATTATTAGTTCAAGTCCACACGTGTTCGAAGGCAAAATAAATCGTGGGGGTTAAACTAATGGCTATATAACTCTTGCCGCTAGAGAGATGCGTTGCTTTTTTTTCTTCCAATTCTCCTGATGTTGATTCGGTTACGAGGCAAAGCTAATGTTAAGATTGTGATATTGAATGTGTGAAGTGCTAGTGTATACTATTGATGATGGTGGTTGGTTGAGTTTAGTGCCCGATAACTGAAAATTACTTTATACTACATATTTACGCACTTGATTAAAACACAAGATCGGGTAAGATAATAAACTACAAACCATATTAGTTATAACGAAAACTTTTTCAAAATTAATAGTACCACCTTTACCCGATATAAAAAAGCAGATAGGACGATTCCCTTACATACTCATCATCTTCCTGCCCTTATCCCACTCAAAGTGGGATCGGTTCAACATGTTATAAACACGTTGTCACATGATTTGGCTACGTATTTTACGACCAGCCGCCTGCCTGACACCAACATAACTTAGTCGTATTTCACGATACCTCGGTAAAGAGGGTAGTGTATTCTACATAACCGGGTAGGTACCACACGGTGGGTCAACTTACCTTAGTCACCTTTTACGACAACTCGGTAAGAAATGAGGGTGATCTATTCTACTCTGCCAGACACCACACGGCGGATCAACTTACCTTAGTCACCTTTTACAACAACTCGGTAAGAAATGAGGGTGGTACTATTCTATTCAGCCGGACACCACACGGCGGGTCGACTTACCTTAGTCGCTTTTTACGACACCTCGGTAAGCAGGGTGGTCTATTCACTTAACCGGGTACCACACGGCGGGTTGACTTACCTTAGTCACCTTTTACAACAACTCGGTAAGGAATGAGGGCGGTCTATTATACTCAGCCAGATACCACACGGCGGGTCGACTTACCTTAGTCACCTCTTACGACAACTCGGTAAGAAATGAGGGTGGTCTATTCTACTCAGCCGTATACCACACAGCGTAATTCCCCTGCATACACATTTCTATACAATCAAAGATTACAAAATAAAGGAGAGGGAAATACGATTAACTTCACTGTAGTTCTATTTAGCTCGAGCGCCTAATTAAGAAGGGGGGAGGGACATATGGTGGGTGGGGCGGTATCAGTGCACACGGAGTTAATTATTAGCGAATTAGCCAAACGAGACAATGTTCTGCTTCTGGCTCTACCTCATTACCCCCTACCTTGTTCTGAAGCTCCTACCTAACAGTCTAAACTTCAATTATGGGCATTAATAAAAACACTTTTGGAATAACTATATGAATAAGCTCTGATGGCCAAATGATGACCAGACTCTCGTCAGAAGGCCATGTGTTCAAAACCCGGGCAGGCACCAATTTAAACTTATGTGCGAATTTTTAAATTTAAACTATCGTGTGTAGTATTCTTAGTTATTGTATAGAACCGGCTATACTCACGTCTTATTCTATCGGGTTAGCCCGACTAGTTTCGAACCCATCCGGGGCACTTATTCATGAGCTCTTTACACGACGTTATCGCGGCGGGAACTGCGTCCCGCAGCTCGCTGGGCGCGACTCGTGGGTGGCGGGGGTGCGGGGGGACACGGTGGCGGCGGTGGCCGCACCTCTTCCAAGTGTTCCCTGTCGCTCTGGTCTTCGTCATCGCATGCACGGATGAAGTTTGTGCACGCGACGCTTACGGTGTCGGGTTCAGTTCCGGCCGCGATAACGTCGTGTAAAGAGCTCATGAATAAGTGCCCCGGATGGGTTCGAAACTAGTCGGGCTAACCCGATAGAATAAGACGTGAGTATAGCCGGTTCTATACAATAATTAAGTGCGAATCTTTATATATCGCCCTATCCGGAGAATAATCTATTCAATTTCTATCCTAATACATGTCCCATGTATAAGGATAGAAATTGCGTCTTTATTCTTCCGATAAGGCTATATAAAATTCGCGTGTCACAATTTAAGTTGCCATACTTCTACGTAACGGCTTGACCGATTTTTTGAATTTTTATATGCAAATTAATTAGATTTGAATATCGCTACTATCTATTTTTCATACCCTTAAGTGATAAAGGTTGTCCACCTAATTTATTTTTATTTCTATTCTGAAATTCACATTTTATATATTTATATATACAAAATTAATTAACTCAATTAAATCATCATCATCATCTTCCTGCCTTTATCCCACTCTAAGTGGGGTCGGCACAACATGTTATAATCATGCTCTCACATGATTTGGCTGCATTTTTACGACCGGCCGCCTGCCTGACTGTCAACTTACATCTGTCGTATTTTACGACACCTCGGTAAGAAAGAGGGTGGGTCTATTCTACTAAACTGGATACCACACGGCGGGTCAACTTACCTTAGTCAACTTTTACGACACCACGGTAAGTAATGAGGTTGGTCATTAAAATATTAAAGAAAAGATCCGCCATTATTTTTAGGTATATAAAATGTTGACGAAAATGACTTCCACTTTGTATTTTATAGTAACACAGTCATGATACAAGAGTTTCGCGCCCTTTTTGATTAAAATGGTGGCAACACTGTGCTGTTGTTGTTTCCAGTGCAGTCTTCCTATTGATAAAACGTTTCAGTGACATTCAGTATTTGTTCGTCATTCAAGAGAAGTGTAAGTCGCAGCGGGAATAGTGCTATTCGAGTATATCGTGTTATTGTATAGTGTGTGCACTACCAAAAATATGCTCATTATCAAAGAATCTACCAAAATAACACAATAAGAATATCTTTTCTACTTTCCGAAAACGACGCGTAAAATTAGCCTAAACAAATTTATATCAAAGTCGGAACAAAAAATAACCGGTTTATTTATGTAACAGTCTGTCCGGTCGTCCGTGATTCATGAAAACAAAACACAAGCACATTCACGTCTGCCATAAATATCCTAAAACAGCTAATAAGAATAATGTGAGTAACCAACGATCATACGACGAAAACTCATTTATTTCGCACTAGCTGTGCGAAATGCACCCGCGACTTCGCGAATAATATATCACTTCAATAATGAAAATAATCTTCATCCAAATAGACCTTTAGGAAGCACTTTTGAATCGTCACGGATCTATTAGATTTAATGAAGCTACAACTGAGGAGAGTAGTGTTAACGCACACTATATATAATAACACGATATAATAGGAATACCACAATTCCCGTTCCGAGATGCACTTCTCTTGAACGACAAACAAAGAATGACTCTCACTGAAACGTTTTATCAATAGGAAGACTCAACCGGAAAGTAACAACCATCATTTTAATTAAAAAGGGCGCGAAACTCTTGTTTCATAACTGTGTTGCTATAAAATACAAAGCGGAAGTCATAGGGGACAACAGTAGAGATGGTGAATCAACTTACCTTTGCCGTATTTTACGACACCTCAGTAAGAAAGAGGACGGTCTTTGCTTCTTAACCGGATACCACTTAACAGACGGCGGGTCAACTTGCCTTAGTCTCCTCTTACGACACCTCGGTAAAAATGACGGTGATCTATTCTACTTAGCTGGATACCACACGGTATATATGCTTTACGTCTATGCATGCTTTTTACAATTTTTCATATTCCGTACATTTAAATACTTCGATTGGCATCAACGTCATGCGATGAATCAAAAATTTCGCAATTAAACGTCGTAGTTTCACAGAGTATAAATCAAAGTGCAGCTGCACCGGACCGTAAGTCTAATTGACAGGTGAAATGGGCACAACGAGGTGTGACATGCGTCAATATGCCAGGAGACTTGGGAACATGTCGTGAGTTGCACTCGTGTTCGATCTAACAATTTGTCTCTTCGAACTTAGTATAATCAAATCAAATGAAATAAATCTTTATTCGAATAAGCTCTTTCAAACACTTTTGAATTGTTAAGGATCAATATGATAAATAAAGCTACAACTGTTTCGGAATGTTGCTCTGACCGAGAAGAACCAGAAAGAAACTCGGCGGTCAATCTTTTAAACATTTTCAATTTTACATTATTAAACCGCAGAATGTCTGAACAGTCTTGTATGAAGCTGAAAGGATTTTCAAATCCAGGCTTTTTAGTATCCAAATAATCTTCAATTTTGTAATATGCTTTACGTATAAAACTATTCCTTATACTTATTTTAGCTCTTTCTGTAGACTGGTCTAGTATTGATTGCGGAATTTTATTGAGGTTGGGCATGGCACTCAAAAGTTTGGGAGACACTGCTCTAAACTATTAAAAAATATGTAATAATAATACAGCCATTTATTCCATATTTCTAAGTTACTCGTACATTTCAAACGTTGTTAGTAAGTAATTAGTAAATTTTCTTATTATTTGTTAGTATGGTTAGTCGTAGTTAGATTTCGTTTCAAATATGGGCCCCGTTATGGCTAAAAGGCCTCTTTCCATTTGCCTCACTTCTTGTCTATGTTTAGCCAATTTTTTCTTGCAACTTCTGTCATGTCATCAGCCCACCTTCTACTTAGTCTGCCTACGTTCCTTTTCCCCCCTGGTCCTTTCCATCGTTTCGTCTCTAATGTCCACTCTTTTATCCATGTATCGTGATATGTGTCCAGCCCAAAAAATATGTACTTAGCAGAAAAAATTTAAAAGACATGCTTTTATATCATACTTAAACGAATTAAGAAATGAAAAATAATTTACTTTAATTTTTATTAAGATGGTAAAGACTGAAAACTGAGGGTAAAGAGAGAAGAAAGAGTAATAGAGAGGAGGAATGAGAATCATCTGAAAAAACAAGTGTTAAATATAAATGTGGATGTAGAGATGCTTAGATTGTGTGTATGAGATGAATAAAAAAGAAGTAGCGCCAGAGTTGACGAATGATAGTAGAGAATGGAAAAGCAAAAACATGTTGTTGCTGTGCCGATCAAACTAAAGATTGGGATAAGGGCAGTAGAAGGACTTTTTGTATAGTAACGAACTGTTACTGAACTAGTAACAGTACCAAACTTTATATTGATTTTAATCGCAAACAAACTAATATCGGCAAACAAACGTAATAAGGCCCTTATGAATATTCATCATCGCGGATATGAACGGCTGCTGTGCGAGTCATGAGCTGAGGATCAAATTCAAAATTTTATGATTTATAGAAGCACGCGTTACTTTGCGGAATTCCATATTACCATACCATAGTATTTTTTCACTCGCTTATTTATATCTTTAATATTTAAATGAGTTAATATATATATATATTCGGAATCTCGTTAAAGGCACCAACGATTTTTCTGAAATTCAGCATGTAGGGGTTATGGGTGAGAAAAATCGATATAGCTAGGTTTAATTTAAAAAAAAATCATTTTATTGATATTATATTTTTAGGTTTTAAAAAATACAAAAATTTATATTGAATTGAATTTTTGCAATTTATAGAATTAGGCGTTACTTTGCGGAGATCCATAATACAAAAGTAATAATAAAATTATTTTGCTATAATCCGCGAAGATCTTCGCGGATTATAGCAAAATAATTTTATTATTACTTTTGAATTTTTGCCATAAACTGTGAAGTCAGCGTACTTTATTCGGGAATTGGGTGGTCGCGAGAAATGAAAATACCTAGGATCGAGCTCCACCTACCCTATTATTTTTTCTTTTTTTTTAGGTTCTTTTTTTTATTTTGTTAAAAAATTACCGAGCAAGGCTCGGTCACCCAGATATTCGATATTGATATTATAAATACGTAATAAGAAGAACCAGCAAAAAACGGCGGTCACTCTTTTCGAATTTAATTATTAAAATAATACATAATTACTTAAATAATATATGTTTAAATAATATAAAATATATTATAAAAAAGTAAAAAACTTTCAATTTCTTCTCATCATTTTAAAAATCTTGCAAATCTTTGGTAATAAGTTTGGTTTTTAATTAGTTAGTTTAGTAATTATTCATTGCTTTTGCAAAACTTGTATAAAGACAACCCAAAACGAGGTGTGGAGATAAATTATAAAAACGTATACCGACACCCATAAACGATCTCCGAACTTTCTGGATTAGCCTTGGTAGTGTTGGTTGAAGAAAACCAAATTAATAAAGAAACTACAATCTCTTATACACAAAAACCGACTTAAGTCGCTGTAAGTTTATAAATTGAATTAAACGAGATACCTAAGAAAATGGAAAATGTTATTCAGGGTCCGATCTAATTTAGTTACGCTCCTAATTTAGTTCAGGACGGATTTTGAATGTAAATATACAAGCGGACTCTCTTATTCGCCAACGATTCCTTAAGCAATTTCTTAAAATTACCAGATATCTTTACAATAGAAACTCAATAACTGAAATCTCGGTAAGTAAAAAAACCTCTGTTCAAAAAATAATGTGCTCCATTCCCCTCAGACCCCGTAACCTCTAATTTAAAATTCGCAACCTCTGTAACCTAAACGGTACAATAAATCGTTCAGTAAATTTTGAAAAAATCGTTTATATACATACAGCTTTTAGGGACTGTTTTATAATTGATTAAGTATAAATATATATATATATTGTCTCGAGTAGCTTCTTGAAGTTAAAGTAGGTTAACCTTAAAAGCTAGACATATGGTGTCGCGGATTTTAATATAGAACTTTTAGAGGGGAACAATTTTGTAATACATAATTTTTGAATAACTTTCACCGTTTACTTAGCACACTTCAAAGAGACTTCACTTCAGAAAGCTTTCAAGCTGCTCCTCTCCTATTCATTTTAGCGTGATGTTATATAGCCTATAGCCTTCCTCGATAAATGAACTTAAAGAATCTTACCACTTAAGAAATTTTCAAATCGGTTTAGTAGTTTCCGAGATTAGCACGTTCAAATAATCAATGAAACAAAAAAACTCTCCAGCTTTATATATTAGTACAGATATGGTGGCAAAATCTGTCCATTCTGTAAGACAGCACTAATTCCCTTAAAACCTAATCGTTAATATAAATTTGAATATATTAGCTGGCAACTCTAATCTTTAGCGAAACGCGGTTAGGGTTCGTCTGGTGCTCAGATGATATTAATAGCCTTTATTGTTACTGTTAATGTTGCTACAGTAATTAACTCGTAATGTTAGTCTGTTTGTAATTACCAAACTTTCTCTATTGAAACTCATAACTGTGTTAAATATTATCGACGCGACACGTTCGTTATTTAACTGCGATCTTTACGTTATCTAATGGGAATTACTGGGCGTTAATATGAGGTGGTTTAATATATGGGACTAATACGCACGGACGTCCGTCTCTAAAGTAACTTAATACTTTTGTTATGGGTGACAGACAACTGGTATATATATACATATATAAATTTAAATTGAACCCACGACTCGCGGAGTGGAGGGTAGAGTCATTGCCAGTCAGTCAAATAATTTGATACTAGTAGTATTCTTAAGGAAAAGAGAGCATCAGTTTATGATAAATTGGATAACCCATTTATGAATTAATGGATTCGAATGCATATGCATTCCCAGTGCTTCACAAATGGTCGTTATGCCATAATGTAATTTTAATTTTTATTTTTATTCTAATTCTAATACTAACATAGCCTATAAGTTCATATATTTTATTTTTAATGTCTACTTACACAATGGTACATCCATTGTCCATATCTTTTAATTTAAATAAATTATTATTATATTATTATTAAGGAAGTTCAAGTTCAAGTTAAACAAAAACAACACAGTGTTAATACAATACATCCTCGCTTCACAAACTCAATAATCGTTTCGCCTCGCAACCGAAGCATCATCAGGAGGTAGAAAAACTCACAAAGCGTCGCGTCATCCAAAGAAAACATAAATCAGTACTAATTTCTTCACCACCATTTATTTTCCCTCTAAACACGTGTAACAAGCTTCAACTAGAAACGTTTATCTCATCGTTAATAAGGGTGCCATTGTTTTTAGATCTGAGGCTTTTATGACAATTGTGTAGGATTTCGAAACAAAACGAATTTCAAATAATAAACCACAAAAATTCGCTAAATATTTGCTAGAAAACGGTCAGTAAGTACCCAGTGACCGCGCAGTTTCCAAATTCTTCACACCTGTGACAAAAGTTTAAGACTTAACATTTTAGAATAACTTGAGATTATTAAACATGTGGGTTTCTTTAACACTTTTTGTAAGCGCTATGCCACGCTTTATTGCAAATTGCCATTAAATCTTTTTTGAAATAGGTAACTTTAATATTAAACGTGTGATTTATGATATTATCATGCATTCATACAATATAAAATCCAATATTGTAACAAAATATTATTTTAATGACAATATTATTTATTGTAATTATAGAATAATGCCGCTTTCACATTATGCATATTCAACAATTATTAGTTCTGTATACACGGTTTGTCGATGCATATTATTTTAATTATAGTAATTAACAATGCGTGACAATTAATTTGCCGTTCAATATTTGATCGTAAATAGAGCAAACATAAAATTCAAATTAAATGAGTGTAAGACTGAAATTGGCCGTTGGAGCAAAAGAGTCCTGGAGTGGAGACTGCGTCTTGGCAAACGCAGTGTAGATCGCACACCGTCTCATTGCTCATTGCTCGATGCGCATTGCGGAGAACTGGGATGTCTGGCGCAGACATGGGGAGGCCTATGTCCAGCAGTGGACTGCGATAGGCTAATGGATGGATGGATGGATGGAAAACTGAAATTTGTACAGCCTGTAGCGACGACTGTAGAATAAAATAGAATAAAATACAGTTTGTTGCACACCATACTAATAATACACGATATAAGCTAAAGAAGTATTGGTACAAGGCGGACTTATCACTAAAAGCGATCTCTTCCAGGCAACCTTACAGGATTTAATGATATATCAGCGATGGGGGTGTACAAAATAATTAAGCGAGTTAGTATTTGGTAGTATCAATCAACCGAGATAACGGATAGAAATAGTTACGCCGTGTGGTATCCGGCTGAACAGAATAGTACCACCCTCATTTCATATCGAGGTGTCGTAAAAGGTGACTAAGGTAAGTGTCGTGTGGTATCCGGCTGAGTACAATAGACCAACCTCATGCCTAAGCGAGGTGTAGTAAAAAGCGACTAAGGTAGTAAACACACCGTGTGGTATCCGGCTGAGTAAAATAGTCTATATACTCTCATGACTTACCGAGGTACCGTAAACGGTGGCTAAGGTAAGTTGACGTTAGACAGGCGGCCGGTCGTAAAATACGTAGCCAAATCTTGTGACAACATGTTACATTACTGGATAAGTCTTGTATGAAGCTGATCTAGTTAAGTTTGGATAGTTCTAGCATAACGTAAAGATGATTTGGCACAGCTCATATACCACAGAGTCTACAATCAAATATTGATTTATTACACGACTAATGCCGCTATAGAGCAAACCTAATTAAGCTTGAATAGGTATTTGTGTAAACGCCGGCGATATCATAATTTATATCAATTACAGTAGACATGATTACAAAATACATTAGAAAATCATTTTGATATGATATGCGGGGACAGAAACTATGAAACAATTTAGAAAAAAAAACACTAACTACTATATACATGTATAATACGATGACCCGACGGATGGGGGGAAAGAATACGTACAGGTGACAGGTACAAGAGTTTAATCGTCACTTTTACATAGAGTATCGCGGACGGGGTCCTTCACGGCATTCCTTAATTGGAAAGATGCACCGTTTACAGTTGCGTTAAGGCGTAGTGTTCCAATAGGATGCACTTTAGAGCCCTAGGATCTGATAGCGATGTCGATCTAATAACATAATGTATGGGGACTTCTTATATTACTACGAAAGCACTTCGATAGCGCGGAGCAAACGATCAGTGGCGCCATCTAGTTTTGAGTGAATCACGTGTTCCTAGTACGTTGTGTTACACATGCAATTTTAGGTTTAATTTAAAATATGTTTGTTACATTAAAATATAAATTGTGCGTTCAGAAATTGAAAATATAACCTATACTTTTTATGGAGGTACAGTACAAAATATATATCTCTTGATAATGAACTAAAATTATTATTTTTTAATTACGACAAAAATGTACAACAAAAGTAATAATAAAATTATTTTGCTATAATCCGCGATGAAGTAAAATAGAAAATATGTGTGTGATGAAGTAAAATAGAGCCTTTGCGAAAGCTTTGCTATTTTGGTCGTGGAGTCTATCTCCTGATGATGCTTCGGTTACGGGGCGAAAGGATTGTTGAGTTTGTGATAGTGAACGTATGTAGTGCTTGTGTGTCGTGGTGGTGTTGGTGGAGGTTTGTGCATGTGTTTTTACGAATCCTGCATGTATCAGGTATGAAAATGGATTGTCCACTTTACATTTGGCATTATGTACATTTCTTGCATTACTTCATCGTGGAATATATATAGAAAAAATAATTTAATTGTTCCTTTTGTATTATGATCTCCGCAAAGTAACGCCTAATTCTTTAAATCCTTGTGGTTAACCCACAATAACTATTTTTGTGTTCTAAATTTAAATTCGGGAAAAATCTTGTGACACTGATTTCCACGCGGGTAAAGCCGCTGATTTCACAGAGACCCGAACTTAGCTCTGAAGATAGACCGTTTGAAATTTACGGTTATTTCAATACCATATCAGTATATCACTATCTTAAGGTTAATATGATCAATATTTCACAGAATATACTTCCCCTTAACATTTTTGAAGAGCTTATTTAAATTTCCCGCCTGAACGACACGTAGCAATCTTATACTACACGATCCAATTTCAACTCTATCACGTATAAAATTAAACTCGTTTTCCTATAAACCTACGAGGATTACACGTGAACGCGTATATGGAGCATGCGATTTTGCACTTTCATGGATAAAACATAAGGTGGAATAACGGTTATTTATGACAGTAAAAATTAATTCATTTCTCACACGTATGAGTTTATACCTTATTGTAAGGAATTAAAGTGCAATTTTCTATGTTCTGATATTGTAGGCGTATAATGAAACGACATTCTATGACTTTGTAGGGTAGTTGTAGTTCTGAAAGTATTTTATGCGACGATGCATTTAACTTTTGTAAGACGTATTTCATATTTAAATTCAAACTTGGAAGTTGGGTTTACACAAGCAAGTTTGTTTGGATCGCTTTGTAAACCAAATGTTAGCAAAATTTGTTTTATTTATGTATTGCTTTGCGGAACATATGTCGGAATAGGAAACAGTCAAGTTCCGTTTCTTGAGTCTATAGTGATAAAGGAAATAGAGTTTTCAAGTGCGTTAAATGTTTCCTATTAATAGTAATTTGCTATACTGAAGCAAGACTAACTTCAGTTCAGCGTTCAGCGGATTCTCCGCAAAAGAGTAACAAACATGCATCCATACTCACAAACTTTCACATTTATAACATTAGTAGGACCACGGTGTGGTATCCGATTTAGTAGAATAGACCACCCTCTTTTCTTACCGAGGTGTCGTAAAAGGCGACTAAGGTAAGTCGACCCGCCGTGTGGTATCCGGCTGAGTAGAATAGACCAACCTCATTTCTTACCGAGGTGTCGTAAAAGGCGACTAAGGTAAGATGACCCACCGTGTGGTATCCGGTTTAGTAGAATAGACCACCCTCTTTCTTACCGAGGTGTCGTGAAATACGACAGAGGTAAGTTGACGTCAGGCAGGCGGCCGGTCGTAAAAACGCAGCCAAATCATGTTACAGCATGTTTATAACATGTTGTGCCGACCCCACTTAGAGTGGGATAAGGGCAGGAAGAAGAGTAATTTGCTTTACTGAAGCAAGACTAACTTCAGTGAACGTAGACCCAAATGATTATAAGATGCCCAGAATCCAGATCAACATAGATGTCAATATACTAAGCTTTTTGAAATCGATCTTTTTATATCAGTCACGTATTACATATCTATTAATGTGTTGAATTCAAATTCAAAATATTCTTTATTCAAGTAAACTTGTAAACAGTGCTTTTAGTAAAGAAGTTATAATAAAATTATTTTGCTGTAATCCGCGTTTGTTTAGAGAATAGCAGGCAACAATCACATACTACATACATGCAGGACAAGTCGCCACACGTATCGCAAGACGCCGCCAACACCAACACTCCATACACGCACTACACACATTCATTACCACAAGCTTTTGGTTAAGGTTCAATTTTGGTTGGGTAGATTCTTCTTTCTGTGTACTTTGGTACACATATTTTTTAACTGATGTCATCATACCCACGCTTGACTGAAATAGCATTTTTATATAAAAAAAACAATACAAGAGTAGCCTTTGTTACTGTATCACTACATATTATAAAACAAAGTCGCATTCTCCGTATGTACGCATAAAACTTTAAAACTACGCAACAGATTTTAATGCGGTTTTTTTTAATAGATAGAGAGATTCCAGAGGAAGGTTTGTACGTATAATAACATTCAATATGGAGTAGCGAAATACAGTAATTTTTGAGGTTCCTGTAAATAATTACATTTTTTTTCGCTTACATTGCAAACGCAGGCTAAACCCTACGAGATTTATCAAAATAATGTACTAAGTATTTGTACAACTTGAAAAGATCTACAGAAAAGTCCGCGATGGTATATGTCTATCTCTTATGGATAACCCACAATAGCATTTTTTGTCATTTACTTTTTACGAAAAATAATGCCTTATTTTTGAAGCAATTTTTATACAATACAGCATTAATCCTTATCCATTTAAGTAGCTTAAATAAATTGTTGATTTAATATAGATCAATATGGCCGTTTACAGCATGTAATTTAAGTGAACATTTTCGGAGATATTACAGATTTAAAATGCCGTGAGGACGCCGCGCTTCGCGCCTATAACACTTCGACTTTAGCAGCTATGTCGCTCTTTCAAGAGTTTCTTTAAAGACATTCTGTAATTAATTGTAACAATAAAATACATAGGGAAAATGTAAAAGTATATAAGTAAAAATGTATTATATGAATTTAGATATTCCGAAGATAGCAGGAAATCTTCTTGGTATAGGGAAAGGAAATTGTTTTTCTCCAAATTTAAACCTTGCGGGCCACGGGCAGTAATGAATAAAACAAAACTACTCGATCGATTTTAATCATTTTTTTTACACTGACTGGCATGGGATATATATTTTATAGCCGTGCGAAGCAGGGGCAGGTCGCTAGTTTCTGTATAAAAGAAAGTATATATGTATTTTCCTTATAAACTCCGAAACGGGTGGATCGATTCTAATGAAAATAATTGAAATCTTTACATTCATCCAGTCGATAATTCTGCACAATTTGGTGGCTATCGGAGCATTTGTTTTTTACTTTTATTAACATACATTTAACTTAAACCCAGCTAATCGGACTTGATATCCCAGTATGCTATATACAGCTGACAAGGATCTCCAAGTGATGAAGCAAAAAAAAAGCAACAATAAAAAGTTTTAATAGAAAAATCCTTAGAACTAACCGGGTTTGAATCCGCGACCTCCCGACAAGAGACACGGTTACCCCATTAGGCTGTAGCAGTCTATAGTACCTCTTAATAAATTTAGACTGAAAAAACAGCCCCCTTTGAAACTGTATAAAGAATTAAAGATAACAGCTCTGTTTAAACACGCGTAAAAAATTATGCTATAACCTTACATAAACAAACATACGAAATGTCCACTTCGTTAGCCCCAAACGAAATGCGAGGGAAAAATGAACAGGGACGCAATTAGACCTCGCATAATGCCAATTTAGATACATTTGGGGCGACAACACGTTATTTTTATTTTAACTTTCGTGTACAAGGAAGGAAGTTAAGCGTCGTTAAGCGTTTTAACATAATTGTTAACTTCGTAGATGAGAGAATAATTTGTACCATTTTCGTCGGGACTAAAGCTTTTGCGCGTGACTTTGACGTGTGGTCACTCTAAAATAGTTTTTTACAAAAGTAATAATAAAATTATTTTGCTATAATCCGCGATGAAGTAAAATAGAAAATATATATAATGCTAAATGTAGAGTGGACAATCGGTTATCATGCCTGATACGTGCAGGAGTCGTAAAAAACACATGCACAAACCACACGCGATACACAAGCACTATATTATACACTATACACTATTTAGCATTATATATATTTTCTATTTTACTTCATCGCGGATTATAGCAAAATAATTTTATTATTACTTTTGTAAAAACTATTTTAGAGTGACCACACGTCAAAGTCACGCGCAAAAGTTTTAGTCCCGACGAAAATGGTACAAATTATTCTCTCATCTACGAAGTTAACAATTATGTTAAAACATTTAACGACGCTTAACTTCCTTCCTTGTACACGAAAGTTAAAATAAATATTACTTTTGTATTATGGATCTCCGCAAAGTAACGCCTAATTCTATAAATTAGTTTTTTACATTTTTTTAAAGCATTTTATAAGAATTTCTATAGTTAGAGGTTATATACTTTCTACTACCACCTACTTTTAATAAATAGATCTACAGTATATTTGAATATATGTGGTAATTGTTGTGTTAATTGTGCATTTACATTAATGTATAAAATTACTATTACTTGACTATACAATAAGACTAGTGGCTCCCTCGACATAATTGGCGCCAACTTAAGGGATATATGTTTTTTTTCTTTGATCCCCAAAAATAAACGGGAATATTTGTATCATACGTTACCACGTTAACTATAAATACGTTAAATAAACATATAACCATCGGATTAACTGTGAACGCGTAACAGATTGGCAGACACACAGACTTTCGCATTCATATTATTAGTATGGATCTATATCGTTAATCCTGAACATAACGTCGACAACCGCTGTAGGCACCAGCAAGATCGCCAGTCTTTAAAGACAAGTAGGTTCTATAAACCTCGCAAAAATAAATAAACTTGTGTGTTTTTTTTTAAATATTTTTTATAAGTTGTTTTTAATCTTAGCCGTGTGGTATCCGGTTGATTAGAATCTTTCTTACCGAGGTGTCGTAAAATACGACTAAGGTACGTTGACGTCAGGCAGGCGGCCGGATGTAAAATACTTAGTCAAATCATGTCAACATCTCTATAACATGTTGTGCCTACCCCGCTTAGAGAAGGATAAGGGCAGGAGGATGTGATGCACAAATAAAACATATGGTTTGATTCAATTATCACACTCCCCTACACTCCCACCTCTACCATGCAGATAATAAATTATTTATATCAAGCATACACAGTTGATCAAAGCCGTGAAATTTTTGTCCCCAAAAAATATAAAAGGCAGGTGTTCAATTAGCGAGGTTATATATCGCCATTTCAGAATTATTTATGAACAAAAAGCCTTTGTTTCGAATACGGCTCTGTTGTTTATTTTAATTCGGACAAAAAATTTAGGATAACAAAAATTTTATATGAAATGTATTTCAGGCGAACCTAATTTTGGATTGTATATTTTGTTACGATTGTTCGCATATATTGCTAATTGAATATTGGGGTGTGAGGTAGAAGCTCGTCTGCTCTGTCTCTCTTACTGGCAACCTGAGTACCAATGTCGCTGAAATTCAAATTCAATTCGATTTTTATTTGTTCAAGTGGAGTGTTTACAGTACTTTTGAATCGACTAATGTTTTAAAGAAGCTACCAAAACACCATTAAGTGTTTATGAAGACTTAGCTTTGCAATTACAGCAGTTCAAAAATTATTGATAAAAGACTAATACAGAAAGCCTTCTCTTCGACCCTGTACAAGACAGTAATAACTCATGTAACTAGTAATAAGAATTATATTTTGAAAAGAGCAACCGCCGAGTTTCTTGCTGGCTCTTCTCGGTAGGAACAGCTTTCCGAACCAGCAGTAGAGTTGACGATTCAAAAGCATTCATTTACGAGTTTATTTCAATAAAAAATATTTTGAATTTGAATATGAAGAGAAACATCATAAGGAATATATCTTAAGAGAATTCTTGGGATCTTTGTAACCCATGGATTTATATTAGAGCAGCAGAGAGAAGGGTCGGAACTTAGCTTCTACCCTTGTCTGCAAAAAGAGATGATACATTTGTCCAAGCTGTGCGGTAGCACCGTGCGACCCAAAAAATAGTTTTTCTGTTAAAACTAATGTTTCTAACTTATGTGTCTAATTGATAATTGCAATTTATCCCACGCTTTTCGGTGAAGGAAAACATCGCGAGGAAACCTGCATATCTCTAGAGAATTCTGGAGATATGTGTAACCTACCAATGCGCATTGGAGCAGCGTGGTATGTCTTAGCTCCAAAAACGGAGAGAAGAGGCCTATTCTCAGTGGGATAGTACCAGGCCGCTACTTATTACTTACATTTGCCCATCATTAGAATAGTAGAAGGCTGAAAAAATGTGTTCAGACAATCATATCGAACCGGAAGTCCATTTCCTGTGCGAAATCAACATTTTTTATTGATGCCGTCGGATAAACCGGTATATCGATGCTGGATTAAGAATTCAACCGCAATAAAACTTGCAACACGAAGGCATTTGGCTTTCGCACAAAGGAATGAAAAAACTAATATTGGGTACATAAATCTGAACTGTTTAGTTTATGGTGCCACGTATTTAAATTAGATGTCTGGTGGATGAGATGCTATTACTCAAATGCGTGCAGTAGCGATATTCATTACAACCATAGCTAAATTTTTAATGCAGATTTAACCTGATTAAATGCCTGTTAAAAGCCAAATATGTTCAAACCTCACCAATCTAACCTAACCTAACGCTGTGTGATATATGGCCGAGTAGAATAGAACTCATTTCTTATCGAGTTTTCGTAAAAGACAACTAAAGTAAGTTGACCGACGTGTGGAATCCGGCTGAATAGAATATACCAATCTATCTTAGCGAGGTGTCGTAAAAGGCGACTAAGATAAGTCGTCAGGCAGGCGACCGATAGTGATTTGGTTTAGGTCATTCACCTGATTACGACACCTCGATAACAAATGAGGGTGTTGTCACCAATGACTTCCGCTTTGTATTTTATAGCAACACAGTCATGAAACAAGAGTATCGCGCCCTTTTTGATTAAAATGGTGGCAACACTGTGCCGTTGTTGTTTCCGGTTTAGTCTTCTTATTGATAAAAAGTTTCAGTGACAGTCAGTCTTTGTTCGTCATTCAAGAGAAGTGCATCTCGGAACGGAATTGTGGTATTCCTATTATATCGTGTCATTGTATATAGTGTGCGCTAACAAGGGTGATCTATTCTACTCAGCCGAATACCACACGGCAGTTGATTTCATTTTTTGTCATTACTATGTCTGTAGGGGTGCTATGTCTCTGTAGATATGGATATTTTCCCACACATCCTGTTGGACGCCAAATCTTCCAGAATGTTGCAGCTCCGAAAGCTATTACGTTCGTCGTCAACCCGTTACCGCTAAGCTCTTTTGGCAACTGTATCAACTGTTACACGACTCTTAATACGTTCCAGAATTACTTTTAACGATTCGACATCTTGAAACGTAATAATCTGACTAAGTTGCAAATACGTAACATTAATATATGGTATAAGATTCTATAATAAAATTCCGCAATCAATTTCAGCGCTGCTATTACAACAGTTTAAAAACACTGTTAAAAAGAGGCTGATACAGAAAGCCTACTATACTCTTGAAGATTATTTAGAAAATAAGAATGTGTGGATATAGCTCTCTTTGAACCTGTACAAGACAGCAACGACTGAATGTAAATAGTATTAAGAATTATATTTTTAAAAGAGCAACCGCCGAGTTTCTTGCTGGCTCTTCTCGGTAGGAACAGCTTTCCGAACCAGCAGTAGAGTAGACGATTCAAAAGCACTTGTTTACAAGTTTATTTGAATAAAGAATATTTTGAATTTGAATTTGAATTTAATAACTAGGAATTAAGAAGAGTTTGAAGAAAGATTTTTCAAACTGACTGTAATTGGACGTTAAAGGTTTTACAAAACCCTGACTTGTCGCAATCCATTCGTAGGTCCACGAACATCACTGTGGGGTTTTACTTTGTAGTGCCTATAATAAAGAGTATGTCAACAAAATTATATTTAATTTATACATCTTTGGCTAATCTCGCCTATTTAATTACTATCTAGTGAACTGTAATTAACAATTAAATAGTGTACACAAGTAGGGGGATGGAGTCGCTCGCGTCCTCAGGAACAACCTTCCAGCACCCTGCACGTATCCTCTGGGTGGTGCTCAACGAGCTGACAACGCCGAACATCGGGCGGCGGATGTGATAACCCGAACCCTGACCTGATCAGGAGAGGCTATTTGGGCCTGGAGGAATTAAATAACCTCCGAACAACTCAGCGCAGAAGGCAAGGGTAAACCACTGTGACTATTCTCCCAAGAGAATGTTACCATTACGATGCTCAGCAGTGAGCACACGACTGAAGGAGGAGGAGGAGTGTACACAAATGGAGAGAAAACGTCTGCTCGCGGCCAGGGCTATTGCGATACTGACCGTTGGACTCGCATCCATGGATACACGATACAATACACCTATTACCTAATATACACTATCAGTATGTATCATGACATTGATAAATTTTATTGTCCTTTGTCTTTTCGTGGCAAAAAAAATTCTAGAGGCTCTACAATCGGACAGTCCAGAGTTCAAGAGCTCTAATAAGCTGAGAAGAGATATATCAACCGTAGTGAATCAAACAGCTGGTGATTAAAATTTGAAGTAAGTTGACCCGCCGTATGAATTTCGGCTAAGTAGAATACACCACCCTCATTTCTTACCGAGGTGTCGTAAAAGATGACAAAGAAAATTTTATGTCAGGCAGGCGTCGGTCGTAAAATACCAAGCCAAATAATTTATATTTAAGTACGTATTTAAAAAATAAATAAGTATACATTCACCACTCTTATTACAACATGTTGTGCCGACCCCGCTTACAGTGGGATAAGTGCAGGAGAATACAAAAATAGTGTACTAATATTATAAATGGAAAAGTTTGTGAGTATGAATGTATGTTTGTTACTCTTTGACGGCGAATTGTCTGAACCAATATCGATCAAATTTGTCAAAATTATTCTTTATACACTAAAATATAGGCTATAAAATCCTGTTAATTCTACAGGAATAGGATGACACTTAAAAGCGCCATCTATTCGACAACAGTTCACGCGAACGAAGTCGCGTGTAAAAGCCTAGTATTTTAAATACGGCTGCACATTTGACTTTAAAAATTTGTTAAATCCCATCATCATTCAACGTACACACGTTACGCACCTGTCACATCGTTTTCATTTTGCGTTGTGCGAAATTAACGATGTGAAAATTTTGATAAAATTAAATGGAAACGTGAATTTCCAGTGAATTTACTGTTTTGAAACATTCTGTGAGTAAGTACCGCCCGCTACCGACGAAGTCATTTGGCAATTGTACAAGTTGTAACGCGGATCGTTATCAACGTCTTAATTGGTAATTTTCTCTTTGGAGTTGTATAAAAATGACACAATATTATGGATGATAAATATTAACGGTTATATTTTCATGTACGAGACTGACATGCAAACGTGTTTTACAAATTGTTGTAACTTTCTTGGGTCAAATAAACTATTGAATATAACATAAGAATATTGAAACAGAAAAATAACTCACATTACATAATTTATACACGCCGTGTGGTATCCGGCTGAATAGAATAGACCCACCCTCATTTCTTACCGAGGTGTCGTAAAAGGCGACTGAGGTAAGTTGACCCACCGTGTGGTATCCGGTTTAGTAGAATAGACCACCCTCTTTCTTACCGAGGTGTCGTAAAATACGACAGAGGTATGTTGACGTCAGGCTGGCGGCCGGTCGTAAAAACGCAGCCAAATCATGTGACAGCATGTTTATAAAATGTTGTGCCGACCCCACTTAGAGTGGGATAAGGGCAGGAGGATGATGATTACATAATTTATACAATTAGGTATTACTTTGCGGAGGTCCATAATACAAAAGTAATGAGAATATTATTTTGCTATAATCCGCGATAAAAGGAAATATGTGTAATGCTAAATGTAGAGTGTACTATTCGTTCTCATATCTGAGACATGCAGAACTTGTAAGAACTCATGCACTACCCGACACCGATGGCACAACAATACACAAGCACTGCACACATTCACCACCACAATCTCAACAATTGTTTCGCCCCGTAACCGAAGCATCGTCAGGAGATAGACTCCACGACAGTGGAATCTATCTCCTTGCTTGTGCAGTGCAGTGCTTGTGTATTGTTGTGCCTTCGGTGTCGGGTAGCGCATAAGTTCTTACAAATTCTGCATGTATCAGGTATGAGAACGAATGGTACACTACATTTAGCATTACACATATTTCCTTTTATCGCGGATTATAGCAAAATAATATTCTCATTACTTTTGAACTCACATTACATAAAATATGAGGGTATCATTTATGTACTGTGAGTTATCTTTCTGTTTTTGATGAAAAAAGCCATTTTCCCCAACGTGTGGTATTTCTTACCTAGGTGTCGTAAAAGGCGACTAAGGTAAGTTGATATCAATAGTATAGTAGGCTTTCTGTATTAGGCTTTTATTAATAGTGCTTTAAACTGCTGTAATGGCAAAGCAAAATCTTCATAAACACTCATTGGTGTTTTCCCGGGATTTGAGCTTGTGCTCCACCCTAAATATTCTATCCACACTAATATTATAAATACCTGCCGTGTGGTATCCGGCTGAGTAGAATAGACCACTCACTTTCTTACCGAAGTGTCGCAAATGCCGACTAAGGCGAGTTGACGTCAGACTGGCCGCCGGTCGTAAAATACCTAGTCATGTGATAACATGTTTATGACATGTTGTGCCGACCCCACTTAGAGCGGAATAAGGGCAGGAGAGTGATGATGATGACAAAAATCAGTTTCATTGCCTATTTAATAGGTTCAAGTTTTCCAAAGTGTATTACTTTCGAGGGGAACTCGAAACCAGACTGAGCCACAGAAACGCATGACCATACAATTAATTGACAGCTAGTGTAACAAAAAATTACAATTTTTGATTAAAAAAATAAATTGCGTTACAAATTATATAAAATGTCGCTTTTTATTAACATGTTGATAATGAGGTGAAATATAACAAAAATACTTTGAAGTCGAGAATTACCTAAATAACAAATGCTATTTAACAGTAGATAAATAGCATTTTTAATAAGCACATTTCACCTATCAACGGCCTATGAACGTTTGGCTCAGATACAAAGTAGGGTCGTTATTTCGTTATACCCATCGAAAGCATTTTCAACGGCTCGTTAGAATTACGACCTTAACTTCAGATAAAACGTTAAAGATGTGGTCATTTTTCTATCCTTCTCTATTCACGTTACTGTTGCTATAAAAATGTATTACTTGATGTATTTATGTAATGAATTATCTTTTACGATTTTAGTGTTTGATGAGATATGATGTGCGAATGGTGTGTAGATGTAAATTACCAAAAGTTTGCTGGTTCAGAAAGCTATGAATTTTGTTTTTTTTAAAATTGGCATTCAAAATCTATGACGTACTTTGTAATGTAAACCTGCGTATCTTTGGAGAATATCCGACAAATAACACGCTTTAAAGCTTCAAAATTAAACAATAATATAATAATTAACTATCATCACCATCATTCTCCTGCCCTTATCCCACTCTAAGTGGTGTAGGCACAACATGTTTTTGCTAGTTATATTTTCCGGCCGGCCGCCTGTCTGACGTTAACTTACCTTCATCGCCATTTACGACACCTCGGTAAGAAATGAGGGAGGTCTATTCTACTTAGCCGGATATCATACAGCGGGAAGATAATAATTAACTAATAAGATACTTTTGTAGCTACAAAAGTATTCACAAAATCATAGTGTTTTATGTTATTAATCATATGCTACTAAATATATATGCTAATAAATCATATTATAATTTACTTTTACGAAATATCATATGATTTGAACGATGAAAAATAAAACTCTACCAAGTGATTTGGAGAGAGCAAACTAGTTTTAACCGATTCTTTCAACTATAACAAACTTAACTATAAATTCATCATTTCTGTGGCATTAATGATAAAAAATATCCTATTTTCCTTTTAGAAGAACGGATAAAAACCATATTGCATTGTTGATAGTATTTAAACACTTAAGCTAGCGCCAACTAAATCCGGCGGGGCGGATCCGGGATGTCAAGTCCTTGGATCCGATCCGCCGCAGGCGAGCGGGGCGCAGATGACTCGCTGATGCCCGTCGTATGCCGCCCTAACGGAGACCTCTGGACGTCTAGAACGGGGTTTATCGGGCGCCCATCTGAAAAGGTTCCCGAGGCGGTCGATGCATCTGGTGATCCCGATGCATCGATTAGCGGAGGGAGGGGCCACTTTTAGAGAGGCCCCGGAACCAGAGGTGGCGCACTCTGGGGTTCAGAGTAGTCGCTGGCGGGGATGGGGGCAATGTGTACAACGGTACCCTGTCGACGCCACCAGCATCGTGGTGGAGCACTGTCAGCTTTTTAGTCGATGCGAGTCCGACATACCCACCGCTCGTCCCCGTCGGGCGGTGATGACCCATAATGAATTTTCCTGACATAAAAAAAAATCGCCAATTAATTCGCGGGTACTGATGTTTCAAAGAACAAAATTTATGCTATCTTACAAATAAGTCAATCATTGTCAAAAGTTCAAGAAGGATCAGGCTGTACCGAGATCGTATCTCAGAGATTTATACTACGGACGGAATTTGCTTGGGTACCAAAGTAATACCATTCCGCTCCCTTTATCAGGGACATTGCCAAACATGAACTCGACTATCCGACCCACTGGCCCAACGCCCTAACGACCCAACGTAGTTTGTTCAGTTAAACTACCGGAAAGTTATCGCCTATCTAACCTTCTTTGTAGACTATCGAAATAAGAAGTTTTCACAGAAATTTGTTAACCCTATAAAGTATCCTTTTTACAATCTTTAATATTTAAATGAGTTAATCTTGTATGCATATTTTTTTTTCTGAAATTCAGCATGTAGGGGGTTTTGGGGGAAAATAATCGATCTAGCCAGGGACACACAAGGGACAGGGACTGGGAGAACCAGACAGGGATACTATGTATTTTTTTATTTAAAAAAAATACATTTTATCCCTGTTTTTTTTTACATTGAATTGAATTGAATTTTTGCCATTAACTGTACTTTATGTGCGGCCAAAAAAACTATCCCGCTGAGTAAAATAGTGCCTTTTTCTTTACCCATTGAAACATTTGCTTTGCCCATATGAAAAACAAACTAATGTTACTTTAATAGTAGGCCTCTAATAATAGTAAGCATTCATAATGTTTGTACATTTATTCATATTAGAGGCGCTTGATTCGACAGCAGAATTAATTTAAGCAATCTCTAAATGGAGCGAAAAGCCAATATCGCTCTTCGACTACAAGTCACTTAATAAGCAGGAGCGTGGATTTTGAATGGAATAATAACGAAAATACCATAGCAGGGAATCTGCGAATTCATCCAACTTGCATTCGGTTATACCAATTTCACGCGCGACTGAACCGAACTGATTCCGCTTTTATCTCATAGGCCATGTCGTATGTGATAAATAGGTGAATTCGATGTTAATATTAACTAATTTATATGTAAAGAATAAAAATTATTTTTCAATTCACACATATCTTATATTTGAATTTAGAAAAGAGCTCCGATTGACTCTGTCAAAAGGAAAATGGTTTTGAAGAGCAAACAGTAACATGTTTACAGGATAGATATATAAGCAAATATTTAAAGGGAATCGGCAAGTAAAATAGAAAATTAATTGTCGTTTCTTTGATTTTCAGGTATATTAGTTTTTGTATAGTGTAAATATAGTAATTAAGACGAATAAAAATATAAAATAAAACTTTGATTTTCAGAGCAACACAATTTTTATTTGCCGCTCCACAAAATTAGTTTGTATATATTTAATGGAAACACTTCTATCAATAAGGGAAAGTCTGAAAGTTGCGCCTATTACAGACAAGATGAGTGCAAGACTAAGTTGGTATGGTCATACAATGAGGAGGGATGAAAATCATGTGACCAAAAGAGTTTTAAATATGAATGTGGATGGATGTGTGGCTAGGGGAAGGCCGAAAAAAAGATGGATGGATTGTGTGAAAAATGATATGCATGTTAAAGGAGTGGCACCAGAGTTGACGAATGATAGAGGAGAATGGAAGAAGGCATATTGTGCCGACCCCACTAACAGTGGGATAGGGCTAAGAGAATGATGATGACTTCTATCACTTCATATAATAAACAAAGTCACACGACGTGTGATATTCAAAAACTAATAACAAAATTACAAAGCAATTTTCCAGCCAGCAAGAAACTCGGCGGTTGCTCTTTTAAAAATATAATTCTTATCACTATTTACATTTAGTAATTACTAACTTAGTACAGGGTCGAAGAGTAGCTATATCCACACATTATTATCATCTAAGTAATCCTCAACAGTATAGTAGAGTTTCTGTATTAGCCTTTTATTAATTAGTGTTTCTCATCCATCCATCCATCAGCCTATTGCAGTCCACTGCTGGACATAGGCCTCCCCATGTTTGCGCCAGACATCCCTGTTCTCCGCAATGCGCATCCACCTGGCCCCAACAACCTTCTTGATGTCGTCGGTCCAGCGAGACGGTGGTCGCCCTACACTGCGTTTGCCAAGACGCGGTCTCCACTCCAGGACTCTTTTGCTCCAACGGCCATCAGTCCTGCGACAGACGTGACCGGCCCACTGCCACTTCAGCTTGCTTATTCTGCTAGCTATGTCGGTTACTTAGTGTTTCTAAATTGCTGTAATGGCAAAGCTAAAATTGATTGCGGAATTTCATTATAGAATCTTATACCCAAACCTTCAATGACTTTTGCAAGGCGCAAAGGAGCCGCAAGCTTAGGTTGTTACTTTGTCTACAATATACATCGCCAATATTTTTATAATTATCTATATTCTTATGCACAAAACATAGATAATAGAAAGATTCCACAAACTTTGCAGTCCGAGTAAATCCGCAGGGTGCAGTATATCCTACTAATATTATAAATGCAAAAGTTTGTGAGTATGGATATATGTTTGCTACCCTTTCACGGCGAATATGCAAAACCAATATCGATGAAATTTGGCACAATTATTCCTTATACACCGGAATGACATATAGGCTATAGAAATCCTGTTAATTCTACAGGAATTGGATGACATTGAAAAGCGCTATCTATTGTCGACCTATCACACGACAACACGAACGTAATAGCGGGTAAAAGCTAGTATATAATAACGGAAGGCTTATGCTATCCCATTTCTTCCAAAGCTGCAAACACACACACTCATATCATACATTATGCCCAGATATAACACAAACCCCTTTATCCACTATCTCGTGTAATGTGTACCGCACTTAAGTATAGAGCTTAGATAGAGGCCGTTTATATGTTACGACTTTACATCATTGTACGTTACGATATTTATCAGTACGAAGTTATAACATCTGTGATCGTATCATCGTGTTTAAAAAATGCGTCCTCAGTACAACAATTTTTGCATATACAAATGTTTTATGAAAAAGTAACTTTTTACTATTTTACCTAATTTATATTGCACTTTTTTTATCGTATCATCATCACCATTAACATTCTCCTACCCTTATCCCGCTCCAAATGGGGTCGGTACACCATGTTTTAACTATGTGATGTGTATTTTATGACCGACCGCCTGTCTTACGTCAACTTACCTTAGTCCTTAGTTGTCTATTACACCTCGGTAAGAAATGAGTCGTCTTTTCTACTTAGCTGGATACCACAAGATTAAATTACCTTAATGATCTTTTACAACTCGGTAAGAAACAAGGTTGATCTATTCTACTCAGCGGATACCACAAGGCGGGTTAACTTACCTTAGTCGCCTTTTACGACACTTCGGTAAGAAATGACAGTGGTCTATTCTACTCAGCCGGATACCACACGGCGGGTCAACTTAGGTTAGTCGCCTTATACGACACCTCGTTCAGAAATGAGGGTGTTCTCTACTTAACTGGATACAACAAGGCGGGTCAACTTACCTTAGTAACCTTTTACAACTCAGTAAAAAATGAGAGTGGTCTACTCTACTCAAGCGATACCAGGCGGGTTAACTTACCTTACTCGCCTTTAGCAACTCGGTAAGAAATGAGGGTGGTCTATTCTACTCAAGCGATACCAGGCGGGTTAACTAACCTTAGTCACCTTTTACAACTCGGTAAAAAATGAGAGTGGTCTATTCTACTCAAGCGATACCAGGCGGGTTAACTTACCTTACTCGCCTTTTACAACTCGGTAAGAAATGAGGGTGGTCTATTCTACTCAGCCGGATACAACACGGCGGAGTATAAATATCGCATCGTATCATATAAAGGTGCTCAGCTTATCGAATAAGTTCGGTACGGACGAGCAGCGAGCCGCGCGGGCTAATAAAAGCCGTATTCGAGATTTCATTGACGGATTCCAAGAGATGGGACCGCTTGATTTATTATGCCTTGATTTGGACGGTTTGCACTCTCGGGCTAATGTAATTATATCCACGGTCTGGTGGAAAGATCGGGTCGATCACCTTTACCGAGCTATTAAAAAAGAGGTTAAATAAATTATATAGGACTAGCTTTAACCGTCTCCGATTTTTTTTGCGTGGACTGTTGTCGCGTGATTCTATAATTGATGGCGCTTTTCAATTAACAGGACTTCTATAGCCTATAGGTTACTCCAGTATATAAGGGATTGTACCAAATTTCATCGACATTGGATTATTTATTGACGCCGTGTGGTATCCGGCTGAATAGAATAGTACCATCCTCATTTCTTGTTTACACAGCGGAAGGTCCAAAACTGTTTTGACTAGTGAGGTCGCTTCTTCCAATACCTTGAGACCCCAATGTTTATTGCTATGCACTGCCTCTCACCCATTCGCCACTGGTAAACCCAAACTCAACGGTTTGGGTAAACTAAGGGCCTGTTTCACAAGTTATTGATAAAGTGTCGGATAGTTAACCGACAAATAAACTAAGTAATAGATAAATGTCTCTAAAAAGAGACTAAAAAGTGAAAATTTTTAAAAAAATCGCGGCCATTTTGAAATAGGTATTTGCTATCCAGCAAATGAACAAAATAACAGCCACATGATCTACCTAGTAACTTATTAGGGACTTTGAGTGCTGAATACGCCTATCAGAAACCTGAGAAACGCAAAATTTTGAGATATGTTCCGAATAAGATAACTGACAGTTTATTGGTAACTTGTGAAACAGGCCTTTAATGTGAAGAATAATTGAAAGTATCAATATCTCACAATTATCTGTTGCAAATTTTTGCGAAAGCAAAATTATTTATGCAGATTGTCATGCATGCAGTGATAAAGAATGGATATGGCAAAAGATTACTTTGGCATCCTATATCGCAATTACATTTATACGCCGTGTGGTATCCGGCTGGATAGAATAGTACCACCCTCATTTCTTACCCGTAAAAGGCGACTAAGATAAGTCGACCCGCCGTGTGGTACCCGGCTGAGTAGAATAGACCACCCTCATTTCTTACCGAGGTGTCGTAAAAGGCGACTAAGGTAAGTTGACCCACCGTCTGCTATCCGGTTAAGTAGAATAGACCACCCTCATTTCTTACCGAGGTGTCGTAAAAGGCGACTAAGATAAGTCCACCCGCCGTGTGGTACCCGGCTGAGTAGAATAGACCACCCTCATTTCTTACCGAGGTGTCGTAAAATACGACAAAGGTAAGTTGACGTCGGGCAGGCGGCCGGTCGTAAAAACGCAGCAGCCAAATCATGTGGCAGCATGTTTATAACATGCTGTGCCGACCCCACTTAGAGTGGGATAAGGGCAGGAGGATGATGATTTTTTTTTATTTGCGTTGCTCAATGTCACTTGGTCCTTCAGACCGGATAAATTAAACCTCTTTAGCGGTGTCAATATCATCCGTCATAGAAATCAGATCTGACGGCGTAAAGTGATCGCATTATTGGATGGCACTCGTAACACAATCCCCTGTTAAAACTTGGGAATATCGAGCTATCATCCGATTTTATAGTGACATCAGAGAAGGCATTATATTATACAACTTCGATTTCGTAAAAGCGAGTTATACATTGTTTTAAAGGTTTACTTTGATTGCAAAATGCATTGTCGATTGTTTGTCTCTTTGATATAAAAAAATTATATATTTGATTGTTATGGATAAAGCAACACGATATATATAATTTTTTTTTTTTTAATTTTGGCTGGTCTAATCTGAATTGTATCAGCAATCTCAAAAAAATTATTAACCAGGTTATTCAGACATACGAGTATATATTCCAACAGAATACAATATTCTTTATACACTTTAGTTAATTTTACATTATGTTAATATATTTTTAAAATAATTTATATATTTTATACATTTAACAGTTATTATAAAAATAACACCCTGTGGTGTCCGGCTGAATAAAATAGTACCACCCTCATTTCTTGCCGGTGTCGTAAGAGACGATGAAGGTAAGTCGACCCGTCGTGTGGTTCACGGCAAAATAAAAAAGCTTTGCAATTTTTGTCTATCTCCTGACCAAGCTTCGGTTACGGGGTGAAACGATTGTTGAGATTGTGGTGGTGAATGTATGCAGTGCTTGTGTATTGTTGTGTTATTGGTGGCTGGTAGTGCATGAGTTTTTACAAATTCTGCATGTATCAGATATGAGAACGAATAGTGCACTCCACACCTAGCATCACAAATATTTTCTTTTATCGCGGATTATAGCAAAATAATATTTTCATTAGTTTTGTATTATGGACCTCCGCATAGTAACGTCTAATTCTATAAATTATTTAAATTAAAAAAAAATTACTTACATCATGCATTTGACAAGCACTCTTATATTTTTAGTAAAATTCTGTATTCAAATTAAGATAACAGATAGAGAAAATCACTCAATATTCCGAATAGAGCAAATTCAAATCATTCCTTATTCAAGCGAACTTGTAAATAAGTGCTTTTAAATCAACTCTACTCAATTTGCAAATCCGAATACCTTTTACGAAAGCTGATAAGCAGGATACTGGACACACAAAGGCATTTTCAAATCACAAGTAAAACTACACTGAAAGAAAACACTTCATAAAAGCACTTAGCTCAGCCGCCTTCGGATAACACGATCCTAATGCTTTGTCTCGTTCGAACAAACATGGCCCTTCGAGCCGGATAACTTAAAAAGCACGTTTAAAGCCATTTCATAATACTTTCGCCGTGAAATAGGATCTAGATATAATGGTAATAATGGTTCTATTTTCGGGAAAGTGTTTGGCAAAATCACATATATTATTTTTTTTAGTCAGCGATAACATTAAATTTCTTGAAAAACAATTGGAATAAGAAGCAATTTATTAATTTTGAATACACATCATGATATCACAGAAAAAAATAAAAATACACCAAAACAGTACCACTAAGAATGTCACCACTTAAACTATCTTTAAGTTATCTAATACTAGCGGCCTGCCCCTGCTTCGCACGGGTATAAAATATATATCCCATGTCAGTCAGTGTAAAAAAAATGATTAAAATCGATCGAGTAGTTTTGATTTATCCATTACTGCCCGTGGCCCGCACTCGTTAAATTTGGAGAAAAACAATTTCCTTTCCCTATACCAAGAAGATTTCCTGCTATCTTTGGAATATCTAAATTCATATAGTACATTTTTACTTATTTACTTTCACATTTTCCCTATGTATTTTATTTTTACAATTAATTACAGAATGTCTTTAAACAAACTCTTGAAAGAGGGACATAGCTGCTAAAGTGGAAGTGTTATAGGGCGAAGCGCGGCGTCCTCATGGCATTTTAAATCTGTAATATCTCCGAAAATGTTCACTTAAATTACATGCTGTAAACGGCGATATTGATCTATATTAAATCAACAATTTATTTAAGGTACTTAATTGAATAAGGATTAATGCTGTAGTGTATAAAAATTGCTTCAAAAATAGGGCATTATTTTTCGTAAAAAGTAAATGACAAAAAATGCTATTGTGGGTTATTCATAAGAGATAGACATATACCATCGCGGACTTTTCTGTAGACCTTTTCAAGGTGTACAAATACTTAGTACATCAATTTGATAAAGCTCGCAGGGTTTAGCCTGCGTTTGCAATGTAAGCGGAAAAAATGTAATTATTTACAGAAACCTCAAAAATTACAGTATTTCTCTACTTCGAATTGAATGTTATTATACGTACAAACCTTCCTTTTGAATCACTCTATCTATTAAAAAATACCGCATCAAAATCGGTTGCGTAGTTTTAAAGTTTTATGCGTACATACGGAAATATGGACTTTGTTTTATAATATGTAGTGATTGTAAATGCAAAAGGTAGTCTGTCTGCTACAAATTTCGTGCAATCTGAAGATAAGGCGTCATAACATAGATTCAACAATAAAAATAAAGCAAGAATAAAGCAATAGACAAATACGTACTACATTTTCTTCTTTCTTCGCTCACCATAGACTTGAAACACCGCGTTTATTTTGCCAAAGCAAATATGTGTACACAGTTCTTACCTGCAAACAAAATAATAAATGTGTCAACATTGTCAATGAGACCCAAGAGTAACTTTTAAAGCGTTTATTTTGTCCTTCTTTTAAGCCGTGAGGAATCCGGCTGAGTAGAATAGACCACCCTCTTTCCGACCTCTCTCTCTCTCTCTCTTCAACCAATAGCCGTCCACTGTTGGACTTAGGTCTCTGCCATGGACTTCCACGCCACACGATCTTGTGCCGCCTGGATCCAGCGGCTCCCCGCGACCTTTTTAAGGTCGTCTGTCCATCTGGTGGAGGGTCTTTCCTACCTAGGTGTCGCAAAAGGCGACTAAGGTAAGTTGACTCGCCGTATGGAATCCGGCTGAGTAGAATAGAACACCCTGTTTCTTACCTAGGTGTCGCAAAAGGCGATTAAGATAAGTTGACGTCAGGCAGGCGGGCGATCGTTAAATACTGAGCTAAATCTTGTGGCAACAGTTGAACCCCACTTAGAGTGGGACAAGGGCAGGAGAATGATGATGTTGTCCTTTTTTAGGTTTTCTTTTTCAAATTTTCACTGGTTAGTAAATGTCAGTATGTAATTTATAGAATAATGCGTACTTTGCGATCCAGAATACAAAAGTAATATTAAAAATGTTTTCGCGGATTATAACAAAATAAGTTTATTATTAGTTTTGTAAATGTCAGTATATAAGTGTCAAATTTGTATTTTGGACATCTCAATGAGTATAGACCGCCATTTTTTTCCAAAATTCTACATCATCAACAAACACACCAAACCATATACGTATATTCGACAGTAAATTCACTAGCAATATGTGACAAGACAAAAGAGTGGGCACAGAAAAAGGTTTTCCTTGTTAGTGGGTTGACTCGCCCGAGGGTTGGTTGTGTTTTATGAAATCAGCGCAAATCGTTTATCGGAGGAGGAAAAAGTGTAACATGGGCTTTATATATCGGGTAACTCTACTTATAGTTTCGACATGTCCCTTAATTGTTGTGTAAGTGGTAAAAGTCGTGATGCCCTAACAGCTATAGCACCTAACTCTTAACTAGAAATCAAGAATTCAAACCCCAGCAACCGACCAATCATTCGATGGTCTTGGTATTCGCTAATATTAAATTCCGCAATCCATACTACAGAAAGGTTTAAATTAAGTATAAGAAATATTCTTATACGTAAAGCATATTACAAATTTGAAGATTATTTGGATGATAAAAAAGCATGGATTTGAAAACCCTTTCAGCTTCAAACAGGACTCCGGTTTAATAATGTAAAATTGAAAATGTTTAAAAGATTCACCGCCGAGTTTCTTTCTGGTTCTTCTCAGTAAAAGCAACATTCCGAACCAGTTGTAGCTTATTATTTATATTGATCCTTGACGATTCAAAAGTGCTTGAAAGAGCTTATTTGAATAAGGATTATTATGATATGATGATATATGATTTGACACGATGAGAGCCAATGATTGATAAACACAACTTGCGAAAGAAATCGTCGCAAGCGTCTGCATCACGTGCAGATAATATCAGTGTGGTGTGCAAGAGACTCTACATAGATTGTGCTGTTCAAGTGAGGGTAGATGAACAAAATAACGACTGTAGTACTCGGGAACGAAGACGACGCGGCCCTCCAGTCAGTTCGTGACCACGGTGGATGGTACTCCGCCGAAATGTCGCACCTCATACAAAGGTAACTCGATTTTATCGCGATGTGACTTTTATGTTTATACAATAACTAATAAGATCCCGTGGTTTCACCCGCGTAATTTTTATTATTTTACACCTTATTACAATATTATAACGGACGCCGTGTGTTATCTCTATATTCAGCATTTAGTTCATATATTTTCTTTTATCGTATTATAGAAAAATTTAATAGAAAAATATTATCGGATTATAGAAAAATAATTTTATTATTTTTCCGCTTTCATACTGCACGACAAAATCGCAAAGCGATTTGCGATTTTGTCGTGGAGTTTGATAGTGGATTGTCCACTCTACATTAAGCATTATATATATTTTACTTCAACGCGGATTATAGCAAGATTATTTTATTATTACTTTTGTATTCTAGAATATTTCAAATACCACGTCGAAACAATATAATAAACCTCCTTCTACATTATAATAAGTCTGTATAAATTAACGTGGGCTACAGAGAAGCTTTACTCTCAGCGCCGCACATTCACATAATTACCGCTAAGCTTTGATCTAGTAAATTTCACATCGAGACAAAACGGGGGAGATAAAATCTAGCACGTCTTAAAATCCGGGCAAGTTACTGAACTGTGTACGTTGATACCCCTCTTTGTCCTGCGCTTTAATTAAAAGACACAGAGCTACACACACTGGAAGAGTCGCAAGGCAAATGCTTTTGTAACGTGTGCGCTTTTTTAAATAGTATTATCATCCTCCTGCCGTTATGTCATTCTAAGTGGGGTTGGCACAATATTTTATAAACATGGTTTATGAAACTAATGAAAATGAAAATATTTTGCTATAATCCGCGATAAAAGAACATATATGTAATGCTAAATGTAGAGTGTACTATTCTTTGTCATACCTGATACATGCAGAATCTGTAAAAACTCAGCACTGCACTCATTCACCACCAAAATCTCAACAATTCGCCCCGTAACCGAAGCATCGTCAGGAGATAGACTCCACGATAGACCAAGATAGACTCACAAAGCTTTGCGATTTTATCGAGGAGTCTATATTTACAAATATAGACAGAGGTAGACAGACAGAAAGACTTTCGCATTTATAATATTAATAAGGATATAATTTAATACAAATATACACCCAGGCTCGAAGACCCAACTTATTATTTAATAGAAAATGTTAGCTCTCGGCGGGAATCGTACTCGTGATCCTCGGAGCTGAAGACCGGATCACTACCCACTGCACCAACGGGCCAGTTATGATCTATATTTGTTAACATTTCACACTCCAACGGTCATAATTGAAGTGTACACATTTCATATCTAAGTACTCAATTCAATCCAGACGAAATTCCAATCGGGGAGCTACTTTATTAAAGTTAATTACAATTCAGTTATTTTTGCTTTGTAGATGCATTTTATGTCAAGTGAATTTTATGACATTTTGTATGTAGATTAAATTCACAAATCGAATTCATTCTCCTACCCTTATCCCACTCTAAGTGGGGTCGGCGCAAAATGTAATAAACATGCTATCACATGATTTGGCTGCGTTTTTACGACCGGCCGCCTGCCTGACATCAACTTACTTTAGACGTATTTTACGACATTTTGATAAGAAACAAGGTGGCCTACTCAGCCGGATACCAGTCGGTGGGTCAACTTACCTTAATCGCCTTTACGACACCTCGGTAAGAAATGAGAGTGGTACTAATTTATTCAGCCTGATACCACACGGCGTTTTACAACTTTTTTTATATAAATTGAATCTACAAATCGAGTAATTAATAATTTTCACGTGCACTATCCAGTAATACTAATAGCTTTACATCCTCGCTGACCCTTCAGCGGGTATTACATTTATCTGCATCGCGTGCATTGTGCTGGTAACGAGCGAAACACTCTATACACGTTCTCCGGGACGCGAATTAGCGGTCGTCGCTAACATGTTATCTATATTAGCAATCTTATCATGACAAAGTATATTGTGATTTTAGATAGTAAAACAATGAACTTTAGGCGTTGAAATTATATAAAGTTGAGATTGTTTTAAGCCGTGACCCGCCGTGTGGTATCCGGTTTAGTAGAATAGACCATTCTCTTCCTTACCGAGGTGTCGTAAAAGGCGACTAAGGTAAGTTGACCCACCGTGTGGTATTATACATATCGAGGTTTTTAATGTGATGTCGTAAATAATTACATTTTTTTCCGCTTACATTGCAAACGCAGACTGCACCCTACGAGATTTATCAAAATAATGTACTAAGTATTTGTACACCTTAAAAAGGTCTACAGAAAACTCCGCGATGGTATATATCTATCTCTTATAGATAACCCACAACAGCATTTTTTTACATTCTCTTTTTACGAAAAATAATGCCTTATTTTTGAAGCAATTTAAAAAAATGCAGCATTTATTTATTTATTTATTTGGACAGCCAGTTGTTGTTACATATAAAACTTACATATAATAAAAATAGAAACAAAAAAAATAATATTTAACATGTACAACATATGAAGGCGTCACAACATGCACCAAACAATTATTAAACAATGAACAATTTTTTTTTTTTTTACATTAAATCTTAAGCATGTGATATTAATATTATAGGTAGAAAAAACAATAATATTTACTGTGAACGATACAAGTAACCAAAAAATTAAATTAAATTAAATTCTAATTAATCCTTATCCAATTAAGTACCTTAAATAGATTGTTAATTTAATATAGATCAATATGGCCGTTTACAGCATGTTATTTAAATAAACATTTTCGATGATATTACAGATTTAAAATGCGGGGCATAACCGTTGCGGCAGCGCGCCGCGTGCCTATACATAACCCTATAGCACTTCGAATTTAGCAGCGATTTTAATCATTTTTTTCACTAAGTGACATAGGCTATATATTTTTTACCCGTGCAAAGCCGGAGCGCGCCGCCATTTATCCATATATCCTTGACGTATCAAAAGTGCTTGAAATAGCTTATTTAATAAAGATTTCGATTTGATTAAATATAAATAAATAGAAATAAATATATGAGACACTTACACACACGGTCGTCCGTCCTCAAAGTAAGTAACTTAATACTTGTGTTATGGATGAGTGACAACTGGTATTTTTAATACATACTTAAATACAAATATACACCCAGGCTCAAAGGCCAGCATAATATGAACTGCAAAAGAAATGATATATTTATTTCTTGCAACTTCGCAATTTAGATGCATTTATTATTATTACTGACGTGTATGTGGGTAGTATAGGCAATTGTTAAATAAATATAAATAAGTGTCCGATACACTTACACACACGGTTGCCTGGTCCCAAACTAAGCAACTTTTAATACTTGTGTTATGGCTGAGAGACAACTGGTGAATATTTACAAATATACTTAAATACAAATATACACCCAGGTTCGAAGAGCCAACAAATTCTTTCATAGAAAATGTTGGCCCTCGGCGGGAATCGATCCCGCGACCCGCGGAGCTGAAGGCAGCATCACTATCCACTGCGTCAACGGACCAGTCAAAAGTAAAAAATATAGCAATCAGCAAGATTAAATTGATTTATTTAACCAGACTTTATAGAACATGCTTCGTATATGAACAAGTAAAAGTATTATCAACCCCCGCTCATATATCAAAGGGAAATCTGCCTACATAAGTGAGGTCTTGCCGATAATCGCTCTCAAACGGTTTTCTAATTGCTGAACGTCTTCTGATTGGACCGCGCGACGCAGCAGTTTTATTCAAATATGGGGTTAAACTGTAAAGCTGCGGACACACACGAATTGAATCTATCTTTTCATTAATTTAGAAAGAAAGAAAGAAGAAAGAAAGAAAGAACGTTTATTTCACCTTCCGCGATACACAGTTGTTAACTAAAACTAAACTTAAACACATAAAACAATAGATAGAATTAGGCGCTACTTTGCGGAGATCCATAATACAAAAGTATTGAGAATATTATTTTGCTATAACGCCGTGTGGTATCCGGCTGAGTAGAATAGACCAACCTCATTTTTTACCGAGGTGTCGTAAATGGCGACTAAGGTAAGTTAACCCACCGTATGGTATCCGGTTTAGTAGAATAGACCACCCTCTTTCTTACCGAGGTATCGTGAAATTCGACTACGGTAAGTTGACGTCAGGCAGGCGGCCGGTCGTAAAAACTCAGCCAAATCATGTGACAGCATGTTTTGGCTAATCGCTCTGAAACAGTTGTTTAATTGCTGAACGTCTTCTGATTGGACCGCGCGACGCAGCAGTTTTATTCAAATATGGGGTTAAACTTTAAAGCTGTGGCCACACACGAATTAAATCTATCTTTTCATTGTTACAGATTTATTGGAAAACATTTTCGTTAATATAAAATACGAGAGATAATGTTTAAATCCGTGTGGTATCTGGCTGAGTACAATAGATCCTCATTTATTACCGAGATGTTGTAAAAGGCGACTAAGATAAGTTGACACGGGTTGTGGTATCCGGTTGAGGAAAATAGACCACCCTCATTTTTTACCGGGGTGTTGTAAAAGGCGACTGAGATAAGTTGACACGCCTTGCGCTATCCAGCTGAGGGGAAAAGACCACCCTCATTTCTTACCGAAGTGTCGTAAAAGGCGACTAAGATAAGTTGACACGCGTTGTGGTATCCGGTTGAGTAGACTAGACCACCCTCATTTCGTATCTGGGTATCGTAAAAGGCGACTGAGATAAGTTGTGTTGACCCCACTTAGAGTGGGTTAAGGGCAGGAGAATGATGATGATTAAGTTACTATTTGCTCTTTCAGGACATACGACCTTGTGTGTAACAATCCGAGATATTTATTCACTGTCATTCAATAATTAATTAATTCACACAGTAATTCACTGTCAAGGTCAGGTCAATAAATGTATGTATGGAAACAAAATTTAAAAAAATAAGTCCAACCTCATCAAACGAGATTCCATACCTAATTCCGGAATCAGTTGATATTACTTTTTTCATTAAACACCACTACACTATCGCCGAATAACCTTCATTACTTTGCACCAAAATAAAAAGTTTCAAAAATTTTAATGATTTCAATGCATATACGTGGTTTTCATAATTATTGGATTGAATCCGTATGATACGAAGTGAAAGGTGTACATAGGTAATATTATTAATATTAATTGATAACGTAATCAGTTTCCTCTCTCTCTCTGTCACTATCCGTCTCTCTATTTGACCTTCTCTGTATCTCTGTTTCTCTCTCTCTGTCCCCTCTGTCTCTGAGTCTCACCCTCTCTGTCTAACTCACTGTCTCTTCTGTCCCTTTGTCCCTGGATGTCTCTTTCTCGCTGTCTCTCTCTCACACGATCTCTTTGAACCCATGGACGTCTACTACTGGACATAAGTCTCTTCACGCGAAACACAGAATCGCGTGGTACACACCACACGATTCTGATCTGATGATTCTGATGAAGGTTTTGATCAAGCGCTCCCCGCAACCTTTTTGAGGCCCTAACTCCACCTAATAGGGTATCTACCGACGCTCCTTTTTCCAGTGCAGGGTCGCCAGTCTAACACCTTAAGACCCCAACGTCGATCACTTCTCCGCACTATGTGCTCCACCCATCGCAACTTTAGCTTACAAGCTTAGTAAGGTCGGTGACGTTGGTTCTCCTAGGGATCTACTCATTTCTTATTTGCGTAGAGATACTCCGATCATAGCTCATTCCATCGCCCGCTGAACCACTCTGAGCTTTCTTATGAGACCCATAGTCAGCGAACACGTTTCAGTTCCGTATGTTATCACTGGCAACATGTACTGTTCGAAGATCTTCAAACACTGAGGTATTTTGAATCAATAGATCTCACGGACTATCCTACAATATCTTAATTTATATCAGTACTTTTTTCAATAAAATTTTGCAAACATCTCTTTCACTTCTTCAAATTAAAATTCGTTCGTGCCAAGGGAACGCAACGGTTTACCTAACTTTATGGCTTTTAAATAGGTCGGACGTGAAATAAAGAAAAACTATGCAAGAGCACAAACATCACAAAAGCTTGTGTAAACACTCGGTTTTCTCATATTTTTATACTCATATGCAGAGTAATGTGGACTTTAAAACGTTTCTACCATGAGAAAATGGATGATTTTGTGAAGGTATTTTGATTCTGCAAGGTTTTTTTATTGGTTTAATTTTATAGTATACTAAACAACGCCATTTCGCGTTACAATTTCATATTTCAGTTCTGAATACAGGATTCGTGGCGTAAAAATAACTATGTAGTGACTAGTAAGGAGTCTTTATTTTGGGATTGACAATCAATGAGGCAATGACTTTCTTATTGACCCCCGTGTTGTATCCGGCTGAATAAAATAGACCACCCTTATTTTTTACCAAGGTGTCGTAAAAGGCGACTACGGTAAGTTGACATAAGGCGGGTGGGCCGGTCGTGAAACAACTAGTCAAAACATGTAATGACATGTCAATAACATCCACTTAAGAGTTGGCTAAAGGCAGGGGACATAAATTGTATAGATCAAATACTGCAAAAAAAGCGAATTAAAAATTGTGATATTAAAATCAAAAGCCTGGAATCCAGGTTGCATCCAAGCTCTTGACCCGTATTGAAAAGCAGAATAGAGAAGCTACAACGGAATTAGGTCACACAACACCAACTTGTATAACTTTCACTTGCTGAAATGAAACTATTCAATAAATGTCTTATGGGTCAAGGTAAAGAATTTTTTATAAGAAATAAAGAACTTTTATCTTTATCTTTAATATTTAAATGAGTTAATCTTGTATGTATGCATATATATTTTTGGAATCTCGGAAACGGCTCCAACTATTTTCCTGAAATTCAGTATGCAGGAGGTTTTGGGCGAGAAAAACGATCTAGCTAGGTTTTATTTAAAAAAATCATTTATCCCTATTTTCGGACATTAAAAAAGTATTAAAATTTACATTTAATATTCTTTCAGTGTAAGATTCATTTATTGAGGAAGGCTATAGACTATATAAAATTACGCTAAGATGAATATGGGAAAAGCCGAAATAAAAAATATTACGAAAACTGCAAAATTTAAAGCTTTCCTTGCGTGCGCTGAGTAAATGGTGATAGTTATTCAAAAATCATTTTCGATTTTTTTTATTTTTTTATTTCCAGCTTACTACTATCATTACAGGAAATCCTAATACAATAGTGTATGTATTACAAAATAGATCCCCTCTAAATAAAAATCTGCGACAGCATATGTCTAGCTTTTAAGGTTAACCCACTTTAACCATTTCTTATGGTTATCCAAAGACTATATTACGGTTTTAATCTTTTCACGCAGGCAGAGCCGCTGGCGAGTACTAGTCAAAAATAAAAAGTAATGTATAAATGTATATTATAATAAGATTGACTTTTGCAAGTAACTAAGAAGTTTGTATGAGATAGGAAATATTTGGAATAAAATTTTTTGGAACAAAGTATTGCAATAAATATTCCGCTAAGGTGGGTAAGACGATAAAAATAAATCTCACCAGCTTCCCAGTCAAAGGTCAGCCGCCGGAAATATATTTAAGATGTGCGATATATCATTCTGGTATTTGGGTCTAGACATTGGTAACAATTGCATATTTTTACACATCTAGATATTGTCAATGCTTTCCGGATCTTCTCTTAGAAGCTATTTTATAATCCGGAGCATTGACATCACAGCACACAGTTGTTCATGTATAGAAATCGGCTATATTTGTCTGTTTCATTTGGTTAAGCCCGACCAGCGCGCTGCTGTATGCAGTTCCCACAGCGTAAACGCCTTGTACGGAGCTCATAAATAAGTGCCCAGGATAGATTCGAAATTAGTCGGGCTAACCCGATGGCCTCACGTTAGTTAAATTTTTAATTACCTTAGTCATATTTTATGACACCTTGGTAAGCAGGAGGGTGGTCTATTCTACTCAGTCAGATACCACACGGCGGGTCATCTTACCGTAGTCGCCTTTTACGACACCTCAGTAAGAAATGAGGGTGGTACTATTCTACTAAGCCGGATACCACACGGCTAGCTCTTTAATATTTCTGTATTAATTATTATTAAAGAAGTGTAGCGCTGGCAGAGCCTAATAAAATAAATAGAACATCCATCCGAGATATTCCAGAAATAAATCAGAACCGCGTTTAAGTCAAAGGTCAGGCTCAGGCAATATACCACCTACGCTGATAATTGAGTTATAAAAAGCCTGTTTATTGTCTAAGAGCTTTAAGAATAAGAAAATGTCTGAACGAGAACCAAATTACATTTGTGGGAATTTTAATTATTTAGTAAAAGAAGTATAAATGCTCTTTTGGTGATAGTAGTTATTTCCAATGCGTGCTTTTTACATGTCTAGACTTTTTATTGTGTCAGGAAAACCCATTATGGGTCATCACCGCCCGACGGGGACGAGCGGCGGGTATGTCAGACTCGCACCGACTAAAACAACACGCTGCTGGTGGCGGGGACAGGGTACGTTGGACACATTGCCCACATCCACGCCAGCAACAACTCTGTACCCAAGAGTGCGCCACTTCTGGGTCGGGGCCTCTCAAAAAGTGGTCCCTCCCTCCGCTAATCGATGCATCGGGAGCAACATATGCATCGACCGCCTCGGGGACCTTATAAGGTGTGTATCCGACCTTATAAGGTGTGTACGTATTTTACGAGCGTCGTATTTACGACAATTACATTTTCACTATGGAATCACTCAGGAACGTCAAGTTATACAAATTGGGCACATTTAAATTTAAGTCGGAAATTGAGGGCGCAACTGGTATTTGTATGAAAATCGAATTCTGAAAAATGTGCTGAACAAACTGACAGGTTATTCTATTACAGAGATCACATTGCAACAAATTACGACAAGACGACAACTCGAGAAGCAATAAAAACAAGTATTCCCTGGTTCCCGATCCGTTAGTATATTATTAAATTCCTTGACGCAGACTCTAGGGATTTGCTTGCGTAAATTTTTATCCCGATAAAACTTTGCTTCGTATATGTTGATAGTAATTTTAGGGTCTGTTACTGATAAAGTTTCACAAGTTCACAAGTTACTGATAGAGTTTCACAAGTTCACAAGTTACTGATAAAGTTTCGGATAGTTAACTGACAAATAAACTAAGGAGCAGATAAATGTCTCTAAAAAAGTCAAAAAATTTAATAAAAATTAAATCGCGACCATTTTGAAATAGGTATTTGCTATCCAGCAGATAAACGAAATAACAGCCACACGATCTACCAGTTAACTTATTAAGAACTGTAAGTGCTGAATAAGCCTATCAGAAACCTGAGATACGCAAAATTCCGAGATATGTGTCAAATATGTTCCGAATAAGCTAACTGACAGTTTATTGGTAACTTGTGAAACAGGCGCTTAGAATGATTGAGTTACTTTAAAAGAAAAAATAATAATATAATTTAGTTACAATCCGGATTTTTCAAGTTAACTACTAAGACATTTTTTAAACATCTTTAATATTTAAATGAGTTAATCTTGTATGTATATATAGTATATTTTCGGAATCTCGGAAACAGCTCCAACAATTTTCCTGAAAGTCAGCATGTAGGAGGTTTTGGGGGAGAAGAATCGATCTAGTTAAGTTTTATTTTAAAAAAATGTCGTTTTATCCCTGTTTCGGGCTCTAAAATTTTGAAATTTACGTTGAACACAATCACAATTTTTCGCTGTCAAACGTAGTCATGGTAGTGCATTTGGGGAACGGGCGGTCTAGAGAGGTGAAAATACCTAAGATCGAGCCCCACCTGTCCTATTACTTCTTCGTTTTTCTTTACAACTTTTTTTAAAATTACTTGCTTAATTTACTTGCTGGCTTGGTCACCCAAATACTCATTTTAAATTGTCGAATGGCCGCAAAGTTTGTAAAAAACAAATAGACATTTTACGTTTTAACACTGTATACAAAATATAAACATTTTTAAATAGTTTATATATATCACTCCTCACGCGGCTAAAACATAGCAAAAAAATATAAATGTTTCACTCGAGTTTACAAATAAGCCATTCATTAGGGATTTCTGAACGAATTTGTTTCGACAATTTACAAACAAGGCCGACTTTAGTGGGTGGATGAAAACAGAATACCGCCCGTTTGCCAAATCGCGTATTTTAGAAGTCTTATAAACAAAGATTGCAGTCGATAAATATTATTTTAGGATTGACTTCTCTTGACGGCTTTGAATACGTTTATTGGCAGCGATTTGGACGCGCGAATAAAAATCTCTTTCACTCGTCGTATAAATGGATTACTTTAAAACGTTCAGAGGTTATTGACCAGAGGCGTATGATTAAATATTGTTGAGTGCAACGTCTTCATTATTGCTTGGAGAAAGAAATGTTAAACAATTTATAGAATTAGGCGTTACTTTGCGGAGATCCATAATACAAAAGTAATAATAAAATTATTTTGCTATAATCCGTGATGTATTCATGGCGGATTGTAGCAAAATAATTTTTTAAAAACATAATTGACATTAATGTGACCAGTATAATAAAATAAAATGGGTCAATTTTTGCAAAAATTAATCACATAAATGCAAATGGCAACATCAAGATGACGTCACGCTTCAATTAAGACAACGCCTGCAATATCGACTGTAAAATTTAACGATTCTCCATGATAAAAGCTAATGAATATTACCGTATACAAATATCGTTCTTACGACATACGTGATAAGGATAATAATGGCATGATAGGATACGAAAATAAGGTTTTCACGAAGGTTGTTTTGGAACGCTTTGAGTCTAAAACGTTTGATTGAACAAAAGACTGTGTTAGCTTAGGGCAGGGATGGTGAACCAATGGTGCGGTTTTGGTGTCACGTGACACTATTTTGGACACGTCACGAAATAGGTATTTTTAAAAGAGTAAAAGGTTATAGTTTTTCTTTATTTTTCTTTCTTCCTTAATTACCCTTATTTAACTTCCTTCTGTTATTTAAAGGGTAACTGGAAGAGACATGTTTTTTTTTCTTTCTCTTCAACAATATGTACATGTACAATAAAGAAATCAATAAATACGTTTCCTAATAAACATTTCTTTTATGACACGCCAATGACCTTATTAAATATTTCGCTCATGGGTTGCAATAGTTGCACAACAAAAAAAGACATGTTTTGAGATAAATAGATTTAAAGTTTTTTTTGCCAAGGAGGACGGTCTAATATGGAATTATGAGTTCTGCCGGTATTGCTGCTGAAATTAAAGTAAAGTAATGGCCTGTTACTATCCCACTATAGGCGTAGGCCACCTCTCTCCGTTTTTGGAGATAGGGATTGGAGCAGGACCTACCACGCTACTCCAATGCGGATTGGTAGGTTACACATATCTCAAGAATTCTCCAGAGCTATGCAGGTTTCCTCACGTTGTTTTCCTTCACCGAAAAGCGTGTCATAAATTGCAATTATCAATTAGACACATAAGTTTTATTAGAAACTCATTTGTGCCTGCCCGGGGTTTAAACCCGCGACGTTGTCGAAAGAGTCGCACGATCGGGCTATCACAGCTTATGTGTCTAATTGATATTCATAATTTACTAGTATGTAAAAAACGCCGTGTGGTATCGGGCTGAATAGAATAGTACCACCCTTATTTCTTACCGAGGTGTCGTAAAATACGACAGAGGTGAGTTGACGTCAGGCAGGCGGCCGGTCGTAAAAACGCAGCCAAATCATGTGACAGCATGTTTATAACATGTTGTGCCGATCCCACTTAAAGTGGGATAAGGGCAGGAAGATGATGAATTTACTAGTATATAGTGAAGAAAAACATCGCGAGAATCCTTAGGATATGTGTAACCTACCAATCCGCATAGAAGCAGCGTGGTAAGTATTAGCTCACAACCTTATCTCCAAAAACGGAAAGAATAGGGCTATGCCCAGCAGTGGGATAAGAAGCCGTTACCTTTCTCAACCCTTTTTAATGCTGGCAAAAGGCTACATTGGAGAGATGAATTGGTGATTAAACCAAAACTCCTTCATGCAATTAATTCAATCGCCGCACAGCTCAAAATAGTAATTAAAACACATTTACGCGATAACAAACTTTATCGCTCACTAATACGACTCAAATTAGATTATTATATTCTCTCGTTATCTAATCACCGCATATAAAAGTAGACAGTGTATTTTATTAAACATAAAAACTACTTATTACTATAGCCGTAGAATCTATATTGCAGTGCAAATTTTATTAACTTGAATGGATAGCTTGTTATTAGATTTACATTTCGTTGTTCAAGAATGTTCTCTGCAATACATTACGTGCAAATAAAAGTATATGAAATGATTGTTATATAGACAGATTAATTAAATTTAATGTAACATATTATTTAATTCACTTTAGTTCATAATCTTCTTGCACTTATCCCACTTTAAGTGGGGTCGGAACAACACGTTATAAACATGCTGTCACATTATTTGGCTGCGTTTTTACAACCGGCCTGACGTCAACTTACCTCGGTCGTATTTTATGACACCTCGGCTAGAAAGAGGGTGGTCTATTATACTTAACCGGATACCACACGGTGAGTCACTTACCTTAGTCGCCTTTTACGACACCTCGGTAAGAAATGAGGTTAGTCTATTCTACTTAGCCGGATACCACACGGCTATGATACTAGAATTGATATTGCTTGCAAAAGCTTACTTTGAAAAAGACCAGACAGTGCCGCTACAGCGGGTGCAACTCGTGGCACAGGTGGGGCACGATCTCTCCCTGCCCACTGTGGTTCGCGCCATGGTGGACAGGGAGCGATCGTGGGCAGCGATGGCCTCCTTCTGCGAGGACGTTATCTCGCGGAAGGAGGCGGCGGAGCGGATCCGGGAAATCGAGTCCTTGGATCCGATCCGCCGCAGGCGAGCGGGGCGCAGGCGACTCGGCGAAGTCCGTCGCTTGCCGACCTAACGGGGACCTCCGAGCGGTCCGAACGGGGTATCGGACGCTCGCTGGAGTTAGGTCCCTGAGGCGGTCGATGCATCTGGTGCTCCCGATGCATCGTCCAGCGGAGAGAGGCGCCACTTTTAGATAGGCCCCGACCTAGAGGTGGCGCACTCTGGAGTACAAAGTTGCTGCTGGCGGGGTTGGGGGTAATGTCTTCATAGGTACCCTAACCCCGCCACCAGCAGCGTGGAGCACACAGGTTGTTTTAGTCGGTGCGAGTCCGACATAACCGTCGCGTGACCCCGTCGGGCGGCGGTGCCCATAAGGGGTTTTTCCTGTTCAAAAAAAAAAGACCGTGCCGCTACACATCTTCACACCCACTACCTAACAGCACGCACCTACCCACGTGTCCGACAGCCCATTACGGGCCGACTTTTGTCAATATTAACTTAGGATTTGTGCGTGACTTGAGTTCAGAAAGAGCGATGTAACTTAACACGTATATCGCCAAATCTTGTTAAATTTGTCAACAATACTAATACAGATCCGTTAACTTCATCAATCAACATCACTACATATTATAAAAAGGTGATCGATTTTCTCTATATCTTCGGATCGGTTTTTTACGGTTTTTGATAAAATAATGCAATTGTTAAGAAAAGTTTACGCTAATAGTAAATTCTCCGGACTTTAACTAGATACGAATGCGTGGCTACTCTTCGACCCTGTACAAGACGATAATGACAAAACGTAACTAGTAATAATAATTATATTTTAAAAAGAGCGACCGCCGCGTTTCTTGCTGGCGCTTCTCGGTAGTAACAGCCTGAAAGCTGAAAGCAATAATAAAATTGCTTTGTTATAATCCAGCAAAGCTTTGCGATTTTGTCCTGGGATCTATCTCCTGATGCTTCTTGCTGTTGCAGGGCGAAACGATTGTTGCGTTTGTGATAGTGAACGTGTGTAGTGCTTGTGTATTGTGGTTGCGGTGGTGGAGGTTTGTGCATGTGTTTTTACGAATTCTGCATGCATCAGGTATGAAAACGAATTGAATTGAAACGAAACGAAAATAGCTCACTTCATCGCCCGGTGAGTGAATCTGAACTTTTAACTTACATTATTCATCTTCCTGCCCTCATCCCACTCTAAGTGGAGTCGGCACAATATGTTATAAACATGTTGTCACATTTTACGAACGGCCGCCTGCCTGACGTCAATTTACCTCAGTCGCCTTTTACGAAACCTCGATAAGAAAGAGGGTCTATTCTACTCAGCCGGATACCACACTTGGGAAGAGTTAACCGGATTAAGTTGTGTCAACGCACACTATATACAAGAACACGATATAATAGGAATACCACAATTCCCGTTCCGAGATGCACTTCTCTTGAATGACGAATAAAGTCTGACTGTCACTTAAACGCTTATCAATAGAAAGACTAAACCGGAAACAACAACGGCAAGGTATTGCCACCGTTTTAATCAAAAAGGGCGCGATACTCTTGTTTTATGACTTTGTTGCTATAAAATACAAAGCGGAAGTCAGTGGCGACAACAGTTGATGATACATGAATCCGATCCCGGTATTCTATATTTTGAATCCATCCATTATTTTGAATATTTAGTAACCGCAGAGTTTCTTACTGGTTCTTCTTGGAGCACCTTGGAGAACCAGTCGTAGTTTCATTGTAATTTGACCATTTGAAAAAAACTATTTGAATAAAGAATTATTTAAATTTGAGATCATTCAAATAATCCTCCACTGTATCGACAACCAAACATTCTCATTTATTAGTACGGATGTCATCCCTTACACTCGTATTCAATATATCCCTTGAATACTTTATGTTAGTTGACTCCGAACGATATTCTCGGTGTATTCCCTATAAAAGGAGAGGGTTGATTCAATATACCTGCCATATATAAAACCGGCGCTACGTGAACCGTTTGCGAATTGCATTGGAAGGACTTACATATGTTTGGAACATCGTGAAATAAGCCGCGACGGCTTAATAGTTTAAGCGCGTTATACCAAAGGTACGAGGATTCAAATTTCTGGTAAACACTTATAGCTTTTTTTTTCGCCGAGTGGTATCCGGCTGAATAGAATAGACCACCCTCTCCCTTACTGAGGCGTAGTAAAAGGCGAGTAAGGTAAGTTGACTCGCCGTGTGGTAGCCGGCCGATTAGAATAGACCACCATATTTGTGACGTAACGTAAAAGTCGATTAAGGAAAGTTGATCAGCGGGGTAGTATCCGGCTAAATGGAATAGACCACCCTCATTCCTTACCAAGGTGTTGAAAATGGCGACTAGGGTAAGATTATCCGCCGTGTGCTAGCCGACTGAGTAGAATAGAGCAACATATTTCTCATCAAAATAACCTCAAACGCGGCTAAGGTAAGTTAACCCGCCGTGTAGTTTCCTGTTGAGTAGAACAGACCACCCTCTTTCTTACTAAGGTATCGTAAAAGACTACAAAAGTAAGTTGACATCAGGTAGGCGGCCGGTCGTAATACGTAGCCGAATCATGTGACGTGTTTATAATATATTAATAATATCCCGCGGTATCACCCGCATAATTTTAATTTTTACACATTAATACTTTTTTATAACGGATCCCTATTTTAAAAAAAATATGTAATATAGCCTATGTTGCTCAGTAAAGATGCAGCTTTCCAATGGTGAAAGAATTTTCGAAATCGATCCAGTAGTTGTTTTATGAAAACATTACAAACATACATACATCATTTTTCTCTTTATAATATTAATATAGATTGTGCCGACCCCACTTACAGTGGTGTAATGGCAGGAGGATGATGATGACATGACTTTTCTACTAAATCTTATGTAATTTATAGAATTAGGCGTTACTTTGCGGAGATCCATAATACAAAAATAATAATAAAATTATTTTGCTATAATCCACGCTTTGCGATTTTGGTCGTGGAGTCTATCTCCTAATGATGCTTCGGTTGCGGGGCGAAACGATTGTTGAGTTTGTGATAGTGAACGTATATAGTGCTTGTGTATCATGGTGGCGGTGGTGGATGTTTGTGCATGTGTTTTTTACGAATCCTGCATGTATCAGGTATGATAACCGATTGCCCACTCTACATTTAGCATTATATTTTTTATTTTACTTCATCGCGGATTATAGCAAAATAATTTTATTATTACTTTTGTAAATCTTATGTGCTTAAATAGTGCATATTCGCTTAATAGTCGACATGGCTCTACCAATGCATGTTTTTTAAAACCCGTAGTCCTCATTGGAAGTAAAAATGATCTGGTTCAGAACAAAAAGCCGATAGCTCACAAGTTTTATTAAATGCATCCTCGTAAGCTCGTGAGCGTACACGGATTTAAATATCCTAGATACGTCAATAAATAAATAAATATATGGGACACTTACACACACAGTCGTCCGTCCCCAAAGTAACTTAATACTTGTGTTATGGTAGACAGACAACTTTTGAATATATACATATATATTTTTTAAATACATACTTAAATACAAATATACACCCAGGCTCAAAGAGCAACAAAGTCATTTATAGAAAATGTTGGCCCTCAGCGGAAATCGAACCCGCGACCCGCGGTGCTGAAGGCGGGGTCGCTACCCACTGCGCCAACGGGCCAGTCAATGCTTAATATAAATCTATAGTACCTGGTTAACCGAGCCTTGCTGGATAATTATTTACAAAATAAAAAAAAGTTCAAAAAAAGAATAATTGGCTAGGTTGGGCTAGGTCCAACGTATTTTCATATCTAGATACTGCGATAAGCTGCGTTGACTTGATAGTTTTCGGGTAAAATAGAGTTTTACATTAAATATATAAAACTCTATTTTATCCGAAATTATTTAGAATTTTTGTATTTTTTGAATTTCAGGAAAATCGTTGCGAGATGGTGCTTTCCAATGTCATCCTATTCCTGTAGAATTAACAGGATTTATATAGCCTATATGTTATTCCGGGGTATAAGGAATAATTAAGTGCCGTTATCAATATTGGTTCGGAGGATTCGCCGTAAACAAAACGAAAGAGTAACAAACATACATCTATACTCGCAAACTTTTGCATTTATAATATTAGTAAGATAGGATTGGAGGCATCGCAATGACTACAATAACGGATGCAAAGCATCTTCAACCACGACCACTCTGTCAAGAGTGAACGACTAAAGAAGAAGATAGGATTGAGCGTACTTTGGCTTTTAACGACGATGCATAGCCCAGCGGTAACACCGTGCGACTCTTTCGAAGAGGTCACGGGTTCAAACCCGGGCAGACGCCAATGAATTTATTCGTTAAAAACTTGTGTCTAATTGATAATTGCAATTTTTCACACGCTTTTCGGTGAAGGAAAACAACGCGAGGAAACCTGCATATCTCTACAGAATTCTGGAGATATGTGTAACCTAGCAATCATTGAAGAGCTTGGTAGGTCTTAGCTTTAACCTTTTCTCCAAAAATGGAGAGAAGATGCCTATTCTCAGCAGTGGGATAGTAACAGGCCGCATAGCCACTTCCAGTATAACTAACTCCCATCGCAGGGGCATCGTTTGGCGTGAATCCAATTATTTCCCGGCGATGTGACTCATAAAGACCGGAGCGGGAGGCGCGGGACTGGCCGTATCTACTTCTATTAGGTTAACTTATGAAAAACCTTTTAAATGTAAAAAGGGATTCTCCGCAGCACTCAGCAGAAATGACTTAATATTTATTGACCCGTTGGCGCAGTGGGTAATGGTCCTGCGTTCAGCTCCGGGTCTATTCCCGCCGAGGGCCAACATTTTCTATAAAAAGAGTTTGTTGATCTTCAAGCCTGGGTGTACGAGTATATTTGTATCCAAGTATGTATTTAAAAATTATTTATGTATATATTTACGTCTTCTTCCTATATGGTAATGTGTCTTCTTCCTGTATTCTTTATACATGGGACTCTTACATACACAATCGTCCGTCTTCAAATTAAGTAACTTAATACTTGTGTTATGGGTGAGAGACAACTGGTAAATATATACTTATATAATTTTAAATACATACTTAAATACAAAATACCTGGGTGACCGAGCTTCGCTCGGTAATTTTTTACAAAAAAAATAAAAAACTTAAAAAAAAGAAAAAACAATTATTTAGTTGGGATCTATCCTTGGCATTCACATTTCTCGACGCTGCCGTTACCCGAATAAGCTACGCCGACTTGACAGTTAATGGCGAAAATTCAATTCAATATAAATGTTAGTGTTTTTTAATGCCCAAAAACAGGGATAAAACAATTTTTTTTTTACATAAAACCTAGGTAGATCAATTTTTCTCCCCCAAAACCTCCTACATGCTGAATTTCAGGAAAATCGTTGGAGCCGTTTCCGAGATTCGGAAAATATATATATATACAAGATTAACTCATTTAAATATTAAGATACACACCCGGGCCCGAGGTGTCAAATAAAAACAAACAAACAAATAAATAAATAATTCCATGAATTAATAAATAAATAAATTATAAACAATACCAAGATATCCTAACCTAATATAATTCATCCATGTCTAAGCTCGACATTTTGCTGCCGCCACAGTAAAAAGGATAAATAACAAACGTCCTGTAAACACGAGTCAACGTCGTTATTAAATTCCAATGTGAAATATCGCTGAGCGATTTAAAATTACCACCGGAAAAAAAGATTAGCTTCTGACAGTCATGTTAATAATAACTCAAGTTTGCCTTATCTTTATATTTAAATGAGTTAATCTTGTATATATATATATATATTTTCTGAATCTCGGAAATGACTCCAACGATTTTCCTGAAATTCAACATGTAGGAGGTTTTGGGGAAGAAAAATCGATCTTGCTAGGTTTTATGTAAAAAAAAAATTGTTTTATCCCTGTTTTTGGGCATTAAAAAACACTAACATTTATATTGAATTGAATTTTCGCCATTAACTGTCAAGTCGACGTAGCTTATTCGGGTGACGGGCAGACTTGAGAAATGTGAATGCCAAGGATCGATCCCCAACTAAATAATTGGTTTTTTTTTAAGTTTTTTTATCGTAAAAAATTACCGAGCGAAGCTCGGTCACCCAGATATTATATATTAATAAGCTGAAGAATTACGCCGTGTGGTATCCGGCGGAATAGAATAGTACCACTCTTATTTCTTACCGAGGTGTCGTAAATAGCGACTAAGGTAGGTCAACCCGCCATGTGGTGTCCGGCTGAGTAGAATAGACCACCCTCATTTCTTACCGCGGTGTCGTGAAAGGCGACTAAGATAAGTTGGCCCACCGTGTGTTATCCGGTTGAGTAGAATAGACCACCCTCATTTCTTACCGAGGTGTCGTACAATACGACTAAGATAAGTTGACGTCAGGCAGGCCGGTCGCAAAAACGCAGCCAAATCATGTGACAGCATGTTTATAACATGATGTGCCGAACCCAATTAGAGTGGGATAAGGGAAAAAGGATGATGCTTATACGTGATAGACATTATTGCCATTTTATGACCATTGCCAACCACTAGTTTAATTATGATATAAATGTCATAACGAGTACAGACACTGGAGAACATTTATGGTCGCCATTTATCGCTTGTCTTCACCCTCATGCCGGAACGGGTTATATAACTAAAATATCAAAACGGTTTATAGTTTAGGGGAATTTATTAAATATTAAGTGTTCCGCACGTTTACGATCGGAGAGCGTTTAGCTGCGTGTGGTCGGTTTATGTTTGCTAATAAATTTAAATTCATAGTACGATCATGCAAATAGAATACGCTGTTTAGGAGAATCATATCTGCGGCCATTTCGCATAAATATAAGATTGTTATTTAACTAGTAACGCCTTGATTTTCCACCAACTGTTTATGGGTTAAGAAAAAATAATACAATAATTATAAACTAGTATGCCCAGCCCGCTTCACCGTGCTTAATTTAAAAATTCATTATATTAATTACAGTTATAAAACCCATCAAATATTACAGTATCATCCGCGGGGTCATTTTAATGATTGTTTGAAATTTCATTAAAATAGGTCCGGCCGTTTCGGAGTCTATAAAGGAAATCCTCTTAAAAGGAGTGGCGAAAACGAAAAAATGCAAGTACCAGTAGCATAGTATACGACCGGTCAACTCAAAATTGACGCATCTTTTTTATTTGCTGGCCAATTGAAATAAAACATACCCTATATGTTAAGTGAGGTATTTTACTACATATTAGTGAAAACAGCGTCCAAATCGGATTAGCGGTTTCCAAGATTAGCGGGAACAAACGCACAGAGATTTGACATCTCAACGATTTCATTATATGTATAGAATAGATATAGATAGAATAGATAGAAGATTTAGATATTCTTTTTAAAGAAGATAATTTGTTTTCATTCCCAAAGAAAAACCGAAATTTTATTTATCCTTGATGGCACACTCTTTCTATAACACGATATAATAGAAAAAGAAATACCACAATTTCCGCTCCGAGATGCACTTCTCTAGAATAACGAACACTGAATGAACGCCTATGAAACGTTTTAGCAATAGGAAGACTCCACCGGAAACAACACGACACAGTGTTGCCACCATTTCAGTCAACAGGGCGCGATATTCTTGTTTCATGACTGTGTTATAAAAAACGACAAAAAATAAAAGTCATTGGCGACAACTTTTTTTCACTTTTTCACTTTTTTTCATGACCTTTATATGAGTCAATGGATTGATATAATTTTTTTTAAACTCCAAACAGACTAAATCACGACAAAAAGTTAGTCACTATTGACTTATACAAGTTTTCTATTAAATATATAAATTTAAATAACCTCCCATTTAACTCTTCATAAAACTTTTAAGTCTCTATAAACAGATTCAACGTTATTAATCAATAAATTCCAAAATATTATACATCGGGTTATGTCGGTGCTAAAAATTCGACCGATTTAATTTTAGTGCAGCCATGAAAATTTTAAATGAATCTATACATATTTTTAAGTCAGGAAAACCCATTATTAGTCTTCATCGCCCGACAGGGACGAGCGGTGGATTCCGGATTCTGACCACCACAAAATCGCAAAGCGATCGCTTTTGGTTCCTGATCGGTTTGTGCATGTGTTTTTACGAATCCTGCATGTATCAGGTGTGAAAACGGATTGTACACTCTACGTATACATTATATATATTTTCTATTATACTTCATCGCGGATTATAGCAAAATAATTTTATTATTCTTTGTATATTACAAAGACTTTTATCAGAAGCTGCGAGTGCGTACAATTGTTTATTTAAAATAAATAGGGAAGCAGTTGCATTGTATGAATAGCATAGTCACGAGGCAGTCCCTGTGACGATAAATAAGCATACGGAACACACTGGAGAGCGCTTGATACTTGCGATAAAGTGGAGGACTGAAATTTACACTTATTGAATAGCTTCTGTTACAGAATATTCCGCGCATTCGTTATTTACACGTATAGAATAGCGTCTTTTACAGACGCGCTCAAAATGATATTAATTTGAGAAGGATGTGATGAAAGTGTAATACAATCGTTTTAAATACATCTTTGCGCAATGTTCTTTTACATACATATATTAGATAGACTTTAATATAAATACAGAAAGAATGAAATTGCTTTAGGGAAAATAAAAAGGGATACAATTACGCTGTATTTCCGCATTGCTAAATTAGGTTCCTATTTCGATAAATAACCATACAAAACAGATCGGAGAGCGCTTGCTTACCGCGATACATTGGCGTTCTGTGATTTACACTTATTAAATACATTTTGTTACAGAAAACATCCGCGCATTCGTTATTTACATGTATCGAATAGCTACTTTTACAGACGTGCTCAGCACGAAATTAATTTTATCACGATAAAAGTTAATACAATCATTTTAAATACATCTTTGCGCAATGTTTTTTTACATATATTCGGTAGACGTTAATATAAAAACTGAGAGAATTGTTTCTTGTAAAATAAAAAGCGAAACAATTACGCTGTATTCCGCATTACTAAAGTAGGTTTCTATGTCGATAAATAAGCATATAAAACACATTGGAGAGCGCTTGCTGACCGCGATACACTGGCGTTCTGTGATTTACACGTATTAAATACATTCTGTTACAGAATACATCCGCGCATTCGTTATTTACATGTATCGAATAGCTACTTTTACAGACGCGCTTGGCATAAATTTAATTTTATCGCGATATAAGTGTAATACAATCATTTTAAATACGTCTTTGCGCAATGTTCTTTTACATATATTAGATAGACTTTAATATTAAATCTGGGAGAATGAAATTGTTTGTTGTAAGATAAAAAGCGAAACAATAACGCTATATTCCGCATTACTAAAGTAGGGTCCTATGTCGATAAATAAGCATAAAAAACGGAGAGCGCTTGCTGCCCGCGATACACTGGTGTTCTGTGATTTACACTTATTAAATACATTCTGTTACAGAATACATTTGCGCATTCGTTATTTACACGTAACGAATATCGTCTTTTACAGGCACACTTGGCATGAAATTAATTTTATCACGGTTAAAGTGTATTACAATCATTTCAAACACGTCTTTGCGAATAGTAACTTTACATAAATGACGTGACTTTTATCATAAACTGAGAGTGCGTGAAATTGTTGTTTTTACATGTATTTATTTATTTCTTAATAAAGTTCACGAGATCACTAAGAAATCACTCTTAGTGATAAGATCGCCTTTGCACTTCTGTATTTGTTTCTGTTTATTTTTATTTCTTTTGTCTTGTATTTCCTATGTATTTGATGTGCAATAAAGGGTTTACGTGATCAAATCAGAAATGAGGAGATCCGTAGAAGAACCAGAGTTACCGACATAGCTCAGCGTGTCGTGAGGCTGAAGTGGCGATGGGCGGGGCACATAGTGCGGAGAACCGATGGGCGTTGGGGTCTCAAGGTGCTGGAATGTGGAATAGGAGTGGTGCGGAAACGCAGTGTCGGCAGACCCCCCACGAGGTGGACTCACGATCTCAAAAAGGTCGCGGGGAGCCGCTGGGTCCAAGCACCAAGATCGTGTATGGTGGAGATCCCATGAAGAGACCCATGTCCAGCAGTGGACGTCCATCGGTTGAGAAAGAAAAAGAAGAAAGAGTTTATTATTATTAAAGTTTATACAATATTTACGCTTATAGTTTTGACAAATTAGACAACAATTTGCTAGCGAGTACATTGCTCTTACTTAAAAAAGGACACAAACGCTTGTGACTATTCTTAAATTCTGCTCTCCTAACTCGTATACAAATCATAGCAAACAAGTATTCAAGATGCAATTTTGAAGCACAAAGCGTACTCCTAATCCACTTGTCATCCGAGGAGGCAATCAAGAGAGGTCTTTTTACGCCAAGAATCGGCTTAGCCACTCATCGCAAGTGCAATACTCAGTGCTATTAAAACCCGACATTTTTATTGTAAACTAGTGACCCGCTCCGGCTTCGCACGGGTATATAATATATAGTCTATGCCACTCAGTGAAAAAAATTATTTAAAATATATCCAGTAGTGTTGTATTATTAATTACTGCCCGTGGCCCGCACGCGTTAAACTTGGAGTAAAACAATTCCCCTTTCCCTATACCATGAAGATTCCCTGCTATCTTTACAATTCTTTATGTTTTGTTATTCCACTGTCATTTGCGTTTCGTTATTCCATGTCATAGTCGTTTTAGTTATACCACGTTTTATAGTGACTCGGCGGAAACGCGGACGGGATCCTATGTCCGTCTCCTGGTTCTAAGCAATCTCTCCACCAATTTTCAGCCAAATTAGTTTATCCGTTCTTGAGTTATAAATAGTGTAACTAACACCACTTTCTTTTATATATATAGATTGTAGTGTATACGGGTTGGTATGAAACACCACGCTGCTCCAATTCGGATTGGTAGGTTACACATATCCCCAGAATTATCTAGAGATATGCAAGATATGATTTATATTTCTAATAATTCATGATCGTTGAGATTGTCGTAGTGATGGTGTGTAGAGTGCTGTGAATGGTGGTGTCTCGGGATACGTGCGGTTACTAATCCTAAGGTATGAGAACGGTTTTTCTTTCTACTCCTAGCATTACATTACTTTATACGAACGCGGATAATAGCAAAACAATTCTATCAAAACCTTTGCCATATATAAAACTAGCTTTCACCCGCGCAACTTCGTTCGCGTGGACTTTAGTCTTGAAATTAAGACTAGCTTCTGTCACTCTCCAACCCTGCAAATATCTCCATCACAAAAATCAGATCGATCCGGGAAGATCCAGAGGGCTTTATCGTTTTATCAAGAGCATTTGATAATCCCATTTAATTCCTCCTAAATTAAATTCCTGTTGAATTAACAGGATTTCTATAGCCTATATGTTACTCGCCGTATAAGGAATAATAATGCCAAATTTAAGCGATATTGGTTTCGCGGATTGGCCGTGAAAACGTAACAGACAGACAGACTTTCGCATTTATAATAAACACCAGTAGTTTCGGCTATAAAATTTTCACCCAAAAACATTTGGCCGGAAAACGAAGTTTGAATACAACAAAAATATTTTGAATCGCGCTCAATACTAAATGTTCCGAAAGGGTTGCAATAAATAAACAACCCAGCACCCACTAGAGTGCCGTTAACGTCCATGTTACACTACACGTATGTGATTTACAATTTATTGAAAGACTAGCAATCGCCAACGGCTCCGCTCGCGTGGTAAGATTAAACCCGTTATATAGTATTTTGAAAACCATAAAAATGGTAAAAACGAGTTAATCTTAAAAGTTAGACATGTGCTGTTCTGGCCTTTTATTTAGATCTTTTAGTGAAAAATTTTGTAATACATGATTTTCGAATAACTTTTACCGTTTGCTTAGCGCACGCATGGAAAGCTTTAAATTTTTCCGTTTTCGTAATATTTTTTATTGCTGATCTCCTATCCATCTTAGCGTGATGTTATATAGACTATATCCGCGATAAATGGACTATCTTGCACTTAAAGAATTTTTTGAAATCGGTTCAGTAGTTCCTGAGATTTCCGCATTCAAACAAACAAACAAACAAACAAACAAATAAATAAACAAACAAACAAACAAACAAACAAACAAACTATTCAGCTTTATATATTAGTATAGATTTTAAAGCTCACTATGCCGACTCAAGTGTAAACCCATAATATAGGCCATATTCCGGAAAATGTGTTCTGCACATTGATATTATATATATCATCATCATAGATATATCTCATGATATCATCATCTTACCCTTGTTAATAAAAATTTGTGTGTGTGCACGTGCGAGCGTCTGTTTATCTTCCATCCTCTTCTATAGGCAAAGGACTCAGTTAAACGACTAGCCTATAACATTAGTCATCTCTAAATTAACATTGACTAAAAAATATTAACTTAAGATATGTTGTTATATATATTCCAAAACACTAATTAATTTTTAATGACGTTGGTAATTATAGAATGTATTTCTATCAATACATTTGAATTTATAAATAAATAAAAATATCATTATGTAACTAATATCATTAAATTTAATAATGATAAGTTCGATTCCACAGTTAAGCTAAAGCAAATAAGAACGAAGAATCCATCTTAGTTTAAACCAAGCGGCAATCAGTAATAGCAGTTAATTGAACTTAAAATCAAAGTTATGATTGGCATAATACAAATAGCTAAAGTTAATCCAAAGCAAAATTAATTACGCAACAATAAATCAAAAGTGTTTATCAAGAACAAATAACAAAAGTGGAACTCCAATAAATCAACTTAATCATTCGTATAAAACGTGGATTGTTATGTATTTCATATTTAAAGCCAGTCAAAGTTCTTCATAAAAGTGCATTGCTAATTGCAATCAATACAAACGAATCGCAAGAATGGAAATCTTATTAGCGCTCGACGGAATTAATTAGGACCCTACCTAGCGTAATAAACTGCCGGTTTTGTTTCGCGAAAACTTATCCGGTGCAATTTCTTTGTAGGTTTCGGTACAAGGTATAAGAGGCAGCGTTTTTATCGTTAATATTTAAATGAGTTAATCTTGTATGTATATATTGTTAGGATCCAAAGTAGGATTTAAGAAAAGAGAACTAAATTAATACATTTGTAACCAAACAAACAAAATAGCTGACGTGAACAGATTAACTAACAGAGCTTTCGCACGCAAGTACCGATCGTAAAAGAGACCTCTGTTCTTGATCTGACTATTTTTATACTCTAGATGAGAGGTAATTATGAAGTGTTGCTAGCAACAATAAATTAAAACACTGATTAAAAATGTTGCTGTCTACAATATATATTTGCGGAATCTCGGAAACAGCTCCAACGATTTTCCTGAAATTCAGCATGTAGGGGGTTTTGGGAGAGAAAAATCGATATAGCTAGGTTTTATTTAAAAAAAAAAACATTTTATCCCTGTTTTTGGGCATTAAAAAATACTAAAATTTATATTGAATTGAATTTTTGCCGTTAAATGTCAAGTCAGCGTAGCTTATTCGGGGTCGAAGCCCCACCCTATTAGTTTTCCTTTTTTTATCATTTTTTTTTTGTATAAAATTACCGATCATGACTCGGTTACCCAGTTATTTAATTATTAACTGACCGAAAAACCTTGTTTTCCCATATAAATTACTATCAATCGAATGTGCCTCCACCCGCGTGGAAAGATTAAAACCGTATATAGTCTTATGACAACCATAAAAATGGTCATAGTCGGTTAACCTTAAAAGCTAGACTTTTACTTAGAACTCTTAGAGAAAAAGCAAATAAAATCAAATCGAAATAATCTTTATTCAAATAAGTTCTATCAAGCACTTTGAATCGTTAAGGATCAATATGATTAATGAAGCTACATCTGGTTCGGAATGTTGCTCTTACCGAGAAGAACCAGAAAGAAACTCGGCGGTCAATCTTTTCAATATTTCCAATTTTACATAAACAAACCGCAGTCCTGTATAAAGCTGAAAAGACTTTCAAATTCAGGCTTTTTTATCATTCAAATAATCTTCAATTTTGTAATATGCTTTACGCACAAATATATCTCTTATATTTAACTTAAACCTTTCTGTAGACTGGTCTAGTATGGGTTGCGGGATTTTATTGTAGAAGCGAATACCGAGACCATCGAATGAGTTGCTAACTCTGCTGAGTCGCGACACAGGTATCAAAAGCTTTTTGTGACTCTCGTATGTCTATGATGTACATCGCACATAGCAATTTTGTAATACATGATTTTTGAATAACTATTACCGTTTACTCAGCGTACGCAAGAAATACTTTATATTTTGCCGTTTACCGTTCACGTACCGCCGGTTTTATATATGGCAGGTATATTGAATCAACCCTCCCTTTATAGGGAATACACTGGAAGATTATTTGAATGATCTCAAATTCAAATAATTCTTTATTTAAAAATAGAATACTATTCAGCCAGATACCCGTTATAAAGTGTGTAAAAAAAAGCGTCTAGCTTGTCACTTGGACAGCATTACAGCTGGCGGAAACTTTCGAATCTCATTGTTTCTACGAGTTTTGCCGGCTTATTGATATTCCCGGCTATCCCGGATATGAATATACATTGAATATTTAATAGTTCCTACCCGCTGTCTTTTGTTCAGGACTTTTATTTTTCATATCCGGCAAGGATTTCAATTCTTGCATAAGTTTAAATAAGGCCCGACTCGGACGTAACTAATACCTTTATCGCTAAGAAAAGAAAAATGAAGGTATACATTTATGATATCATTACATAAAACAATCTCATGTCACGGTATTCGTTTATCTTATTTGCTAATTTTTAAAACTAATGAACCGATTTTTGTATAAAAATGTCTAAAGCTATAATAAAGTAAAGTCCCCCAAAACTGACTCTCTGTATGTCATTGATTTTCTCAAAATCTACTGAACGTATTTTTGTGCGATTTTAACTGAAAGGTAGGTAAGATTCATCCGAACAATTGTACAATGTACAATTATTCATAATTTCTTTGTCGCGTTCCAGCATATTCATATACTGATAGAGGAAAACAAAAGCGCTAATACAAAAACATAGTAAACAATTATTATATAAACATACGGGTCACTTCGCATCACATTTTGTGCATCTACCATCACTTGACATTACATGGATTGTGCGGTTCAAGTGAGGGTAGATGAACAAAATAGTACTCGGGAACGAAGACGCCGCGGCGCTCAGTCAGTTCGTGACCACGGTAGATGCAACTCTGTCGAAACGTTGAACCTTATACAAAGGTAATCGATTATAACGTGACCCGTATGTTTATATAATAATCATTATGAATCGCGAAAGTTTAAAATCTACCATAGTAAACAATCATCTTCCTGCCCTTATCCCACTATTAGTAGGGTCGGCACAACATGTTATAAACATGCTGTGACATGATTTGGCTGCGTTTTTACGACCGGCCGCCTGCCTGACGTCAACTTACCTCAGTCGTATTTTACGACACCTCGGTAAGAAAGAGGGTGGTCTATTCTACTAAACCGGATACCACACGGTGGGTCAACTTAACTTAGTCGCCTTCTACGACACCTCGGTAAGAAAAGAGGTTGGTACTATTCTACTCAACCGGATACCACACGGCGGGTCGACTTACCTTAGTCGCCTTTAACGACACCTCGGTAAGAAATGAGGGTGGTACTATTCTATTCACCACACGGCGGCTACCATGGTTAGCAATATAGAACTTAATTTAACATAACAGTCACGTACTAAATTTATTTGGCACAAGATCCGATCCGAGAGTGCATACGAATACTTTAAGTCTGTTTATTTGTTTGTTTATCGCGGGACAGCGTCGATTTATGCGCGGGAGACGGTTAAATTGGACGAGATGACGTGGTAACGAGACTTACAAATGTCAGTTTAAAGTGAACTCTACGAGAGTGATGTACCACTTTGTAATAATAAAATCACTTACAAAACTTGTCAAATTGTACTTGTTAGCGCACATTTTATACAAGTACCTGGTTGACCGAGCTTTGTTCGGTAATTTTTTTTGTAAAAACTGCAATTGAAAAAAATAAAAAAGTGTTGGTAATATCTGGAACTTCATACCCGGTGTATTTCGATTGCTCTAGTACGCCCTTTCCCCACTAGATTATTACACCTTTACAAATGACAGTTCAACCTTTGTATTCTATTCCATATTTTTGTATTTTTTCAGTGCCCGAAAACAGGGTTAAAACAACATTTAATAAAAAATCTAGCTAGATCTATTTATAAAAGATTATACTAGAAACTACTATATCTAGAAACTCTCTGCATGCTTAGTTTAACGAAAATCGTTGAAGGCGTATAATAAAAACAAAATAAAATAAAAATAATGTTATTACAGCAAAAAACAATGTCCGTTAAAAAAAGAACTGTCTGGAACAAATCCCTCCTTCAACCATAATCCCGAATGTCTTAAACGTTTACTGTTTTGCAACGTTTTACAGATGCCCCCAGAGCTGAACCACAAATCATTTTCTCAACCGCGAAAAAAAAATCCAATTTTTCAACACAATCCGCGAGCTATTTCGACAGCGGGCATCGGACATTTCCCACGATAATTAACGCCGTCGAAAGATAGGAAAATACGAAATACTTTTCGGAAAAGTGGTACGACGAGGTGGGTATAATTTATTGGGTGAGCGGGCATAATCGTGGGCGTTTCCGTTGTCACTCACTACTCACCTGTGCGCGTAATACATAAGGCTTAGTACAAACGTAACGACAACACGTTAGATAAATGTCTAGCTGCACTCCGCGGTACTACTCGGGGCGAATAATTAACAGCCATTTTGAGCAATGGGCAGAATATTTTAAAACTGGTTCAAAACATTAATTTAATGGTGGTTAATAACATTTGTTAAAATTGTTAAGCGCGTATAGCACCATAAGTACGCATGCTGTGTACACCTGTAAATAAGGATGTACTTGTAGCAAGATACAATATTGTTTATGTTTAAGTTTAGTTTAAGTGCATTCTTGTTGGTGTTCCAATAAATAAATAAATAAATAAATATATATATAAACACCTCGAAATTAACAATATAGTCGACTTTTCGATGACCTGAAAAGTTCCCGAATGTAATAAACTTTTTACAATTAAATTTTTTTTAGAATTAGGCGTTACTTTGCGTAAGTTCATAACACAAAAAAAAATCCGCAATTATATTATAATATCCGCGAATATTCTCATTACTTTTATGAGAAGAAACATTATCATAATCCTGCCCTTATCCTTAGTGGGATTGGCACAACATGGGGGTTATAAACACATTGTCACAAGGTTTGGCTACGTATATTACGACCGGCCGCCTGCCTGACATCAACTTACCTTAGTCGTATTTTACCAAACCTCGGTAAGAAATGAAGTTGATTAAACTACTCATTGATATGAGAAGAAGCTAATACCTGTGACATTAAATTCGTACTAGCGTTCTATCAAGCGAGTGCTGTTACTGGGAGGATTAAATGACGTGTGCATGAACGGAAAGGATTAGTGGAATAAAGGAAGAATGGCATATACTTAACGACAGTCGGGGTGACGACGTGTACGATTTTGCTTTTCATGAGTGGTTTTGGTAAAAGAATATTAGAAATCAAATCTATAAATTTATTAATATTTTAATTAAAACCCTTGTTGTATTAAAAAGTTAACTTGAAAAACAACAATTGGAACAGACAATAATAGTTTTAAACTATAGATATTCGTGTTATTCAATTACAATTTTCTTTTATAGATAACAGATACAACATATTATCATAATTAAGGCTAAAAATAAATCTGTTGTTTTTTTTATGTATATATTGTGTAAAGAGTATATTTGTATAAAATTATGTTTGTTGTAAAATTGTATTATATTTGTATATTATAAATGTAAAATTAAATATAAATGTAAAATGTTTGTAACATAAATTATAAAAATTAAGTAAAATTTGTCAGAGAACAACATTTTATTTAAAACCTAATTTATATGCATATCTTTTGTATAAGACAAATCGTCAATGTACAGTCACCCTAAACATTTGGCGCACGTCCAATCTAACCACAGAGCACGCGTACGTTGATTCACGCGTACAGGATTATTCTGATTTTGGAGCAATGTCGAGTGGCCCACGTGATACAATCACGCGCCTTTCAATTGGATACCGGCGGTTTAGCAATTCCCTAATACATCAAGATCATATTCAATGTATTACGTCACCGCAACCTGGATGTATATTATTGGAATGTACACAAGAGATGATCGATTCCAGAGATTATAAACCGCTTCAACTAACGGGAACAAGGACTGCTGATTTATGGGAGTCACTGTGAAATATCATAACGCATACGCTTTGTTATGAAAATGTTGGATGCTTGTTCTATTTAGTCTTGTTGTATTTAGGTGCGATTGCTTATAAAGCTCGAAAGGTTACGTACACAGGACTTTCTGGATTATTAACGAAGATTTTCAAGTCTCATCTTGTACCATTGTATCTAGCATCTTTCTACTACCTTTTTGAGATTGTATCCAATTACTGAAGGATCTGCTAACGATTTTTTTTCAGACGCATTGTCACCACGACGCCAAGAAATCGCCGATAATAACAAGGCAAGGTTAGTATTTATAAACCAATCTGAACTGAGCTGAATCACAAAATACATGTGAACTTAAATTCGGATATTTTTACGAATCTTGAAAAAACACGATTCCGTGAACGACCATCCGTCAAGATGTATCATGTTTTTTGACGAATCGTCAAAGACGTATTCCGTCTGTATGCACCCTAAGTTCTTAAGTTTTCAAAAGTTGTATATAAGTATGAAAATTTTGTTCACGAAGTATCAAGTCAATTCAAACATGTAACTTAAAGACGTAGGTTTTATATCGTAATACACGATATACATAGAAGGTTCTTTTGAAAGACTAACCATGCCCGCATGAAAATCAGTGTGCCACAAATTTTATGCCGAATTGAAATTTTGGACATAAAAGTAGTTATCGTGAGTTAATTATAAGAGACATTGGAATAACTTTCACAGTTTGCTTAGCGCACGCAAGGAAAGCTTTAAATAGTCCCGTTTTCGCAATATTTTTTATTGCTGCTCCTCTCCTTCATCTTCATCATCATCGACCTGTCCTCGTCCACTGTTGGACATAGGTCTCCCCATTATCACGCCGCTAAGCTCGGTCTTCAGCTCTTCGTTTCCAACCGACGCCATTTATTTTACCTATTCATCTTAGCGTGATGTTCTATTATCTATAGTCTTGATAAATGAACTATCTTACACTCAAAAGAATTTTTCACTGAGATTAGCCTATTCAAAAAATCTAAGAAACAAACTCTTCAGCTTTATATATTAGTATAGATGAAACATTGTAAAAAATATAAGAAAACTATCTAAGTTAAATCTGTGGTAAAATCACCATATAGACAAATCACGACGCCGCCTGTACAAAGTTCGCAACACATCGCACGTAAGAGTATGATTACATTACGGTTTGGATCAAATATGTTATTGTTTACGTGAGTTTCATTCATGACCGCCATTGTTGTACGTCGTAGCTTTTGATTCGACTCGTATGTAAACAAACGAGGGAGCTTTTGAACTAGCAATCGATTGTTTGAAAGTTTTGTCTGAACGCAAATATACAGAAGGTCTGTGACGAACGCAACGATGGCGCGGATCTTTTTTTAACTATGTTCACGTCTTAGGGTCTGGGGCGTACATATGATTTACCATCTTATCTTATCATTACAAATTGTAACACGATCTGAACACTCGAGTGTTTAATAACCGTCTGAGTCGAGTTGTGCAACAAGACTGGCGTCGCTTCATCAAGTTCTGCCATTTATAGAAGTCAAACGAGCCCTCCTCCTTCCATTGATCACATGATGATCGCGTTTGTAACAGTCTCATCCCTACATTCGAGTTTTAAAAATAAATAATTATTAAAATTTCAATATTTTAGAAAAATCTATAAGTTTAAAAATAAATGTTTGTTTGTCACGCAGTAATGTTTTTTCGCATCTATAATTGATGCTCTAATCATAAAACATCAAATTCAAAAAAGTATAATTTTCGTCATATTGACCGAATGTCACGTTATCCGCCGTACTACAGTATGGAGAGAGCGGGCGGAGCGCAGAGCGCAGAAGTGATCTGTTAGGTCGCTTATGAAATGTTGTTATAATGATATTGTAGATGTGTACTGGGGCGATACATGATATTAGTAGAGTTTTAACTCGACTATTTTTAAGAATTAATAATAAATACACATCTAGGCCCGCTCTCGTATAATGGTTCAAGATACAAGATCGTGTCGATCTTTGGAAAGGCTGTGAATGTGACTTGACCATTAAGAGTGTAGCGATGGTTACATCGCTTAGCTCACCTCGAACGATTAAAGTGTCAGAATGATACTTGGTAAAGGCAACTTTGCTGAGTAGTGGTTGGCACTCTACCGAACATGCTCTGGCGGGTACTGGTGGGAGACTTGAGGTTTAGGCCGGCAGTGATTTCGGTCATTGCTGTGTGCCTGGCCCAAAAGGCTACACTAGGCTGCATCTTATTAGGGCTGGGTCTAGGCCCGTAGTTAACTTCGGTTGGTGCGGCGTGCCTTTATTCGGCTTTGGTTTGACGCAACCAGAGTTACTTTGGGCGTGTGCCTTTGTGATACGGGTTTAGTTAGGCCGGTGGTGATTTCGGTCATTGCCGTGTGCCTTGCTCGACCTTTGGACGCTTAGGCCGCTTGAAGTAGTGCCGGTACAGTGGTGGCTGAAATGTTATTGTTTGATGAACGGACATCTAAACGTTGTCCTGAGTCTCTCAATAGTGACGGAACCACAGCTGAATGTTGCTGGGCGTTGCGGAAGTTAACTTTATGTTGCTGAAGTGATACGCCGCAGCAGTGATGGATCGCTATGGACTCTGTTCATAGTAACGGATGGGTGAGGTGTTCCGTCCTTTTCAGGACGTCCCCTTAGCTTAGTTAATGATACCACGAATGACCATTATAGCATGGCATTATTGCATAAGAGCCGCTGGTCGGGTCTTTGTTAATAAGACTGCGGACTAGCTTTAGACAGTGTGGCCTGCATTTCCCTTATCTTCATATTTACATCTTACGTGGCTTGCCGCGTTAAACATAAATTACCTTTTGTTGTATGAGGTGGCGTGTTGAGCTTGGCGCATACCGTAAGCGAGTGCACTATGTGTGACTCCATTATATGGTATTGGGTGAATAGGGGGTGATTGGCATTCATGTAATGCTCTGCAATACTCATATTCCACTTCGGTGGACACACACTATCCACTTCGGTGGACACACACCTATATGGTGTATATATTATAACTAATCAAGTTGCTTTGCAACATGTTTGCCATCTCGATGGGTTTCCACTTTGTGGACTTTATACGTATTATACGTATTATACTGTATGTGGTTTTTACCATAGAACGCACCGTTACGACGTGTGCAGGCGACATGCGCCTTACTGAATATAAGAATTGGTAATTTATTATCAAAGTTTACCAGGCCTTGTGCCTTTGGCTAATGCCATATTTTATAGCTCCGGCTATTTATTATATGGGCTTCGGTCCTCTATTATACACCCAGGCACTCATGCCTAATACGTCAACTGTGGTTTTGTTGACTCCCGACAATAATGGGTTTATCCCATAATCATACGCCGCAGGCGCACTATAAACAGGTACCCCTTGGGGGGGGGGGGCTCATATCCTATGGACGGAGCTCACCGTTGGTAGCGGGTGCGGAGCTACTGACTATCACTCTCTTTTTATATTTTTCCAAATCGGAAGAATATAATAGATGGGAGAGAGATACCACATTGATTAAACTTCTCTACGGAGTTGTTTAAGGGTTAGGTATTTAGATCGAGTGAGTGATCTTTCTGTTGGCTATAACATATCCTATGAAGTAAAAACATAAGACATTCGCGAGACATTCAACTATCTGAATGTCTCGCATTTTTTTAATCAAATTTTATAGTAACCCGTTCATGTATTGACCATATAAGAATCTGTTCGTGTAACGAATTTATATCTGTTGGACATATAAAGTCTGTTCATGTAGAGTACATGTAAAACCTGTTCTTGTATTAGATAAATATAAAACCTGTTCGTGAATCGTACACTATATTCAATAATTTATATTAATTTACGCCTGCTTTACGCCTCTAAACTGATGACAAACAACTGTTTTATATTATAACAAATAATATTTGATAATGAACCTCTCTGTTGAGCAAAGCGATACAAACTACGAATGTAGGGCCTGACGGCTCGTTCTATATTAAAGAATATGATATATTGAAATATTATTTTAAAACTATAATGTGATTATTATCACATTATTTTATTCTATTTAAGGTTTTATTTGACCCCTATAGATTGACGGACACATAGCCTCTGACGCTCTAAAAGAATTTGAGTTATTACAAAACACAACGTAGAACGGGTCCTAGCCACTTAGACGAATCATGTGCCAATATCTATTAAGAGTGCTAGCGCCTTCGGCGCGTTTTTATGCTTTTCGCTGCTTGGGTGCGAGCGCCCTAGCGGTGGTTGAATATTATATTAATATTTTATAGACGAGTAAAGTGGAGTTAGTTACACGTTGTCGGTACATCCGGCATAAAAAACTAACGAGATGATATTTCCGTTTCCGAAAAAAATAACAGTACATTACCAATAATATCTAACACTTGTGGATCCCCAAAGTTCTTAGTTGCAAAGCTTTATCATGATTATTGATTCTGCTGATTCGGATATTTCTACAAAGTGAATTCGGGTTATATAAATCAGTCTCATTGTGATCGTCGACTCTTTTTTTTATACAGGAAAACACCCCTTATTATGGCGGTCATGTCGGACTCGCACCGACTAAAACGACCTGTGTAACCCACCACGCTGCCGATGGCAAGGACAGGGTATCATTGTACACATTGCCCCCATCCCCGCCTACAGCTCTGATCCCAGAGAACACCTCCACCGGGTAGGGGCCCTTCAAAAGAGAAGCCCCCATCCGCTAACCGGTGCATCGGGAGCACCAGATGCACCGACCGCCTCGAGGACCTGTAAGCCAGACGTCTGATATACCCCGTTCGGAACGTCCGAAGATCCCCTGACAGGGCGGCATATTAGATGATACGGAGTGATGTGTGGTGTTGATATTTGTCTTGCCGTCGGCATTAGCTACAGCCCCTAAAATCGTGAGGTGTCTGACGAGGTAAGAAGCATTGAATATAATTTATTTATAATTATATAAACAAAGATATTCTTATTACAAAATTATTCATACCTTCATAAGCTTTTTGTACAATCGCCTAATTAAAGAAATTGATTGTAATTTTCATTATCTACCGTTCAGTAGAACCGTACTGTTTGTATCAATCTCAGTTAGAGATAAAAGTATGGTGTTCTAAAAAAATTAACAAATATTAAAACACTTTAGGTACTCGTATCTTAACCTAACACGTGTTATTTTACAAAAGTACACATAAAAATTTAATCTTTAAATAAATCTCGCCTCTCTCACTCGCTCACCAAATCTTTAAAACACTCGAAGCTAATGTTGGAATATAATTTTATGCCATCCCATTTCTGAAGTCTCCGAAATTGGCTACATTAAGAAGTTTTATAGGGACCGATAAAGGAGAAAAACCGCGTTTGTATTTCTTTCACTTGACGTAGTAAAAATAATATATCTTTAATATTTAAATGAGTTTATCTTGTATATGCATATATATATTTATTTTCGGAATCTCGGAAACGGCTTTAACGATTTTCCTGAAATTCAGCATGCAGGTTTTGGGGGAGAAAAATCGATCTAGGTAGGTTAGGTTTTATGTTAAAAAACATCGTTTTATCTACCCTATTTTTGGGCATTAAAAAATACTAAAATTTAGATTTGAATATATAAAACTATTTTTGCCGTAAATTGTTATGTAAGCGTAGCTTATTCGGGGAACGGGTTGCCTCGACAGAGTCGCAGCGTCTCGGAATACGAACCCGAAATCAATTATTAATTGTCTCTGTATTGATATTCTGCATTTAAATCTACGTAGTGTTAGCGCACACTATATACAATAACACGATATAATAGGAACCCCACAATTCCCGTTCCGAGATGCACTTCTCTTGAATGACGAACAAAGACTGACTGTCACTGAAACGTTTTATCAATAGGAAGACTCAACCGGAAACAACGCGTCACAGCGTTGCCACCTTTTTAATCAAAAAGGGCACTTGTTTCATGACTGTGTTGCTATAAAATACAAAGCGGAAGTTAATGGCGACAACAGTAGACAAGGTTACTTCTAATACTTGGGTGCTCAACTTTCTGTTGGGCAAAATGAACGATACATAAATATTACAGTACATACATATTTACATACAGTGCAAACTCTATATAACGACCCTCAAGGAACTGTGCATATTTTGACGTTATAGAGCTGTCGTTAAATGCAGAGAAGAAAAATCTGTATGAGAAAAAAAATATATTTCAGACTAGTGTTAGTAATTACATAAAAGAACAATTTTTATTCGATCGCTATTGCGTATAGTCTATTATTTTTGTTTGACCTCTTTTGCTATACCAGTAATTTAGTTGTATTTTTTTTTAAATTCATTTATTCATACCTTGCTATATTGTAGCAACTTTGTGACAAGAAAGTACTTTTCCAATAATTTAGCTTCATTTAGAAGCAATCCCAATTTGTAAACAAAAACACGGATTTCTTAGAATGTTCGGTATGTGTAATGCCGATAGTCGAGTTTATCCTTAAAAAGTACTTTACGAGTATATTATTAAATTGCTGTCGTTATTGAGAGTGGGTGCAATGCTATATAGAGTGTATCATTGTATGGGAAACAAGCTAAACCAACCAAAGCTAAGTAATATCGACGCTTTATGGATTTTGTCGTTAAATCGAGTGATCGTTGCAATGCATTCTTTATATCTCAAAATTTAATATGAGGGTTAATGGCTTAATTAGTTGATGGCTTAATTTTAATTAATTTTAATTAAAAAAAACTTAATTCTCGATTTAGGGCACTTTCTGTTATTCTTAAGCTGACCATTCTAAAACCGTCGGCGGGCCACACTTTCACCCGCGGGCATAGGATTGAGGGGCCTGTTCTCAATGCCATAAATAAACTTATAAATAAATAAATTGCTACTTAATATTTCCTCGTTAAGTTAGAATATGCACGTCCTTATCTCACTGTAAGTGGGCTCGGCAAAACACGTTATAAACAAGTTGTCACACGGCTACGTATTTTGCGACCGGCAGCCTGCCTGACATCAACTTTTATATAAATAAATAAAATTTAAATAAATGGAAATAAACATCGAAAAAAAACTTACCTGAGTCGTATTTCACGGCACCTCGGTAAGAAAGAGGGTGGTCTATTCTACTTAACAGGATATCACACGGCGAGTGGACATACCTTAGTCGCCCTTTACGACACTTTGGTAAGAAACGAGGGTGGTACTATTCTATTCAGCCGGGTACCACACGGCGTCAATTAAGATATTGTTTATCATTCATACATAAAAATTCCCATAAATCATGTGACCAAAAGAGTTTTAAATATGAATGTGAATGGATATATGACTCGGGGGAGGCCGAAAAAAAGGTGGATGTATTGTGTGAAAAATGATGTGCATGTCAAAGGAGTGATACCAGAGTTGACGAATGATATGGAAGAAGAAGATTTATTGTGCCGACCCCACTTAAAGTGGGATAAGGGTAAGAGAATGATGATATAAGAATTTCCATAGTTATAGATAGATTAAAGAAAACCCGTCTCGCAATCGTCACGTCGCCTGTAAAGCCGGCCTCCTTAATCCGGCCATACATCGCGCGCCCTCATAAAATATTAAACAAGTGTTGGATACATAAATTCAGATGGATTCAGATGGATTCTGCTGTGTCCAAAGACCCTGCGTTTTCCCAAGGTCGATCTGCATTTCCACGAAGATATTTGACATGGAATTTTGTTGTTTTTTTTAGTCTGCTAGTATTTTTTAGGCAGAGCTTACTGTGAAACGTCTTTGTTGTGCATTTGGCACTCTCAATATTAAATTGAAACTGTAGTTGAGATCTCAATCAGTGCTCCGAATTTATTTATTAAAGGGACTCCAACAAAGGTACACACAAATGTTCCGTAATAACTAATTCTAACTTGACTAAGTGTACCTCCAATTAATACTGTTACAACAGTGATTAAAAACATACAAACTTACATAAAAACATAGAAACTTGACATACTATAGATAACAAAAACAAAAGTAAAACTTATATTAAAGCAAGACTCAATCAAACAGGTACTGCTACTACTTATAATATAAATATATGGGTCACACACAGTCGTCCGTCCCCAAAATATGTAACTTAATACATGTGTTATGGGTGACAACCTACTGGTGAATATAATCATATATAATTTTAAATACCTACTTAAATACCAATACACCTAGGCTTGAAGACACAATAAATCGTTTATAAAATTGTGGCCTTCAGGTATCGAAACCGCGACCCGCGGATCTGAAGGTAGGGTCACTGTCAACTGCGCCAACGGGTCGTTAACCCACCCGTGATTCGAATATAGAACCCTTAAATTTGTATGCATTAATAGAGACCGTCTGAACTCGAATATGGGTCACACTTCAAACTTCGGAAATATTACGCGAGCCAAAGTTAGACAAGTCTAGACGATTTAATATTTAAGCTAGGTCGCCGTCTATTTCAGTTACAAACTTGCATGCTCTGCAGAATGGGATGCTGCTATTGTGGGCTTTTATTTTCAATATATAAATTTTTGAATATATAACATTGCAAGCCCGAAAATCAACTTTAGAAATAGAGCATCAAAGACTATTATCCTTAAAGGAATGTTGATGGTGTAGGATTGTCCTAGAAAGGTACTTTAGATATTGGAATACATACTCGAAAATCAAAGTAATTCTTACGATAATTTATAGATAATAAACTTATTTTGTTATAATCCGCGATAAAGTAAGTAGAAAATAGAGTAGACTATCCGTTTTCATACCTGGAATGGTAAAAACACATGCATCAATCTCCACCACAGCTACCACAATACACAAGCACTACATATGTTCACTATGACAAACTCAACAACCAACCGAAGCATCATCAGGAGATAGACTCCACGACAAACGGACGACGGATTGTCCACTCTACATTTAGCATTATATATATATTCTATTTTACTTCATCGCGGATTATAGCTAAATTAATTTATTATTACTTTTGTGTTAGTCAAATAACATTTAAATTCAATTTTTTTTTAATCAAGTTCTAACGAAGGTAGAGGTTGCTTCGGAAAATTGCCAATAGCAAGGAACCACAAACATAATTGGAGGTCACTCATTAAATCACAATCACATTCTTACTTTAGAGAATGTTCTAGATTTCAAACGATTGTCTTCCAGGCATAATGGACGCCGACCACGAACGCAAGTCTAAGAATATATAAATCTAATCGAACCCAATGAATTTAATACCGACGCTGATAAATCAAGGGGCATCAGAGTGGTTCAGGAATAGCCGACCTTTGCTAGGTATTCGGAGTGTGATGCTCGATTAAATGTGATTAATAACTGGCGGGGCAAAGACCCCGATCTGCGGCATGCAACTGGTATGACTGGGTTGTTATTTATAAACATCATGATTATGTATTGATAGGGATGATTTTTATAAATCACTTAGGGCCTGTTTCACAAGTTATCCGTATCACTACGTGATATACAAAGTTACAATTCATTGTTAAGCTGTCGCTGGCGTTGGTGGCGGATTAGTTTAGTTTTAGGGTGTGGACGCCACTGAAAACCAGTGTTGGGGGCCACCTCAACTTATACTGAGTGGTGTTCCTTCTTGCAACGTCACATTTCTCTGCATAGGTAGAATTTTTTATTTTATATTATCTATTTTATAAGTTTAAATGTTTATGTATGGACAGTTGTCAATAAAAGGTTTTTCATTCATTCATTTCATTCATATTAATCTAATTGCAATATAGGATTCCAACGTATTTTTTGCCATATCCATTCTTTATCACTGCATGCATGACAATTTGCATAAATAATTTCGCTTTCGCAAAAATTTGCAACTGATAATTGTGATATATTGATACTTTTAATTATTCTTTACATTAAGGGCCTGTTTCACAAGTTACCAATAAACTGTCAGCTTATTCGAAACATATCTGACACATATCTCGGAATATTGCCTTTCTCAGGTTTCTGATAGGCTTATTCAGCACTTAAAGTCCCTAATAAGTTAACAGGTAGATCATTGGACTGTTATTTTGTTTATCTGCTGGATAGCAAATACCTATTTCAAAATGGCGGCGATTTTTTTTTAATTTTTCACTTTTTAGAGACATTTATCTGCTACTTAGTTTATTTGTCGGTTAACTGTCCAACACTTTATCAGTAACTTATGTAACAAGCCCTTAGTGAGCTATGGAAAGAGAGGTCACAAAGTCAGGAGGGAAGGATTGGAGCTCAGACCTTCCATGCTGCTCAATTGGTAACAAAAATTATTTAAAAAAATTTAAACGTAATATTATATACTAGCTTATACCCGCGACTTTGATCGCGTGAACTATTTACTATTTCTTTTAATTAAGCTTCTTTGTGTAGGTGTAGAGTTACCGTGTGGTATCCGGCTGAGTAGAATAGACCAACCTCATTTCTTACTGAGGTGTCGTAAAAGGCGACAAATTCAAATTCAAATTCAAAATATTCTTTATTCAAATAAACTTGTAAACAAGTGCTTTTGAATCGTCAACTCTACTGCTGGTTCGGAAAGCTGTTCCTACCGAGAAGAGCCAGCAAGAAACTCGGCGGTTGCTCTTTTAAAAATATAATTCTTAATACTATTTACATTATGTCGTTACTGTCTTGTACAGGTTCAAAGAGAGCTATATCCACACATTCTTATCTTCTAAATAATCATCAAGAGTATAGTAGGCCTTCTGTATCAGCCTCTTTTTAACAGTGTTTTTAAAAAACACTGTTAAAAAGAGGAACAAAGGTAAGTTGACCCACCGTGTGATATCCGGTTGAGTAAAATAGACCACCCTCTTTCTTACCCAGGAGTCGTAAAATACGACTAAGGTAAGTTGACGTTAGTCAGGCGGCCGGTCGTGAAATACGTAGCCAAATCATTTGACAACATGTTTGAACATGTTGTGCCCACCCCACTTAGAGTGGGTTAAGGGCAGGAGGATGTGAAGATGTAAAAAATGTAATGCTAAAAGTGGAGTCTAAATCCCTGTACCTGCATACCTTATTTATGCAACATTTGTAAACTGAATTACTAATCACCACAATCACAACACTACACATATTCACAACCACAATCTCAACAACCGTTTCACCACGTAACAGCATCATCAGGAGATAGAGTCCACGACATAAATCGCAAAGAGCAATAGTAGAAAGCGTGTATGACGTCACACTCCAGATATCTCTAAATCGCACAGGGCGAAGCTCGAACTAATGAATTTACGACCGCTGGCCAATAAATCAAGCTGAGCAGTCAAGCCGAGCTAGGAATAAAGGGGCGTTTTGTTCCGTTTGAAGTTTTAACGATAGTGAATCCGTAATAAAAGAAGTAAGAAATGGAGTCCGAACAGAGCAAAAAAATGCAACTTTACCCAACAGCATTAATCTGAAACTAGAGATCTACCCGTGCTTTTCATGGATCTTATACGACATAATCCTGCTTTGTGCCTTGCAAAAGTACGTAAGCCGTTTGTGCGTTTGGGTATAAGTTTCTATAGTAAAATTCCGCAATCAATTTTAGTTTTGCCATTACAGCAGTTTAAAAACATTATTAATAAAGTCGGTCGTCCGTCCCCAAAGTAAATAACTTAATACTTGTGTTATGGGTGACAAACAACTGGTGAATATATACTTATAAATTTTTTAAATACATACTTAAATACAAATATACACCCAGATTCGAAGACCAACAAATTCATTTATACGTACATACAAACATAAATACAAGTCAAGTTAAATAAATGCGTTCAAAAAAGCTCGTCGCGATTCCGAAGTCCCATGCACCATGTACCAAACGCGATGTCTTATTTTAGTCTCACATTTGCGCTCATTTGTCTTATAAACGACTTGATGCCTGTCCATCTTAAATACATACGCTTTCCTCTTTCCTCCTTTGGGAAACCGCGGACATTCCAGATATTTATAAAAGCTTTTAAATATAAAGTCGCGGTCTCAGCGCTGGGCTTTAAACGTGTATAGTAAAGCAAAAGTAACGGCCTGTTAATATCCCATTGCTGGGCATAGGCCTCATCTCTCCGTTTTTGGTGAGAAGGGTTGGATAGCTTATAGATTAAGACGTTACTTGCGGAGATCCATAATACAAAAGTAATAATAAAATTATTTTGCTATAATCATTGTTGAGTTTGTGATAGTGAACGTGTGTAGTGCTTGTGTATTATTGTGTTATTGGTGTCGGGTAGTGCATAAGTTTTTACGAATCTTGCATGTATCAAATATGAAAACAGATTGTCCACGCTACATTAGGCATTATATATATTTTCTATTTCACTTCATCGCGAATCAAAATAATTTTATTATTACTGAGGCGCACGGTGGTCTATCATAGTTATAAGCGTTTATACCTGTAAATAATCTTATATATATTTTCAGAATCTCGGAAACGGCTTCAACGATTTTCTTGAAATTCAGCATGTAGGGATTTTCGGGGGAGAAAAATGGATCTAGCTAGGTTTTATTTGAAAAAAAAAATTGTTTTATCCCTGTTTTTGGGCATAATTTTTTTTTTTGTGGGCATAAATAAAGTTTACTTTCAATCTATTGAATATATACAGCACCATTTTCGCCGTGAAATGTCAAGTCAGCGTAGCTTATTCGGGAAACGGGTGGTCGCGCGAAATCAAAATACCTAGGATCGAGCCCCACCTACACTATTTATTTTTTTGAAGTACCTTTTTTTATTTTGTAAAAAATTACCGAGCAAGGTTCGGTCAACTTGGTACTTAAATATGAAGTAAGCCTAAACTTCAATCCCTTTTACCATTAGAAATCCCATCATTGATGTGGATTTAACGGAAGGGGCGTAAAATTAACGCTCGATAGTTCGTTAGCGGCCTGATGAGCATCAAAGGAACACATTAGTTCGATGTGTTTAACGGCCTGGTAAATTTGTCTAAGGAATTAAGATAAACAAGCTTTCGCCCGCGACCTTCCTGGATTTACGTTATAGTTTAGAGATATGCAGGTTTCCTTACGATATTTTTTTTTTTATATGGGACACTTACACACACGGTCGTCCGTCTCCAAAGTAAAACTTAATACTTGTGTTATGGTAGACAGACAACTGGTGAATATATACATATATATTTTTAAATACATACTTAAATACAAATATACACCCAGACTCAAAGACCAACAAATTGATTTATAGAAAATATTGGCCCTCGGCGGGAATCGAACCCGCGACCCGCGGAGCTGAAGGCAGGGTCACTACCCACTGTTCCAATGGGCCAGTCAGTTCCTTCACCGATAAGCGTGTGATAAATTACATAGAATACAAAATTAAAGACATCTTTTTATAACTATACCTAAATACAAAAAGATAAATTTAATCCACACTAAGGTAAAACCTGTGCCCTGTGGAAGCTGTGGTAGCCCAGCGGTAAACCGTGCGCCTCTTTCGAGGAGGTCTAGGGTTCAAACCCCGGGCAGGCACCAATGAGTTTTCTAGTAAAAACTTATGTGTCTAATTGATAATGGCAATTTATCACACGCTTTTCGGTGAAGGAAAACATCGTGAGGAAACCTGCATATCTCTAGAGAATTCCGGGGATATGTGTAACCTATCAATCCGCATTGGAGCAGCGTGGTAGGTCTTAGATCCAAATCCTTCTCTCCAAAGAAAAAAAAACCGAGAAAAGAGGCCTATGCCCAGCAGTGGGATAGTAACAGGCCGTTACATTACATTACATTACAAACCTGTGCCGTGGATATTGACAGTTATATAAAAATAGTAAAAAAAAAACAAAACATCATCATCCTCCTGTCCTTATCCCACTCTAAGTGGGGTCACATGATTTGGCTACGTATTTTACGACCGGCCGCCTGCTTGACGTCAACCGACACCTAGCTAAGAAATGACGACGGTCTATTCAACTCAACCGGATACCACAACTTACCTTAGTCGCCTTTTACGAGACCTCGGTAAGAAATGAGGTTGGTGTATTCTACGCAGCCGGATACCATATGGTGTCAACTTACCTTAGTCGCCTTTTACGACACCTCAGTAAGAAATGAGGTTGGTGTATTCTACGCAGCCGGATTCTATTCTAAACAGCCGAAAACCACACGACGGGTCAACTTACCTTAGTCGCCTTTTACGACACCTCGGTAAGAAATGAAAGTGGTCTATTCAACTCAACCGGATACCACACGGTGGGTCAACTTACCTTAGTCGCCTTTTACGACACCTTGGTAAGAAATGAGGGTGATATATTCTACTCAGCCGGATACCACACGGTGGATCAACTTACCTTAGTCGCCTTTTACGACACCTCGGTATGAAATGAAGGTGGTCTATTCTAAACAGCCGAAAACCACACGGCGAGTCAACTAACCTTAGTCGCCTTTTACTGCGCCTCGGTAAGAAATGAGGATGGTCTATTCTACGCAGCCGGATACCATATGGGGTTAACTTACCTTAGTCACTTTTTCGATGCCACGGTAAGAAATGAGGGTAGTCTATTCTACTCAGCCGAATACTACACGGCTAAGTATGAAGATTCTTTTTACATAAGTATCAACTATAGACACTAAAACGGGATGATCATATCTCGAAATTAATCGCGTGCTATCATAAAAACTGATTATCTACTGATATGGCCGATATCGCTATCCTACGGTAGGTAAATAATACTCAAAATTATTAAAAAAGTAATTTTGAATACCAAAAGCGATAGCACTGCGGTCACAAAATGCAAAACAAAATAAAATTATTGCATGCGATATGTTCGCATGCAATAATTTTATAGGTGATTTTATTTTTATTAAATAGCAACACTACTCGATTCCGCCACTCTTTTGTGACAACTTCCGGTGAAATGATTGAGAGTGGTGGGGTCGAAGCAGCGTTTTGATTCAAAAGTAATAACAAAATTATTTTCCTATAATCCGCGATGAAGTAAAATAGAAAATATATATAACGCTAAATGTAGAGTGGACAATCCGTTATCATACCTGATACATGCAGGATTCGTAAAAACACATGCACAAACCTCCACCACCGCCATCACAATACACAAGCACTAAATACGTTCACTATCACAAACTCAACAATCGTTTCGCCCCGCAAGCGAAGCATCATCAGGAGATAGACTCCACGACTAAAATCGCAAAGCAATTGCTTTCGGTTCCTGATCGGTTTGTGCATGTGTTTATACGGATCCTGCATGTATCAGGTATGAGAACTGATTGTCCACTCTACATTTAGCATTATATATATATATTCTATTTTACCTCATCGCGGATTATAGCAAAATAATTTTATTATTACTTTTGTATTATGGATCTCCGCAAAGTAACGCCTAATTCTATAAAAGCGTTTTGATTATTGAGTCCGGCGCTCGGCCAGTCGTTGGATAGTCATCGAGATGACCAGTTGTCTAGCGAAAAATATGTTGACTGTTAGAAAGTATTAACAGTGAAATAAAATATTTACTGTTCTTTATTGGAGTTTTTTCTGATACGCACGCTAAGTATAAAGTGACCGAATTAAAAAAAGTTGTTTGTTTGCTAATTGCACTAAAGCGTAACGTAGTGCCTACAAAACTAGTGAGTGTTAAAGATACCCATAACTCGGAAGAGCAAGAAAACACTAGCCTTTTTAATAGTTAGTAGCGTGATGTCATATGTGGTATTTGATATAAGGATAACAATGTAGGTATCTTGTTTAATTAAGACTTATTTTAAATTCGGTCAGTTTAAAACATACGTGTTATATATGAAGTAAAATCACAAATCCATTCTAATTTTACCTTTTTTTTATAACAAATTTAATCTTATACTATGAGACATATATTTAGAGATATAATGCGAATTCTACACCTTCATATAAACCCTGCGTGGTTTTTTGAAAGGTATGTTTATATATGTTTATTTTATATCTCATTGTATTGGATAATAAATTAAAAAAAGATATATATACAAATATATTACCTGTATAAATGCGAAATTCTATCTGATACGCTTTTTTGTTATATAAATAACTCTCCTAGACTAAAAAATTACTTAACTTGCCCACAAAATAGAAAATTCCCTATTTTGCACCATTTTGCATACATATGCATCAAAGTTCAAATTTGAATCCAGCGTAAACAGTTAATTATTTAATTATTTATTCCTTATTAAATATTTACTCACTGTATATTACTTTTAGATCGCTACAACCGTTATGTAACATACCTGAAAACAAAAATAATATTTATTAATAAAAAAAAATCACCAACTAATAATATAAATTCGAAAGTTTGTGAGTATGGATTTATGTTTGTTACTCTCTCACGGCGAGTCCGCTGAACCAATATCGATGAAATTTGGCACGATTATACACCAGAATAATATATAAGCTATAGAAATCCTGTTAATTCTATAGGAATAGGATGACATTGAAAAGCGCCATGTATTATTTATGTATCACAAGACAATCGTATACGCGAACGATGTCGCGGGAAAAAGCTAGTTGCGCTATAAACATCTATGATTATTGAAAAACGACCCGAAAATAAATCATATAAGAGAAATAGCGCTATAGTTGACGAATGATTGAAGAGATCTTACCGTAATGTCGCAAAATGCGATTAAGATAAGTTGACGTCAGGAAGGCGGACGGTCGTAAAATACCTAGCCAAATAATGTTACAACATGTTTATAAAATATTGTGCCGACCATATTATGTGTGTGTATGAAATTTTGCCGTTTTCGTATTATTTTTATTGCTGCTCCTTTCCTATTCATCTTAGCGTGATTCTATAGCCTTTTTTTGATAAATAGACTATCATACACTCAAAGAATTATTCAAATTGGTCCAGTAGTTCCTGAGATAAGAGCGTTCAAACAAACAAACAAACAAATAAAATAAAAATAAAAAAAACTCTTAGCTTTATATATTAGTACAGATTACCAATAGCGAGACAACCAAAAACACCACCAAAACCACTAACAATAACTTTGCGAAGTGCAAATTCCATTGTCACCAATCCCACAAACCTAAACTCTAGTACCTACATTAAAATTTCCAAACTACAATCTAATTCCGCACGATGACTAATTGAACATCTTACGTTGCTCAGAGTACAGAATAAATCATGGTAACAGCCCATAACTGTCGCTCCGGAAGATAAATAGGAGCCCTTCTGCGTAATTATTTACACTTGGAACAATTTTCAACGCGAATTTCATGAATGAATTGTGATAGGACGAGTGACACTGTTGGATTTATTATTAAGTTAAAGGCCATAGGGTAATTGACCATGTACTAGTAGATGACCGATTTGTATGAAATTTTAAATATTAGGTCCTTACATATGAAATTGGCGTTTTGTCGTACTGGCCACTTTGATCTCAAATATTACCTTTATGGTTAGGAATTTCAAATTCAAATTCACACAGCTATTTACTCATGCATTTGTGTTTCAAACCCCCTAATTCATTTGTTTTTTCTTCTTTTGTTTTTTTCTTTGTGTCACTCTGTTTACAAAATGGAAAACATGAAATATCGCGTTATTTACGAGTATGAGTTCCACCGTGGCACCAGTGCTGCAGAAACGGCTCGAAGGATTAATGATGTGTATGGTGACGGTGTCGCAAAAGAAAACACAGTGCGTTTTTGGTTCCAACGTTTTCGTTCTGGAAATTTCGACCTGCAGAACAAGCCTCGTGGACGGCCGGAGACCAAAGTTGATAATGAAGAATTGAAGGCTATTGTGGAAGCGGATCCATCGCAAACCACGTCCGAGTTAGCTGCATGCTCCGGTGTTAGTGATAAAACTATTCTAATCCACTTGAAGCAAATTGGGAAGGTGAAAAAGCTTGAAAGGTGGGTACCTCATGAATTGAGTGAAGCAAACCAACAAACGCGCGTCGACTGCTGCGTTACGTTACTCAACCGGCACAATAATGAAGGAATTTTAAATCGAATCATTACCTGTTATGAAAAGTGGATCCTCTACGATAATCGGAAGCGCTCATCGCAATGGCTGAACCCTGGCGAACCAGCCAAATCCTGCCCTAAGCGAAAATTGACTAAAAAAAGTTGCTTGTAAGTGTTTGGTGGACTAGTGCCGGTGTCGTTCACTACAGCTTTCTTAAATCTGGCCAGACAATTACGGCAGATATGTATTGTCAGCAACTGCAAACCATGATGGAATAGCTAGCTTCTAAACAACCGAGGCTGGTCAATCGCTCTAGGCCACTGCTGCTTCAGGACAACGCTAGACCACACACTGCACAACAGACGGCTACCAAATCAGAGGAGCTTCAATTAGAATGTCTTAGACATCCACCGTACTCTCCGGACCTTGCTCCAACAGATTACCATTTTTTTCGCAATTTGGATAACTACTTGCAAGGAAAAAAATTCAACTCCGATGGGGCAGTCCAAACCGCCTTCAAAGATATTATTGATTCCCGCCCGAATGGTTTTTTTTAGTAAGGGGATCAATGAACTACCTATGAGATGGCAAAAGTGCATACATAGCAATGGTACCTACTTTGATTAATTAAATATATTTCATTAAAAAAAAACGACTTTATGTTGATCCCATAGAAAACGCCAATTTCATATGTAAGGACCTAATAATTAGCGTTTTGTTTGTTGTAGCTAAAAAAAAATATTAATTAATTACATTTTAAATTAAACAATGGGCTATAGTTCTGAGCTTTTAGGCAGTTGTTAATAGATGGCAACAGGTAATTACAAATTTATTTTTTTTATTAATATTTATTAGCCTTGACGCCGTGTAGTATCCGGCTGAATAGAATAGTACCACCCTCTTTTTTACCGAGGTGTCGTAAAAGGCGACTAAGGTAAGTCGATCCGCCGTGTGGTATCCGGCTGAGTAGTAAGACCACACTCATGTCTTACGGAGGTGTCGTAAAAGGCGACTAAGGTATGTTGACTCATCGTGTGGTATCCGGTTAAGGAGAATAGACCACCCTCTTTCTTATCGAAGTGTCGTAAAATACGACTAAGAAAAGTTGACGTCAAGCAGGCGGCCGGTTGTAAAATACGTAGCCAAATCCTGTGACAGCATGTTTATAACATGTTGTGCCGACCCCACTTAGAGTGGGATAAGGGCAGGAAGATGATGATGATTTATTATAGCCTTGCTGGATAAATGTACTATCTTACGCACAAAGAATTTTTGAAATCGGTCCAGTAGTACTGATATTAGCGCGTTTAAACAAACAAACAAACAAACAAACTCTTCTGATTTATATATTAGTATAGATTAGCTGTCGATGGGAATCGAAACAGCAACCCCCAGAGCAGCGGAAGTACGGTTACTGCCAACGGTCCTTAATACCAACTTATTAAATAATTTATAGAATTAGGCGTTACTTTGCGGAGGTCCATAATACAAAAGTAATGAGAATATTATTTTGCTATAATCCGCGATAAAAGAAAATATGCGTAATGCTAAATGTAGAGTGTACTATTCGTTCTCATACCTGATATATGCAGAATTTGTAAGAACTCATGCACTACCCGACACCGATGGCACAACAACATACATGCACTGCACACATTCACCACCACAATCTCAACAATTGTTTCGCCCCGTAACCGAAGCATCGTCAGGAGATAGACTCCACGGCAAAATCGCAAAGCCTTTGCGATTACACTATTTTCTTTTATCGCAGATTATAGCAAAATAATATTCTCATTACTTTTGTACCAACTTATTAGCTTAATGAATGTATTCCAAATCAATAATGCTCTCAGCGTGCATCTCGTCTCCGTTATCCGCTAATTGGGAGAGCAATTACCCTAAATACCCTCTGCAGCGCGAAATATTGCGAACTCGATATGCCGCCTACAATGTGCTAACGCGTCAGATACGTTTTACAGACAGGTGTGTGTATAAAATCTACATCGCAACATATGTATATATACTATATTAGTATATATATGTATAAAGCTGAAGACTTTTGTTTTTTTTAAAATAAATAAATGGGACACTTAAACACACGGTCGTCCGTCCCCAGAGTAAGTAACTTAATACTTGTGTTATGGACAGACAACTGGTGAATATATACTTACATATTTTTTTAAATACATACTTAAATACAAATATACACCCAGGCTTACAGACCACCAAATTCATTTATAGAAAATGTTGGCCCTCGGCGGGAATCGAACCCGCGACCCGCCGAGCTGAAGGCAGGGTCACTACCCACTGCGCCAACGGGCCAGTCAAAAAAGTTTGATTGTTAAACGCGGTAATCTCAAGAACAAAAGTTTAAAAAAAAGGCAAAAATTAAAAAAAATACGAACAAAAAAGATAAAATAAAAAAAGAAAATAAATCATAACCGATAATTGAATATGAGACGGTGATGATGGCTAATTTAGATGGCAATAAATAACTCGTTGACATTGGTAGTGGCGACAGCTCATGAGTGACGAGACGAGGAACGTATGGGGGTGGCAGGAAGTTCTAATTGAAAAGCGGAATATTTCAGTTTTTTTAATATTTCTAACGACATTATCTAAAAGCTGTGATGGCCTAGCGGTGCGACCGTGTGAATCTCTAGAGACGATCATGGGTTCAAACCCGGGCAGACACCAATGAGTTTTTCTATTAAAACTTATGTGTCAAATTGATAATTGCAATTTATCACACGCTTTTCGGTGAAGGAAAACATCGTGAGGAGACCTGCATATCTCTAGAGAATTCCGGGGATATGTGTAACCTACCAATCCGCATTGGAGCAGCGTGGTAGGTCTTAGCTCCAACCCTTCTCTCCAAAAATGGAGAGAGGAGGCCTATGCCCAGCAGTGGGATAGTAACAGGCCGTTACTTACTTACTTACTTTATCTAAAAGGGTGGGCAGTTCAATGATTTGTACGAGATCTTCTTGTCTAAAATTGCTTAGATTGCAAACTTTCGCAATTCATACTGATAATTGTATAAACATACGGGGCTCATTGCGATAAAATCGAATTACCTTTGTATGAGGTTCGACGATTCGGCAGAGTTGAGTCCACCGTGGTCACTGTATGGGCTAACACGTACATTTGCAACATTGGCATTTACGCCATATTTTTAATATCGTATCAATTGGAGATCAGTACGACGTTAGCGGCCACGCGTGCTCAACTTATATTATTATAATAAAAAATAAATCTATCAATGAAGCTTCGCAATTTATCTATCAATTTATCAATCTATCAACCAAAGATCGTACGGGGTAGTAGCAGCCCGTACATCTTTGTGGTCCTTCGACCCGGATTTAACTTATGGACTCTCTTAAACTTTAACAGAACTGACTGTAGCGCCGCAGCGTCTTTGAAGTGTACTACTGGCATTATTTTATTCATCTACCCTCACTTTAACCACACAATCCACTCTCATGGCAGTGGAAAGTCTACTAAGTCGGACTATTGATTTATTTTAGTTTATGTGTAAATATATCATCAATAGTTACGGATCCCTATTTTTCAAATGTAATATAGACTATGACGCTCAGTAAATATGCAGTTTCCAATGGTGAAAGAATTTTCGAAATCAGTCCAGTAGTTTTTGTGTGAAAACAGTACAAACATACATACAAATTTTTCCTCTTTATAATATTAGTATAGACAATCGTGAAAATTAGGTATAAACATTAAACTGTTCATTATATCTACCTGACAAAGAGTACTGTATAAACTAATTACCGTCAGCCCAATTAGTACGGTGTCGCGGCGAAAACATAATTTCCGACTACCGTCCGAAATTTGTAGGTCACCTAAATTTTGTTATAAAATGAATTCTATCCGATAGGATCTTTTGCAAACGACTAGTTATAACCTCGACTTCATCACCTAAAAACTTTTCAAATAATGTAAAAAAGCAAAGTAGCGGCCTATTATTATCCCACAGCTGGGCATAGGTCTCCTCTCTCCGTTTTTGGAGAGAAAAAAAAAGAAGGATTGGAACTAAGATCTACCACGCTGCTCCAATGTAGATTGGTAGGTTACACATATCCCTAGAATTCTCTAGAGATATGCAGGTTTCCTCACGATGTTTTCCTGCACCGAAAAGCGTGTGATATTTTAATTTTAGTGATCAGTAGCTTATATATATTTTTTTTAATTTATTTAATTTAAGAAGTCATTTTGTGCTTTATTTTTAATCATAACTATTTTATTTTAATTTTCTCATTGAATACAGATGTAAATTTTTTGTATCAGTGGAAACATAGTTGATTTCTGTTTACAACATATGTTAGATATTTAAGTATTTTCATAATTGTTTGTTTCCCCTAAAAATAAAATAAATAAAAAATTATTATATAAGTTTCTGTACATCTATATTTTGTATCTTGGTTACCCTGTAATCATATACAGGTTTAAATGATATTCCTATAGTAGAATAGATGTTGAGCCACTTAGAGTGGAATAAAGGGAGGAGAATGATGAGTGATGCTTTTAATAGATTAAATGGAAATAAAAATCTTTTGAAAAAATTGAAAAAAAAATGCTTTTTTTCTCCGGTTTTAAACGGCCGCCATGACATTTCTAACAATACTATAGTATACATGGGTTGAGATGTGCGATACTTATAACACATATACAACAAATATACATTTACATCACATATATACTTATACATAAAGATAGTAATACTAGTGTATTTATAGGAAACATTACACCGTATCAAGCGCATTACGTCAGTCACATCAGAGCCGTCTAAGAGAGTGGACGTGTCGTGACATACGGTCAATACGTTTTTACTTGTAGCTTGTTCACACAAATACCTTATTGACGGAGCGTTTCGCGTGATATTATACCGTTTCATTTACCGGTCCATTTTAACCTGACAACGCGAAAGAGCATAATGAAAATACCATTTCATGAAATCTCATATAAAGTGCGTATCACTGTAACGGCATTAGTTAAAGGCTTGCGTGCTGTTACCACTTATAGCTTATTTCCGTACTCCATCACGAAATATAGTTTTGACACCTGATTTTATAAAAGAGAGGGAAACTTATTTCCGACACGATTACATTAATGACTCAATATATACTCATTGGATATATATTCTTTTGACAGCATTCATTGTGAAAAAAAGTTCAAAGTTATGATTATTTAAAAAGAATTATTTTTTTATAATTCGCGTTTGTTAAATCTATTTTATGCTACGTGTAGGAAACAGAACCGTTCACATACCTCATACATGCAGGATTAGTCACCAAACGTATTACAAAACGCCGCCACCAACAACACACCACATAAGCAATGTACACATTCACAACGACAATCTGTACAAAAGTAAGTAAGTCGTTTGTGGGTTTGGGTATAAGATTCTTTAGTAAAATTCCGCAATTAATTTTAGCTTTGCCATTACAGCAGTTTAAAAACACTTTTAAAAAGAGGGTGGTACAGAAAGCCTACTATACTGTTGAGGATTACTTATACGATAAGAATGTGTGAAATAAGTAAATGTAAAATTATAAAAATATTTTTAAAAGTGCAGCCGCCGGGTTTCTTGCTGGCTCTTCTCGGTAGGTACAGCTTTCGGAACCAGCAGTAGAGTTGACGATTCAAAAGCACTTGTTTACGAGTTTACTTTAATGAAGAATATTTTAAATTGAATTTAAATTTGTAATAGTAGAATAAGATATTTCCTTATCACTACGTGATATAAATCTAATTGCGATATAGGATGCCAACGTAATCTTTTGCCATATCCATTCTTTATCACTGCATGCATGACAATTTGCATAAATAATTTCGCTTTCGCAAAAATTTGCAACAGATAATTGTGAGCTATTGATACTTTTAATTATTCTTTACATTAAGGGCCTGTTTCACAAGTTACCAATAAACTGTCAGTTAGCTTATTCGGAACATATCTGAATTCTACATGATGAGGTATTAGACGAGCCACCAAGCTAACCACCAAGCTGTGATAGCCCAGTGATAGCGGTAAAACCGTGAGACTCTTTCGAGGGGGTCTCGGGTTCGAACCCCGGGTAGACACCAATGAGTTTTCTATTTAAACTTTTATCACATGCTTTTCGGTGAAGGAAAACATCGTGAGGAAACCTACATATATGTAGAGAAATTTGGGGATATGTGTAACCTACTAATCCGCATTGGAGCAACGTGGTAGATCAGGAATGAAGAGAGAAGGCCTATGCCCAGCAGTGGGATTGTAACCGGCCGTTACTTTACTACTTTACACCACTTTAAACATCACATCTTCGACTCGCGGATAATAGCAAAATAATACATTATTATTTAATAATGTGGAACTTTGAAGGTAAAGGTTAAGTTTCAAAAATTATAACCTAAATTAGATCTATGACTTAAGACTTGAAAGACAATACTATTAAGGATTACATAAATAATAACAAGTCAAGTTTAATCAGCTGTGGTAACACCGTGCGCCTCTTTCGAGGAGGTCTAGGGTTCAAACCCCCCGGGCAGACACCAATGAGTTTTCTACAAAAACTTATGTATGTAATTGATAATTGCAATTTATCACACGCTTTTCGATGAAGGAAAACATCGCGAGGAAACCTGCATATGTCTAGACAATTCTGGGGATATGTGTAACCTACCAATCCGCATTAGAGCAGCGTGGTAGGTCTCAGCTCCAATCCTTCTCTCCAAAAAAAAAACGGAGAGAAGAGGCCTATGCCCAGCAGTGGGATAGTAACAGACCGTTACTTACTACTGTTACCCGTTGAGGAGTTCCCTCGTCTGGAGCCAATCTTGGTAGCATCAGGTCATGCTTATCATAAACATGCAGTATCATAGGGACTGGACTATTATGTAAAATTTCAATCGGTCACCGGAAAGTGGGTCAAATTTAACTTGCAAGATTCCACCTTCCCATACATACACGGCAAGTTAAATAAAAGCTTTTAGAAATGAGTGGGGTAGATGGGGTTCGATCCTAGGTATGTTCATTTTTCGCGACGCTTTTTTACGCTGACTTGACGTGTTACGGCAAAAATAGTGTTTTATATTCAATTTAATTTTTTTTTTCAATGTAAATTATTCAATTAATTAAGATTAGTAATGAATGATAATATAATAGTGTATTATCTATTTGTCATATGTAAGAAAATAAATAAATAAAATAAATAAATCTATGCGAGTGAGTGATTGAACCGCCCCCTCCCTTTTGATGTACGACGCCAACAGGAACGAAAGGTTACATAATATTAAAAAGAAAACCAAAAACGCAGCTATTAAAAGAAAATATGCATTCAGTCCCTCAAGCACATACATATATATAGACATACAAGATTAACTGATTAAAATATTAAACATATTGAAAAAAATAAATAAATAAGTTAAACATTTTGACTCTAAATTTAAAAGAAATGATGATATTGACGGTTTTAATACAGCCTCTTCGGAAGTACCGTTTGAAAGAACCGGTAAATATACAATATTTCACTCAAAACAAACCATTCTAACGTAAACCGCGGGCTATTTTATTTAACTTCAAACTTTATGGGAACGAATCTCGACCCGCCTTTGCATCCCGTGAATTGTAATTAAACTTTTCTAGGTATTAATTTGTTTAAATACGGTTACCATTAAACTTGGCCAAAAAAGTATTTAGTACATTTTTTTTGTTTATTCTTCTATTTTAGACGGGCTGTAGTCCCATTTTGGTGACCGTTGTGCGTAAGGGTGAGACGGCTGGTTACTCCAACCAGCCTAGCTCCTTCCAAAAGCTCCTTTCTGAGGATCTTATTTCGGTACTTCAAGGCTTCTTATAATGTCCTTGGTGAGCCAAGGATATTCGCCCGATGTTCTGCCACCTCCGTGCAACATTACGTGAGATGGTGTTGACGGTTCCCTTATGCATCTTCTGCAAATCGGGCTGTCAGTCACACCTATGTGAAATAAGTGTTTATTTACCAGACAATGCCCCGTGATAATACTTATCATTCTTCGCATGTTAAGTCTATTCATGCGAAGAAGACTGTTGGTCAAGCGAGGATTCAGGGTCGACATTGCTTCCCTAGATTGCCTACAGTCAGTCCGGTTTGAGCAGAGTGTATTGTGTGTTTCAATGGTTATGTTCTCCTGCCTTTGATGATGATAATTTAATTCAGATATCCTCGAAGGATAAAAGTCCTCAAAAAAATAATATTAAATATAAAAATCGCGGATTTTTGCCACACTCAGTCACACAAGTCACAGTCATACTAGCTATCTTCTACTTTCTACTATCACTAGCTTTCTTCTACTGAACACCAAATCAAATCATTTCCCATAGAAAGTACTTAAAACCGACGAAAATAAAACTACATTCCAATAGCCTTAAGCTGCTTAAAGCTATGTGAAAGGGCAAACTAAATATTGCTTCATAATTTAACTGTAGGGACAAATTTCCAGAAACTTAATTTAATATAGCGAGCTTAGTTATCCTTTAATGAAGGGTGTTTCATAATAATTCGGATCGTAATGAAAATGTCAAGGATTTGGCCCTTAATTGAAAGTGCGTAATAATAAACTGGGAACAACAGTTGATCATAGACAATGAGATTAACCCAGAAATAATAAAGCAATGGCCTATTCAAATCAAATCAAAATAATATTTATTCAAATAAGCTCTTTCAAGCAATTTTGAATCGTCAAGAATCAATATGATTAATGAAGCTACAACTGGTTCGGAATGTTGCCCTTACCGAGAAGAACCAGAAAGAAACTCGGCGGTCAAGATTTTGAAGGTTTTCAATTTAACATTATTGAACTGTAGAACTGCAGTCCTGTATGAAGCTGAAAGGATTTTCAAATCCAGGCTATTTTATCATCCAAATAATCCTCAATTTTGTAATATGCTTTACGTATAAGTACATCTCTTATACTTAAAACTTTGTGGACTGGTCTAGTATGGATTGCGGGATTTTATTGTAGAAGCGAATACCGAGACCATAGAATGAGCTGCTATCTCTGCTGAGTCGCGACACAGGTATCACAAGCTTTTTGTTACCTCTTGTATGTCTATGATATACATCAAATTTGGTTTTGCACATTTGGATATTTTTCCGTAACAATTACAAATCCAAAGCCTTTTTTGTCAGGAAAACCCATTATGGGTTACCACCGCCCGGCGGGGACGAGCAGCGGATATGTCAGTCACACACCGACTAAAAAGCTGACATTGCTCCACTACGCTGCTGGTGGAGCACTGTCAGATATGGACTTCCGCAACTCATCTTAATGGGAAAGGTTTCCTGAAAAAGAGGTGTGGGACGTAGAAAGAAATCCTGGCTTCGCAACGTAAGGTAATGGACGGGGATCGCGAGCGCCGCTGAACTGTTCCGGCTAGCAAGGAATAGAGATAAATTTAGGCAGCTTACTGCCTAAATTTATCTCTTTCCTACCTTGTACCTATATCTACCTTCGCTAGTCGAAGAGACACTCCAAGAAGATTTTTTTATCAAACCAATAAATCCAAGATTCGTATCCACGCATTGCTAATAAAATATTTCATCTGCTGACGGTACTTTATAATAATCTCATTTAAATTTGAAACGTAATAGAGTATTGACTCATCAAAAGTTTTCTAATAAACACTGAAATGTCATAAACCGTTCTTCGTTCATCTATGAATATGAAACCGAAAGTGTTTTTTGTTTGTTCCTGACGAAGGCTGCAATTATATACAAACTGCAGTTTAATAATATAAATGGAATATCTATCTATCTTTCTGAGTAAAACAGACCACCCTCATTTCTTACCGAGGTGTTGTAAAAGGTGACTAAGGTAAGTCGACCCGCCGTGTAGTATCCGGCTGATTACAATAGACCATCCTCATATCTTACGTAAGTTCCGGTTGAGTAGAATAGACCACCCTTTTTCTTGCCGTGTCTTAAAATACGTAGCGAAATCATCTGACAATATGTTTATAACATGTTGTGCCGACCCTACTTGAGAGTGGAATAAGGGCATGAGGATCATAAAATCAGTTGTAGTACTGAATTACTTTTGCCTATCTCACATAGCCAAAAATAATGATAATATTATATTGCTATAATCCTTAATGAAGTGAAAGACAATCGTTTCAGCAATCACATAATTATACCATGTTTACACATGTTCAGTGTCACATGAATTAACCAATAACACGGCGTTATTGCGTTTTGAATCGCGTCCAAAATTAGCCCGGCGGTATATTCTGTAGGATTTGGGGTAAACGAGATGCATTGACCTCAAAAGCTGGATGCATCTCTTAATTGATTTTTATTGACGCCATTTCTCGGGATTTGAATGAGCCAAGAAACGACACAGTCACACCTAATTTATTTTTATCAAGTATTTACAAGGAACATATGTGTCCGGCTGAATAGAATAGTACAACCCTCATTTCTTACCGAGGTGTCGTAAAAGGCGACTAAGGTAGGTCGACTCGCCGTGTGGTATCCGGCTGAATAGAATAGACCAACCTCATTACTTACAGAGGTGTCGTAAAAGGCGAATAATGTAACTCGATCCACCGTGTGGTATCCGGCTGAGTAGAATAGACCACCCTCATTTCTTACCGAGGTGTCGTAAAAGGCGACTAAGGTAAGTTGACCCACCGTGTGGTATCCGGCTGAGTAGAATAGACCAACCTCATTTCTTACTAAGGTGTCGTAAAAGGCGACTAAGGTAAGTTGACCCACCGTGTGGTATCCGGCTGAGTAGAATAGACCAACCTCATTTCTTACCGAGGTGTCGTAAAAGGCGACTAAGGTAAGTTGACCCACCGTGTGGTATCCGGCTGAGTAGAATAGACCAACCTCATTTCTTACTGAAGTGTCGTAAAAAGCGACTAAGGTAAGTTGACCCACCGTGTGGTCCACAGTCTATCTCCTGACGATGCTTCGGTTAAGGGGCGAAACAATTGTTGAGATTGTGGTGTTAAATGTGTAAGTGGGGTCGGCACAAAATGTTATAAACATGCTATCACATGATTTGGCTGCGTTTTTACGACCGGCCGCCTGCCTGATGTCTTTTTTTTTTTTCCGATTTTAAGTGGGTCGTTGTATTTTTTTATTCGGCCCACTGCTGAGAAACGCCCCATTTGGCCAAACTCATCCAGGTCAAGGGTGGTGGCTTCCGCGATTGGATACGTCCACCGCCACCCTGCCTGTTTGCTTAACTTTGTGCACTGTATTCTAAAACTAAAGATCTTAAACTTACTTTACTAACTTATAATTACCGCTAAAAGAACAAACACAAGTGGGTCTCATAATTAAACATTTAACACAAATAGGTGACGTAAACTTATTAATTTAGCAATATAGAGAGAAGAGTATAACAGAAAACAACAAAAAAAATATATACATGCAAAATCACGCTTAATTCGATCACTTATATACTATATCCTTATATAACTACTTGTATAGGCATCTTAATATTATTAAGTATACCGAGGGGGGGGTGGACAAATATTAATGTTTGTGCTGTAAGGTGCCGGTGCGAGAGGAGTTCTTGTTAGTGTTGTGGATTTGTTAGGTTTGTGTCACTTGTGTTGTACTTACGGGATAAAGTGTAATGTATTTTGTGAGATGGGCCTGCCTGATGTCAACTTACCTTAGTCGAATTTTACGACACCTGTGTAAGAAATGAAGGTAGTCTATTCTACTCAGCCAGATACTACACCGGCCGAGTCGACTTACCTTAGTCGTCTTTTACGACACGTCAGTAAGAAATGAGGGACGTCTCTTCTATTTAACCGGATACCACACAGCATAAAACGTATATAATAACTTCTACTAAATAAATTACTAACGAAATGGCAAATGTTTAATATATTTAACGTCGTAAACAAACAAAGTTGCAGTTTAAACGTTAGTCGCCATTAAACTAGAATATTGTACAAGTAAGTACCATAACTTGCATACAATGTGGGACGACACTATACTGTGATTCTGTTTCAGTTAAGGCTTTTACACACCGAAGCGTTTTAAATATTTGTTTTACGCTTTTAATGCTGCAGGGACATATTGTTACTGTTTATCGGACGCTCGCTGGAGTTAGGTCCCCGAGGCGGTCGATGCATCTGGTGCTCTCGATGCATCGTCTAGCGGACGGAGGGGCCACTATTAGAAAGGCCCCGACCCAGAGGTGGCGCACTCTGGGGTTTAGAGTTGCTGCTGGCGGGGATGGGGGTAATGTGTACAACGGTACCCTGTCCCCGCCACCAGCAGCGTGGTGGAGCACTGTCAGGTTTTTAGTCGGTGCGAGTCCGACATACACGCCGTTCGTCCCCGTCGGGCGGTGACAACCTATAATGGGTTTTCCTGACATTAAAAAAATGGACATATTGTTCCAGAGAATTTCTAATTATTACTCTTAATTACACCTTGGACACATACGACCAAATACTATTGTGACAATATTTCCTAATTATTTTGCAATAATGAATAAAGAATCACCATCCTCCTGCCCTTATCCCTCTCTAAGTGGAATCGGCACATGTTATAAACATGTTGTCATACGTATTTTACGACCTGCTGCCTGCCTGACGCCAACTTACCTTAATCGCATTTTACGACACCTAGGTAACAAAGAGGGTAGTCTATTCTACTCAGCCGGAACTAACACGGCGGGTACGACTTACCTTAGCCGCCTTTTAAGATACTTCGGTAAGAAATAGGAGTGGTATATTACTCAACCGGATACCATACGGCGGTTTGTAGAGAATATACAATTATGATGAAATTTGAAGCTGAAATACGCTGGTGTGTAGACGCCCTTATCTTGACATACGAGGTATGTAAACTGTTTGATATGCTTTTGATGACATGGCAAGAGGGCAAGTGCTCACAAAGCTATTAGTGTTCTGCTTTTCAGAATTTTATGCTTGTTTGTACGTTAATATGATAAACATTGAAACTAACTCAGTTTGTTTTATTAAGTATTAGCGGCCTGCGCCTGCTTGATTTATTCATTACTGCCAGTGGCCCGCAAGCATTAAATTTGAGAAAAACAATTCCCCTCGCCCTATACCAAGAAGATTTCCTGCTATATCTAATATCAAAATTCATATACTACATATTTAACTATTTATTTTTTTTAAATTTTCCTATGTATTTTATTTTCACAATTAATTACAGAATGTCTATACAACATTCACAACTTTCTTGTCATTAAACAAACTCTTGAAAGAGCGACATATAGCTGCTAAATTCGAAGTGCTATAGGGCGAAGCGCGGCCTCCTCACGGGATTTTAAACCTATAATATCTCCGAAAATGTTTACTTAAATTACATGCTGTAAACGGCCATATTGATCTATATTAAATCAACAATTTATTTAAGGTACTTAATTGGATAAGGATTAATGCTGTATTGTATAAAAATTGCTTTGAACATAAGGCATCATTCTTTGTAAAAGTAAATGACAAAAAATGCCATTGTGGGTTATCCATAAGAGATAGACATATACCATCACGGACTTTTCTGTCGACCTTGTCAAGGTTTATATATACTTAGTACATCATTTTGATAAATCTCGTAGGGTTTAGCCTGCGTTTGCACTGTAAGCGGAAAAAAGTCATTATTTACGACATCACATTAGAAACCTCAAAAATTACAGTATTTCTCTACTCCGTATTGAATGTTATTATGCATATAAACCTTCAATCACTCTATCTATTAAAAGAAACATCAAAATCTGTTGCATAGTTTCAAAGATTTAAAAATACATAGGGATATAGGGGCAGACAGGGAATGCGACTTTGTTTTATACTATGTAGTGAAGCGAAAATTTTGTCAAGTCATTTAATAACATTCCATAATATCCATTAGGGTGTATCCTTTAAGTAAGTAAGTAACGGCCTGATACTATCCCACTGCTGGGCATAGGCCTCCTCTCTCCATTTTTGGAGAGAAGGGTTGGAGCTAAGACCTACCACGCTGCTCCAATGCGGATTGGTAGGTTACACATATTCCCTAGGATTCTCTAGAGATATGCAGGTTTCCTCACGATGTTTTCCTTCACCGAAAAGCGTGTGATAAATTGCAATTATCAATTAGACACATAAGTTTTTAATAGAAAAACTCATTGGTGTCTGCCCGGGTTTGAACCCATGATCGTCTCTAGAGATTCAGACGGTCGCACCGCTAGGCCATCACAGCTTATCCTTTTGTGCTTCCTTTACCTAAGACTTACTATTGTGAATGTGGTGTAGATATGTGACAGGAGGGAGGCCGAAAAAAGAGTTGTATCTTTCATCAAACATTATAGGGGTTGTGGTAGTGAGTATGTATAGTGCTTTTGTGGAGACTTGGTGTTGGCGGCGTATTGATACATTGACTGGTCCTGCATGTATAAGGTATGTGATTTTTACCTGCTTCATACAATTATCATTACATAGATTCTCTTAAAAAACGCGGATTACAGCAAGATAATTTTATTGTAACTGTACTATGGAATACCGCAAAGTAACGCCTGCTTCTATCTATACTAATATATAAAGCTGAAGAGTTTGTTTGTTTGTTAAAACGCACTAATCTCAGGAACTACTGGACAGATTTGAAATTTTTTTTCAATGTAAAATAGTCCATTTATTGAGAAAATCAGCAATAAAAAATTGTACAAAAACGGCAAAATTTAAAGCTTTCCTTGCGTGCGTTGAGTAAACGGTAATAACAATTCAAAAATCATATATTACAAAATTGTTCCCCTCTAAAAGTTCTAAATAAAAGTCCGGGACAGCATATGTCTAGCTCTTAAGGTTAACCCACTCTAAGATATTCTTTGTTTATCAAAAGACTATGTTAAATATGTTGTATGCATGCATATATCTAACTAATATTACGGTTTTAATCTTTCCAAGCGGGCGGAGTCGCTGGCGATTGCTAGTAAATCAATAAAGATTATTAGATTTACCTATACTCCAAAATTTTGTGTTAAAGCGATGCAAAACTAACAGACATACACAAACTTTCGTCTTATATTTATTTTTACATTTAGCCCGCTTAGGACCGCATTCATGAGATGAAATCAACTGCTTTACATAATCTAATAACTACGGGAGACAGTTTGTTATGACTTTACTCTTCTTAAGGCAACTTCCGTTTTCCATTATATTGCTTTGTGTGTTTGTTTATTTTAACCAATAGACATAAAAAATTGTTTTGCTTCCTACTTTGTTTTTTTTAAATATTATTTTGCTTGGGGGCCTGCATTTCTAAAACAACATGTTAGTTTCTCGTTTCTGGGTGTATAATAATTTATTTAAGTCATCATTCCCTTAAACCACTCTAAGTGGGGTCCGCAAATTATATATTGGGGGGCGACTGTCGGGTACAAACTCCGTTTATTGTAATAACTTTATTTTATTGAGTTTAATATATAGAATAAGTATCTTAAACTGTATTTAATATCTAAATTATATATGTAATTAATACTATTCTTAAATACTAGCGTCCATTCCCACCGATGTTAGGTTGGATAAAGGCCACGTTCAACGAAGTGTCTATCCCAGGCACTACACCTCCGGTGTCGAATGGAGTCTGGGAAAGCGGCAAACGCTGCGTAGACGTAACACGCACATGTTTATTTATTTATTTATTTATTAGGAAGCCAACGTGATATACAATATGGTTTATTTAAAACTTATATAAATTTCTAAATTACCTATAGTTTTCTATTATATATCCCACTTAAAGGCTAACTCAGCATACATAATTAAATAAAAAGCTAAATAACGTTCTGCTCACTAAATACAAAAAAAAAAATAGTAAAAGAAAGAAGAAAAAAAGAGTTATTACAATAAATAAAATAAAAACAAACTAGTCTACTTTAACAATTAAAATATGGGGGAAATATTAAAAATAAAAACAGTAATATTAAAAACATTAAACATAGAAAAATATATTATTATGAAGTACATAAGTATTTCTTTATTTTTTGTTTAAAAGTTTTATTAGAGTCCTTAAAAATGTCTATATTAGCCTTCTTGAAAATATTATTATATGTTACGGCAGCCCTGTTCAGTGGTGCAGCAGATCCCAAATTACTTTTAGTGATTCTAGGCTTAAAAGTTTGTTTTATCTTAATGTGAGACCGAGCATTGTGTTTCGGCACAGTCAATTTTATTTTCTGTAATAAATTAGGACAATCGATATCTCCATTCACAATTTTTTGTAAAAAGGTAAGATCTATCAAATTTCTCCGATCGGATAGTGAAAGGGTTTCATAAAAGTTTAAGAGATCATTGTAGGTTTTAGTTTGGGTCAAAATATTATCCTTGTATGCTAAGTAACGCAGAAATTTCTTTTGTACTCTCTCTATTCGATCTTTGTGAACCTGATAGTGAGGACACCATGCAATTGCACAGTATTCAAGTTTACTGCGTATCATTGAGTTAAACAGAGTTAGTTTAGTTTTAGACTTTTTAAATTCTTTTGTACACCTAATGATGAATCCTAATAATCTGAATGTTATAAACATTATGTCACATTCAAAATTTCGCTAAGTATTTTCTACCGCCTGCCTGCGTCAACTTATCTTAGTCGTCTTTTACGATACCTCGGTAAGAAAGAGAGTGGTATACTCTACTCCACCGGATACCACAAGACAGGTACAACTTTCTTTAGTCGCCTTATACGACACCTCGGTAAGAAGGGTGGTCATACTTAGCCGGATAGCACAAGTCTAATAATAATTTATATAAAATATATTCTCATTTCCAGTATTTCAAACTGACAAATCAAGAAACCACTCCAAAAGATTCCAACAAATAACTCAAGGATCATAAACAATAAAGATCAAAGCATAGCAATATACACACACGCAAGTCGTACCATAAACAATAAAGACCGATATCTATAGAAACACGAGTGGCGCATAAACTAAAATCCCTTATCAATCAATATTGGAATTAATAAAGCTTTATCGAAACATTCCTAACCCAAATCCGTGTCTATTAGTTAAATGGACTTCACTACGATTTGTTTCTTGGCAACCACCGTGTTATCTAGAGGCTACAAACATCATCCTATTCTTCACTACATATTATAAAACAAAGTCCATATTTCCGTATGTACGCATAAAACTTTAAAACTACGCAACCGATTTTGATGCGGTTTTTTTAATAGATAGAGTGATTCAAAAGGAAGGTTTGTACGTATAATAACATTCAATACGAAGTAGAGAAATACTGTAATTTTTGGGGTTTCTGTAAATAATTACATTTTTTGAATGTAATTATGAATGATGCCTTATGTTCAAAGCAATTTTTATACAATACAGCATTAATCATTATCCAATTGAGTACCTTAAATAAATTGTTGATTTAATATAGACCAATATTGCCGTTTACAGCATGTAATTTAAGTGAACATTTTCGGAGATATTACAGATTTAAAATCCCGCGAGGAGGCCGCGCTTCGACCTATAAGCACTTCGAATTTAGCAGCGACCGGAGGCGCAACTAAATGTCCTTCTTTCAAGTTTATATTGTCTAATGATAAGAAAGCTATGAATGTTGTATGTAAAGACATTGTCTAATTAATTGTAAAAATAAATAATATCACTACATAGTATAAAACAAAGTCGCATTCTCTGTCTGTCCCTATGTCCGTATATCCCTATGTATGCTTCAATCTTTAAAACTACACAACAGATATTGATGCGGTTTTTTTAAAAGATAGAGTGATTCTAGAGGAAGGTTTGTACGTATAATAAAATTCAATACATAGTAGAGAAATACTGTAATTTTTGAGGTTTCTGTAAATAATTACATTTTTTTCCGCTTACATTGCAAACGCAGGCTTAACCCTACGAGATTTATTAAAATGATGTACTAAGTATTTGTACACCTTGAAAAGGTCTACAGAAAAGTCCGCGATGGTGTATGTCTATCTCTTATGAATAACCCACAATAGCATTTTTTGTCATTTACTTTTTACGAAAAATAATGCCTTATTTTCGAAGCAATTTTTATACAATACAGCATAAATCCTTATCCAATTAAGTACCTTAAATAAATTGTTGATTTAATATAGATCAATATCGCCGTTTACAGCATGTAATTTAAGTGAACATTTTCGGAAATATTACAGATTTAAAATGCCATGCGAAGGCCGCGCTTCACCCTATAGCACTTCGAATCCAGCAGCTATATCGTTCTTTCCAGAGTTTGTTTAACGACAAGGAAGCTGTGAATGTTGTATATAAAGACATTCTGTAATTAATTGTAAAAATTAAATACATAGGGAAAATGTAAAAGTAAATAAGTAAAAATGTACTATATGAATTTAGATATTCCAAAGATAGCAGGAAATCTTCTTGGTATAGGGAAAGGAAATTGTTTTTCTCCAAATTTAACGCTTGAGGGCCACGGGCAGTAATGAATAAATCAAAACTACTGTATCGGTTTTAATCATTTTTTTACACTGAATGACATGGGATATATATTTTATACCCGTGCGAAGCAGGGGCAGGCCGCTAGTATATATATATATATATATATATATATATAATAAACACAATTTATAGAGATCAACGACCGTACTCTATTGCACACACGAAACTAAAAATAACCTTGACCTAAAACTACTAAAAGTACTATTTCGAGGGTGGTAAAACAACAATGTTGTATTCTCCTGTTTTTTTGAAAAAATGCGTCGCCAGGTCAGTCTACTATCTATCTATACTAATATATAAAGCTGAAGAGTTTGTTTGTTTGTTTGACCGATTTAAAAAATTCTTTCAGTGTAAGATAGACCATTTATCGAGGAAGGCTATAGGCTATAACTATTAAAAAATTTAAAGCTTTCCTTGCGTGCGCCAACGTAATAAAAAATCATGTATTACAAAAAAAATTCCCTATAAAAGATCTAAATAAAAGTCTGCGACAACATATGACTAACATTTAAGGTTAACCCACTTTAACCATTTCTTATGGTTAGCATAAGACTATATTACGGTTTTAATCGTTCCACGCAGGCGGAGCCGTTGGCGATTGCTAGTAAATAATAAGCGAGTAGTTCTTAGTATTATAATGTACACGTGGGCGCAAAATTCCTGTTAGACGAACTCCACTTGAGAGGCTTAATTTAAATGCACTAGATCAGGGATCGACAACTTTCGGCACAAAACCCGCACGCTGCTCTTTATAGCGGCGGATGTTAAATTGCATACACATGATCCATGTTAATATTTTAAGTACGACCGCCGTGTGGGATCCAGTTGAGTAGAATAGAACACCCTCATTTCTTACCGAGGTGTCGTAAAATGCGACTAAGATAAGTTGACCCACCGTGTGGTATCCGGTTGAGTAGGCGAGACCACTCTCATTTCTGACCGAGGTGTCGTAAATGGCGATTAAGGTAACTTGATCCACCGTCTGGTATTCGGTTGATTAGAAAAGACCACTCTCATTTCCTACCGAGGTGTCGTAAAATACAATAAAAATAACTTAAGGCCAGGTAGGCGGCGGATCGTAGAATACGTACTTAAATCATGTGACAGCATCTTTATAACATGTTGTGCCGACCCCACTTAGAGTGAGATAAGGGAGGATTCAAAAGTAATAATAAAATTATTTTACTATAACCCGCGATGAATGGCAGGAGGATGGTAAGATAAGTATAGAATTTTGGTATTAGTAGCACTAAGCTTTCAGCTGTAATTACCAGCGTTTAATAACCTAGTATAGGCTGGGTGGCAGCCTTACTAGGCTCCAGTATCCAACTGTGTCGAGTTTGGCCACAATTTGGATGCGGATGACCGATGCTCATGACGACGGCGACGACGAGGACAACGCTACGGTCGAAAGAGCGAAAACACCGGACACGACACCACCGATTTTGACACCACCCGAACGAGGACTACCAGAAGACGACTTTGAGGTCTGGGAGCTACCATTCCCAGACCTCTCCACCGAACAAGACATCCATTATGTCGCCTAGGTGACCTGGGCTTACGGCCCAAATACTGACACCTTTAGGTCCCCTTTTTTTTAACGGTTTTTTTCTAACGGGTGGGAAATCTTCAAAAAGATACCGGAACTCTTAGGGGTGAGATCCGGTTATGTGGGATTTCTACCCACTAAAACCCCCTCGATGGACAGCCTCCGCACTAGCAGAGAGGCCCCGGGATCTCTGACGAACTGCACCGAGGTCTCTCTAGTGCCGTGCACATCGTGCTCTACAAAATATAGTACGGAGCTTGTGTCCGTAACAAGCTCCGTTTCCTCTCGGGGTCGGAAGGAACGGCCACAGCACCTTAAGGTCCCCTAGGAGACCTCGACCTACGGCCGAAACACATACCGGGCTTAAGTGCCCGCGAGGAGATGCTAGAATAGTGAGGATTTCCTCGAGGCCCATACCCCGCCTACCCCCACCCGGGGAGTAAGCGAGAAGACCCTTCGTTCGTACCAGCGTTAAATAACCTAGTATAGGCTGGGTGGCGGAAGACGTAACCAAATGTGTCGAGTTTGGCCACAATTTGGGCGTTTCGCGGCAGTGTTGGGTACGTACGATAGAAGAAAAAATACTATAGTACACTACAATAGTCAGGACATTACTATGTTTATGACACACGCATAACATTCACTATGAGTCATGCGCACGCGCACGGAGGCGGGGCTAGATTCGCGCCAAGACCACTACCGCGCTGATTGGTCAGCTATGTCACACGCTGCCAACTGACAATGGACATGTGTGACAGGATTGTGACATAATTGAACACATCTATACGCTGCTACGTGCACATAGGAAACTGCATATTCCTGATGGATATTCGGGTAGCAGGTGATTTTTGTAATCATTCGTGATGCGTTTAATTGACTGAGTTCACAGGTAACCGCTAAGTTAGGTATATGCTCATTCTTGTTTTAGTACTCCGTTATTTATTATTTAGTTATTTCATAAAAACATTGCAAATTTAACCGAGTTATATGTAATAATCACCGGTCACCGGTGACCGCCAATGACGCTAAAAACTAATCTAGTTCCGGTCTCCGGAAACCTCCCATAGCATTTATCCAGTTAATTATAAAAAGACCGTAAGCCATAATGTGTCATCATTCTACTCTTATCTCGCTCTAAATAGGGTCAGCACAACATATTTAAACATGTTGTCACATGATTTGGCTACATATTTTTACATATTACGACCTGCCGCCTTCCTGACGTCAACTTACAACGTACAACCTTAGTCGAATTTTACGATACTTCGGTAAGAAAGTGGGTAATCTATTCTACTCAACCGGATACCACACGGTGGGTCAACTTACCTTACTCGCCTTTTACGACACCTCGGTCAGAAATGAGGATGGTCTATTCTACTCAACCGGATACCACATGGTAGGTCAACTTACTTTGCTCGCCTTTTACGACACCTAGGTACGGAATGAGGGTAGTCCATTCTACTCAGTCGGATACTACACAGCGGGTCGACTTAAATTAGTCGCCTCTTACGACACCTTGGTAAGAATTGAGTGTGGTCTATTCTGCTCAGCCGGATACCGCACAGTGGGTCAACTTACCTTAGTCGCCTCTTACGACACCTGGGTAAGAAAGAGGGTGGTCTACACAGTGGGTCAACTTACCTTAGTCGCCTCTTACGACACCTGGGTAAGAAAGAGGGTGGTCTATACTACTCAGCCGAATACCACACCGCAATACTGGAGTGGTTATCAACGTTATTGCTGTCTGCTTTCAAAGTGAATTAATTTCTACTTCTTTTATAACTGTATGCAACTGGATACCACACGGCTACGTAAGCCATTACGTGTTAACAAACAAATAAATAGACAAATACAAATTGCAAATACGTAACAACGTCCACGAATATATCAGACAAATAACCGTACTTTACGTTCAAATTCCGACAATACAGGTAATTTCGACACAACAATAGATCTAATGACGTATTAGGGCCAACTTCGCGATGGCATCCCTCGTATAGCATAATGACGACCATTGAGACGCCCATTTGTCTGTGGATAAACGATATACGATACAACTTATAACCAAAGTGCCTTTTAATATCGACAGTTCATGGCGAACTATTTTACTAGTATTTACCTGTTCGTTCGAGTCACCACAATCTATATATCTCGACCTTAGACGCATAAAGTCTGATGTGTGTTTTGATGACAATGGAGCGAAAAGAAATTTTGTAAACTAATTCAAATTCAAAATATTCTTTATTCAAATAAACTTGTAAACAAGTGCTTTTGAATCGTCAACTCTACTGCTGGTTCGGAAAGCTGTTCCTACCGAGAAGAGCCAGCAAGAAACTCGACGGTTGCTCTTTTAAAAATATAATTCTTAATACTATTTACATTAAGTGGTTACTGTCTTGTACAGGTTCAAAGAGAGCTATATCCACACATTCTTATCTTCCAAATAATCTTCAAGAGTATAGTAGGCTTTCTGTATCAGCCTCTTTTTAACAGTGTTTTTAAACTGATGTAATGGCAAAGCTGAAATTGATTGCGGAATTTTATTATAGAATCTTATACCAAAACCTATAACCTAATAGGGATAGTATTTTCGTTTTTATGGATAATTCTAAATGAAATATTGTTAATATTTTAGCGAAAGCTTATATATTTCGATTCCTAACACTATTAATATAAAATTTACCTTAATAGACTAAAAAAATCATTTTTTTAGAAACTGAAGACATTATTCGTCTTTGGTATTATGTCGACATTCAACCTTATGCGTCTGATGTCGAGATATATAAAAGAAAGTGGTGTTAGTTACACCATTTATAATTCAAGAACGGATAAACCAATTCGGCTGCAAATTAGTGTAAAGGTTGCTTAGAACCAGGAGACGGACATAGGATATATTTTATCCCGTCAAGGCACTATAGAACGTGGTATAACAAAAACGACTATGACATGGAATAATGCCGTGTGGTATCCGGCTGAACATAATAGTACCACCCTCTTTTGTTACCGAGGTGCCGTAAGAGGCGACTAAGGTAAGTCGACCGGCCGTGTGGTATCCGGCTGACTAGAATAGACCACCCTCATTTCTTACAGAGGTGTCGTAAAAGGCGACTAAGGTAAGTTGACTCACCGTGTGGTATCCGGTTAAGTAGAATTGACCACACTCTTTCTTATGGAGGAGTCGTAAAATATGACTAAGATAAGTTGACTTCAGGCAGGCGGCCGGTCGTAAAATACGTAGCCAAATCATGTGACAGCATGTTTATAACATGTTGTGCCGACCCCACTTAGAGTGGGATAAAGGCAGGTAAATGATGAATGGTGATGATGACATGGAATAACAAAACCTAATTGACAGTGGAACAACAAAAAATAAATGACAGCTAAACATAATTCTGTCTTTGGTTAAGTATGGTAAAAAATTTGACAATTATCAAAATTATAGCTAAACGTCACTACATAGTATAAAACAAAGTCACTTTCTCTGTCTGTCCCTATATCCCTATGTATGCTTAAATCTTTAAAACTACGCAACAGAATTTGATGCGATTTTTTTAATAGATAGAGTGATTGAAGAGGAAGGTTTATATGTATAATAACATTCAATATAGAGTAGAGAAATACTATAATTTTTGAGGTTTCTAATGTGATGTCGTAAATAATTTCATTTTTTTCAGTTTACATTGCAAACGCAGGCTGAATCCTACGAGATTTATCAAAATAATGTACTAAGTATTTGTACACCTTGAAAAGACTGTCTACAGAAAAGTCTGCGATGGTGTATGTCTATCTTTTGTGGATAACCGATAAGTATTTTTTGTCATTTACTTTTCATGAAAAATAATTCCTTATTGTCAAAGCATTTTTAAACAATACAGCATTAATCATTATTCAATTAAGTACCTTAAATATATTGTTAATTTAATATAGATCGATATGGCCGTTTACAGCATGTAATTTAAATGAACATTTTAGAAGATATTACTGATTTAAAATACAGGGGCATAGCAGTTTTTATTTTATTTTTTAACTAAACTTTTTAAAATTTAACGTTTGCCGGCCACTACCAGTAATGAATAAATCAAAACTACTGGATAGATTTTAATCATTGTTTTCACTTAGTGACACAGTCTATATATTTTATATGTGTGCGAAGCCAGAGGGGGTCGCTACTTTATTTATATATTATGACAAGCCAATAGAATTTACACATACTTCTTCTTTTTAAGGCGAGTAGTGTTACCATAAATTAGGCAAAACTTGCTAGTATAATAATTTGTATAAATTTGTATACTCTATTTTAATCAGTAAATAGAGTATCTCTAATTGTGGGTTTTCATTAAATAATGTATTAATTTATGTACAAACGTTTCCCTACTTGCTACGCATAGATGCTTTCTTGGTTGCAATACAGTACATGTGTTGTCTTTATAGAAGTGTTTCACAATGTGGGGCCCACTATTCCCACACGATTCCCGCAAATTTATTGGTTCTGAGTCTGATTGTATAAATATACTTAAAATTATATACATATGTATATTTACCAGTTGTCTGTCACCCATAACATATGTATAATGTTAATTATTTTGGGGACAGATGACAGTGCATGTGTCTCATATATTTAATAATAACTTGCTAAATGCAATATATGTTTTTTCTGTATCTAAAAGAATAACTGATTTTTTTCCTATATGTTACCCCAGGCCATACAAGCGTAACAGACAGACTTTCAAAAATATTTGTATGGATTTGTTTTTTGTTTATGGTAAGAGGGTAAATAATTATAAAATTTTATTAAAAGATAACATTGTAGGTTGAAAATTGAATTGAACATTGTAGGTTTAAAATAAATATAGTTATATATAGTAGTATAGGTAGTTCAAAAAAAAAATAATTAATTTCAAAATTTGTAACTTCACAAAGTAATATGAACCCTAATTCACACTACACTTTTATTACTACAAACAATTTAATTTTTGAAATTAATTATATATCATTGATATGCAATCCATTGCAAATGCATAAATGATTATGATTTTTAATTGATATAACTTTCAAACAACATAATAGTTTCTAAAATAGTAAAAATAAAATAAAATATAAAAAAATAAAAATAAAAAATAAAATAAACTAGTGGTGTTAAAAAAAAAGATATAACAAAGTTTAAACATTAATTTTAATTTTATTGTTATGATTTTAAAAAGATAAGTTTAATTTAAATTGGTCAATATAAAAATGTTGGTATACATTGTATAAATAATGACAATCGATAATACTTATACAGCATATATTTATGGTCTGTCTGTTTCATTACATGTATGTAATAAAAAATATTTCTTTTTTAATATTACTGATGACAATATTTTGTTTCTATAATTCTCTAAAATTCATCAAACTCATAAATTACATCTGTTAATAAATAAAAAGCGTTCTTATTACTTAAGTAAATGAACTAAGTAATATACATATCTGAGGCAAATTTTAGCACCTCCTAAATCGATACAATCAATTTCGTTCGCACATATCTAAATGCGCACTCAAATAACTCAAATTCTTAACCATTTACATAACAAAGATTTTAAAATAAGAACGGGAATTTGAGTATAATGATGGAACGCATTACTCAGCGTCAATCGCGGCATTGTTGCCGGTATACAAAATAATATAATTTTCCCGCCGCCACGCCAGACCTAATGACCGAAACATGTCAATCACAATAATTGACAGCCTGGCACCAGGCTATTTATATGCTGCCCTGCAATCTCTACGTTAAAAGAACCTTACTATCGAAAACACACCAAACGAAGCGTCACAATAAAATACTTTGTCACCTGTCAATATTGTAACCTCAAATGTTGCTAAATCAACAACGTAACGTGCTTATGACACAGTACAATCCATCTAAACAATGTGCAATAATAATAAGCGTGCGATATTTCAAATTCAATACAAATAAAGATAAGCTGTCTTTCGTGTAAAGCAAAACATGACGGAGGACCGAGACAAAACACGGCCATTTTCGTTTGTGTATGTATAAGTAGAAGTTTTGAAATTTACCCTTTCCACGTCCAGGTCGGTCGCACCGCATAGTCTCTTTCCACCACCACCGTTGTAAGCCATTGTACACAACAATACAAACACTAATCACACCGTAACGCGTTAAGCAGTTGACGAACACGAGTAAACCACCTCCTTCCGAGGTTGAGAACAGACTGAAAGAATGAATGAAATTAAACAACGCGCGAATGAAATGAATGACACCACGGACAAAGCTCTCATCAAAAATTTAATCACTAGTAGTAAATGTCACTTTTAATAATTTCTTATATATTTTAGGTTCAGAATTCGAAAAACTTTACTATAGTTTGGCTATTATAGTAAAAATATACTGACTTTACTTAATTTTCTATTTCTACTAAGATGTGATAGATTTCATGCTATCATTGATCATGCTGAATAATTTGGTAAAAATTACACAAAGAAAAGTAATAAACACTTACTTACATTGATGTTTTATTAATGTTAGCTAACTAAATGTATACTAATGTAAATTAAATGTATAATAGTGACATCTTTTCATATCCCAATAATACAGTGAGGAGTGACAAATATTTAGAAACACACTGCTTTTGTTTTTATGATATTTATATTTTATTTTAATTATCCTGTTTTTCGAAACAAGGCGTTAAAAAATGCAACCACTCTGTACTTACATTTTAGTTTAATTTTATAAACTAATTTATCTGTGACACGCAACACGGACATGTAACTTGAAGAATGCCCAAAAAGCAAACAATAAACACAGATTTATTTACATTCCTCTTGTTTATTTTGTGACGAATAAAAATATTTTTTTAATAATTTCTATTATAACAGAGTATGGAACCTGAAGAAATCGAAATTAAAATAGAATATAACGAATCGTACGAAATTGACCCTTTACGTGATGATTCTTATATGAGTAAGGAAAATAATAAATTAAATGTAAGCGGGTAAAATATATATTTTTTATTAATTTATTATGAAACATCCACGTTTTCCAGTCTTTTAAAGAAAATAGTATGTTCTCAGTAATTGTAGCTTCTGAACTTTACAAACCAAGCCTCAGGTAGGCTTTTTATTTTTTATATCCTGACAATCCATATTGGAAAAATGTGGTTGACCTCAATTTTCCCACTTTTTCCAAAGGAGGCAAGAACCGGTTGCTATTTAATCTTACTTGAAGCCTACTTATATAAAGTAAAATTTCTGATTCCAGAATGAAAATTCATGTGAAACTAATAGCATATCTAATGATAATCAAATGGAAACTATATCACAGGTACAAAATTCTAATGAATTATACAATGTTTTTTTTGATAAATTGAATTTACTATACAATTATATTATACAGATTTATAGTAAATTGAGATAGCTTTTAAGTTCTACACTGATGTTTTATGAATTTATAATTTATTATTACATATTCATTATAAATAACAAGCTGTGTGGTATCTGGCAGAAAAGAATATTTCTTACCGAGGTGTCGTATAAGGCGACTAAGATAAGTCGACCCGCCGTGTGGTATCCGGCTGAGTAAGATAGACCACCCTCATTTATTACCGAGGTGTCGTAAAAGGCGACTAAGGTACCTTGTCCCCCGTGTGGTATCCGGTTGAGTAGAATAGACCACCCTCTTTCTTACCGAGATATCGTAAAATACGACTAAGGTAAGTTAATGTCAGGCAGGCGTAAAATACGGAGCCAAATCATGTGACATGTTTATAACATGTTGTGCCAACCCCACTTACAGTGGGATAAGGGCAGGAAGATGATATTCATTATAAATAACATTAGTCTGCTTTATTTCAGCGACTAAAAAAATGAATATAATGTAATGACTTGAAAGATGTAAAAAAAACCGAATTATTTTATACTCAAATCTCAAGAGTGCTATTTTCTTGCTAGAACTTATTATGGAATATATTTAATACTTTTTATTTCAGAGCACACAAGAAACACATACTTGGCATCAATCAAAAGATAGTAACGGAAAATTGATTTGTAAATACTGCGATTTGAAATACTCAACCATTCAAACATTACGACATCACATGAAAACAAAGCATCCAGAGAATGCAATGAAATTACAGAAATTAATATATAATAATAGGAGAAATCGCAAACATATATGTCATATATGCAAATTGAGTTTCATTAATATATCAGAGCTCGAATCTCATGTGACGTTGGACCATTCAGTAGAATTGATACAGAAATCTTGTGAATACTGTATTGCTACATTTAATAGTTTAGACGAAGTAATAGAGCATGTATATATAAAACACCAAAAAGAAAAGGCAGTATATACATGTAACATTTGTGGTTATCGCACTTATAAGAAATCACATTTCAAACAACATCAAAATGTGCATTTGGGTAATAAATCTATGGTCTGTCAATATTGTGACTATCGGACAAATTATTTGCCCAATTTAAGAATACATGAGCGTATTCACACCAATGAAAGACTTTATTCGTGTAATTTTGAAGAATGTGGATATCGTTGTACTGCAAAGTCAGCATTGAGAAGTCACCAGTTAAAGCATTATCCTGATAAAAATATGTTGTTCTGTGATAAGTGCAATTATAGGACGGTTTATAAACAATCTTTGCGGAAACATTTGGATAGTCATAGAAGGGATGTTATTAGAATTAAAGTGTAAATATTTTTAATGATTTTTGAACTGTTGTATGTGTTATTAGGAAACCTAACCTTAAGTTAGGTCATATAAGCGATGAGCCGACGAGACTTTGGCGACTGATAATTATTGAATTATAACTATCAAAAGAAGGTTTTATTAGAAAACCAAACGCCTACCTTCACCTCCTTAAGTTAGGTTATATAAGCGACTAGCCAGTGAGACTTTGGCGACTGATGATTATTGAATAGGTATAAATATCAAAAGGAGGTTGATGCAGCAAAACTGCACTATTGAGGATTACATAAATGATAAAAATGTGTGGATTTAGCTACACTTTGACCTTTCACAAGATAGCAAAGACAAAATGTAACTAGTTATAAGAATTTTATTTTCAAAGACCGCCGAGTTTTTTGTCTCTTCTCGTTAGAAGTAACTTTCTGAATCAAACGATGTTCACAATTCCATTTAAGACTATATGGGCGGTTTTGTCTTAGCCATGTGGTATCCGGCTGAGTAGAATAGACTACCCTCATTTCTTACCGAGGTGTCGTAAAAGGCGACTTAGGTAAGTTGACCCACCGTGTGGTATCCGAAGGTAAGTTGACGTCAGTCAGGCGGCCGGTCGTAAAATACGTAGCCAAATCATATGACAACATGTTTGTAGCGTGTTGTGCTGACCCCACTTAGAGTGGGATAAGGGTAGGAAAATGATGATGGGCGTTTTTGTCTATACATACATACCATGTTTCTCTTTAACTACCCTAGATGAGTGTGACCCATTAACTAACAAATAAATAAAAAACCAATGTATAGTTAACTATATATTTCTTTACAGTAATAAACCTTATATTTTAAAACCAATAACTACATTACTACAGTTTAGTATATACAGTATTTCGAGGCAAGTAACTAAAATTAACTATATATAAAACAAGAATGTATCTTTACAAAAACCTTTGTTAATGATAACTTTACTTTAGTTTTGCACCTTTGTATAAAATATGACCTTAGCAAGTAGCGGCCTGTTACTATCCCACTGCTGGGAATAGGCCTCTTCTCTCTGTTTCTGGAGAGAAGAATTGGAGCTAAGACCTACCACGCTGCTCCAATGCGGATTGGTAGGAATATTATCTCCAGAATTCTCTAGAGATATGCAGGTTTCCTCACAATGTTTTCCTTCACTGAAAAGCGTATGATAAATTGCAATTACCAATTAGACACAAAAGTTTTAGCAGAAAAACTCGTTGGTGTCTGCCCGGGTTTGAACCCGTGACCTCCTCTAAAGAGTGTTACACAGTGTTACCGCTGGGCTACCACAGCATGTGGTATGACCCAAAATATGTCACAAGGTCACTAAATATCACCTTACTGTATTATAAACTAAAGTCACAATGAAAAACTATAACACAGTTTAAATAGTAGTACCTTCTTTACAGAAGTAGGTGCCTTTTTGCAGAATTACATATCAGTCAGTAAGTAATGACAAAAATACAACTGGTGAATATATACTTATATAATTTTTAAATACATACTTAAATACAAATATACACCCAGGCTCAAAGACCAACAAATTCATTTATAGAAAATGTTGGCCCTGGACGGGAATCGAACCCGCGACCCGCGGAGCTGAAGGCAGGGTCACTACCCACTGCGCCAACGAGCCAGTAGAGTTGCAGTCCAAAACTTTAGAAAAAAAAACATGGATTGTAGAAAAATACTTTTATCATAGCATTGTACCATGAATTACACAAAGCATGGGCAAGCAAGTATGGGATATTTTGCCTTAACTTTACTTAAATTATTAATAATGATAAAAGAGTAATATTATTTTGCTATAATCCGCTATAAATTTTATCGCCGATTATAGCAAAATAATAGTCTCATTACTTTTGAATTAAGGACCTATTAATTAATAGTGATAACATAACAATAATCAATATAAATAAATTGTTGAAACCACATCTAGTTGCTTAATGTGGTGCCGGTTTATGCCCGTCCACATAGAAATTTCTAGTTGCCTTCGGTAACGTCAACTCCATTCCTTCCATGTCCTTTGTCAAGACAATTTGACAACCTATAAAGGAATAAGGCTCAAATATATAATATAATATTAGCAATGATATTATAATAGAAACTGAATAATATTTTAACGATCAAAGGCACTTGTTACAATTCATATCTGCCTGTTTATTTATTTATTTATTTAGTAAGACATGCCAACAGTATCATTAACATACATATTTGTTTTTACATGTAATTCATACAGCTTTAATCTATTTAAAATACTATTACAGGCATATATAGTAAAAATAAACATTGGTTATGGTACACAGTAAAAGTAAAAAAGTAGAATTTAAAACAAAAACTACAAATAATAATAGAAAATTTTAAAAATGTTAAAACAAAATTGATTGAACTGTATTCTTATAACTATAATAGGAATCGTGGAAAATGTCAACATCACTGTTACACATATGAAGTTCTTTATTTGATTGTAGAACTCAAAATTTTCCAGACTTTATTATATTGTAATAATACTCACCTAATCTGGAATTTTCTTTTAAAAATGGCGCCATATCTAACAAATCATCCTCTTTTTCTTCTGGCTCAGTTAACTTATCTCTATAATTGTCATGAACATAAACATGACATGTCGTACATGCTAAGGAAGCCTCACAAGCACCTGGAGATAAAAGTTCAAAGATTTACTTCAGTCAGTCAGTAGATATTTAGCTTCAGTCATTAATTTTATTATCTTTAGTGTTAGCTAGTTTAGTTATTTAAATGAGTTAATCTTGTATGTATGTCCGCCGTGTGGTATCCAGCTGAGTAGAATAGTACCACCCACATTTCTCACTGAGGTGTCGTAAAAGGCGATTAAGGTAAGTTGACCCACCGTGTGGTATCCGGTTTAGTAGAATAGACCACCCTATTTCTTCCTGAGGTGTCGTAAAATACGACTGAGGTACATTGACGTCAGGCATGCGGCCAGTCGTAAAAATGCAGCCAAATCATATGACAGCATGTTTATAACATGTGCAGACCCCACTTGGAGTGGAATAGGGGCTGGAAGATGATGAGTTACAAAAGTAATAAGATTCTATAAATTTTTAATAAAATAGATTAATATATAACAAACCTTCCATTTCAATTCCATATCTATGTGCCAAGTACAATACATTATCACCCACTTTACCTCTTACTTTAGTCTTTTTTCCATCCTTGTCGATATAAACAATGTTTACTCTAAAATAATAAAAAAAATCTATTTCTAGTGATATAAAAATAATTTTAGCTTCTATAGTAGTACTTAATTAGTTATGTGTAATTCTGTTTTTATTTACTTAATCAAAAAAAAAGAGACAATTGCATATCTGACTCTAAGGACTGAAATTTGTCTAAAAAAAAAATTTATTTTATGGAACAAATAATTATCTGTCCGTCTGGAGTTTTATTGTCATTTATTTGACCAGTGCAATAATTTTTTTCATACATCTAACAACAAAAAACGGATTTCCGCTTTCGCTGGGGCAAAACCACTGTTTGAAGATCTCTTCTGCTAAAAATTCTAATTTAAATTAAAAATATTCTTTATTCAAATAAACTTGTAAACAAGTGCTTTTGAATCGTCAACTCTGCTGCTGGTTCGGAAAGCTGTTCCTACCGAGAAGAGACAGCAAGAAACTCTTTTAAAAATATAATTCTTATGACTAGTTACATTTAGTCATTACTGTCTTGTACAGGGTCTAAGCTATATCCACACATTCTTATCTTCTAAGTAATCCTGAACAGTATAGTATAGGCTTTCTGGATCAATAAAATCATCAATCATCATCATAAATAAAAAATCAATAAACTAAGATTTTCGTGAAACTTACACTTCGTCTTCTGATTTTGGATCCTGCCATTCATATTCACCATGTCTTATCGCTGAAAACAATTGTTATTTAGAATTTATTTCCAAAAAACTACAACTAAAAATATATAATACGCACCTGCCGTTACACTAAATAGCCTTTTTTGAATACGATGTTGGGTCAAAAACTTGAAATTTCGACTTAGATTTAAAAACTTAAGCGTTCGAATCATTTTCGCTTTTTACACTATTTTAAACATCGTAATTTATCATATATAAACAAATAATTAGAGGTTAAAGTATATAAGAACAGATTTATATTATGAGACAATATGACAGATGATTTTTAAATATGACAATTTTATAGTTAGTAATCTATGATGACAATGTTTAGATAAAGATATGAGATTTACCTCAGTACTTCAGTATTTTATGTGATATATTATATAATAAAATACTTTTATTAAATATATACAATCACAATATTATTGATTTTCATTTATAGTTAATGTATAAAACAAAAAAAGATGTTAAAAAATATATAACAAAAATAGCAACACTAAAAGTTAAAAACGTCATACACATTCTTCAAAAACGTCAATAATCACATCCATATTGCTCATTTTTCGTAATGAATTTAAAAAATATAATTATTGATTATTGTCACAAAGGCGTCGGGGACGTATAGAATATTATAATGAATGTAATATAAGTTTTATTTGTTGTATATATACGGCCATAGTATCTTATGTTGTGAATATCGGTGATAGAATTTTATTATAGAATATTAAGGTGAGTTTTACGATCAAATGACGTGTATATTTCAATATCGCTATTATAAAGAACCTTCACATTCTATGCCATCTTTTTATATGAAGAAATGACTCTCATAGTACAAGTTACAATTTTTAGAGGTCAATAATCGTAGTTATGAACTTGAAATTGTTTATAACCACTCTGAGCCCATGTGTCCTTAAATTTTGTTGTTCTACATTTTCTTATCATCGAGTGTTTTGCCTTCTTATCCTATCATTACATCAGATATTTTCTAGTGTAGTGTTAACATAGTATTTCGCAATAAAGTTCTATTATTTGTTTATATATTTTTTCTGTTAAAAAATATAATAATAAAGCAACTTGTTAAGAAATATCAATTTAGAATACATATAATGCTGAATTTGTGTCAAATATTCTTGACACAAATAATGCAATGCTTCTAAATATTAATAAGCACTGAATTTCATTTAGATTTTAATTCTAATAAATGCATTGTAATGGTGTTAATTATTATGATTAATTGAAACTTTCATGAGAAATAATTATGAGATATTTGATTTCTTAAGTGTTGCTAATTAAAAAAAATTATCTTTATAAATTTGAATTGAAGAAAATAATTTTAGTATGGTACATTCTCAGTGTTATGTTTTCAGCTAGCTTTTACTTGATATATTTGAGTTATAATGATCAGGCTTTTGAATACATACAATGAACATGTTTAGCAAGTTATGGCTGTATAAAGTTAATGGTTATCATAGATAATTTATAGAATTATGCATCACTTTGCAGAGGTCCATAATACAAAAGTAATGAGAATATTATTTTGCTATAATCCGCAATAATTTTTTTCTATTTATCACATATAAAAGTTATGAGAATATTTCTCATTACTTTTGGGTTATCATAAGAGTTAAACTAGAGTAGAGAAGCCATAAATAAAATGTGCCATTACCATAAAGAGTAAGCAAATGAGAGTGATCTATTTGTCTCTCTTTTCTAGGTGTGATTTAACAAAGATGAAGTATATCATTTTACCTATCATTTTTTATTGCAACATTATCACTTGCCTATGGTTTCCCAACTCTCGCATAAATAACTCTATGACAGTTATAGTAATACATTTGACAGATATTAAGTATGTGACATATGTTATTTGTTTAAAAAATATTAATTTGATGCAAAAAAACGAAATTATATTTGATGCAAAAGTGCATTAACCTTTCATGTGAGAGACTCTATGTGATAAAAATATTAGAAGACAAAGCAGTTACTTAAATTTAATATAGTAATTTATCATAATGTATACCATCTAAATATATATTTTTATGAACAGCAATTACACTTTTTTAGTACCAAATTGAATTGGCAGGATACCAAATTGAAAGTACTAAATTGAAATTGATTGATCGAAATTGATGAGTACTACAAGATGTGACCATCATCAGCGGGGTGTCCCCCCAACACATGGCACCCGGTTTCATTGTGCCCCCTACACTATGAGTTAAGCTAGGCCTGTGTAATATTATGCACACACATTAACCACATTACGTAAGCTACGGTCAGGCCTCAATTAAAAAAAAAAAAAAAAAATTCTACTCTGTATTTCACACCCTCAATCGCCTTTCCCTGTCATCACCTGTCATTTTTGTTCTCAAAAATGTTAGGTCTAAAAGTAAAATTTAAAAAAATAATGGTCTCTTGTTTCAGAAATGTTTGCAAAGTTAGTCTAAAATATTGATTTAACATGTATATGTTCACAGGTTGCAATAAATTAAATTATTAAACAAATATGTCAATAAAAGAAGAAAAACCAGACATTAAAGATATTAAAATTGAGGGGCCAGATGATGACAGAAAAGATCCTACATGGTACTTGCCTGAAGAAGCAATGACGTATGAAATCAAAGCCAAGAAAAAAAAGAAAAAGAAAAAACAAGAAGATCCATTTAAGGATATAGAAGAGAAGGGCACCTTGCCCAATACCACAGTATACGCTCCAGTTACAGAAGTTAATCAAACACCAGTTTTAGATCCAGAAATTAATATAAAAGTTGAAAATATAGAAGTAGAGTTAGATTTTAATGATGTGAGTAAAAAGTGTAGGTAGATTAGAATTTTTTTTGCTTTACTATAGTCTAGATGTGCCTCCATCCATTAGAGGATTGGTAACTTTCAAAAGTATCTTCCAATGTCAGTTGTAAAAGTAAAGTAAAAGTAAAGTAGCGGCCTGTTATTAACCCACTGCTGGGAATAGGCCTCTTCTCTCCGTTATAAGAGAGAAGGATTGGAGCTAAGACCTACCACGCTGCACCAATGCGGATTGGTAGGTTACACATATCCCCAGAATTCTCTAGAGATATGCAGGTTTCCTCACGATGTTTTCCTTCACCGAAAAGCGTGTGATAAATTGCAATTATCAATTAGACACATAAGTTTTAATAGAAAAACTCATTGGTGTCTGCCCGGGTTTGAACCCATGATCGTCTCTAGAGATTCACACGGTCGCACCGCTAGGCCATCACAGTATGAGCACAATGTCAGTTGTATATGAATATAATTAGTTAACTTCATTATTGCCATTTTATTCTAGGTTGAAGAGTAGCTTCATCCACACATTTTTATATTTATGTAATCCTCAATAGTAGGCTTTCTGGTTCTGTCTGTCATCTAATTGCAAGGCTAAAATTGATTGGTATATAGAATGTAAATGTAAATATAATGTTTCAATTAAATAAATATAAAGTTGATTTGATTGTCTTGGTATTTAAAGTATTAACAGAAAAAAGGATAAAATTATTTATAGATGGACATGTGATAAGGACGCCGTGTGGTATCCGGCTGAATAGAATAGTACCACCCTCATTTCTTACCGAGCAGTCGTAAAAGGCGACTAAGGTAAGTTGAAGTCAGGCAGGCGGCCGGTCGTAAAATACGTACTCAAATCATATTACAACATGTTTGTAACATGTGCCAACCCCACTAAGAGTGGGATTAGGGCAGGAGGATGTATGTATGGACATGTGATAAGGAAAAAGTTACATTAAACAACAATATGTTATATACAATAGATCTAGAGCTGATTTTTTCCAGACTAGTTTCAAAAAAATCTTCCTATTGGACCCTGGACATATCCAGCAGTGGAGGTATATCGGTTGAAGAAGAAGAGAGACGAAAAAATCGACGTTCATACATTGGTATATTGTCTATTATAGAATGTTAAAAAAATATAAAGGTCTATTTACTTTACAGTTCGCAAACGATAATGGGTTAATGGTAGAGGGTCCCCATAGTGAAGACAGCCAAGAGCCAGCAGTGAAATTGGAAGACCAAAATCGTGAAGCGGTGCTACTAACTTTCGAAAGCATACTTAAAGATAAAAACGTTTTAGGATATTCCCCAGTAATGACTCCAGCGCCTAATTACGTGTGCAAAGTTTGCCATTTAGTCTTTCAAAGTCCAAAAACCCTTAGGATGCACCAGAAGAGAAAACACAAAGCTTTCCGGAAATCCTTTAAACACATATGCGATTACTGTGGAATGGCGTATGAACAAAAGAATAGTTTAGTAGCACACGTTAAAAGAAAACATGGACCTAATTCAGTACCTGATGATTTAGAAGAAAGAACTTGTGATGTGTGCGCGTTAGTTTTTAAAGGTATAACCAGATTACGGATGCATATGAGGAGAAAGCACGGGTCTTTTGAAGAGTCTTTTAAACATATTTGTGTAGAGTGTGGGCTAACTTACGACAAACACAGAAGTTTGATCGTCCATATGCAAAGGAAGCATTCAAAACAGCCGAAACCAGTTATGGACACTTGGTACAATTGTCCTTTCTGTCCAAAAGTCTTCACTAAAAGGGAGACGTATGCAAGACACGTTCAAAGAAAGCATCGAATTAATGATGAAGAACCAGACAAAAAAGATAAAAGCAAAGGCGAACATCACGAATTGTTGCGCTGTCAAAATGTAGAGACAGGAGAAATTACTTGTAAGGAATGCCCTCTCGTTTTTTCGTCGTTAAACTTTTTGAAATTGCACATGAGAAGAAAGCATAACGCCTTAAGGGAAGATTTTAGATTAAAATGCATGATTTGCAATCTGTCATATGATAAAGTTGAGAGTTTAAAACGGCATATCAGACGGAAACACGATAAAGGGTCGTATTGTGAAGTATGCGAGAAACAATTTGAAACTAGAGAAACGTATCTAGCTCATACCCATAAAAGATTGATTCAAGAGTGCCACATTTGTGGTCTAGTTTTCGCCTCGCGCGGAGGTCTCTGCAAACATTTACGGTGCACGCACAAAATCGAATCGCCTAAGACGGTTTTTTGCGATCTATGCAACGAAAGCTTCCACGACAAAAGGCAACTGAAACCCCATTACATGAAAGTTCATTTGAAAGTGTCATACACTTGTAGATTTTGCAAGAAGATATTCAGAGCGAAAGAAAGCTACAGACGCCACGTGCTTTTGAAGCATCCGAATTACAATCAAAACGAGAGCCAGCAGAAATGCGATCAATGCCCGGAAACGTTTGTGGACGAGTTTGAGTTGTGTAAACATATCAATTTGGCTCATCGCATGCCGAAAGGAGAAATAGGGGCGCCGACTTTTATAGAGATTAAGAAGGAGGAAATGGATATACCGGCGATGTTCCAATGCACAAAGTGTCCTGAAAACTACGAAACCTGGGAACAGTTGAAATTGCATTACGAACAGAACCATCAGAAAATATCAAATACTCAATGTCAGGTGTGCGGTGAAATGATACCTGAATTGGAAATACAGAAGCATATAAAGTTAAACCATACAGACACGACGATTCAGTGTAGATATTGTGAATTCGAAACGGCCAACCGAACAAGTATGACACAGCACATGTTGCGGCACAAAAACGCGACTACTTTACATTGTGATTTCGCTGGCTGTAGATACAAAACTTATTACGAGGGTGCCATGGATAAACATAAAAGGAAACATGCTGATATCGGTGTGAAACTTCAATGCACTCAGTGTCCATTCCAGACGATGAATAAATATATATTAAAGTATCACGAGGAAGCTCATGCGACGGGTAAAAAGCGTTATGTCTGCGACAAGTGCGACTATGCCACCATTCTGCCAGCGAACTTAGTTCAACACAAATACAAACATTCCTCAGAAAAAAGGTTCAAATGTGAAGTATGCCCGTTTGCTACAAAGTACAATACGTCGTTACGTTTTCATGTTAAGAAAAAACATTGTGATCTCCCATCATTTAAATAGATATAGGTTAATTATTTGGTGTTATGTCTTTTTAAACTTGAATTATTAAAACAGAAGGATTTATTTATGATTGTATTTTCATTTAAATTAAAGAATAATACGACATTCCTCCCGAAATTCACATGGTGTGAAACTTAGTAGGTACCAAGATTTTTCTTTTTTTCTATCCAACCATCCAAATAAGTTCATTCCAAAAAATAACACATTTAAAATTTTATTAAATTAAAATACACGAAATGACATTGTCCCGAAATTCAAATTATGTGAAACTTAGTACCAAGATTAAAAGTAGCCTATCGAGCCATCCAAATAAGTTAATTCCAATAAATAACACTTTTAAAATAGTATTGATATGCCGTGTGGTATCCGATTGAGTAGAATAGACCCTTTTTCTTACCGATGTGTCGTAAAATACGACGAAAGGTAAGTTGACGTCGGGTAGGTAGGTCGGTAAAATACGATGCCAAACCATGTGAAAACATGTTTATAACACCATATGTATATATTTAATGAAACTTAGTAACGATAAACGATCTAGATAGATTTAATTCTAAAAATTCGTTTCAAAATACCTGAAAGATCCAAAATAACAAACATACTTAGAAGAATCTACCACAAAACAATATATAACTTTTTAAAACAGGGCCACTAGAAAATGTCCCTATTTATTAAAAGTAACGACTTGTTACCATCCCACTGCTAGGCTAAGGGCCTCTCCTTTTAATGGAAAAAAGAATTGGAACTTTAAACCCACCACGTTGCTCAAATGCGGATTGGTATATGTTTCACATATTAAGAATTATATACAGGTTTCCTCCCGATCTTTCCTTCACCGAAAAGCGTATGATAAATTTCAAATATCCATAATTTTAATAAATATCTTTTTTTTTTTTTTTTTTTTTTTTTTTCTCCGTGTTTTATCATGCGATCAGTCGATAGACTATGAACAGATGTGGTGTTAGTCTGATTTGTCGTTCGGAGTTAACAACCCCAATGGGAAGAACTCTGTGTTTCAGTCAAGTATATGGCGTCTTTTCAACCGGCGAATCGTCTGTGGCAGTGTCAATTGCACCGCTAACTGATTCGGATGATTTTCAAGTCTTTTTATGTACGAATAGTTGTGTTTTTCGATTTCCTGTTTGACAGTGTTTATTCTTAAATTATCATGGAGCTCGGCTATTCGTAGGAACCATGGCGAGTTGGAAATTTGTTTCAGTATATAGTTCTGAGCTCTTTGGATTATCTGAATATTAGAGCCACATGTTGAGCCCCAAAGTTCTATTCCATATGTCCAAATAGGCTTTATTATTGTCTTATAAATGAGTAATTTGTTTTCTAAGGACAATCTTGCATTCCTTGAGAGCATCCAATATAGTCCTCTATATCGTCTGTAGATCTCATCCCTCTTGATTTGGATATGTTTCTTCCATAAGAGTTTTTTGTCGAGGTACATGCCTAAGTATTTCACTAAGTCACTTTGTGGCAGGTGGTTGTTACGCAGCAAAACTGCAGGGCAATCGCCTCGACGTAAAGTGAAGGTAACATGGACTGATTTACTAGAACTAACTTCTATTTTCCACTTAGTAAGCCATTTGTCGATCTCATTTAGGCTACGTTGTAGGATTGCTGAAGCTTCTTGAGGACATTTGCTGCGGGCCAGAATAGCCGTGTCGTCTGCAAATGTAGCCACAGTGGCATCTTTGAATTGTGGGAAGTCACTTGTGAATATTGTGTACAGTACAGGTCCTAGGACTGAGCCTTGCGGTACCCCGGATTTTATTGGGTAAAACGAAGATGTATATTCGTCTTCTTTTACTTGGAAAATTCGGTCAGAAAGATATGATTTAAATAACCCAAAAAACGTATGAGGTAGTAATGTTTTGATTTTGAATAATAGACCTGTGTGCCACACTTTATCAAATGCCTGCTGTACATCAAGAAAAGCAGAGGAGCAGTATTCTTTACGTTCTAGTGCATCTCTAATAGTTCTGCATACCCTGTGGATCTGCTCAACGGTCGCATGGCGATGGCGGAAGCCAAACTGATGGTCCGGGATGACAGATTTTTTACGTAATTCTTTTAAAAGTCTCCGCAATAAAACTTTCTCAAATAATTTTGACAATACAGGCAATAAACTAATTGGTCTGTATGAACTTAAACTGTGAACTGGTTTTCCGGGTTTTTCAATCATTATGATCTGCGAGACCTTCCAAAGAGCCGGAAAGTATCCTACTCTCATAATACCATTAAATAAAGCACTAAGAAACAAAACTCCTTTTCTCGGTAATTCTAGAAGTACTTTCTTGTCGATTAGATCAAAGCCCGGTGCTTTTTTATTTTTCATTTGTTTAATTGTATTAATTATTTCATTTGGAGTAGTCGGCTCAATTGGCAGATCCAACTGAAAAGGCTGTTCAATCACTTCTTGTATGTCTGCATCTGTATGTATGGTAGGATTTTCATCACCATTTGATTTAAATATCTTCGCCAAGTGCTTACCAAAAGCAACAGCTTTTTGTTGTGGACTTCTTGCCCACCGGTTTCCTTCAATCTTGAGTGGTGGTTTGGATTTTGTTGGTTGATTTAACTGTTTGGTAGCTCGATAGAGTGAGAAGTTAGTGAGACTTGTTGCTGTAAGGGATTGCAGGTAAGATTCTGTTGAGGCATCATTTACTTCAGCTATAACCTTTTTAAGGTCTCTCACAGCCTTGTTGAACGCAGTTTTGTCTTGTGGATGTCGACTAGTATGCCATCTTCTACGCAACCTTCTTTTTTCAATTATTTGGTGTCTTATTTCAGAAGGAACTATGTTGTGCCTCGGCGATGGGTTGGATATGTCTGGTGTGCATTGCCAACAAGCTGACTGGACTGTCGTCATGAATTTTTGGGTTGCACTGTCTATGTCATCCTCAGATTTAAGGGCTATTTGCAGATCGAGCTCATCATTAATCATTACTCTGAATGCCTCCCAATCTGTTTGTTTGTTATAGAGTTGTAGTCGTTTTGATCTTTGTGTTACTTTGACACTCATGGTTAGGATAACAGGGATGTGATTGGAGGATCCATCCAATAATGAAGTGACATTAAAAAACAGTCGGGTAAGACCTTTTGAGATGAATAAGTCTATGACGTCAGGAAGTCTATTTGGATCTGTAGGCCAGTGTGTAGGCTCTGGCGTAGCTATTGTAGTGAGGCGATGAGTATCCACGGTTTTCTTTAGGTTCCTACCCCGAGTGGTAATGAGTCTAGAACCCCAGTGTAGGTGTTTCGCATTCCAGTCTCCTCCAGCCACAAAACGATTTCCAAGGCTTTCAAAGAATTTAGAAAACTGCTCCTCAGATATCCAGATAATAAATATCTTAATCCCGGGAAAGTCAAAGCCGGTGGTGACTGGTGATGGCTATTGGATATCGCAAAGTATTGCTTGTAAAAAATACCGGTTAATCATTTAACCGTTACGGTTAAACCAACAGTTAAAAGATCAATCAAATGCCAATAGAGGGCGCTATAATATATCAGCAAGTTATTACAACTTATTAGTTTTATTGCATCCTATAGCATTTATATACACATTTATAAATAATAAAACGGAACGATCTATTTATAGTTTTGTTCTCTTAATTACTAGAAACATGTAACTGTCAAACAGAGGACTGTTCTACACGCCCTGAATTATCCTTCCATCTTATTCACTCTATAGTATTTTTTAATAAGAGGGAATGAGATAAAAATCTGCATTCTAAATATCGAATGCCTCATCAAAGAAACGTCGCGATTTCTTTAATTTTACTTTGTTGTTACATGATTGTAGACATTGAACTTTTAATTAATTAGAGTTTATTAGTTTTTATTATCAAATGTGATAAAACACTGTATATTTAACGAATTAAATGTAATTATAAAATGACTCTGCTAAGTCTCCCCGTGCTAGTGACTGAGAATATATTTTCCTATTTATCCTACGACGAAATCGCTAAATACAGACTGGTAAGTTTAATATATTTATAGACTCGTCAATAATTAAACAACAGATGTATCTTAAAACAAAATTATATCAAGACAAAGAACCACTAGCTAAGAGTTAAATAAAAATCGATTACAAGACAAATAAAATAACATGTTTCAATTTATATTGATAAGCTGGTTTTACAAATTAACAATTTATAATTTTTATCATATTATTTCTAATTCTTACATATTTATCTATAAGATGAAAATTATAAGTCTATCTTGGGATTAATCTGAATATAATAATTGATTTTAAAGTTATATTTAGTTGTGCTCAAAATATGAATAAAGTATATGTTACATTTTATCCTGTTAAAATTAAGCTATGTATATATACATTAGTATTAAATATACATAGCTATTTTTTTATACCTTTATATACAGCTATTGGTTGAGAGGGATATAGTAATAATAGAAACATCTAGAAATAAAAAGCTTCTAGTCTAATGTAGCAAAAAACCTTTAAGTTTGGAATTGCTAATTTTTCCAGTGTAACCATTTTTGTAACAATAAGTTGTATGTTGTAAATAAAAATTTGCAAGCATTTAGTAATTCTGCAGAGTAGCATAGTAGTAGTAAGTAGAATAGACCACCCTCGTTTCTTACCGAGGTGCCGTTAAAGGCGACTAAGGTAAGTCGACCCACTGTGTGGTATCTGGCTGAGTAGAATAGACCAATCTCATTTCTTACTGAGGTGTCATAAAACATGACTAAGGTAAGTCGACCCACCGTGTTGTATCCGGCTTAGTAGAATAGACCACCCTTTTTCTTACCGAGATATCGTTAAATACGACAAAGGTAAGTTGACGTCAGGCAGGCGGCCGGTCTCAAAAATGCTGCCAAATCATGTGACAGCATGTTTATAACATGTGCCGACCCCACTTAGAGTGGGATAAGAGTAGGTCGATGATGAGTAATTCTGCAGAGTAGTTGTTTTCCTATGCACTTTTTGCAACATTGTTAAATTGCTATATGTAAAAAATGAGCTGATCTGATATTTATCTTATCAGCTGACATAGTTGAAAGGAAGGTGTATAGCAAGTATACAAGTAGATTTAAGTTTTCTTTATTTTTTAATGTTCAAAAACATAGCATTATGTTTTAAAATAGTATGTATCTATTTTATCAACAAATAAAAAAAAAATTAACACCATATTAGGCTAAAATAATAAATTTAATTAACTAAATATTTAGACCTTTCTTATGAAATAACTGCCATGTGGAATGTAGACTCAACAATAATTGTTCCTATTGTTGTGTCGGTTAACGGTCTGATTGCGAAGAGCCTCGACCAACATCTTCAGAGGCTTTCGCTCATCGGTTGGATCAAGTGTCGGATGCAGAAGGCAGTATTGATTGAAAGGGCACATTGTGAGGAAGTTCCTTACTCTGGATCCCTAACCATCGACAACTCAGCATATTTCCCTGATACTGGCTGACGACAATTTTATTTTATTTTAAATGTTTTTTTTTTTAATTAATTATTTAAAATGTAAGAAGTTAGGTTTAAGTAACATAAATGATTATTGAAATTAATTTAATAATAAATTAGTTAAACTTTTTTGTTCGTATTCTTACAGTTTCAACTGTATTTTGTTTGTCGAATTAATTCATTATTTTTGTTATAGGTATCAAAAGACTTCAACGAAATATGCATGAGATTACTAAATAGAGGTTTTCTGATGATTGAAAGAAGACATGCCCTAGCTCTAAGAAGTGTCAAGGCACAGTTGCCTAGGAGGGAGTCAGAACGCAGGTATAAATAAATACATATATGGGACACTTACACACACGGTCGTCCGTCCCCAAAGTAACTTAATACTTGTGTTTTTAATACAAATATACACCCAGGCTCAAAGACCAACAAATTCATTCATCCTCGGCGGGAATCGAACTCGCGACCCACGGAGCTGAAGGCAGGGTCACTACCAACTGTATTAAAATTATTACAACCTCTGTTGTTTACCGCCCTGTGGTATCCGGCTGAGTAGAATAGACCCTCATTTCTTACTGAGGTGTCTTAAAATGTGACTAGGCAGCCGGCCGGTAAAAACGCAGCCAAATCATGTGAATCATGTTTTATGACATGTGCCGACCCCACCAAGAGTGGGATAAGGGCAGGAGAATGATTAACCACTTCAGTATAGGATTTATAAACCATCCCAAATGATTGGAATTTAGTTTAGTAAAAAATTTAATAAAATTACCAAGAAACCTTGTCTAATTTGTACGTCATCCTTCTTACATTAATTTGACTTCCTTATCTGTATTAAAAAAAACCTTTTAAGAAACATTTATTCATATGACTCTTAGTCTTCCTGTCAAGTTTGTGTATCACAAAGGTAAATGTGATAAATAAACTTGATTATTATTACCGCCGTGTGGTATCCGGCTGAGTAGAATAGACCACCCTCTTTTTACCGATGTGTCGTAAAAGGCGACTTAGCTAAGTTGACTTTAGGTCGTAAAATACCGTAATAGAGTAGGATAAAGGCAGGAGAATGAATGATGTTTAGATAAATTTAAAAAAAAATTGGCAACGGTGGCGGTAAGTTGTTCCAGACTTCTTGAGTTAAAGTTTTCCTTATGTTCTTTCAGATATCATCCCTTGGCGCGGCATTCTGATATACTGACGTCGATAGAGACCCGGATATCTATGCTAAATATGACGTATACAAAGTTTATAGACAGTGGAATCTGTTGCTTTATCCCTGGAAGGGTATGTTTATGTGATCTTCGTTCATCATTATCATTTTCTTATCCATCCTCTTCTATTCTCCATATATTTCCATTCTCTTCTATCATTCTTCAACTCTTTCTAAGTTGGATCGGCACAATTCATTTTCTATTCTCTTCTATCTTTCAAACATATAATAAACAAAATAACAGGCAGATAATGTGGCATCACGTCGTTATTACAGCATTCGTACATTCTTTACTAATTCCTACTACTTTAGAGTGGATTACCCTTAAAAGCTAGACATATGCTGTCGCGGACTATTATGTAGAACTTTTAGAGGGTAACAATTTTGTTGTACAAGATTTTTGAATAACTATTACCGTTTACTCAGCGCACGCAAGGAAAGCTTTAAATTTTGCCGTTTTCCTACTAATTTTTATTGCTACTTCTCTCCTATTCAGCTTAACGTGATGTTATATCCTATAGTCTTCCTCAATAAATGGACTATCTTACACTGAAAGAATTTTTCTAATCGGTCCAGTAGTTCCTGAGATTGGCGCGTTTAAATATTAGTATAAATTTATTGATTCACCATGGTTCTATCTATCTATCTATTTATCTATCTAGTTGCGGGGACAGGGAGGGGGAGATCGGTGCAGGGCGGGTGGTCAGCTCCAATTTCTGGACTATTCCACCCATTTCCCCATGTTGGGACAAGGGTTTCACTGCTGTCCTACTATAACCTACCCCTTGCTTTTACAAACCTGATACTATCCCCGAAGGGGATATTTGTTAGGTCCTCAACTTCAATTTCATCCTTATCTAGTATCTCCCATCTTAGCGAGTACATAGGGCACTCAGCCATAAGGTGAAGACTCGTTTCTTCTCCACACTCTGGGCACGCTGGATCTTCTTTTATTCCCATTATGGACAGGTATCTGTTTAACAAACAATGCCTGTTACAATTGCCACATTCTCCCTGCTGTGAGACATTAGCTGTTTTGTTTTCTTTGTGTCGAAAGATTTGAGAAGCAGTTTTGATTGTCTTAACGTTGAGTTCCTTCATCTTTTGTTTGATTCTGTGTCTATTATTTTATCTATAACGCGCTTTATTATCGTGTTTGCAATTGGAAGAAAAGGTTCTGAACCTATAAATATTTGACTTGCCTCTTATTTTGCCAATTCATCAGCTTTTTCATTACCTGCATGGGCATGGTGTCCATGCAATCGCTCTTCTCCGAATTCAGCTAGTTCATTCAGTACTCGTTTACATTGCTTCACGATTGTCACCCTGGTTAGTACGCTGGTAGTAAATTAAAAGAAATATTTCTCAGGTAATAGATGAGATAAGACGAGTGTTAAGTATCGTAGAGACATCAAAAACACCACCAAGGGCCCACGAAGTTCTTCAGGAGTTACGGGATATATCCAGCATGGCCATAGAGCATTTCGACGACAAGATATCACCAGCTTTCCGGAAGCGGTTACAGGAGAGTGTCGTTCAACCTTCACCTAGACCCTCGCAAGGTGAGGGAATCTGATTTATAGAAATAGGCGTTACTTTGTGGTATTATATAGTACAAAAGTTGTGATAGAATTATTTTGCTATAATCTGCGTTTGTTAAGAAATCTATGTGCTAAGTATAGGAAGCGAAGCCGTTCTCATACTTTATATATGCAGGATCACACTAGTGAATTACGTTACACTTTTTGAATTTTATTCGGACTAGTTACCAAAGTTTTATGGAACGATCTCCCTTTGGCAGCGTTTCCAGATCAGTATAACATGAGTACCTTTAAAAAACGTATTTTCCACCTTTTTAAAGGACGGCAACGCCCTCGCTCTGCGAGAGGTAGTGGACGGCGGTAATTACTTGATTGGTAAACCGCATTTTGCCATCCTATGCCATAAAAAAAACCATAAATTTATATTGTTTGACATTGTTGTAATCGACTATCACAGTTTGATATTTCATATTCATCAAACGCTTTTCGGAAAACATCGTAATACCTGCATATCTCTAGAGAATTCTGGAGATATGTGTAACTTACCAATCATTTGTAGTAGTGTGGTAGGTCTTAGCTCCAATCCTTTCCGAAAACGGAAGGAGGATTATGCCCAGCAGTGGGAAAGTAACGGAATGTTATTTCCAGCGGTTCTTGCGCCGATCGCGATGCGCCAAGAGATGTTGCATCTCCGCCGTCGGTCAATACTCAACGCCAAGCTGTCCCTATACCTCGCAGCGCAATACAAGAAGTATTATAAAAGGGTGAGATTTATTTATTTACTCCGATACTATAATACAAAGTTTATAAAACTGAAACCAAAATTCTTATGACAAACATTACGTATAGGCCAAAAATAAAAAATTAAAAAGTTTTATTACGATACAGGTCTTGTATGGAGGTTGAAACTCTACCTTAAAAAAAGGTTTCAATGAACGAGTCCGCGGCGACGCAACACGCATGCGCAATCGATTTTTGCGCCTTGGCGCTAACATTTGACAGTTAAAAAATCTTTTCAATATGTAAACAAAGTTTGTTTTTTATTAATATTGTTTTAAATATTATAGTATGAGAGTAGATAAAGTAGTGTATGACACTGTACATAACTTGGTCTTATAACACTCGTGTGTTTTAAAAAAATGAGCCGCAACGAGTTTTTTTTATAGTATCACACGAGTGTTATTAACCCTTATTATGCAACAGTATCATAATCTACTATTATTTATATGGACATCCAATAGTTGCTACATATAAAAGTTATGTATAATAAAAAGAGACACAAAAAATAATTTAACATGTACAAGTTATGAAGGTGTTACATGCACCAAAAAATTATTAAACAATTTACATTAAAAAAAATTACATAAAAATATAAGTAAATGGCGTTAATAGGTAAAAAAACAATACTATTTTCTGTAAACGAATCTAATAAAGAAAAAAAATTAATTCTTAGACATCGATTGCGTCAATTTAATCTCCTCTTAACAATCTTACTGTCTTTTTTCAGACAATCCATAACAATATTTAAAATGTCATTAATTCAAATTCAAATTCTAAATATTTTTTATTCAAATAAATTTGTAAACAAGTGCTTTTGAATCGTCAACTCTACTGCTGGCTGCTGGCTACAAACGGCTTACGTACTTTTGCAAGGCGCAAAGCAGGAGCCGCAAGCTTATGTCGGTTCCTGCTTTGTCTATTGTATACATCACCTATCGTTTTATAATTCTTTATATTTTTATGTACATAAATTAAATTGCTTGAAATATACTGTGAAGCAAATGTAAGAATACCTGTTTTCTTAAAATTCTCTTGCAGGCAATCACGCGGACTTAAATTATAAATGCCACGTATGGCTCTTTTTTGTAAAAGAAAATTTTTTTCACTATCCGCGCATTTACCCCATAGCAATATTCCATAAGACATAATGTTATGGATCCAATAGTTTTGATTCATTCATTACTGCCCGTTTACACAGCAAAAACTTTGTAACACAAACAACGCTAACGAAGCATACTTAGTTACTTATAATTTATTCCTTCCAGATGATGAACTATAAAATGATCGCGTGGAAACAACACAAGGCCATCAGAGAGATGACAAAACGACAGCGGCAGCAGGACAACGCTATAGGTGATTGTTTTTTAATATTTAACAATTGAAAAGTACATAAGTTATAATATAGTAGATTATGATACTGTTGCATAATAAGGGTTCTTATAACACGAGTGTGTTCTATAGTATCACACGAGTGTTATAAGATCAAGTTATGTACAGTGTCATACACTACTTCATCTACTCTCATACTATAATACGTAAAACAATATTAATAAAAACCAAACTTTGTTTAAATATTGAAAAGATTTTTTAAATGTCAAATGTTAGCGCCAAGACGCAGACATCGATTGCTCATGCGTGTTGCGTCGCCGCGGACTCGTTCATTGAAACCTTTTTTTTAAGGTAGAGGTTCAACCTCCTCGGTCCAGCTGGAGGTTGTATAGGTGTATCGTTATGATTAAAAAGTTATATTATGATACAGGTGTCCATACTAGACCTGTATCGTAATAAAACTTTTAATTTTTTATTTTTGGCTTGTACGAAATGTTGTCATAAGAATTTTGGTTTCAGTTTTATAATCTTTCTATTATAGTATCAGAGTAGATAAAACTATAAAGACTATTCTATTATAGACTTTTATAGATTGTTTTTATAGATTATTTATTTATTGAGTCTATAATATCTTTGAGTCTTCCTAAATCTAATCGGTTGTTTTATAACAACGTAGACAAATTTTTATACTAAATATATGTAAAAGTAATTGTAAAATTATTTTCTAAATAATTTTATTATTACTTTTGTAAATGCTGACAAACTTTCAGCTGTTGGGTGTCACGGACTCTTGGGCATTATTTATTTATTTATTTGGACAGCCAGTTGTTGTTACATATAAAATTTACATATAATAAAAATAGAAACAAAAAAAAATAATAATTAACATGTACAACATATGGAGGTGTCACAACATGCACCAAAAAATTATTAAACAATGAACATTAGAAAAAAAAATTACATAAAATCTTAAGCATGTGATGTTAATAAATATTATTACATAGATTCTATTAGTAATTACTTGACTGGCCCGTTGGAGCGGTGGGTAGTGACCCTGCCTTCAGCTCCGTGGGTCGCGGGTTCGATTCCCGCCGAGGGCCAACATTTTCTGTAAATGAATTTGTTGGTCTTTGAGCCTGGGTGTATATTTGTATTTAAGTATGTATTTAAAAAATGTATAAGTATATATTCACCAGTTGTCTGTCCATAACACAAGTATTAAGTTACTTACTTTGGGGACGGACGACCGTGTGTGTAAGTGTCCCATATATTTATTTATTTATATGAAGGTGTCACAACATGCACCAAAAAATTATTAAACAATGAACATTAGAAAAAAAAATTACATAAAATCTTAAGCATGTGATGTTAATAAATATTATTACATAGATTCTATTAGTAATTACAGCAAAATAATCCTATCACAACTTCTTTTTTTTTATATTCACAGCCGACCTTAAGAAACGCATAGAGGAGTGCGATATCAAGTATAGTGAATTAACTCACACGAACCAAGCAGTCGGTGGAAAAGTTATTGCTGGTGAGTATTTTTTGAGTATTTTTTGAGTATTTTTTTGAGTATTTTTTGAGTATTTTTTGAGCGAGCTATATCCACACATTCTTATCTTCCAAGTCATCCTCAACAGTATAGTAGGCTTTCTGGATCAGCCCCTTTTTAACAGTGATAAAACAACTTTTATTGCGGATTATAGCAAAATAATATTCTCATTACTTTTGTAATGCCTAATTCCATAAATTGTCTGAATATTTTTGTCTGTCTATCTGTTCAGCGACCGCTGCAACTGAGGGTCCGTCGGGGTCGCAACCCCTACGACACTTTGGGAGTCAGATCAAGCTGGACCTCTCAGTGCTGCCTATCGGCACGTCCAAGAGGGGCCAGAACAAACGTGAGTGTCCTATATCAACCTTCAATAATACTAGACGGAAGACCAGATATCATTTTCCCTTATCCCACTCTAAGTGGGGTCGGCACATGTTATAAACATGCTGTCACATGATTTGGCTGCGTTTTTACGACCGGCCGCCTGCCTGACGTCAACTTATTTTAGTCATATTTGAACATCTTGGTAAGGAGGGTGGTCTATTCTACTAAACCGGATACCACACGGCGGGTCGACTTACCTTAGTCGCCTTTTACGACACCTCGGTAAGAAATGAGGTTGGTCTATTCTACTCAACCGGATACCACACGGTGGATCAACTTACCTTAGTCGCCTTTTACGACACCTCGGTAAGAAATGAGGGTGGTACTATTCTATTCAGCCGGATACTTCACGGCGTAGACGGAAGACCAGAGGATATAAAAAATTTCAGTTAATTTAGTGAAGTAATTTTGGCTAAATTATTTTACGTTTTAATTAAAATATACATCTCATAAAAGGGTGAATGACCGTACTCTATTACATTTTGTATGTAATGCATAACCTTGACCGAGAGAAAAGTTTGTGACAAGTGCGAAGGAGACAAAACTATAATATTATTATTTTCCCCCTGTTTTTTTAAACAAGAACGCCGCCTCAGTAAAGTCAACCTTTACTGACAAAGGAGGATGATCTATTCAGCCGGAAACCACGCGATAGGTCAACTTAACTTAGTCTTATTTTACGACACCTCGGTAAGAAAGAGGGTGGTATATTCTACTCAGCTGGATACCATGAGGCAGGTCAACTTACCTGAGTCTTATTTTACGACACTTCGGTAAGAAAGTGGGTGGTATATTCTACTCAGCTGGATACCACGAGCCAGGCCAACTTACCTTAGTCCTATTTTATGACACCTCGGTAAGAAAGAGGGTGATCTAATCTACTCAGCTGGATACCACGAGCCAGGCCAACTTACCTTAGTCCTATTTTATGACACCTCGGTAAGAAAGAGGGTGATCTAATCTACTCAGCTGGATACCACGAGCCAGGCCAACTTACCTTAGTCCTATTTTATGACACCTCGGTAAGAAAGAGGGTGGTCTATTCTACTCAGCATACCACGAGCCAGGCCAACTTACCTTAATCCTATTTTACGACACCTCGGTAAGAAAGAGGGTGGTCTATTCTATTCAACCGGATACCACACGGTTACATGTTAATTTGCGACACCTCAGTGTGAAATGAGGGTTGTCTTTTCTACTCAACTGTTATTTGTATTTTATGACATCTCAGTAAAAAGAGTGTGGTCTATTATACTCAGTCGGATACTACGGCGGTATCTGTAAAAATTAACCTAAATTCTTTCCCAGTGTTACCAAACATCAAACCGCGGAAAGCCCTCATAAAACTGCCCAGTATTTCCGAAGACTTGGACCCGAAGTCGGATGAGAACCCAGGACCTTCGACGTCAGGTCAGAGTACGAAATCGAAAAGCCAGTCGACCATGGCCAAGATAAGGGGCATCACCAACGAGATCCGCCATTTGTCGAATCTATCAAAGAATTTCGATGGGAAACTGAAACGCCCTATTAATTCCGAACAAGAGGATTCACCGAGGAAAAAGTTGAAGCTGGACTGATGACGTCACGGCTAACAATATATCGCGCGCTTAGTATTAAACAGACCTAATTTTAAAAAAAGCTGTTTTCTGGCCAATTGTGAGAAAGTTGGCTGAACCGATTGGTTGGTTGAAGCTGGACTGATGACGTCACGGCTTACAATATATCGCGCACGCTTAGTATTAAACAGACCTAATTTAAAAAAAGCTGTTTTCTGGCCAATTGTGAGAAAGTTGATACTAGACTGATAACGGCATGGGTGACAAATCAATATCTTAAATTGCAGTTTTGTATTAAACAGACCTAATTCAAAATAACCATTTGTCTAAATCTATCAACTAAAATTAAATAGACCTAATTTAAAAAAATGGTCATTTGTTGCCAATTGCTATAAAGTTGAAATTAGAGTGATGATCTCACATTTCAAGCTCAGTTGTTCTAGTTTTTTACTTTAGTATTGAACACTTTTTTTTAATTATTCATCCGATTGCTAACCGTGATTTCTAATATCATACGATTAAGTTCCGTTTGAATTTAGCGACTCCGAGTAATTGAAGTATTCTGCTTACTGAAACATTATGTAGGTAAGACCCCGATTAATAGTAAGAAATGGTAAATTATAAGCAGTAGATTATGATACTGTTGCATAATAAAGGTTCTTATAACACGAGTGTGTTCTATACCAGGGCTTCTTAAACTTTTTTATATAGCGACCCCCTTCAAGCTTAGTAAATTTTAAACGACCCCCTCCTCCATATAATGAAATATATATTAACCGTAGATGTAGATGTAATATCGGACTATTTTACAATGTAAATAACAGTTTTGCATTGCCACTTTTTCAAAAAATAGTTATAATAAAACTACAATAGTATTTTGTATGATTTTTATTTGCATTTATATTTGTACGTAGTGTGTATACTAATTTTAAAATTTTATTTATAATTGTTGTAAACTAACCAATCATAAATTTAATAAAATCTATTTAATTTAATTTAATGAAAAGGGGTAATGGAGGAACTTAGGAGGAGAAATATAAATAAATCTTTGTTAGAAAAGTTCTTTAAAGGACAGCTGCAGCCATGTAGTTGTATCAATAATGATTAAAAAGTATCAGATCTTTGCGACGCCTTTTGCTTTCAGTAGTCCCCCCCTGGGGGTCGCGACCCACAGTTTAAGAAGCCCTGTTTTATAGTATCACACGAGTGTTATAAGACCAAGTTATGTACAGTGTCATACACTACTTTATCTACTCTCATACTATAATACGTAAAACAATATTAATAAAAACCAAACTTTTTTAAATATTGAAAAGATTTTTTAAATGTCAAACGTTAGCGCCAAGGCGCAAACATCGATTGCGCATGCGTGTTGCGTCGCCGCGGACTCGTTCATTGAAACCTTTTTTTTAAGGTAGAGGTTCAACCTCCTCGGTCCAGCTGGAGGTTGTATAGGTGTATCGTTATGATTAAAAAGTTATATTATGATACAGATGTCCATACAAGACCTGTATCGTGATAAAACTTTTTAATTTTTTATTTTTGGCCTTTACGTAATGTTGTCGTAAGAATTTTGGTTTCAGTTTTATAATCTTTGTATTATAGTATCAGAGTAGATAAAACTATAAAGACTATTCTATTATAGACTTTTATAGATTATTTATTTATTGAGTGTATAATATTTTTGAGTCTTCCTAAATCTAATCGGTTGTTTAATAAATGCGCGTAGACAAATTTTTATACTATAAATATGCAAAAGTAATGAAAAAAAATTATTTTGACAAATAATTTTATTATTACTTTTGTATTATGGATATCCGCAAAGTAACGCCTAATTCTATAAATTAACTGAATGTATGTCAAAATATAGTGTCAAAATTCGCGATTACATTCTGTTTATTAAAAATTGTCTTATAATTGGTCTAACCTCATTAAATTTTAATTTTTTGTTGAAATTATAATTTCTCTGTACATTTAATAGATATAAGATAAATAATTATAGAAAAATGATAATTTAAAAACTTGCGAGAATATCAAAATCTTTTGATTCATTCCGCAATAATACACTATTTGTTGTGGACTATATCAAAATAATTTTGTTGTTCTTTGCTAATTAACATTTTATATTTTAAAATTATTGTTGGCCAGTTATTTATATTTTTATAGCGATAAATATTTGTGAGTCTTCCCACATTTATACGGTTTGAACGTTTAATGATTTAATGTAGATAGATACATGAATAAATTAAAAGATGGTCTTCTTCTTCTTCCTGCCCGTATCCCATTCTAAGTGGGGTCGGCACAACATGTCATAAACATGTTGTCACATGATTTGGCTACGTATTTTACGACCGGCCGCTTGCCTGACGTCAACTTATCTTAGTCATATTTTACGACACCTCGATAAGAAAGAGGGTGGTCTATTCTACTTAACCGGATACCACACGGTGAGTAAACTTACCTTAGTCGTATTTTACGACACCTCAGTAAGACATGAGGGTGGTCTATTCTACTCAGCCGAATACCACACGGCGGGTCGACTTACCTTAGTCGCCTTTTACGACACCTCGGTAAGAAAAGAGGGTGGTACTATTCTATTCAGCCGGATACCACACGGCGTAAATTAAAAGATGGTATTTATTCATAAATGTTAGAGATTCGTAAATACTTTATGTATTTTTAATTTTTTTTTTTACAATCTTATTCTTGAGGTCTATCTGCATTTGATCGCTTTTATAGCTTCACGTACGAGTGTAGGATGTATTTATTATTTTATAAATTTACTGATGATCTTTAAATACTTGATGTATTTTAAAATATATTTCCAAAATAGATAATATATGAATATTTTAATTTTGTTTTAATGCGGATTTGTTTAAGTAACTATTTTATATTTTGGCAACCTTATGGTATCGATAAGTCGTGAATAATTTTAAAAGAAACATATGTTTTAGAGCAATAAATATTATAATTAAAATGTTGTTTAAATTTTTTGTTTAAATTACATACTATATAAATAATTTTCTGAGTTTTTATAAACGTAAGTTTTAATTGTCGACAATGACTTTCGCTTTGTATTTTATAGCAACACAGTCATGAAACAAGAGTATCGCGCCCTTTTTGATTAAAATGGTGGCAACATTGTGTTATTGTTGTTTCTGGTGGAGTCTTTTTATTGATAAAACGTTTCAGTGACATTCAATCTGTGTTCGTTATTCAAGAGAAGTGTATTTTGGAGCGGTAATTGTGGTATTTCTATTATACCGTGTTATTGTAGAAAACGTCGTGTGGTATCCGGCTGAATAGAATAGTATCACCCTCATTGCTTACTGAGGTTTCGTAAAAGGCGACTAAGGTAAGTCGACCCGCCGTGTTGTTATCCAGCTGAGTAGAATAGACCAACCTCATTTCTTACCGAGGTGTCGTAAAAGGCGACTAAGGTAAGTTGCCTCACCCTGTGGTATCCGGTTGAGTAAAATAGACCACCCTCTTTCTTACCGAGGTGTCGTAAAATACGACTAAGGCAAGTTGACATTGACAGTTTATAACATGTTGTGGCGACCCCACTTAGAGTGGGATAAGGGCAGGAGTATGATGGACGTGTTATTGTAGACAGTGTGCGCTAACATAATTAAATTAATTTTAAATTTTTTTTCCATTCAAATACAAATAATTCTGCTTTAATTTAAATAACTAAACTCATTCTAGATATATATTGATACTTCTTTTAGGTCCGTCTGTGTATGTTGATATATGGCTTATTGTAAAAGACCATTATCATCCTCCTGCCCTTATCCCACTCTAAGTGGGGTCGACACAACATGTTGTCACATGATTTGGCTGCGTATTTTACCTTAGTCGTATTTCACGACACCTCGGTAAGAAAGAGGGTGGTCTATTTTGCTCAACCGGATACCTCGGTCAGAAACGAGGGTGGTCTATTCTACTCCGGATACCACGTGGCGGGTCGACTTGCCTTACTCGTAATCGCCTTTTACGACAGTTAGCCAATTGTAGATTATGATACTGTTGCATGATAAGGGTTCTTATAACACGAGTGTTTTATAGTATCACACGAGTGTTATAAGACCAAGTTATGTACAGTGTCATACACTACTTTATCTACTCTCATACTATAATACGTAAAACAATATTAATAAAAACCAAACTTTGTTTAAATATTGAAAAGATTTTTTAAATGTCAAATGTTAGCGCCAAGGCGCAAACATCGATTGCGCATGCGTGTTGCGTCGCCGCGGACTCGTTCATTGAAACATTTTTTTTTAAGGTAGAGGTTCAACCGGTCCAGCTGGAGGTTGTATAGGTGTATCGTTATGATTAAAAAGTTATATTATAATACAGGTGTCCATACACCTAAATAAAACTTTTTAATTTTTTATTTTTGTCCTGTACGTAATGTTTGTCATAAGAATTTTATTTCAGTTTCATAATCTTTGTATTATAGTATCAGAGTAGATAAAATATATAACCAGCATACCTAAGCATGGTTAAGGGTGCGAACTGTTATTAAATTTGAATATAAATATACGATTTTTTTACTCGTATTAAATAAATTTAATAACAATAATTCAACTTTGAACTATTTTATTTTTTTATTTACATTATATAACTTAAAATTAGCTATAAATAACTCTGACAAGAAGTTTTTTTTACAATACAATAATAGAAGGTTTTTTTATAATACAATAAAATATCTTGTTTTATTTGACCGTTTAGAACAACTTTTAAACGCAACATATTTATAATATTTTAGCATATTCGTCGATTCTCATATCAAAAGATTTTAGTATATATTTACAAATTTTAAATATATAAATGGAAATACCTGTGTGTATTTCCATAAAACAATAACGCCATACATTTATTATATCTTTTAATTGTATATTAAGCATTATACAGGTGGTACAGACCATGCGAGATTAATTTAAATTCCAGATACCTACATCTTAGCAGCCTAAATAAAAAATTCAGTTAATTTAGTAAAGTAATTTAGCCAAAGGAATTATTTTACGTTTTGAATAAAAGATACATGATATATAAGGGTGTATGACCGTACCACATTTCATTTCATATCGTATGTAATGCATGGACCTTGTGAAGTGCGAAAGTGCGAAGTAGACAAAACTATAATGTTATTGTTTTATTCTGTTTTTTGAACAATAAAGGTCATTCAACCATTACTTGTTAGCCAGATAACAAATTATATTTATTTTGTCTGAATTTTTAAAAAAAGTTATCTAATACATTTAAGTGATCAGTAGAATAATTCCACTGTATTCACTGTTACTTTTGTGTAGTAGAATAATTCCACTGTATTACTTTTATAAAAGTAAGGGCCTGTTATTATCCCACTTCTGAACACAAGCCTCCTGTATCCGGTTTTTTTTTGGTGAAAACGAATTCTTCATTGCGGGTATATAGGTTACGTATCCCCAAGCTGTGATAGCTCAACGGCGAGAACGTGCGAGAAAAACAAGAAGAAACTTAAATACATACAGATTCTTCACAAGAAAAAACTAAAATACATACAGATGACAAATTTAATCAAAGGTAAATAAAGACATGAAATAAATAAATATATGGGAGACTTACACACACGGTCCTCCGTCCCCAAAGTAAGTAACTTAATACTTGTGTTATGGACAGACAACTGGTGAATATATACTTATATAATTTTTAAATACATAAATACAAATAAACACCCAGGGTCAAAGAACCAACAAATTCTTTTAAAATAAAAATGTTGGCCCCCGGCGGGAATCAAACCCGCGACCCGCAGAGCTGAAGGCAGGATCACTACCCACTGCGCTAACGACCCAGATAAAATATATAAACTTACAAACGGGCAGGGAAGTAACTTCGTATGACAGCTTAAGTGACTATAAAGCGGACAAAGTTTTAATTTACATAAGTTTCATAAGAAATCTAAATTTTTGCTTTTAAAATATTTAACATAATTGCTTCTGCGTGCTTTAATTTTATAGAAATAGCTCTTAAAATTTCGAATCCATATATATCACAGTTATATAATAATATTATGTCAATTCGCGATAGGATCTCATCACTATATATGTGGTAACTTTAAGAGAATCCTCTCAGTTTATTTTGTTTTCGATAACAATCGATAGTGTTATGTAATCGTGATTGAAATTCAAGCGAACAGTCGCTATCAGATAGTAACAATCAATGCGATTGTATTAAGTCGTAAGGTTTTAGTTTTTATTTTGTTACTGTGCCGCCGTATGGTATCCGGCTGAGTAGAATAGACCACCTTTCTTACCAAGATGTTGTAAAATACGACTAAAATAAATTGACCTCAGGCAGGTCGTAAAATACCTAACCAAATCATGTGACATGTGATAACGTGTTTATAAAACGTTGTACCGAGTACCGGCTTATAGTGGAATAAGGGCAAGAGGACTTCATTCATACTAACAGCGCTAGCGTATAATTTTTTAATAGATAATATCTTCTAAATTTTTATTTCATTCATATGGTCTAAAGTACATTTTGATCTAAATTAAATAGCGAAAATAACGAACGTATTTATTTAGATATTGAACAGAAGAAAATAGTCTTGAAAATAACGTAATATTTTTAATTGAAATTTATAAAGAGCTTGTGTTTATCATAATAGATAGAGATATTTTTGTATTCTTTTTGGAGATCTACATATATCTAGTCCATTTTTTTAACATTTCAATTCCGGTAAAAAATTGTGACACATTGAATGCCACGCAGGCGCCGTGTGGTATTCGGCTGAGTAGAATAGATCACCTTCATTTCTTACCGAGGTGTCGTAAAAGGTGACTAAGGTACGTTGACCCACCGTGTGGTATCTGGTTTAGTAAAATGGACCACCCTCCTTACCGAGTCGTAAAATACGACTAAGGTAAGTTGACGTCAGGCAGGCGGCCGGTCGTAAAAACGCAGCCAAATCATATTATAGCATGTTTATAACATGTTATGCCGACCCCACTTAGAGTGGGATAAGGGCAGGAGGATATAATTGATTGCCACGCGGGCGTAGCCCCTTTGCACAGCTAGTACATATTATAAAAAAAAGTCCTAAAAAACTGTATGTATGTTATCGATTTTCTCAAAATCTACTGAACAGATTATTGTACGGTTTCTACCTAAAGATTCTGTTGTCGCCAACTTCCCCTTTGTATTTTATAGCAACACGGTCGTGAAACAAGAGTATCGCGCCCTTTTTGATTAAAATGGTGGCGACAGTGCCGTTGTTGTTTCTGGTGCAGTCTTCCTATTGATAAAACGTTTCAGTGACATTCATTCCGTGTTCGTTATTCAAGAGAGGTGTATCTCGGGAATTGTGATATTCCTATTATATCGTGTTATTGTTGAAGGTACGCTCACAATTTAACTCGATTCTTAAGAAAGGTTTAGGTTGAATTCGGTAAGGAAAAATTTACGCGGGAAAAACTTTGTGACACTGATTATTACGCAGGCGAAGCTGCATGTACTGCTAGTACAGTACATTTGTATTCTTGCTTAAAGTTAAAGCTAAGGAAATTAAGTATTACATAATAACTTAAAGGCTCAAGTCTGTGTAAAATGTTATATAAGTAGAAATGTGATATATCTTGTCAGATATTATCTGCAGTGAAAATAACCTTAAACGGTTGACAGTATAATGGGCTAATTGTGTAACATTATGTAAGGAAGGAAGTGTTAAAATGTCACTTTAAAATCGTAAAATGGCATTGACTTTCTAGCAATTTCACTTTCGTCTAATGGCGGGAAAAGTGATATATATTTTCGTTACAAAATTCCGTGCGTTCATTTTGAGTTTTGTCTTTGAACCAGTGTTACTGTATCATGGACGTAGTATATATTGTATTCTTTATCCAAGTACTGTATACTCTGTGACGTAAAGAATTACATAGTCATAGATTAAAGAGATCTTTATACAATAAAATTTAAAATCGTAAAATGACATTGACTTTCTAGCAATTTCACTTTCGTCAAATGGCGCGAAAAGTTATATATATTTTCGTTACAAATTCCTCGTGTTCATTTTGAGTTTTGTCTTTGAACCAATATTACTGTATACTCTGTGATGTAGGTAAAGAATTACACGTGTCATAGAGATCTTTATAAAATCTAGTCTATGGAATAATTTGTGTATACATAGTGTAAAGACGCATGGTAACTATCATAATGTAAAATTTTACTCAGCATTGAAGCCATTTTCTCAAATAGCTTACTTCATTTTGCTGCGAACTGACAAGATTTTGGCGACTGACTTGAAAATGCTGATGGAATATAACTTATGAAACTACATTACTCTATCTTATTTGTGCTCTATAGTATGATATTCTAATTATATACATAAAATAATAATATTAGCTTCTAGCATACGTAAACAAACAACCATTTACATTTAATACTAATGTGTAATACTAACACTGATGTTCAACCATTTCATAATAAATATTTATATTTCTTGTGTTTTATTTTGGCTCATACTAGTTTAAATACAATTTAATTATCATAAATATTAAATAGTTTAATATTAAACTTAATTTTTGAATCTACTGTATATTCTAGAAGATTTTATCACAATTAATAATCTTGTTTGCAAAATATATTATCAAATCTTATATTGTTACATTAAAATTTATTAGCGCCATCTATTACAGAATAGACTAACTACAATGTTCAGTCTTGTTTATCGTAATTTACATAACTTATAACAGATGACGCTTGTGTTCTATTTATGCAGTGTTAATATTTATATAATATCTATTTCTTATAATCCTTGATGAAAGCAATATAACTGTTTAATTACACGTACTATGGAATTTGAAAAAAATAACGCCTGAAAGGGTGGTCTGTTTTACTCAACCGGACACTACACGGCGGGTCAATTTAACTTAGTCGTCTTTTACGACACCTCGGTAAGAAATGAGGGTGGTCTAAAACACTATTTTTGCCGTAAATTGTCAAGTCAGCGTATTTTATTCAGGGAACGGGTAGCCTCGAGATATTTTAATACCTGGGATCGATCCCAACTACCTAATTTTTTTTTTTTTTTAAAGGATTATAATTAAAATATTATCACGGATTTTAGCCCAAATAATTACAATATTACTTTTGTATTACGGATCTCTGCAAAGTAACGCTTAACTCTATAAATTATATGTGTTAAGTACCTAATTTAACCATAATTCTTGACGTGCGACGTATAAAGTCGAATGTTAACATCAGTTTGCTTCAACAGTGACTTTATGCGTCTCACGTCGAGAATTATCTACATAAATTTCGTTGTAGTCCTTAGCCGTACGGTATCCGGCTGAGTAGAATAGACCCAAAAAGCGCAAAGTAATATATTGTATGGTATGGAGAATGGAGTCTATATCCAGCAATGGACGTTAAAAGGGTGATGATGATGAATCTATTGCAAGTGATCATAAGATATATCAGCGTGGTATCCAGAGGGACCTGCGGAATAGTTAACCAGTTGCATTCGGCCATCAGGTAGGAGGACGTGGTAGGCTCCTTTTGTACTCTTTCCTTTTTTAGCTTCGCTGTGGCCGTAAAAGTTACCGCTGTTTTCGTCTTGAACTCGATAACCAAACTCGTAATTTGCCGCGTATTGGAGCTGGAAAATAAAAGGTATTTATTTGGATTATTCTGGAATTTATTTAATAATAAATACAAATATATGGCCGAAACAGAGATGGATGGATTGTGTGAAAAATGATATGCATGTTAAAGGAGTGGCACCAGAGTTGACGAATGATAGAGGAGAATGGAAGAAGACGCATTGAGCCGACCCTACTTAGAGTGGGATAAGGGTAAGAGAATGATGATGACAAATATATGGAACATACAGACGGCCCCCAAACTGACTTAATACTTGTGTTATGGGTGAGAAACTGCCGGTTAATATACATATAAAGTTTTAAAAATAAAAAGTTGTGATAGCCCAGCGGTGTTACCATGCGACTCTTTCGAGGCGTCACGAGTTCAAACTCAAAAAGATTTTTTAAAAACTTATGTGTCTAATTGATAATTGCAATTTATCACACGCTTCTTGGTAAAGGAAAACGTCGTGAGGAAACCAGCATATATATAGAAAATTCCTGGGATATGAGTATTCAAATTCAAAATATTCTTTATTCAAATAAACTTGTAAACAAGTGCTTTTGAATCGTCAACTCTACTGCTGGTTCGGAAAGCTGTTCCTACCGAGAAGAGCCAGCAAGAAACTCGGCGGTTGCTCTTTTAAAAATATAATTCTTAATACTATTTACATTAAGCCGTTACTGTCTTGTACAGGTTCAAAGAGAGCTATATCCACACATTCTTATCTTCTAGATAATCTTCAAGAGTATAGTAGGCTTTCTGTATCAGCATCTTTTTAACAGTGTTTTTAAACTGCTGTAAGAATGTATATATGGGACACTTACACACACGGTCGTCCGTCCCCAAAGTAAGTAACTTAATACTTGAGTTATGGGCAGACAACTGGTGAATATATACTTATATATTTTTAAATACATACTTAAATACAAATATACACCCAGGCTCAAAGGCCAACAAATTCATTTATAGAAAATGTTAGTCCTCGGCGGGAATCGAACCCGCGACCCGCGGAGCTGAAGTCAGTATCCACTGCTCCAATGGGCCAGTCAATGTATGTAGGATACATCACAATCCGCATTGGAGCAGCGTGATGGGTCTAGACTTTAAACCTTCTATCCAAAAGAGTGGCCTACATCTAGCAGTGGAATAGTAACAAGACGTTACTTTATGATAAAAGCAAGTTAATATCTAAGGATCAGAAATTTAATTTTTCCCACAATCATCTTCCTGCTCTTATCCCACTCTAAGTGGGGTCGGCACAAAATGTTATAAACGTGCTGTCACATGATTTGGCTGCGTTTTTACGACCGGCGTCACCTTACCTCTGTCGTATTTTACGAAACCTCGGTAAGAAAGAAGGTGTTTTATTCTACTAAACCGGATACCACACGGCGGGTCGACTTACCTTTGTCTCCTTTTACGACACCTCGGTAAGAAATGAGGGTGGTACTATTCTATTCAACCGGATACCACACGGCGTAAATTTAATTTTTCCCACGAAGTCATATAAACATTAATAAAAAGTTTACAACGTATATATAGAATTCTTTAACTAGAAATTAAGGATTCTAAACATTCAATTCAGTGTTTATTTCAATATCATCCTCGATTGGCTATATCAGGTATGGCAAACCTTTTAACGCTTGAATAAATTACATATATAATGTTGTTTTTTTTTTCACTTATTATTAGCATTTAGGATAACCTCTGTGATGTTTATTTTAAGTAGTGTTATTTATTAGATAAGATTGTTAAATAAATTAATAAAAAAATGTTTTGAAAATGAAGTTGATAGCATTTTTCTGTTTGGACATGAGAGACAACAAGACATGACAAGACATGTCAAGATGGGACAATTTTTAATTCAAATTATTTCTCACATTGAGAATAGACATGGAATCTTCAGTAATAAGTTAATTAATAGTTTTACCAGCGATATTTATAATATATTAAAGTGCCAAATACGTGCTTTTTTCAATGAGGAAACGGGATATTTTTATCATGTATTATATCCCGGTATATAAGCTTTAATTTTACCAAACTTCATCAATATCGGTTTCACGGATTAGCTTTGAAAGACAGAGATTGACGGACAGATGGATTTGTATAACAATGTTTGTATAATACGTATAGGATCATAGGAATATTAATCCTGTAGACTTAACCATAGACTGCTAAGTATTAAGTCTAATTACAACTAAACATAAATGATTTAGTCTTATTAATTTTTATTAGATTACTGCAAAAACAAAGAATTATACTAAATCGTACTAAATTCTTGTGTATAATTACGTTTAAAATTAAAACGCACATTAAATTAGAATACTTTGAATAAGAATATAAATTATTTAACTCTGGAAGTTTAGAACAATGTTTGAAATGGAATTCTAAATTGTCGCTTATCACTTAATTATGTGTACATTTTTACGTCTATAACTAGATTAAAAGTTCTTAGTCTATGGTTTGTTTTTAAAATGTGATTAAAAAGAGTTGGAAACAATGTTATTTGCGAAAATCATAAACTTAGAAATGCATTCTAATGGAGATATACTATCTTTCATAATAAGTACAAATATTGAATATGGATAAAGATTGACACATCTGTTTCCATTTTTCGTTGACATTAATTAATTGTGATGGTGTCAAAAGTTTGCCTCAAATCAAAATAAAGATCAAGGTTGTAAGAGAAAGTTTCGGCCTCAAATTTTATTGCAAATATTACAATTAAATAATTATCTTAATATTATTACTAATTTACCAATTGAAAATTACAGTTAATGCTTATATATAAAGACTTAAATGTTAAAAACTGCGTGAATTTAACTATGTTTTATATTTGATGAAATTGATTTACGCCGTGTGGTATCCGGCTGAATAGAATAATACCACCCTCATTTCTTACCGAAGTGTCGTAAAAGGCGACTAAGGTAAGACGACCCGCCGTGTGGTATCCGGTTGAGTAGAATAAACCATTCTCTTTCTTACCGAGGTGTCGTAAAAGGCGAATAAAGTAAGTTGACCTACCGTGTGGTATCCGGTTTAGTAGAATAGACCACCCTCTTTCTTACCGAGATGTCGTAAAATACGACTGAGGTAAGTTGAAGTCAGGCAGGCGGCCGGTCGTAAAAACGCAGCCAAATCATGTGACAGCATGTTTATAACATGTTGTGCCGACCCTATTTAGAGTGGGATATGGGCAGGTAGATGATGAGTGATGAAATTAAGTTATTTTAACTTACATAACTAATGAAAATATTATTTTGCTATAATCTGCGATAAATGGGATCGTTTGGATCCGGGGAATCTATTTATTGCAGATTATAGCAAAATATTTTTTTAATTAGTTTTGTATTATGGACCTCCGCAAAGTAACGCCTAATTCAATAAATTCTTCTAACTTTTTATAGGTAAACCTAGTCAAAAATAGTTATTAATGTTAACAAAATTCTAATAACTAGTTACTAGGTTTATAGACTTTACTTTGCGGAGATCTATAATACAAAGTTAACAATGAAATTATTTTGCTATAATCCGTGATTAAGTAAATAGAAAATCCGCGATAACGCATCATCAGGAGATAGACTCCGCGACAAAATCGCAAAGAAATCGCAATGAAAAACATCAGATAAGGTTTAAAACCGCAAATGAATGATTAGAATAAATTTTGCGGTTGCGGGAGTAAAAACATGGCGAGTAAAAGTCTTTTTAAAAAACTATTAATTTATTACACAAAAATGAAAACTACGAGACTTTACTAGCTGAAAGCAAGAATACAAGTTAAGTTTGATTTTATTTAATCACTACAAAGTATAAAACAATTTCGCTTATCCTGTCTGTCCCTATGTCCCTATATCCCTATGTATGCTTAAATCTTTAAAACTACGCAACAGATTTTGATGCGTTTTTTTAATAGACAGAGTGATTAAAGAGGACGGTTTATATGTATATATATAAACATATAAACGTATAAATAACATTCAATATGGAATAGAGAAATACTGTAATTTTTGAGGTTTCTAATGTGATGTCGAAAATAATTACATTTTTTTTCGCTTACATTGCAAGTATTTGTACACCTTGAAAAGGTCTACAGACAACTCCGCGATAGTATATGTCTATCTCTTATGGATAACCCATAATAGCATTTTTTGTCATGTATCTACCCAGGTTTTTAAGCTAGCCAGCTATTCTGTTTCATTAGCGCACGGTCTATAACTAATTTTAGACGCCATATTTGATTTTTTTGTTAATAAATACGTAATATACGCCGTGAAAGCGTGCGAAAAGCTTTTTGCTGCCAATTATTCTAGACTATGAGAAAAATTTCGCGTAAATATGTGTTATAGGTATAATTTTAGATTAAAAATATTCTCTATTCAAATCTATTGTTACAAGTACTTGAACCGTCAAATTTCGGTTAACGAGAAAGATTAGCAATACATTCGCGATTTTTTTTAAACAATACAGGTATCTTAATATTTAAATGAGTTATTGTATATCTATACTAATATTACAAAGAGAAAAAAATTTGTTTGTATATTTGTAATGTTTTCACATAAAAACTACTGGACCGATTTGAAAAATTCTTTCACCATTGGAAAGCTGCATCTTTACTGAGCAACATAGGCTATATTACATAAAAAAATAGGGATCCGTAATAAAAATGTAATAATGTGTAAAAAATTTGTCATAAAAATCTCTCATCGCATGCGCTGCGGACACTATTGATGATATAGCAGCAGTTTAAAAACACTGTTAAAAAGAGGCTGATACAGAAAGCCTACTATACTCTTGAAGATTATTTAGAAGATAAGAATGTGTGGATATAGCTCTCTTTGAACCTGTACAAGACAGTAACGACATAATGTAAATAGTATTAAGAATTATATTTTTAAAAGAGCAACCGCCGAGTTTCTTGCTGGCTCTTCTCGGTAGGAACAGCTTTCCGAACCAGCAGTAGAGTTGACGATTCAAAAGCACTTGTTTACAAGTTTATTTGAATAAAGAATATTTTGAATTTGAATTTTGAATTTGAATATAGGTATTTAACAAATTATATATTTGTTATATATATATAATTTATGGTCCGACTTAGTAGACTTTCCACTGCAATGAGATCGGTGTGTACGCGGATGAAACCGCGAAATATTCCTAGTAGATATATATTTTTTGATATGGGTTCTGGGAGACTAAAATCGATCAAGCTAGGTTTCATTAAAAAAATTTCCCTGTTTTAGGGAAAATGTTAAAATTTACGTTGAAATCAAATTTAAAGTCATGGTAGCTCATTTGGGGAACGGGCAGTCTTACAGAAGTGACAGTACCTAGGTTCGAGCCCCACATGACCAAAAAATTTTTCAATTTTCATTTTTAAAAAAATATCGAGCTAGGCTATGTCACCCTGGTACTCTCTAATTATAGCAAAATAAACCTTTTACGAAATAATATCTTATTTTAATTGCTCTCAAATCGTGATCTATTATGTAGTAAGTAAGTAGCGGCCTGATACTATTCAACTGCTGAGAATAGGCCTCTTCTCTCCGTTTTTGGAAAAGTTTGGAGCTAAGACCTACCACGCTGCTCCAATGCGGATTGGTAGGTTACACATATCTCCAGAATTCTCTAGAAATATGCAGGTTTCCTCACGATGTATTCCTTCACCGAAAAGCGTGTGATAAATTGCAATTATCAATTAGACAAGTTTTCACAGAAAAACTCGTTGGTGTCTGCCCGGGTTTGAACCTGTGACCTCCTCGAAAGAGTCGCACGGTGTTACCGCTGGGCTGCCTTTTATTACGTAATGACGGCTAAAACTCTTTATAATTGCGACATGTCACTTTTTGCACGCACACCAAAAGTTCGCAACCCCTGGCTTAGATAATGGTATTAGGTAACTTCTAAAACGATGTAACTTTCTTTACGTCTTGTATCTGGATACGAATAGAAAGTGTACACTGGTCGCGTATTGAATTGAATTCATGGTGTTGAATTAACATATATGTTTATTTCATTACATATACGCACTTATGTGACAATATGTGACCCCCGAATGCCCATAAGACTTAAGGGGAAAATTTATAAAACGGTCATTAGACCTGTCGTAATGTATGGATCAGAATGTTGAGCAATAAAAGGAAAGGATGAAAGAAATGTGCATGCGAATGAGATGAGAATGTTAAGGTGGATGTGTGGTGTGACAAAACTTGATAGAATATGCAATGAGTATGTTAGGGGAAGTCTGAAAGTTGCGCCCATTACAGAAAAGATGAGAAGTGCGAGACTAAGTTGGTATGGTCATGTAATGAGGAGGGATGACAATCATGTGACCAAAAGAGTTTTAAATATGAATGTGGTTGGATGTATGGCTAGGGGGAGGTCGAAAAAAAGATGGGTGGATTGTGTGAAAAATGATATGCATGTTAAAGGAGTGGCACTAGTGTTGACGAATGATAGAGGAGAATGGAAGAAGAAGACATATTGTGCCGACCCCACTTAGAGTGGGATAAGGGTAAGAGAATGATGATAGGCACTTACTGACTTTTAGCCGCAACTTGGTTCGCGTGGACTCTTGTAATAAACAGTAGCTTCTGTCACTTTCCAACCCTAAATATCTCCATCACGAAATTCCGATCGATTCCGGGAATTTCGATTTCTCGAGAGCATAGTTTAATTATTTTAGTAATAACCCGGATTACTTATATTACTTACTAGTAATAGCCAGCGGCTCTGCCCGCGTGGAAAGATTAAAACCGTAATATAGTCTTTTGATAACCATAAAAATGGTTAAAGTGGGTAAACCTTAAAAGCCATATGCTGTCGCGGACTTTTATTTAGAACTTTTAAAGGGGAATAATTTTGTAGTACATTATTTTTAAATAACGTTGACCATTGCACACAGTTTTATACTATCGCAATGCCATCCTTGCAAATGTAGCATAAATATGTATATATAAATAAAATAAAAAATAATAATAAAAAAAAAAATTTACTCAGCGCACGCAAGGAAAGCTTTAAATGTTGCCGTTTTCGTACTATTTTTTATTGCTGCTCCTCTCCTATTCATCTTAGCGTGATGTTATATGGTCTACAGCCTTCATTGATAAATGGACTAACTTAGACGCAAAGAATTTTTCAAATCGGTCCAGTAGTTCCTTAGATTAGCGCGTTCAAACAAATCAACAAACAAACTCTTCAGCTTTATATATTAGTATAGATTTCTCATACCCAAGTTGAGAAACTGTGAAGAATTTTTATAGTGCTATATTAATATCAGTCTAACCTTTAAAATACGATATACAGTACGCAATGAAGCAGTTAAAAAAATGAATAAATCTGTGTTTTAATAACCATAGTTAAAGATTATTTATTGTATAAGATATAACGAGGCACGTTTGCCAATAATTTCTCAATTTGAAACGCGAATTTGAAAATGAAAACGAGCTATGTAAATTTCATGGTCAAATATCGATCGAAAATACAGAGTTGACGCCTATTACTACGCCTAGGTCCTCGTAAAGGCGCGAAAATCATTTGTCTCTATACACGTTTTTATAACAAAATTCCTCAACATCATACAACTTGCCTTTACACAAGTTTAGAGATTATCTTAAAACAATGCTGCTACATAAAGCTTGATATACAATTGAGGATTATTTAAGTGATAGTAACATATCTTAACTGCACTCAGTTACGCATACAGCAGCAAAGATTATCTTGTAACCATCAATCAAATTGTAATTATTTTTTTGTTGGAAAGATTATCCGCCGAGTTTCTTGCTGGTTCTTCTCGGTAGGAGTTACTTCCGAATCATTGGTAGCTTCTTTAACATTTGACGAATCAAAAGTATTGAAAGCAGTCCACTTGAATAAAGAATATTTTTTTATTTGAATACACCATACGGTTTAGCTGGTAAAGAAGAGAAATCTGTTATTTCACACTATCACAAGCTCAACAATCGTTTCGCCCCGCAACCGAAGCATCATCAGGAGATAGATTCCACGATAAAATCGCAAAGCTTTCCGATTGAGTGGTGATAGAGATTTATGCGTGTTTTTACGAATCCTGCATGTTTTAGGTATGAAAACGGATAGTCCATTCAACATTTAGCATTATATATATTTTCTATTTTACTTCATCGCGAATTCATCTTCTCTCTGCCCTTATCCGACTCTAAGTGGGGTCGGCACACATGTTATAAATATGTTGTCACATGATTTGGCTACGCATTTTACGACCGGCCGCCTGCCTGACGTCAGCTTACCTTAGTCATATTTTACGACACCTCGGTAAGTAAGAGGGTAGTTTATTCTACTCAGCCGAATTTACTATTTACTCTATATCGGATTATAGCAAAATAATTATATTATTACTTTTGCTTAGTTATTATTTTATGTTAGGAAGTCGAAAGACGGAAGGGCATTCCACACGTTATCTGTGCCTGGGAATTAAGGAAGAGAATTTATTTGTTCGCATTCGTGGGATTTCGATCATGTGGGCGTTAAATCTGTTGTCACTAAGTGGTATTGTATATAAATAACGCAGCATATTACCCAGTTTACTTTTTTTCTGAAATATCTCACGTTTAGTATTAAAGTGACTTAATTCAAAATTAGCCTTAACTTAATGAGATACTCCGCTATGTACTATTAAAAAAGCTAGTCTTTTCTCGTTCTTCCAAAGCTCTCTTTAACATTCACGAGTTTCGTAGACGCTACGCTTTATTGCTTGTGACAAAACAACTTCTTTAATTAGGTCACTTTAATACTAAGCTTGCGATTTATTCAATGATCGTGATGACATAGATATCTTCCCGCCGTGTGGTATCCGGCTGAATAGAATAGTACCACCCTCTTTTCTTACCGAGGTGTCGTAAAAGGCGACTAAGGTAAGTCGACCCGCCGTGTGGTATCCGGCTGAGTAGAATAGACCACCCTCATTTCTTACCGAGGTGTCGTAAAAGGCGACTAAGGTAAATGACTCACCGTGTGGTATCCGGTTCAGTAGAATAGACCACCCTCTTTCTTATCGAGGTGTCGTAAAATACGACTAAGATAAGTTGACGTCAGGCAGGCGGCCGGTCGTAAAATACGTAGCCAAATCATGTGACAACATGTTTATAACATGTTGTGCCGACCCCACTTAGAGTGGGATAAGGGCAGGAAGATGATGGTGACATAGATATCTTCCATGACTCTATTGATACTATTAAAAAGAAAAGGTGCTCTTAATATTAATCTTAAAATTTAAGTAAAATTAATTAAAAAATATGAAAACTAAAGTAGAATTTTGCAACTTTCGGTTTTTATAATTGTATAATTTAAAATATGTATTTGTAATAATTTACGTATGGTACCCCTTGTAAGCATGCTAGGTTCACATCTAGAAGACAATAATTATTTATTATATTAATTATGTTGAATTTTTTAAAATCCTCAATTGTATGTCAGTTTTGTGAACTAAATAAAAAAAAATAAAAAAAATGATAAATTCACTATGCAAGATAACGATAAGCTCAACACTGTACAAAACTGTCTAATTTTTAATCAATTTATTTGAACTTTAAAAGTTTGTAAATTAGCGATGTATTTTTGACCTTTAGTAGATGGGCAAAAGCCTTTTAACATAATTAATATAATAAATATGTTGAACAACAAATTAAATTATAAAACATGTTTTAATTAAACATTAAAATTTATTACTATTTATTCTATTATTTAAACCGTTTGTACATAACTTCGCAAATTGAGCGACTATTTTTAGTTCTATCCGAATTTCTAATATTGAAGTAAGCAAATAATAACTAATTTTAAATAAAGCCGTTTTATGACATATGTATAACCGGTTAAGCTATGTTTAACACATTTAAATAAACTTATGTATTTAATAAATAACTTAAGTAATTAATAAATGACTTTGATCTTATTTTTACATAATTGTTAATGATTTCATTTAATTAGTTTGAAACGTGAATAAGTCTAATTAATATGACTTTTATTTATTTATATACAAATTTACATTATATTTTTAAATATTCTCTGTATATACAAAAAAAAACATTTAAAAATATAAAAAATTGTTAACCACAGGGAGCGGAGAAAGTACTTACTTATTATTATTTTAAGACATTGGTCGAGGCTCTTCGCTATAAGACCGACACAACAATTGGAAAAATTGTTGTTGAACATTCCACATAGCGGTTATCTCTTTAGCTATAATTAATTATTATTGTCATCGACTCTGGCATGGTCCTACTATGTGAGATAGCTTTTTGCTTAAGTTGTTTACGGCGGTGCATTTGATATACTAATCTAGTGACTGCCAAGAAGTCTTATAATTTAAAGATTATGTTAACGATATAAAATTCAAACAAAGAACTTTATGAGATATATAAATGCGTGCCTAAGCAAATTTATGAAGCTTATATAAATTATTTCTTACATGTCTGAAAGGATTTCTTTTTCTATGTCTCCTTGGGTAATGTGGAACTTTTTTACTTTTACCTCCTTTTGGGAGTTGAAACACATCTAAGTGTTCAATGTTTAAATTATGGTGACCGATAAGTTCCTTTAACTGTGACTGAGTTAACATATACACCGGTTCGATGATACTTTGTAAATTACTTAACGTGTTAACCGCCGGTAGTTCGAATTTAGCGTGAATATAATTTTGTGGATTGAATATAGTTGGAGAAGCACCATATATAGGAACACCATAAGAAGTAGAGGGTGGTCCATAGAATTGGGTTGGATTACGTGGTGTTGGACGTCGAAAATGGCGTATTTTGTTAGAAAAACTTCCCTTAGACTCCAATTGGTAAGAGGGTGCGTAATTTGGATATTTAGAGGAGCCGAAATCATAATCCGGGGACGTGAAATCGTCGTATAAATAGTCATCGTCTTCGTAAATAGATTCATATCGTTGATAGGGTTTTTTAATTTTCACAGGATAGTCGTAGTCAGTATAGTCTGTCGCTTCGCCGACCGGAAAGCTGGGCGGTAAAAAAACTTGGAAATCGTTCGCGCGTTTCTTGTTAAACGGATTTAATCTTATAAGGGACTCGGACGTGGGTGTGTCGGATATATTAGCGGTAATACTTGACTCTGTTGATGTTTTTTCATCTACAAGAAACGGCTCGGTTTCTAACTCTGAGCGTTTAGTCCTATTCAATGGTTTAATACTTACATTTTCATCTCCGTAAGCGGATGTTTCTGTGCCGTCTTCTGATAAATGTTGAACGCCTGTAGCCTCCGTGTGATGTAAGTAGCTTTCACTTTTGCTATCATCCGTTTTATAGTACGGCTGATATCCGTATGTCAATGATTTGTAGTGCGGTTCTTCTTTAACATAGTACTCTTCTTTAACGTCTTTCGGTGCAAGTCCAGCGCTTATTGTTTGACTAGCAACTTCAACTTTGTAATAATTATTACTTTTAGTTGTCGTAGTATGCATTGGTGTCATTGTTGGTTGGATATTTGGTATTTGTGGTCCTTTATTTGGGTCTTCTATATCATCCACCTCTTCTGTTATAGGTGTGTGGTCTTTAACTGTATATTGACTGTATGCACTCGCATAAGAACTTGGTGATTGTGTATATTTTAAATGGTCCAAATTTTGGTTTAATAATTGTTTTTTAGGGTCCGTTAAGTAGAAATAGAAGTCTATTGGTTGATCACTGCTTGTATCTGTGCTTTTGCCATAATTTAGTAGAGCATTAAATCCTGTTAGTTGTTCAGAGGGACTCTTTTTTAATAGTGAATTTAGAGCTTTTATATCTTGTACTGTGTTGAAATTGTCTGATTGTTTTGGGTAAGTTTGTTTCGCGTCACTAGGTATAGCTAGTGTATAAAGTTTAGGAGACGTTTGCTCTTGAAATTGTGTTACGTCATTGTTGCTATTTTTTATTATACCATCCTGACCGTAACTTGGACTTTGCGATGCATAGACAGTTCTGTAACTGTTAGGTTCTAAATTTTGATGGTAGTCGGCTGAACCGTATGACCTATGGTTTCTATTTCGAGCATCTTTTATAACTGCATCGGCTTTGATAATTTTTGTTGGTTCTGTTTTTTGGTAAAACGACCCTCTTCTCGGAAGTTCCTGCCTTTGGTTTTGACCTCTACGTGTTGGCCTAGAAGATACGTTTTGCGTTGTTTTAGATGGGCCTTCAGGATTTGGCGTTTTCTTTTTATTTTGTACCACCCTCTGTCTAGTCGGTCGTCTTTCATTTATCGATGGTGCATTGGTTACAGGGTTGTCTTTTAAAGTAGCTTGCTGCTGTTCCAACGCCATTTGATGGCTTTCCTGTGATTCGTGGTATGCCTTCATATAGCTATCTATTATTTGGGGGCCCGTTGACCACCTCTGTGATTGGGCTTTGAGCTGCCGAATTCTCTCAGCGTTGAACATCGCTTGTTGATTGTTTGCGTGTATTCGTGCATTGCGTTTAGAATTTCCAGCTAATGGATTACCGTATGGTAAAATTCCAGGGCTGTTTGATATCCTTACGTTGTCATCTATTCTTGCTTGTTCGTTGATGGTTTCAAAGACTGGTTTATTTGATGATATGTAATGTACTGTGGTTAGGAGTATAATCACGATTGATTGGGTATTCAGATTGAGTTGCGTCATTTTACCTGAAAAGAAAATAGTTAATATTAATGCATTGTAAATTTAACAATCTAGAGAATATATGGAAAATGAAACATTTGGAAAAATAAATGCCATAGTTAATAGATTTGCTTAGTTAACAGTATTTTAAAGAGAAACCTCTAGATCGTTACTTCTAGAGTGAGATTTAATTTAAATCCTTCCAGCTTCGTGCAAGACTACAGCTTAATTATGTAAATTAAAAATATTTAAAGATTAACCGCCAAGTATCATGCTGGTTCTTTTAGATAAGAGCAACATTACGAACCAGTCTTTATCAATCACATTGTTCCTTGACGATTCAAAAGTGCTTGAAAAATCTTATTTGAATAAAGATTATTATGATTTGAATTTTAGCTACATACTTCTAGCGAGAGACTTGGTAAAAGAGCGAGATCGCCTAGAGAAAGGTTTATAGAGACATACATCCAGAAAAAGACATGGTAAAGATAATTCTAGAATGAGATTTATAAAGATATAGTTCGAGAAAGCGACTTCTAAATATATACTTCTAGAAAAAGACTTCAAGAGAGAGAGAGAGTGACTTCTAAAGATACCAATTGGTGACTCTCTAGAAATATTTAGAGAGTTACCGACTTCAATCAATCAAATTGTAATTTTTTTTTATTGAAAAGATTATCCGCCGAGTTCCTTCCAATGTTAGCTTCTTTAAAAACTTCTGCCCGCGTGGAAAGATTAAAACCGTAATATAGTCTTTAGATAACTATAAAAATGGTTAAAAAGGGTCAACCTTAATAGCCAGACTGTCGCGGACTTTTATTTAGAACTTTTAGAGGGGAACTATTTTGTAATACATGATTTTCGAATAACTATTATCATTTACTCAGCGCACGCGAGAAAAGCTTGAAATTTTGCCGTTTTCGTACTATTTTTTATTGCTGCTCCTCTCCTATTCATCTTAGCGTGATGTTATATAGCATATAGCCATTCTCAATAAATGAACTATCTTGTACTGAAAAATTTCAAATTGGTCCAATAGTTCCTGAGATTAGCGTGTTCAAACAATCAAACAATTAAATAAACAAACAAACTCTTTAGCTTTATATTTTCGTATAGATTTGACGAATTAAAAAGTATTGAAAACAGATTGATTAAAGAATATTTTGTATTTGAATTCAAAAGAGTTTTATTTAATCAACTCAAGATAAAGTCGATAATAGAAGCTTGTATTTTTGTAATTTAGGTGACAGTCAAGCATTGACCCGTTACCCATAAAAATACACAAGTCATTAGTGTATTATGGCGCCAAATAACATGTAACGCACCCAATATTAAATGCAAATCATTATAACGTAACACTTACAAGGCAAAACTGTGCTAATATATGCTTAATGACTTGCGAAAACTTTTCATTTCAATTTATTGCTTCCTAGGTACCGACTTTCTCGAAATAGTTGACCTTTTAATATGTTTTTATATCTAGGTATCTGTTATTATCTATTACCCATTATCTAAACTAATATTATAAAGAGGAAAAAATTGTATGTATGTTTGTTATGTTTTCACACAAATACTACTGGACCAATTTCAAAAATTCTTTCACCATTGGAAAGCTGCATCTTTACTGAGTAATATAGGTTATGTTTTCAAAAAAAAAATAGGGATTCCTTATAAAAATGTAATAAGGTTTAAAAAATAAAAATTACGCAGGTAAAAACGCGGGATATTACTAGTAATTTATAAATTCTTTATTTATCTATTATAAATTCGATATTGTCTGTATGCCTGTTAGGCTTTCGCTGTAAATTTTGCACAAATAAAGTTTATACAACAGTTTATAGAATTAGGCGTTACTTTGCGGAGATCCATAATACAAAAGTAATAATAAAATTATTTTGCTATAATCCGCGATGAATTTCAAGAATTCAAGAATTTCATCGCAGATTATAGCAAAATAATTTTATTATTACTTTTGTTTTATACAACAGGGTGACATGTAGGATAAAAAATCCGTAAAAATTTTATTGGGACATATCGGTGCAGTAGTTCCTGAGATTAGCGAGTTCAAACAAACAAACAAACTAACAAACAAACAAACAAACTAACAAACAAACTAACAAACAAACTAACAAACAAACAAACAAACAAATAACAAACAAACAAACAAACAAACAAACCAACAAACAAACCAACAAACAAAGAAACAAACAAACAAACAAACAAACAAACGAACGAACGAACGAACCAACCAACCAACAAACAAACAAACAAACAAACAAACAAACAAACAAACAAACAAACCAACAAACAAACAAACAAACAAACAAACAAACCAACAAACAAACAAACAAACAAACAAACAAACAAACAAACAAACAAACAAACCAACCAACCAACAAACAAACAAACCAACAAACAAACTCTTCAGCTTTATATATTAATATAGATTGTGCCGACCCCACTTAGAGTGGGATAAGGGCAAAAAATAAATAAAAATAACAATACTTAACATACATACAAATGAAACTAATATATGTTTAAGTATGTAAAAATATATTACGTAATTTTTCTCGATGATCTTTACCGTAAGCTCAATGACTTGAGACTTTCACTCACATAAACAGACAAGTATGTACGTCCGTCCATCATTATATAAACTAGCTATGCCTGCGACATTGCCCGCGTGGAAATCAGTTATACAAAGTTTGTCCCGCGCATATCCCACCATTTTATTGTAACTTGTTGTCGCCAATGACTTCCGCTTTGTATTTTATAGCAACACAGTCATCATACAAGCCTTTTGATTAAAATGGTGGCAACACTGTGCTGTTGTTCTTTCCGGTGGCGTCTCCCTATTGATAAAACGTTTCAGTGGCAGTCAGTCTTTGTTCGTCATTCAAGAGAAGAGCATCTCGGAACGGGAATTGTCGTATTTCTGTTATATAGTGTGTGTTAACAAACCAAAAAAAAAAATGAAACAAAAATGAAATAAAAAGAAATAAAAGTGCCGTGTGGTATCCGGCTTAGTAGAATAGACCACCCTAATTTCTTACCGAGATGCCGTAGGCGTAGGCGACTAAGAAAAGATGAACCGCTGTGTGGTATCCGGCTGAGTATTATGACCTATTGACCACCCTCATTTCTTACCGAGATGTCGTAAATGGCGTGTGGTATTTTTTATGCCAAAAAACAGAACTGAAACTTTTACTTACTGAATTTCAGGAAAAGCGTTTCATAGTAATTACTTAATGTAACTAATGATAAGAATTACATTTTTAAAAGAGCAACCGCCGAGTTTCTTGCTGGCTCCTCTCGGTAGGAACAGCTTTCCGAACCAGCAGTATAGTTGACGATTCAAAAGCACTTGTTTACAAGTTTACTTGAACAAAGATTATTTTAAATTCTCGAAAATTAAATTTTCGAATTCTGTTCATCGACAATCGACTTCAGTGTTAAATTACCCTCAACCGTGTACTATATTTTTTTTTAGGTTTTTAGGTCAATATGTAATGTAATGTAAATGTAATGTAACGGCCTGTTACTATCCCACTGCTGGGCATAGGCCTCTTCTCTCCGTTTTTTTTTTTTGGAGAGAAGGATTGGAGCTAAGACCTACCACGCTGCTCCAATGCGGATTGGTAGGTTACACATATCCCCGAATTCTCTAGAGATATGCAGGTTTCCTCACGATGTTTTCCTTCACCGAAAAGCGTGTGATAAATTGCAATTATCAATTAGACACATAAGTTTTTACTAGAAAACTCATTGGTGCCTGCCCGGGGTTTGAACTCTAGACCTCCTCGAAAGAGGCGCACGGTGTTACCGCTGGGCTACCACAGCTTATATCAATCATCAGCTTAGGTCAATATACTCCAGACAAACTTTCTTATAATACTAGTATAAGTATAGTGAAGCAATTTCATACTATTGACTGTCAAGCCAAAGCTTTCGTGTTTATTAAAACACGTATATAAAGGCCTTGTAAAGAAAAACTGAAACATATAATGTAATAATTATATCGTTATTATAAGAAAATTAAGCTGAACGTTCATAGGTTTATCAAAATCGATTAAAATTTAATAAAATTTAAACAACCTTAAGAGAGATACATCATCTTCCTGCCCTTATCCCATTCTAAGTGGGGTCGGCACAACATGTTATAAACATGTTGCTCTTTGAACCTGTACAAGATAGTAACGACATAATGTAAATAGTATTAAGAATTATATTTTTAAAAGAGCAACCGCCGAGTTTCTTGCTGGCTCTTCTCGGTAGGAACAGCTTTCCAAACCAGCAGTAGAATTGACGATTCAAAAGCACTTGTTTACAAGTTTATTTGAATAAAGAATATTTTGAATTTGAATGCGAATTTATGTAGAAAAGAGCAACCACCGATTTTTGCTGGGTCTTCTCGGTAGGAACAGCTTTTCAAACCAGCAGTAGAATTGACGATTCAAAAGTAATTGTTTACAAGCTTATTCGAATAAAGATAATTTTGAATTTGAATAAGGTAAGTGCTTTGACTTGCACTATACCCCTTATCCACATATCCGCAAAGGAGAACATAGGATCACGGAACCACTCCGCTGGTTTAACCATCATAACGTATTTAATTTACACTAGGCCCGTGGGCGTACAGCTTTATCCAGAACTATGTACATTCATTTCTGACATTCAATGTCACCGGTCACGACTGGTTACTTGTGTCAATGTACAGATTTCGTGACACTATTGAATTTAATTATAGATAACAAAGGTATGACATGTATTATTTATAGACAGAGTTATACTACCGCCGTGTGGTAACCGGCTGAGTAGAAGAGACCACCCTCATTTCTTACCGAGGTGTCGTAAAGGTGACTAAGGGAAGTTGACCCACCGTGTGGTAACCGGCTGAATAGAATAGACCACCCTCATTTCTTATCGATGATTAAAATCAAATATTACGATTAAAATCGAATATTAATTAACGGTTATTAATAAAAATTGATCAGTATATAAAGCAAGTATATTTACATCTCTAGAGTAGAATAGACCACCCTCATTTCTTATCGATGATTAAAATCAATTATTACGATTAAAATCGAGTATTAAAAATATCGATAATAAAAAAAATGATTTATACAAAAACCGAGTATTTTTACATCCCTAGAGTAGAATAGACCACCCTCATTTCTTACCGAGGTGTCGTAAAAGGCGACTAAGGTAAGTTGACCCACCGTGTGATATCCGGCTGAGTTAGATAAACCACCCACATTTCTTAACGAGCGTGAAAGGCGTCTAAGGTAAGTTGAGCCACCGTGTGGTATCCGGTTAAGTAGAATAGACCACCATCATTTCTTACCAAGGTGTCGTAAAAGGCCACTAAGGTAAGTTGACCCACCGTGTGGTATCCGGTTTAGTAGAATAGACCACCCTCTTTCTCACCTAGGTGTCGTAAAAGGCGACTAAAGTAAGTCAACCCGTGATGTGGTACCCGGCCGAGTAGAATAGAGCACCCTCATTTCTAAAAAAAAGTCTCATTTCTAAGTAAAAGGCGACTAAGATAAGTTCACCCATCGTGTGGTATCCGGTTGAGTAGAATATACCAACCTCTTTCTTAACGAGATGTCGTAAACGACTGTTAAGGTAAGTTATCTCAGGCAGGCGGCCGGTCGTAAAATACGCGGCTAAATCATGTGACAACATGTTGTGCCGATCCCACTTAGTGGTATGACGATGAAGCATTATAAAATAAAGTTCGTATGTAAGTTCATTACAGGTATAAATATAAGTCACAAACAATTTCAAGACTAAATTAATTTAAAAAAAATTGTGACACCAGAGACAATAAGAGAAATTGTTTGCTAAATAACAATAAATTTCGCTGCGACAATGTCGTTATATATCGAATGCGAATCGAAACAATTCGATTTGCGTGCAAAATAAATGTGGGTCGATTGCATCACGGATATCCGCGATCTATTTTGCAAAAATCTCGTGTAAGCTAGCGGTTCTTTACAATACCATAAAGATGTGAATAAATAATCGACTTTTGTAATAGTCGATTATTTTTTTCAAATAATCGATTTTTAATTATCGATTATTTTTTCAACAAAAATCGATTATTTTAATCATCCTCTCTTTTTTACTCTTTTTTAAGATTACATATACATTGGCGGATGAAACCAATGTAGCCAAACTACCCATTTTAATAGAATTTCACAACGCATCTGTTATTATTTATTTGTAGTTATTCAGTTTTATCAGCCTTTATTTTAATTAATTATTAATATTAAAAAAGACAACTTTTCAAATAGTCAGAATAAAATCGATTATCATTAATCGATTATTTTGATACAAAAAATCGATTTAAACAAACTCGATTATTTTTGAAGAGATAAAAATCGATTATTTATTTATCGATTTATTCACATCCCGACTATACTACTGTTAAATGACCTCCATCCTTCTTAATAAAGGTATTAAGTTTCACACAACTCCGCTCTCATTTGGATTGACGAATAAAACATTTAATCATACAGACCGGAAGTATATGAATTATAAAAGCGTCACATATGACCTTGACTATCAAATATCGATTACAAACATAGACGCACTATAAAAACAAACAAATTACACGTAACTCGAAAGTAGAGCTTCACACAACAGCGTGATGACTAGTCCCAGCCCTCCACTACACGTTGCCCTAAGCCGCAGTCGGGCCTCACAGGAGGCACCCTTAGGACGACGTTCCCCATAGCTAGTAGAGCTTCATACAACAGCGTGATGACTAGTCACAGTCATATCACCAGGCCTCCACTACACGTCGCCCTAAGCCGCGGTCCGGCCTCACAGGAGGCACCCGTAGGACGACGTTCATCATAGCTAGTAGAGCTTCATACAGCGTGATGACTAGTCACAGTCATACCACCAGGCCTCCACTACACGTCGCCCTAAGCCGCGGTCCGGTCTCACAGGAGGCACCCGTAGGACGACGTTCATCATAGCTAGTAGAGCTTCATACAGCGTGATGACTAGTCACAGTCATACCACCAGCCCTCCACTACACGTCGCCCTAAGCCGCGGTCCGGCCTCACAGGAGGCACCCGTAGGACGACGTTCATCATAGCTAGTAGAGCTTCATACAGCGTGATGACTAGTCACAGTCATACCACCAGCCCTCCACTACACGTCGCCCTAAGCCGCGGTCCGGCCTCACAGGAGGCACCCGTAGGACGACGTTCATCATAGCTAGTAGAGCTTCATACAGCGTGATGACTAGTCACAGTCATACCACCAGCCCTCCACTACACGTCGCCCTATGCCGCGGTCCGGCCTCACAGGAGGCACCCTTAGGACGACGTTCCCCATAGCTTGTAGAGCTTTATACAACGAATACCACACGGCTCAAGGGTTACACAGCATATAGCCAAATCAAAACATGACTTGATTAGAATTTGAATTAGAAATAAGCAAATAATTAATAGCAATTAGGCACAGACCCTGGCAACACTTCAATAACAATCACATTCAGTGTTCTTGTACCTAATTACACATTTAACAAGGCAACTCCTTATCATTAGTTCATATTATAACAGATATTTGATTAATTAGCTAGATGGTAGAACACTAAAGTGTATTTACAGTTAATTATGTATTCTTTAACAAAGATATCGACACGTACAGTTGTAATATTTCGAAAAAGTCGAACAAAACAGAAAAAATACATGAGAGCAAATGTTATCATTGCCCTATTGTGCTGTTTAGGCTTGGTACAAACTTGACGACTTTTGAAAAGCAATAGCCACCTTTGTTTCTATAAGTCCTAGTTTAGTATAATGAAACGCAATTTAAAAATTGTACAGTGTTATTTCTATAATTTATAGAATTAGGCGTTACTTTGCGAAGGTCCATAACACAAAAATAAAGTGAATATTATTTTGCTATAATCCGCGATAAAAGAAAATATATGTAATGCTAAATGTAGAGTGTACTATTCGTTCTCATACCCGATACATGCAGAATTTGTAAGAACTCATGCACTACCCGACACCGATGACACAACAACAACAACATTTGCAATTTGCATTTTGTAATTTGCAATGTGTGCAGTGCTTGTGTATTGTTTGACCTTGTGAGTGCTTGACCTTTTGTTGTCGGCGACAAAAGGTCACATTTATCTGAAATCACTCGGTCGGAGCTTTTCGAAATACGCACGATGGTGTGAAGACTGACCATAATCATAATACCAGCTATTAAAACAGACACGGTGGGGTACTTTTTACATTTATTTATTTATTATTCAACTTTACAATAACTTGTTAGACGCTTTTTTTTTTTTTATGGTATAGGATGGCAAACGAGCATGCGGTTTATCTTAAAGTAATCACCGCCGCCCACGACCTCTCGCAGAGCGAGTGCGTTGCCGTCCTTTAAAAAAGTGGAAAACACGTTTTTTGAAGGTACTTATGTCATACCGATCTGGAAACACAGCCAAAGGGAGATCGTTCCATAAAATGGTGGTGCGCGGAATAAAATTGCTTGAAAAACGCACTGTGGTGGATCGCCAAGCATCCAGATGGTGAGGATGGTATTTTAACCTGTGACGTACAGACTTAAATAACTTTTTATCACAAGAATATACAGTGTAAAACATAGAGCGAAATCGTGGTTTCCAAACTAGGATTCCCTGTGCTATGGGAAGCCAGACTTTCGACCGAACCAAAATAAATGGAATTTCTAAGTTATTTTTTTATGCGGGTGGGTATGTAAGAAAATAACAGTTGGCAACCGGCGACCGTCGCTTGCGCGGAAGTAATAGTCAATGCGGCAGTATATGTCAAGCATTTAGAAGCTGATGAAGTATGAAATGCCTTAAGTTATTTTTACAATTTTCATATATATATATATTAACATGTTAAGTAACGTGTTTTTAATGTGTATATTATCTATATGTTATTTATATTATTATGTGATAAATAATTATATTATTAGCATAAGGAAATTGTATCTGCATCTTACATTTTTGTAAACAAAGAAATAATAAATAATTTATAGAATTAGGCGTTACTTTGCGGAGATCCATAATACAAAAGTAATAATAAAATTATTTTGCTATATTTTTGTTCATATTATTTTTCATTGCGGACTATAGCAAAATAATTTTACTATTACTTTTGTAAATAAAATAAATAAATTCGATCAGACTGTCGTTCTTTTGTAGCGAACTTAATTATCTCGCGAGGTTAAGTTTTTATTGCATTTCTCATTCCGTTGTTTTTTTGTTGTAATGATTGTGCCATTGTCCGCGAATGTCTCAGCATTATGGGATATATTCGTGGTATAATGGTGACAATACTGGTTTTTAAATTGAACCCTGTAAATCAGTCGTAGTCTTAAAAGGTAGAGGTCATGTTTCGATTTCTGGCTGGGAAAGATTTATTTATTTAGACAGCTGATTGAAATAAAGATTTATTTATTTAGGCAGTAGTTGCTATATATAAAACTTACAGTACCTGGGTGAAAAAAAATTAAAATTTAAAAAAAGAATGAAAAAAAAAGAAAAAATTAAAGGGTAGGTGGGGCTCGATCCTAGGTATTTTCAACTCTAGACCGCCCGTTCCCCAAATGAACGACCATGACTTTACGTTTGACAGCGAAAAATTGTGATTATATTCAACGGTAAATTTAAAAAAAATTTAGAGCCCGAAAACAGTGATAGAACGACATTTTTTTTAAATAAAACTTATTTTAAGGGGAGAAAAATCGATCATTTTTCTCCCCCAAAACCCCCTACAATTACATGCTGAATTTTGAGAAAATAAATAAAAATATTGAGGGTACTTAAACACTTAAGTTGAATAATTTATAGATTTAGTCGTTACTTTGCGGAGATCCATAATACAAAAGTAACAATAAAATTATTTTGCTTTAATCTGCGATAAAGTAAAATAAAAATATATATAATGCTAAATGTAGGGTGGACTATCCTTTTTCATACCTGATACATGCAGGATTCATAAAAATATATGCACAAACCTCCACCACCGCCACTACAATACACAAGCACTACATACGTTCACTATCACAAACTCAATCGTTTCGCCCCACAACCGAAGCATCATCAAGAGATAGACTCCTCGACAAAATCGCAAAGCTAAATCGCAAAATCACAAAACCTTAAGTTAACGGCGAAAGATGTTTCTATGTTTCTTTCTGTGTTAAATAAAACGTTCGGATAACGATATTATTACGTTTTATAATCAGATTTTCTGTTACAGATAAACGGTGAACGGTAAAATATAATTTTGTATCCGAGTGAAATCTCTAATTCCGGAAACGTTGAACATATTACGTCAGAATTGTATATTACGTGACATATGTCTTTTATGAATGGAGGTAAAATTTACCGCTGTAGGCCAAAAATGTTATGGTTTGAACATTTTAGGTCATAAGCCTAGTAAGTAACGGCCTGTTACTATCCCACTGCTGGGCATAGGCCTCTTCTCTCCGTTTTTTTTTTTTTTTTGGAGAGAAGGATTGGAGCTAAGACCTACCACGCTGCTCCAATGCGCATTGGTAGGTTACACATATCCCCAGAATTCTCTAGAGATATGCAGGTTTCCTTACGATGTTTTCCTTCACCGAAAAGCGTGTGATAAATTGCAATTATCAATTAGACACATAAGTTTTACTAGAAAACTCATTGGTGCCTGCCCGGGGTTGGAACCCTAGACTTTCTCAAAAGAGGCGCACGGTGATACCGCTGGGCTACCACAGCTACGGTCATAAGCCTGTATTTATATTAATATATAAAGCTGAAGAGTTTGTTTGTTTGAACGCGCTAATCTCATGAACTACTGGACCGATTTGAAAAATTCTTTGCGTGTATGATAGTCCATTTATCGAGGAAGGCTATAATATAGCATCACGCTAAGATGAATAGGAGAGGAGTAGCAATAAAAAATATTACGAAATCGGATAAATTTAAAGTTTTCTTCTTTTCTCTAAAGAATTTTTGGGATAATAAATTAATATGGGGCACTAACACAGACGATCGTCCGTCCCCAAAGTAATTTAATACTTATGTTATGGACAGACAACTGGTGAATATATACATAGGTATATAATTTTTAAATACATACTTAAATACAAATATACACTCAGGCTCGAAGAACCAAGAAATTGTTTATAAAAAATGTTTGCTCTCGGAGGAAATCGAACCCGCGACCCGCGGTATTGAAGGCAGGATCACTACCCACTGCGCCAACGGGCCAGTTAGTCAGATATGTTTTACCAATCCGCATTATGCCCGATTCACATTATTAAAGTCGACGATTCCAGTCTAGCGCTGGAATGCTACTGGAATGTACCAATCCAATGATCAATCCAGTCCAGTCGACTGGATTGGCGTTCTATTTTTCATTCCAGCTCGCCCATTCCAGTGCCACTGGAATAGTGTGAACGGCCAATCCATTTCAATCCAGTGCTTGACTACGCTTAACAGTGAAACGTATTCTTTTATTTGTGGAATTCTATTGGTACAGATGCGACAGCTTTTAATGACTGGAATAATGTAAACGATATAATCCAGTCCAGCACTGGACTGGATAGACTTGCTTGATTATTGGACTGGAATAATTTGAACCGGGCATCAGAGCAGTGTGGTAGGTCTTAGCTCCTATAAGTAAAGTAAGTAAGTAGCGGCCTGTTACTATTCCACTGCTGGGCATAGGCCTCTTCTCTCCGTTATTGGAGAGAAGGATTGGAGCTAAGACCTACCACGCTGCGCATTAGTAGGTTACACATATCTCCAGAATTCTCTAGAGATATGCAGGTTTCCTCACGATGTTTTCCTTCACCGAAAAGCGTATGATAAATTGCAATTATCAATTAGACACATAAGTTTTAATAGAAAAACTCATTGGTGTCTGCCCGGGTTTGAACCCATGATCGTCTCTAGAGATTCACACGGTCGCACCGCTAGGCCATCACAGGCCTAGCTGTGATGGCCTAGCTCCTATCCTTCTCTCCAAATATGTAGAGAGGAGGCCTATGCCCAGCAGTGGGATAGTAACAATCCGCTACTTATATGGAGCTAGTATATAAGTGACTTCATCGGAATTCAAGCTCAGGTAAAGTCATAACGGGTCGTAACGTTCAAGGATTGCAACTTTCATTCGTTAACTTTAGCATTAATGGATCCTTCAGCCTACATAACTTGACGGGAAACGACACGATAACGATACGACAGAGGAATTTCACTATCATTATTTATTGTATTCAAATTCTAAATATTCTTTATTCAAGTAAACTTGTAAACAAGTTCTTTTGAATCGCCAATTCTACTGCTGGTTCGGAAAGCTGTTCCTACCGAAAAGAGCCAGCAAGAAACTCGGCGGTTGCTCTTTTCAAAATCTAAATCTTATTCTAATATTATATTAGGTATTCCTTAGAGAAAAAGAAAAAGACTTAGTAACATAATTGAGGGTATTTATCACTAAAGTTGACGGAAAGTCGCAGGTCGCATCACTCATCATTCTCCTGCCCTTCACTCTCGGCACAACTGGTCGCAAACATGTTGTAAAATGATTTGGCTCTGAATTTTGCAACCGACCGCCTGCCTGACATCAACTTACCTTAGTCGTATTTTAAGACACCCCGGGAAGAAAGAGGGTGATCTATTCTAGTTAACCTGATACCGCACGACGGGACGACTTACTTTAGTCGCCTTTTACGACACCTTGGTAAGAAATGAGAGTGGTACTATTCTATTCAGCCGGATACCACAAAGCGGGACGACTTACCTTAGTTGTCTTTTACGACACCTCGGTAAGAAATGAGGGTGGTACTATTCTATTCAGCCGGATACCACACGGCGTTAACTTAGTAAGAATACAGTTTTATTTATTGATATATGCACACTGAATGTAATTAATTAAAAATAATACATTGTAACATCAATTATATAATTAAAATGGGTAATTAAAATGGATCAGATGTTAATCGATGCAGTTATTAAAGTCATTGCCAAAATGAACATAATTTCTGAATAGTTTCGTAATAAATTAATTGCTTGAACAAGTGTAAATTAAATTACTTTTGTTTTATTCTCCCTCATTATTTTATGAATTAAAATATTTCAATTGTAATTTATAATTAAAGGAAACAGGGACTAAATTGTAATGGATTAACATGCGCCTTGAAAAAAAACTATATATTTTTTGTTAATTACATAATTTTAAATCTGGAAATCTATAAAAAGGTGTTTGGTACAAATAAAATCCTAATTATCGATAATACATAAAGTAATTAAAATATTATTGTGCTAAAATTATTTAAATTTTTTTTTTATCGCAGAATAATTTTTTTATTACTTTTTTGTATAAAGATTAGAGTAAACGAATATTAAAAATATTACAAAAGGCGTTGATTAACTTAATCGTTAAATACTTTAATAACTGATTTTTTTATTAATAATAAAAAAATGAGTATATACCTAACTATAAAAAACTTTTTTTTTTCTCATTTAAAGAGCTTAGTCACTTATGTGACTATGTTGCTCTGGTAGGTATCCTTAACTTAAACTTACACTACTTATATTAATTTCGCTTACCTATATTATGTCTAGTTACTCTATACATATATTTTGCCACGTCAGAAGTCGGAGTCGTCAAGCTAATGTTACACGACCCTAGTTCCCTAGTTAGTCCCTAGTCCCTAGACCCTGTTCTATCTGATATAAAAAAGTTATAAGTGAGTATATCACTATTGTATTTACGCTTATCTATGCTAAAATATATCGGAGATAGTTTAAAAAATCAGCTGAAAGTTAAAAACGTCACGTTTACTATGTCCTTTAATGTTTTATTAATTTTATTAATGTTTTTTTTTCAAATTTTGAGTAATAATAAATAAAAAAGTTATTAGAAATTGCCTCATTTTCTACTTTTTACATATTGGCCTCAAAATTGTATGAAAGTGTATGAGTTTGGAATGAAAAATACTTCAAAACTCAAGCTTATTTAAGAAATTAATTTTAATCATGAACAAATATAGATTATATTAATAAATCGATTGAATTCGAATCGAATCGATTTTGAATCGATCGCGCCCAACGAGCTGCGGGACGCAGTTCCCGCCGCGATAACGTCGTGTAAAGAGCTCATGAATAAGTGCCCCGGATGGGTTCGAAACTAGTCGGGCTAACCCGATAGAATAACACGTGAGTATAGCCGGTTCTATACAATAACTATGAATACTACTCACGATAGTTTAAATTTAAAAATCGATTGAAGTTTTAATATTTTTAATAATAATTTATATTTATTATTTAAAACAAAAATGTACAAGTTATATCTATCTTAAATTACTTACACGCTAGGACTATACAAATCATGCCCACGTGGAATGGTCCCAAGAATGCTGGCAGCGTTTCCGCGCTGAATCGCTAAGCTGATATATAAGCTGATTTATATTAAATTTAAGATGTTTAATAATTCTGAGATTTGGTCGATGCCAAACTTTACGCAACAAACTTGTTTATTAACCACTTTGTCATGGGAGCTTAATTCTTAGATTAAAAAGACTAAAAATAATAATTTTTATTTAATAGGTTTAATAAAACTGTAAAGTGTATTTAGGGAAGACATTTGGACAACTATTTTGCTATTTCTTTAGCTAATATCCACACTCGTCACAACCTACAACTAATAGGCAAACAATAATTTACAGAATTAGGCGTTACTTTGCGGAAGTCCATAATACAAAAGTAATAGTAAAATTATTTTTCTATTATGCGCGATCAAAGAAAATATATGTAATGCTAAATGTAGAGTGTACTATTCGTTCTCGTACCTGATACATGCAGATTTTGTAAGAACTCATGCACTACACGACACCGATAACACAACAATACACAAGCACTGCACACATTTACCACCATAATCTCAACAATCTCGACAAAATCGCAAAGCTTTGCGAGGAGTCTATCTCCTGACGATGCTTCGGTTACGGTGCGAAACAATTGTTGAGATTGTGGTGGTGAATGTGTGCAGTGCTTGTGTATTGTTGTGTTATCGGTGTCGGGTAGTGCATGAGTTCTTACAAATACTGCATGTATCAGGTATGGGAACGAATAGTACACTCTACATTTAGCATTACATATATTTTCTTTTACAGTTTATCGCGGATTATAGCAAAATAATATTCTCATTACTTTTGTATTATGGACCTCCGCAAAGTAACGCCTAATTCTATAAATTATATCATATAAAATATAAGTACCTATGGTGGGATAATTTTTCTTAAAGATTTAATTTAAAAAAAGCCGGCGCCGATGATATGTGGGATTTAAACCCGGGTTGTGAACATTTTCGGTCGCTATCGCAACATTACGTTTGATGGTAAAAAAATCATTCGCTTAAAATTGTACATTTAAAATTATTTTAAAAGTCCAAAAACAGGGACAAAACGTATTTTTCCTAGCTAGATCGATTTTTCTTCCCTAAAACCTCCTACATACTGAATTTCAGGATAATCGTTGGAGCCGTTTCCGAGGTTCCGAAAATATATATATACATACAAAATTAACTCATTTAAATATTAAATATTAAAGATAATTTATTATAAAACACTCACCAATATTTTCACTGAGAATACACAAATATAAAAATACCTTAAACACAAAATACACAAATAAAACACTATATGTGTTTAACACATGTATAACGAACGCGTGTGCGCGCTTTCACGTGCGGCTAAGCTTTGTATATTTTAGTCACTTGATGCGCTTTAGTTAAGTGGAGGGTTCGTGGCAGGTGGTAGTGACCCTGCCTTCACTTCCAGGGGTCACTGGTTCCATTCTCGCCAAGGAACAACATTTTCTTAAATATATTTTTTTAGTTCTTTGAATTTGGATGTATTTATATAGGTATTTATTTGAAATTCTGCCACCTATGACACAAGTATTAATTTTGCATATAATTATTTATCACTACATATTATAAAACAAAGTCGCATATATCCTATGTAGGCATAAAACTTTAAAACTACGCAACATATTTTGATGCGGTTTTTTTTAATAGATAGAGTGATTCCAGAGGAAGGTTTGTACGTATAATAACATTCAATACGGAGTAGAGAAATACTGTAATTTTTGAGGTTTCTGTAAATAATTACATTTTTTTCCGCTTACATTGCAAACGCAGGCTAAACCCTACGAGATTTATCAAAAGGATGTACTAAGTATTTGTATACCTTGAAAAGGTCTACAGAAAAGTCCGCGATGGTATATGTCTATCTCTTATGGATAACCCACAATAGCATTTTTTGTCATTTACTTTTTACGAAAAAGAATGCCTTATGTTCAAAGCAATTTTTATACAATACAGCATTAATCCTTATCCAATTAAGTACCTTAAATAAATTGTTGATTTAATATAGATCAATATGACCGTTTACAGCATGTAATTTAAATGAACATTTTCGGAGATATTACAGATTTAAAATGCCGTTAGGACGCCGCGCTTCACCCTATAGCACTTCAAATCTTTTAAGAGTTTGTTTAAAGACATTCTGTAATTAATTGTAAAAATAAAATACATAGGTAAAATGTAAAAGTAAATAAATAAAAATGTACTATATGAATTTAGATATTCCAAAGATAGCAGGAAATCGTCTTGGTATAGGGAGAGGAAGTTGTTATTCTCCAAATTTAACGCTTGCGGGCCACGGGCAGTAATGAATAAATCAAAACTACTGGATCAATTTTAATCATTTTTTTTACACTGACTGACATGGTGTATATATTTTATACCCGTGCGAAGCAGGGGCAGGCCGCTAGTAATTTATATTACAGAGCTGTGATAAGCCAGCGGGGATCACGAGTTCAAACCCCAGGTCACTATTGAGTTTTTCTAAAAAAAACCTTAAAGTAGGATAATAACAGGCCAACCTTACTTTTTTTTATTAAATGAGACATTTTATTAAATGACATTATAAATTAGCTTCTGTCCGTGATTTTGTCTGCACGAACTTCAGTTCCAAGAGAAAAAGGCTTTTTAATACAAGTTCCTGGGTGGCGGTAATTTTTTAAAAGATTTAAAAAAGCAATAAATAAAGAAAAAAAGCGCTGAGTTACAAGTGGGGATCCCAGGTTTTTTGGTCCGCGCGTTACCATGCCATGTGATAGCATAATCACAGCGTTGCATTTGATTCCTATTCTATTATATAGGTATTAAGCTGTGGTAGTCCAGCGGTAACGCCGTGCGCCTCTTTCAAGGAGGTCTAGGGTTCAAACCCCGGGCAGACACCAATGAGTTTTCTAGTATAAAACTTATGTGTCTAATTGATAATTGCAATTTATCACACGCTTTTCGGTGAAGGAAAACATCGTGAGGAAACCTGCATATCTCTAGAGAATTCTGGGGATATGTGTAACCTACCAACCCGCATTGGAGCAGCGTGGTAGGTCTTAGCTCCAATCCTTCTCTCCAAAAAAAAAAAACGGAGAGAAAAGGCCTATGCCCAGCAGTGGGATAGTAACAGGCCGTTACTTACTTACTTAAATAGGTCTTCTTACATTTGCTTCGCAGTATATTTTAAGCAATTTAGTTTCCGTACATAAAAATATAAAGAGTTATAAAACTATAGGTGATGTGTATAAGAGGCATGGTAGGAACCGACATAAGCTTGCGGCTCCTGCTTTGGGCCTTGCAAAAGTACGTAAATCGTTTGTGGGTCTGGGTATAAGATTCTATAATAAAATTCCACAATCAATATTAGCTTTGCCATTAAATCAGTTTAAAAACACTGTTAAAAAGAGGCTGATCCAGAAAGCCTACTATACTGTTGAGGATTACTTGGAAGATAAGAATGTGTGGATATAGCTCGCTTAGACCCTGTACAAGACAGTAATGACTAAATGTAACTAGTTATAAGAATTATATTTTTAAAAGAGCAACCGCCGAGTTTCTTGCTGGCTCTTCTCGGTAGGAACTGCTTTCTGAACCAGCAGTAGAGTTGACGATTCAAAAGCACTTATTTACAAGTTTATTTGAATAAAGAATATTTTGAATTTGAATTTGAATTTGAATTCAACATTTTAGCATTTTTTCAATGCCCAAAAACAGGGATAAAACGTCATTTTTTAAAAATAATTTCGCCTATATGTTATCCCGGTGTATAAGGAATAATTGTGCCAAATTTTATCGATATTGGTTCATCGGATACGCCGTGAAAGAGTAACAAACATACATCCATACTCACTAACTTTCATTATAATATTATTTTGTAATATTATAGACAAATTCGCAAGTAATAGATAGTATACAATAATGTAACAATTACGTAAAAGTGCATTATGATGCAACGGTTCATTTTATTGTTATAGAAGTGAAATTATATAGCAAAAAGTTTTATCTCGTGATCAATTGAAGGTAATTGTTGAGAACATAGCAGATATTTGCTTTGAAAAAATATTAAAGTACATAATTCAGTGTGATATCACGATTGCGATGAATAGAGTTAGTTATATGCGCGATAGATCTATACTTCACTATATAGTATAAAACAAAGTCGCTTTCTCTGCCTATCCCTATGTCCCTATATCCCTATGTATGCTTAAATCTTTAAAACTACGCAACATATTTTGATGCGGTTTTTATTAGATAGAGTGACTGAAGAGGAAGGTTTATATGTATAATAACATTCAATATGGAGTAGAGAAATACTCTAATTTTTGAGGTTTCTAATGTGATGTCGTAAATAATTACATTTTTTTCCGCTTACATTGCACACGCAGGCTGAACCCTACGAGATTTATCTAAATAATGTATAAAGTATTTGTACACCTTGAAAAGATCTACAGAAAAGTCCGCGATGGTATATCTCTTATGGATAATCCATAATAGCATTTTCTATCATTGACTTTTTACGAAAAATAAATTATACCCTATAATATATATTTAATACCCGTGCGAAGCAGGGGCGGGCCGCTAGTAATATATAAAGCTGAAGAGTTTGTTTCTTAGATTGTTTAAACGCGCTTATCTCAGGACATACTGGACCGATTTAAAAAAATATTTCAGTATAAGATAGTCTATTTATTGAGGAAGGCTATATATATAACATCAAGCTTAGATGAATAGGAGAGGAACAGCAATAAAAAATAGTACGATAACGGCAACATTTAAAGCTTTTCTCGCAAAATTCTTACAAAATTGTTCCCCTCTAAAAGTTCTAAATAAAAGTCCGCGACAGCATATGTCTAACTATTAAGGTTGACCCTCTTTCACCATTTTTATGATAATCAAAATACTGTATTACGGTTTTAAACTTTTCACGCGGGCGAAGCCTCTGGCGATTGCTAGTAAAGAATATTACGAAAACGGCAAAATTTAAAAATTGACCAATAAATAAATATATGCCACCCAAGTAAGTAACTTAACTTGTGACAGACAACTGATGAATATATACATATATAATTTTGAATACAAATACACCCAGGATCGAAGACCCAAAAAAATGTTAGTTTTTTTCAAAAACAAAAAGCCTTCAGCGTAAATCGAACCGCATTTCATGGAGTTAAAGGTAAAGTTACTGCTTATTGTACTAACGAGCCAGCTAATGGTTATGTACATTAATTTTAATACTTGCCTTAACGGCTCGTTGGTCTAGGGGTATGATTTTCGCTTAGGGTGCGAGAGGTCCCGGGTTCAAATCCCGGACGAGCCCAAAACAATTTTGCATTATTTCACGGTATTTTTTTTTATTGTTTATGGTATTATATAATTATTGGGTGTTATAAAATTTGTCTTATATTTTATGATTATTGATTTAACTAGTCTCATTCGTCTAAAGATTGACTACAAAATAAATGCAATGCAATATTAAACTAAATTTTTTTATATTATTTTTGTTTTAAAAATCCAGTATTTTTATATTAGTCTACTTTAAAAAAAAAATTATAAGGCAACAGTTGATAAGATAATATAAAACCTCCATGGGATGTAGACTAAAAAAAATATTTTTTTCTGTACATTTTGTACATTGTAAACAAAAAATATTAATAAATTAAATAATAATCATTAAAAAAATACATTTCTTTAATAACGATATAGATAATGTTGCAAGCTAGATCGAACTTGACAGAAAAATTTAAATAAAATAGTTGAGGAAAGTTTATAATATCTATGGTTTTCAAGAAGCGCGAACGAATACCACGTTACTTAAAATTATAACGTTGAAAAATTAACTTAGTCGTAACTAAGGTTTTGAATTTAAAATCAATTTGTTTTATCATTAATTTCATTGTTAGATTTTGTTTACAATAAAATTTTATCTATCCATTTATCTATCGAACCATAATATTATATTAGATAACAATTGGTTCTTTATTGAATGTTATTAATTTCTAATAGACAACATAAACTTATAATCAATAAAATATAGAATAATTACTTGGATGTATCCGAAATAAAATATACGGTGACGTCATTAAAGATGTAGTAGTTTGGACGTAGTTTCATAGATGGCGCTGTTTCCTACACTGATTCGTTTGCTATTTTTACGTACTAGTTCTACGTTACATAGAAATTAGAAAGACGCTAGCGTCTTTCGCGTACAGCGCTAGCGGTACGTAACTTTATTTAATTTAAATAACGTTATTCTTCTTGCGTTTTTGAACTTGTCTTTACACAAAAGACAAGTCCGAAATAGATTGTCGAATTTTATTATATCTTATTTTATTTTAAATAACGAACTTTCTGAAGCCGTGTTCTGGGTATTATTAATTTATTTCGTTTCCTGGTTTGCCTACTACTAAAATCACTTTTTTTTATTAATAAATAATAATATAATTAAGCTACAGTAAGAATAGCTATTTCTTTAAAATAAGGTACGTGCTTTCATATTATAAATAACACTCACAGCTTGTTTTCTGCAGAACAAATATTTTTTTGATGTCAACTGCCAGCAAGATACCCTACGCCACAATTTTGTTTCAATATCAGCTAATTGCCTAATCTCTCTAACGGCTTAAGCAGCGGAACTAAGTTTACAACAAAGATTTGTCAAATAGCAAATCAATAAATTTAAAAAAAATAGGAAGGGACCCAGAATAGAGCCTTGAAGTGATTGAACCGGATGACTACATTATTTACACACACTTTGAATTCAATGTAAGAAATGAGGGTGGTTTCTACTCAGCCGGATACCACACCGCGGATTTATCTATGTAAATAGTGTGTGACTAAAATATGTCTGTTCTAAGTAAGGTTATACACAACACTAAATAAAAATCAAAAATAAAACAATACCACATGATAAATAATATTTATTAATACAACTAAATCCCTCAAAATTAAATGCTGCTCATGAAATAGTCATCAGGCGGGCAAGGATCGTTGCTGTCAATAGGTTTGTATCTATATATCTTACCTTTAGTACCAATAATGATATTATTCTTATGATCGAATGTCATACCCGTTATCTTAAACCCCAATTGCCCAATTTTAACGGGCAATATACTCTTTATAGACAACCTGAATAAAGAACCTTTAACAGCGACTATGGCTTCATCATTATTATTCAATCTAAGTATAAATTTCAACTCCCTTGTAAACCCTTTATACTGTATCGGCTCATAGAAATCCACTGAGAAGAAATATAACCTCCCATCCACGTATTCATAAAATGAATTACCTTGTCTATCTAAAACAAAGCTGTATGCTTTAGGAATTTTGTCATAACGTTTAACAGCAGCTGAACCGTTCATAAATTTAAATATTTCATGATTAGATCCGGTTGTTATGTACATTTGATTATCAGTTTTATCAATGAATATATTACGCACATCGTCATCGCCTAAAGGTCTTTCACTGCTGATTTCAGTTCTAGTATAATCGTATATAATCAATCCTTGATTTGTGCCTATATATATTATATTATTTGCTGCATCGATTCCAATACATTGGCCAATTATATCGTCTGATATATGTAGTTCTTTGATACCTAAAGACCCATGTTTTAGAATATGTACGCCTTTAGTGTAATTTCTTTTGTGTAGGATGAAGAATATGTGTTCAGTTCTTGGGTCAATAGTGATGCCTGTTGGATATCCGTCGATTGTGGCTATAAGTTGTCGTTTGTAATATTCGCTACCGATTTTGGTACGGTCGCATCTTTCTGATGTTACTTTGTTGATTAAAGCGAAGATTAGAATAGCAAAAGCGCTTTTTGAGTGCATTTTGGATTCATGACAGGCGATGTTTCCTGCAATCAATATTATGTTAGATAAATTATTGTTCGTCTGTGCTGGATGTCACTTGGGTAAACGGGTATCCAACCCACGTGACATCCGTCAGAGAATTGTAAGATAAAACTTCAATTTGACGGGGGCTAGTTTTTTGAATCGGGCAACGGGCTTATATTATTATTATATTATATTACTAGCGGCCTGCCCCTGCTTCGCACGGGTATAAAATATACAGCCCATGTCACTCAGTGTAAAAAAATGATTAAAGTCGATCCAGTAGTTTTGACCTATTCATTACTGCCCGTAGTCCGCAAGCGTTAAATTTGGAGAAAAACAATTTCCCTCTCCCTATACCAAGAACATTTCCTGCTATCTTTGGAATATCTAAATTCATATAGTACATATTTGCTTATTTATTTTTACATTTTTTCCTATGTTTTTTATTTTTTTAATTAATTAATTACAGATACAGATTGTCTTTATATGCAACATTCACAGCTTTCTTGTCATTAAGCAAAATCTTGAAAGGACGACATATAGCTGCTAAATGCGAAGTGCTATAGGGCGAAGCGCGGCCTCCTCACGGCATTTAAAATCTGTAGTATCTTCGAAAATGTTCATTTAAATTACATGCTGTAAACGGCCATATTGATCTATATTTAAATCAACAATGTATTTAAGGTTAAACTTAATTGGAAAAGGATTAATGGTATTTTGTTTTAAATTGATTCGAAAATAAGGCATTATTTTTCGTAAAAAAATGCTATTGTGGGTTATCCATAAGAGATAGATATATACCATCGCGGTCTTTTTTGTAGACCTTTTCAAGGTGTACAAATACTTAGTACATCATATTGATAAATCTCGTAGGGCTTAGCCTGCGTTTGCAATGTAAGCGGCAAAAAAAAATATTATTTACGACATCACATTAGAAACTTCAAAAATTACAGTTTTTCTCAACTTCGTATTGAATGTTATTATACATATAAACCTTCCTATTTAATCAGTCTATCTATTAAAAAAACCGAATCAAAATCTGTTGCGTAGTTTTAAAGATTTAAGCATACATAGGGATATATGGACAAACAAAGAATGCGACTTTGTTTTATACTATGTAGTAATGTAACCGTGTTGTTAAGAATAGTACTAATAAAATAAATATATAATACTAATAAAAAATATAAACTTAAAAAAAATATCTATAAATATATACCTATAATAATACTAAAACTACTATAAAAAAAAATATAGAAATATTTACCTTGAATATAGCTCTCTCCAATGAACGATGTTTCACACTAAGTTGTCACAAGCCTTTATAATACATAGCTATTGTAATCGGATGTCTGTACGTTTGTAAACACTGCCGTGTAACCGCTACTTTCATACATACAACATGATTCAAAACTGTATATATTTTTTTGATAATGTAATTAAGTAGTATGTGCTTCATAAGAAAGCTCTGTCGCTTAACGGAGGATAAAACGGGCTTATTGAGTAAGTTACTATTCCATTAATATTTGCCAGCCAGCTGAGTAGTATAGACCACTCTCATTTCTTACCGAGGTGTCGTAAAAGTTGACTAAGGTAAGTTGACCCACCGTGTGGTATCCGGCTGAGTAGAATAGACCACCCTCAATTCTTACCGAGTTGTCGTAAAAGGCGACTAAAGTAAGTTGACCCGTCGTGTAGTATTTGGCTGAGCAGAATGGACCACTCTCATTTCTTACCGAGGTGTCGTAAATAGCGATAGGGAGGCGGTGGAGCGGTTCCGCGAATTGTTATTCTGGATCCAATCTGCTGCTGGTGAGTCCAGGTGTTAGCGACTTGCCCAAGCATAACTGGGGACCTTCGGATGTTCTGAACGGGGTATATTGGACACCTGGCTTACAGGTCCCCGCGGCGGTCGGTGCTCCCGATACATCGGTTAGCGGAGGGGGACTTCTCTTTTGAGAAGACCCTTCCCGGAGGTGGAGTCTCTGGGATCAGAGCGGCTGTCGGCGGGGATGAGGTCAATGTGTACAACGATACCCTGTCCTTGCCATCAGCATGGTGGCGGAGCACACAGGTCGTTTTTATCCATCCGACATAACGACCGACTGTCCCTGTCAGGCGTTGGTACCTATAAGAGGTTTTTCCTGTATAAAAAAAGAGGAATGATGATGAACGCTTGAGTATGATTTCAATAATTAATAGAAGTGGGCCTTAGTTGGCGATACAAGTACAAAAGTAATGATAGAATAACATAAAACGACATTTTTTAAAGGGATTTCTAGTCAGTTCATTATTGTTTAGCTTTTTTACTATCTGTAAATTAATCACCCTATATATCGGCTAGTTGTAATAGAGAAATGATGTAAGTGTCCTATGATATCACTGGCTATAACAAAAGGGTGGGAAGTTAGTACAAAAGGCTTAGTTTTTTATTTTACTTAGCCCTTTGAAACGGTTATTATTTCAACAAACGAAGGGAAGCTTATAAAATTGCGAGGTGAGACTTAGTTTTTTAATAACTATAGATAGCAGTTTTTATCTTAATTCTGTCTATTTTATTCTAGGTTATATTGTATACTGGTCCTTGTTTATGTGATAGATTAAAAAAAACAGAAACAGATAATACACAATAAATATGCGATGTGAAATTAAAACTAAAATCAAAGTAGATCATTTATTATTGAACAGTTTCGCAATTATTACTAAACTCGTACACTATACCAGTAGTTGCTATGAATATGCTATTATCGAAAAAGGTTATTCCAGATGGTATAAAGTCCAAATCCATCAGTTTCTTTGGTATCAATGAATCAGGCCTTAACCAATACAGACCATCGTTTGCTGCTAAGATAACCCTCCCATTGCCATCTATAGCGACTGCTCTAGCCGAATTCTTGGATATACCAACAAATTCTATGGGTTCTTGGAAACCTTTGAGCAACATCTTAACGTATTTTGACTCGCATTCATAGAAAATATTCTCATTTTCATCCACAGCTAGGATGAAAGCGCAGGGAACGTTCTCGACCCTTTGTTTCTCGTTTCTAATCAAATCAATGACATATACTTCGCTATCCGGAAATAGAACTGCGTATAATTTCTCATTAGACTGTGGTTTGAATAATTGTGTTATATCATCTCCTTTGAATGCTACAAAGTTTGCTTTATTCGTTTTATTTAGTACTGTAAGTCCATCATCGCTCGCTATATATACTATATTCTCTGCAACATCAACTGCAGCAGCTTGTCCGTTAATATTATCTATTTTAATCGGTACACCTTCTCTTAATAAGTATTGATCCATTTTTGTTTGAACATCGTCGCTTTGTAGGGATTCTATATCGATTAACGTGAATAGTAAATCTTTGGTGTTTGGATTGACAACGAGGTTCGTTGGTAAACCTTTAATGGTCAGTATAGATCGTTTCAAATACTTGGCATCGTCGAATATGGAGCAGTTTTCTGAGTAAACCGTTGTTATGGCGAGTAGTATTACTAATAGACGCATTTTGAAATCTGTAATAGATAAAATTAAATTAAATTTTTAATTTAAAGCGAGATCATCATCTTCCTGCCCTTATCCCACTCTAATTGGGGTCGGCACAATATGTTATAAACAAGCTGTCACATGATTTGGCTGCGTTTTTACGACTGGCCGTCTGCCTGACATCAACTTAACTCAGTCGTATTTTACGACACCTCGGTAAGAAAGAGGATGGTCTATTCTACTAAACCGGATACCACACGGTGGGTCAACTTACCTTAGTCGGCTTTTACGACACCTCGGCAAGAAACGAGGTTGGTCTATTCTACTCGGCCGGATACCACACGGGGGGTCGACTTACCTTAGTCGCCTTTTACGACACCTGAGTAAGAAATGAGCATTATTAACTACACGGTTTAATTTAAAGCGAGATCTCATGAGATATAGTTGTGCGACTCTTTCGAGGGCGTCACAGGTTCTATCCTATGGCAGACATCAATGTGTTTTTCAGTTAAATTTGTGTCTAAGTGATATTTGCAATTTATCACATGCTTTTCGCTGAAGGAAAGCACCGTGAGGAAACCCGCATATCTCTAAAGAATTCGGAGGATATGTGTAGCTTACCAATTCGTATTGGAGCAGCGTGGTAGGTTTTAGCTTCCACTGTTCTTTCCAAAAAGGAAGAGAGGAGGCCTATGCCCAGCAGTGGGATAATAATAGGTCATTACTTTTTATGGAAAAGTTAGCCGCGAATTAATGCATACGCTTTAATAAATTATTTAAGTTACTAACTGGAATGTCCAATAAACAATCTTATAAGAAGTCATTATCACGGTCAAAACAACATTCAAGATTTGTCCCTAACCTATAACCTTATTCAGAGTAAAAATATAAAAAATACAGATAATATACTTAGTAATGAGATAAATCAGTATATCAAGTAAGTTTGTGATAGTTTAAAAAAATTATTTTTCGGGAATTAATTATACTCCGCCGTGTGTATCCGGCTGGTTAGAATATACCACTCTCATTTCTTAGCGAAGTGTTGCAAAAGGCGAATAACGTAAGTTAATCCATCGTGTGCTATCCGGCTGAGTAGAAAGACCACCCTCATTTCTACCAAGGTGTTGTGGCGTGTAAGGCGTGAAAAGCGACTAAGGTAAGTTGACGTTAGGCAGGCTAGCTAAAACATGTAAATGTTAAAAACATGTTGTGCTGACCCTACTTATTGCCCAGATTACACTTAAAATACTTTTCAGAAGCGGGCTTTTTGTGACTAACGGTAAAAGTATGTAAATTCACGAATATGTCTAATAGATATATAAAATAATATATATATATATATATATATATATATATATATATATATATATATATATATATATATATATATATATATATATATATATATATATATATATATATTTCTATCTAAGATCAGTCTCGAGACTATGATTAGATAAGATGTCCATTATTTTGACGTTTGGATTGAGCTCATCCTGTGATAAAGCAATCCTTTATATTAATGAATATATATATATATATATATATATATATATATATATATATATATATATATATATATATATATTTCTATCTAAGATCAGTCTCGAGACTATGATTAGATAAGATGTCCATTATTTTGACGTTTGGATTGAGCTCATCCTGTGATAAAGCAATCCTTTATATTAATGAATATATATATATATATATATATATATATATATATATATATATATATATATATTATATATGTATATTCCTTTTTTTACTTTTATAATTTATTTACTTGTAATTTATTTATTTATTTTTATATTCTTGCTAACCGTGCCCTTTTCAAGCAGTATTTGCTGGCATCTACGTTCAGTAGCATATGAGCTAAGTTGTCTTTGTGGCATTCAAGCCTTAGTTTATATAAATCCCAAGATCTTATGATTTCTTCCCTGACAGTAATATAAAATAATATAACATCAGTTATTTAAGTATTACCTAAAAATATGAAAAAGAGAAATTTTAATTAAGTAAGCACTTACGTGTCTAAAGATATGCTGCCAAATCTCAACTGCTCAGAGTACTGATTGTGTATTCGGACCAAATTGTGATCCAAACCCAAGTTCAACGAACCCTTATCAATATAGGGTGAAAAACAGTGCACTCCTTCCGGGTAAACAACTATTAATCAAAATGTATACAATTTTTATAATTAACTAGCCAAAAGTAATAATAAAATTATTTTGCTATAATCCGCAATTAAGTAACATAGAAAATAATATCTGGGTGACCGAGCCTTGCTTGGTAATTTTTTACAAAAAAAAAAAGAAAAAAAAAGAATTATTTAGTTGGCGATCTATCCTAGGTATTTACATTTGTCGACGTTGCCCGTTCCCCGAATAAAGTGGCTCAAATAAATTGGCTCAGGTGGCAGTGACCCTTTAGATCCGTGGGTCAAGGGTTCGATTCTCGCCAAGAGCCACTTTCTTTAAACAATTTGTTGACTCTTCTAGTTTGAGTACATTTTATTCAGTTATCATTTTCCTGTCCTTATTCTCTAAGTGGGGTCGGCACATGTTTTAAACCATGTTGTTAGATACCACACGGCGGTTCAACTTTCCTTATTTGCTTTTTACGACAACTCGGTAAGAAATAAGGGTGATAATTATTTAGGTATTGAAAATTATATATATGTACCAATTGTCTGTCACTAAATAACATAACACAATAGTAATAGTTATAATGGGTTAACCTTAAAAGCCACACATATGCTGTCGCGGACTTTTATTAAGAACTTTTAGAGGTGAACAATATTGTAATACATGAGTTTTAGATAACTATTACCGTTTACTCCGCGCACGCAAGGAAAGGTTTAAATTTTGCCGTTTTCGTACTATTTTTATTGCTGCTCCTCTCCTATTCATCTTAGCGTGATGTTATATGGTTTATAGCCTCGATAAATGGACTATCTTACACGCAAAGATTTTTTTTAATCTATCCAGTAGTTCCTTAGATTAGCGCATTCAAACAAGTCTTCAGCTTTATATATTAGTATAGACGTAATACTCACTATTCCTTAGATTGCAATATCCGGGAACAAACAACAAATAGGCGACGCGGGAATTTATAATTACGGGACGGGAAATTAATAAATGAATTATATGTAGATTAATTTTGTTTCATATTTAAGACTGAAATGAATCCGCGCGGTTATATGTGGATATATAACTTCTTTGAGGAAGGAAGGAAATATCACTGCGCGTGCGCATTGTATTTGTATTTTTTATTGTACAAAAGTAATAATAAAGTTGTTATATACAAAATATAGTAAGTAAGTAACGGCCTGTTACTATCCCACTGCTGGGCATAGGCCTCCTCTCTCCATTTTTGGAGAGAAGGGTTGGAGCTAAGACCTACCACGCTGCTCCAATGCGGATTGGTAGGTTACACATATCCCCGGAATTCTCTAGAGATAAGCAGGTTTCCTCACGATGTTTTCCTTCACCGAAAAGCGTGTGATAAATTGCAATTATCAATTAGACACATAAGTTTTTTAATAGAAAAACTCATTGGTGTCTGCCCGGGTTTGAACCCATGATCGTCTCTAGAGATTCACACGGTCGCACCGCTAGGCCATCACAGCTTTTTTGATATATATATAATGCTAAATGTAGAATGGACTATCCTTTTTCATACGTGATACATGCAGGATTCGTAAAAACACATGCACAAACCTCCATCACCGCCACCACAATACACAAGCACTGCACACGTTCACTATCACTTTGGGATTTTGTCGTGGAGTCTATCACCCGATGATGCTTCGGTTGCGGGGCGAAACGATTGTTGAGTTTGTGATAGTGAACGTATATAGTGCTTGTGTATTGTGATGGCGGTGGTGGAGGTTTGTGCATCTGTTTTTACGTATCCTGAATGTATCAGGTATGAAAACAGATAGCCGACTATACTTTTAGGATTATTATATTACTATATATGTATATTATTATCATCATCCTCCTGCCCTTATCCCACTCTAAGTGGGGTCGCCACAACATGTTGTATGCTGTCACATGATTAGGCTACGTATTTTACGACCGGCCGCCTGCCTGACGTTAACTTACCTTGGTCTTATTTAACGACACATCGGTAAGAAATTAGCGCGGTCTATTCTACTTAACCGAATACCACACGTTAGGTCAACTTACCTTAGTCGCCTTTTACGACAGCTCGGTAAGAAATGAGGATGATCTATTCTTCTCAGCCGGATACCACACGGTAGTCAATTAGCTTTAGTCGCCTTTTACGACATCTCGGTAAGAAATGAGGGTGGTCTATTCTACTTAACCGAATACCACACGTTGGGTCAACTTACCTTAGTCGTCTTTACGACACCTCGGTAAGAAATGAGGGTGGTCTATTCTATTCAGCCGGATACCACATGGTGGGTCAACTTAACTTAGTCGCCTTTTACGACATCTCGGTAAGAAATGAGGGTGGTCTATTCTATTTAACCGAATACCTCACGGCGTATCAAGCTACCTTAGTCGCCTTTTACGACATCTCGGTAAGAAAGAGGCTGGTCTCTTCTACTCAGCCGGATACCACACGGCGGGTCGACTTATCTTAGACGCTTTTTACAACACCTCGGTAAGAAATGAGGGTGGTCTATTCTACTCAGCCGGATACCACACGGCGGGTCAACTTATCTTAGTCGCCTATTACAACACTTCGGTAAGAAATGAGGGTGGTCTATTCTACTCAGCCGGATACCACACGGCGGGTCGACTTATCTTAGACGCTTTTTACAACACCTCGGTAAGAAATGAGGCTGGTCTATTCTACTCAGCCGGATACTATACGAGGATTGTGTAATATGAGTATGGAATTAATATTTGCATGTATAATTTCATTATATACAGTGGAAACAGATTCCAATATACATTTCATGCAACATTGCGATTAGCGTGCGTTCTGTTGTATAATCATTGATTATATCATATCGTATATATTAGTATTGATTGTTCGTTAAAATATTTCTCTTATTAGTATTAAAATAGAAAAGATTTCTAAAATATATAAAAATATAATGTGGCTGCCTATTTTCGAATTACTCTCAAAGTAAACTCAACAGTTAAAAAAATGCTCCGATCGCTACTAAATTTTATAGGAACATCCGGTGAGGCATTGAGTGAAAATTCTATTAAAATCGGTCCAATTCGAAGTCTGTATAGAATATACAGACAATCATTTTTATATCATCAGGAGATAGACACCAAGACAAAATCGCAAGCTTATATCACTTACGAAAACGGATACTACACTAGCATTAAATATACACTGTCCATTATATTAACCATCTTTTGACAGATTGACGATAGTGATGTCCTAAAGATTCTCGTATGCGATACCATTCCGATTATAGTACCTACTATCATTAATCGAATTACGTACCTAAGTAATTCGATTAATGATAACCTACGTAAACTAGATTACTACTTGAGAAAAGAAATTCCAACTTTGAGAAAACTTATTGTTTCTTTGAAAAGAAGTGGTCTATTTCATGGTGAAAAATCTTCTTTGGTCAAAGTTTTGAACACAATTGGCTTTTCATATAAAAAGTTAAATAAAAGAAAATTATTAATGGAACGCACAGATATAGCTATAGCACGTTGTGATTTTTTAAGAGAGGCAAAGAAAATACAAGATTGGGCAAATATTGTTTTCACGGATGAAACATGGCTCAACGCTAACCACACACTATCTCGTTTCTGGACTGATGATACTGCTGATTCCACTTCCTCAGTACCAATGGGAAAAGGTGAGCGCCTAATCATTTGCCATGCAGGTACAGCAAAAGGATTTGTACAAGACGCACTGTTGGCATTTAAATCGAAGAAATCAAATGACTACCACGAAGAGATGAATGCAAATGTGTATGAAGAGTGGTTCAAAAAAATGCTCATTTCATTGGAAGAACCATCAATAATTTTTATTGATAATGCGCCCTACCACTCCCGTCAAATTGACAAAATGCCAACACAGGCTAATAAAAAGCATGAAATAATTAATTGGCTTCGGGACAATGGAGAAAATGTGGACGACTCAATGTTAAAAGTTGAATTAATAAAAATATTAAAAACCAAAAAGAGAGCAAAACGCTATGTACCTAATCAATGAAATGGCAGCAGAATATGGCCATACTGTTCTTCGGATTCCTCCATACCACTGCCAGTACAACGCAATAGAACTTATATGGGCACAAGTAAAAGGGCATGCTGCGAGATGCAATACAAGCCCCCCATTCACAGCGAATAAAATGTTGCAATTGCTAAAAAATGCTTGCACCCACGTAACGGCCGAGAACTGGGCAAGTGTGGTGGAAAGAACTAAAAGAGTAATATTCTCTGATTGGGAACGTGATATTGCGTTTGATAATATATTATCTACACAAGAGCTAATAATAACTGCTACTGACTGCTAACTCCTCATCGGAGGAGTCTAGTGTTGATTATCATTCCGACGACTCGTGCTAATAAAATAAATTAAAATATCCTGATTGTTTTATTTGTATTCATGTATTAACTAAGAAGAAAGTAAAACTTTATATAATGTTATTAAATGTCTTTTAATACTCGTAACATCGATTTCTACCGATTATTTTTAATCTGTGGCATAATCGTAGTAACCCATTATGTGTGACATCACTAAGTGGGCGGTACCCATCCATAAAGTACAAATATTATTTGTATGATATTTGTACGTAAGCAATACAAAACTTAATGAGCGTGAGCTGTCAAAAGACTGATAATATGATGGACGCAGTATAGGTACATTTTCTTTTATGGCGGATTATAGCAAAATAATATTTTCATTACTTTAGTATTATGGACCCCCGAAAAGTTACGCTTAATTTTATAAATAACTAGCAATCGCCAGCGGGTCTGCCCTTGTTTAAAACAGTAATATAGTATTTTGATAACCATAAAAATGGTTAAAGTGGGTAAACCTCAAAAGCTAGACATATGCTGTCGCAGACGTTTATTCAGAGGGGTACAATTTTGTAATGCATGATTTTTGAATAACTATTACCGTTTACTCAGCGCACGCAAGGAAATCTTTGTATTATACCGTTTTCGTATTTTTTATTGCCGCTCCTCTCCTATTCATCTTAGCGTGATGTTATATAGCCTATAGCCTTCATCGATAAATGGACTATCTTACACTGAAATAATTTTTCAAATCGGTCCAGTAGTTCATGAGATTAGCGCGTGCAAACAATAAAACAAACAAACTCTTCAGCTTTATATATTAGTATAGATTACAGACTTTCCAGACTTTGATATAGAGGTGTAGGATTAACAAATTAAACTTTTCCACCTATGATCTTTTTTCTCAAAATTTCATCTTAACGCATCGACTATTAAAGTTTTATGGTTCTCTTGACCTTATCCCACACTAAGTCCGTTTGGCACATGTTATAAACATATTGTCACATGGTGTGGCTAGTTATTTTACGACTGGCCACCTGCCTGACGTCAACTTACCTTAGTCGTCTTTTACGAGCCCGCGCTAATCGTAAACAAAATACTATATTGTATATATAACCGTTATATATGTCGCTTAAACCAAATAGCCTTTCACCTATAGATAACATATTTAACGGTCGGTATGTTTATGTTAAATAAATAACCTTTGTTATCAGTTATTCTCTTTCTTGTTTGACTAGCTTCCGACCGCGACTTCGTGAAAACTTTAGTACTAAAATATACTCACATCCGTTGTTTCTTAGTTAAAAAAAATATTTTTACAAACATCATCATTCCCCTGCCCTTATCCCACTCTAAGTGAGGTAGGCACAACATGTTATAAGCATGCTGTAACATGATTTGGCTGTGTTTTTACGATCGGCCGCCTGCCTGACGTCAACTTACCTTAGTCGTATTTTACGACACCTCGATAAGAAGGAGGGTGGTCTATTCTACTAAACCGGATACCACACAGTGGGTCGACTTACCTTAGTCGCCTTTTACGACAATTCGGTAAGAAATGAGGGTGGTACTATTCTACTTAGCCAGCTACCACACGGCTAAAACTGTTTTACACAACAAAATGAAAATTATAATATACTTACGGCTTATCTAAATAAGCATTCTAAGTTTTTAAAAAAAAGTCTGCGTCTTTCACTAGAAATGGTAGTCCATCTGAAAATGGCCATGTTTGAGGTTAGCTTTTAATTAGATTTTATTTTGGAGATATAAAAAACTTTATATTTATTGATAACATAATTTTGTTGCAGTTTCGAAAAATGGAAATTTCTTATTGGTCAGTCTTTATAGTAACCTATCTCTCATCATTAACTACATCAAAATTTATGAGCGACAAAGACAAGGTACACCAAACAATGTTTCGAATGGAACAAGTTATATTTGCATCCAGTTTTAACATAAGTAAATTATTAGTACCTGCAGATGGAACATCTTATATACAAGAAGGTTTTTCAGACATACCATCAATATTTTTCACAATAACAGACTCTAGACTTGAGGGCGGTAGCTGTATCTATGTTCTAGAAGATCTAGCTGCTTATGAAATTCTAGAAGGAGGTAGAGATTCAACATCAGATTATAGCAGTGACAGATCAGTTTACTTCGGCGCAAAAGATGGTATCTACAAATATGATGCTGAGAGTTTATCAGCTAAAAAATTCGGACCATTCAGAGATGACATAATACAATTGCAAAAAGCAAACGGCACTGATCTTATTTACATTTTAACATCAAATAATAAGATATTTAAGTTAGAGAAAAATGGAACAGTTAAATCTAGAGTGCAAGCTGTTACATGCGCTCTCGAGTTTGTATTAGATACATCTAATAATCTTTACTATACAGCATGTGATGACGGGCTGCCTCATATAGTAAAACCTAATGGCAATTTAGTCTCGTATACAGCCAGTGTTACTGAAGATATCAAAGAAGTTAAACTTCTTCGTCCTGCTTTTATAATGGACAAATGTATCCCCTTCTTTGGTGATGGCAATTTGTATATTTTACACGCAAACGGGACAAGTGAGAAGAAAGATTTTAATATTAAAGAGAGGCCAACAGCGTACAGCGTTGATGCTGCTTTGTATTTGGTTGCCGCTTTGAATGGGAGAATCTATGAATTCAATGTAATGGAGGTGATGTTGAAATCTATGTTCGGTTACGCTTCACATTGGCCTACAGATCTTAGCAAGATTGTCATGTCGATGATCGAGACAGCTAAGGATGGAATTTATCGAGATTGGAGCAATATTTTAGACCAGAGATCAAATTAAATGTATTCTTAAATACTCAGTTTAAGTTGATGAATGAATGAATAACTCTTTATTGCAAATCAGATAAATAATATACATAAACAAGAGAAAAAAGAACATTTAAGAGTGCAAGGGCGGTCTTATCACTAAAAGTGATCTTTTACAGGCAACCCCTACGTTAAAGTAATAAAGATAAGAGATAGGTTGAGATCGGTGCACAAGATGAACTATATAATAAATCATTTGTTTATGCAATTTAGTAATGATTGTGATATTAGAATTTGAAAACAATGTTTATTTTACATAATATAACCAATAGTAGTGTCATAATAATTTTTAGAATGAACGCAATTAATAATCAATTTCTTCAAAGTAATAAATGTCAATTTGTGATTTAATGTTATCGAACGTTAAATTAAATATAATAATTAAATTAAATAATACTTGATTTTTTAACTGTTTTATATAAATTAGCTAGCTATCCTACAAGGACATATATCGACGAACTTAGTCGTTGTATCTTGTTCACCATATCTATCTACAGTTTTAGTAGAGACAGCTTACACATTCTTGAATGACGAATTTAAAGACCTTTAAAATATTATACTGTATAAGTCTAAATCTACATCTGCTAAAACATAAATTTATTTCGAAAGGATTGGTATTTCCAAATAATTTGAATTACGAGATCGAAATAATTTATAGAAGTAGGCGTTACTTTTCGGAGATCAATAATACAAGAGTAATAATAAAATTATTTATTCGTCGCGGATTATAGCAAAATAATTTTATTATTACTTTTGAGATCGAAACAGTTTTATTTGCTTTTGAGTAAGGTGGAAAAAGGAAACACAATGTTTTTTTCTTATATCATGTATTGTTTTAAATTTTATTAATACAAAATTAAGAGAATCATAATAAATCTAACAAATAATAACAAGTTGCTGGTATTTCACAGCCTACCAGCGTTGCACCTAAAATTTTGATGTACTTTTTTTTAGCCATAAGTTTATATGTAATTTTTAATAGGGAAAATTACTCCGTCCGGTATTATCTCTTAAGCCTTTTAATTCTATTACAGTATGTACCACATTTGTTAAGAATTCATCGAGTTGTTTGGCAATTTTTAACAATTGTTCTTCCACGATACTATCTTCAATGATCATTTTATCAAATGCAAAATACATGGGGTCACCTATCACAAGACCGATAGGACCATTATCTTTGTTAACTGGTTTTATATGAGAGTTACGACTAGTGCCATTAGCAAACATGTCATACAACGTGTTACCAACAAGGGAGAAGACTGCATTTTTCATATAAGATGTTGGCTTATATAATATCACATTAGTTAGATGTTCTGGAATTCCTTCTATTTTCTTAACACCGTCCGCTGTGCGAACAAATACCTGTTTATCATCGGTATAAAAGTATATATTATTAGAATTATCTATGGCAATTTGTTGTGCATTAGGTACGTCCTGTACCTTCTCCTTTGTTGCACCATTATTCGAAACTTTATACAACTCATGGTTTTCAGTCAAAATGTAAATAATATCACCTTGTTTTTCTTTAGCTACTCCAATAATACTATCAGTTATTGGTCCATACTTTTCAGCAGAATTGGTGTTCTGGTTATATACGTATAATCCGTCTTGAGCTCCGAAGAAAACTAAATTACTATTATCGCCAGAGGCATCGGCGTCCCTTCCATGCTCTAATAGTTTTGTGGCTTTTCCATCTTTCAAAACGTATAAACCTTGATCTATGCGTTTACCGCTTGAATCAATATCAGCTTCTACGAAGAATAAAATAGGTTTCTTGAGGTTTTTATTTAAATTATGGTTTTCATCGAAATTAAGCGCGTTAGTCGGTAAAACTAATTTGACAATATCATGGTCACTGGTATGGATAATCATATCCTCATAAAGGTCATATACATCAGGATAATATTCCTCCTCATCGGTCAGAGTTTGTGCCAAAATCAACGGCCCGATAAGTGCAAAAATGGTGAAGATATGAAAAAAAGCCATGTTGAAATCTGAAAAAAGTACATTAAGGTATTATTAGAACTTGATTTTTTAATGAGGTAACTAATTTTACATTGTCTCCCCCAAATACTTTACCCACTGCGATTTACGATAAATCAGGAAGGTTTTGACGCCTACCAGTTGAACCTAATATAACTAATCGGAGTCATATAAGAACATTTTACTTCAGCTTTGCATTTTCCATCCCAGTTCCCAAACTTAGCGATTGGTAATTTAAATCTTATGAATAATAAACCTTTTCAGTACAAAGTTCTTTTCAGAGCTTGCTGTACAATAAACAATAAAAAAAATTTATTGTTCCTTTTTTTTTTAGCTTGCAGTTCTTTTACTAAGATGAGGGTATTTTATACATAATTAATATAAAGTCACCGATAAGCTTATCTGAAATGGCGTTGGGTGGTGCATGTAAAATGGGGGATAGATGAGTTTTTTATGATCCAAGTATCCTGGAATGACAGCGCTGTACAAGAAATCAGCTAGACAGATGACCTTAAAAAGGTTACTGTACACGATGAAATGCAGAAATGCAGAGATCCGTAGGCGAACCAAAGGAACTAAATGAATTATCGTGGTAAGAAGCTCAAGAGCATGGGCCACATAGTCCGAAAAACTAATAAACATTAGTTCCCAAAGTATTTGACTGGTGTTCCCGCAATTGAAAACGATGTTAGTAGATGCAGCGTATAGGTGGATGGACGAGCTCATAATATGAGAGATTTGCAGGATCCAAGCAGTAACAGCCGGATCTTGCGGGGAGGAAAATTCCTTGAAGATACTTTTATATCATAATAGTTTTAAAAACTAATAAGATCTAGTTCTCTCGGAGAGTGACGAATTTAGTGAGAAACGGTTATAAAAAAAACAATTCACTCATAACAGACAAATATCTTCGTAATTAGTATGGAATATAGTACTCACTTCCGTTGCTTTGCGAATTATGAAGACGACTAAATTTCCCCATAATCCACAGTACTTATATGATTTTTTATTCCATAAAATTATTCATACATTATTAACGATGTTTTAGTTTTCACATGTCCATTTTATTTATTTTATAATATGTGCAGCTGAGTCATGTCTACGGTTACCATATTTGGTTAGTTACTCGATGGAACATTTTAAGACAAATATGTAATATACGTACATACATAATTTAGGAGCACAGTGGGTAAACACAAAACATAGTGAAGAAGCGATTTATCTGGCAATCTAATGGTTAAAGATAGAACAAAAGTCGCAAAGGGGGGTTGAAAGTAAAATAATTAATATATAGGCGTATATACACATACATAAACTTCCCTATACTAATGACTACAACTTCTTTACACACAAATAGAGATATTGGCTCTTGCTTGCTTTTCGTGACATATAATATCAAAGGAGAGCTTCTATTGTAAAAAGAAATAGCTTTAACTACGAGAGTTCCTATAAAAGGAATAGAAAAATAGCAAAAATGTACAAGACAAGCGTTTTAATAATTTATAAAATTAGGCGTAACTTTGCGGAGATCCATAATATAAAAGTAATAATAAATTTATTTTGCTATAATCCGCGATGAAGCGATTTCGCGATTTCATCGCGGATTATAGCAAAATAATTTTATTATTACTTTTGTACAAGCGTTTTGCCTTTAATGTAGCTTTAATTTTAAAGTAGCATTCAAAATATTGATGTTTGCTTGGCTCCTTAACGTTTTGTTCTTTTAATATACATATGAGGCGACCATTTTATTTGAAGTTGTTAGTTCTTTTACCACGCTTAGCTGCTTCTTTTCTACTTGCTCCATTCTTTTTAGTACGTCCTCAGCACATATGTTTATAAGTAATGTACATTTTAGTACTTGCTGGTTGGTTTTGTTGATTTTGCAGAAGAGCTATCTTGATGACGGTAAAATTTTCCGCAGAAGCAAATTTACAATCTATCAATAGAGATAAGAGTAAAATTAAAGGAAAAAGTTTGTCCTGATATATTACCACAGCGTGGTGAATCTAGTCATATATTGACAAGTTTGGATGATTTAATCAATATTCTATTCTAGGAAATTAATATGCATTTGACATGCATTTTATGAAGGTGTGACAATGTTGCATCGAATGAAATAATACCTGCCATAGTTTTACTTGTATGAAGTGATAGATCAGATGTTCAATAAAGTGGCGTCCACTGCTGTGCATAGGATATCAAGGGATACTAGATCTCATCCCGTTTGCAACGGCTTCTTTGACCTTTGGCTGTCATCATGGACAATCGTTTATGGGTTCAGAATTAAATTCAACTTAACTTTTACAATTCCTCCTGAACAGTCAAGCATACTACTGGTTTCCCCTGCAGAGGAAAATAACAAAGACTCAACGGTTGCTTTTGTAATTGTACGCGAGAAAGAGAGAAGGAAAAAGAATACAATTTGCGAGTTTCATGTCTATATTTTGGAAAGAGCAACCGACGAATTGCTGACGTTTCATGGGAGGAGCGATTGTGAACCAGCAGTAGAGTTAACGAATCAAAAGCACATCCTTACAAGTTAATATAATAAAGATTATTTTGAATAGGAATAAATGTTTATTAAAAACACACTGGCCAAAGATAACACTAATTGGTTTGCACATAAATAAACACATTGGCGGTGATAAGGTGAATATTTACATATTGAATTTTGACAACAATGCTCCATCTAGAGAATCAGCCAAAGAGGTCAGGAATATGACACGCTTTGACCTAGTGATAGTTGATAATATCATACTGACGAATGATTTTATTCCAATAGAGAGATTAGCAAATAAAGGGTATATAAAATACATAACTGAGGTATTATAATCGGCATAACCACACAATTACCTTACAAAACTATGTAAATATTTTGTGGGTTTTATTATAAAATCCACGATAAAAATGAATAAGCAATTTTAGCTTTGCCATTAAATCGGTTTTGAAAGTAAGTTACTCGTATTGCAAACACTTTGAATCATCTAGGATAAATTACATTTAATAAAGCTACCACTAGATTTCATTAAGAATTTTAAACTTATTTTATCTGTATATAATTTGCTAACTATTTAAGTTAATTTATGGTGGATGTATGCAAGTTGCGTTCATTCTAGAAAGGAAGAGAAGTGAAAGTAATGAAAATGTAAGGAGGGATTAATATATATTAAATGTGACTACAGAGAGGCCGAAAAAAGCTGGTTGGATTGTGTGAAGTATGGCTTGGATATAAAAGTAGTAGCGCTAGATTTGACGAATAATAGCACAGAATAAAGAAAAAAACATGTTGTGCCGACCACACTTAGAGTGAGGCGTTGGTAGGAGGATTATATTTAAGTTTATTTTTGGGTTTGATTAGATTTTTTATGTATGGACACGACTCTCATCTATCTGCCTACGAAGAGTGCTTGAATTCTTTGGTCATATCGCCCGAAAAGAAGGCAACAACCTCGAGCAACTCATGGTCACCGGCAAGATAGACGGTAAAAGACCTCGAGGACGTAGCCTAACTCGGTGGACAGACCAGATTAGAATCTCCTTGGACGCAAATCTACACGTTGCTCTTCATTCGGCAAAGGCGAGGAACAAATGGCGAACAACTGTCCACAAGATCATCACTCGAAACTAGGGATCACGACCCTCAGTATTGAAGAGAACGATGCGAGGAGGAGATTTTTTATATAAATAAAAAATAAGACTCTCGTATAAATTTATATCGTTTATTAGAGAAGATTTATGTGATAAATTTTGATTTTCAATCTAAGTTACACCTTCTTCTTTATAGCTTTGTGTTTCGGGTTTGACTGGATCGTCTTGATTTCGTCAGCTTTGCTTTCCAGATATTTGTCGAGGTCCTCAATTGCAGAGCTCAAAGCAAGCGCTAGTACATTATATTCATAGATTTTCTTATTATAGGCGTAGTATTGGATCAATGTTGCTTCCGGAGCAAAAGCAGTAGGTAGTGCCTTTGGTTTAAATTCAATAAAGGTGAACTCACTTGTACCGTTAGAGTTAATAAAGTAAACTTTATTATCGGATATGAACGTGGCAGTATCTTCAATGATGATGAGAGAATTAACTAGTTTCACACTTGAAGGATTTTCTGGGAGTCCTTCAATTTTCTTCACACCTTCAGCTGTACGAACGTACGGTTGCTTGTCAGCGGAATAGAAGTAAATATTTTTTGAAGAATCTATAACAAACTCCTTAGCGTCAACTATATCTTTGATTTGTTCTTTTGATTCTCCATTATTGGTGACTTCAAAAATTTCTCCTTTTTCAGTTAAAATGTACAGTCCTTCCCCTTCTGATGACTTTGCGATGTCAATAACGCTATCAGTAATTGATCCGTATTTTTCCGCAGTATTTTTTTCTGCATTGTACACGTAGATTCCATCGTTAGCTCCAAAGTAGACTACTTTGCTGTTATCTGCAGAAGCAGCGGCAGTTTTACCGTTTTCTAAGAGTAGTGTAGCCTTCCCTTCTTTAAAAACGTATAATCCCTTGTAAACTTTACTTCCATCTGACTGAATTTCAGCCTCGACGAAAAATAGAGTGACTTTAATATCTAATTCATTTGATTCAGACGAACTAGATTCACTTTCGTCGAAGTTAAGTGAGTTTAGAGGTACAAGTATATCGACTATGTCATATTTTCCCTCGTATTTTACGAAATCTTTTATATAAAAGCTATCTGTGATTACGAATTTGTCATCATGGGAAGATGGCGCGGCAGCCAGAAGACCGACCAGGGCGAAAAGGTTGAAGCTTGTTAAAAGTCTCATAATGAAATCTGGAAAAAAAATCTTTTAAATTGGTGTAAATTAATTGAAATATGACGATAAATTTCTTTTTCTGAAAATTTCTGAATAAAGTCAAGGCACTATCAAAATTATATAATTATAAAACTTGCTGGTTCTTCTCAGTAAGAGCACCTTTCCGAAGCAGTCGTAGCTTCATTGTAATTTGACGATTCGAAAGTGCTTGTAAAAGCCAATTTCAATAAAGAATTATTTGAATTTGAATTTGTATTTTGAATTTGAATTTGAAAGATATAATGAAACAATGTGTACGGATACTTCTGATTTATACAACTACAAAATATTTGCGACATCATGTATCTAAATTTATAAAGAGAACTTCCTTAACCAGTTTTATATTCACAAAAACTGATCATGTTTAATTTGGTAGTACCTGAGTGACTAAGTCTAGGTAGGTCATTTTTTTAAATATAAAAAAATGCAACAAAAAAAAATACTGGTGATATCTGTGGACTTGATCCCGGGTATTTCGATTTCTCTAATCCGCCCGTTCCCCAGTGAGCTATTACAACTTTACAAATGACAGCTCAATTAACCTTTGTATTCTATTCTATATTTTAGCATTTTTCAGTGCCCGAATACAAGGATAAAATCTATATTTGTTAAAAATGAGGGTGGTCTGTTCTACTCAGCGGGATACCAAACGACGGGTCGACTTACCTTAGTCGCCTATTACGACCCCTCAGTAAGAAATGAGGGTGTCTATTCTACTCAGCCGTATACCGCACGGCGGGTCAACCTACCATAGTCGCCTTTTACGAGACCTCGCTAAGAAATAAGGGTGCTCTATTCTACTGGATGGATACGACATGGCGTAACTTTGTAGAAAGGTGTTGGTTAATAAATTGTCAGTAGACACTTACCAGCCAAGATCTTCCGTAGTAATGAGATTCGCGGATATTGGGTTTATATAATAAACGGTTGATTATAATAACTTTATCTATTTGTTATCAAAAATGTTACCCAATATGCAAGTGCAATGATATGGCCATGTTATCGAAATATCGTGGACGAACGAACTTCTGAAGTTACTTTCAAAGCGTTTCGAAAAATTGATGGGTGTGGACTTTTTGACGCGCATACGAGTAAAATTGATCCTGAGCAGTCAAATCAAATCAAAATAATAATAAAAATTAAAGATTAATGAAGATTAATTATTAGATTAATGAAGATATAGCTCGTTACTACAGAAAGAAACTCGACGGTCAAATCTTTTAAACATTTTCAATTCTAAATTAGTAAACCGCACTCTTATATGAAGCTGAAAGTATTTTCAAATCCAGGCAGTAAATGTCAAAATGCAGTCAATAGTCAAATCTTGAATATTTCAATGAGTTAATATTAAATCAACGATTCTCATGAAATTCAGCATGTTTGGGGGGGGGGGGGTTTATCCCTGTTTTCGAGCACTGAAGAAACTGCTTAAATACAAACAGAATCTAGGTTTATTTTGCTGTAAGTTGTAAAGTTGTAGTATCCTAATAGAATATAGGCGGACTATAAAAGTGAAAATACCCGGGATCAAGCCCCATATATCTCCATACCTTGTTTTTCCTTTTTAAATTTTTTTATATTAAAAAAAATACCGATCATGGCTCGGTTACCCATTTACTATAACATAATATGCAGTGTACGTCCAGTTCAAAGATTATCCAATAGTAACATGGTTTATAGGTTAATGAAAGAAAAAATATTATTTTCCCGAACAATTTATTTGCATTGATTTAAAAACAGCAAAAGAACTGTACAAATACACACAAGTAAATATTTTTAAAGCATCCTTATTTTACAATTCTTCCAGGTGTCGTTGACTAAAAAGACTAATTTGTTTATTAGAGACTAAAAAGTGAAAAAATAGTAAGTACGTTTCAGGACTGTGAATAAAAAAACCCGTATGGTAATCGCAGCGAAGCATTAGTGCATAATTTTTTATGTATTTTTCTCGCAGATGATAATAAGAGTATTCCGAATAAACACATCGTTTATCGACTGCCTATTACTATAAGCAAAAGTTAATTACCGCATTTGTTACCACATTTTGATTGAACCTTTTTTTAAATCAGGAAAACGTCTTATGCCGTCTGCCGATACATCGGACTCTCACCAACTAAAAAACCTGATCCATTACGCTGTTGGTGGTGAGGACAGGGTAACGTTGTACACAGTGCCCCCATTACTGCCAGCAATAGCTCTGTACCCTGGAGAGCGCCATCTCCGACTCGTAGATTCTCTAAGTTGTCCCTCTATCTGCTAATCGAAGCATCTGGAATACCAGATGCATCACCGTTTCGGAGACCGTTTCCAATTGGGCGTCCAATAAAACGGTCGAAACGCAAGTGGGTCGGCGAGTCGCCTGTGCCCCGCTTGCCGGCAGTGGATCGGATCCAAGAACTTGACTTCTCTGTTCCGCTCGTCCAACTCTTTCCGTGAGATTACATCCTCGCAGAAAGAAGTCATCGTTGCCTACGGTTACAGGGTAACGTTGTACACATTGCCCCCATCCTTGCCAGCAGCAGCTCTGTACCCGGAGCAGCAGCTCTTACAGATCTTTACAGATCTTAATAATAAGCTAATTTTTTTTAAAATATAATTAATAAGCTTAGAAATCCATGTGTTAGGCTTTTTGCCCAATAAAGTTATTATTATTATTATAGCTCTGTACTGTGCTCTCTAGAGAGCGCCATCTCCGACTCAGGTATTATCTCAGTCGTCTTTCCTTCCGCTTTTTCCGAGTTGGCAGCGCCCCATTTCCCTACGGATCGGGTCAAAGGATTCGACGTCTCACTCCACACCGCCTTCCGTAAAATACAACCTCGCAGAAGAAGGCCATTGCTGCCTCCCTGTCCACCATGGCGTGAACAATGGAGAGCAGGGACAAATCGCGTCCAACCTCTGCATCAATCTCCGCCTGCGGAACCTCGCAAATTGGCCAGTCTAGCAGTAGGATGATTGGCCGTAGAATCTATTCCAAATAAATTTCTTTAAGAGCTTTCCTAACTACTCAATCTTAGGCTCAAGTCCAGCCCAGTGCAACCGGTTTGAAGTCATTTATAATGCTCCTACCCTTTTCACACTCGTGTCCTATATATTATAATCTCTCTCTATGATTCGTTGGAGATGAAAACAACTTTGTTTTGAAGAAAATGCTTATTATTTATATACTGTTAAATAACTAATCTCTAGGTCAGGGTTAGGTTAAAGTCGTTGATAAGTTACGTGTATATTTGTTGTAGCCGCGACTTTGTTCGTCGGCGTGTTGTTAAATATGAATGTGGATAGATATGTGACTAGAAGGAGTCCAGAAAGGAGATGGTTGGATTGTGTGAAGTATGACATGTATATAAAAGAAGTATCGGCAGAATTGATGAATAATAGGAGAGAAAGGAAGCAAAAAATATTTTGTACCGACCACACTTAGAGTGGGCTTTGGCAGGAGGTTGATATTTAAGCTCAGTTATGGTTTAAATTAGATTTTTACATAAATAAAGAATAAGACTCTCGTTTAAATTTATATTTTTGTTAAAGCAGATTTGTATTAAACAGTGATTTACGATCTAATTTACGACTTCTTCTTTAAAGCCTTGTGTTTTGGGTTTGACTGGATCGTTTTGATGTCGTCTGCTTTGCTTTCCAGATATTTGTCGAGGTCCTCAATAACAGAGGTCAAAATAAGCGCTAGTACATTATATTCATAGATTTTCTTATCATAGGCATAGTATTGGATCAATGTTGCTTCCGGAGCATAGGCGGTAGGTTTTGCCTTTGGTTTAAATTCAATAAAGGTGTTCTCGCTTGAACCGTTAGCGTAAATAACGTAAACATTGTTGTCGGATATGAATGTGGCACTATCTTCGATGATGATCAGGGGATTCAGTAGTTTCACGCTTGAAGGATTTTCTGGGAGGCCTTCAATTTTCTTCACACCATCAGCTGTACGAACGTACGGTTGCTTGTCAGCGGAATAGAAGTAAATGTTCTTTGACGAGTCTATAGCAATCTCTTTAGCGTCAACTACGTCCTTGATTTGTTCTTTTGCTTCTCCATTATTAGTGACTTTGAAAAGTTCTCCTTCCTCAGTTAAAATGTACAGTTCATCCCCTTCTGATGACTTTGCGATGTCAATAATGTTATCTGTTAGTGATCCGTATTTTTCTGCAGTGTTTTTTTCTGCGTTGTACACGTAGATTCCATCGTCAGCTCCAAAGTAGACTACTTTGCTGTCATCTGCAGAAGCAGCGGAAGTCTTACCGTTTTCTAAGAGTAGTGTGGCGTTTTGGTCTTTGTAAACGTATAATCCCTTGTAAACTTTACTTCCATCTGACTGAATTTCAGCCTCGACGAAAAATAGAGTGACTTTAATATCTGATTCATTCGATTCAGACGAACTGGATTCATTTTCATCAAAGTTAAGTGAGTTCAGAGGTAAAAGTAAATCGACTATGTCATTTTTTGCCTCGTATTTTATGAATTCCTTAACATAAAAGCTATCTGTGATCACAAATTTGTCATCATCGGCGGTTGGTGCGGCACCCAGAAGACCGACCAGGGCAAAAAGAGTAAAGCTTGTTAAAAATCTCATATTGGGATCTGAAAAAAAAAAATGAATATTAATTAACCTGTAACAATCGATTAGTGGGGGGGGGGGGGGTGACTCCATTTAAAATATTCTTTCCTATATTTCAATGTAATTAGTGTGTTGATGCAACAGAAATGGAGATAGGCTGGTCACATGACGAGAGATACATTGTCAAAATGGAATAGAGATATAGTAATATAGAGTGGTACCCACGGAGAAATTCAAGATTTAAGAATTTACCTAATTGAATTAACCTTACTTAAGGTGGGAAGACGATACAAAAATGTTTGCAGGTCACATGTGGAGACAGAAGGCTCGCAATAGGAAAAGTGGAAGTCTCTGGAAGAGACCTAAGTCAAGGGGCAAAGTGAAGACTAAAAGATTTTTTCATAAAAGTTTAAAAATAATGCATATATATTGTAAAAGCTTCAGATTCGAGCTTCAGAACCAGTATTAATATGCAATCCGATACATCTTTAATATTTAAATGAGTTACTCTTGTATATGTATATTTTCTGAATTTCGGAAACGGCTTCAACGATTTTCATGAAACTTATTATGCAGAGGGTTTCTGGTGAGTAAAAGTGATCTAACTAGGTTTTATTTAAAAAAAACTGTTTTATCCCTGTTTTTAGGCATTAAAAAATACTGAAATTTACATTGAATATAAAACACTATTTTTGCCGTAAATTGTCGAGTCAGTGTAGCTTATTCGGGGAACGGGCAATCTCGAGAAATGAAAATACCTAGGATCGATCCCCAACTAACTAATGATTTTTTCCTTTATTTTTTATTTTTTGCTTTTTTATTTTGTAAAAAATTAAGTCAACCAGTTACTACATAGTAAATAAAATGATCAAAAATGAATTTCAAAAATTTGTTTAACCCTCCTCATCTTGTCGGTCAAAAAACTTATACTTAAGTATAAGTAACTAAGTAAAATATACGTTTAAGACTAAATAAAATCAATTAAGCATTCAGTAAGATATGAATTAAAGTCTCAAATTAAATATATGCTTAGGTGAAGTAAAACATCGGAAACCTGCATATCCTTTGCGAAATTCTGGGAATGTAACCTACCTATCGGAGGTTCAAAGCTCAAACCACAATCTTCAATTGATAGAAGAGCAAGCCCAGCAGTGGGATAGTAACAAACTAGTACCTAACTCTGTACAAACGTCTTGGTTAATAAATAGGTCAGTAGACACTTACCAGCCAAGATCTTCCGTTGTAATGAGACTCACGGATATGGGTTTATATAATAAATGGTTGATCATAATTAGTTTATCTATTTGTTATCAATAATGTTACCCAATATGCAAGTGTGGTGGCCATGATATCGAAATATTGTGGACGAATGGCATATTAAAATGAATTATTAGAGCGAATGGAGATTAAGAGAACGAATCCTACATGTATCAGGTGTATGTATATATTTTCTATTTTACTTCATCGCGGATTATAGCAATTTTATTATTACTTTTGTATTAGAGCTAGTTTGTGATAAATGATCTGCGTGGCTTAAATTGACAACAAATAGTTAGTAAATAAGGTTAAGCGTAATATGCAGTTAATATAATTTATAAAATAATACCTATGTCAGAGGTTAAGCGAAAGTAACATAGTTTATATGTATATATAAACTATGGATATATAAAATATATTCCGGAACAATTTATTTAACAGAACTAAGATAAACTTATAAACCTAGTAATAAAGCGGCATACACACATACACACGACAAACACACTTACACGCATATTAATATTAAAAGTCATACTTATTTTACAGTTCTTTATCTTTGCGTTCAAAATGATCGCGGGAAGCCTATTTGCCCAAAGGGGTACAGGGGAAAAGGGGTACATCCAAAGGGGTACAGGGTCTAGTGACGTAGAAAACCTTTTTTTTCTAGCAGTGAGCGTCTATCGGTTGAAGAAAATGAAGTTGATGAAGAAATATATAGCATCCATAAATATTAAACAAAAGTAAAGTAAAGTAACGGCCTGTAACATAATCCATTGTTGAGAATAGGCCTCTTCTCTCCGTTGTTGATGAAGGATCGGAGCTAAGACCTACCATGCTGCTCCAATGCGTATTGGTAGGTTACACAAATTCCTATAATTCTCTAGAGATATGCAGGTTTCCTCACGATGTTTTCCTCCACCGAAAAGCGTGTGATAAATTGCAATTATCAATTAGGCACGTAAGTTTTAATTGAAAAACTCATTGGTGTCTGCCCGGGGTTTGAACCCATGATTGTCTTAGAGAGTTGCACGGTCTTATCAGTGGTCTATCACAGATTAAACACTACACGCACACATTAAATTCATCATTACTTTAAAAATGTTATTCTTTCAGGTCCAAAGTATATCAAATGAAATCAAAAAACCTCTTACTAATAACGTCACAGTAAAGTAGATAACAGTAAAAATAAGACAAATATACAGAAATGAACACCATTCAGCTTAAGTTGAGGAGTACTTCAACGGTGGTTTTCAATGGCGACCATTGTTACTTAAATCTAAAACAAAAGTAATAATAAAATTATTTTGCTATAATCCGCGAAGAATTTCTTCGCGGATTATAGCAAAATAATTTTATTATTACTTTTGTATTATGGATCTCCGCAAAGTAACGCCTAATTCTATAAATTATTTAAATCTAAAACCTAATCTAAAGACAAAGTATAGAGACAAAAACAGCACGCTGTAGAACTGTACATGAAATAACCATTGCATGGTCATCAGAACGAAGCATTAATGATTATTTTTTCTTTATTTTTCCAGCCGACGATATAAGAATATTCGGAATAAACATATCACTTATCAGCTGCTTATAACCGTAAGCAACAGTTAATTACCGCCTTTGTTACTGAGATGCGATGATTGAAACTTTTTTATCAGGAACCAACCTTTTATGGGTCATGGCCGCATAGCGGGAAGAGCGGTGGGTTTGTCAGACTCTAACCGACTAAAAAACCTGACCAAATACACTGCTGGTGGTGGGGACAGGGTACTGTTGTACACATTGCCCCCATCCCCGCCAGCTGCAACTCTGAACCCCAGATTGCGCCACCTCTGCGTCAGGGCCTCTCTTAAAGTGGCTACAACCTCCTCTAATCGATGCTTCAGGAGCACCAGATTGACCGCCTCGGTGACCTTTTCAGGTGGGCATCCGATAAATCCCTTTCGGAACACCCGGAAGGTCTTCTTTAGGGCGGCACGCGATGCACTTAGGCGAGTTGCTTGTGTTACCCCTTTCGGAACACCTGGTAGGTCTTCTTTAGGGCGGCACGCGATGGACTTAGGCGAGTTGCTTGTGCTACCCCTTTCGGAACACCCGGAAGGTCTTCTTTAGGGCGGCACGCGATGCACTTAGGCGAGTTGCTTGTGTTACCCCTTTCGGAACACCTGGTAGGTCTTTTTTAGGGCGGCACGCGATGCACTTAGGCGAGTTGCTTTTGCTACCCCTTTCGGAACACCCGGAAGGTCTTCTTTAGGGCGGCACGCGATGCACTAAGCGAGTTGCTTGTGTTACCCCTTTCGGAACACCTGGTAGGTCTTCTTTAGGGCGGCCCGCGATGCACTTAGGCGAGTTGCTTGTGCTACCCCTTTCGGAACACCCGGAAGGTCTTCTTTAAGGCGGCACGTGATGCACTTAGGCAAGCTGCTCGCACCCCTTTCGGAATTCCCAGATGGTCCCCGTTAGGGCGGCATGCGATGGACTTAGGCGAGTTGCTTGTGCTACCCTCGCCTGCGGTGGATTGAGTCTCGAACTCGAAGAACTCGAGTCATCCCCTTAAGCGAGATAGCATCCTTGCAAAAGGTAGCCATCGCTGCTCAAGATATCTTCCTGTCCACTATGGTATGAACCACGGAGTCTATGGACAAATCGTGCCCTACCTCTGCCACGAGTTTCGCCCGCTGAACTACCCAAAAACTTGACAGTCCACGGAATAAGGCTGTAAAAGCGGTAGAATCCATTATCATCATCCTCTTGCCCTAATTCTACTCTAAGTTGTCTCGGGACAACATCTTGTAAACATGTCACATGATTTGGCTATATATTTTGCGACCGGCCGCCTACTTGACGTTTGCTTGCTTTAGTTGGTCGATACCGATTACCGATAAGTCGGTAAGAAATAGGGTCTATTCTACCCAGCCGGATACCATACGGCTAAGCGATAGAATCTATACCAAAAATAAATTTCTTTTAAGAAATATCTTAACCGCCCAATTTTGAGTCAAGTATTTCCTGCCTTTTTCCTATTCTGTGTATTACTCGTATATATTTATTACACGATGTATATATACTCGTAATATATTTTTTATTATTTAATATTTAAATGAGTTAATCATTTAATATCTGGGTGACCGAGCATTGCTCGGTAATTTTTTACAAAAAAAAAACTTAAAAAATAAAGAAAAAACAATTATTTAGTTGGGGATCGATTCTTGGCATTCACATTTCTCGAGGCTGCCCGTTACCCAAATAAGCTACGCCGACTTCACAGTTGGTGGCGAAAATTCAATTCAATATAAATGTTAGTGTTTTTTAATGCCCAAAAACAGGGATAAAACAATTTTTTTTTCATAAAACCTAGCTAGGTCAATTTTTCTCCCCCAAAACCTCCTATATGCTGAATTTCAGGAAAATCGTTGGAGCCGTTTCCGAGATTCGGAATATATATATATATATATATATATATATATACAAGATTAACTCATTTAAATATTAAAGATGTATGTAAATATATTTTCTGAATTTCGGAAACGGCTCTGACGATTTTCCTGAAATGCAGCATATACTTAATCTTGCACTTTTAGTTTTTAACGATATTTTATATGTTCGATATCTCAACAACAAATGTTGACGTGAAAAGGCGCGGTTTAAACTAGTATAGCATAAGTTATCAATGACTTCAACTTAACCCTGACCTAGAGATTAGTTATTTTACAGTTAACAGTGTATCAATAAACGGAATTTTCTACAAAACAAAGTTGTTTTCCGCACAAACGAATAGTAGAAAAATAATAAATGACTGGGTGACCAGTAATTTTTTAAATGATATCATCATCTTCCTGCCCTTATCCCACTCTACGTGGGGTCGGCACAACATGTTATAAACATGCTGTCACATGATTTGGCTGCGTTTTTACGACCGGCCGCCTGCCTGACGTCAACTTACCTCTGTCGTATTTTACGACACCTCGGTAAGAAAGAGGGTGGTCTATTCTACTAAACCGGATACCACACGGTGGGTCAACTTACCTTAGTCGCCTTTTACGACACCTCGGTAAGAAATGAGGTTGGTCTATTCTACTCGGCCGGATACCACACGGCGGGTCCACTTACCTTAGTCGCCTTTTACGACACCTCGGTAAGAAATGAGGTTGGTCTATTCTACTCGGCCGGATACCACACGTCGGGTCCACTTACCTTAGTCGCCTTTTACGACACCTCGGTAAGAAATGAGGGTGGTACTATTCTATTCAGCCGGATACCACACGGCTTAATTTTTTTTTTTTAAATGATATAAAAAAAAGAATAAAAAAGAAGGCGCCGATGAAATGTGGCATACGAAACTGGGTTGTGAAAGTTTTCTGTCCGCACGTTACCCATCGGCTATCGCAACATTACGTTTGACAGCTAAAAAAATCCTTTGCTTTCAATTCTGCATATGTAAATTTTTTTAATGCCCAAATATAATAATGATATAATATAAATATAATATAATAATATAATGTTTTTTTTTTAAATGAAATCTAGCTAGATCGATTTTTCTCTCCCAAAACCCCTACTTTTCTTTGAAAATCGTTGGAGCCGTTTCCGACATTCAGAAAATATTTTTACATACAAACAAGAATAACTTCTTATATTATTCTTTTATATATTTAAGATGATAAATTCAAATTCAAATTCAAATATTCAAATAAACTTGTAAACAAGTGCTTTTGAATCGTCAACTCTACCGCTGGTTCGGAAAGCTGTTCCTACCGAGAAGAGCCAGCAAGAAACTCGGCGGTTGCTCTTTTAAACATATAATTCTAAATACTATTTACATTCAGACGTTACTGTCTTGTACAGGTTCAAAGAGAGCTATATCTACACATTCTTATCTTCTAAATAATCTTCAATAGTATAGTAGGCTTTCTGTATCAGCCTATTTTTAACAGTGTTTATATATTTTAGTTTAAATAATGTCAATAATTTAATTAATATGAACTTTAATTTATTAAATAAATATATATTTTTTTAAGATTTAATGAGTTAATTACAAAAAACTTTGAACAAAAGCTTTTAACGATATTTCATGTTCCTACTGTTAACCGTTGAGGAGTTCCCTCGTCTGGAGCCAATCCTGGCAGCATCAGGTCATGCTTATCACAAACATGCATTGTCATCGGGACTGGAGTATGTTAAATTTCAGCTCAATAGAACACCGGGAAGTGGGTTAAATATAACTTGCAAGGTTCCACCTTTATATACATACAGTTAAATAAAAGCATTTAATCATCATCATTCTCTTACCCTTATCCCACTCTAAGTGGGGTCGGCACAATATGTCTTCTTCCATTCTTCTCTATCATTCGTCAACTCTGGTGCCACTCCTTTAACATGCATATCATTCTTCACACAATCCATCCATCTTTTTTTCGGCCTTCCCCTAGCCATATCTCCATCCACATTCATATTTAAAACTCTTTTGGTCACATGATTGTCATCCCTCTTCATTACATGACCATACCAACTTAGTCTCGCACTTCTCATCTTTTCTGTAATGGGTGCAACTTTCAGACTTCCTCTAATATACTCATTGCGTATTCTATCAAGTTTTGTCACACCACACATCCACCATCCATAACTTGCAAGATTCCACCTTCACACACATACGTTGCAAGTTGAATCAAAATCTTTTAATCTTTAATATTTAAATGAGTTAATCTTTTTGATATGAATTTTGTAAAGTTGTGATAGCCTAACGGTAACGGGCGGACTAGAAAAGTACTAAAAACCTGAGATCAATTCTGACATGTCACCCGGCGCTTATAATTTTTCTATTGCATTTTTTATATTTTATAAAAAAAAAAATTGCCGTGTGGTATCCGGCTAAGTGGATACCACCCTCATTTCTTACCGAGGTGTGGTAAAAGGTGACTAAGGTAAGTTGACCCACCGTGGGGTATCTGGTTTAGTACAATAGACCACCCTCCTTCTTATCAAGGTGTCGTAAGATACGACTAAGGTATGTTGACGTCAGGCAGGCGGCCGGTCGTAAAAACGCAGCCAAATCATGTTACAGCATGTTTATAAACATGTTGTGCCGACCCCACTTAGAGTGGGATAAGGGCAGGAGGATATATATATATTTTATAAAAAAATAACCGAGCAAGGCTGTGTCTCACAGATAAACAATAAAAATCACAAATAAACGTAAATAACAGAAGGAAGAGAGAAATAAAGAGTACAGTTTACTTCTTTATTTATACACAGGTAAGTTTTGACATACATAAAATCATTTACATAAATGTTGAAATGGATTTACTTCGTCGTTATTATATATGGGAACGACAAACTGAAGGTTGGAGAGCGCAAAAACAGTACAACTTGTAATAATTCTCACGTCGATATCTGAAATTAAGAAAATCAAAATAAATTTTATTGATTACGATTTTAATGGTATTTTCCTATTGTTCTCTACCACAGGGCTTCTTAAACTGCGGGACTACTGAAAGGGGCGTCGCGAAGATCTGATACTTTCCAATCATTATTGATACAACTACATGGCTGCAGCTGTCCTTTAAAGAACTTTTCTAACAAAGATTTATTGATATTTCTCCTCCTAAGTTCCTTCATTACCCCTTTTCATTAAATTTAATTAAATAGATTTTATTAAATTTATGATTGGTTAGTTTACAACAATTATGAAATGAAATGAAATGAAATTTTATTTAAAAGCATCAAGGGCTCATTTTGTTAGTACAGACTTATAACTATGTTAGTAACTTATTATCTACTAAAAATAAATACAAAATAAATTATACAAATACAAAAATACAATGGTATATTACTGTTATATTATTATATTACTTACTGTATACAAATTATACAAATACAAAAAATAAATTATAAATAAAATTTTAAAATTAGTATACACACTACGTACAAATATAAATGCAAATAAAAATCATACAAAATACTATTGTAGTTTTATTATAACTATTTTTTGAAAAATGTGGCAATGCAAAACTGTTATTTACATTGTAAAATAGTCCGATATTACATTTACATCTACGGTTAATATATATTTCATTATATGGAGGAGGGGGTCGTTTAAAATTTCCTAAGCTTGAAGGTGGTCGCTATATAAAAAAGTTTAAGAAGCCCTGCTCTACCATATAGAATGTGATTTTCGTTTCCTTAATGAGTTTATTGGTTTCTACATTACCTAGTTATTTTTCGTGTATATTGTATTCAAGTTTTACGAAGATTCTTTTGACAGAGATTGACAAAACGGCACAGATTATAGATGTCACAAAAGATGAAATTGAACTTCAGTTCTAGTTTGTAGAATTGTCAATAAATGGCGCTGGCTTTCTATTGCGAACATTTATTTTGGACATGTTCTTTTGTTCTTGATTGCTGTTAACAAGAATTAAATACTAACTACTAACAATCAATTTTATTTTTCTGTTTTCTACCTAATTAACAGTTGTTATGCAGACTTCTATAATACAAAAAATATCAATTATTTTTGCTGTAATCCGCTATTACTATTTTGTGGTTATTTTGTGTAGTCCTTATTTATAATTATCATGTGTGGCGATGGGCAGGGCACATAATATGCTAGGTATATCTCTATGTGATCAAATTAGAAATAAGAAGATTCGTGCGAGCGAATCACGAAATTGATGGCGATGGGCGGGGCATATAGTGCGGCGAACCGATGGGAGTTGGTCTTAAGGTGTTGAGATGGTGACCTCGCACCGGACTCGACCTCGCAGCATCGGCACACCACTACGAGATAGACTGATGATATCAAAATAGTCGTGGAGACGCTGGATCCAAGCTGGGAGGAGATCGTGTGGTGCCAGCAGTTGATGACGATCCGATGAAGAAGATAATTAATAGCAAATTCCAACTTTCTTGTGAAAAGTGTGTCCCGCTGGGAGTAAATGACAGGGACTCACCAACAGTAACAACAAATTTATTGGGTCGTAGGGTCTACTGACAGTCTATGCTGTGCTCCGTAAGAGGGTAAGGCGCTAGGTACTGCACTGATTTTGTGTCGCAGCAGAGTAGACCATGCAGCGCACGCCCAGAGAGAGGAGTCGACCCGATGACGTCGGGCCTGGACTCAAGGCCACTATAGACCGCCTCTGGTCGGAGATGGGGTAAAAGTACCTGGCTTAAACCCAGGTATGACACCCCAATACGTGGAGGAAAATACCTAGATATATAATAGGATATCTAGGCTGTTAGTTCTTTTCGAACAAAGGGGCATGCACGATAAACGTTACAGGTCTAATGCCTGTGAATGAGTCAGACAATTCCGCGCGTAAAACTCCAAATTTAAATAATAAAATATACATATATACTTTTAAATAGATTTATATCTATTTAAAAATAAATAAATATACGTTTTTCCGTTACAGGTGTAAGAACGTATTCTGTGTGCTTCCTCAAACGCCAACCTAACCGCTTCGTGATGAACTCTGTTGACAAACTGAGAAGGTTCTGGCGATTTACTGCTCCAATTCTGGCGGTCCCGAACAATCGCGGGCGGTAAGATCATGTCAATCATAAAAACCGTAATCCATTCCCAGTGATGTTGATAAAGAAGTAGTGGGGGTGAACCAGTTAAAGTAACAGCCTGTTATAATCTCACTGCTGCTGCCTTCTTCTTTCCATTTTTGGAGAGACGGATTGGAGCTAAGATCTACCACGCTCCTCTAATCGGAGCCAAGGTTATACATATCCCTAGGATCTCTAGAGATATATAGTTTTCCTCACGATGTTTTCCTTCACCGAAAAGCGTGTGATAAATTGCAATTATCAACCAGACACCTAAGTTTTAATCTGTGATAGCCCAGCGGAGAGACCGTGGTACTCTAGATTAGCTTTTTAGAATAATTTACTTACCTACAAAAGTACATTTGAAACTATTTAAATGGAACTTTGGGTTTCGAACTCTAAAAATGTTAAGAGAATTATTAAAGAATAAAGCTCATCTAGTTTTAACTATTGTTATTGATAGTAACTTTAATTTAGTAACAGAAAATTTGATTGTGAAGATCTGATGCTTGCCTGAAATCACAACTAATAATAAACCTAACTTAACTCTTGCTTTTAAAATTACTGTTATAGTAATAAAAAAAGATGAAGCATTTAAAGTCATTTTAACTATATTAGCTTTAAGCATAACCAAACAAACCAAGCTAAGCAGTTATAATCAATAGCAGTTGCCAGTTCTTAAAATTTTATGGGGATAAAAAAAAACAAAATTTCAAACTTAAAGTAAAATATTTATTTATAAAATCAAATTTGCTCACATTCACAATATTAAATATAACATTTGTATAATCACAATAATTTTAAGGCAACGTCATGGATGCGAATGTCTTATTGTCAAAAAGATAAATGAAAAAGTTCATAAAAATTTCGCAAAAATGTCAAGTGTCAGCCATAAACGCCTTGACATTTTCGCTTTGGTCCACCAATGGGAAATGAAATTTAACCAAGTTTGTACTTTTTCTGAGCGAGACAATGTTTGGGCAATTTAACATTGTATCCCTCAAAATGATTTCTGTTTAAATCCAACAAATCAGAAATTAAATACGTTATAAAAATATCCTTACAAACTAACTACATCGAAGGCAGCATTAAATTAAAAGAACCAAACATCAAATACATATAAGTAACATAACTGAAATGCAATATACATAATAATGTTTGGCACGAATTGTTCAAGTCAACAATGACACACTAAAATTGTGCTTGAATGTAATAATTTACCACTTAAAATCAGAAGGTATTTATTTGAAACCGATTCCTAATCACAGTTAGAAATTTAGATATGCAATACAAATCAAGGGAGTAAGTTAATACTTAATTAATTTACACAGATTTGGAAACGGGATATCAAGGAGAATAAACAAATCAATAACAAATCGTTGAAATACTTTCAAATATTTGGAGCTGGAGTACAAAGAAAATGTTAGTTAAATATGAAGTTATTGTCTAACAAATATTTAATTTATCACAATCTTAACATAGTACATATAGGCATAAATAATAAATAGTTTTAAAAGGGTTATTAAGGTAATTGTAATAATAAAAAGGACAGAAAACAAAGGAAAACATTAAAAAATTAGAAAGATCATGCAAACAAAATTATAGAAAATCAGAACAATGTAAAGTTAAACATGAAACAGTAGCAGAAACTTGAGCTGTCTTTGTCAAAGAAAAGTGAAAAATATCGAGCTATTTTATGTTTTTGGCGTAATGTCTATTGTTATAAATAATACAATACAATTTTATTTTTATATGCATGTATTTTCATAATTTTGTAAGTTCAAAATATTGTTATGTATTTTTTATGACTTTAATAAGGCTTTAGATATACTACATCGTTCGATTTTCTTTAATCAGTAAAGGCCACCGCTTTCATCACAACCTATTAGGGATGAACTTAAATGTAAAGTGAGTGTAAATAAAAATAATTAAGTAATAATTAGTAAGAGATTGGTTATTAAGTAGTGGAGGTCATATTATATATAATTGATGGTAAAAGTAGAATACTGACAATTATTATAACTATTTCAAAGTGGAAATCTATCCCAAAGAGAGACCCAAAAACAATAGAGTTCTCTGTATTCTATTGTTGTTCTCTGAGATCTGTATATCTACGATAAAAATTCACATGAGATTTTGAAAATAACAAGTCAACAGTAATTAGTGTTTCTCGATTCTATCAAAAAACGTTTGGTGTAAGCGATAGTATGTAATTTTTATAAGAGGAAAACTTTTTCTTGAACCTTTTAATTTTTGACATACGAGTATGCATTTAAATTTTAAAGGAATTTAAAAATTATAAGCAAAAGTAGGAATAAGCTGTAACGAATTTTTAGATAAGTTTTAGTTTTAGACATAATCGACCGAATAACTCAAAAAAACCTACATAAAATAACTTTGAAGTAAAAAAATGAGGCACTGGTCGGGTGCTAAGGTACTAATTAGAATTTGAAATTGTTGCAGTTATTAAAGGAGACTAAATTATATTTAGAAGCATTGAACCTATTATAGATAATTTAAAGGCGTTTGGTGTTATTTTTGATTTGAACAAGATTATTCTTAATTAACACAAAATTTACTTCTCACTTATTAAACATAATATTAACTCATACAACTAAATGTACCCTTAAAAATTCAATCAAAACAATAGTGGAAACAAACAACAATTTAACGTTTATAGCCTCACTTGGAGTGCACCAGGTTGAGGAACTCCTCCCTGGTCTTGGGGTCATCGCGGAAGACGCCCAGCATCGTGGAGGTGACCGTCTTGCTATTGATCTTCTGGACACCGCGCATCACCATGCACATGTGACTGGAATTAAACAAAATAAAATCAGTATGCTAAATTTCCATAAAGAAAGACAATAGCTCATACACGATGAAATTTCAGTTACTTTATCTCACTTCTATGAAAAGAATTATGTACTTAAAGGTATTTGTATTATAATTTTTCTAAATGAATGGGAATAACTTTATTAATGCGGCATTCACATCGCAGAGAGTTGATAATATGATCTCTTTCTTATGAATATACTTAACTTGCAATAAATGATAATCACTGAATAAACACTCATAAGAACTTATAAGAGTCTTTATAAGAGACATGGAATCACCATTTTTATAAGTGTGAATGACATTTCGTAGAGACCCGTGATTACCATTTCACGTCATGCATTTGACAGAGATGGCAAAACATCGGGCGTTCATAGTTCGCTAGTCGAGGACGTTACAAAAAGCTTTGAGGAAGAATGTAGGTTCCAGGCTTCTGGAAGAAGCTTGGCTGATTGGATCAAGCCCTCTTTCATCCTCATATATAATATTTGTCAGAATGCGACTAAGTGCAGTACACAGTTTGAATAAAGAAGAGAAAGGTTGGTTGGTTTTATAAAATAAATACTTACACTCCTTCAATGACGACTGCGACGCCAGCCGGGCGAACTGCCTGCGTCACCGCCACAGCAATCTGCTTCGTTAGACGCTCTTGCACTTGTAGACGTCGAGAGAATATTTCGACGATCCTGAAGAAAAGGTTTCTTTTAACTATCTCCAATCCATCTCCTAAATATTAACTTCATGTTCATAAATGTTAACGACATGAAAATATTGAAATCGCAACCAACGCAAACTGAAGGAAGGGTTACAACTGCAAACAGTATTCTAGCAATATTAGAAATTATTTTTTCACTTTTTAGTGCAATAAAAGTTGTTTAGTTATTGAGAACTATTTTATTTAATGGTAATGCCTTATGTACTTGCTGGTAAGATGGGAGATACTAGGTAAGGAAGAAAATATAGTTGGGGACGTAACAAATATTCCCTTCAGGGATATTATCAGGTTTGTCTAGTAGGTTACTGGTAGTTTAAAACAAGTGACACTGTCGAAAGCAGTGAAACCCATGTCCCAACATGGGGAAAGGGCTAAAATAGTATAATACAGGATCCATACTAGACAAGTCTACAGAAAGTTTTAAGTTAAGCATAAGAGATGTACTTATACGTAAAGCATATTACAAAATTGAGGATTATTTGGATGATAAAAAAGCCTGGATTTGAAAATCCTTTCAGCTCCATACAGGACTACGGTTTAATAATGTAAAATTGAAAATGTTTAAGAGTTTGACCGCCGAGTTTCTTTCTGGTTCTTCTCGGTAAGAGCAACATTCCGAACCAGTTGTAGCTTCATTAATCATATTGATCCTTGACGATTCAAAAGTGCTTGAAAGTGCTTATTTGAATAAAGATTATTTTGATTTGATTTGATTTGATCTGATCACCTACAACGACAGGCGTTCCCGTGTCTAGATGGATAGTGATAGTAATATCTTACCTAGCCAATTTGCTAAGTCCGAGAATTTTTCCCTGCGGCAGATATCCGATTGACACTTTCCCATAGAACGGCACTAGATGATGTTCGCACATAGAGAACATTTCTATATCCTTTACTACGACCATTTCGTCTGTGTCTTCGTCGAATATTGCATTGTTTAGTACTTCTGTAAAGTAAAACAATATAAGAATCAATAAATCTGCAATTCGAGAATAATCAACATAATAATAAAACGAAAATTCTTTTAGGCAATGTACTACTAGTTAAATTAAGTAATATTATATCTTATTTTATTAGGCTTTTATGGTAATTAAATTTGTTAAAAAAATTGAATGAGAATACAAAAGTAAAAAATGAGATTGTTTTGATTGAATGATTGATTGAGATTGAAAATAAAATATAAAGATCCAGCTAAGAAAATAACTGCAATATTAAATATTAAATTTACAAAAATTATAGTTTTCTATAACGGTAATGTTGTAGATAGAAAAATTCATTAGATATAAGAAACAAATTGAAGGAAATTAATTTAAAAAAAGGATATTAAACGAAGAAAAACATCTAAGTTAGATTAAGGAGTATAAAAAGGCAGTATTGTCATTGGCGCAATGTTCACTTAATTAAAAAAAAAATATTGACTAGATCACAAAAATAACACCTCAAAAGGCAACATTTTAGTATTTTTAAAAGTAGTACAATAAATGTTTCTTTAATGAACGGTACGAGTAATTCCATAGATATTAACTTCGCAACAATAGGTCATTTGTATATATTAGAAACATAGCAGGACCTAGAAGTGAGCCTTGAGGTTCACAAAGGTTCAAATTCAGGAGTTTTAAGATATGTATCACATTTTAGTTAGTAATGTAGGGTTCATTAAAACTAAGGGATGTAGGGCATGAGGCTTAGCAACTCTTATTTACGAGTATGAAGAGGCAAGGCATTTCTATAGGGTAATTAGTTATAATTTAATTAAAAGTTGAGAATAAGGTTAAGTATAGTTGTATAAGGCACAATAGATAGCGATGGCCTCCTTCTGCGAGAACGTTATTTCGCGGAAGGAGACGGCGGAGCGGATCCGGGAAGTTGAGTCCTTGGGGTTCCGCCGCAGGCTACTCGCCGAAGTTCGTCATATGCCGCCCTAACGGAGACCTCCAAGCAGTCCGAACGAGTTTATCTAACGCTCGCTGGAGTTAGGTCCCAAAGGCGGTCGATGCATCTGGGGCTCCCGATTCATCGATTAGCAGACGGAGGTGTCACTGTTTAGAGAGGCTCCCACCCAGAGGTGGCGCACTCTGGGGTACAGAGTTGCAGCTGGCTGGGATCGGGGCAATATGTACAACGGTACCCTGTCCCCGCCACCAGCAGCGTGGTGGAGCACTGTCAGGTTTTTAGTCGGTGAGAGTCCGACGTACCCACCGCTTGTCCCCGTCGGGCGGTGACGACCCATTCCTGACATAAAAAAGCCATCTATTGTGCTTTTACAACATCACCTTCAAATAAGAATAGAAAATAACTTCTCAGTTACTACTATTAACTAATTAAAATACAGTAATCATAATTACCTTCTAAGCTTTGATCGTATCCCTTAGTGAAGAATAACATAGCCTTAGCTGCGCGTTCTGGTGTTTTTAGTAGACCTTGCCTCTCCGGATCTTCGCCCAAACCTGAAATTGAATGTTTTAATTTAAATTTATTTAAAGAAATAATAGTTTATAACTATGCGAAACGCTTGTGTAAATAAAAAATGACGCAACTGTCAATGGTCAATATTATAAATGATTGATTGATGACTGATTTGAAGTCGTGTGGTATCCGATTGAGTAGAATAGACCACCGTCATTTCTTACTAAAGTGTCGTAAAAGGTGACTAATGTAAGTTGACCCGGCGTGCAGTATTTGCCTGAATAGAATAGGCCACACCTTTTTTTTATCGAGGTGTCGTAAGGTAAGTTGGGCCACTGTGTGGTATCCGGTTGAGTAGAATATACCACTTCATTTCTTACCGAGGTGTCGTTAAAGGCGACTAATTTAATTTGACCCGGCGTGTGATATCTAGTCCTGTTATATATATTCGTGGCATGTTATATATATATTCATCTTAGCGTGATGTTATATAGCCTATAGCCCTCGATAAATGGACTATCTTACAATCAAATATTTCAAATCGGTCCAGTATTACCTGACATTAGCGCGTTCAAACTCTTCAGCTTTATATATAAGTATAGATTGTCGCTTTTTCTCCTACAGGAGCGGAATTCCTCCTCATTTCCTTTTCCTTCTACGGCAGCACCACCTTTCGGCATTGAATATAGATTGTGCCGACCCCACTTAGAGTAGGATAAGGGGATGATGGAATAATTACCTGTAAGTAGCAACCGATATGAGTTGGCCATATCTGGGAGTAGGGCTTCCCGGGTAGGAGGTCGGTGGTCCAATTCGAGGTCATGGTGGAATGTGCAGTTCTCATGGCCTGTGGACAAAGAAATGATAAGATAAGACAAACATTATAATAGTTCAGAAGTAGACAGATATAAAGGTTTCCGAAATAAGTTACACTTAGTTAAATAAATAAATAGTACCTGATAAATAAATAAATTGATCGAGCCGATATCGAGCGAGTAATTTTTTCCAAAAAAAAAAAGAAAAAAAAATAGGTAGTTGGGGATCGATCCTAGGTATTTACATTTCTCGCGACTGCCCGTTCCCCAAATAAGTTACGCTGACTTGACAGTTTATGGTAAAAATAATGATTTATATTCAATATATGGAGCGGCGCGGGGGGGGTCCTGGAAGGATGCGGGATGAGATATAATGATGGAAAAGTGGACTGTATTAAAGGGGATGGTTCATTGCGGAAAGGGAAAAATGGCGGCGGAGAAGAACTATATTTAGGAGCGGAATGAAAGGATGCACGCTTACCTTATGTGATAACTGTCCCGGATGCAGGATAATCGGCAGGCAGGCACTCCACAACACTTTCACTAAAATTGCACTAATTTAAAAGGTGTGTTAATTAATGCGCGAGCGCAGCGTGTTCGTCTCGAACGTTTTAGCTTACGAGTGCCGCCCTCTCTCGGCGATGCGTGTGCAGCGAAGTAAGCGTGCGAGGAGGACGGGATTATAGGTATGAGAGGGAAAGAGGTATATGGCGGTAACATTTCCCCCGGCCTTAAAGGGTCGCCTTTAAAGAAAATAAGTATATATAGCGTATAAACATATATAACAGATATAGCGGAGCGGTTATATGAAATGGGATTTAATATAAATTATGCTAATAAGTAACACTAACCTACTGCTAATAAATATACCTACATAAAGTTAGTACTATTGGGATGGTAAAGGGCATAAGCGAATCGTGGGTCGTACGTAGCTACCCTTAGACGTTCTGACTGTAGCTACGCGGACAGTACCATCCTTCGATGGATGTATCTTTTCTATTACCCCCAAGGGCCATGAAAACGGAGGGATGTTATCCATCACTATAACTACCACAGTCCCTACTTTAATAGGAGCGACAGGAGTATTCTACTTCGCTCTCGACTGAAGTTTATGCAAATATTCCATTCGCCAACGTTGCCAAAATGACTGAACTAATTCAACCAATAACATGTGTCGTTGGTTGATAGATGTGGAATGGACATCTGGCGCGGGTATCGATGCTAAGGGGACTGTGTTTAAAAAGTGAGCCGGAGTGAGCGCGGTCGGCTCACTGGGATCAGAACTCAATGCGGTGAGCGGGCGCGAATTAATCAGGGCTTCTATCTGTGCTAAAACAGTTAAAAGTTCTTCATAGGACAGTATTTGTTGCCCGATGACTCTAAATAGGTGTGTCTTAACCACCTTTACCATACTTTCCATGCATCCTGCAAAATGCGGGGATGCAGGGGGAATATTTTTCCAATCTATACGGTTTTCGGTAAGCTCGTGTTCCATATGCGGACGATATTCATGAAGAAACTTGTACAAGTCTCGTAAATAGGAACGAGCTCCCATAAAATTTGTACCTCGATCAGAATAAATGCATTGTACCGGACCGCGGCGCGAAAGAAAACGCTTTAAAGCGTTCATAAAGCACGCGGTTGATAGATCAGTAGCGACCTCTATATGCGTAGCTCTGGTTGTCAAACAAGTAAATACGCACAACCATGTCTTACGGCTCTTAACACCCCTTCCACGATAAGGAGTGCATTGTAACGGCCCCATATAGTCAACGCCTGTGTGAGTAAAGGCTTTATCGACCTGGTTTATGCGCTGGCTGGGTAAATCAGCCATGAGCGGGAATGATGGTCTCGGTTTATATTTAAAACAAATGTTACATTTAAAAATACGTTGACGTATTATGCGTCGCGCGGAAAGAATCCAGTAGCGTTGCCTCAAAATGGACATTAACAATTCCGGACCGGCGTGTAGGTTTCGCGTGTGGTAATAGTCTACCAACAAATCAACAATATGATCGTGTCGCGGCAATACTATCGGATGCTTATAATTGTAGGTTTCAGCGGAATGGATAAGACGGCCTCCAACACGAATAAGACCATCGTCGTCTAGAAATGGTTTAAGTTTTATCAAAGCGGGCGAGCATCCTTTATTATGTTTTAAATCGATAACGTCGCGAGAAAAATATATGTTTTGTAATACGCGTAGTAATTTTACTTCTGCAAAGTCAATATCTGACTGAGAGATTGTGTTTGCACGAGGCAAGATTTTTAAACAGCGGTAAATGTACACTATGATACGAAGCAACCTTCGGTAAGATGATGTACGTAAAGCGAGTTGATAGATGATCGACTCGTTAACGTCTGTAGTAGCAGAGTATGCGAGCGATTTCTCTTCTGGAACCTCTTCTACAGAAGTACTATTAAATTCTATAAGAGGCCATTCTGAAGGGTCAAGCGATGCCCAGGTTGGTCCGTGGAACCAAAGGGCGTGGTCTATTTGCTTATCAGGAGTCAATCCTCTCGATAAACAATCAGCGGGGTTTTCTACACCTGCCACGTGGTAAAAATGTTTAGCAGGTAAGTTGTCAGTCAGCGTGACAACTCGATTGGCGACAAACGTCTGCCAGCGGTGAGGGGGAGAATTGATCCAAGAGAGAACAACCTTGGAATCAGTGAACGCGAAAATATTATTTATTTTATACAAAGGGTCGAGAGCGTTGTGAACCTTGCGCAATAGCTTTGAGAGAAGTACTGCTGCAAGTAATTCGAGCCGAGCAATGGACACAGGTTTAGAAGGCGAGACCTTGGACTTTGCACAAACTATGTGCACGAGGTTACCTGAGAGGTTTTTAACATGCACATAAACTACTCCGCCGTAAGCGCGTTCGCTGGCATCAGCGAAACCTAAAAGGCTTACAGCAGAACCTTCTACAATACCTATGTGGCGCGGTATGCGAACCTCATGTAGGCTAGATAGCTGAGAACAAAATTGCTCCCAAGCGCTGACAATGTGACGCGGAGGAGTGTCATCCCAGTCGCATTTCATCAGCCAGAGCTCTTTGATTAAGAGCTTGGCGAACAATACGGTGGGAGCCACGAAACCCATGATATCCCAAAGGCGGGCTACCGTAGATAATATTGTGCGCTTGGTACACTTGTCGCTCGGGCATACCACCTCAAAGCGAAAGCAGTCATTATCTTTGTCCCAGCATAAACCCAAAACCTTATGAGGCACTGATTTATCAAATTCTACGCTAGGGGACGCTCGGTGCGAAGCGGGAATATTTTTTAAAACGGACTGTTTATTACTAGCCCACTTAACAAGATCAAACTGACCCATCTTGAATAACGAAATTAATTCGTTACTAGCGGCTATAGCGGCGGTTTCAGACATCACTGAAAAGTTAATGTCATCCATGTATAAGGAAGATGAAGCAGCGGAAATATTTTTAAATTTATGTCCTTCATCTTCTATCAGCTGCTGTACAACGCGGAGAGCATGAAATGGACTCGACTTTAATCCGAAGCAAACTCGATTAAACTCGTAAACTTCTAAGGGATCTTGCGGACTAAACCTATATAAAATTCTTTGAAACCGTCGGTCATTCGAATTCATGCCTATTTGCAAAAATTGTTGTTTACAATCAGCTGAAAGTGCGATAGCGAAAAAGCGAAATTTTAAAATTATACTAAACAAATCACCCTGTAAATTAGGGCCGGAGTGAAGCAAATCGTTGAGAGACGGGCTTCCACTGCTGGCATCTAACACCACTCGCAGCTTCGTGGAAGTTTTATCCTCGCGGATCACCCCGTGATGCGGTATATAATAGGCGAGGCTAGAAGTATCGTCTTTAGGTGCGGACACTAGAGATAAGTAACCCTTATCGACGTACTCTCTAATAACACTATCGTATGCCTTGCGCATCTTCAATGACGCTTCTAATTTCCTCTCAAGGCACAAAAATCGCCTATGAGCTGCGGAGTATGATTCCCCAAGCGAATAAGGATCACCACGGAACGGCAGCGACACTGTGTACCTGCCATTGCTGACGTCACGCTCTGTAGTAGCTCGGAAATGTTCCTCACATTCGACGTCATCTTGACTACGAACAGGACGGGAATCGACCTCTTCAAGTTCCCAGAAGCGTTTTAGAAGAGCGTCCATGGGATCGGATACGACAGCACAACATGAAGTTGTATTATTAATAGTAAAGCGGCGCGGTTGTAACACAGGGACTGTCCCCATAATAATATATCCTAAAGTAGTTTCTATAGCGGTCGGCGAATTTAATTTGTTGCATGAAATTCTTCCCGGTAGCAACAAATGCGAGAATAACGAAGCACCGATCAGCATTTGAATCGGGCCCGGCGTTGTAAAATTATTATCAGCGAGCGGGAGCCGCTGCAAGTAACCAAGCGCGGCCGCGTCTATAGGTGCGGTTGGTAAGTCGTCGGCAATGCGATCGACTATAAGCGCGGAGATATCATAATGAATAGCGGAATTATGACGCGAGTATAACCTTAAATCTACTGAACCCTTAACGGATTTTTCAGCTCCACCTATACCCCTAATAATAAGGTGCGAATTATGTTTACTCAAACCCAAGCGATGGTATAAATCGTTTGTTATTAAATGCGATTGTGAGCCGCTGTCTATAAGACATCGAACATTAACCGGAATGTTATCTCGATCGTAAATTAAAACCTGCGCAGTCGCAAGTAATGTACATTGCGGGCTCGAGTCGCATGAATCATAAGACGCTAAGGTATGCGGAGCGGCAATGAACGTCGAACAACTTGTAGAAACCGGCGGGCTGACGGCGCTCGCATCGTTCGAGACTGGCGGCGGACTATGATTCATACGCGCGATAACCGACTGCGAAGCAAGGGGTTCGATGCTCGGTTCAACCCTTTGCTTATTGAAATGCAAAAGCGTATGATGTTTACCATTACAAGAGCGACATTTATTATTCGATTTACAATGCATCGATTTATGTTTTAAACTTAAGCAATTTATACAGGTATTTTTATCCTTAACAATTTTAAATCGTTCACTGGGAGTGAGCTTATCGAAGGCCGGACATTTGAAAAGATGTTCGTGCACTATATTAGAACATAAGCATCTATTATTATCCGAAACAGTTAAATATGATTGCGGGTTAGGGATATAATTATTTATTTTACGCGATTGTATTGGCGGATTCAAACAATTATTATTTTGAGTCTGAAAACTTATTTTATATTGCATTTTAATAAAATCAATAAGACTTTGTAGCGTAGGAATCGTATTCTTATTACTATAAGACTCCATTTCGAAAGCGCGAACAGTCTCTTTATCTAGTTTTTTAAGCGCGATATGAAATAATATGTAGTCACCTAAGTTATCTAAGCCTAGGTTTAGAAGCGCGTTAGTTGCAGTAGATATTTTATCCATAAATGATTCAAAATTAGCGAGCGATGCGGAACTAAATGATTTAGTATCAAGAATCTGATCGATATACATAGAAGCAAGAGTGCGTGTGTCCTGGTATCTATCGATCAACGACTGTAAAATGGCGTTATAATTTTTGCCACTCGGCGTTATCCCGGAGAATACACTTTGAGCCTTACTAGACAATTTTCCTACTAAATAATATAATTTTTCATCATCTGTCAATGACGGATTGTCATGGACAGTGGCCTTGAAACAAGCATAAAATAATGGCCAAGTGCGTATATCACCAGAAAACGTCATAAGTTCAATTGGCGGCAATGAAGGTCGAGAGCGAGATGGCGGTGGAGAACATTTAATGTCACTGTCTGGTTGTTTAGGCGGTGATAATTTTGTTATGACCCTTTTTACAAAGCTATACAACTCCTCGAACGAAGTCCATGTCTGATAATCAAGTTGCGCTTTAGGATTAACGGTCAATAATACAGTATTGTATTTATCGACAAGGGATTTGAACTCCGAACGGATGTCATTTACAGTTTCGACAGCGACTAAAAATGATTCTAAATTATTTTCATTTAAGTGTGCAGTTTTCGCTTTATTAAAAATACTTTGCATGCGAGCGAAAAGTGCACTGCGTCTCGCCTCTAAAACACGAAGTTTTATATCTAAAGATGACAGCGCAGTCTCTTCATCGCTTGATGAAGCCATTTTTTATATTCAATATTTCTAAAAATAACTCGTAAACAATACGCGTATAAAGCGATAACACGTACGAACGAAATTATTAGAAATAAGTGGGTAAGCGGACAGCGTTTTACGTATGAATTAGCGAGGCGCGTTAAAAAATAAAATATTGCGGGTGAAACTAAAACGTTCACTTCGGACGATAAGATAATATTCCTTTGAATAGTTCTTCAAATAATGTATGCGGATGAATATTAATATAAAAATTAAGTATGAACTTATATGAATTACCTATGTAGGGGTGCGGTTATATATAAATATTAATTCTACTTAGATAATACATATAATATAGCGGATAAGCGGATATAATATGCGATATTTCTATAGAACCTAAATAGATAATGCGGTTATATAAATTAAATGACCTATTTAGGCGACCTATAGGTGCGGGGAAAGAAAAGTAGTATAAAGAAAAAAGGGGATCCGACTCGAATAGGACCACTAAATGGAGCGGCGCGGGGGGGGTCCTGGAAGGATGCGGGATGAGATATAATGATGGAAAAGTGGACTGTATTAAAGGGGATGGTTCATTGCGGAAAGGGAAAAATGGCGGCGGAGAAGAACTATATTTAGGAGCGGAATGAAAGGATGCACGCTTACCTTATGTGATAACTGTCCCGGATGCAGGATAATCGGCAGGCAGGCACTCCACAACACTTTCACTAAAATTGCACTAATTTAAAAGGTGTGTTAATTAATGCGCGAGCGCAGCGTGTTCGTCTCGAACGTTTTAGCTTACGAGTGCCGCCCTCTCTCGGCGATGCGTGTGCAGCGAAGTAAGCGTGCGAGGAGGACGGGATTATAGGTATGAGAGGGAAAGAGGTATATGGCGGTAACAATATAAATTTTAGTATTTTTTAATGCCCAAAAACTGGAACAAAACGAATTTTTTATACATAACATACATCGATTTTTCACCCCCAAAACTCCCTACATGCTGAATTTCAGGAAAATCGTTGGAGCCGTTTCCGAGATTCGAAAAATATATATACATACAAGATTAACTCATTTAAATATTAAAGATATGGGGCACTTACACACAAGATCGTCTGTCCCCAAAGTAAGTAACTTAATACTTGTGTTATTGACAGACAACTGGTGAATAATTTTTAAATACATAATTAAATACAAATATCAACCCAGACGCGAAGACCAACAAATTGATTTATAGAAAATATTGGCCCTCGGCGGGAATAGAACCCACGACCCGCGGAGCTGAAGGCAAGATCACTACCTACTGCGCCAACGAGCCAGTCAATATAAGCCAAGATAATAGATGGGGCTTTTCAATGTCATCCTATTCCTGTAGAATTAACAGGATTTCTATAGCCTATATGTTACCCCGGTGTATAATGAATTATTATGCCAAATTTTATCGATATTGGCTCAGCGGATTCGCCGTGAAAGAGTAACAAACATACATCCATACTCACAAACTTTCGCATTTACAATTTAAAAAAAAAATTGAAACAGATTTCACAATAAGACAGTACAAAGGTTTCCGATAGGTGTTACTTTTAGTTATCTTTAGTAATTTAAGATTTACATTGCATACGAGTCTATAATAAAAATGTTTAAAAGATTGACCGCCGAGTTTCTTTCTGGTTCTTCTCAGTAAGAGCAACATTTCGAACCAGTTGTACATTAAGCATATTGATACTTAACGATTCAAAAGTGCTTGAAAGAGCTTATTTGAATAAAGATTATTTTGGTTTGATTTGATTTGATAATAAAATTTTTGATGATAAAATTAGATTTTTCATTATTCATTGTTTTTCTTAAACTTTTATTCTGTGTAATTTTCAAATATGTATTTTGCGAGAATTGATCTAAAACAGTTTAACGAGCTAACTAGATGATTGTAATATGTTTTCAAATATTTCTAGATGTATGTAATTTATTTAAAGATATTTGTAGATGTTTGTAATCTGTTTCCAGATATTTCTAGATGTTTGTAATTAGTTTCCAAATATTTCTAGATATTTGTAATCTGTTTCCAGATATTTCTAGATGTTTGTAATCTGTTTGTTGTAAAATTCTGTCTGTTGATGTTTGTAATCAGAATATGTAATCGTTTCTTTTAATCAATTTTCTTGTTGAAAATCCTTTCAGCTTCATACAAGACTGCGGTTTAATAATGTAAAATTGAAAATATTTAAAAGATTGACCGCCGAGTTTCTTTCTGGTTCATCTCGGTGAGAGCAACATTCCGAACCAGTTGTATATAACCATATTGATACTTAACGATTCAAAAGTGCTTGAAAGAGCTTATTTGAATAAAAATTATTTTGATTTGATTTGATAATAAAATTCAACTTAGCCAAATCACGTGAGAACAACCAACCATGTGACAAATCAAAGAACGAACAAGCTATTTACAGAATATGATGACCCAAGCGGGAATCGAATGCGAACCCCGGAGCTAAGGGCAGGGTCACTGACATCGGCAACGAGCCATCTAATAATAACAATTTTGAAACAGTTATCACTATACTATTAATTGTACATTGTTCCCATTTCGAGTAGATATAATTTTGCACGTATAATTATCATTAATATGTAATTATTATGCATCTTTATGAAACACAAAGCGTGGAATGAAGAATACCTCGTGAATTTCTTAGTCTATGATCATCTTACCTATGTTTCTTTGTCTGTGGTCTATCATTTTACCTGATTCTGCCACCAGCTGGCGCTCCTCTTACCTCCAGAGTAGGCGCTTGTCTGTGACATTTCATAGCTTTGTGAATTTCGCCGCGAAAAGACGAAACTTTCTTGTCTAACGAAATTTAAGTTAAAAAGAGAGTTAATATTTATTGTATCAGTGTTCCGAAGCGTGACATTTTAACTTGTGGTAGCTGTTATACCCAGTTTTAAGTTATTATTAATAAATTTGGCGTAGTTAGAGATGAATTCTCAGAGTGGTGATGAACGTGTTAAGGGTAAGTCAGGGGTGGTTTCTGTCGCTTCGGATGGAGGACAGAAATCCCAACGATCAAATAGCCAGAGTGATAGTTCTTCTTCATCTTCGGAAGATGAGGAGGGCATTGTATCACCGCCGCCGAACAAGCGATCAAGACACGCCCGATACAAACGTGCTCAGACTTGTTCGGACCCACGTTTAGACACGTTGATGAATCAGGTAAGTTACATTTCTGATTATATTGTACAGTTACCGCAATATCTTTTAAATCAAAGGTCAATTACTGAGGGTACTGAGGATGCCTCGGTTAGACATTGTATTCAACAGGATACCTTTTTGGAAAGGCCTGCGTCTCCTGTGCCTGGCCCTAGCCTAATTTTGGGCCAGTTAAGTACTGAAGTTAATGAAAACATAGTTGTCCCTGCAGCCAATAGAGATAGGCTTGAGGAGTTAAATAAACTTCAGCAATTTGATATGGCATCTTGGAAGGGTATAAGATATAAGAAAGCTTTGCAGTCTTACCTTGCAACACCAGGTTTTATAGGATTAAAGATTAATGAAGAACTTTGTCATTTTAATAAGACTAAAGATTATTTGGCATCAACAGAAAGCTTATTAGCTAGTTTGTCAAATGCTGTCCTCGAACAGCGGCATTCTTTAAAGAATGAATTGCAAAATTTGATTTATTGGATCACTGTTAATCCGTCTAGTGTCACTCCTAGTATGCTCTATGAAAAACTAACAACAGTTTTTGGACCGGGTTCTCAGAATTATAAAAGTTCTGAAAATATAATGCAAATAATTTGTGGGAAACGGTCTGAGTGTATAGAGATAAGGAGAGATAGAATTCTTAAAGAAATTAAAAATGTTAATATTAAACAGATCTTGCAGGGTGTTCCACCCAGTTCTGAATATTTGTTTAGTCGAGATAAGTTGAGTCCAATTATACTTTCTCTGGGGGGTGCTAATAGGTGGTTAGAGACACCAGAATATCTGAGAGAACGAAGAGTGATTACATCTCGTGAACCACATCAGAATAGGAAGTATCATAGATCTTTTCCTAAAACACCCCATTATGATAGGAAGGTGAAAGAGATGAATAAAAAGAAGCAGCCCTTTCGTAAGAGTGGCACCTTCAACTCTGCAACCAATTCTAAGCAAAAATGACTGTCATTTGGGGGAGTTTCGAGGGGGGTGCCTAAAGAATCATGTGCAGACTTGGAAGGATCTAGGGGCCAATCAATGCTTACTGAAACTCATAACAAGGGGTCTCATTCCATTAAAGATGAAACCTCCTTTAGTTTACCCAGGGGAAAGTATAAAACAAAAATATGCGACAAAGGTTACTCTCAATATGACAACAATGATCAGAGATTTGAGAGAAAAAGAAATATTAGTGAAACCTCAGATACTAAATCCAGGTTACTATTCAAAGATTTTTCTGATAAAAAGTCAGATGGCAGCTATCGCCCTATTTTCAATTTGAAAGGGCTAAATTGTTACGTTGCAACAAAATATTTTCAGCTAATATCTCATATAGACATAATGAATTTTCTGCAGAGCCAGGATTGGTTGGTAAAGATAGACCTTCACCAGGCATACTGCCATTTACCAATTTCAGAAACTCACAGACGTTTTCTGCGAGTAATATACAAAGGAGAAATATTGGAACTAGCGGTGCTCCCTTTTGGCCTCTCTTCAGCCCCCCGAACTTTTGCAATGGTCTCAAATTGGGTTGCGGAAATCCTAAGAGCCAGAGGCATGCGGGTAATAGTTTATTTAGACGACTTCCTATTAGTGAATCAGGACCCTTCAAAACTTCTATCTCAGGTTGCGGAAATGCTGAGCATTTTGAAAGGGTTAGGCTGGCATGTGAACTTTCAAAAACCTGTTACCAACCCAACTCAAAGAATAGAATATCTGGGTGTTGTTTGGAATACACAGGACAATATGATAATTTTGCCTCAGGAAAAGATTACAAAGATAAAAAACAGACTGAAAAAATTACTAAAACACAGAAGTTGTACCATGAAGGAGGTGCAATGCCTTTTGGGAATGTTGAATTTTGCAAATATAACCATTCCAAGGGGTCGTTTATACTGCAGAAGGATGCAGATTTTCCTAAGACAATTTCAGAGACAGAAGCAAAGAAAGTTCCTTATGCCCCAGGTACGGCAAGATCTCAATTGGTGGTTGAAAGCCGTAGACAAGAGTGCAACACCCTTGCACAGAAAAGAAGTTACCCATTTTCTAACAACAGATGCAGCCAATACGGGATGGGGAGCCCATTTAAACAATTTTTACACATCAGGTCATTGGACAAAAGTCCAGAGGCAATGGCATTCAAATCTCAAAGAGATGTATGCAGTTTATGCAATAGTATACAGCCAGTGTACAAAACTAAACAATGCCCACATTTTAGTCCAGTCGGACAACAGAACATTGGTTGCTTATATCAGAAACCAGGGGGGCACTCGCTCCTTAAATTTACTCAAAATAGCCATGAGGCTCTATATATTAACCGAGCAGCATAACATAACGCTGTCGGCGTCGTACCTTCCGGGAAGGTTCAATGGCATAGCAGACAGGCTCTCGAGGGGCCGTCCCATACCAGAATGGCACTTAAGGGCCGAAGCCGCGGAGGCTATATTCAAGGTATGGGGAAAGCCAGAAATAGATCTTTTTGCAACAAAAGAAACTGCAGTTGTACCACAGTATGTTTCTCTAGATGTAAGAGATGGATGCGCAGTTTTCTGCGACGCTTTCAGTCGCAGATGGAATTTTCAACTCGGATGGGTATTTCCCCCTCCCAGTCTAATTCCCAGAGTGTTGGCCCACCTCAACAATGCAACAGGGATTTATATTCTAATAGCACCAGACTGGAGGGAATGCTTTTGGCTCCCAGATCTGCAGGCCAGAGCACTGGAAGATCCGATTCAGATAAAGGATCTAGACAGGGTCCTTGTCGACCAGTCAACAGGATTGTGTCCCCAGGAAGTGAACAGATTAGCCCTGAGGGCATGGAGAGTTGGGGGTGGGCTTCAAAGGTGTCAGACTGGAACTTAAAAGAGAAAGAATTACTGAAGAGTAGTTGGCGGAGCTCCACAGTAAACACATACAAAGCTCCAATTAAAAGATGGTTATCTTGGTGTAAGGAATATAATATCAATGATAAAGCCCCGACACCTGGTGATTTAGCTAGATTTTTAGCCAAATTGTTTTTAGAGGATAATCTGGCTTATAGTACAATTCTTGTTCATAAATCAGCAATTTCCACTTATTGTGCAACATCAGTTGATAATTTTTCAAAAGATTTTTTTGTACATCAGATTTTACGGGCAATATCTCTAGCAAAGCCCCCAGTTAGGAAAACTGCTATATGGGATACTAAGCTTGTGTATGATTGGTTATTAAGCACACCAGGCTCGGGTACTTTATTTGATATCTCAAGAAGAACAGCTTTAATTTTGTTATTAGCATCAGGCCGTAGAGTTCATGACCTGACATTATTAGAATTAGGTAGTGACAATATAGTTTTAGAGGAAAATAAGATAATTTTATGGCCAAAGTTTGGCTCAAAAACTGATAACCGTCTAAATAGACAGTCTGGTTGGCTACTCCTTCAGCATCCGGACAGTTCAGTTTGTCCAGTAAGGCATGTGCTCCAACTTATTAAAGTTTCTGAGGAGAGAAGGCAGCAAACTGGGGTTATTAGTTTATTTATTACTCTTACGGGTACAGTAGAGCCTGCATCAAGAACAAGGATTGCAGGGTGGTTGAGAACCATCTTTAAAGAGGCTAAAATTGATGCTTCTCCAGGTAGTATTAGATCAGCAGTAGCATCTAAAAGCTGGATAGAAAATAGACCAGTGGAGGAAATTTTGAATAGGGGTAATTGGAAAAGTATACATAATTTCACAAAACACTATTGTCGTGAAATTAAATCAATAGACAGATCTAATACTGACTTGTTATGTTCAAATTTTATAGGTTTATAAATTAAAACATCTTAATATTTTCTAATCTGATTGGAAGTCATATTTTTTCTTTTAATATAATTTTAGATAAAAATAATTGTTGATCATTTTGAATAAGAAGAGGATATTAGTGTATTAAATTAAATTTTAATAGAATGTTAGAAGATTATTTTTTATTTTATTTTTGGTTATACTTATTAATTGATAAGTTATGTTTCAATTACTTTAAAATTACTATAATGTTATTTGATGGATGATGATTGATCACTTATATTGATTACTTATTTTGATGATAATAAAGTAGAAGTTTTCCTACTTTATGTTTTATTTACATCACATAGCTTTGTGTTTTTTTTTTGTTTTTCCACCAGCAGATAGCAAACAGGTCTTCATTCCACGCTTTGTGTTTCATAAAGATGCATAATATGACTGTTTTACATTACAATAAAACAGTTATTATGTATCAGATGAAACACAAAGCGTGGCAACAAGTGTCTTGCTGGTTGAAGACGCTATGAAATGTCACAGACAAGCGCCTACTCTGGAGGTAAGAGGAGCGCCAGCTGGTGGCAGAATCAGGTAAAATGATAGACCACAGACAAAGAAACATAGGTAAGATGATCATAGACTAAGAAATTCACGAGGTATTCTTCATTCCACGCTTTGTGTTTCATCTGATACATAATAACTGTTTTATTGTAATGTAAAACAGTCATATTAAGCGTAATACAAAAGTAATGATATCATTATTTTTTGATAATAGGTAATAAAACTTCTTATCCGTTCTAACAACTAGATTAATTGCCTCTTCAGGTGACAAGAGGCCTCATTTTTCGCACAATGATCCAGCTTAGCGATTTATCTCAGAAACGCGGTGTATTTGGGACCATTCCATTTGGGCTAAATTTGTATAGTTCATCTTCGGAAAGTTAATTTAATATAAAGGAATGTTTGTCAATATGTCCTATTATAACCACCAGATTACCTGAGCCTATAACTTTTAAATAGTGGCGAAATTTACCTTTGTAAAAAAAAGTAAGTAGCGGCCTGTTACTATCCCACTGGTGAGAACAGGCCTCTTCTCTCCGTTTTTGGAGCTAAGACCTACCACGCTGCTCCAATGCGGATTGGTAGGTTACACATATCTCCAGAATTCTCTAGAGATATGCAGGTTTCCTCACGATGTTTTCCTTCACCGAAAAGCGTGTGATAAATTGAAATTATCAATTAGACATATAAGTTTTTAACAGAAAAACTCATTGGTGTCTGCCCGGATTTGAACCCGTGACCTCCTCGAAAGAGTCGAACGGTGTTACCGCTGGGCCATCACAGCTTAATTCTAATAATATTGTAGTAGTTTTTCATTGCCTTAAAACTTATTAAAACTCGGATAAAATGACGTTTACTAAAAATGAAATCTAACAATATATATATCCTCCTGCCCTTATCCCACTCTAAGTGGGGTCGGCACAACATGTTATAAACATGCTGTCACATGATTTGGCTGCGTTTTTACGACCGGCCGAAAGCCTGACGTCAACTTACCTTAGTCGTATTTTACGACACGTCGGTGAGAAGGAGGGTGGTCTATTCTACTAAACTGGATACGACACGGTGGGTAAACTTACATTAGTCGCCTTTTACGACACCTCGGTAAGAAATGAGGGTGGTCTTTTCTACTCAGCCGGATACCACACGGCTAGAAATCTAACAATATATCACGCTCAAAAGTACTTGCATATTATATTCATTAAAATCGCTTGAGCCATTTCCAAAATTCAGATATACCTAGGTGAGTAGAGCCTTGCTTAGTAATTTTTTTTAAGATAAAAAAATGTAATAAAAAAAGAAAGAAATCGCAGATGAGATCTGGAACTCGAACTGTGGTATTTTGACTTTATAGTTCGGTCGCTTCCCACTGAGCAATTCACACTCTACAAATGACATATAAAATTAATCTTTGCATTCAAGTCTAATTTAGTTTTTTTTTTCATTTTTTTTTAAATGAAACCGAGATCGATATATCGTTCCCGAAACCCTCTACTTATCTACTAAGTTTCATGATAATCGTTGGAGCCATTTTTGAAATTCTGATTATATAAATATAATACATATATACAAGAATAACTCATTTAATATTAAAGAATTCACCATTTTCTCAGCGCACGCAAGGAAAGCTTTCAATTTTGCCGTTTTCGTTATATTTTTTATTGCTGCTCCTCTCCTATTTATCTTAACGTGAGGTGTTAAAGCCTTCCTCGATAAATGGACTGTCTTACACTCAAAGAATTTTTCAATTCGGTCCAGAGTTCCTGAGATTAGCGCGTTCAAACAATCAAAAAAACTCTTCACTACTAACTATGTTGTTTTCCGACAAAAAAAAGCTTATTATCATTAAGACTGGACTAGTATGTAAAATTTCAACTCAATCGGACGCCGGGACGTAGGCCAAATTTAACTTGCAAGTTTCCTTCACATACATACATGGCAAGTTAAATAAAAGCTTTTAAAAATTAGTTAGATTTCTAATAATTTGTGAACATCTATAGATAACTGGAAACAGATTACAAACATCTATAGATAACTGGAAACAGATTACAAACATCTAGAAATATCTAGAAACAGATTACAAACATCTAGAAATATCTGGAAACAGATTACAAACATCTAGAAATATCTGGAAACAGATTAGAAACATCTAGAAATATCTGGAAATAGATTACTAACATCTACAAATATCTGGAAATAAATTACAAACATCTAGAAATATTTGAAAACATATTACAAACATCTAGTAAGCTCGTTAAACTGTTTTAGATCACTTCTCGGAAAATAAATATTTGAAAATTACACAGAATAAAAGTTTAAGAAAAACAATGAATAATGAAAAATCTAGTATAACTAAAATAATTTACAGTCAAATGAAAATTAAAACCGTTTAACGAGCAGGTCTTTTGGTGACCGCCTAATTTAGTTAAGAGTTTATGTTCTCATGTAAGTGGCCATTGGCTTTTTTGAGAATAAATGATTTAAACCTTAGAAATATCTGATGATTACAAACCAGGTGTAGTCGAAGTTCTTGGTGTCATCGGCGTTCCGGGCACTTCCAGTTCGCTTTCAGCATCGTTCATGTGGAAGTTCTTCAACGCTTCCGGTTTCTTGCTGTACTTGTTGACAAACGAACCTTTTCCCGCGCAAACGTCGCCATTTTCTTTCTCCTCCGAAATCGAATTTCGAATAGAACGCGAACTAACGCGGCGTATTAAGGAAGACGGAGGTACGGGTTGTTCATTTAAATCCTTTCCGTTAACAGCGGCCATGTTTAATATTTCATGTATTCTAAAATATTATTTTATTGTAGAATTTTTGGAATTGATATTTTAGACGTGCGGATTGCGTGGCGGTTGTTTTTGAATTGAATTGTCTATTATGGAAGCGTTTTGAGGTTATCTCTTTAAATTTATTGGCTTGTTATAAGATAACCCTATGTTAAGGGGCGTTATAAAAATGTAAATTGACGGTTGTCATGAACGTCTTATTGTTAAACATAATTATATATTAAAGTTAAATAACACTGTTCATCATTATCTTCCTGCCCTTATCCCACTCTAAGTGGGGTTGGTACACATGTTATAAACATGTCACAAAATTTGGCTACGTATTTTACGACCGATTTTACGAACTTACCTAAGTTGTATTTTACGATACCTCAGTAAGAAAAAGGGTAGTCTATTCTATTCAAGCGGATACCACACGACGGGTCAACTTACCTTAGTCGCTTTTTACGCCACCTCGGTAAGAAATGAGGGTGATCTATTCTAATCAGCTGGATAGTATTATGCCGTGTGATATCCGTTGAGTAGAATAGACCACCCTCCGGTAAGAAATGAGGGTGGTCTATTCTACTCAGCTGGATACCATTATGACGTGTGGTATCCGGTTGAGTATAATAGACCACCCTCATTTCTTGTCAAGGTGTCGTAACCTATAAGGATACCACACGGCAGGTTAACTTACATTAGTCGCCTTTTACGACTCGGTAAGAAATGAGGGTGGTTTATTCTACTTAGCCGAATACTACACGACGGGTCAAGTTACCTTAGTCACCTTTTACTACACGTCGGTAAGAAATTAGGGTCGTCTTCTACTCAGCCGGATACCACACGGCGGTCATTTAGAATCAGGTAAAAAAGAAATTGAGGATATTTTAACATTTAAGTTGAAACAAATGTCACGAAAGTCGCGGGTAGTTAATTAATAAAAATGATACAATAACCATTACATAATTACGTAAAATACATAAGAAGTCATCTCTTATCTTAATGTTTATAATTTTTTTGTTGTTTTATCATTTACTTAAACAAAATAATTATGATTTATTTTATATTTATATTACGTTATATGCCGTGGGGTATCCGGCTGAGTAGAATAGACTACCCTCTTTCTTACAGAGGTGTCGTAAAAGCGACTAAGGTAAGTCGACCCCCCGTGTGATATCCGGCTGAGTAGAATAGACCACGCTCTTTCTTACCGACGGCGGGTTAACTTACCTTAGTCGCCTTTTACGACACCTCGGTAAGAAATGAGGGTGGTACTATTCTATTCAGCCGGATACCACACGGCGGGTTGACTTACCTTAGTCGCCTTTTACGACACCTCAGTAAGAAATGAGGGTGGTAATATTCTATTCAGCCGGATACCACACGGCGGGTCGACTTACCTTAGTCGACTTTTACGACACCTCAGTAAGAAATGAGGGTGGTACTATTCTATTCAGCCGGATACCACACGGCGGGTCGACTTACCTTAGTCGCCTTTTACGACACCTCAGTAAGAAATGAGGGTGGTACTATTCTATTCAGCCGGATACCACACGGCGTTTTTAGGCGCGTATCATAGCAAGATAATTCTATCACAACTTTTATATTATTATTGGATCAAGGTGACTTAAGGTATTAATTTACTGACCCCGATATAGAGAACAATATGGTTTGTCACGAACTAGATGAATAGTACTTAATAAGACAACAGACAGACAAACGCAAAAACAATAAACAATATATATAGGGGACGTTAACACACACGGTCGTCCGTCCCCAAAGTAACTTAATACTTGTGTTATGGGTGACAGACAACTGGTGAATATATACTTATATATTTTTTAAATACATACTTAAATACAAATATACACCCAGGCTCAAAGACCAACAAATTCATTTATAGAAAATGGTGGCCCTCGGCGGGAAACGAACGCGCAACAAGCTGAAGGCAAGGCACTAGCCACTACGCCAACGGGCCAGTCAAAACGTACTTATATTTAAAAAAAGGTCTCCGCCGCGTGTCACTTATAATCGCTATTTATATATTTATAACTGGGTGACCGAGCTTTGTTCGGTAATTTTTAAAATTATGTAAAAACAAATAAAATTGAAAAGAAAAAAAAAATAATACGGCAGGTGGGGCTCGATCCTAGGTATTTTCACCTCTCTAGACCGCCCGTTCCCCAAATGAACCATATCTACGTTTGACAGCGAAAAATAGTGATTGTATTCAACGTAAATGTCAAAAAAACTTTAGAGCCCAAAAACAGGGATAAAGCGACATTTTTTTAAAATAAAACTTATCTACATCGATTTTTCGAAATCGATCGATCATCGAAAAAGCTGTGATGGCCTAGCGGTGCGACCATGTGAATCTCTAGAGACGATCATGGGTTCAAACCCGGGCAGACACCAATGAGTTTTTCTATTAAAACTTATGTGTCTAATTGATAATTGCAATTTATCACACGCTTTTCGGTGAAGGAAAACATCGTGAGGAAACCTGCATATCTCTAGAGAATTCTGGGGATATGTGTAACCTACCAATCCGCATTGGAGCAGCGTGGTAGGTCTTACTTAGCTCCAACCCTTCTCTCCAAAAATGGAGAGAGGAGGCCTATACCCAGCAGTGGGTTAGAAACAGGCCGTTACTTACATCGATTTTTCACCCCAAAACCCCCTACATGCTAAATTTTAGAAAAATCGTTGGAGCCGTTTCCGAGATTTTGAATATATATATACAAGATTAACTCATTTAAATATTAAAGATACAGGAAAAATATACGACGAATAAACATTCAACTGGGCAATTTTATAAGCGATATCTATAAAGATTCATTTACTTTTCGTTTCTGCGATATTAATATGAGTGAATACATTGTTATCGGTATATGCAAAAATGTTGGATAAGTAGTATCTTATTACAAATATAATAAGCTGTGGTAGCCCAGACACCAATGAGTTTTTCTGTAAAAACTTATGTGTCTAATTGATAATTGCAATTTATCACACGCTTTTCGGTGAAGGAAAACATCGTGAGTACATCTGCATATCTGTAGAGAATTCTGGAGATATGTGTAACCTACCAATCCGCATTGGAGCAGCGTGGTACGTCTTAGCTCCAAACCTTCTCTCCGAAAACGGAGAGAAGAGGCCTATTCTCAGCAGTGGGAGAGTAACAGGCCGTTACTTATTAAAAATATATTTAGAGAGGTTTTTATTTATTTATACCTGCAACTTTGCATAGTTTTAGATATATTCCTCCTATACTTATCCCACTCTAAGTGGGGTCGGCACATGTTAGTTACCCAGGTACTTTCAATTAATTAACATTAACCCTTTAACAAAATATATACAAAAAATTCCTTCCATTGTCTATTGAAGGAATATTTATTACATGAAAATCTATTCAGTAGTTTTAACTTTATCGCGAATAGACAAACAGACGCGACGTGGGACTTTTAAAAAGATGTAACGGGCTGTTCCCTATCATAACATGTTATAAACTACTGTATTTTACGACCGGTCGCCTGCCTTACATCAACTTACCTAGTCGTATTTTACGACACCTCGGTAAGAAAGAGGCTGGTCTATTCTACTAAACCGGATACTACACGGTGGGTCAACTTACCTTAATCGCCTTTTGGTTGGGCGACTTAATTTAGTCACCTTTTATGACACCTCGGTAAGAAACTTTGAATAGTTTATAGAATTCCATTATACAAAAGTAATGAAAATTTCTATAATTATAGCAAAATAATATTTTCACTACTACGGCGAGTTTGCGTCAACTTTAGCGATAAAATACCCCCAATTATGTTACTACGTCTTTTTCTTTTTCTCCAAGGAATACCTAATATAATATTAGAATAAGATTTAGATTTTGAAAAGAGCATTTGTCGAGTTTCTTGCTGGCTCTTCTCGGTAGGAACAGCTTTCCGAACCAGCAGTAGAGTTGACGATTCAAAAGCACATGTCTACAAGTTTAAAGAGTAAAGGATATTTTGAATTTTGAATTTCAATCTCTCGTATAAGACATGTTTCTAACTAACATATACCTAGTTCGAAACAAGTTTTTATAGGAACAGATAATTATTGTGACAATACGCCGTGTGGTATCCGGCTCAATAGAATAGTACCACCCTCATTTCTAACCGAGGTGTCGTAAAAGGCGACTAAGGTAAGTTGACCCGCCGTGTGGTATCCGGTTTAGTAGAATAGACCAACCTCATTTCTTACCGAGGTGTCGTAAGAGGCGACTGAGGTAAGTTGACGTCAGGCAGGCGGCCGGTCGTAAACACGTAACCAAACAATGTGACAACATGTTTATAACATGTACCCCACTTAGAGTGGGATAAGGGCAGGAGAACCATTAAATTTTAATTGTCGATCCGTTGATATGAAATTTTAGAAAAAAGTTCATAAGTGGAAAGGTTTAATTTGTTTCAAATGTTTACAGCATGTTGTGCCGACCCCACTTAGAGTGGGATAAGGGCAGGAAGATGATAATTATTGTGACAATCCCGACACATAAATACATGTGGTAACCCTACTTAAATGGTATATAAAACAGTTTTATTGTTTTTTAAAACAATGCTATTACAAAGCAGTTATTACAATAAAATAATTAACTTATACCACATAAACATTAAACTGTTTTTATATCGATGTAACTCGAAGGTTAAATCAGGCAGTTAACGGAATGTAGTAACTGTTGTGAATGAGCTAATAATGGACATGCCTTGATTGTAAATATTTAACTTTCCTTTTTGTTGATCTTGTTTAAATAATGATTTTTTAAACAAATTCATTTCACATCCATATTATACATAGTCATATAATTTTTGTCGAAGCCGTGTGGTATCCAGCTGAGTAGAATAGACCACCCTCATTTCTTACCGAGGTGTCGTAAAAGGTGACTAAGGTAAGTCGATACGCCGTGTTGTATTCCGTTGAGTAGAATAGACCAGCCTCATTCTTACCGAGGTGTCGTAAAATACGAATAAGATAAGTTGTCGTCAGACAGGTGGCCAGTCGTAAAATACGTAGCCAAATCGTGTGACAACATGTTTACGACATGTTGTGCCCACCTTACTTAGAGTGGGATAAGGGCAAGACAACCATGTTATTTTAATTATCGATGCGTTGATATTAAATTTGAGTAAAAAGATCATAGGTGGAAAAGTTTAATTTGTTATGAAATCACTTAAGCTTGGAAAGTCTGTAATCTATACTATAATATAATATCTGTAATATAAAGCTGAAGAGTTTGTTTGATTGATTGTTTGAACGCGCTAATCTCAGGTACTACAATACCGATTTGAAAAATTCTTTGAATGTAAGATAGTCCATATATCGAGAAAGACTGTGTACTATATAACATCACGCTTAGACGAATAGGAGAGGAGGAGCAATAACAAATATTGCTAAACTCGCACAAAGAATCAGCTTAGTGATTCAGCGCGGAAACGCTGCCAGCATTCTTGTGACCATTCCACGTGGGCATGATTTGTATAGTCCTAGCGTGTAAGTAATTTATGATAGATATAATTTGTACATTTTTGTTGTAAATAAATTATGTTTTTAAACGGTATAATTTAAAGCTTTCCGCGTGCACTAAGTAAATGGTAAAAGTTATTCAAAAATCTCTTATAATTAACTCACGAATTTATGTGTACAAGTTATATCTATCTTAAACTACTTACACGCTAGGACTATACAAATCATGCCCACGTAGAATGGTCCCAAGAATGCTGGCAGCGTTTCCGCGTTAAATCGCTAAGCTGATTCTTAGTGCGTAAAAGGAGCCAGCCCTCTTGTCACTTGATGAGTCATTTAACCTAGGTGTTAAAACGGATAAATTTTGTTTTGCACTTTGACTCCATGGCCCTAGGGTCTCAACTGCAAACGGCACATATAAATCTCGATAAGAGATGCATATTTATGTTAAAAATTTCAATTGGGGAAATATTTTTTAGCGCACACTATATACAATAACATGATATGATAGGAATACCACAATTCCCGTTCCGAGATGCACTTCTCTTGTATAACGAACAAAGACTGAATGTCACTGAGACGTTTTATCAATAGGAAGACTCCACCGGAAACAACAACGGCACAGTGTTGCCAACATTTCGATAAAAAAGGGCGCGATACTCTTGTTTCATGACTGTATTGCTATAAAATACAAAGTGGAAGTCAATGGCGACAACATATTTGTGACTGATTTCCATGCGGGCGAAGCTGCTCAAACAGCTAGTGTTATATAATTGCTCTATATTCAACGCAGATTCCTTTTCACCGCGGACGATAACATTTTATCTTTCCTTATGTAAATTAGATAAAAATCTGACCTTGATAGCAGATTTTTATGTTACTATATTTACGGTTAAACGACCTCCAATACTTGTATTAATAACTGGTTCTTAAAAGGAAGTGACTAGTTTAGTAAATAAAAATATAAACACTAACACAAAGATACGGATACATGAGTACATATTTTGAGCAAATTTTGAGTTTTTGATGGCCCATTGGATGGATGGAAATGGATGGACGATTTCTTGAGATGCAGAGAACCTATAGATCCAAGTGTGGTTACCCAAGACCAAGACAAAAGAGATAATAAGTTTATTTTTCCGGAAAATTTGAATAAAAATTAAATTATTCTATAAAAAATTTTAGTCTGACTCGGGCTATATTCTGTTATATTGTCCAATTATCGTCTACATCCTTGGCCTTTACAACATGTTTTAGATAATTAATAAACTCGTTAATGTAAGGAAACACCAGTTTTGTAAAATAAATTACTAAATCAACAAGCCATTTCCGGAAAATTGGAGTTTTACAATTTTAAGTTTGTAACAGATATATTTGGAAAGTTTTATTATTTCTGGAATCATGAGTTATTATTTGTAGGTATATGTCCACGATTAAACAAGTTTCAGCATGGGAAATTTTTGGAGTTTAATGTTAAATTGCTTAGTATATTAACTTTAGTTTAATTAACCACATTAACAGAGATTATATTTCCGGAACAGATGAGTTAAAACGTGTGTATATTGCTTGACTCATAAGCTATAAGTTGTCTGTGTTCTAAGAAAAATTGAGTTTCAGCATTAAAAAGTGTACAATTTATTATTCAACGGCTTCGTCTAGAGATATAGTTTTGCTAATTTAGTGACCATGTCTTCACCAAAAATTGTTTACGGAAAATTAGAGTTAAAACAAGTGTCAAGTGTCAGTTAGTGTCAAGTTTTATGATTGACTCATAAGCTATAAGTTGTATGTCTAAGATTAATCGTGATTCAGCATTTACAATTGATTGTTAAAAGTTGACAATACATTGTTTAACTGCTTTAAAAAGGAAAATTAACTTTTTTTAATACAACACATCAAATGATAATGTTTCCGGAAAATTTGAGTCAAAGTGAATGAAATACTTGAGCAAAATTTTGAGGTTATAACGAATCTATGTGGCAAGTTTTTTCTATAGACTCTTGTGAGTCTATTGTTATTAGTCTGTATTCACCTTCAATAGAGTTTCAGTATTGTAAATATTTACATTCAATTGTTAAACTGCACAAAGATTTAACACATATATAGAAAAAGGTTGATCACAGTGTTTATATAAATATCAGATTCGAGTACTTATTGCAAATTAAATAGAACTTGCATTTGGTAACGCGAACCACAAATACCTTGTTGATATTTGACCTTTACACTTTAGTACTGTCGGCAAAAAAGTGATATTAAAACGTTTAATCGAACTAATTACAAACGCGAAAGGCATATGTGTTTGTTTGTACCGCTTTGCACTCCAATATGCCACGGTTTGTACGTCTTATCCAGGAGTATATATGCTATATTTTATCAGGGAAATATTTATGGACTCAGAGAAATAAAAAATAAAACGATTTGTATATAAGCAGGCAGGGAAAATCGTATAAATTTATAACGTATTTGTGAAGATTTCATCACCATATTTGTCTACGTAGTATTGTGAAGTATGGCATGGGATAATGCGTTCTAAATTTATTATTATAGAATCCTTGTCCTATCATTATCACTCATTCTCTTCTATCATTCGTCTCTCTATCAGGCACTACTCATTTTATATGTATATTATACTTCATACGATCCACAGCACTACATCTTCTGCCATTATCCCACTTTAAGTGTGGTCGGCGAAACATCACATTGGTCACATGATTTAAGCATTACTTACACAGTTATTTTTTTATCGTGGAGAGTATACAGCAAAGTTTTCTTGCCTTAAAAAGGTTTTTTATGAATGACTGGCCCTTGGCGTAGTGGGTAGTGACCCTACCTTCAACGCCGCGGGTCGTGTGTTCGATTCCCGCCGAGGTCCAACATGTTCTATAAATGAATTTGTTGGTCTTCGAGTGTGTATTTGTATTTAAGTATTATTTAAAAAGTATTAAGTTACTTACTTTGGGGACGGACGACCGTGTGTGTAAGTTTCCCATATATTTAAATTTGTATTAGAACGGACATATTTTATTCATACACTATTTACGATAAATCCGCCGTGTGGTATCCGGCTGAGTAGAAACCACCTTCATTTCTTACATTAAATTCAAAGTGTGTCTAAATAATGTAGTTCGACTCAATCACGAAACTGGGTGTGCCTCAAGGCTCTATTCTGGGTCCTTTACTAATTTTTTTAAATATATTGATTTGCCATTTGACAAATCTTTATGGTAAAATTAGTTCCGCTGCTTATGTCATTAGGAAGATTAGGCAATTAGCTGCTATTAAAACAGCAAGACTTGTCTATTTCTCTTATTTCCATAGCATTATGGCGTACGGGTATCTTGCTGTGGGGTAAAGCAGCTGATATCAAAAAAATATTTATTTATGATATTATATTTTTTTCAAATAACTTTTATTAGTAATTTTTTTTGCTATCTCTACACTATATAGATTAAATAACAAAAGCGTTATATTCAAGTGGATATGACTACGGCGTTTGTATACCGAATGCCATTGAAAAATTATGCAAATTTACATTTTAAGAATATAATGATAAGGTTGATTTTCTATAGTTTTTTAGTGTATCAGATTTTGAGGTCTAAATTCTGAAATACAAGGTCGAAACGGTCGAGTTTAGTACGTGAGAATTCTACAAGTCATTGCATGTACTTATAAATAATTTGATATGAAGTTAATGCCCTATCTAGCGATATATTGGTCAAGGCAAACTGGTTTACTAATCGTTGAACCAGTTAAAGATGCATCATTATCTATACTAATATATAAAGCTGAAGAATTTGTTTGTTTGTTTGTTTGTTTGTATGTTTGATTGATTGATTATTTGGACGCGCCAATCTCAGAAACTACTCAACCGATTTCAAAATTTTTTTAAGTGTAAGATAGTCTATTTATCGACGAAAGCTATAGGCTATATAACATCACGCTAAGATGAATAGGAGAGGAGCAGCAATAATAAATAGTACGAAAATGGCAAAATTTAAAGCTTTCCTTGCGTGCGCTAAGTAAACGGTTATAGTTATTCAAAAATCATATATTACAAAATTGTTCCCCTCTATTAAATTCTAAATAAAAGTCCGCGACCGCATATGTCTAGCTTTTGAGGTTGACCCACTTTAACCATTTTTATGGTTATCAATATATACACAGTATATATTGATAACCATATATATATATATATATATATAGACTATATTACAGTTTTAATCTTACCACGCGGGCGGAGCAGATGGCAATTGCTAGTCTATACATATTATAAAACAAAGTCACGAAAAGTCTGTCTGTATATGATCGGATTTTTGTGGGTTTTTTACTTAAAGATAACGAGCGACTCAGCGTCAACTAAAATGTTAAAATATTATTACGTATTATGTCTATTTTTAATTTTCTGCAGATTTTTTAAAACTGTATGCTTCTTTGTATACAGATACAGATTTATCTAGACACAATCTTAATCAATATTAAAATATACTAATAAATTCAAATTCGAATTCAAATATTCTGCAAACTCGCAAACAAGTGCTTTTGCAATTATCAACTTTACTTCTGGTTCGGTAAATTGTGCCGTGTGGTATTCGACTGATACACCACCCTCATTTCTTACCGAGGTGTCGTAAAAGGCGACTAAGGTAAGTTGACCCGCCATGTGGTATCCGGCTGAGTAGAGTAGAGTAGAATAAACCACCCTAATTTCTTACCGAGGTGTCGTAAAATACGACTAAGGTAAGTTCACGTCAAGCAGGCGGCGGTTTAATACCTAGACAAATCATGTGGCTCTATCTTTATAACATTTGCCGACCCCACTTAGAGTGGGATAAGGGCAGGAGGATGATGGCTCGGAAAATTGCTTTTAATTCAAAATTTACTTCTTTTTAATAATTCATATTCAAATTCAAAATATTCTTGATTCAAATAAACTTGTAAACAAGTGATTTTGAATCATCAACTCTACTGCTATATAATAAACCTCTAAATATATGTATATACCTCTGGTTATTAAAAAATCTAGTTAATTTAACTGGGAACAGAGTTAAGAAATTATTGAAACTGTTGGAATGTTTTTAATATTTTAATAAATATGTATAACATGACCTGAATAAATAACACGTTTTCGCGAAAAAGTTTGTTTACTGTTTTACGATTGTCTATGATTCGTTTCAAAGCGAATGGTCTATGGTTCCTTATATACGAAATAAATCATAAAGGAATCAACAATTATAATGATAATAAATATTCATCATTTTAGAAATATGTAATGGTCTTATATGTACGAGATTGGAAAACAATATTTTAAAATTATTAATTTGTGTCGGTTTTTAAACGATATGTTTATTGTATTTACTTTAAATAAATACGTTTTATTGTTTATCTATCAAATATGTTTAATAATATATTTTTTATTAGAATAGAAAGTAAATAAGGAAAGTAGAACATAATACTTTAACAGAATAAATAGTCAATTATCTAGTTCAGAAACGAAATTAATTTTAAATTCCGATCGCGTCCTATTGCGCCGTGAAACTAATGTAATAAACATTACACAGTAAAGTACATTTTTAGCATTTTTTTCGTATTATATTGTTTGTATATAAATATAATTTAAATATTTAAGTACATAAAATTTTTAATTAGTTTTATAAAGTAAATAATTATGAACGTATATTTTTTATCTCGTTCGTTTGATTTTATTTACTCTTTTAAAAGAAACGGTTGAATACAGTACAGCCATTTTAAAAAGACATTTTTTTTATTTACTTATAATATAAAATAATTTGTTTTGATAAGATTTATATTTATTGAATTTAGAAATAAAACTAAATCATTAAATTACAATTATTGTTGATACTAAATATGCGATATATTTTAAGGGAATATTAACATTTAAAAAAAAAGAAAAAAAAGCTAAAAATACTAACAATTTTTGCGTGGTAACTGTAATGAATCATAGATTATATTAAAGTGCCCTTATGTTAAAGTACGTACTTATCATTTTGATGGGACTCTACCCGTTTCTTCAAAACCGGGGTTTCCCCTAGGTATGATTCAGACCATAGATAAAATACTGTAAAAGATATGTGTCTATTTGTTTATGAACACTCTATAGCTCGGGATTAACAGGGGATACACGTTTGATTTCCTGTTAAGGGCCAACATTTTCTAGAAACAATTTTTTAATTTTTCGGGTCTGGGTGTTTGTAAGCATTATCATCGGAGGATCATGCCCTTATCCCACTCTAAGTGGGGTCGGCATAACATGTAACATGTCACATGATTTGACTATGTATTTTACGACCGTCCGCCTGCCTGACGTCAACTTAACTTAGTCCTATTTTACGACACCTAGTTAAGAATTCAGGATGCTCTATTGTACTCGCCCAGATATCACACAGCAGGTCATCTTACATTAGTCGCCTATTACGACACCTCGGTAAGAAATGAGGGTGATCTACTAAGCCGGATACCACACGGCATTCTGGGTGTTTTAAGCATTTATTTAAAATATATAAGTATATATTCACCAGTTGTCTGTCTACCATAACACAAGTATTAAGTTACTTTGGGGACGAACGACCGTGTGTATTAAAAAAATTAGAAAATTCTGAAAGGTCTACCCAAGATTTGAACTTGTGACCTAATTTTATTATAATAATAATAAATAAATATATGGGAGACTTACACACACGGTCGTCCGTCCCCAAAGTAAGTAACTTAATACTTGTGTTATGGACAGACAACTGGTGAATATATACTTATATAATTTTTAAATACTTAAACACAAATATACACCCAGGCTCAAAGACCAACAAATTCATTTATAGAAAAGGTTGTCCCTCGGCGGGAATCGAACCCGCGACCCGCGGAGCTGAAGGCAGAGTCACTACCCACTACGCCAACAGACCAGTCATTATTCAAACATAATTTTTAAATTATATTACAACCTACTTTTTAAATTATCATATCTGAACATGTTTGTAAATCATTTGAAATGACTCACGGCCTTTAAAAATAATTATGAAGGTTCTCAGGTAAGCGATAAACACAAATCAAAGGAGCCCTCTTTATGTTTCGTAAAATGACGTGTCTGGACATGTTTTGACATGAAGATAATAATATTATATTCTTTTAGCTATACTTGTGGCTTTGCTCGCGTAGAAATCACTGAATCAATAATAGAAATTAACATAAAAGTAGTTATTGTAAGTAATAACTATAAGATTTAGAGACATAGTGTCGCGGATTTTTATATAGTATTTTAGTCGATCTAGAGTTCTCTACTATTATATATGTATATTTTTTTATGAAGTTCGGAAACGGGCAACGGCGCCAATGAGCTAGGTTTAGGCTAGGTTTCATTTAAAAAAAATCATCATCTTCCTGCTCTTATCCCACTCTAAGTGGGGTCGGCACAACATGTTATAAACATGCTGTGACATGATTTGGCTGCGTTTTTTCGACCGGCCGCCTGCCTGACGTCAACTTACCTTAGTCGTATTTTACGACACCTTGGTAAGAAAGAGGGTGGTCTATTTTACTAAACCAGATACCACACGGTGGGTCAACTTACCTTAGTCGCCTTTTACGACACCTCGGTAAGAAATGAGGGTAGTCTATTCTACTCATCCGGGTACCACACGGCCGTAAAATAGAAAAACATAATAAAAAAAATACATCCAGACTCGAAGAATGGACGAATTAGTTTTTTTTAAATTTTGGGCCCTCGGCGGGTATCAAACCCGCGATCCTGAAGCCAAAAGTTCATCAAAAACGGTCCAGGAATTCCATAATCCGTACTGAAACGTACCCGAGTTTACCTAATACTTTATAAATAATTAGTTTATATGTAAGATATATTTCAATGTATTAAATTATACAGACCTTAGAACATATAGAGTTGAATAATTTTTTTTCCTTTTTTAACCTCAAAATCAAGGTGAACGTTACAAAACTGTTTTGTGAAGTTTATAACGAAAGGTGAACTGTTTATTGAACTGTTAACCTCGGTGTTTATGTAGTAATATTCCTTGGTTAGATTAAGAATAATTCTATTAATTGGCAATGTATATAGACAAAGTTGGAATCGACATAAGCTTGCGGCTCTTGCTTTGCGCCTGGCAAAAGTACGTAAGCCGTTTATGGGTTTGAGTATAAGATTCTTTTATATATATATTTAGAAAAGAGAAAGAAAAGTTTTAAAAAAAACAAAAAAATGCATATGTATAAAGGCGGACTTATCCCTAAAAGGGACCTCTTCCAGTCAACCTTTGAGTAATAGAAGGAAAAGGACAAGAAATGAAGAAGAAAGAGAGTACGGGTCAGATAGAGAAAAAAAAAGTTTATATAAATTTAACTTTTTAATCTAATAAATGATTTTGGTAAAATAAATAGATGAATATAAGCTGTGGTAGCCCAGCGGTGTGACCGTGCGACTCTTTCGAAGAGGTCATGGGTTCAAACCCGGGCAGACACCAATAAGTTTTTCTGTTAAAAACTTATGTGTCTAATTGATAATTGCAATTTATCACACGCTTTTCGGTGAAGGAAAACATCGTAATGAAACCTGCATATCTCTAGAGAATTCTGGGGATATGTGTAACCTACCAATCCGCATTGGAGCAGCGTGGTAGGTCTTAGCTCCAATACTTTTCTGCAAGAACGGAGAGAAGAGGCTTATTCTCAGCAGTGGGATAGTAACAGGCCGCTACTTACTTACTTACTTTTTAAATAGATGAAATGATGCTACTAATATATAATTACTTAGCATAAATATTTTCTAGTCTGTAACTTAAATACCGAAAGGGAAAGAGATTTGCGGATACTGGTAAATCATTAAGTAAGATTATATAATAAAATTACACAATTAATTTAAGCTTTGCCATTACAATTTAAAGACATTGTTAAATGGAGGCTGATACAGAACGTTGAAAGTTATACTGTTGATAACATGGATGATAGGAATGCGTGGATATTAAAAGCACTTGTTTACAAGTTTAATTCAATAAAGAATATTTTGAATTTGTATAATAATTATAAAAGTTTTCGGGTGTATTTGTATCACTTTATACACCAGTTGTACAAGAGAATAGCAATAGCGGCTCCGCCCGCGTGAAAAGATTAAACCGTAATATAGTCTTTTGATAATCATAAAAATGGTTAAAGTGGGTTAACCTTAAAAGCTAGACATATGCTGTCGCGGACTTTTATTTAGAACTTTTAGAGGGGAACAATTTTGTAATACATGATTTTTGAATAACTATCACCTTTTACTTAGCGCACGCAAGGAAAGCTTTAAATTTTGCCATTTTCGTTATATTTTTAATTGCTGCTCCTCTCCTATTTATTTAAGCGTAATTTTATATAGCCTTTTTCGATAAATGGACTATCTTACACTGAAAGAATTTTTCAAATCGGTTCAGTAGTTTCTGAGACAAACAAACAAACTCTTCAGCTTTATATATTCTTATAGATGAGAAAATAATTTCTGGAACTTATAGGATATAGGTAAATAAAATTCAAATTGGTTCAGCAGTTTCTAAGACAAACAAACAAATAAACAAACTCTTCAGCTTTATATATTAGTATAGATGAGAAAATAATTTCTGAAATTTGTAATAAAAGATAGTTATATAAATCAATAGGAACAATTTACTAATGATAATGGAAATAAAGGCTTTTTTTATATATTGTTGTATATATTTTAATAATATTATGTCTATTTAAATAGATTCCTTTCTCTGTGACCATTTACGGTTAAGGACGAACGTTCACTTTAGCTGGAAGGTCATCGTGTGCTAGATGACTTAAATATTTACCGGTATTGTGGTTCGATATAATTTAACTGTATTAATTATAAATCTAGTCTTCTTTATCAATGAGTGTTTAATAATTTAGTACCTGACTGATCATTGCTCGGTAATTTTATTAGATGATATATAAAAAAATTCAAAAAATTAATATTGAAAAAAAAATGGAGGTGGGCTTCGAACCTATGTATTTCCACCTCTCTAGACCACCCGTTCTCTAAATGAGCTGTCATGACCTGACACTTTTTTTTGTTTACCTACTTATTCATTTTTTTTAAGTTATAAAATCTTGTATTCTGTGTAATAAATAAATAAAATTTGATAGCGAAAATTAACTTTTGAATTCAACATAAATTTTAGCATTTTCCCGAAAACAGGGATAAAACGAATTAAAAAAAAAAAAAAAAACTTAGCTAAATCAATTTTTTCCCCCCAAACCCTCTACATACTGAATTACAGGAAAATCGTTGGAGCCGTTTCCGAGATTCCGAAAATATATATATACATACAAGATTGACTCATTTAAATATTAAAGATTTAAATTGTCCATTTCAAAATAACGTATTAACAATGTTACATTTTTGGCATACAATGTTGACAACATAACAATGTAAATATGCCAAAAATGGAGTTTGTAATTTGTATGTCCATTTAAGTAATACAACATAAAAACAATATAATCTTTATGTGTAAATAATTTGTGTTATGTATGCAATTACAAGGGTTAAATGGCATGTTTATGACAATGATGAATTATTGAATTATTATTATAGATATATTGCTCACAATATTTTATGATGCTACTTAATATAATCTTGCATATATTAAACATATTTTTTGTAGAGAAAGATGTTTATAACTTACTAGTAATCGCCAGCGGCTCCGCCCGCGTGGTAAAATAAAAACCGTAATATAATCTTTTGATAACCATAAAAATGGTTGAATATAAATATAAATATATTTACACACTTTACACACACGGTCGTCCGTCCCCAAAGTAAGTAACTTAATACTTGTGTTATGGACAGGCAACTGGTGAATATATACTTATATAATTTTTAAATACATACTTAAATAGGCCGCCGAGGTTCTTACCGAGGTGTCGTAAAAGGCGACTAAGGTAAGTCGACCCGCCGTGTGGTATCCGGCTGAGTAGAATAGACCAACCTCATTTCTTACCGAGGTGTCGTAAAATACGACTAAGGTAAGTTGACGTCAGGCAGGCGGCCGGTCGTAAAATACATAGCCAAATCATGTGACAACATGTTTGTAACATATTGTGCCGACCCCACTTATAGTGGGATAAGGGCAGGAAGATGATACTTAAATAGGCTCAAAGACCAACAAATTCATTTATAGATAATGTTGGCCCTAGGTGGGAATTGAACCCGCGACACCTCCATCACAATCTCAACAATTGTTTCACCCCGTAACCGAAGCATCATCAGGAGATGGACTCCACGACAAAATCCGAAAGCCGTCGCTATTTTTGTTTTGTATTATGGACCTCTGCAAAGTAACGCCTAATTCTATAAATTATTTAAAAATAAAAGGTTTTCTTAGGACGGTTTCCTTAAAAAATTACTACCAAGAAAGCAAAAACAATAAGGCAAATTTTTTTTTTTTAAGTTTTACTGAAAACACTCGTTGCCCACGGTTCGTGCTCGTGGTCCAATCTAAAGAGATGCACGGTCTTACCGTTAAGCTATCACAGCTTGTGTTTGGTAAGGAACATATATTCGATACGAGAGACATGTCAATTAAAATGTCGAGGGATATAACTCGTATGAGTTGAGTGGTTCATAAAATGTTTAGCGCTATCGTTGAGGAATGATAAGAGAAAATGCTAGATTACATGTTGAGCCGACCCCACTTAGAGTGTGATAAGGGTAGAATGATGCAACGTTTCGAAAGGACTGATTTATGCGACTTTATATTATTATCAAGAGATATCAAATTTTATAATTATACTGATTATTTCATAATTCTCTCCTATTTACCCTCATCCCACTGTAAGTGATGAAACAATTTACATCCTCCATTTACCGTTATCATTAGTCAACTCTGATGCTCCTTTTATATATTCAATTCTAATTCAAATTCATAATATTCTTCATTCAAATGAACTTGTAAACAAGTGCTTTTGAATCGTCAACTCTACTGCTGGTTCGGAAGGCTGTTCCTACCGAGAAGAGCCAGCAAGAAACTCGGCATATCATTATCCACTGTCCAAAATCCATCAACCTTTTTGACGGCCTCTAGTCAAATATCCATCCACGTTCATATTCAAACTCTTTTGGTCACATGATTTTCATTCCTTATTACGCGTTTATACCAACTGAATCTAGTACTTCTCATCTTTTCTAATGGACGAAACTTTAACATCTTGTAACATACTCATTTCGTATAGAGATTTTTCTTTCTCCTGCCCTTATAACTCTAAGTGTGATTGGCACATGTTTTTCTTTTCCATTTTCTCCAATCATTCCACTCTGTCGCTACTCCTTTTATATACACGTCATACTTAACACAATCCATCTCTTTTAATGCCTCCCTCTAGTCACATATCCATACGTTCATATTTAAAACTCTTTTGGTCACATTTTCATTCCTTATTACATCTCTCTCTCTAACTTCGTGGAATATACTCATTTTGTATAGATATTCTTCTATCTTCTGCCCTTATCCCACTTTAAGTGTGGTCCGCACATGTTTTTATCTTCTCTCTATTCTCTTTTCTATGCTTCTATTCTCTCTATTTTCTCCTATCATTCCACTCTGGCTCTACTCCTTTTATATACATGTCATACTTAACACAATTCATTTCTTTAGGCCTCCCTCTAACCACTTATACATCCACATTCATATTTTGGATAGAATATAATCCCGTTGAGTAGAATAGACCATATTTCTAACAGAGGTGTCGTAAAAGGCGACTAAGGTAAGTTTACTCGCCGTGTGGTATATGGCTGAGTAGAGTAGAATAGTAGTAATTTTTTCTACGTTTTTTATGACCGGACGACTGTCTAGCGCCAAATTACCTCGCTAAGAAATGAGGGTAAGAAATTCTACTCAGCTGGAAACCACACGGCGGGTCGACTTACCTTAGTCGCGTTATACGAAACCTCGGTAAGAAATGTGATCATGAATGTGTGTAGTGCTTGTGTATTGTTGTGGCGGTAGTAGAGGTTTGTAATGTGTTTTAGGAACTCTACATGTATTAGGTATGAAAACGGATAGTCCACTTTACATTTAGTATTATATATATGTTCTATTTTATCGTGGATAAGTAAAATAATTTAATTATTACTTTTACGCCGTGTGGTATCCAGCTGAATAGAATACTACCACCTTCTAACCGAGGTGTTGTAAAAGGCGACTAAGGTAAGTTGACTCGCCGTGTTGTATATGGCTGAGTAGAATAGACCTCTTTCTGACTGAGGCGTTGCAAAAGGCGACTAAGGTAAGTTAAGGTCAGGCAAGTCGTAAAATCCCGCCCGGTGACGCTGTAAAAGCCGTTAGGGCTAACAGCATATTGTCAATTCGAAAAAAAAAAAAAAGTCGTAAAATCCCTAGCCAAATTATGTGTTTATAACATGTTGTGCCAATCCCACTTAGAGTGGTATAAGGGCAGGAGAATGATGATTTTTTTTATACTTTGAATAGAGATGTTGGTGCGAAATTCTCCTCATACATATAAGTTTTTTCAAGTTTTCCTTATAATTTATAATTATAATAGCATTGCAGTAATATAATCATATAATGTATCATTAAGCATAATGCAATGGAAACGTACATTTTTTTTATGGTAATTGCTTGACGTTTGAACAAATTGGAAGTTTTTGTTCAATTAAATAATAATTAGGTTCATGTATTTGCACAGGAAAATACAACGATTTGGTATTTTTATTACTTAAGTTAATTTGCCATTAACTTATATTAATATGTTATAAATATAGCCAGATTTAAAACTGTGATTTCCGTATTCTTGTAGATTTGTTTTCATTATTTTTTTTAATTTATCGTACAACATAAATGTAAATACAGATAACCAAATAATATTTGATTTATTTTTAATAAAATAATGCCCCGTATATTAATGTTATAAAATGTAACAAAATAAATAATTTTTTACAGTTTTAGATTAATATTCAATTAAGAAATTCGAAATTTATAGAATTAGGCGTTACTTTGCGGATATTTACAATACAAAAGTAATAATAAAAATATTTAACTATAATCAGCGATGAAATGATAATGAAGAATCATGATCATCGCGGATTATAGCAATATAATTTTATTAGAAGTTCGTTATAAAATTATTTTTAATGAGTCCTTAGAGAATTTTCAATAAAATTAAAAATGTTAAATAAATAACTGGTTAGTTAAATTAAGTCTTGCAGTGTTTATATATAAAAAAACATATTTATTAAGTTATAAAATGGGCCTTAATATTTTTTATCTGTTGTAAACAAACGCTTCCGAAATCTTTGGACAGTAAACCAGGAAACGGAAGCATTCAATAAAAAACCATACTAAAGGTCCAATGTCACATAAGAGTGTAGGAAAAAAATTGTTTATATTTTTTTACGTACTCACTTTCAATGAGAAATTAATCCTCTATAATAGACAATAAAAAAAAACCACTAAACACAAAAACCGCGCGCAATCCGCACTTGAAATTCGAACACTACTTACGAATATATCCTGATAATGGAATGAACACAGATTAAATAAATAAAAGGATGACGTTCGGAAACGCGTTGCCGCGTCTCTCACTTATGGCTGACTGGTGTTGTCTCGATCAACAGATGAATTTATGTAGGGGCAAAGCGCTTGTGTGGAAACTGGAAAAATCAATATGGCGACGTCACGTTTAGGACCTGTTAGATTTCGCGGGGTTTTTTCAGGATAAAGTTTAAGAAAATGACTCGGGGTTTTTCAATTTCCAAAATTAATGCGTTAATTAATTGTGTACTTAGTTTTGCATTTACGTTATTTGATATAAAATTCGAATATATTTGTTGATTATTATATATGTTAAAAAATTAAAAAGTCGGTGTTAATTGCGGAATTTTAATAGTAACAAATATATTAACTTATTAAAAAAAATTAACTGACATTTAAAAATAATGCTATCATTACTTTTGTTATGTTAATTATTTCTAGAAATCACTACATAGTATAAAACAAAGTCCCTATATCCCTATGTATGCTTAAATCTATAAACTACGCAACAGATTTTGATGCGGTTTTTTTTAATAGATAGAGTGATTCAAGAGGAAGGTTTATACGTATAATAACATTCAATACGGAGTAGAGAAATACTAGTAATATAATAAACTACGACATAACGCCCGGTATATAAGGAATAATTATGCCAAATTTCATTGATATTGGTTCAGCGGTTCGCCGTGCAAACGTAACAGACAGACTTTCGCATTGATAATATTAGTAAGGATATGTTTTTATCTAGAAAATGATTTATGGTAGTTAATATGAGGAAAAATACTAAGTGATGGGTATAATAGGCCTTGCATAATGTTGGCTGATCTTCCTATCGGCGATTGTTGATCATGTAATCGTCTTTAATCACGATCATCGTGTATCCCTACACGATCATCCGTGATGATACGATACGATCATAAGTATCACCCAGTGAATCCCTTTAATGCATCAATTCCTTGGTTGTTGGCGATCGTAGGCGATCATAGACGATGATTGGCGACTACAGCTTAGTATTCCCTCTACACTTGCTTGCGCTTAATTTGTTTGTAATCGCCAATTATGAAGAGCTATTATGATATTTATCTATATATACTATATATTTATATTTACGGAATCTCGGAAACGGCTCTAATGATTTTCGTGAAATTCAGCATGCAGGAGGTTTTGTGGGGGAAAAATCGATCTAGTTAGGTTTTATTTAAAAAAAAATCGTTTTATCCCTGTTTTTGGGTATTCAAAAATACTAAAATTTATATTGAATATAAAACACTATCTTTGCCATAAACTGTCAAGTCAGCGTAGCTTATTCGGGGAAAAGGTGATCTCTAGAAATGAAAATACCTAGGATTGATCCCCACCTACCCAATTATTTTATTTTTATTTAGTTAGCTAGGAGTCCCGCTCCAGCTTCGCACGGGTATAAAACATATAGCCTATGTCACTCAGTGAACATCACAGTATTTCTCTACTCCATATTGAATTTTATTATACATATAAACCTTCCTCTTCAATCATTCTATATATTTAAAAAAAACCGCATCAAAATCTGTTGCGTAGTTTTAAAGATTTAAGCAAACATAGAGATATAAGGACAGACAGAGAAAGCGACTTTTTTTTATACTATGTAGTAACTTTTATAGCTACTACTATTTTGATAATTGTCAAATTTTTACCATACTTACCAAAAGACAAAATTACGTTTAGCTGTCATTTATGTTTTGTTTTTCCATGTCATAGTAGTTTTTGTTATACCACGTTTTATAGTGACTTGGCGGGATAAAATACATGCGGTCGAACGGGATAAAAAGTATCCTATGTCCGTCTCCTGGTTCTAAGTAACCTCTCCACCAATTTTCAGCCGAATTGGTTCATCCGTTCTTGAGTTATAAATAGTGTAACTAAGACCTACTTTCTTTTATATATATAGATTAAGAAAAGAGAAAGAAAAAGTAAAAAGGGATCTCTTCCAGTCAACCTTTGAGTAACAGAAGGAAAAGGACAAGAATTAAAGAAGAAAGAGAGTACGGGTAATATAGAGAAAAAGAAGAGTTTATATACAAAAGTTTATATTTTTTTTTTGCAAAAAATTACCAACCAGTTATTACATATATTTATTATAAATTTTGGAAACGGTTCCAACGATTAACATGAAATTTAGCATGTAGGGGGTTTTGTAGAATGAACCTAACTATATGAATAAGGAACTAAAATAAAAGAATAACAATATATCATCATAATTATCACATTGTTGTATTGACTGTCTGTGTTTATCAACAAATATATCAGTCAGCTGGTATTTACGTAACTGAATCATTAACCATCGAACTTGGAAATACCCTCAGTTAAATTATCAGGTAAAACCTATTTATAAGGAGAAAGCTGGTTCTCTTTTAATTTTGATTTTGAATTGACAATGTGAATCGTATACACTTTCATATTTTCTTTGTAAGGACGAGCACAGAAGCATTATTGAGAATATCTTGGTGTTATTATACCGTAATGTTTTATATATCCTGCTTTGCGCCTTGCAAAAGTACGTAAGTCGTTTGTTAAAGGTTGATATAGAAAGCCTACTATACTATTGAGGATTACTTAGATGATAAGAATGCGACAGTAATGACTAAATGTAACTAGTAATAAGAATTATATTTTGAGTTTCTTGTTCGCTCTTTTCGGTAGGGATAGCTTTCCGAACCAGCAGTTAAGTTGACAATTCAAAAGCACTTGTTTAAATGTTTACTTGAATAAAGATTATTTTAAATTTGAATTTTAATTTTGAAATTGAATTTTGAATTTTGAATTTTGAATTTTGAATTTTGAATTTTGAATTTTGAATTTTGAATTTTGAATTTTGACTCTCGTCCTGAAATCACCGGATAAACGCTTATTTAATTTATTTTAAGTAACTATACATCAATTTTGAGATTGTGGCAGTGAATGTGTGCAGTGCTTATAGTGTAATGGTGGTAGTTCACAGTGCATGTTCTTTATTTTACATAATCTAGTTATGAAGACAGATATACTGTTAAGCATCACATAGATTTTCTCTAATCGCGGATTATGGCAAAAATGTCATTACTTTTTTATAATGGGGCTCCGCAAAGTAACGCCTAATTCTATAAAATAGCAAGTTGTAATTCGCGATTTTTTGCTCTGCTTTGCGATTTTTAGTCTATCTCCTGATGATGCTTCGGTTGCGGGGCGAAACGATTGTTGAGTTTGTGATAGCGAATGTGTGTAGTGCTTGTTTATTGTGGCGTTGGTGGTGGTTTGTTCATGTATTACGAATCCTCCATGTATCAGGTATAAAAACGGACTGTCCACTCTACATTTAGCATTCTATATATTTTCTATTTTACTTCATCGCGGATTATAGCTAAATAATTTTATTATTACTTTTCAAGCCGTCTGGTATCCTCCTAAGTAGAATAGACCACCCTCGTTTCTTACCGTGTCGTAAGATACGACTAAGGTAAGTTGACGTCAGGTAGCGGCCGGTTGTAAAATACGTAGGCAAATCATGTCACAACATGTTTATAACACTTACAACTTAAAGGTAGAAAAAGCAAAAGAAGAATTTAAATAACAAAAAGCAAAAACTGGTGACAATAACACAAATTAGGTATGTAAACTAGGTTTGAGTTGAAAGTTTTAGAAGGGATTTTTTAAACATTGATCCGGAATCGTACATTATATCTAACTTATGTATGATTGATTGATTGATCTATTTATATTTACCATTTCCAGACCACCCGTTTCCCAAATAAGCTATCATGACTTCACATATGATAGCAAAAATTCTCTTTTGTGTTCAACGTAAATTTTAGGATTTATTTAGTGCCCGAAAACAGGGATAAAACAACATTTTTTTTTAATGAAACCTTTAATAGTTGACCAAATTTTTCCCTCCAAAACCCCTACAGAATTCATGAAAATCATTGGATCCGTTTCTGAGATTTAAATCTTTTAAATATTAAAAATTTAATTTAGAGTGTCATCCAATTTTACAATAATACTACTAATATCCCGCAGTTTCAACCGCGTTATTTTTTATTTTCTATTTTTTATTTTTTTACACCTCATTATAACGGATCCCTATTTTTTTTTTTTAATTTAATATAACCTATGGTGCTCAATAAAGATGCAGCTTTCAAATGGTGAAAGAATTTTTGAAATCGGTCCAGTAGTTTTTGTGTGAAAATTACAAACATACATACAAATTTTTCCTCTTTATAATATTAGTATAGATTGTCAATTGTGATCAAGTTATTTATTCTTTTTATTATGATTTTCAAGCAAAGCTGCATGAACACCTAGTTATAAAAATTCGCACATAAGGTTCAACTGAATAAATTTGAACTCATCGATGACCCCTTAAAAGCCATTTATCACTGCAAAATTTTTGAGTTTTAAGCTTAAATATTAAACAACAATGGCCCTGACTAAGCATATCCGTCCATTGTTCCAAATTACTTTCGGCTTGCTCTTACTCGATGTAATGCGATACATTATTGCAAAATTTAATCGTATATAGGACAATAAGTAAGTAAGTAGCGGCCTGTTACTATCCCACTGCTGGGCATAGGCCTCTTCTCTCCGTTATTGGAGAGAAGGATTGGAGCTAAGACCTACCACGCTGCTCCAATGCGGATTGGTAGGTTACACATATCTCCAGAATTCTCTAGAGATATGCAGGTTTCCTCACGATGTTTTCCTTCACCGAAAAGCGTGTGATAAATTGCAATTATCAATTAGACACATACGTTTTAATAGAAAAACTCATTGGTGCCTGCCCGGGTTTGAACCCATGATCGTCTCTAGAGATTCACACGGTCGCACCGCTAGGCCATCACAGCTTGCATATAGGACAATGTGTTGGCAATATTATTGATTTTTACGTAAATGCCTAGGGTAACATAGTAATAGTTAATAATATAGTAGTAGTTAATAATATAGTAATAGTTAATAATAGTAATAGTAAATAATAGTTACCTTATTTATAGAAGTAGGCGTTACTTTGCTGAGATCCATAATACAAAAGTAATAATAAAATTATTTTTCTATAATCCGCGATGAAGTGAAATAGAAAATATATAATGCTAAATGTAGAGTGGACAATCCGTTGTCATACCTGATACATACAGGATTCGTAACACATGTACAAACCTCCACCACCGCCACCACAATACACAAGCACTACACACGTTCACTATCACAAATTCAACAATCGTTTCGCCCTGCAAACGAAGCATCATCAGGAGATAGACTCGAAATTGCAAAGCAGAGCAAAAAATCGCGAATAACAACTTGCTAATTTATAGCTAGCTAATAATGAGCTACTTTGTATATTTATATTTTTGAAATTATCGAAATATTCGAATTTTTTGAGAGTAAAATATTTTTAGAATTTTGAATACCAGGATCGATTCCAGATAAAATCTTGTTATTTTTTAATTTTCTAATATTTTAATTGCATTTTTAATTTTTTTTTAAATAAATCATCATTCTCCTGCCCTTATCCCGCTCTAAGTGGGGTCTTCACAACATGTGATAAACATGTTGTCGCATGAATTGGCTACGTATTTTACGAACTGCCGCCTGCCTTACGTCAACTTAATTAAGTCGCCTTTTACGACACCTTGGTAAGAAATGAGGGCGATCTATTATACTCAGCCGGATACAACACGGTGGGTCAATTTTCCTTAGTCGCCTCTTACAACGCCTTGATAAGAAATGAGGGCGGTCTATTCTACTCAGTCAGATACCACACGGCGGCTTTTTAATTGTTAATATTTAATATTAATAAAGTATAAACATACGCTGTGATGGCCTAGCGATGCGACCGTGTGAATCTCTAGAGACGATCATGGGTTCAAACCCGGGCAGACACCAATGAGTTTTTCTATTAAAACTTATGTGTCTAATTGATAATTGCAATTTATCACACGCTTTTCGGTGAAGGAAAACATCGTGAGAAAACCTGCATATCTCTAGAGAATTCTGGAGATATGTGTAACCTGCCAATCCGCATTGGAGCAGCGTGGTAGGTCTTAGCTCCAACCCTTCTCTCCTAAAACGGAGAGAAGAGGCCTATGCCCAGCAGTGGGATAGTAACAGGCCGCTACTTACTTTTTATAAACATACATTTTTAATATTAATAAAGTATTTTACGATCGAAGTTAATGTTAAATAATAAGTGAAAGACAAATCGAATGTAGAATGTAACACTTTCTCCTTACGTCATTTAAATATAAATATTTAGGTGACTGAACCTTGCTCGGATTTTTTACAAAAAAAACATAAAAAAAAAGAAAAAAATAATTATTTACTTGGGGATCGATCTCAGGTATTTACATTTCTCGAGGGTACCCGTTCCCCAAATAAACTAAGTTGTAAAGTAAGTAACGGCCTGTTACTATCCCACTGCTGGGCATAGGCCTCCTCTCCATTATGGAGAGAAGGATTGGAGCTAAGACCTACCACGCTGCTCCAATGCGGATTGATAGGTTACACATGTCCCCAGAATTCTCTAGAGATATGCAGGTTTCCTCACGATGTTTTCCTTCACCGAAAAGCGTGTGATAAATTGCAATTATCAATTAGACACATAAGTTTTACTAGAAAACTCATTGGTGCCTGCCCGGGGTTTGAACCCTAGACCTCCTCGAAAGAGGCGCACGTTGTTACCGCTGGGCTACCACAGCTTACTAAATAAAGCTAATTAAACTAAGTTGACTTGACAGTTAATAGCAAAAATTCAAATCAATATAAATTTTAGGTATTTTTTAATGCCCAAATACAGGGATAAAACGAATTTTTTTTTACATAAAAACTAGCTACATCGATTATTCTCCCTCCCCTTAATCCCATTCACAATTTCAAACAACCCCAAATTCAGAAATATCGTTGGAGCCATTTCCGAGATTTCAAATATAAAACACCTACGCAAGTCGTTTTAGGGGATTTTTTTGAAAAATAACATTTCCCAGATTGCATTTACTTTAATTCATTACGTCTTTACGACGAAATATTTGTCGTTTGTGTTCTGACGTCATTCCGGCGTCACTTCGATTGATGCTAATGACAGAGCAGTCATAATTTTTCCTAATAGTGTCTAAATATGACGCGTTTTAAGAACATTAAATTTTACCAAAAACACATTTTGATTATGATAATCTATACTAATATATAAGCTGTGGTAGCCCAGCGGTAACACCGTGCGCCTCTTTCGAGGAGATCTAGGGTTCAAACCCCGGGCAGGCACCAATGAGTTTTCTAGTAAAACTTATGTGTCTAATTGATAATTGCAATTTATCACACGCTTTTCGGTGAAGGAAAACATCGTGAGGAAACCTGCATATCTCTAGAGAATTCTGGGGATATGTGTAACCTACCAATCCGCATTGGAGCAGCGTGGTAGGTCTTAGCTCCAATCCTTCTCTCCAAAAAAAAAAAACGGAGAGAACAGGCCTATGCCCAGCAGTCGGATAGTAACAGGCCGTTACTTACTTACTTACCGATTTGAAAAATTCTTCCAGTTGTTCCTGAGATTAGCGCGTTCAAATAATCAAACAAACAAACTCTTCAGTTTTATATATTAGTATAGTTTGATTTTTTCGATGTGAATTTATCGATTTTTTAAAAATTTATTTGAAAGAAGTAAAAACTATTATTTAGGAATCGATTTTTTTCCATACATTACATCCCTCCTGAATTGAATTACGTTATGAGTTTGAGGTATGTGTTTATATCTATCTATACTAATATATAAAGCTGAAGAGTTTGTTTGTTTGTTTGTTTGTTTGAACGCGCTAATCTCAGGAACAACTGGACCGATTTGAAAAATTATTTAAGTGTAAGATAGTCCATTTATTGAGGAAAGCTATAGACTATATAATACATAAAATCACGCTAAGATAAATAGAAGAGGAGCAGCAATAAAAAAATGTTCGAAAACGGCAACCTTTCCTTGCGTGCGCTAAGTAAACGGTAATAGTTATCTAAAACTCATGTATTACAAAATTGTTCACCTCTAAAAGTTCTAAATAAAAGACCGCAACAGCATATATCTAGCTTTTAAAGTTATTCCATTTTAACCATTTTAATTCTTATGATAATACTATATTGCAGTTTTAATCTTTTCCCGCGAGCGGAGCCGCTGGCGATTGCTAGTAGTCAGTAAAACGCATAAAGCTAAGCTAAGTTGTAAGGGTTCTTAAAACCCAGAAGTACTGGATGAAATTACAGCCAGGCTTTTAAGGCTCTACTTTATTTTATTTGCAAGCTTAGCGTGTTCTAATGATTTGCCGCGACTGGGCCCGTTTTTATATTTCTTTTATTATTCTCCTGTCCTTATTCCATAAGTGTGTTCGGCACAACATCTTATAACATAATTTGGCTATATATTTTATGACTTGCTTACCTAACGTCAACTTACCTTAATCGTATTTTACGACACCTCGGTAAGAAAGAGTGTGGTCTATTCCACTCAGACCACACGGCATAAAAGATTTTACTGAAACATCCATCATATAAATTATCAAATCACATCAAATCAAAATTATCTTTATTCAAATAAGTTCTTTCAAGAGGGGGAAACTCTGCGGCGGTACGGGTGGACTGGTGGAGGATAGCTCAGGAGGAGCTCCTCCGCTAAAGGATGAGACGGCTGGAATTGCCCAGTGTAGGCGTTTGGACGATTTCGGCCATCCAGCATATTCTCCAGGGTTGAGTCGCCTGGAGGCATGGGTTCCTCACCTTCCGCCTGATACAGATGTTTTCCGGACATGATTGCTTTGGATATCTGTGGCGGGTGACCCAGTGAGTGCCACGAGTGCGGTGCCGTATTTGACATGGCGCTGCACACGCTCGCAGACTGTCCAGCTTGGGCGGGCGGAACTCGTGGCAAAGGTGGGGCACGATCTCTCCTTGCCCACTGTGGTTCGTGCCATGGTGGTAGACATCGTGGGTAGCGATAGCCTCCTTCTGCGAAGACGTTATCTCGTGGTGGTGGAGCGGATCCGGGAAGTCAAGTCCTTGGATTCGATCCGCCGCAGGCGAGCTCGCAGGTGACTCGCTCGAGACCATTGCGTGCCGCCCTAACTAGGACGTTCCGGGCGTTCCGAACGGGGATTCTTGGACGCCCACCTAATAACGTACTTGAGGCGGTCGATGCAGTTGGTGCTCCCGATGCATCCAGCGGAGGGAGGAGCCATTTTAATAGAGGCCCTGACCCAGAGGTAGCGCACTCTGGGATACAGAGTTGCTGGCGGGGATGGGGGCAATGTCTCACAGGTACCCTATCCCCGCCACCAGCAGCGTGGTGGAGCATACAGATCATTTTAGTCGGTGTGAGTCCGACATAACCACCGCCTGTTCCCGTCGGGCGGCGGTACCCATAAGGGGTTTTATCCTGAATAAAAAAGCTCTTTCAAGCACTTTTGAATCTTTAAGGATCAATATGATTAATAAAGCTACGGTTTTCGGTTTGTTGCTCTTACCGAAAAGAGGCATTCGTCGTTAGGCGATCCAAATGCCTATTATTAAACATAAATAGACGTAAGTCGACTTATCAACATATTCACGCCTCATACAAAATTATGCAATATTTAATTGCTATTACGTTACGCGAGATAACAAGTCGCTAGAAACGAGATCTAATTCAGGACCGCCGCTAGGGACTATTACTAATATTATAAATGTTAAAGTTTGTGTGTATGTTTCTTACTCCTCACGTCGAATCCGCTGAACCAATATCGATAAAATTTGGGTCAATTTAATACTTATACACCGGAATAACATATAGGCTATAGAAATCCTTAATTCTACAGGAATAGGATGACATTGAAAAGTGTCATCTATTATCACCCTATCACGTGTCACAGCAGTCCACGCAAACGAAGTTGCAGGTAAAAACTAGTTGTTCTATATATTTATTTATTTAAATGAGTTAATCTTGTATGTATATATATATTTTCGGAATCTCAGAAACGGTTCTAACGATTTTCCTGAAATTCAGTGCGTAGGTTTTAGGGGAGAAAGATCGATCTAGTTAGGTTTTATTTAAAAAAAATCGTTTTATCCCTGTTTTTGGGCATAAAAAAACAAAAGTTTATTTTTAATTTATTGAATGAAATGTCAAGTCAGCGTAGCTTATTCGGGAAACGGGTGGTCGCGAGACATGACAATACCTAGGATCGAGCCCCACCTACCCTATTATTTTTTATTTATGTTTTGGAAATACCTTTTTATTTTGTAAAAAAATTACCGAGCAAGGCTCAACCGCCGGTAAACCTATTTAAATAATTCATAGAATTAGGCGTTTCTTTGCGGACATCCATAATACAAAAGTAATAATAAAATTATTTTGCTATAATCCGCGATGAAGTAAAATAGAAAATATATATAATGCTAAATGTAGAGTGGACAATCGGTTATCATACCTAATACATGCAGGATTCGTAAAAACACATGCACAAACCTCCACCACCGCCACCACAAACACAAGCACCTACCACGACTGCTTTGCGATTTTGGTCATGGAGGGTATCTCCTGATGATGCTTCGGTTGCGGGGCGAAACGATTGTTGAGTTTGTGATAGCGAACGTAGGTATAGGTAGGTGCTTGTGTATTGTGGTGGCGGTGGTGGAGGTTTGTGCATGTGTTTTTACGAATCCTGCATGTATCAGGTATGATAATCGATTGTCCACTCTACATTTAGCATTATATATATTTTCTATTTTACTTCATCGCGGATTATAACAAAATAATTTTATTATTACTTCTGGTACTATTTATTTATTAGTAGGCGGCCATGAAAATATCAAACCCCTCCGCAAATTCTGTCTGATTACGTCCGCTATGACGCAAGATAACTTCAGAACTTTGATAGTTCAAGTTCATGTAACGAGTGTAACAAAATTACATTGACCTTTCATTGATTTGTTAATGTATGTTTTATATCCGGATCAGAGGATATTTGTTACAATTTTAAATAAACGTTTTTTGACGTGACAACGTCTTAAATTAGGTTGCGGCTTGGAGTCACTCATGAAAAAGTGTAACGCCCGCTCACGTTTGTTACGAGTCACCGAACGAAAGAGAGGCCCGCCGGACTGGCGAATGCCTTGCGTCTCTCTCCCACTCCAATCCATCACATTTAAAAAGACGTTGTCACGTAAAATCTTTGCCCGTAAAACCGACTTTACAGGCAACCGTTGTTTTTTGTAAAATGAATTCAAATTAAAAATATTCTTTATTCAAATAAACTTGTAAACAAGTGCTTTTGAATCGTCAACTCTACTGCTGGTTCGGAAAGCTGTTCCTACCGAGAAGAGCCAGCAAAAAACTCGGCGGTTGCTCTTTTAAAAATACAATTCTTCTATCTTGAACAGGGTCGGAAAATATCTATATCCATTTTATCACCTAAATAATCCTCAACAGTATAGTAGGCTTTCTATTAGAATATTTCTATTATATAAAATAAATATTATATTCCTCCTGCCCTTATCCTACTCTAAATGGGGTCGGCACAACATGTTTTCTTACGACTTCCTTAAACGAAAAGGGTGTGATAAATTGCAATTATCAATGAGAAACTGCCCGGGGTTTAAAAAAATTTAAATATATGGGACACTTACATACACGGTCGTTCGTCCCCAAAGTAACTTAATACTTGTGTTATGGACAGACAACTGGTGAATATATACATATATATTTTTAAATACATACTTAAATACAAATATACACCCAGGCTCAAAGACCAACAATATGTTGGCCCTCGGCGGGAATCGAACCCGCGACCCGCGGAGCGGAAAGGAGGGTTACTACCCACTGCGCCAACGGGCTAGTCGGTTTGAACCCATGATCCTCTGAAAGAGTTAGAACGGTCTCATCGCTGGGCTATCACACCTCTAATATATGTAAGTAAGTAGCGGCCTGTTACTATCCCACTGCTGAGAATTGGCCTCTTCTCTCCGATTTTGGAGAGAAGGATTGGAGCTAATACCCACCACGCTGCTCCAATGCGGATTGATAAGTTACACATATCTCCAGAATTCTCTAGAGATATGCAGGTTTCCTCACGATGTTTTCCTTCACCGAAAAGCGTGTGATAAATTGCAATTATCAACTAGACACATAAGTTTTTAACAGAAAAACTCACTGTTGTCTGCCCAGGTTTGAACCCGTGACCTCCTCGAAAGAGTCTCACGGTGTTACCGCTGGGCTACCACAGCTTTCCTAATATATGTACGTATATCTTATCTTAAATAAACATCTTTTAAATATGAATAAATTAGCAATTATATTATTCAAACGTGTATAATTGACTTCCGTTTACTTTTAGTACATATAGTACAGTAAATAGTTAAGTTAATGAATATATGACAGCTAAACCAAGATTTTAGTCTTTGGAAATATAAAGAGATTAAATTTAAATTATAGAGATGTTCCCTTATTATGATCATCATCATCATTATCCCACTCTAAAACTCTCTTAAAACATGTTGTCACATGTTTTTTCTACGTATTTTGTGACTGGGCGACTGTCTGACGTCAATGTACCTTAGTCGCCTTATACGACACCTAAAAAGAAATAAGGGTGGTCTATTACACGTATATACGTGTAATACGTATATATATACGTAGCCAAATTATATGACAACATGTTTATAACATGTGCCGACCCCACTTAGAGTGGGATAAGGGCAGGAAGATGATGATTATCATTATGATTTCCAAGCGAAGCCGCATGAACATCTAGTTATAAAAATTCGCACATAAGGTAAGCTGTGGTAGCCCAGCGGTGACACCGTGCGCCTCTTTCGAAGAGGTCTAGGGTTCAAACCCCGGGCAGGCACCAATGAGTTTTCTAGTAAAACTTATGTGTCTAATTGATAATTGCAATTTATCACACACTTTTCGGTGAAGGAAAACATCGTGAGGAAACCTGCATATCTCTAGAGAATTCTGGAGATATGTGTAACCTACCAATCCGCATTGGAGCAGCGTGGTAGGTCTCAGCTCCGATCCTTCTCTCCAAAAACGGAGAGAAGAGGCCTATGAATAGCAGTGGGAGAGTAACAGGCCGATACTTACTTTTTTTACATAAGGTTCAATTGAATAATTTTGAACCCATCTGTAATATCTTAAACGCCGACCTGCAAAATTTTTGAGTTTTAAACTTAAATATAAAACAACAATGGCCCTGACTAAGCATATCCGTCCATTGTTCAAAATTACTTTCGGCTGCTCTTACTCGATGTAATGCGATACATTGTTGCAAAAATATTTTATATATAGGACAATGTATTACTGTAATACTTTTGTATAATCATAAAGATTAAAATTACTTGTCAAATTCAATTATAACAATCAAAGATGCGTGTTTGAGTATCGTTAGGACGCTCTGACAATTAAGCTATCAAGGTTTTCTTAACAATATAATTTCAGAAATATCCTTACAATCTTAAAAGTATGGTGAATAATTGATTAATCTGCAGCCTTATCCATTAAAATAACTATACAATACTAGTCGAAGAGACGTCCGATATATTTCCTAAGTTACGAAAACATTTTTTTAATGAAAATTTCTTGGCCTATTGACTGACGGACGCAGTGGGTAGTGCTCCTGCCTTCAGCTCCGCAAGCCACGGGTTCGATTCCCGCCGAGGACCAACATTTTCTATAAACAATTTGTTAGTTTTTTGAGCCTGGGTGTATATTTTAAAGTATGTATTTAAAAATATATATGTATATTCACCAGTTATCTCTCACCCATAACACAAGTATTAAATTACTTACATTGGAGACGGACGACCGTGTGTGTAAGTGTCCCATATATTTATTTATTTATTAAGTTTTGCGACGACATTACTTGAATATTACTTTGTTTTATTACGAATAAGGTTCTTGCTTTAAGAAAACGGTTAAATATAACGATATTTGAGGAATCTAAGGTAGCAAAATTGTAAAACTTCATAAATGTATTTTCGACGTGAATCTTGATAAGTCATTAGAGATGTGAGATTGGTAATTGACGTAGTGCATTTAGAAAATTAATAGCATGTAACTTAAGATAATTTGGTAGATAGGTTGGTAACAGCTTTATCTTCTTTCTGTAAGAGACAATCAACGTTTTTAAAGCTAAGAAGTTATGGGTGATAAGCTGTATGAAAACGTGATGAAGAAACCTGGAAGATAAGTGATAATCAAAAAGAAGACCGTGAGCGCGCGTCCGCATCAAAGATTATTGATGTTTATAGGGATATCTGAATTCAGCTTAACCCATCAACATCGTTCTGCCAATATACCACTCTATGGGGGTTCTGCACAACATGTTTTGGCTAGTTTTTTTAGTTAGTTTTAGTCACTCCAGTACGATAACAACTTAGTAGTAAGTAAGTAATGGCCTGTTACTATCCCACTGCTGAGCATAGGCCTCTTCTCTCCTTTTTTGGAGAGAAGAGTTGAGCTGAGACCTAACCACGCTGCTCCAATGCGGATTGGTAGGTTACACATATCCCCAGAATTCTCTAGAGATATGCAGGTTTCCTCACGATGTTTTCCTTCACAGAAAAGCGTGTGATAAATTGCAATTATCAATTAGACACATAAGTTTTACTAGAAAACTCATTGGTGCCTGCCCGGGGTTTGAACCCTAGATCTCCTCGAAAGAGGCGGGCGGTATTACCGCTGGGCTACCACAGCTTACCTACTAAGACTGTGTGTAAAATTATTTAAGAATATTTTTTATATAACAATGTTTACGTGTTACATTATAAATGGCCATCGCCTCTCAGACTATGAGCCTTGATGTTAATTAGACCATGCCGTTTAAAACCTAACTAGGCATAAAGTTGCGAATCATAGCCTTTTTGTTGTTTCACGGCTATACTGACTTTGAATGTGACGGCTTGACCTAGCGATTCTCCCGGTGTTTATATATGTTGATTTATTACAAGTAACTACATAATGACTGGGCTATAAACTAATCTCTGTTGTAAATCATTCTGAGATGCACGGGCACTTATTTTAGTATTGGATTTGAAAATCCTTCCAGATTCATATAAGATTTCAGCTTAATTATGCAGCTTATTATCTTTAATATTTAAATGAGTTAATCTTGTATTTATATATATATTTTTGGAATCTCGGAAACGTCTCCAACGATTTTTCAAAAATCCGCATGTAGGGGGTTTTGGGAGAAAGATCGATCTAGCTATGTTTCATGTAATAAAAATCATTTAGGTATCCCCGTTTTTGGGTATTAAAAAATAGTAAAATTTATTACACTATTTTTGTCATAAACTGTTAAGTTAGCGTAGGTAGCTTATTCGGGGAACGGGCAGCTTCGAGAAATACAAATACCTAAAATCGATTCCAACTACCTAAATATTTTTTTATTTTGTAAAAAATACCGGCCAACTAAGTACTCACTATTCCGCTAACTTAATTATTCGGCTTATTATATTATATTTTTTAGAATATTGAAGTCGAGTTTCTTGCTTGTTTCTATAACAAAATTCGCAGTCTTAACTACCTACCCTATACATATAGGTAAGTTATATTTATAAGGAGTACTCTTATACCAAAAACACGGTGTTAAATTATATATAAATATTTGTTGGTCTTCAAGCCCGGTTTTATATTTGTATTTAAGTATGTATTTAATAATTATATAAATATATATTCACCAGTTGTCTATCCATAACACAAGTATTAAGTTACTTATTTTGGGGACGGACGACTGTGTGTGTGTCCCAAAATGCATCGTAAAAACTGTCCCTTACTAACTTTTAATTGTTTTCAATTGCATACAAATGACAAATATTTTAATAATACTGTCCGGTTGAGGAAAACCCAGATAAAGTTTCCATAGAAAGGTTCCGGGTTGTTAAAGGATTAATGGGTATTTTGGTATTACTCACCTCTCACCACAGAACTGTTACAGTTTTGTTTATTAGCTAGTAATTTATAGAATTAGGCGTTACTTTGCGGAGGTCCATAATACAAAACTAATGAGAATATTATTTTGCTATAATCTGCGATGAAACAAAATATATATGCTAATGTAATGCTAAATGTAGAGTGTACTATTCGTTCTCATACCTGATACACGCAGAATTTGTAAGAACTCGTGCACTACACGACATCGATAACAGAACAATACACAAGCGCTGCACACATAGCATTACATATATTCTTTTATCGCGGATTATAGCAAAATAATATTTTTATTCGCTAGGTTAATTAAAACTCAGTACTGACTCTGAACTTTTCTCGGTATTTTTTTAAAAAGGTATAAAAATGCAATAAAAAAGCAAAGAAAAGCTATAGCTGGGACTTGATTCCCCATTGAGCTATTAGAACTTTACAAATGACAGCAAAAATATCCTTTCCATTCTTTTTTATATTTAAGCATTTTTTCAGTGCCCGAAAACAGGGATAAAAAGTCATATTTTTAATGAAACCTAGCTACATCGATTTATCACCTCCAAAACCCTCTAGTTACTAAGTTTCATGAAAATCGTTGGAGCCGTTCCCGAAATTCAGAAAAAATATACAAGATTAACTCATTTAAATGTTAAAGATGTATTTAGCATAATGATATATTAAATAAAATGCTTCAATCTGTTGGGCTTCGTATTTCGTATTTTCGTAGCTAATGAACATGTTCAAAAGTTTGACCGCCGAGTTTCTTTCTGGTTCTTCTCGGTAAGAGCAACATTCCGAACCAGTTGTAGCTTCGTTAATCATATTGATACTTGATTCGAAATTGCTTGCAAAAGCTTACTTGAATAAAGATAATTTCGTAGAAGTTTCAATAAAATTATTTTGCTGCAATTCGCTATTGTTAAGAGAATATATGCAATGTTAAGTGTATGAAGCCGGCAACAATAACATACCTTATACATGCAGGACAAGTCGTAATCCGATTGAGTATTTATCAAATTCAAACTCAAATTCAAAATATTCTTTATTCAAATAAACTATTAATATAAAAAATTGTGATACGTGTGGTGACTTGCCCTGCATGTATAAGGTATGTGAATGTTACCTTTATACACTTAGCATTACATATATTCTCTTAACAAACGCGGATTACACCAAAATAATTCTATTGTAATTTCTGTAATATGGATTTCCACAAAGTAACGCCTGCTTCAATAAATCATTTAATAGTAGATTATGATACTGTTGCATAATAAGTTAAGGCAAGTTTTTTATAGTATCACACGAGTTTGATAAGACCAAGTTATGTACAGTGTCATACACTACTTTATCTACTCTCATACTATTATACGTAAAACAATATTAATAAAAACCAAACTTTGTTTTATATTGAAAAGATTTTTTAAATGTCAAATGTTAGCGCCAAGGCGCAAACATCGATTGCGCATGCGTGTTGCGTCGCCGCTGACTCGTTCATTGAAACCTTTTTTTTAAGGTAGAGGTTCAACCTCCTCGGTCCAGCTGGAGGTTGTATAGGTGTATCGTTATGATTAAAAAATTATATTATGATACAGGTGTCCATACAAGACCTGTATCGTAATAAAACTTTTTAATTTTTAATTTTTGGCCTGTACGTAATGTTTGTTATTTTGGTTTCAGTTTTATAATCTTTGTATTATAGTATAAGAGTAGATAAAGATAATTTCGATTTGATTTGTCAATTACTTGACCAGGAAAACTGTTGTATCTATTATAGATCAAGGTATTCGTTGATTTATTAAAACGTAGGACATTCCGTGACAATGCAAGTATTTATAAATAATTTATTAGTTCGGTGACAAGGTTATGTAATGAGGTTTGCGAGATGACAGAAGATGCCGGAAAATAATGCTACAAAATCTCAATGGGTAAAGATATATTTGAGGGATAGGAAAAGAAATCATGAAATTTTCCATTCATGTTATAATACGAAGTCTCAAAAGCTGTGTGTATGTGATCGACTTTCTCGAAATCAACATAACGGATTTTTCTAAGAGTTTTACTGACTTTTACTCAAAATTGCACTAATTTTGAGGAAGGTTAATGATAGATAATAGATTCTTCGGGACTAAACGATGACGGACGGCTAAACCGATTTTGATGGGACTTCCACTTTATGAAATTGGATTAAAATGTGTAGTTTGGCTGTGTATTAGTTTCATCGAACAACGCATATCTAATCTTAAACAACAAGACTAAGAGTAAAAAAGAAGGGATACCTAAAATAATCAATTATTAAAAATCGATTATTTTGAAAAAATAATCGATTATTTTTTCACATCGCTAATATAAGCTACTTTCAATCCTAGGAGAAGGGCCGGGATTTACGCTAAAAAAATAATGTGACACATTGATTTCAAGCACAGCTAGCTTTTACTATAAATCAAAATACAAAAATACTTTTGTAATAAATTTTTGCAATCAAATCTGATAAGATAAAAAATACAGACGCTGATATCGCAATATTTGACTTACTAAACTCCAACTAAAATCTGTCCCTTTATTATTGGACTTTGTTGAGTCCCGATAAAGGTCAAACTCGGATAGGCACTACTTAGTTCATGTCTACAATTCAGAGCCATATAGGACTATAGCAAAGGACTTCGTTGAGTCCGGTTCAAATCAATTAAATTCTGTTCTGTGAGTGAGGTTCTGGTAATAGTAGCGAGAAACTTACTTATCCTTAGAGACAAAAGTAATAATAAAATTATTTTGCTATAATCCGCGATGAAGTAAAATAGAAAACATATATAATGCTAAATGTATAGTGGACAATCGGTTATCATACCTGATACATGCAGGAGTCGTAAAAAACACATGCACAAACCTCCACCACCTCCACCACGATACACAAGCACTATATACGTTCACTATCACAAACTCAACAATCGTTTCGCCCCGCAACCGAAGCATCATCAGGAGATAGACTCCACGACCAAAATCGCAAAGCGTGCATGTGCGTGTGTTTTTTACGACTCCTGCATGTATCAGGTATGATAACCGATTGTCCACTCTACATTTAGCATTATATATATTTTCTATTTTACTTCATCGCGGACTACAGCAAAATAATTTTATTATTACTTTTGTATTATGGATCTCCGCAAAGTAACGCCTAATTCTATAAATTATCCTTAGAGAGTTTGTGTTATACCGTCAATCCGTATTTTAAAGTTACCTGTTATTATTAAGAGGTTGTTGTTTTATAATTAAAAAGTCAAACTACAACCTGCTTCTTAAATACATCGATAGCACGCACGAATATGTAATTTTCTTCGCCAATCATTTTATCATGGCTAAAATACTGCCAAAAGCACGATGTCACGATGTTTAAAATTTTGCACATTTGACCTTGCCAAAAAATATCTAACAATCCAGACTTAACAGACATATTCCTTCTTAGTGACGTCGTATAAAGATTAATTTTGAAAATTGTCACAAATTATAATAAAATATTTCAATCAAATAACTCTGTGAGAATCAATCACATACAGGGAAACAGCTTTTTGGGACTGTTTTATAATAAGTATAGATATATTCCGTGGGTTAGAGGAATGTATTCACTTCTTATTGGTCTAGTATATAACTGCATTAGCATATTTAGCAACTCATTCGTTGTTCTCGGTATTCGCTTCTACAATAAAATTACCTAATCCATACTAGACCTGTCTACATCATTATCATCCTCCTGCCCTTATCCCACTCTAAGTGGGGTCGGCACAACATTACGAACATGTTGTCATATGATTTGGCTACGTATTTTACGACCGGCCGCCTGCCTGACGTCAACTTACCTAAGTCGTATTTTACGAAGAGGGTGGTCTATTTTACTCAACCGGATACCACACGGTGGGTCGACTTACCTTAGTCGCCTTTTACGACACCTCGGTAAGAAATGAGGTTGATCTATTCTACTCAGACGAATACCGGCGGATACTAGACCTGTCTACAGAAAGTTTTGAGTGTAAGATATACTTATACGTAAAGCATATTACACACAGATTATTTGGATGATAAAAATGCTTAAAAAACCTTCCAGTTTCATACTCGTACTAGTCTGCGGTTAAATAATGTAAATTGAAAATGTTTGATTGACTGCCGAGTTTTTTGCTGGTTCTTCTCGGTAAGAGCAACATTCCGAACCAGTTGTAGCTTCATTAATCATATTGATCCTTGACAAATAAACTGGAGCTCACTGGACTATTAAACCTTGAAAAAGTAGATAGTTTTATTTATCTGGGCTCCAGCATTTCTAACACCGGCTCATGCGAAGCGGAAATCCGGAGGAGAATTGGTATGGCCAAACGAGCCATGAGGCCGCTAAAGGGAATATGGAAGGATAGAAATATCAGGAAAGCCACAAAACAAAAACTCGTGCGGACATTGATATTCTCCATATTCCTTTACGGAGTTGAAACATGGACACTCCGAGCAAGTGACCGTAGGCGCGTAGATGCCTTCGAGATGTGGTGTTGGAGGAGAATGTTGGGCATCCCCTGAACTGCCAAAAGAACCAATTTACAATTCTCAAGGAACTCAACGTTTCAACTAGGCTTTCAACCATGTGCCTGCAACGAGTCCTTGAGTATTTTGGCCATATTGCGCGTAAAAGTGGTGATAATCTTGAAAAGATGGTTATCACCGGCAAAATCCAGGGGAAGAGACCACGAGGTCGAAGTCCAATGCGCTGGACTGATCAAATCCGCACCACTCTCGACAGCAAGATGTATAAGGCCATTCACGCGGCGAACAACAGACCCCGTTGACGCAACATAGTTCGCACCAAAGTGATCCGTAGTGGGGGTCACGACCCTCAGCATTGAGGAACATGACTCGAAGAGGAGGAAGAGTTCATTTTATTTAGCTATTACCTTACTTTGTTATTCCGGAGATAAATACGGAATAGAATAAGGCGGATATCTTGGTATCTCTAATATTTTATATATCAATAACTGTTAACTCTTGCATCACATTGTCTTAATCATTAGGACATAGGTCACCTTTGCGCGTAGTTATTGTTTATAATTTCGTATCCGTTAAAATTATTTTTAATACGTTTTAAATTAATTAAAAGCTTTTATTTAACTTGCCGTGTATGTATGTGAAGGTGGAATCTTGCAAGTTAAATTTAACCCACTTCCTGGTATTAATTGAGCTGAAATTTAACATACTGCAGTCCCGATGACAATGCATGTTTATGATAAGCATGACCTGATGCTGCCAGGATTGGCTCCAGACGAGGGAACTCCTTAACGGTTAATAGTAGGGACATAAAATTGTTAAAAGCTTTTATTTATTAAAAGCTTTTAATATGTTTAAGTTATTAAATAAATAAGAATAATAAATAGGACAATTTCGCACAAGATCATACGTCCTCAAAGTAACTAAAATGTATGTATAATTTCGTTATGTTATGTAATGAGGGTGGTCTATTCTATTCAGCCGGATAACACAGGGCGTGTTATAAGCTGTTCTAATTTTATTCAAATTTTATTCATTGATTGATCTTAAACCACAGGCACAACCACCTTCTTTTTTTAATTTTCTATAACGGAATGAGGTTTCATTAGGTAGACAGGTTATATATTTTTTTAAACTTAATTACGAAGTTTTCCTTTAACGTAAAGCATAAAGCGAATTTTAAATATCAATTGAGTAATAAGTTTTTTATAGACGTGTTTACTCAGGGGCTTCGAACTTGCGACCCTTGGTAAGGTCAAGATTTCTCACCTTTCAACTTTTCGAAAAAATTGATACAGGGAAGTTAATTTCTATATTTTTAAATGGTTTTTATAATACGACTATTTATATTCTTAATAGTTCAGCAATTTGTATGTTATATCAATTTTAAGAAGATAATTGCATGGCTGTGACTATTCTGAAAAAACGTGAATTAATTATAAAATAATTATTCAAATAAATTTGAACAGATTATTCAATGTTTGTTTAATTTTATTATCTTAATATAAAACTAGGTTTGAACCTTCGTAATTTTAAATATTTATTAACCCTAATTATTTAACGAGTTGCATTTTAATTATTAAATTGAGAATATTTTTAGTTTTTATCTATTAACGGATAAATTTATAAATTGTGAATTAAAATTTATTTTAATTCCTATATATTTTATTTAATTTGGCATTTTGTTCGAAAACCTTTGGCGAAAACATATGACAGTTACGTAATTAAAAACTAGGTACTTAAAAATTACTAGGTAATTAAAAAAAAAAAAAAAATTGGTTTGTAGATAATAATTTAAAATTGTAATTATTTTGATTATATCGTTGATTTTATTTAAATCCATTATCAATATTTTTATACTATTTTAGGTAGTTAGTTCATCTGGTGCATTTTCTCCGAGGCAAATTCTAAATTCCATTAGTCGTGTGTTTGCCATTTTACGTGACACTGGCAGAGTGATTTGCGCCCAATTTGCGCTGTACAGGCCATAAAGCAAGATAATAATAATAATAAAAAATTGGTTAAAAAAAAAACTTACTGTTCTCGATATTCTTCCCGTTCTTCGCAACGATGATTGATCCGTTCTTCTCCTTCATTTCCAAATTCTGTGTAGCGGCCACGAGTTCCTTCATCGTCACAAAATTTAAAAATAGAACGCGCAAATTCTGCCCGTTTCGCGCGCTTTCAAACGTCACTTTGACAGAGCACAAAAATATAACTCAACAGGTGGCAATGGTGGCAATTATTGGAGCGGGAAAACCTGTTTGCGCGAAGTTACGGCCAAGGTAATCAGCGATTGATATATATTAAAATGGAACGGAATCACGCGATTATGGCTTCGGCTGAAAATTAAAAAAAAAATTGTAACGTCTCAGACGGCGGTGCGCGCGAAAATGTGCTATGATTTATTGTAACGTTCCTTTTTATGTGCGTTTATTTTTTAATATTAGGTAATATTTGATTGATATAATAATTATTGACGTATAATTTCGTTATGTTATGAAATTTTTTAATTTAGGTCTTAAGTTGTTTACTTTGATTCGTAGATTTTAAATGCGATTTTAATTTTAAAATTCCAATTCGAATTATTGTTCACATTTTAGTTCGATGAACCACATGTGTGTTTATTTTTTTAACTATATTTATTTTATCTATACTCCATAGGTTAAGTATCTAAAAAAAGTTCTTTTTAGCAGATAGGGTACATTACCATTAAATATCATTCTTTTTTTTTTCAAAGTGTTTACAAATTATTGATTTTAGAAATAAAATACATTATAAAAAGGTGATGAAATAATATAAAATGGTGCTAATATTGCGCGATCGCTATCAATAATTTAAAAAAAAACTGAATCAATATATAAATATTATTTAATGTAATAATATTTATATATTATATTAATAATAATTTTAAACCTTTTCTAGAAAACGATGGGAAATGTTAAATATACTACAATACTACAGTATCACAGAGAGACTTTATAAAAGATTGATACTACAGTATGTCAGTCAATCTAATATAATAACACAGACACACACGTACACTCATTCACAAACATACACACACTCATATATATATACACACATTCATATATATACACACATTCATACATATAAACACACACAAATACATAAATACACACACCTATACACACGAATACACGGGAAGGTACTGACCCCTAAGATACGGGTTTTCCTAGTTTAGGGGTCTAGGATAAGAAGTATATTGTAAATATTATTAATGTATTGAAACTTAAATAAATAAATAAATACTATAATAAAATAATTGCTAGAATTGCATTTTAAAATTGTTTATTTGTTTTAATCTGCATTTTGATACAAATCAAATCTAACCTTAGTCATATTTTACGACACCTCGGTAAGAAAGACGGTGGTCTATTCTACTCAATCGGATACAACACGGTGGGTCAATTTACTTCACGACACTTTACTTCAGTAAGCAATGAGGATGATCAATTCTACTCAGCCGGATACCACATGGCGGGTCGATTTAAATTAGTCACCTCTTCGACAACTTGGTAAGAAATGTGGGTGGCCTATTCTACTCAGCCGGATACCACATGGCTAACATTTTGATATTTAAAGTATATATATTAAATTTTATGAAAGGAATATTTAATAAAATAAATTAATTTGACAATTTCAGGCAATAGGGTATAAGTGTATTACTATACACTTATAGCCTATTGCCTGAATTGCCTGCCTATTGTCAGGTTGACTGAGTCTTGCTCGGTAATGTTTTACAAAAAAAAAAAAAATGGTAAGTGGGGCTTGATCCTAGGTGTTTTTATTTCTCGCGACCACCCGTTCCCCGAATGAGCTACGGTGACTTGACATTTAACGGCAAAATATACAAGATTAACTCATTTAAATATTAAAGTTAAAATGTTAGCCACTCATAGCTGTGATGGCCTAGCGGTGCGACCGTGTGAATCTCTATAGACGACCATGGGTTCAAACCCGGGCAGACACCAATGAGTTTTTCTATTAAAACTTATGTGTCTAATTGATAATTGCAATTTATCACACGCTTTTCGGTGAAGGAAAACATCGTGAGGAAACCTGCATATCTCTAGAGAATTCTGGAGATATGTGTAACCTACCAATCCGCATTGGAGCAGCGTAGTAGGTCTTAGCTCCAATCCTTCTCTCCAATAACGGAGAGAAGAGGCCTATGCCCAGCAGTGGGATAGTAACAGGCCTACTATTACTACTCCTACTAGAATAGTAACAGGCTACTTACTATGCCCAGCAGTTAGCCACTCCTGAGTTACGTTGTTTTATTTGTTTACATTTAGTTAAGTACCTAAACCTATGGAGTATAAGTGCATAAATTACTTATGTAACGTAGTTTCCTTATAGTTTGTGAATGGGTTATGGGATTAAATGGTGGTTAATTTAAACTTGTAAACAAGTGCTTTTGAATCGTCAACTCTACTGCTGGTTCGGTAAGCTGTTCCTACCGAGAAGAGCCAAAATTGCCAGTTGCTCTTTTTAAAAATATAATACTTTTAACTAGTACATTTAGTCTTTACTATCTTGTATAGGGTCGAAGAGTAGCTATATCTACCCATTCTTATCATCTATGTAATCCTCAACAGTAGTAGACTTTCTGTATCAGCCTTTTTTAATAGTTTTTAAACTGCGGTAATGGCAAAACAAAAAAATTGATTGCGGAATGTTATTATAGAATCTTATTTATACCCTACTTATGTTGTTTTTATTATCGCCAGATCCGTTTCCGCATTGGGTTTCTAAACTGATTGTTTGTCTTTAAAATGAGTCAGATAACTTGTCACCTATAGAAATATTTTTGAGCAGTTTTTTCAATTTTTATACAATGGCGTTGAATTCGCAAAAAATTATGGATTTTGGTGTTTAGATTTACGGTGAATTGTGAATTTAACATAAGCTGGTAGTAATCAATTCAAATTTGCCGGACAGACGGATCGACTGGCCCGTTTGGAGCAGTGGGTAGTGACCCTGCCTTCAGCTCTCCGGGTCGTGGGTTCGATTCCCGCCGAGGGCCAACATATTCTATAAGTGAATTTGTTGGTCTTTGAGCCTGGGTGTATATTTGTATTTAAGTATGTATTTAAAAAATATATAAGTATATATTCACCAGTTGTCTGTCCATAACACAAATATTAAGTTACTTACTTTGGGGACGGATGACCGTGTGTGTAAGTGTCCCATATATTTATTTTATATTTATTTTTAGACGACCGTGTGTGTAAGTATCCGATATATTTATTTTATTTTTTTATTTTATCAGATAAAACTCACGATGACCAGAGTTTGAACCCATGACCCTTAAAGAGTAGCATACAATCCCACTGTTGGGCAATTACTATTTACTTTTTATATATATTATTTCTTAAATTTATTCAATAGCAGTTATTAAACGATAATTTTATTGATAAGTAATTGATAAATCTTAATGATAAAAATCTCATACTTAATACATACCTATGACATTCCACTACATTTATTACTAGTTGCACCACGCAGTTCTGTCCACCTACCCTAGTCGCCTTTTACGACACCTCGGTAAGAAATGAGGGTGGTCTATTCTACTCAAGCGTATACCACACGGCGGGTCAACTTACCTTAGTCGCCTTTTACGACACCTCGGTAAGAAAGAGGGTTGTCTATTCTACTCAGCCGGATACAACACGGCGGGTCGACTTACCTTAGTCGCCTTTTACGACACCTCGGTAAGAAAGAGGGTGGTCTATTCTACTCAGCCAGATACCACACGGTAGGTCAACTTACCTTAGTCGCCTTTTACGACACCTCGGTAAGAAATGAGGGTGGTACTATTCTATTTAGCCGGATTCCACACGGCAGGTCGACTTACCTTAGTCGCCTTTTACGACACCTCGGTAAGAAATGAGGGTGGTCTATTCTACTCAGCTGGATACCACACGGCGGGTCGACTTACCTTAGTCGCCTTTTACGACACCTCGGTAAGAAATGAGGGCGGTACTATTCTATTTAGGCGGATACCACACGGCTAAAGTATGCATAATATAAATAAATAAAAAATAAATAATATCACTACATATTATAAAACAAAGTCCATATTTCCGTATGTACGCATAAAACTTTAAAACTACGCAACCGATTTTGATGCGGTTTTTTTTAATAGATAGAGTGATTCAAAAGGAAGGTTTGTACGTATAATAACATTCAATACGAAGTAGAGAAATACTGTAATTTTTGAGGTTTCTATAAATAATTACATTTTTTTCCGCTTACATTGCAAACGCAGGCTAAACCCTACGAGATTTATCAAAATGATGTACTAAGTATTTGTACACCTTAAAAAGGTCTACAGAAAAGTCCGCGATGGTATATGTCTATCTCTTATGGATAACCCACAATAGCAGTTTTTTTCATTTACTTTTTACGAAAAATGATGCCTTATGTTCAAAGCAATTTTTATACAATACAGCATAAATCCTTATCCAATTAGGTACCTTAAATAAATTGTTGATTTAATATAGATCAATATTGCCGTTTACAGCATGTAATTTAAGTGAACATTTTCGGAGATATTACAGATTTGAAATCCCGCGAGGAGCCCGCGCTTCGACCTATAAGCACTTCGACTTTAGCAGCGACCGGAGGCGCAACTAAATGTCCTTCTTTCAAGTTTATATTGTCTAATGATAAGAAAGCTATGTATGTTGTATGTAAAGACATTGTCTAATCAATTGTAAAAATAAATAATATCACTACATAGTATAAAACAAAGTCGCATTCTCTGTCTGTCCCTATGTCCGTATATCCCTATGTATGCTTAAATCTTTAAAACTACGCAACAGATTTTGATGCGGTTTTTTTTTATAGATAGAGTGATTCAAGAGGAAGGTTTATATGTATAATAACATTCAATATGGAGTAGAGAAATACTGTAATTTTTGAGGTTTCTAATGTGATGTCGTAAATAATTACTTTTTTTCCGCTTACATTGCAAACGCAGGCTAAACCCTACGAGATTTATCAAAATGATGTACTAAGTATTTGTACACCTTGAAAAGGTCTACAGAAATGTCTATCTCTTATGAATAACCCACAATAGCATTTTTTGTCATTTACTTTTTACGAAAAATAATGCCTTATTTTTGAAGCAATTTTTAAACACTACAGCATTAATCCTTATCCAATTAAGTACCTTAAATAAATTGTTGATTTAATATAGATCAATATCGCCGTTTACAGCATGTAATTTAAGTGAACATTTTCGGAAATATTATAGATTTAAAATGCCATGAGGAGGCCGCGCTTCACCCTATTGCACTTCGAATCCAGCAGCTATATCGTTCTTTCCAGAGTTTGTTTAACGACAAGGAAGCTGTGAATGTTGTATATAAAGACATTCTGTAATTAATTGTAAAAATTAAATACATAGGGAAAATGTAAAAGTAAATAAGTAAAAATGTACTATATGAATTTAGATATTCCAAAGATAGCAGGAAATCTTCTTGGTATAGGGAAAGGAAATAGTTTTTCTCCAAATTTAACGCTTGCGGGCCACGGGCAGTAATGAATAATTAAAACTACTGGATCGGTTTTAATCATTTTTTTACACTGAATGACATGGGATATATATTTTATACCCGTGCGAAGCAGGGGCAGGCCGCTTGTATATATATAAATAAATAAATAAATATAAAACACAATAATACAATTTTTTTATATCCTTTCATTTACCCCTTAACAATATTCCGTAAGACATAATGCTATAGAATGAACTATTTTTAGCTACCAGTTCTTGTAAAGATCAATTTGAACCAGAAACCGCAAGCGTCTATTTTTGGCACTACTGGTTCATATACCTAAAGATCGCGGTCCGGTATTCGGCTGAGTAGAATAGACCACACTCATTTATTATCGAGGCGTCTAAAAGGCGACTAAAGTAAGTCGAGTTGCCGTGTGGTATTCGGCTGAGTAGAATACACTACCCTCATTACTTACCGACGCGTCGTAAAAGGTGACTTAGGTAATTTGACCCACCGTGTGGTATTCGGTTAAGTAGAATAGACCACCCTCTTTTTTACCAAGGTGTCGTAAAATACGGCTAAGGTAGATTAACATCCAGCCGGCGGCCGGTCGTAAAATACGAAGCCAAATCATGTGACAATAACATGTTGCCATATGCCCACTTAGAGAAATTTAAAATGAGTCAGATAACTTGTCACCTATAGAAATATTTTTTGAGCTGTTGTTTAAATTTTTATACAATGGCGTTAAATTCGCAAAAACTTATGGATTTTGGTGTTTAAATTTACGGTGAATTGTGAATTTAACATAAGCTGGTAGTAATCAATTCAAATTTGTCGGACAGACGGATCTACTGGCCCGTTGGCGCAGTGGGTAGTGACCCTGCCTTCAGCACCACGGGTCGCGGGTTCGATTCCCGCCGAGGGCCAACATTTTCAATAAATGAATTTGTTGGTTTTTGAGCCTGGGTGTATATTTGTATTTAAGTATGTAATTAAAAATATATAAGTATATATATTCACCAGTTGTCTGTCCATAACACAAGTATTAAGTTACTTACTTTGGGGACGGACGACCGTGTGTGTAAGTGTCCCATATATTTATTTTATTTTATTTTTCTGTTAAACTCAAAATCTATTTAAAATTTACCTACCTGGATATGAACCTAACAATTCTCATACTTTTTCACCGTTATGCTATAGATAACAGAAATTAAAAAATAATTATAAAAAAATGACAAGCTAATAGACGTGTAATGACGTCGTAAATCGCTATGTTAATTAATTAATTAGTGACAAATGCAAAATATTTGTGTTACACAAAATTACATAATATTTTATAACATTGATATGTTATAATACAAAAGTAATGAGAATATTATTTTGGTATAATCCACGATTAAAGAAAATATATGTAATGCTAAATGTAGAGCGTACTATTCGTTCTCATACCTGATACATGCAGAATTTGTAAGAACTCATGCACTACCCGACACCGATGACACAACAATACACAAGCATTGCACACATTCACACTCACAATCTCTATAATTGTTTCGCCCAGTAACCGAAGCATCGTCAGGAGATAGACTCTGTGACAAAATCGCAAAGCGCAAAGTAACGCCTAATTCTATAAATATGTTATAACATAAAAATCTGGATGGGGCAAATGTGCTTTTAACGGCCAATCCGCTGGAGCGATATTGATGAAATTTAGTACAAATAATGCTTACTTACTTTGTGGTAGCCCAGCGGTAACATCATGCGACTCTTTCGAGGAGGTCGAAGGTTTAAGCCCGGGCAGACACCAATGAGTTTTTCTGTTAAAACTTATGTGTATAATTGATAATTGCAATTTATCACACGCCTTTCGGTGAAGGAAAACATCGTGAGAAAACCTGCATATCTCTAGAGATTTCTGGAGATATGTGTAACCTACCAATCCGCATTGGAGCAGCATGGTAGGTCTTAGCTCCAAAACATCTCTCCAAAAACGGAGAGAAGAGTCCTATTCTTAGCAGTGGGAGAGTTTAGCGTTTCCTATTTCAAATCCAAAATATTCTTTATTCTAGTGAACTTGTAAACAAGTGCTTTTGAATTGTCAACTCTACTGCTGGTTCGGAAAGCTGTTCCTACCGAGAAGAGCCAGCAAGAAACTCGGCGGTTTATGGTCAAAATTACGATTTGGTTTTTTTTGTGACACACTGATTTTTACGTGGATAAAGGACTCGCATAGCTAGGTTTTAAATATACCTGACTGTTTGAGTCAGTCAGTTATAATAAAGGGTATTAAGTACATCAAGGTGTGACATTTTCCGGTAAAACATAGTGGTGGCATTGAATAATGTCTATAATAAGGTCTTCAGGGTTTCAAATCTATGTTGATATGCAAGTAACTGATAAATTATCCTGTTTTAATTAGCATTTTAACTTCATTAATCTAGTTACAAGACAGTCGTTTAGGTAAGGTTTAATGTAAATGAAAATATCTTAAAGATGGTCCGCCGACTTGCTGGTTCTTCACGGTAAATAATAAATAGACCGATTAAAGGGAAAGATTTATATGTATAATAACATTCAATATCGAATAGAGAAATATTGATGATGTTTCTAATATGATGTCGTAAATAATTATATTTTTTTTCCGCTTACATTGCAAACGCAAGCTGAACTCTACAAGATTTATCAAAATAATGTACTAAGTATTTGTACACCTTCAAAAGGTCTACAGAAAACTCCGAGATGTTATACGTCTATCTCTTATGGATAATCAACAATATCATTTTTTCTTTTTACGAAAAATAATGCTTTATTGTCGAAGCAATTTTAAACAGTGCAACATTAATCCTTATCCAATTGAGTACCTTAAATACATTGTTCATTTAATATAGATCAATATGGTCATTTACAGCATGTAATTTAAATGAACATTTTCGAAGATATTACAGATTTAAAATGCAGGGGCACAGCGATTGCGGCAGCGCACCGCATGCCTATACATAGCGCGTCGGAGGCCGCGCTTCGCCCTATAGCACTTCGAATTTAGCATCTATATGTCGCTCTTTCAGGAGTTTGTTTAATGACAAGAAAGCTGTGAATGTTGTATATAAAGACATTCTGTAATTAATTGTAAAAATAATATACATAGGGAAAATGTAAAAGTAAATAAGTAAAAATGTAGTATATAAATTTAGATATTCCAAAGATAGCAGGGAATCTTCATGGTGTAGGGAAATGGGAATTGTTGTACTCCAAATTTAACGCGTGCGGGCCACGGGCAGTAATGAATTAGTCAAAACTATTGGATAGATTTTAATCTTTTTTCACTGAGTGACATGGGCTATATATTTTCTAGTGGCCCGCTCCGGCTTCGCACGGGTATAAAATATATAGCCTACCTATGTCACTCAGTGAAAAAAATTATTAAAATCTATCCAGTACTTTTGTTTTATTCATTACTGCCCGTGGCTCACACGCGTTAAATTTGGAGTAAAACAATCGCCTTTCCCTATACATGAAGATTCCCTGCTATCTTTGGAATATCTAAATTCATATACTACATTTTTACTTATTTACTTTTACATTTTCCCTAAGTATTTTATTTTTACAAATTATCAACATAATTGTCAAATTTTTTACCATACTTTACCAAAGACGAAATTACGTTTAGCTGTCATCTATGTTTTGTATTCCACTGACATTTGCTTTTTGTTATTCAATGTCATACATAGTCGTTTTTGTTATACCACGTTTTATAGTGACTTGACGGGATAAAATAAATGCGGTCGAACGGGATAAAAAGTATCCTATGTCCGTCTCCTGGTTCTAAGCAACCTCCCCACCAATTTTCAGCCGAATTGGTTCATCCGTTCTTGAGTTATAAATAGTGTAACTAAGACCAACTTTCTTTTATATATATAGATAACCGTGCGAAGCCGGAGCGGGCCGCTAGTAAATTTATAAGTTATATACATTACATATATAAGTTTTATTTATATAAGTTATATAAGTTAACTCATTTAAATATGATGATGATGATTGTGGTTATCGAATGCGGTTATTTAAGCGTTTACATTCAAAGTTAATTTAACCACAAAACCGCAAATAAACTATAAAAGTCAGATTAGTTTTTTTGATATTAGCTTTAGCTAAACCAATTCGACACGTCATGACTTTTAGTAAATTGTTATATGTCCATCATATAGCCGTGTGGTATCCGGCTGAGTAGAATAGGCCACCCTCATTTCATACAGAGGTGTCTTAAAAGGTGACTAAGGTAAGTTGACCTATCGTGTGGTATCCAGCTGAGTAGAATAGACCACCCTCGTTTCTTACTGAGGTGTCGTAAAAGGCGACTAAGGTAAGTTGGCCTATCGTGTGGTATCCAGCTGACTAGAATAAGCCAACCACTTTCTTACCGTGATATCGTAAAAGGCTTCGGTAAGTCGGCCCGCCGCGCCGTGGGGTATCCGATTGAGTAGAATAGACCACCCTCATTTTTACCGAGATGTCGTTAAAGACGACTAAGGTAAGTTGACCCGCCGTGTGGTATCCAGCTAAGTATAATAAGCCACCCTCTTTCTTACCGAGGTGTCCTAAAAGGCGACTAAGGTAAGTCGGCCCGCAGTGTGGTATCCGGCTGAATAGAATAGACCACTCTCGTTTCTTATCGATGTCGTTAAAGGTGACTAAGGTCAGTCGACCCGCAGTGTGGTATCCGGCTGAGTAGAATAGACCACCCTCATTTCTTACAGCGGTGTCTTAAAAGGTGACTAAGGTAAGTTGACCTATCGTGTGGTATCCAGCTGACTAGAACAAGCCAACCTCTTTCTTACCGAGATGTCGTAAAAGGCTAAGGTAAGTCGGCCCGCCGCGCCGTGGGGTATCCGATTGAGTAGAATAGACCACCCTCATTTTTACCGAGATGTCATTAAAGACGACTAAGGTAAGTTGACCCGCCGTGTGGTATCCGGCTGAGTAGAATAGACCACCCTCATTTCTTACAGAGGTGTCTTAAAAGGTGACTAAGGTAAGTTAACCTATCGTGTGGTATCCAGCTAAGTAGAATAAGCCACCCTCATTTTTACCGAGATGTCGTTAAAGACGACTAAGGTAAGTTAACCCGCCGTGTGGTTACCGGCTGAGTAGAATAGACCGCCCTAGTTTTTACCGAGATGTCGTTAAAGACGACTAAGGTCAGTCGGCCCGCAGTGTGGTATCCGGTTGAGTAGTATAGACCACCCTCTTTCTTACCAAGGTTTCGTAAAATACGATTAAGGTAAGTTGACGTCAGGTAGGCAGCCGATCGAAAAATACGTAGCCAAATCATGTGACAACATGTTTTTAATGTTGTGCCAACCCCATTTAGAGGGGATAAGGCTGATGATGTTATATGTCATCATAGAGATATTATACTAGCAAATGAGTCTGTAGTCATCCCTCTCTATTTTGTGTGTTATTAGGCAATTAGGTATATGAGTTTCATCTTCCCTTTCATTATTTGTTGCGATACTCACGTACAGGTTCTACAGTAAGTACGTAGCGGCCTGTTAGTATCCCACTGCTGGGAATAGGTCTCTTCTCTCCGTTTTTGGAGAGAAAGATTGGAGCTAAGACCTACCACGCTGCTCCAATGCGGATTGGTAGGTCACACATATCTCCAGAATTCTCTAGAGATATACATGTTTCCTCACGATGTTTTTCTTCATCGAAGAGCGTGTGATAAATTGCAATTATCAATTAGACACATAAGTTTTAACAGAAAAACTCATTGGTGTCTGCCCGGGTTTGAACCCGTGACCTCCTCGAAAGAGTCGCACGGTGTTACCGCTTTGCTACCACAGCTTTTTCAGGTTCTATACTGTAGATTAATAAGTCTTTATTTGACTTACAGTTTCTCTTCTATATCTCTTTGACAAAATTGACAGAATCTTAAAAAAATTCTCATTTGTCAAAATAGTCATTTTCATAGATAATACACGTTATTTTAATAGTTTGATAACTGAATATTGGCGAACAGTTGTGTTTTGATGAACTATGATGCTAGAAGAAGATTCGTGTTCAGATTGCAAATTGGAAATCATAGAACGGAAATGGACTCAATTGTTGCTGAGCTGGGTATATTGATTTTAATATTATCCATACATACATGACTGGCCCGTTGGAGCAGTGGGTAGTGACCCTGCCTTCATCTCCGCGGGTCGCGGGTTCGATTCCCGCCGAGGACTAACATTTTCTACAAATGAAATTGGTTGGCCTTTGCGCCTGGTGTATATTTGTATTTAAGTATGTAATTAAAAATATATAAGTATATATTCACCAGTTGTCTGTCTACCTATAACACAAGTATTAAGTTACTTACTTTGGGGACGGACGACCGTGTGTGTAAGTGTCCCATATATTTATATATTTATATATATATTTATTTATATCCCTCGTCGTGTCTGCTATAGGGAAAATAATTTTAAACAATATTTTTTTTTCTTACGCCGTATCGTCTGGTATCCGGCTGAGTAGAATATACTACCCTCATTTTTTACTGAGGTGTCGTTAAAGGCGAATAGGATAAGTTCACTCGCCATTTGGTATCCGGCTGAGTAGAATAGATCACCCTCATTTCTTAGCAAGGATTCACAAAAGTCGACTAAGTAAGTAAGTAAGTCGATATAGTCTTACGACAAGTCGCCTATCTAACCTAACTAAATAATGTGACGACAAGTTTATAACATGTTGTGCTGATCATATTTAGAAAAGTAATAGTAAAATTATTTTGCTATAATCCGCGAAGAAGTAAAATAGAAAATATATATAATGCTAAATGTAGAGTGGACAATCGGTTACCATACCTGATACATGCAGGGTTCGTAAAAAACACATGCACAAACCTCCACCACCGCCACCACAATACATAAGCACTATATACGTTCACTATCACAAACTCAACAATCGTTTCGCCCCGCAACCGAAGCATCATCAGGAGATAGACTCCACGACCAAAATCGCAAAGTGATAGACTCCACCAGTCTATCTCCTAACTTAGAAGTAAAAATACTTGACAAAGATTTTGTTGTAGTTTATTTAATATTTTTCAGATCGACAAATGTATTATACCGAATGATGTGGAAGATTTAAATCCTAGATATTTAGTAGATATCATTAATAAATACAAAGATGATATCTGCCACAACGATGTGGACAAAGCAATACTGTGCACAGACGATGTTGAGCCATTCATCAAATATAAATTCCCGATTCTCAGACTGCGGTAATTTTATCGATATTAATAACTGATGGTATTAAAACTAATGAAAATATTATTTTGCAAAGCTTTGCGATATTTGAATGATGAAACATGTTTATAACATGTTGCGCCGACCCCACTTAAGAGTGGGATAATGATGAATAAAGTAGTAAAAATTGTGACTGCTATTTTTTAATTAATGTTAAGAATCCAGATCTCTAAGCTGTGAGAGCCTGTATGAGACAGCGGCTGACGTCATTCGCTCTCTTTTGGCGTGCGGCATTCGTAGGAGATAGACGTGTTTGGGTGACCTCTTTTGTATCACGTCTTAATAGAATCTAACCTCAAATTCAAATTCAAATTCAAAATATACTTTATTCAAATAAACTTGTAAACAAGTGCTTTTGAATCGTCAACTCTACTGCTGGTTCGGAAAGCTGTTCCTACCGAGAAGAGCCAGCAATAAACTCGGCGGTTGCTCTTTTTAAAAAATACAATTCTTAATACTAGTTACATTTAATGTTTCTATCTTGTACAGGGTCGAACAATATTTATATCCACGCATTTTTATCGTCCAAATAATCCTCAACGGTATAGTAGGCTTTCTGTATCAGCCTCTCCTTAATGGTGTTTTTAAACTGCTGTAACGGCAAAGTTAAAATTGATTGCGGAATTTTATTATAGAATCTTATACCCAGACCCACAAACGACTTACGTACTTTTTCAAGGCGCAAAGCAGGAGCCGCAAGCTTATGTCGGTTCCTACTTTGTCTATTATATACATCGCCTATTGTTTTATAATTTTTTATATTTTTATATATAAAAATTAAATTACTTATATTTCTTATTCATGATAAGAGCAATCACCGAGTTTCTTGCCAGTTCTTCTCAAGTGGATTAGTGCGAACTGGTGATAGAATCAATCTGTCATTAGATTTATAGTGAAACGCGTCGGTGAATAATGATAAGGTTTCCGGCGTGATTCTGTTAATATACTCGTTTATTTTTAATTATTCATTTAAAATTGAATTTAGACTTAATTTCTAACATTAATGTTATTTTACAGAAATTTAAGCGAAGATGATTATTCAAAGAAATTATATATAATGACATCGGTTTTGCTTTTTTATTGTTGCATCAATTCAAAATCTGGTCGTGTTGATACAGATATCTGTGAGAAGCTTAGTAAAGAACAGCAAAAGACGATATTAAATTTTTGCGAAGTCTTATCAGACATGGAAGTAACTGTTCATAACGTTGATTGCGCTATAAAATGTAAGAAAGATTAAATATTTGAAATCAGCAAGCAAACGTATTAATTTGTATACGCCGTGTGGTATCCGGCTGAATAGAATAGTACCACCCTCATTTCTTATCGAGGTGTCGTAAATGGCGACCCTCCGTGTGATATCGGCTGAGTAGAATAAACCACCCTCATTTCTTACCGAGGTGTTTAAAGGCGACAAAATAAGTTGACACACCGTGTAAAATCCGGTAGATAAGAATAGACTCTTTTTCTTACCGAGGTGTTGTAAAAAGCGACTAAGTTAAGATGACCCACCATATGGTATACGGTTGAGTAGAATAGACCACCCTCACTTCTTACCGAGGTGTTTAAAGGCGACTAAGGTAATTCGACCTGCCGTGTAGTATCCGGCAAAGTAGAATAGATCACCCTCATTTCTTATCGAGGTGTCGTAAATGGCGACTAAGGCTAGCCCACCCGCCATGTGGTATCCGGCGGAATAGAATAGTACCACCCTCATTTCTTATCGAGGTGTTAAAAGACGACTAAGGTGAGTTGACACACCGTGTTAAAACCGGTAGAGAAGAAAAGACTCTCTTTCTTACCGAGGTGTCGTAAAATACGACTAAGGTAAATTGACGTGAGGCAGGCGGCTGCTCGTAAAATATGTAGCCAAATCATGTGACATCATGTTTATAACATGTTATGTCCCAACTTAGAATGGGATAAGAGCAGGAGGATGGTGAACAAAGAAAAATATAAATATCATATTTTTTATAGCTGCGTGTGAAAATCAACAGTCAAAAATTGAAGTAAATTGCAATGAAAAACCACAGAATGAGTTTTGCTACGTAACTAAACCATCTACGAATATTGCATCTGATGCCATATCTAAAGCAAATTCTAAAAGAACACCGATATTGCAGTTTAAATCATCCATCACGGTGTTACCTTCAGTAATTTTTTTTATATATTAGTAGTATAGTAAAGTAAGTAACGGCCTGTTACTATTTCACTGCTGAGAATAGGCCTCTTCTCCCTGTTTTTGGAGATAAGGATTTGATCTAAGACCTACCACGCTGCTCCAATGCGGATTTGTAGGTTACACATATCCCCAGAATTCTCTAGAGATATGCAGGTTTCCCCACGATGTTATCCTTCACCGAAAAGCGTGTGATAAATTGCAATTATCAATTAGACACATAAGTTTTACTAGAAAACTCATTGGTGCCTGCTCGGGGTTTGAACCCTAGACCTTCTCGGAAGAGGCGCACGGTGATACCGCTGGGCTACCACAGCTTAGCAGTAGTATAGTATATCCTAACTGCAGTCAGCTAAGCATCAAGCTGGAACGATTAACTTTCGTTTGCTGGTTCATCTAGTATTAAAATATAGTATATTCTGTAATGTATTAGTAGATAGACAAAGCTTCAATAAATGCAATGAATTTTGGTCCTTCTGTAGAGCAAAGGCAAAATTCTTTCAGGTTAATAACGATAACGATGTATCAGTTACTGATACATCGTTATCGAAATCTTCTTTCGAAGCATCTGATATTTCCGACTTCAAAGTTGCTTTTGGTAGAATAAAACGAGACCAGCAAGTGATAGTTGCATCTGATTCTAAAGATTCTGAAGTAATAGAAGAACTAGATGCTCAAATTGATACCTCAATGGAATCTAATCAAGAACGTAAGATATAAGCAGTTATTTATTTATAAAAAGCATATACTTTAACAAACTAAATTAATATTCAACACTTCAACTTTCCTGTTTTAAATTACTGAATTAAAACTTTGAAGAATTGATGCAAATTATCCCAAAAATAGTCAATTTAGCAATTATTTTTAGGTTATTATTAGGTAGAAAAGAAAATTCCTATAATATTCCAATATCTATTCCATCTATTCCAATTTCAATGGTATCTATGGATTTCAAATTATGTGCTTAATTGATCAATATTATTGGGGGCAAACGCCTCCAATCTCTGTTTCTGGGGACAAAGGTTGTAGCTAAGACCTTCCACGCTGCTACAATGCTGATTGGTAGGTTACATACCCCTTAAATTCTGTAGGGATATGCAGGCTTCCTTAGGATGTTTTCCTTCACCGAAAAACGTCAATTATCGCCATATAAATTGCAATTATCAATTAGACACTTAATTTGTAATACAAAAACTCATTGGTGCCTGGCCTGCGTTTGAACTTGTGGCCCCCTTGAAAGGGTCGCACGGACCCTGTGGAAGCTATGAATCTCTTTTTAAGTAACTTGTTGATTAAGAACTCTAATGGTTGATAGGTTACACATATCCCCAGAATTCTCTAAGATATATGCAGGTTTCCTCAAGATGTACCTTCACCGGAAAGCGTGTGATAAATTGCAATTATTAATTAGACATATAAGTTTTAACAGAAAAACTCATTGGTCCCTGACTGGTTTAAACTCGTAGCTCCTTTGAAAGAGTGGATCTCATCGGTGGGCTATCACAGCTTATCCCTGTGTAACCTGCGAATCCCTTTTTTAGTAGCCTGTTGATTAAGAGCTCTAATGGTTTCCAGTAATCCCAAAAGCAAAAGTCCTGCCTAGTAGTGGAGCAGAAATTACTAAAAAATCATTTATTGTTTAAAGAAATATCAGACCACACTTGCCAACCCGACTGCGCTTGTATCCAATGCTGTGCTTCTGGTCCTTGCTGCGGTGATCCTGGGTGTACTAAAGATTTATGCCATGACAAATTATTAAATGAACCGACGGACAAGGAGTAAGATGATTTTCCTGCTCTTATCCCGCTTTTAATATGGTCGCCACGTCATGATTTCAAAAAAAAGAAAAACAATTGGGCAGGTGGGTTCGACCCTAGGTATTTTCACCTCTCTAGACCGCCGGTTCCCCTAATGAGCTACCATGACTTTAAATTTGACAGCGAAATTGCTTATGTATTATCGTAAATATTTAAAAAAAAATTATTGCCCGAAAACAGGGATAAAACGACATTTTTTTAAAATAAAACTTAGCTAGATCGATACAAGATTAACTCATTTAAATATTAAAAATTTCATCGTTCAACATTAATCAATCAATAAATTTATCTCTGTTTTGGCCTTTTGGCCATTTATAATACTTTTTCATTTATGACTCGCTAGACAAGTAGTTTTAAGGAGTTTGTATATTTAAATCAAAGCTGATGAAGGGATCTTAACGAACCTACTTCAGGAGCAGAGATAATATAAGGTAAAATCGTTAGTGGACACAAAGATAGTTTAAAAACTATCATTGTGCCCATTAACCTGTCTCCAGATAGAATTGATACCAGCAGTACACTTGAAGCTTCAGAATAATTTATAGAAGTAGATTTTACTTTTCGGAATTTAAAACCAGAATTATTTAGCTAATAAATCATTCTGCTGCCCTTATCCCACTCTAAGTGGGATCGGCACAATATGCTTTAAACATATTGTTAAATGGTGTGGCTAAGTATTTTACAACCAGCCGCCTGCCTGACGTCAATTAACCTTAGTCCCCTTTTACGATACCGTGGTAATTAATGAGGTAGTGGTAATTAATGTTGACTATTCTACTCAGACGGATACCACACAGCGGGTCAACTCACCTAAGTCGTATTTTACGACACCTCGATAAGGAAGAGGGTGGTCTTTTCTATACAGCCGGATACACAGCGGTATTTTTCTAATAAAGAATTCTATCACAGCTTTTGTGCTTCAAAAGCACTTAGTTTATTTCACTAAAGAATTTGATGCCTTTAAATCTACTACTAAAGTTTATTCAAACAAAATAGCAAACAGAAGCTAAAAACTACGTCGCCAGTTGCAAATAAAGCGACACTTTAAGGAAAATGACAGACAGATTTCAAATCTAGTTTTGAAATCATCATCCCTTTGTCCTTATTCCAAGAGTGGAATAACCCCACTTAGACAAGTAGGGTCGGCACAACATGTTATAAACATGTTGTCACATGATTTGGCTTCTTATTTTACGACCGGCCGCCTCCCTGACGTCAACTTACCTTAGTCGTATTTTACGACACCTCAGTAAGAAAGAGGGTGCTTTATTCTACTCAGCCGTATACCTCACGGCGGTATTTTGCTAATAAAGAATTCTATCACAATTGTTGTGGTTCAGAAGCACTTTATTTCAATAAATAATTTGATGCTTTATAATCTACTACTGAAGTTTATACAAACAAAAGAAAAAAAAAATTACATCGCAAGTTGCAAATAAAGCGGCACTTTAAGGAAAATGACAGACAGATCTCAAATCTAGTTTTGAAAGTACGCAATAATGTTTTAGAGGCATTAACTCCAATGTCTAGGTCAGTCGTTCTAGGTCAGCGGACAAAGGCTATCAAAACTTGATTTACGTGCTTATCGGTTTATTAGTATGATACAAGACAAAAGTAAATTATTAGCCTGTTGCTATCTCGTTAGACTAAGGCCTTCTTTGACAGAGAATGGTCGGTGTTTGGATTACTTAGAGGATAAGAAAAAGTGGATATAGCTACTCTTCGATCCTGATCGAGATAGTAATAACTAAATATAACTAAAAATAAAAATTATATTCTTAAAAGAGCAACTGCCGAGTTTCTTGCTGACTCTTCTCGGTAGGAACTGTTTTTCGAACCAGCAGTAGAGTTGACAATTCAAAATCACTTGTTTACAAGTATATTTAAATAAAGTATATTAATATTAAGAATAGTAAGAATATTTTGAATTTGAATTTAAACTTGTAGTTAATATAGACCACCCTCATTTCTTACCGAGGTGTCGTAAGAGGTGACTAAGGTAACCAGCAGGTAGCCGGTCGTAAAACAATTAGCCAAAACATGTTTAAAAATGTTGGACCGGCGCCACTTGGAATGGGATAAGGAGAGGAGAATGATGATAATATAGAATAAGGTGTTACTATGCGGAGATCCATAGTATAAAAGTAATAATAAAATTATTGTGCTATAGCAAGATAATTTTTTATTATTACTTTTGTATGATAAATATTGTTAACTAATTTATTAGGTACTCAACATATTTAAAGATATAACATTTATATTTGCAGATGTTACTTTTTGAATTGGAAGTGTTATACAATCATTTGCTCATTTTTCTTATTGGTGATAGTTGTTGTTCTGTCTTGTATACCGCTTTGGATAAAAAAAGACGATTCTCACAAATTACAATCCAATAGAATAGAACGTCGTGCGGAAAGGTATATAGTTTCAAAATAATCGTTGAATATTAAAAGACAAAGACATATAATGAGGAGGGATGAAATACATGTGACTGAACGAGTGTTAAATATGAATGTGGATGGATGTGTAACTAGAGGGAGACCGAAAAAGAGATTGTTGTATTTTGTGAAGTATGATATGAATAAAAAAGGATTTTCACCAGAGTTGACAAATGATTGGAGAGGATAGAAAAGATAAGCGTGTTGTGCCGATCACAAATAGAGTGGGATAAGGGCAGGACTATAATGATGAGTAATCTTTTAAAAGTTAACTGAACGTCACATAAAAGACAGGTTTTTTACTTCTCGTTAAATATGTCCTTAATAAATTTAAGCTTAAGTTAAGATTAATATGATACAATATCTGTATGATTACAACCGCGCCTTTTTTTTAACGTAAATTCAAGTTTTCATTTAAAATTTCCTTAATTATATGATGTTATTTTCTTCCTACTAATATTATAAATGCGAAAGTTTGTGAGTATGGATGTATGTTTGTAACTCATTCGCGGACGGAGCGCTGGTATATACGTTTCAATAGTCCAAAATTTTATTAATATTGGCCTAAAGGATTAGTTGTAATGCATAACAGATAGATGAAGAGTCTGATAAACAGACGGACAGACTTTCGCATTTGTAATATTAGTCTGAATGTACCTTTCAGTCAGGACGTACCAGATTGGGCTTGGCAATGTAGAAAAAATTTCTGCCATAAAGTTTTTCGTCCATTATCAAACATTAGCATGTACACATCGTTAAGCCGATGCACACTTTTATGCATGGGTCCACAACTTTGGCCGCAACCGATTGGCTATACATATTTCAGTAAAAAAATCGTTGCACTATCGACCAACAAACTAGAATACAAATTCCAATCAGTTCCTTCTGATGCAGTCCAACAATATCTATCAAAAGCGTTCAAACTTTTCTTAAAAGATTTAGTTAGACTAGAAAAAATTGATACACAATCAAAAAATAGAAACGAAGATTTGGCAGTTAAAAAAATGATTTTACAGATAGACGTTGAAAGTGATTCTGATCCAAGACTACGTCTCAATACTGAAGAAGCTTATATGGTGAAAGTTGAAACAAAGAAACATCAAGTTGTTATTAAAATTACATCAGTTTCCTTTTGCGGCGTCCGCCACGGCCTTGAAACCTTAAGTCAAGTAATTCTTCTCGATCAAAGTACGGGACACTTAATAACGTTATCAAATATGATTATTAAAGATGCTCCTTCTTACAAATATAGAGGACTTATGATAGACACAGCGCGAAATTTCATTCCAGTCATAGATTTAATGCGAACTATTGATGCTATGGCTACATGTAAATTGAACACTTTTCACTGGCGTATATCTGATGTTACTAGTTTTCCGTTACACTTACTAAAGCTACCAGAGTTCTATGAATACGGACCTTATGATCGTGAAATGGTATATACTAAAGAGGATATTAGGTCTATAGTAAATAGAGCTGGCATTCGTGGTATTCGCGTTTTAATAGAAGTAGCAGCGCCTGGTCCTTCTGGTAGACCTTGGTCTTGGTCACCAGCTGCCACTTGCCCTAGAAAAAACGATAATTATACTTGCAACAATGTTCTATGTCAAAGACTGGCAATGGATGAATCTGTATTTGATGTTCTACAAACGATATATTCGGAAATTCTTGAAATGACAAATCTCGATGACATTTTCCATCTCAGCGATAGTGTATTTTCTTTTACGAATTGCTATTACTTAGTGCATGATAGAGAAGGGTTTTTGGATAAAGCGTTAGTCCGCTTGAAGATGGCAAATAAGGGATTCCTTCCAAAGTTACCTATTGTTTGGTATACCACGCATTTGACTAAGGATTTTGAGGCTAAAACATGGGACAGACTTGGAGTCCAACTAAATGATTGGGATCCAAACCGATCTGAACGGTTTTTGAGCAAATTCAAAGTGATACATTCGGCTAAATGGGATTTATCCTGTGAAATGAGAAATCAACGCTGCACAAAGTACAGGTGAGTAACAGATTTAGGTGATTAACGTTTATTAACAAAAAACCCAAAGTTCTTTATCCTTCATATATTTTTTAATGACGTGGCTTTTTCCAAGATTTAATCTCGTAAATTGTTGGTTCAGTTATTATAGGCATACAAATAATATACTGACGTCGCCTTTTTAAATTGGTTCAGGTATTGCAATTAGTAGTTCCAAAGAATTTTCAAATTGATTCAACATTCACAAAGTAGGAAAAGATCTTAGGAAAGTTATGTTTTTATTTTTTAATCTTACTATAAATCTATACCTAAGTAAGTAAGTAACGGCCTGTTACTATCCCACTGCTGGGCATAGGCCTCCTCTCTCCATTTTTGGAGAAAGGGTTGGAGCTAAGACCTACCACGCTGCTCCAATGCGGATTGGTAGGTTACACATATCCCTAGAATTTTCTAGAGATATGCAGGTTTCCTCACGATGTTTTTCGTCACCGAAAAGCGTGTGATAAATTGCAATTATCAATTAGACACATAAGTTTTAATAAAAAAACTCATTGGTGTCTGCCCGGGTTTGAACCCATGATCGTCTCTAGAGATTCACACGGTCGCACCGCTAGGCCATCACAGCTTATAATAAATCTATACCTACTAATATATTAAGCTGATTAATTATAAAGTTTGTTTGTTTGTTTGATTGTGTGAACGCGATAATCTATACTAAATATTTCAACTACTGGACCAATTTGAAAAATTCTTTGACTGTAAGATAGTCCAGTTTATCGAGGAAGTCTATAGGCTATGTACTATCACGATAAAATGAATATGGAGCAGCAATAAAAAATATTAGGAAAACGGAAAAATTTCAAGCTTTCCTTACGTGCGCTAAGTAAACGGTGAAATCATCATCTTCCTGCCCTTATCCCAATCTAAGTGGGGTCGGCACAACATGTTATAAACATGCTGTAACATGATTTGGCTGCATTTTTACGACCGGCCGCCCGCCAGACGTCAACTTACCTCTGTCGTATTTCACGACACCAGAAAGGCACCGACTTCAGAAAGAGGGAGGTCTATTCTACTAAACCGGATACCACACGGTGGGTCATCTTAGCCGTGTGGTATCCAGCTGAGTAGAATAGTACCACCCTCTTTTCTTACCGAGGTGTCGTAAAAGGCGACTAAGGTAAGTCGACCCGCCGTGTGGTATCCGGCTGAGTAGAATAGACCAACCTCATTTCTTACCGAGGTGTCGTAAAAGGCGACTAAGTAAACGGTGAAAGTTATTCAAAAATCATGTATTACAAAATTGTTCCCCTCTAAAAGTACCAAATAAAAGTCATCTGCAGCATATATCCAGGCTTTTAAGGTTAACCCACTTTAACCATTTTTATGGTTATCTAAATACTGTATTACGGCTTTAATCTTTCCACGCGGGCGGAGCCGCTGGCAATTACTAGTATTACATGTAATTAATCAGTACCTTAATAAAAAAGCTGTGATGGCCTAGCGGTGCGACCGTGTGAATCTCTAGAGACGATCATGGGTTCAAACCCGGGCAGACACCAATGAGTTTTTCTATTAAAACTTATGTGTCTAATTGATAATTGCAATTTATCACACGCTTTTCGGTGAAGGAAAACATCGTGAGGAAACCTGCATATCTCTAGAGAATTCCGGGGATATGTGTAACCTACCAATCCGCATTGGAGCAGCGTGGTAGGTCTTAGCTCCAATCCTTCTCTCCAATAACGGAGAGAAGAGGCCTATGCCCAGCAGTGGGATAGTAACAGGCCGCTACTTACTTACTTAATCAGTACCTGGATGTTCTGTGATATTTTATTATATTTTTATTATTATTTGAAGATATAAAAATGCATTAAAAAAGACAAAAGTGCCTGTAATATATGGGACTCGATTTGGGTATTCACTTATTTAGTCCACCCGTTCCCGCTAAGCTATTACAACTTTACAAATGACAGCTCAATTAACCATTGCATTCTATCCTATATTTTTAATTGAAATTGTCATATGGAATAGAATAGAATACACTTTATTGCATATTGAAAAGAGTGACCGCCGAGTTTCTTGCTGGTTCTTCTCGGTAAGAGCACCTTTCCGAACCAGTGGTAGCTTCATTGTAATTTGACGATTCGAAAGTGCTTGTAAAGGCCAATTTGAATAAAGAATTATTTGAATTTGAATTTGAATTGCACACCATAACAGTACATGAAATCTATATATATAAAAGAAAGTTGGTCTAAGTTACACTATTTATAACTCAAGAACGGATGAACCAATTCGGCCGAAAATTGGTGTAGAGGTTGCTTAGAACCAGGAAACGGACATAGGATACCTTTTATCCCGTTCGACCGCATTTATTTTATCCCGTCAAGTCACTATAAATCGTGGTATTACAAGAACGACTATGACATTGAATAACAACGGCGCGCGGGCCACGGGCAGTAATAAATAAAACAAAACTACTGGATAGATTTTAATCATTTTTTTCACTGAGTGAAATAGGCTATATATTTTATACCAGTGCGAAGCCGGGGCGGGCCACTAGTTAACAATAAAGTATTAGTACAATAGGCGGCCTTATCGCTAAAAGTTATCTCTTCCGTGCAACCTTAGGGTAGAGGATTTAATGAAATATCAGCGGTGGGATGTACAAAATAATTCAGTTCTAAATATTTATTATACTAAAACATAATATTTGAACAAATTTATAAGTAAAGGCTATATGACGAAAAAGATAGAAAAAATAAATAAATTAATTAATGAGAAAATATACTATAACGTTAGAAGGTATGAAGGAAGAAGGAGATTATCTGGAGATGGTCATATGGATAAGGTTTGTTAATTAAAATTGTGTTTCTATTATAGAACCTGGCAACAGATGTATGCTTGGAAATCTTGGCGTAACGTTGAAGTGTTCACCATAGAAGGTGGCGAGTCTATACTGTGGACCGATTTAGTGGACTCAGGTATGTACTTTATCAACATAATTATTCTATAGTATTATTAATATTGTATATAGTATATTTCAGAATCTTAAATAGTCTCATGACATTCGTGTAGTTGTTTCATAGTGAAAATGAGTCAAAATAAGGATTCGTTGAGTTTTTCAATGATGCTTGATAGGAGCATACTTCCGAATCTGTGCTATCTTCCCTAAGATTTGCTGATGCAAAAGTACTGGAAACAATATACTTGATTAAATAATTATTACATGTTTCAAATACAACCTCCTTCATATAGTTGTTCAATTACATAAAAAAAACACTATCGCCGTCAATGTCACATAGAGTTGTTGAAACAGATTATAATGGATTGACTTTTGACAAAACTACTTCTTATTTATTGAATAAGTATACAAGAAAAATATTGTTGCTATATGATATTTTTTATTTGAAATTTAAATTTATCTTGTAATAGTGGTGTGTCGCGACTTAGCAGAGTTAGCAACTCATTCGATGGTCTCAGTATTCGCTTCGACAATAAATTTCCGCAATCCATACTAGACCAGTCTACAGAAAGATTTAAGTTAAGTATAGGAGATGTTCTTATACGTAAAACATATTACAAAATTGAAGATTATTTGGATGATAAAAATAGCCTGGATTTCAAAATCCTTCAAGACTGCGGTTTAATGATGTAAAATTGAAAATGTTTTAAAGATTGACCGCCGAGTTTCTTTCTGGTTCTTCTCGGTTAGAGCCACATTCCGAACCAGATGTAGCTTCATTAATCATATTGATCCTTGACGATTCAAAAGTGCTTGTAAGAGCTTATTTGAATAAAGATTATTTTGATTTAATTTGATTTGTTACGTAAATAGATAATTTAATTTTTTGGTAGATTGGTTAACCACATTAACTGTTCCGTGTTGTTTACTTTACTATATGTAGGCTGTAGGCTATACATACAGACACAGGCTGTCTTTTTATCTTGAATATTAACTCCCCTCCCCTCGAAAGTCTCTAATTCTACTAAACAGATTTTTGTACAGTTTTTACTTAAAGGTAGTGCAATTCCGGATGTTTATATCAATACTACATTGCGGTTTTATGTAAATTGTGTTAAAAATATCGCGCAGTTAAAAAAGCTTTAGTCGCGTGCGTTGCGTTAACCAACGGAGGTACACTAAAGTAATGTACTAGAGAATTGTAGATCTATAAAAATACTTCCAAAAAGTCTGCGACAGCATGTCTTTATCTCTTATGGATAACATAACTCACAATAACAGATTTAATTTTCAAAATTTAAATTGAATACACTGTTTGCGGTTTTATGTAAATTGTGTTAAAGAGGTCGCGCAGTTAAAAAAGCTTGCCTACTGGGAGCTAGCTGGGAGAAACCAACAGAGGCACACTTAAATAATGTACTAGAGAATTGTAGATCTATAAAATACTGCAAAAAAGTCCGGGACAGCATGTCTCTATCTCTTATGGTTAACTCACACAATAACAGGTTTTATGTTCAAAATTTTAATTCGTGCGTGCGTCGTGTAAACCATCACAGGTACACTTAAATAATGTACTAGAGAATTGTAGATCTATAAAAATACTACAAAAAAGTCCGGGACAGCATGTCTCTATCTCTTATGGTTAACTCACAATAACAGGTTTTATGTTCAAAATTTTAATTCGTGCGTGCGTCGTGTAAACCATCAGAGGTACACTTAAATAATGTACTAGAGAATTGTAGATCTATAAAAATACTTCCAAAAAGTCCGCGACAGCATGTCTCTATCTCTTATGATTAACTCACAATAACAGGTTTTATGTTCAAAATTTTAATTCGTGCGTGCGTCGTGTAAACCATCACAGGTACACTTAAATAATGTACTAGAGAATTGTAGATCTATAAAAATACTTCCAAAAAGTCCGCGACAGCATGTCTCTATCTCTTATGATTAACTCACAATAAAAGATTTTATGTTTACAATTTTAATTAAACACACAGATTATCACGCGGGCAGCTAGTATATTTATAATATCTTATATGATTTTAGGCAACCTCGACTATCATTTGTGGCCACGCGCTGCCGCCGTCGCCGAACGACTGTGGTCAGATATAGTTGCCAACTCTAGCGCTAATAAATTTGTGTACATGAGATTAGACACACATAGGTAAAATTTATATTATTATATTATTACCGCGTAGAATTTAATAATTTATAGAATAAGGCGTTACTTTGCGGAGATCCATAATACAAAACTTTTACATTTAGCATTAAAAATATATTGTATTTTACTTCATCGCGGATTATAGCAAAATGATTTTATTGTTACTTTTGTGTAGAACCTAAAACCTCTTTCCCAAAAATACACTAGAGTGATAATATTTTTGTTTAACTTCTTGGCAAGTAATTGATTAATTAAAGTGCAATGGTTAAGTACTTAGTGCACATTTAAAACTATATACTTGTATGTCTATACACTCCGTGTGGTAGCCGGCTGAGTAGAGTAGACCACCCTCTTTCTTACCGATGCGTCATAAAAGGCGACAAAGCTAAGTTGACCCGCCGTGTGGTATCCGGTTCAGTAGAATAGACCACCGTCATCTCTTACCGAGGTGTCGTAAAAGGCGACTAAGGTAGTTTGACCCACTGTGTGGTATCCGGTTGAGTACAGTAGACCACCCTGCTTGTTACTGATGTGTCATAAAAGGCCACTAAGATAAGTCGACCCGCCGTGTGGTATCCGATTGAGTTGAATAAACCATCATTTCTTACTGAGGTATCGTAAAATACGACTAAAAAATATTATTATTATTAGTAAAGAACTGTAGATCTACTAAAACACTATAAAAAAGTCCGCGACCCTACTTACCTAATTCTTGGAGTTTAGACAAATAAAAATTTTTAAAGCCATATTTAATTACTGTGAATTTAAGTTATATCAATCTATACGTTTAATACAAATATTTAAAATTAGCTGAATTTGATTGAGTTTAGAATTTAGCTGTTTTTGATTCTGATCTCCTCATATGGCTTTGTGACTTTGGGCAGGGTGACAGATTGTCGTAAGGAGTACATGCTAAAAACATGTTTCTCTTTTATTAATATCTATTAATTATTCATCCATTCGCCACGAGTACTGGGGCGCAAATAGTATTTCATATAACGTTATTACATAACTAATATCAGTGATTCTAACATTTTTTTAGCTAAATTAAGAGTCGTTCATGATTACATTATCACGTGACCTGTGTCAAATTTAAAATCAACAAAATTATAATACCGATTGTGTTATCAAATCAGAAGGTTATCTATTCTAACAAAAAAATCATCATCGAATAGAGTAGACAGTTGATACGCATTTGTGACGATGATGTTTCCAATTTATCACCAATCGGTGAAAGAAAACATTGCGAGGAAATCTACATATGTTTGAACAGTTTGTGGTATACAAAAGTAATAATAAAATTATTTTGATATAATCCACGATAAAGTAAAATAGAAAATATATATAATGCTAAATGTAAAGTAGTGTAGCGATAGCGGTATGGTTAGGTTAGCGGACTTGCGATCGAGTCGTGGGTTCGAATCCCAGCCATTATACTAGCGATGTAAATACACTCCTAACACAAGCAATATTTTAGTAAAATTGCTAGTAATAATAATTTTTACCTAATAATTTTTCTTTTTTTTTAAGTTCGGGCAACCAGGTACTTATTATACAATTTAGTTACCAGTTTAGGTCTTGGTTATTGCCCTTAGTTTTGGTTTCATTAGGACTTTGTCCTTCTATCAGTTAAAGAGCTAAACCTAAATGAACCGGTTAACAAACTAAATTCAGTCAGGGATCTTCCGACACGACTATATTTGATTTTCTCTAAAGTTGTAACCTTCATTCACGAAGAAGTATTATAAAGGCTTTTAGATTTTTTTCATAAAAGCTAACGTAAACTAAGATTTTATGTTTCTTAATAACGTTAACTAAGATTTTATGATTTTATATTTCTGTTATTTTACGGATTTTAGATTATTTTCATAAAAAGATAACGTAAACTAAGATTTTGTTTCTCGATAACGTAAACTAAGATTTTATGATTTTATGTTTCAGTTATTTTAAGGATTTAAGATTATTTACATAAAAAGCTAACGTAAACTAAGATTTTATATTTCTTGATGACGTAAAATAAGATTTTATTATTTTATGCTTCTGTTATTTTACGGATTTTAGATTATTTTCATAAAAAGCTAACGTAAACTAAGATTTTATGTTTCTCAATAACGTAAACTAAGATTTTATGATTTTATGTTTCTGTTATTTTACGGAATTTAGATTATTTACATAAAAAGCTAACGTAAACTAAGATTTTATGTTTCTCGATAACGTAAACTAAAATGTTATGATTTGATGTTTCTGTTATTTTAAGGATTTTAGATTATTTTCATAAAAAGCTAACGTAAACTAAGACTTTGTTTCTCAATAACGTAATCTAAGATTTTATGATTTTATGTTTCTGTTATTTTAAGGGTTTAAGATTATTTTCATAAAAGGCTAACGTAAACTAAGATTTTGTTTCTCGATGACGTAAAATAAGATTTTATTATTTTATGCTTCTTTTATTTTTTAGGATTATAGGTTATTTTCTGTTATTTTAAGGATTTTAGATTATTTACATAAAAAGCTAACTTAAACTAAGATTTTATGTTTCTCAGATATCGGATGCTGCTCAGAGGTGTGAAGGTCCAACCAATTTGGCCGGCTTGGTGCAGTCTTAATCCTAGCTCTTGCCTTGAAAAAGTGCATTAAATTTTTAACCATGTTTTATTGCTTTGTATTAAAAATAAACTATACACGCAACTTCGTTCCAGTAACGTCGTTACAATAATTAACGTTATTACGTTAATTTTCCTCAATTATGAAAAAAGTGAAAAATGCTGCTCCAATGCGGATTGGTAGGTTACATAATATATATCCTCAGAACTCTCTAGGGATATGCAGGTTTCCTCACGTTTTCCTTCAACAAAAATATTTGATAATTTGAAATATATAAATATAAATATAAATATATGGGACACTTACACACACGGTCATCCGTCCCCAAAGTAAGTAACTTAATACTTGTGTTATGGTAGACAGACAACTGGTGAATATATACTTATATATTTTTTAAATACATACTTAAATACAAATACACACCCAGGCTCAAAGACCGACAAATTCATTTTAAAGAAAATGTTGGTCCTCAGCGGGAATCGAACCCGCGACCCGTGGAGCCGAAGGCAGGGTCACTACCCACTGCTCCAATGAGCCAGTCAAGCCAAATATCATTAAAATGATTATAAGGTATTAATATATCTCCGGTATTTTGTCACTTATGTAAACACATTTATCATTATAAAAACATATTTTTAGTGACTATTATAAAAATTAGTACATAATGCACAGTATGTCACAAAGGATTGGCAAAAAGAAAATAAATTATTGAATGAATTTTTTTATTAAAAAATAACAATTAAATTAATTTTACATAATTTAAAACTAGAAAAGAACATCTACAAAAGTCCCACAAGGTTAGTTTCAATTCAAATATCTGGTTTTCAATTTTATGATTTTTGCAAACCTTATAAGCTTACTCTGGACTAGATTAATGCAATTTTAACGATTTTTTAAAACGATTCACTGATAAGTCCTCTGATATTAGTATAAGAGCCAACTATAAACAGGATGAGACCGAAGGTAAGGATAAAAAGGAATCGCCAGAACCTCCACTTCATAGCGCCAAGTCCAGGGTCTGTCCAATCGAGACAGAGCTCGATGAATGCTGGATAAATGAAGCCCATATTGGATATACAGAAGGAGCCGAGCTGCAAAATGATATTTAATTTAAATAGGGATCAGGAACACATTTGATTTTCCTGGTTTCTGCAATTTAAAATTCAAATTATTCTTTATTTGAGTTGGCTTTAAGTTCTGTTGAAATGTCAAATTGTAATAAAGCTACCACTAGTTCGGAAGTGATTTTTCTCTGCAAGAACCGAGAAAAACCAGCAAAATATTCAGTGGTCACTCCTTTAAAAAATGATTATTCAAATAATATATAATTATTCAAAATTAAAACAAAAAAGCTTACAGTTCTTGTAAATCTTTCCCTAAACCCATCATTCTACTGTTGGACATAAGTCTATTGATCTCTTTTCATTGAAATACGATCTAATTTGACCGAATGCGCCTTAGATTTGAATTTATCTACATACTAATAGTATATACCAACTTGTAATTTTTTTCAATCTACCAAAATAATGACAACACATAGTAGCATTTCACATATCAGATTCAGCAGTAAATCTCGCATGAATAAGCTCAGGATTAAACTCTTTATATTTCAAATTGTGATCTTGAGTGCAATGTAAGGAAATTGCTATTATCTTCTTTAGAGGACTAATGATGTTCAAGAAATTTATTTCGTTTTAACTTATATAATAAGTAAATATTCATACCACTCCTATAAATTTGGACACGTTGGGAAATGTAGTGGCCACGGCGGTGATACCACAAATAAAAAGCGTCCTGTACACCCGCTCCCAGAACCAGTATTTTCCAGGATCATAGCGCTTCTTGATGTAAAACCACATAAGGTCAAATGGAAACCAGAAGTTTAACGCGTACGTCACATAAATCATAATACCCAGTAAAACCTTGAGTCCGATTGGAAACCTAAAAATATAATAGTAACATTAAAGATAGTTAAATAAGTGAAGCAATTAAGATAGTTCGTACGACAGTTTCTATTAAATAAAAGGGAAAATTTGTGGGAACAATCGGTCTGCATATAAGAGATTAAAAATTAGAAAAACAATAATTTGATAATTGTATTATAAAGATCAGATCTAGTTCAATACGTAATATTAAAGGATAGAAGTCCATGAGGATACTAAACAATGAAAATTCTTCAATTTATATTTCCCTAGTTCTAAGAATTCAGAACAAAAGAGAGCATCACTTACGGTTCTAAAGGAAAATTAATTGTTACTGGTGATTTACTTTTCTCTCCAAATCCCCAGTAACCGAAGAATCCAATAGTCACTACAATGCTTACAACTATTGACATACCTGAAATGACAATATTAAAAATTAAATATTGTTTATTGTAATTTAAGTTAACTACTTTGGTGTCACTATTTGTCTTTATTAGAAAGTATATATAAATTATGTTGATAAAAGTGCCTTCATCGTCATCATTGCGTTCGACTCCACGTTCGATCACTGAATTTGGGGCTTTAGAATTTTACGATGCTAAATAAGATGAACTAAAATATAACCTCCAAATAGTGCAAGACCCATTTTTCTTGGCTCCTCCATATTATTTTCAATAGCCATGACAGCACCTAGACCTTCCATACTGAATATACATACACCCATAAATTCAAATAGACCAGCTACGGTTTTGAAAGCCGGCATATCCAAAGGACTTTGCTCTGACGTTTTGATGCAGTAGTACACAGTAGCGCATGCTACAGTAACTGAAAAGAAAACACCAAATTAGCTATTAAAATAAAAGAGAGAGTAGATTTAAAAGCAGAAGTTACAATAACATCGTCCTACACAAACTGTTAACAACCGCGGATTACAGCAAAATAATTTTATTGTAACTTCTTTACTATGAAATTACGAAAAATAACGCCCACTTCTATAAATCAATTAGATTCAAATGCTTAGATTCAAGACCTGTACAAACTAAGAAGGCTCCAGAGCTACAATAATAATATCGAAATCAGATAATGTTATGTTAGATGCTACAACAACTTGTGAATTAACTTTTAGGTTATTTTTAGTAACATTAAGTATAATAGAGTCTGATGACAAAAAACGTTAAAGCTTTTGGCTCCTAACAAAAACTGCTGTTAGATAGTTATAATTTTGAATTAGTGACTGGCTATACATGACAAAGTCTAGAGATGAAGATTAATAAAAAGAAAAAAGAAGACAAGAGGAATGTCTATAGAAAAGAAGTAGATTTAGAAAACAACACTTACATATAATAAAATCAGCAACAATTGAAAACGGCGCTAGATATTTCAAACTAGTGATCATACAGAGTAGAACACATGGGATGATCAGGCATAAAATATACACTCTTAAGGGTGGATTTCCTTCCATGCTTACTTCATTAGTCCCCTCTACAAGCTGTTTAATAGTTCTTGCCATCATAATCTGGTATACACAGCACGAGCCAAATAAGTTGAAGCATATTGTAAAATCCACTAAATACCTGCGCAAATCGTGTTATAAGATAAAAATATCATTGACGATTGAAGAAATTAAGAAACATATCAGGGACTTGATTTTAAACAGTTAGTCCAAGGTACGCAAAATTTTCTTAACTAAAAGACATAAAATAATAAATATATTATTAACTACTGGTTATTAACTAATGGTTAATATTATTTAATACTGGTTTACAGAGCCTTGCTCGGTAATTTTTACAAAATAAAAAAAGAAAAAAAAGTTGGGGATCGATTAAAGGTATTTACATTTCTCGAGACTGCCCGTTCCCCGAATTAGCTACGCAGACGACAGTTTATGGCAAAAATAGTGTATTATATTCGATATAAATATTAGTATTTTTTAATGCCCAAAAACAGGGATAAACTATTTTTTTTACATAAAAACTAGCTAGATTCTTCCCCAAAACCCTCTTTACATGCTGAATTTCAGGAAAATCGTTGGAGCCATTTCCGAGATTCAGAAAATATATTTATACAAGATTAACTCAATTAATAATATAGGCGAAGCCCCTTTGTAAGCTTAAGTCAATGCGTAATTAGTTTAAAGTACCTTACCTAAACGCTCTACTATACTTTCTCATGCTCTCAAACGGCCCGACCTCCAAGGTCGCCTCGGCTAAGTCCGGGTAACTCATTGCTGGTACTTGTACCCTGCCATACATTCTTTGCGCAGAATGTGCTATCATCTAAAATATATATAAGGTAAGTGCACTAGTATTTGACCATGTTACCGTTTACCGTTTTCTAAATTTTAATACTATTAAATTTTAAATATTAGCTGTGCGGTATCCGGTTGAATAGAATAGTACCACTCTCATTTCTTACCGAGGTGTCGTAAAATACGACTGAGGTAAGTTGACGTCAGGCAGGGGGCCGGTCGTAAAACGCAGCCAAAGCATGTTTATAACATGTTGTGCCGACCCCGCTTAGAGTGGGATAAGGACAGGAAGATGATGACTAAATTATAAATATTAAACAATGGGCTACAGTTCTGAGGTTTTGGGCAGTTGTTAATAGATGGCAACAGGTAATTACAAATTTATTTTATATTAGCTACAACAAACAAAACGCTTGTTATTTAAAATTTCATACGAAACGGACAACTACTAGTACATGGTCAATTACTAGTGCACTTACCTTATTACTTAATTAAGTGTTAGTAAGGGTAAGTTCCTGTTTGAAGTTAAAGTTAAATGTTAACCAAGAAACAAGTTAACAAAACAAGAAACCTTTGGAAGGAGTAAGTGATGGCTTGCAAATGTTATAGCTAAAAAATTTTAATAAAAGTTATTGTAGTTTAAGATTTTGAGTTTCGGGGTTAAAAAAAGGTGTTGAAAATGTGGCAATGAATTTATAAGTTACCAATGAAGTTTGTGGTTGTGGTACATGAAACAATATGTATACTATGCCTATATAAAGTCTTCTTTCTTCTCGAAAGAAGTATTGGCAGTTTTCTCACGTCTTTATATTCTCTACAGGTTTCGCGATGATTTACTTCACTATCTAGTGAATAATGAATTGTTTCAAAGAAATTCTTATGTCATGTAATGACATAAGTTTTTATAGATATCTCGAAACTTTCGAACTTATTAATGAGCTTGCTCAATCTTTATCTTCAACTTAGCCCCAAAAACACGTTTTCCCAGTATGTATTAACTACCTAAATATTCCTGCAAAATAAAAACATGGAGAGGCATATATCTAGCATTAAAATTCTTGACCTCGTATTATGGGACTAATTTAATTATCCAAGAAACTGATTTTACTTACATACATAGCGTAACTGATACAAAATCCAAAGATGATAGTGAGCACAAAGGATGTCCAAAGACCGCACATCTTGTAACTTTCGTGGATAGCCACGACACCGCCGCCGAGACAAGTCTTTGCCAAATTGCCGATGGTTTCTATTGTACTGGACAAAATTGAATAATTAAGTTCAAAAGTCGTAATATCAGGTATATGCTTGAATTTCTTAAATAAAAAGGACAATGGTATCTTCTCTCAAGCTTCTTTTTGTCAACTGATAGACATTCGCTGTAGGCAGGGTTCATCTTCAAAGGGTTTATTCAACCAAAAATCTTGCACTGCCTGGTTTCAGCGATTAGCTTTGTGGGATCTTTTGACTAACTAGGTATGCCAAGAGTGCAGATTCTAGTACAGAGTCACCAATCCAGAATTTTAGAACCCCAAAAAATATTATTTTTTTATGTACTTCATGCCCGTCTAAGACAAAAGTTTTTGCACTGTCTCGATCCAGCATTTTGCTGCCAATCGCTTTTTGAAATTTCCTGCCTACCAACGTTACGCTTTTCAATGAGGGGCCGCCACTACACTATTTTAGGACCCCCATGTATATTAGTTTTACGTATTTTGTGTCCGTCTAATGCCGATTAAGCTTCGTCCACAATGGTAATTTGGTAATTTTATTCAACCGATATCCTCGTTCCTGATTTATCCAAAAAAATACTCCAGACATACTTATATGTATTGTCAGCTGACCTTAAAAGTTTTTGATTAGCTTTGATACTCCAAATTTGTTATCCCTCCATCATGATTTATGGAACACATAAACGTAAGAAAATGATGATAATCATCAGAAATACATGACTTTTGTGTTTTAAGCTAAGCAACTCTTCTAAAGTAGAGATCAATTTTTGTACGTTGTAAGGTATCTCTTGTGTTGGTCAGTGACGACATACGGATCCGAAACGCTGACTATGATCCTCATAAGAAAGCTCAGAGTCGCTAAGTGGTCAATGGAACGAGCTATGCTTGGAGTATCTCTGTGTGATCAAAAACTTTTAAGGTCAGCATCGCCACTTCAGCTTCGCGACACGCTGAGCTGAAGTGGCGATGGGCAAGGCACATAGTCTGGAGGACCTATGGGCGTTGGGGTCTCGTAAGCCCCCCTAAGAGGTGGGCTGACGACCTCATAAAGTTCGCGGGGATCCTCTAGATTCAAGCGGTATAATAATATCCTGTGGCGTGGAGATCCCATGAAGATACCTATGTCCAGCAGTGGACGTCCATCGTTTGACAAAGAAGACGACAAAGGTATCTCTTAAAACTGATCAAAGTTATTTCTTACTTTGTCCTCTTTTTCGGTGGTCTGGCAGCTTTGAAGTCATAATTCCTCGCTGCTGCACCAGTCGCTTTGATCTCGAACTTATGGTGACCACGGTGTTGACGAGATTGGCCAAGGGTGGATGATAATCTCTAAGGATTTAAAGGAATGATTTTTAGTAAAGTATCGAACTGTTACTATCCCACTTGATACCATGTCCTTGCTATTGGCAGCGTGGTGGTGCACACAGGTCGTTTTAGTCGGTGCGAGTCCGACATAACCGCCGCCTGTCCCCGTCGGGCGGCGGTACCCATAAAGGGTTTTTTCCTGTATTAAAAAAAAATTACCCCACTGCTAATAGCAGTAGTACCTAAAAATATAAAAGTTTATTACCCAGTAGATATAAGTAATACTAAGGGTCGGATAGTTAACCGACAAATATACTAAGTAGCAGATAAATGTCTCTTAAAAGTGAACAAGTAAAAAAAAATCGCCGCCATTATGAAATAGGTATTTGCTATCCATTTGCTATCTTTTGGTCACATGATTTTCATCCCTCCTCATTACATGACCATACCAACTTAGTCTCGCACTTCTCATCTTTTCTGTAATGGGCGAAACTTTCAGACTTCCTCTAATATACTCATTGCGTATTCTATCAAGTTAAAACAAGTATTATGGTTCTTAAACACTTTGGCACGCAGCATATTTACGCAACACACATATACAACAAGTTTGAACCCGTGATTTCTTAGAAAGAGTCGCAAGATCTTACTGCTCAACTATCACAGCTAATTTTAATAGGCATAATATAAAGGAAATATAAAAAATGTTATAACAACCTTTAAACATCAAGTTATAAACAATATTCGATAGTCTTTTGACCTCACGTTTTGTCATATCACAAGATATTACGATAACTTATATATATACATTTAATATGACGTAACAAACGTTACAAAAAATACATTAACATAAGATAAAAGTACGTGAACATGTGGAACAGGCTGAACAAGTCTTGACCGATATAAAATAATAAAATTATAAATAACTAACTATATCGCGGATTATAGCCAAATAAAATATTTTGCTATAATCCATATATAAAATTATATGATTATGATATATAATATATCAATCATCATCCTCCTACCCTTATCCCACTCTAAGTGGGGTCGGCACAACATGCTATAAACATGCTGTCACATGATTTGGCTGCGTTTTTACGACCGGCCGCCTGCCTGACGTCAACTTACTGTAGTCGTATTTTACGACACCTCGGTAAAAAAGAGGGTAGTCTATTTTACTAAACCGGATACCACACGATGGGTCAACTTACCGTAGTCTAAATATTTTAACTTTAAGTTAGTAATTTTTTTTACTTTTTAAACTTTAACTAGTAACTTAGTCTAAATATTTTAACTTAAGTTTAAATATTTAAATTTAGTTGTAGCTTTATTAATCATATTGATCCTTGACGATTCAAAAGTGCTTGAAAGAGCTTATTTGAATATAGATTATTTTGATTTGAAACAGACTAACACTAGAAGAGACTACAAAAATTTTGGCCCTTGGCGGTAATCGAAGCTAATCGTGAAGCTAAAGCATTGTAACTACTGCGCCAATGGAGTATAGATTAATTCATTGCGCATTCCGGTGAAGGGAAACATTGTGTCCAAACCTGTTTCCAATATAAAATTAGTCAGCCGTATAAAGAATAAAGATATTTTAGATTGATATCAATCAATAACAATAGTAGATTATGATACTGTTGCATAATAAGGGTTCTTATAACACGAGTGTGTTTTATAGTTTCACACGAGTGTTATAAGACCAAGTTATGTACAGTGTCGTACACTACTTTATCTACTCTCATAATATAATACGTAAAACAATATTAATAAAAACCAATTTTTTTTAAATATTGAAAAGATTTTTAAATGTCAAACGTTAGCGCCAAGGCGCAAACATAATGCGCATGCGTATTGCGTCGCCGCGGACTCGTTCATTGAAACCTTTTTTTTTAAGGTAGAGGTTCAACCTCCTCGGTTCAGCTGGAGGTTAAATAGGTGTATCGCTGTGATTAAAAAGTTATATTATGATACAGGTGTCCATACAAGACCTGTATCGTAATAATACTTTATAATTTTTTATTTTTGGCCTGTACGTAATGTTTGTCAAGAATTTTGGTTTCAGTTTTATAATCTTTGTATTATAGTATCAGAGTAGATAAAAGTAATAATATAATTATTTTGCTATAAACCGCGATGAAGTAAAATAGAAAATAAACATAATGCTAAATGTAGAGTGGATCCGTTATAAATCCGAAATAAAATTAACAAATAATTATATTATAACTTTTTTATTATGCATCTCCGCAAAGTAACGCCTAATTCTAAAAATTATCAATCAATTATTTATAATACTTACGTTTTTTGAAATACTGCAAACTAACTCTAAGTGTGGTTGGTAAAACATGTTATAAACATGTTGTCACATGATTTGGCTTCGTATTTTGCAACCGACCTGCCTGAGATCAACTTACCTTAGCCATACTGTACGACACCTCAGTAAGACAGAGGGTGGTCTATTATACTCAACCGAATACCACACGGTGGGTCAACTTACCTTAGTCGTCTTTTACGACACCTCTGTAAGAAAAGAGGGTGGTCTATTCTACTCAGCCGTCTACCACACGGCATTAACCTTTCTATAAAATATGATTAATTATTAACACTTACGGAATCGTCCATGTTATAAGTTAAGAATTCAAATTTTTGATTATTAATTTTATCTGCTTAAATCAGAAACACATAAATAAAAGAAAATAATTCATAATTATTAAAAATTCAGATTAGTAATAAATTTATAAGTAAATAATTGAAAAATTGTAAATAATTGAGTAATCAGACAAATGCACAGTCAAAAAATTTGACATACTCGTAGTATAAACATATAAAAATAAATTATACAGATATTAAATACAATAAAAATCTCTTAAAATAATCCAAGAAGGTACAGTTTCTGATTTATTTAATGAAGATTATTTTTAAAAACACCTCAAATTTATAAAATAAATTCAATTAACAAATAATTGATAGTTAAAGAACTCAGATCCATAACGCAAATTCACAAACAAAACAATTTTGGTAATTTGTTTGTGATTTTTTTATTATATTTTTAGTTTAATAATTTTATTGATAAAAGTAACTATATTTAATAATTTGACGTGTTTTATTTAATATTTTTAATAAAATACTGCTTATTTTATTTACTTACAAATGAAATTTGGTTACAAGATTTCATCTGAAAGTTCTGGAAGCTTGCTCATACTGAAGTAGGGACGAGAGCCTAAAATATGAAAGCAAATGAGTGTCTATCTGTCTCTCTTTTTTATTTGTCATTAGACAAAGATGACTTATAAGAGTTTCATCTTCCCTGTCATTATTTATTATGACACTCTCACTTTTATTTTTCGATGACTTTTTTTTACGTTTCCGTTTGAATCGCTTACCTCAATATCTTCTATTAATAAATAATAGAATTAGGCGCTACTTTGCGGAGAACCATAATACAAAAGTAATAATAAAATTTTGATATAATCGTAATAATTAACTACCTTAACTATTAATCCTGTCTATATTAGCTATTTATCATGATGTTATTATTAGAAACTACCGTGATATAAACCGGCATATCTCTAGAGGAATGAGATAATATTATACTGTACAAACTAACATACAAACTCTTTTGTGCTAGACTTAAATAAAACACAAATAAATATATATAATTTTAATAAAACATCACAAGACATTAAAAACAACATATCAAAATAACTCAACATATTAACCATACAAAACAATAAAAATGTATAAATAATAACTATGTAGGAAATAATTTATTACAGCATAATCAATTTTATTGTTCACAACATTGAATTTATTTTTACATTAGTTATGTAACATAATTTATACCAGAATAGAAACTTTACATTTAATTATAGAATCATTTCATTTAAGGATTTTATGATAGTATAGAATAATTTCAAAATACAATATTATATTAAATAACGACTTAATAATAAATAAATTCTTGGAAATTTAAACATAAAATGCTGTGAATAATATTAAAATATTTAAATAATATTGAGATCAAATTTCTCTTTTATTAGTTTTCGTAATTACAGACTAAATATTAAATTCAATGCAAAAAAACCCAATTCCACATCAATTTTACAATAATTTATTAAAGTTTGCGGAATTCTCGTAGATAAAAGTAATAATATATTTATTTTGCTATAATCCTCTAAAATTTTTTGTTTAAAATCGTCATCGCGAATAACGGTTTACAGAAAATTAATTTTAATAATAGTTTTGGAATATAAAATAATACCTAATAAGAGTTTTTTTATTTACGTAAATATAAAAAGTTTTCTTTAAATTGTGTTACATTTTTTAAAGACATGAATGCATTTTTATAAACGTAAATATTAATATTAGTATTAGGATTAAGGAGTCTTTCCTTTTATATGTAAAACGCGATTTAAAAAAAAAATTGAAAGTAATAATAAATGTGCAAAGATATATAGATTTTTAGAATCCCACTGAAACATTAACTATTTCCTATGACTGCTTTGAATAAATTTCCAGTACCTAAAGTGCGCTTTTAGAATTTTAGTTTCAGACTTAAAATACTTCGCGGATAAGTTCCTTGGCATTAATATAGGTACCAACTATACACAATATGACTCCAAATATTGTTATCAACACGAACTTCCACAATCTCCATCTCAGGATACCTAAACCTGGGTCCTCCCAATCTAAGCACAGCTCAATAAATGCTGGAAATATGAACCCCATGTTAGACAAGCAGAAAGATCCAATCTGTAATGAAAACAATTCAGTTATATTACTAGCTATCATGCCGCGTGTTGCTGTGGCTCAGTCTGGATTCGAATTCCCCTCAAAACAGAACTTTCATCACTTTCAATTAAAAAAAAAGCTCTAATCGCCATTAAACTTTACAAGATCATCCGCTGGGAAATTTAGATTGTCTGAAAATTTCATTAAAATCGGTCCACCCGTTTCAGAGTCTATAAAGGACATATTATATCTATAAGGACAAACATTCATTTTTATATATTAAGATAACATTTATTATACATAAAAAAGAAACGCAATGTGGTATCCGGCTGAATAGAATAGTACCACCCTCATTTCTTACCGAGGTGTCGTAAAAAGCGACTAAATTAAGTTCCCGGTTAAGTATCCGGTTGGGTAAAATGGACCACCCTCTTTCTTACCGAGGCGTCGTAAAATACGAGTAAGGTAAGTCAGGCAGGCGGCCGGTCGTAAAATACGTAGCCAAATCATGTTTGTAACATGTTATGCGTACCCCACTTACAGTGGGATAAGGGCAGAAGGATGATGAGAATATACAATACACAAAAGCTGAAAACAAAAGACAGCAAGAAAGCGGAATATAATTCAATCGCCATCCAGTTTTGATCCGCATTCAAAAGTGCCATGTCCGAAAATTCCTATCCAACAAACAGACAAAAAACCAGATAATTAAAATGTAGTAAAAAATGACAACGAGCTCCACATATAGTATGTGTGTTGTAAATTTGTGTGTGACAAATTTAGAAAAAGATTAAACTGCGTTATTTGTTTTTTTATTAAATCAAAACACAGAACTTTTGAAATCTGGTTTAAAAAAAATGAAACTCAATTTTCCTCTATCACGAGTACATTAAAAATACCAACAAACCTTGCCACACAAGCTTCCCCCGCGAAGTTTTGTTTTTGTATATAATCATAATTAGATCATTTTTGCTAATCATTAAGTATTATGGAATTTTAGACAGTAAATATGACTAGAATCGTTTCAAGGTATACTTAAGTTAATCTACTGTATAAAAGATTCGACGAACCTTAGTATAAGTTAGGATAACGAAAATGAAACATCAAAATATATCTACTTTGAGGAGTAACTCCAAGCTTATCGGCAGTACATTTTACCTAATTAGCAAAGAAGTCCTTAAGGACCTCGTAAGGAGCTAGATCGTCGCAAGATCCATGGGGCACAAGATAGTGTGGCCGATATCCTTTCGAGAGACCTATGTCCAACAGAATAATCATCATTGATCCAATGCCAGCGAGTTGAAGAGCGAGAGGGACTAAAGTTATTCCCAATATTTACAAGCCATGTAAGCTCTGCAATACATCTAGTGAAGTTCTAGCAAGAATAAGTTCAAAAGGACTTATGTCAATGGAGGATTACTAGCTAAGAAGAAGAGAAGATATAAAGTCTCACCAATCCGATAAACTTGGTGACAGCTGGAAATATTACAGCGATTAATGTAATCGAAATCACGATTCCAGCTCTCCACACTCGTTCCCATATGTAATATTTGGATTCGTCATAACGCGGCTTGATATAGTACCAGACCAGGTCGAAAGGCACCCAGAAGTTCAATGCAAAGGTCACGTATATCATCACACCCATCATCACTTTTAAAGCGATTGGAAAACTGGAATATTAATATCATAATCAGTACAATGACAATAATATATTAAACTTCACAAAAATTGAATATTATTATTAGAATCAGTACAACCATACAATATTAAAATTCACAAAAATTGTATATTATTATTATAATCAGTACAACTTTACAATATGGGGTTTCACAAAAATTAAATATCACATCTGTAATTAATATAATCGCAGTACAAACTAAGAATCTAAAAAGTTTATAAATAGAATATTGATATTATAAACCCCTTACTATATATAGAACTTCTTAAAAATGTTTTATTACTACTGTAACTACTATTAAGATTTGATCTTTATAAATCAACGTAATCTGTAATATTATTACATAACAATTTCCAATCTTAAATTTCACGTTATTAGAAAATCACAATAATATTTCTATTAGGTATATAATTCAGTCAAACTGTAAAATTCTGGAATTAATAATATCGTAGTTTGAATTTCCCAAAAACTAGAGTATTATTAATATATCTAGTAAAAACCGAATACACTTTACAAAAGTGTAATATTAAATTGTACTAAGTACAATTAACGCCATCTAGTTAAGTGAAACATAACTATTAACTAAGAATCATTTGTATAATATTGAGCTTCATATAAATGAAATATTATGACTGTATTCAGGGCGATCAAGGTCGAATCTTTTATTATACATAATTGAATTATTATTGAAACTATTATACATAATATAATACATAAAAACTATAATGAGCTCAATCTTAAACTTCACAACGTGAATATTTTTATTATACCTAATTATTATAATTACGGTAAAGTCTTAAATTTTACAATACTGGAATATTATAATTAGTACACTCGCGGTCGAATTTAAGCATTTTCAAAACTAGAATAATATAATAAGTGAAACACGCAAATAGCTTTGACCAATCAAACGAACAATCGACCGGTCTATCGAACATTTGACTTTTAATCTGGCATTACCAAAAAAACCTATATTATAAAGCAGAGAGGACTTGTCAAATCGCATTGATAAAACAGTTTGTTACACGTGCAGTGTCTTTATTACAAGGCGAATATTATATCTATTGTTATAGTCTTTAATATTATAAACTTGTTGAACATTATTATGTTATATATGATTAATTTGTCACTTACGGCTCCAATGGAAAGTTCAGTGTGACTGGCGACTTCGATTTTTCTCCGAAACCCCAGTAGCCGAAATAACCGACGCACATTACTATACTGACTACAATGGACATGCCTTTAAAGGAAAAAAAATCAAACGGTTAATATATAAAACCTTCTAACTGGTTCTCTTTTACATGTTCAAATCACAGAGCATAGATTTGAGACAAATCAAAAGTCTTAAAGGAATAAGGCTATCTCATTTTTTTTAATTTTGTGCTAATTTGCAGTTTTTATCCCATCTTCTAGTCGGCCCCTTAAGATTCGGTTTGTGATTTTTATTATGAGTAGAGATATTGATATTAAGATAAGATATTTTGTTGGGGATTCTATCTCCTGATAATGCTTCGTTTACGTGGTAGTGAATGTGTGCAGTGCTTGTTAAATGTATTGGTGGTGGTGTAGTGAATGCGTTTAACGAATCCCGCATACATAAGGTATAAAATTGAGCATCAAGTATAGAATTTACTTGACTTGGGCATTACAGTAAAATAATCTATTATTTCTTGTATTTTTGGTTGTTTATAATATTATGCCGCTTGTCAGAGATAATTAAATCAGCATCAATTGCATTTGAATCAGTTTTAAAAATTTACCAAAATATATATTTATACTAATTCCAAGTGGTAACCATAATTTTTGTCTAGTGGACTTAGGTGTAAAATATTTCTATTATTAAAACGCAGCAGACAGAGTAATTGGACCGGCTTTCGCATTTGCAGATTTCTATATTTAAAATTCATAATAATCACCTCCAGCTAAAACAATCAATATTTTCCTCGGATCCTCCATAGAGTTCTCTATCGCCAAAGTAACACCTACACCTTCCATGCTGAACACGCACACTCCCATAAACTCAAAAAGCCCAGGAACAGTTTTGAATATAGCAAACTCAAAAGGGCTCTGCGTTGCAGTTTTAATTGCATAGTAAACTGTCGATCCGGCCACAATTACTGAAAATAATGTTGTCTATTATAAAACAAATATTGTAAAAATCATAATAATAACAAATTCATTAATTAAGTCCTATTAAAACTCAAATTATTCTATGTCCATTTATATTATAGCAACGACAAATAAATTATTTGCATTGCTTTTGTAAATTTTGTAGCTGCTTTGAACATTTGCACCTACCGAAACGAGCTAGCAAGAAACTCGGCACTCGGAATTTTCTTCATTGCTAACTCATTCGAAATATATAATAATTAAGTCCAAACATATAGCATTTCTGCATTCACAAATTGTCTATCTATAAGCATGTTTTGATAAGTTACTTTAAACCTACAGAATGACAAAGTTATTTGAGGAATATTTAACGTCAAATCTAATACTAAAATCAACAAATAATTTACGTATTTTTGTAAGGCGCAAAGTGGAAACCGATAACTTATGTCTGCTTCTAGTTAGTCTATTGTGTACATTAAGAATTATTATATAAAGCTTTGTATTGACAGGTAAATTCAATGTTTTCTCAGAACAGACAACAATTTCTATCAACTCAGCTCCAAGGTAATGATGCGACTTAGAATTATTAATAGCAAATAGCTTTATAGTAGTTACAAGGTTTGTTAAATTAGAGTACAAGTTTATGGTTAAGAAGGAAAGTATGTAGAATGCCGTAACTTTATAAAATATATAACCAGTCCAATGTACACGCAATAAGGATGTTGTAAATGTTTCTCAGTTCCTTTTCCTCTATTCTTAGACATAGGTATAGTAGTTTTTACATCATAAGATTTTAGATTAGTCTGAATCCCTCCACGACCTTCTTGATTTAGTCTGTGTATATTGGGGGCTTAGCAGCATCTTTTAGCAAAGCTGTCTATTACAATCTGTTGATCCCCTACATTTTTTTGCCCCGCATTCTAAAAACTTTACCTGGGTGGTCGCTTTCCAAATTTACATACATGACTCTTATAAGAATCTATATTTTTGTTATGTTAATTTATATTTTGAAGCTCACAATCTGCTTTTGCTCTGCTTCTAGTTTTCTTTAATAATCACTAGCAACAAGCACTATTAATTGTCTTTGCTCTTCAGACACTGAAGGATCTTTGACAATCTTAATAATAATCTGGGCGCGCCCCAGCCTAGTTTATTTGAACTAAAATTAAGCCAATAAGCTTTTTCTTCATAAAACCAGCTTTGCAAGACCGTACTCTACAAGGTATACGTATCCGGCTACAATTTCGAGAGCTGAGTTTCAACGATTACCAGTGAAAGCTAGTGTATTAGACATTTAATTAATTCTACTGATTACGCTACTCTGTTAAGGTCATAAAGATTTGTGTTCAGGTCTTTCAGATCTTTCACCACGATTATATATTAATTTCAATATAAGAAACAAGCAATTGCTAAGTTCCTTTTCCGTTTAGTGAGTATACACTAAAACTAATAATAATTTACACTAAAATGTACGATAAAATGTACGCTAAATGTATGATAAAACAGTCTTAATATCAAAATACACTTACAAATAATAATATCGGCGACAATTGAAAAAGGAGCAAGGTACTTCAGCGTTGTTATCATGCACAGAAGGACGCAAGGTATCAAAAGAGATGCCACCAGCAACCTCAAAGAAGGATGACCGCCCGTTGTAATCTCATCCGTGCCCTCAATCAACTGTTTCATCGTGCGAGCTATCATAATCTGGTAGACGCAGCACGATCCGAATAAGTCTAAACATATGGTCAAATCCACAGCGTACCTTGTAATAAAATTATATTCTTAATTGTTGGTTAGATCCAAGAAGAAGCCAGACCTAATTGTCTATCATCATCATTATACTCCTGCCCTTATCTCACTCCAAGTGGGGTCGGCAAAACATGTTGTCACATGATTTGGGTGTATATTACGACCGGCCGCCTGCCTGATGTCGACTTACCTTATTTGTATTTTACGCGGTTAGAAAGAGGGTGGTCAATAGCCCACCGTAGACCCATGTGGTATCCGATTGAGTAGAATGCTACTCAATTAGATACCACACGGCGGGCCATATTACCTTAGTCGCCTTTTACGACACCTCGATATGAAATAAAGGTGGCCTATTCTTCTCAGCCAGATACCACACGGCTAACCCATATCAGAATGGCGGCTCGATATTCCAAAGAGAACTAAAATCTTCGTTTAGCTGTTAATTCAGTACCTGGTTGACCGAGCCTTGGTCGGTAATTTTTTACGAAATAAAAAAAGTAACGTAAAAAAAATTAAATTATTGGAATATATAGACAATTGGAATTGTTTTCCAATTATCTATATATTCCAATATTCTAAAAGGAGGCCTTACCTACTCGCACGTCGGTCTTAATTGTTGGTGAGATGTAAACAGAAGCAGAACCCAATATTCCCAAAGCAACCCTTACTTGGCACGTTCGCACTGAGATTTAGTAATTCGATTCAATCGTTCAAGCATTATGAATTGACGGTTAACGTTATGCCAGACCAAATATGGCTCAACTAGTGTCAAGGGGTTACAATAAATTCAACGGCAATATCTTATGTTATATGGTACATAGAACCGATAGACGTTGGCGTCCTATAGTGCTGGAATAGGGACACTGCACCAGAAAACACAGAATTTGTAGACCCCCTTCAAGATGAATTGCCACTCAAAAAGTTGCAGGCGGCCTCTAGATCTTAGCAGCACAAGATAATGTGATGTTTAGATTCATTAAAAAGACCTATATTCAGCAGAGCACATCTATCAATTTTATTGGAAGACGAAGATCTTGTGTTAGTATTCTTCCAACGGATTTGTTCACACCCAATTAATATCAACTACGTGACTTGCATTCTCGAAGCCTCCAACAAAAGTTAAATGATAATTTATAAATACTGTTCTATTAGTGTGTTAAGGGAATTTTAAGTCCTTTCTACCCTTTTTTTACAGCGGGGAAATACTTCTACAAGATACCTAAACTCTTAGATCCAGTTATGTGGGATTCCTACCAATTAAAACTCCCTCGATGGTTAGAGTTCACACTAGCAGAGAGTTTTTGGAATCTGTGACGAACTGCAGTGGTACAAGCGGAGCCTTTCTAGCCTAAGTTTTCAATCGCTTCTGAACACTTTGAACTGTAGATAATCAGCTAACTAACAACTAATATGAAACATGTTTGAGCGTTAATAGTATCAAATGCCTTTAATTTTAATACGCAATGAAATCAGAATTAAATTGAATTGAAATTTATAGTATATATATATAGTAAGTATATTAGGGGAAGTATAATATAGTAAGTATATTAGGGGAAGTATGATAGTTGCGCCCATTACAGAAAAGATGAGAAGTGCGAGATTTAGTTGGTATGGTCATGTAATGAGGAGGGATGAAAATCATGTGACCAAAAGAGTTTTAAATATGAATGTGGATGGATGTGTACGACTACGGGGAGGCCGAAAAAAAGACGGATGGATTGTGTGAAAAATGATATACATATTAAGGAAGTGAGACTAGAGTTGACGAATGATAGAGGAGAATGGAAGAAGAAGACATATTGTGCCGACCCCACTTAGAGTGGGATAAGGGTAAGAGACTGATGATAATGATGATTACAATTTCGATATGAATTTCATTTACCTAAAGGCTTTGCTGTAGCGTTTCATTGATGAAAACGGCCCTGTCTCCAGAACAGCCTCAGCTAAGTCAGGATACGACATCTGAGGCACTTGAAGCCTTCCGTACAGCCTCTGAGCTGATCTGGCTAGAATCTACAAAAGCAATGTCTCTTCAATGTACAGAAACGAACGTCTTATTATATAACTGCGTGATACAATAAGGCAGCCTTATCGATCCCCTTAGCTTAGGCAGCCTTAGGCAGCCTTATCGATCACCACCTTATCGATATCGTCCAGGCAATCTTTGGGCTAGGGAGCTTATTAACTTAAGGAATAATGTAGTTGGTACCCTTAAATTTTTTTCACGACTACAGCGTTTAAGTACCTTTAATAATGCAATGTATTTTAGCCTGTTTTCTTAAGAAAAAGTTATTATTTTATCTAAGTGTCAACCCGGTGCAAAAGTTAACTGTGCCAAATTTCGTTAATATTCCAGTGGATTACCCGTAAAAGTGTAAAGACTTACAGGTATACGGACGGACTCATTTTCGCATATATAATATTAGTATGGACTTTAAGAGGACATCTGAAAGTTGCGCCAATTATAAAAAAGATGATAAGTGCAAGATTAACATGGTACGCACATATAATGGAGGTGGGATGAAAATCATGTAACCAAACGAGTGTTTAATATGAAACATTATCCTCCAGCCCTTATCCCTCCCTATGTGGGGTCGGAACAACATGTTATAAACATGTTGTCGGAAAGGTATTTTAAGAACAGCTGTCTGTCTTATGTCAATTTACCTTAGTCACCTTTTACGACACCTCAGTAAGTAAGTAACGCTGCGAGTTTTTAATATGAATATGAGACTAGAGAGTACAATAGACCATCCTATTTCTTACCGAGGTGTTATAAAAGGTGACTAAGGTTAGTTTACCTACCGTGTGGTATACGTTTGAGTAGAATAGCCCATCCTATTTCTTACCGAGATGTCGTAAAATATGGCTAATGTTAGTTGACGTCAGGCAGGCGGCCGGTCGTAAAACACGTAGCTAAAACACGCTGTGCTGACTCCACTTAGAGTGGGATAAGGCCAGGAGGATGATAAAGGGCAGGAGAATGATGATAAATTAGTATGCCTTAATTCCCGAAGCAAAGTGAACGTTTGCAGGATATCGATGACTATGGGAATGGTGGAACTTAAAAAAACCATGACAATCTCCGGCTTGCTACGTGATTCCGCGAATTGCGAAATCTATGGTAATATTAAACGGCCAAAATCAAAGGGGCCAATTAACATCCTATTGCGTTATCGTTGAAGCCAAAGCGAGTCCGTTTTTTGTTACATTTTGTTTTGACTGATGCAATTTATAGGAAATATTAGATCAGATATTTGAAAAAAAGATATCGCAATCTCGATAAAGTTATTCATTACTTATTATTTAAATATGTATATAAGACGCTTGCAAAATTCCTTGCGATTATAATAGGGGTTCACATATAGAAAACCGTTCCTAAACATTACTATATATTAAAACTAAGTTCCCGACCGCGTTTGTTTGTCTTACTGTATGTATGTACGCGATAAACTCAGAAACAACGTAATGGATTTCCATTTATGTTTCAACAATACATAAAGTCATTCACGAGAAAGGTTTTTGTGTATAATTTGTAAAGGTTTTATTTAAATTAGTTAAAATATGATTGTTCAAAAGTCGGAAGTCAAGTAACCTTTAATTAAAAACGTTGTCTTATCCTTTTGTGAAATAACAAAGCAATGTAAGGTGGGAATATTTGTCTTTTTTAGGTCTACATAAAAACTTTAAAACTTAAAAAAAGTTTTTGTACCTATTGAAAGCTTATAAACAATAGTGACGTAAAACTTAAAACTTAAGGTTCCAAAATATTATGATTTTAAGTTGAAAACAGAGAGAGTTAGGGCAAGTCAAGGCCGGGTTGGCTAGTCAGATTAAAATTGAAACATTTTATGTTTGTTTATTTATCGCGAATTCACTTAGTTTTAATAAAAAATTTAAGAAAAAATCTATTTATTGCTCAATACATGTTGTGCTCAAACATGTTATAAACTTGCTGCCACATGATTTGGCTGCGTTTTTACGACCGACCGCCTGCCTGACGTCAATTTACCTTAGTCGTATTTTACGACAACCCGGTAAGAAAGAGGTGATGATTTTTTTAATTTTAAAATAATTGTTAACTTAAAAATTGATTGGAGGTAAAATTGAAAAAGACCTAATCTAATGAAAAACGAAATACGTATACTGCGTCCATCATATTATCAGTCTTTTGACAGCTCACGCTCATTAAGTTTTGTATTGCTTACGTACAAATATCATACAAATAATATTTGTACTTTATGGATGGGTACCGCCCACTTAGTGATGTCACACATAATGGTTTCTACGATTATGCCACAGATTAAAAATAATCGGTAGAAATCGATGTTACGAGTATTAAAAGACATTTAATAACATTATATAAAGTTTTACTTTCTTCTTAGTTAATACGTGAATACAAATAAAACAATCAGGATATTTTAATTTATTTTATTAGCACGAGTCGTCGGAATGATAATCAACACTAGACTCCTCCGATGAGGAGTCTTCAGTAGCAGTTATTATTAGCTCTTGTGTAGATAATATATTATCAAACGCAATATCACGTTTCCAATCAGAGAATATTACTCTTTTAGTTCTTTCCACCACACTTGCCCAGTTCTCGGCCGTTACGTGGGTGCAAGCATTTTTTAGCAATTGCAACATTTTATTCGCTGTGAATGGGGGGCTTGTATTGCATCTCGCAGCATGCCCTTTTACTTGTGCCCATATAAGTTCTATTGCGTTGTACTGGCAGTGGTATGGAGGAATCCGAAGAACAGTATGGCCATATTCTGCTGCCATTTCATTGATTACATAGCGTTTTGCTCTCTTTTTGGTTTTTAATATTTTTATTAATTCAACTTTTAACATTGAGTCGTCCACATTTTCTCCATTGTCCCGAAGCCAATTAATTATTTCATGCTTTTTATTAGCCTGTGTTGGCATTTTGTCAATTTGACGGGAGTGGTAGGGCGCATTATCAATAAAAATTATTGATGGTTCTTCCAATGAAATGAGCATTTTTTTGAACCACTCTTCATACACATTTGCATTCATCTCTTCGTGGTAGTCATTTGATTTCTTCGATTTAAATGCCAACAGTGCGTCTTGTACAAATCCTTTTGCTGTACCTGCATGGCAAATGATTAGGCGCTCACCTTTTCCCATTGGTACTGAGGAAGTGGAATCAGCAGTATCATCAGTCCAGAAACGAGATAGTGTGTGGTTAGCGTTGAGCCATGTTTCATCCGTGAAAACAATATTTGCCCAATCTTGTATTTTCTTTGCCTCTCTTAAAAAATCACAACGTGCTATAGCTATATCTGTGCGTTCCATTAATAATTTTCTTTTATTTAACTTTTTATATGAAAAGCCAATTGTGTTCAAAACTTTGACCAAAGAAGATTTTTCACCATGAAATAGACCACTTCTTTTCAAAGAAACAATAAGTTTTCTCAAAGGTGGAATTTCTTTTCTCAAGTAGTAATCTAGTTTACGTAGGTTATCATTAATCGAATTACTTAGGTACGTAATTCGATTAATGATAGTAGGTACTATAATCGGAATGGTATCGCATACGAGAATCTTTAGGACATCACTATCGTCAATCTGTCAAAAGATGGTTAATATAATGGACAGTGTATAGTCCACGCTTGCTCATGAAATATATCATGACGTGTGATAGGAGAGAACATTAGAGGAAAATATGTTATGCCAATTGCAATAGGATAAGGATAGGCGAGAGAGGCGTATGAGGCGTAGGCGTATGCTTCGTATACCATGGATAGCCAAGCGTACGAACAAATCTATCCTGGACCAACTGCGTATACGGACTCGGCTATCTACCATCTGCTACCAAAGGATCCTCGGTTACTTTGGTTACATCGCCCGTCTTCAACCTTGACAAGTTGGTTTTTGTGTGCAAGGTGGAAGTAAAAAGACCTTGCGGGCGATCACCTACCCGTTGGTGTGACCAAATATCCACCCTTACTGGTACTGTCTATTGCCCTGAGGGATGCTGAATGCCGGACTCAATGGGAAAAGTTAATTGAAAAAGTCGCAACGGACTTTCAGCGACACGACCTTCAGCAATGAAGTTAAAGACTGAGAAGAGGAGAGAGATCATACTCACATACATGCAGTAGCTTATAGCAATGCCCAACACCACGGTCAGCACCACAGATGTCCACAAACCGCACTGTTTGTACGACTCGTGTATAGCGACCACGCCTCCACCGAGGCAGCTCTTGACTAGATGCCCTATTGACTCCACTACACTGGAAATTTAAAAAACATCAGTCTATATATTTAAGTTCCGTAAGAAGTCCTACTGATGGGAGCCTAATGTACCTAACTTCTCATTCGATACATTGGGACAACGGTTAAGGATCAGTGAACCATCAAGGTTCTTCGTTCGAGCCATCGAGTGTGTAGTATGGGCAGATTTCATCGAATGAGAAGTATGAACTGTTGTCTTCCATTTTCCCATAACCACAAGGGATTCTACGAATGCATCTTCTGTTGTTTTGTCATTGGATTCGTGACAATTAAAATAAAAGTGAGAAAGAGAATAAGAGAAGATCTATGGACAATTGAACTTTGATTTCGACTAGGAGGCATGTGACCTAAAAATATTGTTGAAAGCTGCTGGACACAAGCGACCAAAGATCGTGTAGCATTCATTACTTAAAAGGACGAAATTGAATAATTTATAGAAGTAGGCGTTATTTTGAGGAGATCCATAATACAAGTAATTATAAAATTATTTTGCTTTAATCCACAAAGCGAGGAAAGTCGTAAGCTTTGCGATTTCGTCGTGGAGTCTATCTCCAGATGATTCTTCGGTTGCGGGGTGAAACGATTGCGTTTGTGATGGTGAATGTGTGTAGTGCTTGTGTATTGTGGTAGCGGTGGTGAAGGTTTGTGCATGTTTTTTTACGAATCCTGCACGTATCAGGTAAGAAAGCAGATTGTCCACTCTACATTTAGCATTATATATAGTTTCTATTTTACTTCACTACATTATAAAATAATTAAAATACATTGATTGAAAAAAAAAATATTACTACTTTTATATGCAAAATAATTTTATTATTACTTTTGGATGAATTGAAGATGATTGTGAATTTCACATGCTCGGGAAAAACCTGAGCTTGAAATAGACCTAAGTAAACGGGTATTTACATCGACTTATGTGCATTGATTATTGTAAATTTTTATAAATTAGAAGGCTACTAACCTAGTTCTTTTGCCGGGAGGTCTGGCTCCTATAAAGTCATAATTCTTAGCCGCTTCGCCAGTCGCTTTAATTTCATATTTGTGTCGACTGCGATGGCGCGTAGTTTGTCGAGACGCTTGTCCAGTCTTTAATTAATCAAAAGACATACTTTAAACAATTAGGCGTTACTTTGCGGAGATTCATAATACAAAAGTATTTATAATATAATATGCTATAATCTGCGATTAATTTCATTTTCATATCTTCATCGCGGATTATAGAAAACAATTTTATTATTACTTTTGCAAGAGACATAAATTAACTTTATAATGAAGTGTGTAAATTTAAAAAAAACAGTGTTCAACGGAGGCAAATTCGAAAAATATGTTTCCTGTGATCTATATATATGACTAGCTTTCAATTCAATTATCAAGACTAGCTTTTACCAGCAACTTCGTTCGCGTGGACTGTTGTCACGTGATAGGTCGATAATAGATGACGCTTTTCAATGTCATCCTATTCCTGTAGAATTAACAGCATTTCTATAACCTGTATGTTGCCCTGGTGTTTAAGGAATAATTGCGCCAAATTTCATCGCTATTGGTTCAGCGGATTCGTCGTGAAAGGGTAACAAACACACATCCATACTCACAAACTTTCGCATTTATAATATTATTAGGATAGGTTATATTATACTCCCTAAACCTGGCCAATGACTATAGACGTTGATGCTTATGAGCATTCTTTGATTTAAAGTGATTGATGTGGGTTGAGCTAATGCATATCCTATTTTATGGGCAACTGAACCTAAACTTTCCTAATTAAGATTACATTTAAAAAAAGGTTATTTTAGATGAATTTTTTGACGTATTCTCAATATGTGCTTAACAAAAAGGTAATTTTAAATGATTTTTTGACAAATTTTTGAAGTAATTATGTGCTCATTCATTTTAGTGAATATTAGGGTGAAGCATTTTAATTTGTCACATGAAATGATGGCTGTATCTAAGAAGAATCTATACTAATATATAAAACTGAAGAGTTTGTTTGTTTGTTTGACTGTGAACGCGCTAATCTCAGGAACTACTGGACCGATTTGAAAAATTCTTTCAGTGTAAGATAGTCCATTTATCGAGAAAGGTATCACGCTAATATCACGCGTACGCTCTGTAAACGGTGATAGTTATTCAAAAACCATGTATTACAAAATTGTTCCCCTCTAAAAGTTCTAAATAAAAGTCCGTGAAAGCATATGTCTAGCTTTTAAGGTTAACCCACTTTAACCATTTTTATGATTATCAAAATACTATATTACGGTTCTAATCTTTCCACGCGGGCGGAGCCGCTGTAGTTAGTTAGGCTAGTATTATATAATCGTCGATTAAGGTATTTTTATATTGTAATACTATTAAAATACTTACTTGAGTTAGTTGTGTACTAATATCAGCATTGGAGACTCGGTTTTGATCCTAACAGAAAGATAAAAACTGTTCAATGATTTACTTTTGATCTAAAAAATTTAATTGAACAATCGCTGGGAAACTTACTTCAGAGACCTATGCTGTCCGAAACATATATAGTTTAAAAGTAAGTAAATAACGGCCTGTTACTATCCCACTGCTGGGCATAGACCTCCTCTTTCCGCTTATGGAGAAAAGATTTAGAGCAACACCTACCACGCTGCTCCAATGCGGATTGGTAGGTTACACATATCCCCAGAATTCTCTAGAGATATGCAGGTTTCCTCACGACGTTTTCCTTCACCGAAAAGCGTGTGATAAATTGCAATTATCAATTAGACACATAAGTTTAATAAAAAAACTCATTGGGCTATCACAGCTTTAAGACGGTTTACAGGCGTTGAAATAGCAAAACTTGTTTATTATGCTTACTTCCATAGTATTATTATGTCTTATGGAATATTGTTAAGGAGTAAATGCGACTAGAGAAAATAAATTTGTATTACAAAAAAGAGCCATACGTGGCGTGGCGTAATTTAAGTCCGTGTGATTCCCTGCGAGAGAAGTTTAAGGAAATAGGTATTCTTACATTTGCTTCGCAGTATATTTTAAGCAATTTTCAGTAATCTTTTGCACGAAAGGTATTGCAAATTAAAGAAACTATGACTAGATACAGCTATAACTACTGTAAATAAGTAATCTTTAATATTTAAATGAGTTAATCATGTATGTATATATAGGTATATTTTCGGAATCTCGGAAACGGCTCCAACGATTCTCCTGAAATTCAGCATGTAGAGGTAGTTTTGGCGGAGAAAAATCGATCTAGTTAGGTTTTATACAAAAAAAAAATCGTTATATCCCCGTTTTTGGCATTAAAAATACTAAAATTTATATTGAATATAAAACACTATTTTTGCCATAAACTGTCAAGTCAGCGTAGCTTATTAGGGGAACGGGCGGTCTCGAGAAATGTAAATACCTAGGATCGATCCCCAACTATCTAATTATTTTTTTTTTTTTTGAAGTTTGTTTTTTTTTATTTTGTAAAATATTACCGAGCAAGATTTGGTCAACCAGGTACTTTAAGTTAAGTCCAGTTAATTCAGCAAATTCTATAAATAAATAAATATATGGGACGCCCGTCCCCAAAGTAAGTAACTTAATACTTGTGTTATGGGTGAGAGACAACTGGTGAATATATACATACAAAATTTTTAAATACATAACAAAAAGTAAGTAGCGGCCTGTTACTATCCCACTGCTGAGAATAGGCCTCTTCTCTCCGTTTTTGGAGAGAAGGTTTGGAGCTTAGACCTACCACGCTGCTCCAATGCGGATTGGTAGGTTACACATATCTCCAGAATTCTCTAGAGATATGCAGGTTTCCTCACGATGTTTTCATTCACCGAAAAGCGTGTATTTGTAATTAAATACATACTTAATTACAAATATACACCCAGGCTCGAAGAGCCAACAAATTCTTTCATAGAAAATGTTGGCCCTCGGCGGGAATCGAACTCGTGCTAACGGGCCAGTCAAAAAAAATTTTTTTTTATTCCGATATTGGCTACTAACCTCATCCTGTCTTCCAACCTGAAACAGAGCAGAAATATTTAGAATTCTAATATTATATATATATTTCTTCAGGATGCTACGCCGTGTGGTATCCGGTTGAGTAGAATAGACCAATCTCATTTCTTACCTTATTTAAATTATCTTAAAATTAATTAAAATCATTACTTCCATATTATGGTATATGCGTACTATTGCGCATAGCCGTGTGGTATCCGGCTAAATAGAATAGTACCACCCTCATTTCTTACCGAGGTGTCGTAAAAGAAACATAATTAGGTCGACCCGCCGTGTGGTATCCGACTGAGAAAAAAAGATCAATCTCATTTTTTAAAATTAATTAAAATCATCATTTTTTTCGTATTATGGTATATGCTAAAGTATTGCGCATAGCCATGTAGTATCCGGCTGAGTAAAATAGACCACCCTCATTTCTTACCGAGGTGTCGTAAAAGAAACATAAGTAAGTCGGCCCACCATGTGGTATCCGGCTGAGTAGAATAAACCAACCTCATTTCTTACCGGTGTGTCGTAAAAGGCAACTAAGGTAAGTTGACCCGCCGTGTGGTATCCGGTTTAGTAGCAGACCACCCTCTTTAATAACCAGGTTTCGTAAAAGGTGATTAAGGTAAGTTGACGCCAGGCAGCGACCGGTCAAAAAATATCTAGCCAGATGTTATAATGTGTTGTGCCATGTGCAATTTATTGTACAGAACCCACTTAGAGTGGGATAACGGAATAATCACGATACGTGCATATAATAACGATTTTCAAATGAATTATATTAACCATACATACAAATACTATTTTTTTTTACTTACAGGTGTTCCAACCATTTGAATTTCCTATATGTAGAACTAAATAACGATATAATTGTGTAAAGTAAAAATTTTCAAAAATACTGGAAATAAATTTGATATATTTCAGATAAGACAGTGTTGATGTTTGAATTGACAGCAGTGAATTAAGAAGATAATCCTTTTGTAGTGAGATCTCTTTGTTAGAGTAAAATACATAGTAAAATTAGTTCATGGCTATACAAATCATGCCCACGTGGAATGGTCCTAAGAATTCTAGCAGCGTTTCCGCACTGAATCGCTAAACTGATTCTTTGTGCGAAAAAGGAGCCAGCCCTCTTGTCACCTGAAGAGGTAATTAACTGAGGTGTTAAAACGAATAAAAAAAATTTGCACTTTAACTCCATTGCTCTAGGGTAACAACTGCGAACGGCACAAATATATAACTCTCGATGAGAGATGCATACTTCCGCCGTTTGCCGGTTTCGGCCATTTCCGCCGCAGCTCCAGGTCTTGACGCTGTTTCCCTGATATGAGACGAGGCTAACGTATCAACGCATGCGTCCCACATTAGGGCCCGTCCCCGTTCCCAAGGAACCAGCGTCAAGTCTGGTCTCTTGCCATCATCCCGACATATCCCGGAAGGCTCGAGAAGAGCAGGAATGTCGATGGTGGCAAGAGCTCTTTTGATGGTATCATTAAGAGAACCATGACGGAAAAGCCTACCAGAGCTTTTACGGCATGAAAGCCCGTGTATGCCAAAAGTTTCTACCTCTTGATATCATTTGTCTAAAAATTTCATTATTAGATGTAAAAGATTAACGGTCGGTTAAAACCTTTTACTAAAATCTCATGTTTAACCAATGAATAATAATGTTTAAATAATGAGTTAAATTTGATTCATGGTGTCCGATTGAGCCAAAATTTTACACACTGGTCCAGTCCCGATGACAATGCATGTTTATGATAAGCTGATGACCTGATGCTGCCAGGATTGGCTCCAGACGAGGGTACTGCTCAACGGTTAATAGTAGAAACATGATCATTATCATTTTACTGCCCCTATCCTACTCTAAGTGGGGTCGGCATAAAATGTTATAAATATGCTGTCACATGATTTAGCTACATATTTTACGATCGGCCGTCTGCCTGACATGAACTTACTTTAGTAGTATTTTACAACACTTGGATAAGAAAGAGGGTGGTCTATTCTACTCAGCCGGATACCAGGCGCTTCTTTTGTATTATATATATGTATTATATAATATATGCAATGCTTAATGCAGAGATTACTATCCGTTCTCATACATGATATATGCAGAATATATACCACAATCTAAACAATCGCTTCGCCTAACCAAATGGTCATCAGAAAGTAGACTCCACAATTTTTTCTACGAAACAATTCTTGAGATTGTGGTAGTAAATGTGTGCAGTGGATGGCTGTATTATTGGTGGTTGGTAATACATAACTTGCTACGAATTCTGCATATATCAGGTATGAGAACGTTACTACATTTAGCATTACATATATCCTCTTTTATCGCGTATTACAGCAAATTAATGTATAGAAACCGGCTATACTCACGTGTTATTTTATCGGATGAGCCCGACTAGTTTCAAGCGCGATAACGCCGCGGATTGGTAGGTTACACATATCCCTAGAATTTTCTAAAGATATGCAGGTTTCCTCACAATGTTTTCCGTCACCGAAAAGCGTGTGATAAATTGCAATTATCAATTAGACACATAAGTTTTAATAGAAAAACTCATTGGTGTCTGCCCGGGTTTGAACCCATGATCGTCTCTAGAGATTCACACGGCCGCACCGCTAGGCCATCACAGCTTAAATTCAAAAATAAATTCAAAAATAAACGATAGTTTCAATTCAAAAATATTACAGCAAAATAATATTTTCATTACTTTTACTAGTGAGCGTAAAGTAACGCCTAATTCTATAAATTCTAAAAGGCTTGATTGCTTAAATGAGTCATACTAACTGATAAATATATTTTTTGCACACCTCAAAAAGGCCCACAGAAAAGTCCGCAACTCTGTATAATTATATTTGAAGGTTGAGAAACATTTCTATCTTTTTAAATTTAGCAATGTATAATAGTTCATAGGCAAGGTTATCTTAAGATAACGTTAATGAAATTAGAAATGAGGAAGTGGGTAGACGAACCACACCTACCGACATATATTCCGTTAAATCTATACTAATATATAGAGCTGAAAAGTTTATTTGTTTAATTGTTTGAACGCGCTCATCTCAGAAACTACTGGACTGATTTGAAAAATTCTTTCAGTGTAATATATAGTTCATTTATCGAGGAAGGCTATAGGCTATATAACATCACGCTAAGATGAATAGGAGAGGAGCAGCAATAAAAAATATTGTGAAAATGGCAAAATTTAAAGGTTTCCGTGCGTGCCATAGAATGTTCAAAATGGTGTTTTCAAAATTTGTTTTGCAAAACAGTATGCCCAAATAGTACTTAAAATTAATTGATGCGTTCGGAAAATGATAACGTGGTACTTTGTAAATAAAACGAAATATTGTGTATAATTATTTACAAACATTAATCGTTTATTTAAGATCAAAAATATCACCTTCCACGTCTCTTAGAAGGCACAAACAGCTTGTACGATGTGATTGTTTATGTAATAAATTACATTTAACCGTAATAAATTACAGATAATTACAAATACGTTGTAATTCTTGAAGCAGATACAATAACTGAACCGCATATGCGAACAACAACAAAATACTTTAATATAAAGAGAATAATTAAATACAAATATTATTGTACCAAAAACAAGGTTTTCAAAAAACATAAATTGAGAAGTTTTAATATAGTTGTCGTTTCTGTTTTATTTTTTATTAAATGTATGTATAGTAATTACGTTACGCGCTCGAAACGATAACATAATTGAAAATTGAAGACAATAACTATAAATAAACTTTGTTTTAATAACACTGGTCGACAAAATTTTTTTTTTTTTTTGTCACACGAAATCTGATGTCAAATTTTAAATATACTAGGGCCTCCAAGCAATAATATATCAAGGGAAAAAAAATGACACGTCAGGTATCCTTGTGATAGTGATAGACATATTTATTAATTTGTATATGTAAATAGAAAAATTAGCTACACTTAAAGAAGTTATTGTTTAATGTACAATAGATAAATTTATTTTTTGGGAATATTTAGCTTCTGGTAGATCTCTTTTAAGATTCCAACAATAAATTACTGGCATTCGTGGACTCCATTTCCCTTGGTAGTGCTTCTCCATTAAGAAAATGTCCTGATGAAACTTCTCGCCTTTTTCATCACTCACAAGTTCCCAAGTTTGCAGGAAAGAAATCCAAATAAGAGTGCAGCATGTGTGTTTTTAAGGACACATGATATCCCAAAGCTTTATATGACATTAGAATTTCATTTATTAAATCTTTGTAATTTTTCACTCTATAGTTTCCTAAAAAAATTTGGACAACTTTCACAAAACTTTTGTAGGCAACTTTTTTTTAGATCATTCAATTTCTTTTCAAAATCTTAATCCTTTATCAGTTTCTGTATAATTAAATTGTATATTATAATATAATTTACAAAATATAAAAGTTACGAGAAGTTAATTTTGCCTCGCTGAGTTTGGGGAATTTTTGTTTTAGGTATTAAAATCCATTGCCGTCTTTAGGCCATAACCTTTACAAAATTTTTCATTAAGCCAAGTTTTATATGCATCGGTGGTGAAAGTATGTCATTAGGGTTCACTAAAGGATCATTTTTGTCATTTTTATGGCGTGTAAGTAATTCACGCGTGGGCCACACTGTCTTTATGTAGTGGCTATTTTAGACTCGTTAGATATGCATTTATAGCTGTTACTAAAAAACTGGACGTGACTGGAACGAAACTATAGGTTTTTATTAATGAAGGGTTGCCAACCTAAACAAAAATGACCACCAAGTTCATGTGACAAAAACAGTGTTGACCAGTGTAATCATTCACTTTGGCGAACATCGCAGGATTAATAATTTCATTTATTTTAAGAAATATTTTACCTGACAGTAATGGTAATAATATTTAATTTACAAAACTAGTGTCAGTTTGCAAATTAAATATTATTTCCACTAAATATTATTATTCTGTTGCAATTGCATTTGTACATTAAAATTGTAATATATATTACAATCACATTAGAATACATTTTGCAATATACATCAACAGTCTATAATAAATTTTGATTGTTAATGGATTCAGTATTCAATTAAATTATATAGAAAATTTTGGAATTAATTTATATATTAAGAAAAGTGTTGTTAATGTCATGATTACGTAAAATGATTTTTTAAATACATCAATTAATTTTGTTGTAATATTTTATTGAGGTATTTATATTGAAATATAGTGTAAAACAACGTCCAATTTTCCAACTGCTTCACGTCAATTTTTTATGTAAATTTATATTAAAGATAGTTAAAATTCAAAAGGGTATTGATTCTTTAATTTAAAAATTCAATATGACAATATTATTTTAAACAAACCCAGTTTACAAGTTAAACGCCCAGTTATGTTAAATCTAATTAAAACAAGAAATATATCAAGTTTAACATTTTCAAATATACGTTGTTTATATATTTTTTGATATATGTAACACTAATTCCATAGGTTAAAGGTTTGTTTAGAAAAAGAACATTAATCAAGTATTTATTAGGAAAAAAAACTTTTTTTTCTAATAAATACTTGTATAAAATTCCCATAACAAAAATTAACGGTATTATAAATTTTTTAATTATCGATTAATGTTCTTTTACACAGGTGTGTAATAAGGGATTTTGAAGTGAATATGACTTGTTTCTTAAAATTTCTTCCACCGTTAACCTATGTCACTATTATTTGTAATAATAAACTCTTCTACAGTTAATTGTACTGTTCATGCCATTTTAGTTATAATCTCGTTTACATAAGATCGTTAATAGCATAATTATATAAGAATCTACATTTTATAAGCAATGCACTATTCGATATTCTTAAAAATGGTCACTAATTATTTAAAAGCGATTTTTAATATTAAAGACTAGCTGGTAATATTACGGCTTTGAACTTTCAAAAATCTACAGAATTCAAATTTTAATAGGAATTTTAATTTCAAAATACGCACCTCGAATAAAAAGTAGGTAGTATAAATATTCCTTTATATGTGCTTAGAATTCGTGATAGTTTTTGTAATATTAGAATAACTGGCGTAATACTTTGCAATTAAGTTGAGAACCTACGAGTTGGTGAAACTTTTAATTATAATGTAAGAATCGAAGTTAAAATATAAATTATAAATATAAATAGTATCAATTTTACCTAAACAAAAAATTATACCTATATCTTTTTTGACAAATATTTATATGATCAATAATTAATTTGTAAAAATATATATTTCAGCGGAATTAATTCAAAAAATATTTCTGTTTAATTACAAATTAATTCATTGTAATTTGTTAATTCAAGAATTACTTCACCGTATTTAGCAATCATAAAATTAATTTCGTAATTTTCAGAGAAGAATCATTGAATTATTTTTAGAATATTATATTATATTTTTGAAAGTGCAAAGCCTTTAACTATTAAAATACATTACTGGAAGATTACGATAACCATTTAAAAAAAAGGTTTAGCACCTTTTGGAACTATTGAATTAATATAGGCACATTTCGTTTAAAACTATTTATTATAACTGGTATAAGTTAACTTTATATTTCAAATACATATATATTTTTGTATAATTAATTTAGCTGTCATTCTTTAAACATTCTTTCCGTAATCGACCATTTCAAAATTATTTTATAAAGCATTAATTCAAAATAAAATACGATAACACTTAATGTGATTAAACTTAATTACACTTTGGTAATAATTACCTACATTTTTAATACATTTAACTAAGAAATATTGTGAGAAAGCTTACATAAAAAGGAAAATATATAATTAACGAACCTTAATCGTTTATTTTATTATTTTAATTAAAATAATCATGTAATATTTACAATAAAATAATAATTAAATTAAATGTAGCATAATTACATAAATCAGTTAGTATAGCATTAATTTTATGAATAAAATTTTATATGAAATTAATTTTCGAATAAGTTAAGTAACTCGGCATATTTTACCAGGCTTCAATTACCAATTAAAAAAGGAATATTTGATCAAGAAATAAAAGGATATATAAACGAGCCTCTATAAAAAATATTACAAATTTATTTTACCAACATTTTTTATTTATACATCGAAAAGCGGTGTAGCAACATTGATAGATAAAACGGAAACGGTGAATGTAAGATGTCTTAAACCAATAATCGATACTAATAATAAATAATAAAGCTAGTCTGTCCGTTTACATTCGCACTAGGAGGTACATTAGCGCCGTTGAAATCACGATGGGTGTTGATCCGGTGGAATGGGCGTTAGCTCGGTACACTGTGAATGAAAATTATAATTAATAAATCTTCCTGCCCTTATCCTACTCTAAGTGGGGTCGGTACAACATGTTATAAACATGCTGTCACATGATTTGGCTGCGTTTTTACGACCGGCCGCCTGCCTGATGTCAACTTAACTCTGTTTTTTACGACATCTCGGTAAGAAAGAGGGTGGTCTATTTACTCAACCGGATACCTCACGGTGGTTCTACTTACCTTAGTCGCCTTTTACGACACCTCGGTAAGAAATGAGGGTGGTCTATTTTACTCAACCGGATACCACACGGTGGGTCTACTTACCTTAGTCGCCTTTTACGACACCTCGATAAGAAATGAGGGTGGTACTATTCTACTCAGCCGGATACAATACGGCAGGTCGACTTACCTTAGTCACCTTTTACGACACCTCGGTAAGAAATGAGGGTGGTACTATTCTACTCAGCCGGATACCACACGGCAGGTCGACTTACCTTAGTCGCCTTTTACGACACCTCGGTAAGAAATGAGGGTGGTACTATTCTACTCAGCCGGATACCACACGGTGGGTCTACTTACCTTAGTCGCCTTTTACGACACCTCGGTAAGAAATGAGGGTGGTACTATTCTACTCAGCCGGATACCACACGGCAGGTCGACTTACCTTTGTCGCCTTTTACGACACCTCGGTAAGAAATGAGGGTGGTACTACTCAACCGGATACCACACGGCAGGTCGACTTACCTTAGTCACCTTTTACGACGCCTCGGTAAGAAATGAGGTTGGTCTATTCTACTCAGCCGGATACCACACGGCAAGTCGACTTACCTTAGTCACCTTTTACGACACCTCGGTAAGAAATGAGGTTGATCTATTCTACTCAGCCGGATACCACACGGCGGGTCAACTTACCTTAGTCGCCTTTTACGACACCTCGGTAAGAAATGAGGGTGGTACTATTCTATCAGCCGGATACCACACGGCGTTGAATTAAAATTATAATTGAATCTTCTAAATTCACCTCTTCCTCATATAAGTGGGTTCTTTAATGACCATAGACTAATTGAAGATTGAGTAAGCGAGCCATAGGCAGGTGTGTGTAATCTTTTAAATCACATAAAAAAAGAAAGACAGACAGCTTCATTTCTTTTTTTATTGACCCATTTTAGTTTTGGTTCCTTACTCTATTATAATAACTTTTGTCCAACTGTATTTCGACATCTTAATATATTGTTATTATTTTTAATTATGACAAATTTCTAAACATTGCCGCCTATAAATATGTTAGAATAATACACTTAAACAAACTATATTGAATAATTAATGTATACGCTTTTGGCGGGCTTATTAATTAAATAAATAAAAAAATAGATTTTAACTATCCATTTTCTTATTCCACTCTTATATCGTTCGTTCTGCCGCTCCTTTTTCAAAATGAAGTATATTAAAAAAATTAAATGATCAAATCATAATTTAATAAGCGAAAAAAATTAAAACTTACCTGAAGCATGCTGAATCGGCTGCGGGCGCTCTTCTAGAAATGAATAGCGAAAAATTAAAATCAAGCATAAAAATCATAAACAAAAAGTCAAATAAAAAATAAAACGCTACTTATAAGAAGAGCAAATCATAAAAAAAACATTTATCTACTCTGATACAAAGATACAAAGATACAAAGATACAAAAAAAAAAAAACAAACTGATACAAAGATATAATACAAAGATTATAAAACTGAAACCAAAATTCTTATGACAAAATTACGTACAGGCCAAAAATTAAAAAGTTTTATTACGATACAGGTCTTGTATGGACACCTGTATCATAATATAACTTTTTAATCATAACGATACACCTGTACAACCTCCAGCTGGACCGAGGAGGTTGAACCTCTACCTTAAAAAAAAGGTTTCAATGAACGAGTCCGCGGCGACGCAACACGCATGCGCAATCGATGTTTGCGCCTTGGCGCTAACATTTGACATTTAAAAAATCTTTTCAATATAAAACAAAGTTTGGTTTTTATTAATATTGTTTTACGTATTACAGTATGAGAGTAGATAAAGTAGTGTATGACACTGGACATAACTTGGTCTTATAACACTCGTGTGATACTATAAAACACACTCGTGTTATAAGAACCCTTATTATGCAAAAGTATCATAATCTACTATTAAATGATAATAAGTTAATAAAAATATTTTAATTATAAAATAAATTTTTCTATAAAGACATTTAAATCAATTTAAGACATTTGAATCATGTCATTTAAAATGTCAATATTTCAAATGAAATATCAAATTCATTTTTTGATAATTAGTTCTTTTAAAAACTAAATGCAAACGTTATTTATAATAACAAATAACTTTATATTTTTATTTTGAAAAGAACTGAAAACTTTTAAGCTTCGTTTTATGTTTAATACTGCCCCATCTCTTAAAAGATTTTTTAAGCTTTCTTCAAATAGACATTTAACATTTTTTAGTAGAATAATTGATAACTATACTGCTATTTCAATAAGTTAAGAGCCAGCAAGAAACTAAGCAGATTTTGGAAAATATAAATAAATACCTATATGTGACAATTTCTTCTCACATTTATTTATTTTAAAAAAAATATTTTTTCAAATATATGGGAAACTTCTCTATATTCTTGGAAAATTTAAAATTTTGGTGTAATTTCGTTATTGAGTCATATATCCAAACGACTTATGTTTTTCTCTAAGGTGCAAAGAAAGTCAATTTCTTCTACTAGTGCGTATACAAATTTTAATTATGCATATACTAGGAGTCCCGCCCCAGCTTCTCACGGGTATAAAGCATATAGCCTATGTCACTCAGTGATAATCACAGTATTTCGCTACTCCATATTGAATTTTATTATACATATAAACCTTCCTCTTCAATCACTCTATATACTTAAAAAAAAACCGCATCAAAATCTTGACAGACAGAGTGACTTTGTTTTATACTATGTAGTAACGTTTATAGCTACTACTATTTTGATAATTGTCATATTTTTACCATACTTATCCAAAGACTAAATTACGTTTAGCTGTCATTTATGTTTTGTTTTTCCATGTCATAATCGTTTTTTGCTATACCATGTTTTATATCTAGTGACTTGACGGGATAAAATAAATGCGGTCTAACGGGATAAAAAGTATCCTATGTCCGTCTCCTGGTTCTAAGCAACCTCTCCACCAATTTTCAGTCGAATTTGTTCATCTGTTCTTGAGTTATAAATAGTGTAACTAAGACCATCTTTCTTTTATATATATAGATTATAAACTTAAATTTTTATTTCCTCAATATTGGTATTAAGCAAAGCCCTGAAAGCTAATATTACACATATTCTTTCCTACTATTTTGTTATAAAATACTTCTTTCTCACCGTATTCAAGTATTTTCGGCTCGGTGTGATCGCTCCAACTCTTGCTGTTCTTTACTTTGACAGTGACCTCGTATTTTCCGCTGTTCAATTCGTTTTCTAATGAATAAATCACTTCGTATTCGTGGGCATTCTTAGTCTGCGGTACCGGAACACTTATTGTCTTCCATTCACCATCCTGAGAACAGCAAATTTCCATAAATTCATTTCACTCAGGAACTTTTAGCAGAATTTACTATTCATAATTTAAATCAGCTTTTGTGATCTTTCGATAGCAGTATGATATCAGGAATTAATACCCGTGATAGGAAAACAAATTCTTATTCTAATCCAAAATAATCTTAATTATCTAATTAAGATTATTTTGGATTATAAAGTGGTCATTAAAAACGTTAGATAACGTTTTTAATGACCACTTTATGACTTTCATATTATAAAAAAGCGACCACTGGTTAAATAAGGCTGTCATCAACATCCTCCTGCCCTTATCCCACTCTAAGTGGGGTCGGCATAACATGTTACAAACATGTTGTCATATGATTTGGCTACGTATTTTACGACCGGCCGCCTGCCTGACGTAAACTTACCTTACCTATTATTTAATTATAATTAATAATTAATTATAATTAATAATTAATTATAATTAATAATTAATTATAATTAATAATTAATTATAATTAATAATTAAATAATAATTAATTATTATTTAATAATTAATTATAATTAATAAAATAAATAATATAATTAATAGTTGATAATAAATTATATAGGTATTTATTCTAATATTTTTAGAATATTAGAATAAATATCTAAGTGTTAGATTATTGCACCAATTTAAATTTTCCGTTTGATTAACTGTTAGAACTTAGATTGACTGTTAGAAAACGTTTAATTTACTGTTAATAAAGTTTTTTGTACTTGTACTTGTTAAAAAAATGTCGGTGTATGAAATATTTCTTACGCCGTTAGTTAGGTCCATAAGTTGCACTTCGATTTGCTCAACGGGCTGATGTGAATGGATGGTCCAGGAGATTTTGGGCCCTTCTATTTGCAGGGGGTCCAGCACTGGGCTCTGGACTAGATCTACTGAGCTATTGTGACTTCCGAGATCATTCTCAGCCTGAAATAATAACATGGACAGTAATAATAAAATTATATTGCTATAATCCGCGATGAAATAAAATAGAAAATATAGATAATGCTAAATGTAGAGCGGACAATCCGTTTTCATACCTTATACAAGCATTTCATACCTTTCAAGCTCAGGTTTTCCCCGAGCATGTGAGATTCACAATCATCGTCAATTCAATAAGTAATAATAAAATTATTTTGCATATAAAAGTAATAATATTTTTTTTTAATTTATTTTAATTATTTTATAATCCGCGATGAAGTAAAATAGAAAATATACATATATAATGCTAAATGTAGAGTGGACAATTGGTTATCATACCTGATACATGCAGGATTCGTAAAAACACATGCACAAATCTCCACCGCCACCACAATACACAAGCACTATATACGTTCACTATCACAAACTCAACAATCGTTTCGCCCCACAACCGAAGCATCATTAGGAGATAGACTCCACGACAAAATCACAAAGCAAAGCAATACACAAATAAGATTAGTTCTGTAAGTAACATGTTTCTGTAAAATGCGTTAGTTTTGTAAGTAAACGTAACACGTTTCTTTAAAAAGGGCTCTGTAATTTAAATTTAAATCATCTTCTAATATATAAAAGTGATTTTTGTCTGTATTTAGAGACTACGAAACGACTGGACCGATTATAATGAAATCTTTAGAATGACGCAGTGGATGGAGACGGAGTCTATCTCCTGATGATGTTTCGTTTTAATAATTTTATTATTACTTTTGCATTATGGTTTTTGGCAAAGTAACGCTTAATTCTATAAATTATTTAATACCATTGAGTTTATTTTGTGATGTATTAAGTAAGAACAAGACTGCAGTTTAATATGGACTTTGCTAGTCTAGAAGATGCCTATTCACCCTTGTTTTAAATATACCATATTATAAGTAGTGATAACAGACTATTAAATAGGTGATAGCCGTGTAATGTCACGTGACACACGTTGGGCTGGTTCAAACCCTGGACAATCAATGAGTTTATCAGTTAAAACATTAGTTTTATCAATATCAAAGTATTAGCACTAATGTGCAGTTTTAGCACAAGATTTTCAGCAAAAAAAAAACTTAAGGAAACCTGCATATCTCTGGGGTATGCGGAACAGCAAATAACATAATGTATATTATGATGGTTACTAATTTAGATAAAAAATTTAAATGTGTGTGTGTTAAATTTGAATGTGGATGGATATGTGCCTAGAGGGAGGCCTAAAAAGAGATGGTTGGATTGTGTGAAGTATGACATGGATATAAAAGGAGTGGCGCCAGAGTTGACGAAAGATAGGACAGAATGGAAGAGAAAAACATGTTGCGCCGACCCCACTTAGAGTGGGATAAGGACAGGAAGATATAATCCTATACTTATGACACTTTTATTTTTTTCATCATCTTTGTAATATGGAAAGTTTATAAAATGTAAAGTAAAGTTTATAAAATGTAAATCATAAAAGTAACGGCCTGTTACAATCCCACTGCTGGGCATAGGCCTCCTCTTTCCGTTTTTGGAGAGAAGGATTGGAGCTAAGACCTACCACGCTGCTCCAATGCGGATTGGTAGGTTACATATCCCCAGGATTGGTAGATTACACATATCTCCTGGATTCTCTAGAGATATGCAAGTTTCTTCACGATGTTTCCTTCATCGAAAAGCGTGTGATAAATTGCAATTATCAATTAGACACATAAGTTTTAAAAGAAAAACTCATTGGTGCCTGCCGGGGTTTGAACTCGTGACCCTGTCGAAAGAGTCACACGGTCACACCGCTGGGCTATCACAGCTTATATCATACATGTAAATCATAAATAAATCAAACACCTCAATTTGTTTGGTTATCAGTACTTACCTCGCATGTGAATGTGCCAAAGTCACCGTCGACTCTTGGGATGACGGTGAGGTTGGACATCTGTTCTTCGGTACTGATAATATAAGAGTTGGAGGAGTCTTCGATACGCTGTCCGTCCTTGTACCAGCGGATGTGGTGGCTGTGGAGGGGATAATTACTATTCTAGTAGAAAATATATATATCTCTCTCCGCCGTGTGGTATCCGGGTGAATAGAATAATACCACCCTCTTTTCTTACCGAGGTGTCGTAAAAGGCGACTAAGGTAAGTCGACCCGCCGTGTGGTATCCGGCTGAGTAGAATAGACCAACCTCATTTGTTACCGAGGTGTCGTAAAAGGCGACTAAGGTAAGTCGACCCGCCGTGTGGTATCCGGCTGAATAGAATAGTACCACCCTCATTTCTTACCGAGGTGTCGTAAAAGGCGACTAAGGTAAGTCGACCCGCCGTGTGGTATCCGGCTGAGTAGAATAGATCAACCTCATTTCTTACCGAGGTGTCGTAAAAGGCGACTAAGGTAAGTCGACCCGCCGTGTGGTATCCGGCTGAGTAGAATAGATCGACCTCATTTCTTACCGAGGTGTCGTAAAAGGCGACTAAGGTAAGTCGACCCGCCGTGTGGTATCCGGCTGAGTAGAATAGATCAACCTCATTTCTTACCGAGGTGTCGTAAAAGGAGACTAAGGTAAGTCGACCCGCCGTGTGGTATCCGGCTGAGTAGAATAGACCACCCTCTTTCTTATCGAGATGAACATGATGATATCATCATCTTCATCATCATCATCTTCCTGCCCTTATCCCACTCTAAGTGGGGTCGGCACAACATGTTATAAACATGCTGTAACATGATTTGGCAGCGTTTTTACGACCGCCGCCTGCCTGATGTCAACTTAGTAATATTTTACGACACCTCGGTAAGTAGGAGGGTGGTCTATTCTACTAAAACAGATACCACACGGTGGGTCAACTTACCTTAGTAGCCTTTTACGACACCTCGGTTAAGAAATGATGGTGGTCTATTCTACTCAGCCGGATACCACACGGCGGTCTAGTAGAAGATATTTATTTACAATTATTAAAGCGTAGTGGTCAAGAAAGCTGTTAACAGCTAACAAAACTCTAAGGAATTGGATATCGGACCAAAAAATTACAATTATCAACAAAAATACGCTGTCTTTGTGAGTATGAGCTAACTAACCAAGTTTTTATTCATTAGTCATTTTTCCATATCTTAGGTTTATAGAAGTAACTTTTACAAGCACTATGCTTGGAAATAAAAGACTTTGGATTTGAAATGGGGAAATTTGAAAACGGGAAATTCAGACTAAGCCGTAGCGAATTCAAAACATTCTTTATTCAAGTGGACTGGTTTCAAGTAATTTTGAATCGTCAAATGTTTTTAAAGAAGCTACCACTGATTCGGAAGTTTGCTCCTACCGAGAAGAACCAGCAATTTGGCGGTTATTTTTTTATGAATGATTTCGGAATGGAATAGAATAGTGCCACCCTCATTTCTTACCGAGGTGTCGTAAAAGGCGACTAAGGTAAGTCGACCCGCCGTGTGGTATCCGGCTGAGTAGAATAGACCAACCTCATTTCTTATCGAGATGTCGTAAAAGGCTACTGAGGTAAGTTGACCCATTGTGTGGTAGTTTAGAGTGGGATAAGGGCAGGAGGATTTAGATAGTAAGTAATAACTTACGCCAAATGATTGTGAATAGAGCACTGTAATATAGCTTCAACGCCGATGTCAGAGTTTATCTTGGTCCTTTGGATCTCGACGTGGGGTCTGCCTGAAAAATGAAAATATATATTTTGAATCAAAATTGAATTTATATTCAATGATCATGCGGTCAGATAAGACTCATTAATAGATGATAAGCTTCTATTAAGATATTTGGAATAAACAAATGGTTAAAACGAATTTTTGAAAGAAACTCGGCGGTCAATCTTTAAATCATATTTAGAGCGAAGAAGTAAAATAGGAAATATATATAATGCTAAATGTAGAGTGGACAATCGGTTATCATACCTGATACATGCAGGATTCGTAAAAAACACATGCACAAACATCCACCACCGCCACAATACACAAGCACTATATACGCTCACACGTTCACACCAAAATCGCAAAGCAGCTTTGCGATTTTGGTCGTGGAGTCTATCTCCTGATGATGCTTCGGTTGCGGGGCGAAACGATTGTTCAGTTTGTGATAGTGAACGTGTGTAGTGCTTGTGTATTGTGGTGGCGGTGGTGGAGGTTTGTGCATGTGTTTCTACGAATCCTGCATGTATCAGGTATGACAACCGATTGTCCACTCTACATTTAGCATTATATATTTCCTATTTTACTTCATCGCGGATTATAGTAAAATAATTTTATTATTCCTTTAGTATTATGGATCTCCGCAAAAAACGCCTAATTCTATAAATTATTTAAGACTTACCTCTTACTACGACATTGATTTCGGCTTGATGATTGCCAATACCGTTAAACGCATAACAGTAGTATCGGCCCGAGTGCGAGCGCGTAACATTCTTAATGGTGATTGTGTTTCCTGAAAAACTAGCGTCCTTTTCATGGAGGAGCGTATTCTGGAAACAAGAACACAAAATTCACTTATCAAAAAAAAAAATACATAGTTGTACCGACGATACGACATTAATTTTAATCCTAGATAGCTACGCACCTTAGCAGCCTACATAAAAAAATTCAGTTAATTCAATCTAGTACTTTAGCCACAGGATATTATTTTTCATTTTGAAATTAAACTTCATGATGTATCAATGACCGATGGCAGCATGCCATACAAAAATAAACCCTATAAACAATTTTATAACCCTCTGTATCAAAAATGTAGAAATGGCCTTGGCCTTGTGGTCACCGCGCCAAGATTGTATTTCACCGGTCCGTTTGATCTTCGCGGCGATCGTCATATCTACATCGAGCGCCGTACGCGCGCACTACAAGGTGAGTGAACCCTAATGATTGAGCGTGTCTCGCAATTTAAACGTATTTAGTTTGTTAGAATATATATTTTTCTTAAATTCTATATTTAAATACATTGAATTATACCAAAGTAATGTATTACTTTCAAGTGAGCAGTGAAGTTAACATTTTGATATACTATCGAACAACATTAGCAAGAAAATTTTGATATACTATCGACGTTCAATAAAAAACACTTTTAACACTCCCTAGATTGAGTAAATATTAATTTATTTAAGGGTATAAAATTTTCCAAAAAAAAAACTAATAATATTTTTTGGACATAGGCCTTTCTAGAGGGAGGGATTGGGATTGATTGTTACCTGCCACGCTGCTCCAATGCAGATTGCTAGGTAACATATATCTATAGAATTCTCTGGTCATATGCAGGTTTCCTCACGAGGTTTTCCTCCACCGAAAAGCGTGTTATAAATTGCAGTTATCAATTAACAGATAACGTCTGTAATAATGCCTGCGCGGGGTTTCAACCCATGATCACGTCGAAAAAGTCGCGCAGTCTTACCACTGGGCTATCACAGCTTATTCAAATTGAAATTATTCTTTATTCAAATAAATTTGCATTTGAATCGTCAACTCTACTGCTGGTTCGGAAAGCTGTTCCTACCGGGAAGAGCCAGCAAGAAACTCGGCGGTTGCTCTTTTAAAAAAAAATACAATTCTTAATGCTAGTTATATTTAATCGTTTCTATCTTGTACAGGGTCGCACAATATCTATGTCAACGCATTTTTATCGTCTTACTTTACCTTACCTATCGTTACGGCTTTGTTTATTAGCAAAACTTACCTTTTATATAGTTTAACAAGTACATATTGCATACACTTCCTTGTCTGAGAATTAGGTTAAAATGACATATCGCTAACCCGTCAAGACAAGCGTGAAGATGATGTATGTTTGTCTGTCATAGTTTATCATGTGAACTCGAAATTGAACTTGAAGTAGGGAAAATAATTTTAGAATAGTAATTTAGAGACTTCTGTGAGTTAACTTTTAATACCCCGTGTTAATAGAATAGACTACCCTCATTTCTGTGTCGTATAAGGCGACTAAGGTAAATCGACCATAAGGTAACTGATTCATGATGATCCGTATGAACCGTATGATATCCGGTTGAGTAAAATAGACCACCCACATTTCTTACCGTGGTGTCTCAAAAGGCAACTAAGATAAGTTGACGCACCGTGAGGTATCCGGTTGAGTAGAATAGACCACACTCAATTCTTACCGAGGTGTCTCAAAAGGCGACTAAGGTAAGTCGACCCACCGTGTGGTATCCGGCTTCTTATTCCGACCACACTCTTTCTTACTGAGGTGTCGTAAAATACAGCTAAGGTAAGTTGAAGTCAAGCAGGCAGCCGGTTGTAAAAAAACGTAGGTAACACATGTGACAACATGTTTATAACATGTTGAGTGCTGACCCCACTTAAAGTTGGATAAGGCTGGTAGGATGATGTGAGTGAACATTTATGATTGAATTTATTTTTTAAAGTAAAATATAGGAACTTACGCCACTGTCATCATCTCTCGACCAGACGATCTTGGGAGGCGGGGATCCTATGACGTCACAGGTCAGGACCAAATCTGATCCCTCGGTTACTTGACCCCTGTTGGTAGCTGTGAAATCTGAAAAGCACATTTGATACATTACCTAAAGGTGCGTACAGATATTGCGAGGCGTTGCGAATGATTCGTCTCGCATAATTCGAGCTGTGTGGACGTGTGGTGAGCATTCGCGTCATTTATTTATATAACGCCGTGTAGTATCCGGCTGAATAGAATAGTACCACCCTCATTTCTTACCGAGGTGTCGTAAAAGGCGACTAAGGTAAGTCGACCCGCCGTGTGGTATCCGGCTGTGTGGAAGCCGATTATAAAAAATACCAGTTTTATAGTGTATCAACACGTTTGAGCAAGATTCTCACATTCATAGAGTATTTAAAAAGAATTCAAGTGGGCTGTTTACAGTACTTTGAAATCGTCATTTTTTTTAAAGAAGCTACTCTGATTCGGAATTCACAAAGGCTTTGCGATTTTGTCGTGGAGTCTATCTCCTGATGATGCTTCGGTTGTGGGGCGAAACGATTGAGTTTGTAATAGTGAACTTATGTAGTGCTTGTGTATTGTGGTGGAAGTTTGTGCATGTTTCTACGAATCCTGCATGAATCAAGAATATAATATAATGTAATGTTGTATTATAATATAATGTAAGTATAACATAATTAGTGTAATTGGATTTTATCCATGCTAATTATTATTAAATAAATAAATAAATAAGAATGAAAACGTTTTGTCGACTGTACATTTAGCATTATATATATATTTTCTATTTTACTTCATCGCGGATTATAGAAAAATAATTTTATTATTACTTTTGTATTATGGATCTCCGCAAAGTAACGCTTAATTCTATAAATTATATCGTTGTATTAAGGTTACGTTGTATTACTTGTATCTTTCAATGACATTATTAGCGGATACTCACTGACGACTCTCGACGTTTCATAGACGACCAAGTTGTGCTGTATCTTGGGCCTGTTGACCTGGAGGATCTCGCAGGTGTAAATACCACTGTCGTTAGGCTGCACGTCGTTTACCACCAGATCAGTTGAATTGGCGGCGCTGTGGAGGTAAAGAAATCGTTAATAAAAGGAAATCGTCACTGAAGGAAATGACCCTTGTTATTCAAATAAGAAAGAAAGGAAGCAGAAAGAAAGATAAGGAAAAAAATAAGCTCTATCAAGCATTTTTAAATCCTCAATAATCAATATGATTAATGAAGCTACAACTGGTTCGGAATGTTGCTCTTACTGAGAAGAACCAGAACAAGACTCGGCGGTCAATCTTTTAAACACTTTCAATTTTACATTATTAAACTGCAGTCTTGTATGAAGCTGAAACGATTTTCAAATCCAGGCTTTTTTATCATTCAATCCATATCTCTTATACTTAATTTAAATCTTTCTGTAGACTGGTCTAGTATGGATTGCGGAATTTTATTGTAGAAGCGAATACCGAGACCATAGAATGAGTTGCTAACTCTGCTGAGTCGCGACACAGGTATCACAAGCTTTTTGTGACCTCTCGATACAAAAAAAATCCAATAAAAAAATGAAAAAGTAAAAAAGCACCGGGTATGGGAATCGAACCTACATTTCGAACTTTTTTGGGTCCGCGCTTTACCATTCGGATGTCAAAGCTTTGCATTTGATAGCTCAAATTATGAGTTGCTATCTATTCCTACTTTCGTAGTGTTTTTAGTGCCTTAAAACAGGGATAAAACGAGATTTTAAAAAAATAAAACCTAGCTAGATCGATTTTTCTGTCCCAAAATTATATGCCTATATTCTGAATTTTATGAAAAAAGTTGGAGCCGTTATCGAGATTCAAAAAATATATTTATATATACCTATACTTACAAGATTATAACTTTTTTTTAAGGTAGTATTATTTTTATTTATTGAACAGTTATGCAAGACTATATAATATATACTATGTACTATTTACTAAACTAAACTATTTTAAAAAGACAAGCATTCGATTTAGTGTTTACATATTTAAATTTATTAATTTTTATTTTTTATTCTTAAGCTATTATTTTGTTAGTTTTAATTTGTTTTAGATTATACCTCATTTAAATATTAAAGACATTTCCGATTGTTTTTAGTAAACGAAAGATGTTCAAATATTTTTTGTTATTTAAGTTGAAATTATTAATTTAAAAAATGCACTTACATAGAGAATCTTTCGCCGGCATAAGTTTTTTGTTCGTGGGTTTTCTGGGTGCCGAGGAAATAGTTTAAGTTGTTCCTTGTCCACTGTACAACTATGGATTCCGCTGTAAAAAAATATAAGTATTTTTTGTTATAAGCTTTGCGATTTTGTCGGATTCCGCTGTAAAGAAATATAAATATTTTAGTTCACAGAACAATAGCTTTGCGATTTAATCGTGGAGTCTATCTCCCGATGATGCTTCGGTTGCGGGGCGAAACGATTGTTGAGTTTGTGATAGTGAACGTATGTAATGTTTGTGTATTGTGGTGGCGGTGGTCGATGTTTGTTCATGTGTTTTTACGAATCCCGCATGTATCAGGTATGAAAACGGATTGCCCACTCCACATTTAGGATTATAAATATTTTCTATTTTACTTAATCGCGGATTATAGCAAAATAATTTTGTTTTTACTTTAGTATTATAGATCTCCGCAAAGTAATTGCGAGGTCCATAATCCTATTATTAATTCCTAATTAATTATTTAAATATATCCACACATTCTTATCTTCTAAATAATCTTCAAGAGTATAGTAGGCTTTCTATCCGCGTCTATCTCCAAAGTAACTTAGTACTTGTATTATGGGTGACAGACAACAATATATACATATATAATTTGAAATATAATATATATATAGTATTCTACAAAATATTGGCCCTCGGCGGGAAGCCAGTCATGTATGGTGGGAATATTTTACTTTTACTTTACTTTTACGACCAGAGAATTCCGTAAAGCAACGCACATACATAAACTACTTCCTTAAACACTGTACACCTATAAAACTGACGTGAAACAAGAATAATTGAGCAATGAAAGTGCGTCAATATATGTTTCCTGTGGCGCCAAAAGCGCTGTTTCCGGTTAACGGTAGCTCACAATGCTTTATGGATGTGACAGACAGCATGTCAACTAAAATACACTGTAATGTTACGTCACCTAAACTATTATTTAACTGGTGTTAACTGCGATTCTTTCGCGCCAACTTAGCGTTTAAGTACCCACAATAATGCAATATGCCGTTCATAAAAATATGTCACACTAAAATAGGCTTTTTTTAGTCCTGCCCCCCTACTCATTCTCTGAACAGAATGGCATTAGGGAGGGAGCATCTATCTCTATCTCGGGGCGGAGGGGGGCGGTGGAGCGGTTTCGAGAACTTTTGTTCTGGATCCAATCTACTGCTGGCGAGTCCAGGTGGTAGCGACTTGCCTAAGCTCATCGTCTGCCGCCCTGTCAGGGGACCTTCGGACGTTCCGAACGGGGTATATCGGACGTCTGGCTTAGAGGTCCTCGAGGCGGTCGGTGCATGAGAACCAATGGGCTTTGGGGTCTCAAGGTGTTCAAATGGCAACCCAGTACTGGAAAGCGTCGGTAGACCTCCTACTTATGGACTGATGAAATCAAAAAGGTCCCGGAGAGCCGCTGGATACAAGCGGCACAAGATCGTGGAATCTGGAGATCTCTTAAAGATACCTATATCCAGCAGTGGACAAAAGATTATTATTATTAGGATACGATAAAAATATCGATATTTTGGAGTACGTTTACTATAAATACTTTTGTACTCGTTACTTTGTATTTGATACTTGGTACTTAAAAAGTACTTTTAGGGCCTGTTTCACAAGTTACGAATAACCTGTCTGTCGGACCATATCTGACACATATCTGTACGTAGACTTCTGAGTGCTGACTTTTTCTTATCACATCAGAAATAAATGTAATATTTATTTATAAGTTTTTTTTCTAAGCGAGTTGTTTTTGTTTCTGACAACATTTATTTATGTAAACTTGTTATTAGTTTAAAGTATTTCCTATTATTTTGTATTTATTTAATATCGCTGTAAGTTTTCCTGTCAAAATAAAATAAAATAAAATATCTCAGAATTTTGCGTTTCTCAGGTTTCTGGTAAGATTATTCAGCACTTAAATTTATTGATAAGTTAACAGGTAGATCATGTGGCATGTATTTTAAAATGGCCGCAATTTTAAAATACAGTACAGTACCGTAGATTTTTCTATTAGCGCCAAATGCAGCCCATGCCCGAGCGATACGCCTCTCTACTTCTGCGGTTTAATTTAGGCTACCCAGTGTGACGTTATGACCTAGGTAGATATATTCCGACGCAATTTCAACTGGTAGGTGATATGAAGACACATTTGAAATGTCGATCATGATTTTGGTTTTGATTGGATTGGCCGTGATCGTACAGTGGTTAGGACCCTACGTTGTGAAGAAGATATAAATAAGAATACTCACAGGCTGGTGAGACTTTGCATCCCAGTCGAACTGAGCCACCCACGGTACCGTTATACTGAGACGATGGCGTCAGGATAACTGCCTCCACAGCATTGCCTTCTTCTTCATTGCCTAATAAATATAAAAGGGTTTTGAAGTGACAACTTGTTTAGCGGTTTTGTGCACTTTTTCGACACGTGATCGAAATATGAGATAGAGGGAGAGTAGACCGCTGATGCGTAGGAGACGAAGTAACTCCCTCTCTATTTATTTCGCGGTGAAAATGTATGCCTGCACCTGCAGTTTCGTTTAGGCGGCAGAGCACTTGTGCGAATTGGATTGAACTTTAATTATTCTCATCATCCTCCTACCCTTATCCCACTCTAAGTGGCAACGGCACAACATTTTACAAACATGTTGTCACACGATTTGGCTACGTATTTTACCAGCCGCCTGTCTGACGTTAATTTACCTTAGTCGTATTATACCTCGATAACAAAGATGGTGGTCTATTTCACTCAACCGGATTCCACACGGTGGGTTAACTTACCTTAATTGCCTTTTACGACACCTCGGTAAGTAATGAGGATGGGACTATTCTATTCAGCCGGATACTATGGAATTGAACTTTAATTACTCTAAGAATGAAGTTTTTTTTTTAAATTTTAATATTGTATTTTACCACATAAATAATAGTATTTTTATACTGATAATTAAAGTTTGCTTTCAAAATTATTCCTTAACCATTCCAAAATATAAAAAATGCTCAACGTTATTTTTTTTTGTTTTCACCTCTGCAGGCACTCAAGGAGTGTAAAACTTAGATTTTTTAATTACTATTTTTAAATTCGGTATCCTGTGCAGCAAATTCAATAACAGAAGGTTTTTAATATATCGCTGTTCATGATTTTTAGATTGATAATCATTTCAGTTAGATTGAAAAACCTTTCAGCTTCATACAAGACTGCGGTTTAATAATGTACAATTGAAAATGCTTAAAAGATTGACCGCCGAGGTTCTTGCTGGTTCTTCTCGGTAAGAGCAACATTCCGAAACAGTTGTAGCTTCATTAATCATTGATCCTGGATGATTCAAAAGGGCTTGAAAAAGCTTATTTGAATAAAGATTATTTTGATTTCATTTCATTTAGATATTTGAACCGAATTTAGTATCTTGTGCTGATAGCTCTACATTACCTTCTCCATCGTTTTGTGCTTCGTCGTCTGTCCCTTCGTCGTTTTGCAAATCGTCGTAATTTAGATCATCGGCTTCACGGCGCACCAGCGAATGTCGTGCCTCTGTAACAAAAGGATGTAATTAAATGTTGTGTAACAAAATAACGTAACGCAGCTTATATTAGTATAAGGTTCCTCTCTTAACTTATAGATGGCGTCACATGTACATTAATTCGCGATATCGTTGTTTTAATAGCTTCATGAAATGTCGCAGATCTAGCCCCATTAATTCACAAGGTTAGTACGTCTGTATTGAACGTGTAAACGAATCAACTTAAATACTTATATGGATTAGAATATAAATACAATAATAATAAATTTTTACCAACCAAGGGTAATTCTACCAAAAACATCATACGAAATACTTTGCCTAAGATAATTTATAGAATTAGGCGTCACTTTGCGGAGATCGATAATTACTTTTACATTGCAATAAAAACATTTAATATTTCATGAAAAATGCTTTTTTTTTTGTACTTCCTCCCATTTTTATATTTTTAGCCAATGCATACTCATTGGTTTCAAACACACTTTTGTGCATGTGTGTGCTTTTTGTGTCTATTTATATCAATATGGTCATCTAACAACACTTTTGTGTTCGAATTGAGAGATATCTGTGTAGTAGGGATGTGACTTGGAGTAGAAAAAATCGATAAATAAATATTCCTTTGTTATCTCTTTACAAATAATCGATTTTCAAAAAATCGTTTTATCTATTTCAAAAGTTGTCTTTTTTAATATTAACAATATAATAACAGTGGCTAATTAAAGTGGATAACTACCAAGAAATAATATCAGATGCGATGTTTGTGAAATTGGATTAATATGTGTACCTAGTTTGCCTAAATTGGTTTCATCCAAAAATGCATATCTAATCTTAAAAAACAAGAAAAAGATTAAAAAAGAAAAAGGTAAAAATGATGAAGAAATAATCGATTATTAAAAATCGATTAATTTTTACATCGCTACTGCGAAAGATGATGACGCCTCTAAAAATAGTGAGTTAGGTAAAAGGGTTTGCTTTCTTGATAAAGAAGACTGTACTTGTCACGATAAAGGAATTAACATAAAGCTGGCTTCCTTAAGCGGCTTGATATAACTGATTGTGACTCTAGCGTTGCTTGAGCAAATACCACACAGTATGGCATATGGTCTAAGGTGTAAGCGCCGACACTGACTTCCTTAAATTTACAATTTAAGGGAGTCAGTGCCGCCTCTAAAAGAAATTGAGAATCAAGATTTTTATTCCACAATCAATTTTGACCTTGCAATTACAGCGATTTTTATCATGTTGTCACTAAGGAGTTAATCTACAAAGTATTATACACTGCGCTAGCCGAATCCGTTTTAGCCTACTATATTCCAGTTTTGGAAGATGAAACCAGATTCTTGGAATTGGATAGAGGAGAAATACAATAATTTATGGAAAAGTTCTGTTCTGTTAGTTCTGCCACTAACTAACTAAATAATTTATAGAAATAGGCGATTTACGGAGATCCATAACACAAAAGTTAAATTATCTAGTTATTTTGCTATAATCCACGATGAAGTAAAATAGAATATATATATATATATATATATATATATATAATCCGTTTCCATGACCAATTCATGCAGGATTCGTAAAAACACATACACGCTTTGCGATTTTGTCGTGGAGACGTCTGATGATGCTTCGGACGTAACGATTGTTAAATTTGTGATTGTGAACATGTGTAGTGCTTGTGTATTTTGTTGGTGGTGGTGGAAGTTTGTGCACGTGTTTTTAAGAATCCTGCATGTATCGGATAAAGTAAATAGAAAATATATTTTTTATTTACTTTGACGCAGATCATAGCAAAATAATTTTATTATTACCTTTAAAATCGCTTACTCTAATCGCCTACACCACACATTTATCTCCGCACGTTCTCTTGTCTTTCGAACCGGTAATAAACTCTAAAATTGTTACTGCACACCTTGTTGATACAATGTTTAGTTTAACCTTTTATGGGTGGACCGTGTGATGCCTGATTTTCTATTCAAGTTCATTTGACAGGTAATTGAAATCAGTAAAGTGATGTAACTGTATTTATACCATACTTCTATGCATCGATTAGTGGAGGGAGGGGCTACTTTTAGGAGGGCCACGGCCAAGAGGTGGCGCACTCTGGGGTTTAGAGCTGCTGGCGGGGATGAGGGCAATGTGTATAACGGTACCCTGACCCCGCCACCAGCAGTGTGGTTGAGCACTTAGGTTGTCTTAGTCGGTGCGAGTCCGACATACCCATCGCTCGACAGGGACGAGCGGAAAGACCCATAAGGGATTTTACCTAATTAAAAACGTATTCCATCAAATTCAAAATATTCTTTATTCCAGTAAACTTGTTAACAAGTGCTTTTGAATCGTTAACTCTACTGCTGATTCGGAAAGCTGTTCCTACCAAGAAGAGCCAGCAAGAAATTCGGCGATTGCTCTTTTAAAAATATATTTCTTAATAGTAGTTACATTTAGTTATTACTGTGTATAGAATTGAAGAGAGCCATATCCACACATTCTTATCATCCAAATAATCCTCAATAGTATGCTTTCTAATCAGCCTCTTTTTAACAGTTCTTATCATCTTAATCTTGCACTCTCATCTCTTCACAATGGGCGCAACTTATAGACTTCCCCTTATATACTCGTTTCGTATTTTATCCAACCTTGTCACACCACACATCCACTTTAACATTCTCATCTCATTTGCATGCACCATACGAATGTTAAATATGAATGTGGATGGATATGTGACTAGGGGAGGCTGAAAAAAGAGATGGATTGTGTGAATGATATGCATATAAAAGGAGTAGCGCGAGAGTTGAATGATAGGAGAGAATTGAAACAAATAACATCTTGTACCGTAATCTTTGTAATCTAAGATTCGAAGAGCACATAAATTCAGCAGTGCGTAACTGCTTTTATCGGTTAAAGGTCTTATATAAATTCCGCAATTATCTTTCGGAAAAATTACGTATACAGCTTGTCGATACTTTGGTGCTGTCAAAGTTAAGTTACGCAGATGTAGTGTACGGACCTCGCCTTCTAGCTAGAACGAAACGTCTTATCCAACGTGTTCAAAACTCCTGTGCCCGTTTCTGTTTTAATATTCCTCCGCGGTGTTATGTCACATCCTTTTTAAATAATCACCGTCTTTTAAAAATGAGACCCAGGAGGAAATTTCATTTAGCTGGGCTACTCTATCAGTTAATTAAAACTGGTAAGCCTCTGTACCTCTTTGAGAAGCTAAATTGGGTGGAAAATTCAGAGCGGAACCCCCTAAGAGGTTGTCGAAAGCAATTTAGGATACCTTTCCATCGAACTGCAGCTTTCGAAGGATCCTTTAAATATTCCGCTACTAAATGCTGGAATAATATTCCTCCCCCAATAAAAGGTTCAAAGTGTAAGCTTTTATTTAAGAAATTATTAAAGAACTTTTTATTGGAAAAGCAATTACAATTTCAGAATTTTGTAGCGGAATATTCTTATCTTTAGTGTTTGTGTTAGTATTCTAGGTATTAAGTAAATTTTTAATTTATAAATAAGAAAAATATTGTTAATTTATAAATTTTGTGTGTATATATAATGAAAGATAGCATAATTACTAATTTATAGTGGATTTATATATTTATATGTTTAAGTAATCTGTTTAGCCAGTCATCCGTGACGTGACTCAATAGGCTTTAGCTGAAAATCAGTTCTGTGTGCTTCCTGCGGGGCACACAGTATTATGCTGAGTCTAAAGCCTATTCTGCATCGTGCTACGGACATTTATTTATTTATTAATATTTATTTAGCTTTAGTTTAATTTCTTACATTTGTTTATGTCCTGTTAGCACGTTTGTGGAATAAAACTTTTCATTACCGACCACACTCAGAGTGGGATAAGGGCAGGAGGATATTGATGTAGTAATATGTATTCTCTAAGTAGAATAACAATCGATTCAAACTAGCAAAATGCAGAAGTGACCAGTCTAATATTCATGAGCGAGCTCTCATGGCAAGCATGTTGAATGCAAAACAGTGTCTATTATGCAACGAGGAAAGACGGCGTGTCGTCCTGTAGGATGAGATATGAATAATAACCAGGCGAAATGCTTTTGACCGGCCCGTGAAGGAACAGTCTTTAAAAGATAAAAGAAAACGAGTATATATACCTGGGACATACGGTCTGACTAGGTAGGTCCAATTTTGAGAAAAGGTCAGTCACTGAATCCAACTCGGATGGGCAGCGTTTGGGAAGCTAGGCGAGATCTTTTCGTCCAAGATACCTTAGTGCCTGAAGACAAAGGTCTTCGAACAGTGCGTGTTGCCAGTGATGACATACGGATCCGAAACATGGTCACTGACTATGGGCCTCATAAGAAGGCTCAGAGTCACTCAGCGAGCGATGGGGCGAGCTATGCTCGGAGTATCTCTACGTGATCAGAAATGAGGAGATCCGTAGAAGAACTAGAGTGACCGACATAGCTCAGCGTGTCTCGAAGCTGAAGTGGCTATAGGCGGCACATAGTGCGGAGAACCGATGGGCGTTGGGGTCTCAAAGTGTTGGAATGGCGACCCCGCACCGGAAAGCGCAGTGTCGGAAGACCCCCCTACTAGATGGACAGACAACCTCAAAAAGGTCGCGGGGAGTCGCTTAAACATTAAGATTGTATCTATATCAATCCTATCCTATCCTTCTAATATTATAAATCCGAAAGTTGGTAAGTATGGCTGTATATTTGTTACTCTTTCAAGTCAAATCCATTGAGACAACGTCTGTGAAATTTGGCACAAAGATTCCTTATACACCGGAGTACCATATAGGCTACAGAAATCCTATTAATTCTACAGGAATAGGGACGTTGAAAAGCGCCATCTATTATCGACCTATGAACGACGCGAATCGACACAAACGAAGTTGTGTAGCGCCACTCCATGCGCGACCACCCGATGGACGTTCCCAGCCTCGCGAGCTCCTGCGGTCACCGTCTCCGCGGCCCGATGCGGATGACGACGGCGACGACGAGGACGACGCGATGGGCGAGAGGGCGAAAACACCGGATTTGACACCACCGATCGTGACACCACCTGAAGAAGACTTTGAGGTCTGGGAGCTACCATTCCCAGACCTCCTCACCGAACCAGACATCCTTTAGGTCACCTAGGTGACCTGGGCTCACGGCTCAAATACCGACACCGTTAGGTCACCTAGGTGACCTCGGCCTACGGCCGAAACACAGACCGGGCTTAAGTGCCCGCGAGGAACTGCCCGGGCAAAGAGGTACGCCTCGAGGCCCGTACCCCGCCTACCCCCCACCCGGGGAGTAAGCGAGACGACCCTGCTGAAGTTGTGGGTAAAAGCTACTTACTATAACTAGTATACTAGTAGATCTACAAAAATACTACAAAAAGTCCGCAACAGTATGTGTCTATCACTTATAGTTAACTAACAATAACTAGTACATTACTTTAGTGTAGTAAAGCTCCCAGCAGACAATTTTTTTTACAACTCCGCGACCTTTTCAACATAATTTACATAAAACAGTAATATATTGTTAAATTAAACCTTTCAGAAACGTTTAACCTTTTAATGAATACTGTACAAAAATCGGCTGAAAAGATTTTTAGAAAATCAATCAGCTTTTGGAGACTTTATTTTAAAATAACTATAGATAAACGTTGTATAGAAAATTGTTTAAATGAAAAAGGAAAACAACTCTGCTTTTAGTGCTCACAAAAAACTGTTTCCCGTCATTTGCCCCTGGCCTAATTAAACATGGCCGGCCTCAATTAGGGCGTTGCTAATGTGCAGTGTTTTATAGACGAAATAAGTCGTTCACGCCCGTCGTACTTCAATTAGCGGGAAAAATAGCATTTATATTGAAATTCAAATTTTTCTTTATTCAAATAAACTTGTAAACAAATGATTTATAGAATTAGGCGTTCCTTTGCGGAGATCCATAATACAAAAGTAATAATAAAATTATTTTGCTATAATCCGTGAAGATCTTCGCGGATTATAGCAAAATAATTTTATTATTACTTTTGTATTATGGATCTCCGCAAAGGAACGCCTAATTCTATAAATCACTTGTTTACAAGTTGAAAGTGTGAAGATCTTCGCGGATTATAGCAAAATAATTTTATTATTACTTTTGTTGTAAACAAGTGCTTTTAAATCGTCAATTCTACTGCTGAGCCAGCAAGAAACTCGGCGGTTGCTCTTTTAAAAATGTAATTCTTAAAACTATAGTCCTAGCGTGTAAGTAATTTAAGATAGATATAACTTGTACATTTTTTCTTAAAACTAGTTACATTTAGTCATTACTGTTACAGTTACATTTAGGTTTTAGCTATATCCACGCATTCTTATTCAATTCAAAATCAAAATATTCTTTATTCAAATAAACTTGTAAACAAGTGCTTTTGAATCTTCAACTGTACTGCTGGTTCGAAAAGCTGTTCCTACCGTGAAAAGCCAGCTAGAAACTCGGCGGTCGCTCTTTTAAAAATACAATTCTTAATACTAGTTAAATTTAATCGTTTCTATCTTGTACAGGGTCGAACAATATCTATATCCACGAATTCTTATCGTCCAAATAATCGTCAACAGTATAGTAAGTAGGCTTTTTGTATCAGCCTCTCCTTAAAAGTGTTTTTAAACTGCTGTAATTGCAAAGCTTAAATTGATTGTGGAATTTTATTATAGAATCTTATACCCAAACCCACAAACGACTTACGTACTTTTTCAAAGCGCAAAGCAGGGGCCGCAAGCTTATGTCGGTTCCTACTTTGTCTATTGTATACATCACTTATTGTTTTATAATTCTTAATATTTTTATATACAAAAATTAAATTACTTAAAATATACTGTGAAACAAATGTCTGAATACCTATTTCCTTAAACTTCTCTCGCAGGGAATCACGCTGACTTAAATTGTAAATGTCTTATTTATCATCTTAGTAACCCTCAACAGGAGGCTTTATGAATCAGCCTCTTTTTAACAGTGTTTTTGAACTGCTGTAATGGCAAAGCTAAAACTGGTATGGTTATATAAAATGCATCAGCTATTGATCATGAAACTAGTCAAATAGCATATCAATAAGTAGATTTTTGGTTGAAGGTTGGAACGGGTATAAATACGTAGACGAACATTTAATCCGGTTTATAGTGACCTAGTCAACATAATGGCTGGTTACGTTGTCTGCTAATTACAGTTAATTGAAGTGACCCGCTTCTGCACTGACAAACTACACTTCCTTATATACTATATTGAATTGCATTTATAGATAGACTTGCATGATATTGAGGCGCGGGTAAAAGAATGTATGTAGGATGATGATGATACTCTTGAAGATTATTTAGAAGATAAGAATGTGTGGATATAGCTAAAGACCGCGTGATTCCCTGCGAGAGAAGTTTAAGGAAACAGGTATTCTTACATTTGCTTCACAGTATATTTTCAGAAATTTAATTTATGTACATAAAAATATAAAGAATTATAAAACGATAGGTGATATATACAATAGACAAAGCAGGAACCGACATAAGCTTGCGGCTCCTGCTTTGCGCCTTGCAAAAGTACGTAAGTCGTTTGTGGGTTTGGTATAAGACTCTATTATAAAATTCTGCAATCAATTTCAGCTTTGCCATTACAGCAGTTTAAAAACACTGTTAAAAAGAGGCTGATACAGAAAGCCTACTATACTCTTGAAGATTATTTAGAAGATAAGAATGTGTGGATATAGCTCTCTTTGAACCTGTACAAAACAGTAACGCCTTAATGTAAATATTATTAAAAATTATATTTTTAATAGAGCAACCGCCGAGTTTCTAGCTGGCTCTTCTCGGTAGGAACAGCTTTCCGAACCAGCAGTATAGTTGACATTTCAAAAGCCTCAATAAATGGACTATCTTACACTCAAATAATTTTTCAAATCGGTCCCTAGTTCCTGGGATTAGCGCATTCAAACAATCAAACAAACTCTTCAGCTTCATTTATATAAATATAGATATAAGCACTATTTTCCTTCGTATGTTCCAATAATATCTAATAAGAAATATTTGACCAGCTGCAGTCTGTGAGTCATTGAGATCAGAAAATATAAATAAATCTCGAAGGGGTAACACTTTTTTTTATCATTTTGAACTTTATGCTGTAAGAAATAAAAATAACTTCAATACGGGTTAAGAACTAGGGTTAAAATTAAACCTTATATATATTTCTTTAGGGTTCATTATTAATTGATTTATATATGCATACTAATTATGGTGTATTTGAAGTGAGGAGTTTTCCAATGCAGCTGCGAGAATGCTTCGTTGATGGTAGATAGGTTACTCGCCTTTAGACATCATCCTCCTGCCCTTATCCCACTCCAAGGGGGGTCGGCACATCTTATAAACATGTTGTTACATGATTACGCTGCGTTTTTTACGACCTACCGCCTGCTTGACGTCAATTTACCTGTCTTATTTTAAGACACCTCGGTTAGAAAGAACGTGATATATTCTACTCAACCAGATACCACACGGCGGGTCGACTTCCTTAGTCGCCTTTTACGACACCTCAGTAAGAAATGTGGGTGGTCTATTCTATTCAGCCGGATACCACACGGCTAAAGGTTACTCCTTTAGACAAGTTAGATAAATAGCAGTTCGAAAGATACTCGTAAGACGGTTTACAGACGTAGAAACAGCAAAAAATGTTTATGTTGCTTACTTCCATAGCATTATGTCTTGTGATATATTGCTATGGGGTAAATGCACGGACATTGAAAAAATGTTTGTATTACAGAATTCTGCAGATTCTCTGCGACAGAAGTTTAAGAAAATACATATTCTTACACTGGCTTCAGTATATTTTTAGCAATATAATTTTTGTGCGTAAGAATATAAATAATTATAAAAAGATTTACGGCTCCTGTTTTACCGTAAGTTGTTTGTGGGTTTGGGTATGATTCTATAATAAAATTCCGCAATCAATTTTAGTTGTAAAAGGAGGCTGATACAGAAACAGAAAGCCTTCCGTTACATTGAAGATAACATAGATAGATAAGAATGCGTTAATATAGCTAATCTTCGACCCTCCACAAGATAGTATTTACTAAATGTAACTAGTTATAAGAATTTTGAAAAGACCAACCGTCGTGTTTCTTGCTGGCTCTTTTAGGTAGCTTTCTGAACCAGCAGTAGAATTGACGATTCAAAAGCACTTGTTTACAAGTTTACTATAATTAAGAATATTTTGAATTTGAATTTGAATAAAAAATTACGTATAAATACGCCAAGGGCGCGTAATCAAAGTTAACTTATCCAAATAGGTATAGTATATAGCGAGTTTCCGAGTCTAATTATACGGTGGAATTATTTGTAAACGCACCTTCGCTGCCAGTATTATGATAACACTGAATAGTTTCAAATATTTATTTTACGCAAAACATGTTTGGTACAAGTTGTGAGATTTCGACAATCTACAATTTTAATCTGAAATGAGGCTCTTAAGGATACAGAATTTTCGTTTATTATTATCTATACCTTTTTTCTTTTGTTTTGGGCTCATGGAACTCCTAGGTATCTATTTGAGATCTAGAATCTAATGCAGAATTCAATGCTTAATGAATTAAGTTTTTTTAAGGTTTAGTTTAAGAACATTTGACTCGAACCAGAATACTATACTAGAAAGATCGTCACTTAACTTATCAACAGGTGCTTGTTCATCGGTTTTAAAAGATATATATTTTTGAATATCGTCTATGTATATATGATATTGATTAGTATTAATGTGTTTTATTATATCAGTGCATTAAAGAATAAATAATATGGGCCCCAGGATAGACCCTTGTGGAACTTCTCTTTAGCATTGCAGTTCGCTTGTGCCGCTTAAATCAATTGATTTTCTGTGTCCCTTTACGCTAGTTCCTTAATAGGGGCTTTAACAACCCTTCATTTTGCGCTACGGTGTCGCCATTTTATCACATTATATCGCCCTCTGAGACATAGTCATAGCCCGCCTATAGTTCTCTAAGAACAATCTTCTCGGGAACACAAATCGTTCGAAAACACTAAAATCTCAGTGGTTGCTCTTCTCAAGTCTTTAAACTAGTTACATTTCGTCATTGCTCTCTTGTAAGCTTGTAAGCTCATTGTCTCTTTATGTTTTCTGTGATTTTTTTAAACTGCTGTAAGGGTACAAAATTAATGATAGATCTTCATCATTACTACAGCCTTAAGAAACCTCTGCTATATTGGGTTTAAGATCTACATGATTTGCTATATGAGAAATATTTGTTGACATATTTGATTTTGGAAACAGACGCAATACAACGTCTCCTGCTGTAGGTTCATTGAAAAAACACTTTACTAGATGTGCTATTTGAGAAGTATTTATAAAAGCTGCATCTCTTCTACAATATCATGGTATCGACTTTGTGAACAGAATCGATACAGCATCTTCTACTGTAGGCATATTGAAAAGATGCTTTACTAGATTTGCTATTTGAGAAGGATTTATAATACCTGGATCTCCTTTGCAATATTATGGTATAGACTTGTTAAACAGACTTGGTATAGCATCATCTGCTTTACGTATAACGAAAGAACGCTCTGATGCATTTGCTATTTGATAAGTATCTGTAAAATCTGCATCTCTTTACTCGGACCACACAAAGACAATATAACAGGTGGTCTCCGTTTAAGTCCGTTTGTTTGTTATCATATCATCATTATTTCTACGTTCAATAACACGTTCTTGACACAGATTATGTATTGTTTTTGTGAGATATTGTGTTTTCACGGCTCCTGATAGTCTGTGTCAATTATTATTTATTAGATCATGTATCAAATGTTGTAATATCTGATCGGCTCGACAAATTTATTTACTGAATTAGGTTTATTTGAAAAATTTTATTGCTTTTACGTGGGGCTTTTCTTAAATCATCATCATCCTCCTGCACTTATAACACTCTATGTGGGGTCGCCACAACATGTTATAAACATGTTGTAACATGATTAGTCGCCTTTTACACTTCAGTAAGAAAATGCGTTCTAATTCGGAGGGTTAGTCCCTTAGTCGCCTTTTATGGTATCTCGGTAAGAAAATGAGGATGGTCAATAGACATGACTGCTGGGAGCTTTAATCGCGTGCGTTGCGTAAACCAACAAAGATATTAGCCAGCCAGAGGAAGTCGAAATCAGGCCAAAACACAGCAACGCGTGGCCGCAGTCGCTTGTATAATAAATAAATAATAATAAATATATTACACACTTACACCCACGGTCGCCCGTTAAAAACATACTTAAATACAAATATACCCATATACACCCAGCCACCCACCCAAAAAAAATCTTTTATAGAAAAGCACTCGGCGGTAATCGAACCCGCGACCCGCGGCGCTGAAGGCAGGATCACTACCCACTGCGCCAACGGGCCAGTCAATAATATAACTAAAGATTTGTTTACTGTATAATTTTCTTTAGACAGACCCTGAACTAATCCCACGAGCAAATTCAGCGAAAGCCATTAATAAGATGAGTCATCTCCGAATAAAATATACATCCGTTGCCCATGGTGCGGTGATGTCATACGTAACCCATGGCTGTGACGTCACCAGTAACACGATCCATTTCAATTTGTATATATGTTTATTTATAGGAACCTAGCTTCCGCTAGACGACTTTGTCTGCGCTGAATTCAATTCTATAATAAAATGTAGCATAAACTAACGGCCTGTTACTCTCCCACTGCTGGGCATAGGCCTCTAAGACCTACCACGCTGCTCCAATGCGGATTGGTAGGTTACACATATCCCCATAATTCTCCAAAGATATGCAGGTTTCCTCACAACGTTTTCCTTCACCGTTTCAACGTTTTCTTTTATAAATTATGTACCGTAACAAAAACTTAAAGCAAAATAATGTTATCACCACATGTATACTAGGAAATAATTATAGGATTACTTCAAATATTATTTCAACGGGTGCTCCACAGTTTTATAAAGTGTTAAAATAAATAAATCTCGCTGACAGATCGATAGCTATGCCGTGGGAACTCGAGGTGAGTCACTAGGTGTTGCATGCTAGTAATTCATCCTTTTTTAAAAGCTTTTATTTAACTTGCTGAGTATAATAATACCATCCATCTGCCTGCCCTTATCCCACTCTATGTGGTTCGGCAAAACATTTTATAACATATATATTTTTCCGAACTCCTTCCTACAGAACCCGACATACACCATTATTGAATGTGCCTAATTTAAAAACGAATTATGCTAGAAATTCTATTTTACCGCGCATAGCTCAAACTTATAATAAAAGTTACTCAGACTTAGACCTTTTCCATATGACTAAACGTAAAGTAAAAAAAGAAATAATTAAAATTAACCGGAAGCAAAAATAATGACAGTAACACACACACACACACACACACACGCACACACACATAACACTACTACTTATAAACACTTTTAAATCAAACTTTATATTTTAGATCTTAAATCAAGTATCTTTGTTAAACGTAAATAATTTAATATAACCGATAGTCACTGTGTAATCCACTCCTGGCCTTATTTTATTATAATACATAGTATTTAAGTAAAAAATTTTTGTAACGCTGTAGGATTACTGTATAAATAAATAAATAAATAAATAAATAAACATGTTGTCATATGATTTGGCTAAGTATTTTTCGCCGGCTACCTACCTGACATCAACTTAACTTAGTCGTATTTTACGCCACCTCGGTAAGAAATGAGGGTGGTACTATTCTACTTAGCCGGATACCACATGGCTAAAGTTTATATATTTATATATATAGTTACAAGATTAACTCATTTAAACTAGTTATAGTGATTTTGAAAGAACAATCACCGAGTTTCTTGCTGGCTCTTTTTTTACAAATATACAAAATCATACAAAAATATACAAAAAACTTGACGATGTAAGCTTGTCCTGCTTTGCGCCTTACAAAAATACGTCAGTCGTTTGTGGGTTTTGGTATAAGATTCTATAATAACATACCGCAATCAATTTCAGCTTTGCCATTACAGCAGTTTAAAAACACTGTTGAACGGAGTTTGATACAGAAAGCCTACTATACTGTTGAACATTACATAGATGATAAGAATGCCTGGACATAGCTACTATTTATTTATAGCTACTGATACAGAAAGCCTACTATACTGTTGAGGATTATTTAGACGATAAAAATGCGTGGATATAAATATTGTTCGACCCTGTACAAGATAGAAACATTCAATGTAACTAGTATTAAGAATTGTATTTTTTTTTAAAGAGCAACCGCCGAGTTTCTTGCTGGCTCTACTCGGTAGGAACAGCTTTCCGAACCAGCAGTAGAGTTGACGATTCAAAAGCACTTGTTTACAAGTTTATTTGAATAAAGCATATTTTGAATTTGAATTTGACCCTTTACAATATAGTAATGACTAACTAACTGTAACTATTTATAAGAATTATTTTTTGAACAGCAACCGCCGAGTTTCTTGCTGGCTCTTCTCGGTAGGAACAGCTTTCCGAACCAGCAGTAGAGTTGACGATTCAAAAGCACTTGTTTACAAGTTTATTTGAATAAAGAATATTTTGAATTTGAATTTGACCCTTTACAATATAGTAATGACTAACTAACTGTAACTATTTATAAGAATTATTTTTTGAACAGCAACCGCCGAGTTTCTTGCTGGCTCTTCTCGGTAGGAACAGCTTTCCGAACCAGCAGTAGAGTTGACGATTCAAAAGCACTTGTTTACAAGTTTATTTGAATAAAGAATATTTTGAATTTGAATTTGACCCTTTACAATATAGTAATGACTAACTAACTGTAACTATTTATAAGAATTATTTTTTGAACAGCAACCGCCGAGTTTCTTGCTGGCTCTTCTCGGTAGGAACAGCTTTCCGAACCAGCAGTAGAGTTGACGATTCAAAAGCACTTGTTTACAAGTTTATTTGAATAAAGCATATTTTGAATTTGAATTTGACCCTTTACAATATAGTAATGACTAACTAACTGTAACTATTTATAAGAATTATTTTTTGAACAGCAACCGCCGAGTTTCTTGCTGGCTCTTCTCGGTAGGAACAGCTTTCCGAACCAGCAGTAGAGTTGACGATTCAAAAGCACTTGTTTACAAGTTTATTTGAATAAAGAATATTTTGAATTTGAATTTGACCCTTTACAATATAGTAATGACTAACTAACTGTAACTATTTATAAGAATTATTTTTTGAACAGCAACCGCCGAGTTTCTTGCTGGCTCTTCTCGGTAGGAACAGCTTTCCGAACCAGCGGTAGAGTTGACGACTCAAAGCATTTTTTACAAGATTACTTGAATAAAGAATATTTTGGAATTTATGTAATTTATTTCTGACCTAAAAAGGAAGATTTATTTAACTTTCGCGTTTATTAGGTCAGAAGTGGGTGCGGCGCAATAAAATTATGCGAATTTCTTCGTGGAGCGAATGAACGTTTATGGGGATTCAGAATTTATGGGATGGCAACACTAATTTGATACATTAGCATGCTATTACGTCACGACTAATGTGTTTTTTTACTCCGTGAAAGCCTAATGCTGAAAGCGCGTCCCTTACGGATCGTCCCTTACGGATCACGGGTTCAAACTCGGGTAAGTTTAAAAGCTTTAAATGTTCCCTAAAGTATAGTAAGCAATCAATCAAGCAAGCCGGTCATTGCACTTTTGTCGTGTAGCCTGATGATGCTTTGGAGATTGTCGTATTGCATCTGTGTAGTGCAAGCTGAAGAGTTTGTTTGTTTGATTGATTGATTGTTTGAACGCGCTTATCTCAGGAACTACTACACCGATTTGCAAAATTCTTTCAGTGTAAGATAGTCCACTTATCGAGGAAGGCTATAGACAGATATATAACATTACGCTAAGATGAATAGGAGAGGAGCAGCGTTAAAAAATATTACGAAATCGGCAAAATTTAAAGCTTTCCTTGCGTGCGCTAAGTAAACGTTATTCCAAAATCAAGTACTACAAAATTGTTTCCCTCTAAAAGTTCTAAATAAAAGTCCGCGACAGCATATGTCTAGCTTTTAGGGTTAACCCAATTTAACCATTTTTTTTGGTTATCAAAATTCTATATTACGGTTTTAATCTTTTCAGCTTATAGCAAAATAATTCTATCATAAATTTTGAACTTGCACTAATAAATTAATTTATATTTAATTTAGAGGTACAGTGACTTATTTTAGTCTTTCCTACTATATCCTCCTGACCTTATCCCACACTAAGTGGGGTCGGCACAACATGTTATAAACATGCTGTAACATGATTTTTACGACCGGCCGCCTGCCTGACTTCAACTTCCCTTAGTCTTTAGTTTTTTACTTTAGTCTTTCCTACTATATGACACAATTTGTTCTTGTGTTTGACGTAGAAGTAGCGGCCTGTTATTATCCCACTGCTGGGAATAGGCCTCTTCTCTCCGTTATAGGAGAGAAGGATTGGAGCTAAGACCTACCACGCTGCTCCAATGCGGATTGGTAGGTTACACATATCTCCAGAATTCTCTAGAGATATGCAGGTTTCCTCACGATGTTTTCCTTCACCGAAAAGCGTGTGATAAATTGCAATTATCAATTGGACACATAAGTTTTAATAGAAAAACTCATTGGTGTCTGCCCGGGTTTGAACCCATGATCGTCTCTAGAGATTCACACGGTCGCACCGCTAGGCCATCACAGCTTTGTTCTTGTGTTTAATAATAATTAATTCAGAATTCTTATTGCTACGAGGTCAGATATAGTCAACTATTTCACTTACGCTTCAATGTCATGGGTGCTTTATTGTTTATGACTCAGTGTTGTCTATGAATAATGAGTATTACTAGGAATAATATAAAACCTAATGGACTTTGACCTAGAGAATGTGTGAATTAAATTTCTTCGCTAGACGTCATCATTTAATACAATAGAAAAACATCAAAGTTATGATAAAATTATATATATACATATCCTCCTGCCCTTATCCCACTCTAAGTGGGGTCGGCACAACATGTTATAAAAATGTTGTAACATGATGTGGCCGGCCGCCTGCCTGACGTCAACTTACCTTAGTCGTATTTTACGACACCTCGGTAAGGAGGACGGTGGTCTATTCTACTAAACCGGATTATACACGGTGGGCCAACTTACCTTAGTCGCCTTTTACGACACCTCGGTAAGAAATGAGGATGGTCTTATTCTACTCAGCCGGATACCACACGGCGGGTCGACTTACCTTAGTCGCCTTTTACGACACCTCGGTAAGAAATGAAGGTGGTACTATTCTACTTAGCCGGATACCACACGGCTACAAAGATATGATAAAATTATTTTGCTATAATCTGCGTTTGTTAAAAAAAATCTATGTAATTTACATGTTTAAAAGATTAACTGACGAATTACTTCCAAATCATTTGTAGCTTCATTAAATGTAATTGATCCTTGACGATTCAAAAGTGCTTGCAAGAAGCTTATTTAAATAAAGATTATTTTGATTTTGATTTTTGATTTTGAGTGCTTAGGAGAGCGGATACTGTCCTGAATATACAAGTAGATTATAAAAGTTTTATGCGGAGTTAAGGTTGTAATAAAATCTATAATTACCCACCAAACAAAGCGGCGATAAAGCAAGGGCCATGTGCTTTGTGCGGAACAGTTTATAGTTGACCGTGATCGGTGAATTAATAGGTAACTATAAAAGAAAAATGAAGCTGTGGTAGCCCAGCGGTAACACCGTGCGACTCTTTCAAGGAGGTCACGGGAACAAACCCGGGCAGACACCAATGAGTTTTCTAGTAAAACTTATGTGTCTAATTGATAATTGCAGTTTGTCACACGCTTTTCGGTGAAGGAAAACATCGTGAGGAAACCTGCATATCTCTAGAGAATTCTGGGGATATGTGTAACCTACCAATCCGCATTGGAGCAGCGTGGTAGGTCTTAGCTCCAATCCTTCTCTCCAAAAAAAAAACGGAGAGAAGAGGCCTATGCCCAGCAGTGGGATAGTAACAGGTCGTTACGAAGGGTTGGAGCTAAGACCTACCACGCTGCTCCAATGCTGATTGGTAGGTTACACATATTTCCAGAATTCTCTAGAGATTGTGTGATAAATTGTAAGTATCAATTAGACTTATAAGTTTTAACAGAAAAACTCATTGGTGTTTGCCCGGGTTTGAACCCGTGACCTCCTCGAAATAGTCGTACGGTGTTACCGCTGGACTACCACAGCTTAATTGAAAGTTTTAATATAAAATTCGTTCTTTCTTTTCTCCTGCCCTTATCCCACTTTAAGTTCGGCACAACATGTTACAAACATGTTATCACATGATTTGGTTACATATTACTCAACTTCACCTCAATTTACCTTAGTCGTATTTTACGACACCTTGGTAAGAAAGAGGGTGGTCTATTGTACTCAATCGGATACCACACGGTGGGTCAACTTAGCTTAGTCACCTTTTACGACAACTCGGTAAGAAATAAGTGTGTTCTATTCTACTCAGCCTGATACCAGCCTATCAATCTTTCATTCCTCATAGTTAAAAACATGGCCAAGTTAGCCAACTAATTGGGTCAAATCTGGCCCAAAACAAATATTGGCGTTACAAATTGACTCCGCCCGCCTCTCTTTGTATCGGGTGTAAATTGGTACTGAACAAATTTACCCACGATGTGCCCGACAATTGGGTCAAGACATCACATGTGGGCCAAACACTATATCGATTCACTAACACACCTGATGGCAATAATGCAACTTGGAATATAATATTCTATTTAGAGAGGAGGAAACGAATCTTCAGCTTATAGGTGAGTCTCCCTTGTTGACCTCGAAAGAGATCTTGATCTACCTTTTTTTATACAGGAAAAAACCCCTTATAGGTACCGCCGCCCGACGGGGACAGGCGGCGGTTATGTCGGACTCGCACCGACTAAAACGACCTGTGTGCTCCACCACGCTGCTGATGGTAAGGACAGGGTATCTTTGTACACATTGCCCCCATCCTGCCGACAGCCTCTCTGATCCCAGAGTCATCTCCTCTAGGTAGGGACCTCTTAAAAGAGAAATACCCCTCCGCTAACCGATGCATCGAGAGCACCAGATGCATCGACCACCTCGGGGACTTGTAAGCCAGGCGTCCGATATACATCTTGATCTCCCTACCATTACGTTACCTACCATTTTTTGAACATTCTTCAAAGCCTTACTTCGAGAAAACTGAGGTACACCTAAACCCTCTTATTTCAGTTGCTTCCACCTACAACCCAGTTAGGTCTGACCGCCGAAAATATAGGCGTCCAAAAAGCGTTCTATATGACCCTTACGATCAAATAACGATCGCATACACAGAAACACGTAATACACACAGCGTCATAGCTGGCGAAGAGGAGGTCCCAATTTTCTGATGTGGGTTGGTCGTGGCTTCTTGCCACCCCTCCGACGTCGTAGTGACTAATCAAAGTCATACCATCAGCCCTCCACTACGCGTCGCCCTAAGTCGTGGTCTTGCCTTACAGGAGGCACCCTTAGCACGACGTTCCCCGACGTCAGTAGACTTTCTGGGCTCTTCTCTCCGCATTTCGCATTTGGTACGATGAGAGACACTAGGTAACGATGAAATTGCAGTAGAGGACTGTCCTCTTGCCTTATTCTGAATGTTCTGTTGAGAATTTGAATTTATTAGTTCAAAATTCAAATTCAAATTCAAAATATTCTTTATTCAAATAAACTTGTAGACAAGTGCTTTTGAATCGTCAACTCTACCGCTGGTTCGGAAAGCTGTTCCTACCGAGAAGAGCCAGCAAGAAACTCGGCGGTTGCTCTTTTAAACATATTATTCTTAATACTATTAACATTTAGTCGTTACTGTCTTGTACAGGTTCAAAGAGAGCTATATCCACACATTCTTATCTTCTAAATAATCTTCAATAGTATAGTAGGCTTTCTGTATCAGCCTATTTTTAACAGTGTTTTTAAACTGCTGCAATGGCAAAGCTGAAATTGATTGCGGAATTTTATTATAGAATCTTATACCAAAACCCACAAATGACTTACGAACTTTTGCAAGGCGCAAAGCAGGAGCCGCAAGCTTATATCGGTTCCTGCTTTGTCTAGTGCTAGTAATAGTAATAGTTGTGCTAGTAATATGAGACACATTCGTCACCAAGTTGATTTATACTAAAATCAATAAATATTAAACTAAGAAATCAAAATATAAAACGCTCAATAAATCGGTACACGTTTGTGACCTTATTTGGCGTCCATAAATATAAGTAATAAAATCATATCCATATATTTCATGGCGGTCCATTAGATTTACGATTATTTTTTGAACGCACATAAAGATAATGTAAAACTTTACAGACATAGCGCATGATATAATGTTGCAATTCATATAAGATAATGTCTTTCTATACATTTCTTCACGTTTTATGAAATAAATGCGAGGATATTTAAAAAAAAACGCATTTTAAAAGAGATCCGTTCCACTTTATTCAAGTAAACTCCTTATTCAAATAAACTTGTGAACAAGTGTTTTTGATCGTCAACTTTACTGCTGGTTCGGAAAGCTGTTCCTACCGAGAAGAGCCAGCAAGAAACTCGGCGGTTGCTCTTTTAAAAATATAATTTATAATAGTAGTTACATTTAGTCGTATAAGTTAGATACGTCGTACAGGGTCGAACAACATATAATAACATATCGATATTGTTCGCAATATCCACGCATTCTTATCATGTAAGTAATCCTCAATCTCAACAGTATAGCAGACTTTCTGTATCAGCCTCTCTTTAATAGTGTTTTTAAACTGCAGTAATGGCACAGCTAAAATTGATTGCGGAATTTTATAAGAATCTTATACCCAAACCCACAAACGACTTACGTACTTTTGCAAAGCATGAGCCTCAAGCTTATGTCGGTACCTTCTTTGTCTATTATATACATCATCTTCCTGCCCTTTACCAATCCGCATTGGAGCAGCGTGGTAGGTCTTTGCTCCAATCCTTCTCTCCAAAAAGGAGAGAAGAGGTCTATTCCCAGCAGTGGGAGAGTAACAGGCCGCTACTTTTCCTCCCCTTATCCCACTCTAAGTGGGGTCGGCAAAACATGTTATCACAGCTTTTTAAAGCATGCTGAATTTTAGGAAAATCGTTGGAGCCGTTTCCGATATTCCAAAAATATACATACAAGATTATACAACATTATATACAACTTATTTTAATATTAAAGATAAAGTTTTAAGACCGCTCAATTCTCCTATTGGAATAGGTTTTTGTAAAATGTCTGTATTAGAAGCATTTCCGGCAAAATAAGTTAGTATAGGTACCTAAATACAAAGTCCAGGCATGAGAACCGGAATGCTAGATGCAGATAGGGCTTAGTCACGACGCATGACCTAGACTTGTGTGAGGCGAATACCTAATGATCGAAGTTATTTCTCGTTTTCTAAAGTATTTCCTTATGAACATATGCCGTGTGGTATCCGGCTGAGTAGATTAGACTACCCTCTTTCTTACCCAGGTGTAAAAGGCGGCTAAGGAAAGTTGATCCACGGTATCTGGCTGAGTAATATAGACCACCCTCATTTCTTACCAAGGTGTCGTAAAAAGCAACCAAGGCAAGTTCACTCACAGTGTGATCCTGGTTGAGTAGAATAGACCACCCTCATTTCTTACCGAGGCGTACGACACCTCGGTAAGCGACAAAGGTAATTTGATCCACAATCTTGTATCTGGCAAAGTAAAATAGACCACCCTCATTTCATACCGATGTGCCGTAAAAAGCAACCAAAGCAAGTTCACTCACAGTGTGGTTTCTGGTTGAGTAGAATAGACCAACCTCATTTTTTACCGAGGTGTCGTAAGAGGCGACTAAGTTAATTTGACCCACGGTATCCGGCTGAGTAGAATAGATCAACCTAATTTATTACTGTGGTTTCGTAAAAAGCCACTAAGGTATGTTGACAAGCTGTATCCGGCTGAGTAGAATAGACCACCTTGCGAATCGATCTAGCTAGGTTTTGATTAAAAAAATGTGGCTACAATATGTACAAGATTAACTCATTTAAATATCTCTACTAATATATAAATCTGAAGAGTTTGTTTGTTTGAACGCACTTATCTCATGAACTACTGGACCGATTTGAAAAATTATTTCAGTGTAGGATAGTCCATTTATCGAGAAAGGCTACAGACTATATAACATCACGCTAAGATGAATAGAAGTTACAATAAAAAATAGTACGAAAACGGCAAAATTTAAAGCTTTCCTTGCGTGCGCGTAACCGGTAACAGTTATTCAAAAATTATGTAGTACAAAATTGTTCCTCTCTAAAAGTTCTAATCAAAAGCCCGCGAAAGCATATGTCTAGCTTTTAAGGTTAACCCACTTTAACCATTTTTATGGTTATCAAAATACTATATTACGGTTTTAATCTATCCACGCGGGCGAAGCCGCTGGCAATTACTAGTAAAAGATATATCTGAAGATGAATCGGAGCAGAATGATAAATTTAGCCTTCAAACTCCATAGAAGGTAAACGCCTTAACTCAACCGTGAAAAGTTACCAATGAATTTTCCATACTTATTGCTTATAATTAAAAATATTTTAATAATACATAGGAATTCAAATTATAAATCCATGTCAGTAGCAATCAGTCCATTTACTTGTTAATTATTTGTTATTTTAAATGCTAATGGACGCATTTCCTGTACGCGCAGCAAATAAACGGCTGCAAATAGTCCAGCGGACCTTTTCTAGGTGTTGATGGATGTTTCCTAGGCCCATACTTAGCTTGGTAAGTGTGCCTAATTGAATAACATTGACTAATGTAATACTTAGGCATCACTTCTACTCGTACGAGCGAATGCATCTACAAACTATGAACATGTTTATAGTAACCTTAGGGAAGACGACTAAGGGCCTGTTTCACAAGTTACCAATAAACTGTCAGCTTATTCGGAACATATCTGACACATATCTCGGAATGTTCCTCAGGTTTCTGATAGGCTTATTCACTTAAAGTCCCTAATAAACAGGTAGATCATGTGGCTGTTGTTTATCTGCTGGATAGCAAATACATAGATAGCATGAAAACAGGCAACCTTATGGTTGAGGACCTAAAAATTATGAGCGCTAGATGTGTACAAATTAAGGACTTAATAGTTGTAATAGGGAAAAAAAGGAAATTAAAACGCAAACGAAAAATATTAAAAGTATACAACGAAGTTACAAGGATATGGCTATCTGGTAGGATTTAAATAGAATGGGTTACATAACACAGATAAAATACTCTTATATCTGCTGATACTGAATTCTATAATGGATTCTTTTATTTAGCATAGCACATTCAATATTTTTCCCTTCTCTCATCCATAAATAATTAAATAACTTTTTAGTGACTGGTCACTGTTTTCACCAAAATACAGAAATTTGGTGATATCATTTAGCTGTTAGATTCAAAGTCACTGAACCACGAGCGGTATAAAAGGCTTGTTCTTAAAAATCTCTTGAAGAAGTTAAAGAAAGAAAATTACGTGAAAGAACAACGAAAGTCAATTAATTGACTGAAGTAGACGAGGGTACAAGAAAAAATTACATCAGTAAAATTCAACTGAAGTATGAAATGAAGTAGATTAATCTCAAATATTCCCAAGATGTCGTTACGTATCTCATATCTGATGCACTTTTATTCAAACAAATTAACTTTAATACTGACGCGTGACCGGCCGATGTGTCTTTTGAGAGTTTAAATCATGAGCATAAGCGATTTCAACTTTATTTTCAATTTACTGGTGTCGCCATTGACTTTCGCTTTGTATTTTATAGCAACACTGTCATGAAACAAGAGTTTCGCGCCCTTTTGTCTGAAGTCTTCCTATATATTGCTAAAACGTTTCAGTTGTCAGCCTTTGTTCGTCTTTCAAGAGAAGAACATCTCGGAACGGGAATTGTGGTATTTCTGTTATATAGTGTTATTGTATAGTGTGTGCATTACTTTACTTTAAACGTAATTTTAGCCATTAAAACCATTTCTCCTTAGTATATTCCCTACTTGTGGAGGAAAACTTGGAGAGGGACTTGTATTTTTCTGGACTAACCCTTGGATATATGTAGACTCACATAAATTGGGTCTAAATCTAAACATTTCTCTGTAAAAGGAGAGTGGAAGATTTCTCATAGCAGCGGGATAGTGACATGTTGCTTTACTATTAGTCATGGTCCCTTCAGACCCTTTTTTGTTTTGAATTTAGATTATAAACGTTGTTGGACTCTAATATATGTAATTCTTCAAAATAAGAAATAAATAAAATTTATTATAAATAAATAAAATAAAAAATTAGCAACATCACATTAGTGAAATAAAAATAACATAAAACAATAAGTTATAGAATATCCGCCGTGTGGTATCCGGCTGAATGGAATGGATCACCCTCATTTCTTACCGAGGTGTCTGAAACGGCGGCTAATGTAAGTTGACCCGCCGTGTGGTATCCGGTTGAGTCGAATAGACCAACCTTAGACCACCGAAGAAAGAGGTTATACCTCTTTCTTAACGAGGTGTCATATAAGGCGACTAAGGTAAGTTGGCGTCAAGCAGGTCGTAAAATGAGTAGCCGAATCATGTGACAACATGATTATAACACGTACCGACCCCAGTTAGAGTGAGATAAGGGCAAGAGTATGATGATTAAAATATAGAATATACAGAGATGTGACTTTACGAGTTATTGCACCATCAGCTTAATTTGAGGTGTTTCTCAACGCTAGTTTTAGTGGCAACCATCGTAATAAGAAATATATTAAACGAAAAGGTTAAAAAATCAGCAAATTAATTATTAAAAATGAATTAAGCAAATTAAGGAATTTACAAGCCCGATTAACCTATAACCTTTTTTTTAAAGATTTTTTCAAGTCCCATGTGTATCTCAACAAATTAAATAACTTATACATTCAAATACGAAGTATTACGCTTTTTTTCAAGTTCAGATACACATTATCTTAACGCAAAATCTCAACTTTTCTAAATTAGACCATACCCGAACGCCGACTCATGCGAGCGGGATCCAGCCTTTCAATTGAGGCTCATCATCACAGGCTGCGTCATTGACGTATCTCCCACTTGTGCTCGTCAGGATTATGTGGCAATAATGTCTTATGAACATTTCCTTGTATTGGTATTGCACTTGGAAATTATCTGAAGGGCTCTCTATATTCCTGGATTTGTTACTCGCTTAGAAGTTATGTATTCTTGACTGATTATTTGATTTATTTAGTTAGTTTCCTCTTTGTTAATATTTATACTTGAAAAATCTTCAAAAGAGCAACAATGACCAAAAGAGTTTTAAATATGAATGGGGATGGCTATGTGACTAGAGGGAGACCAAAAAAAAGATGGATTATGTAAAGAATGAATATAAAACACAGCAGCATAAAACAGAGCAACAATAGCAGAGTCGGAGAATGATGAAATTGTATTTATTTCAGGTAAAACGATCTAGTAATTATATCTTTGTTGTTCCATTTGATTCTAACCTGAACAAGAATCCATTGCTGTAGATATCAAAATCAATTAAAGAACCCTCAAAATCTAAATTTTCGTTTATCTTTGTAAATTATTTGTAAAGCTCTGTAGGTTTCTGACGATTTATGCTTGTAACATTTCATTTGATTGTTTTTCTTTTACTTCTTTTTTTTTAATTGCATTGTTTTTATAATAAAAAGCTTTACTCTATCATAATATTGTCTATATGAGATCGCTTGATTATTTGCAATAAGGCAGCCTTGTACGCATTTTAATACATTATGTATTTAAGTATATCTGTACCCTATTTTCTAAATTACATTGTGCAATGGAGTTATAAATCATTATCTTCTGCTTTATTACAATCAAGATCATCATTATCATTATAATCATCATGATAATTGGTAATAATAGAACATAAATCGACTCGATTAAAGAATCTTTGCAAAACAACAGTCTCACCACTTAAGCACGTTGTCCATGACAGTTCTAATTAAGTGGCCTCGTGTAAACCGATATGCAAGCTTGACGCAAATCTCTGGTGTATTTTTTTCTGATTTGTAAGTGGATATTTTTGTCTCACTTTGTGATTTCCTTTGTATCGCATTACTTTGAATATTTAATTTCAATTTGGATTGTCGTGTGTATTTGTAACATTAGTAATATATTATTACAAAACAAAATCCCCATAAGCTGTCTGTCTGTATCCGATTAATTTTCTCAAAATCTATTGAACGGTTTTTTACTGAACAGTAGTGCAATTTTTTTAAAAGGCTAAGGTTAATATTACAATACCATTATATTTAAATTTATATCTAGTCTACAATCGACAACAGCTAACATCGCACGCTTAGTATTAAAGTGACCTAATTCAACATTTTTGTTTTATACCAAATTGCAATAAAGCGTAGCATATCTACAAATGGTTGATTTTTTAGAAAATAAAAAAAACTTCAAAGAAAGAAAAAAATAATTTGTCAGGTGGGTATTTACCTTTCTAGAGACCACCCGTTCCCCGAATAAGTTACGCTGACTTGACAGCTTTCGGCAAAAATAAAACCTATCTAGATTGATTATTATCCCCCAAAACCTCCTGCATGCTGAATTCAGGAAAATCGTTGGAGCCGTTTCCGATTAACTCATTTAAATATATAATATTCTGAATTTCGTGTTATCCCTGTTTTCGGGCTTGAGAAAATGTTAAAAAAATGTTAGCTCAGGGGTAACGGGACTGCTCTCTATGTATAATAACTTTATGTAAAAGTTTTTGTGTCTTGTGGCGATAGAAAAATAAAAGTATTAGATGTATTCTTTGTATTTACATACATCAATTTATGTAGGCGATATTGACATCCTAAGTCGAGGGTGCGCCGTGAAGTACGTAATTCTATGGACGGATGGCATCACGAGGTCATGACAACCATTATGGTGGCCGTGACATAAATGAGAACATAATGTTAGAACAAACATGATAAATGAATCCATGAACTAAACACCACCCCGTGACTTTGTCTTTGCAATAAGAAAGATTGCAGTTTAAGCCGGATTTGGCCATTTCTGCCGCAGCTCCAGGCCTTGATGCTGTTTCCTTGATTTCCTTGCGTCTCACATATTAAAATCTATATATAAAAGATTAACTCTTTTAAGAAGATAAAGTCATTGACAAAACTTTCATTAAAAGTCCAAAAAAAAACATTAAAATCCAGCCGAAGTAGTTTACTCAATCCAACCTTTTCAGCCTGCCTATGGTCACATATCCATATACATTAATATTTAACACCCGTTTAGTCACATGATTTTCATCCCCCCCTCATTACATGTCCACACCATCTAAATTTTGCATTTCTCGTCTTTTCTATAATGGGCGCAACTTTCATACTACCCCTTATAAACTCATTTTGTATTTTAAACATATTAGTATTAATATTAGTATGGATTGTTGAAGAGGCAGGTATCACCACAGTATTTTACTAGTGTATGTAATAAAAGCGATATCAGATGTGTGTTTGTTGAGGACTTTCACGGTATGGAAGGTTTATAGCTCCTTTATCAAGATAAGCGTTCAAGCGAGATAAATTTTAAGATATCAAGGAATGTGTTTGTATTCCAAAAAACCATTATTTTAAAAATTTCATCTTTTGTTACAACTTATTGACGTTGAAAAAGACTTTATTTTAGCTAGACCATAAAAATGATTTTTATTTTTGCCAATGATTTTTTTTAATACCTTGAACTACAACTTCTTTTACTGTCTGAGACTGTGTCATGAAGGTAGAAGAAATTCCCTTAAGTCTACATTCTTCAATAGCGTATTTCTGATAAGAAATGATTATCTTTTAAGTTTTATACACTTCAACTTTTTTCATCTGCGATCCAACCATAAATGAAAAGGAAAATCTATTTTGTCTATGTTCATTCAAGCGCGTATTAATATACTTTGCTTCCAATGATTTCTTTTTGAATACCATAAACTACAACCTATATTACTGTCTGAAATCGTATCAAAAAGGGAGAAGAAACTTTTTCTGTACTTATACAAGTGCGTGTTTTTGGTTACAAATGATTATCTTTTAAGTTTCATGCACTTCAACTTTTTTTTTGTCTGTGATCCAAACATAAACGAAGGGGAAAAACAAATCTCATTTGTCTATGTTCATGCAAACGTATTAATATAACTTGCTTCCAACGGTTTCTTTTTGAATACCGTAAACTACAATTTCTTTTACTGTCTGAGATCGTATCATAAAGGGAGAAGAAACTTTTTTCTGTACTTATTACAAGTGCTCGTTTTTAGTTACAAATGATTATCTTTTAAGTTTCATGCACTTCAAACTTTTTTCATCTGTGATCCAACCATAAATGAAGGGGAAAAGAAAATCTCTTTTGTCTATATTCATTCAAGCGCGTATTAATATAACTTGCTTCCAACGATTTCTTTCTGAATACCATAAACTACAACTTCTTTTATTGTCTGAGATCGTATGATAAAGAGAGAAGAAAGTCTCTTTTCATTAGCTGCATTCAAGTGCTTACTTCTGTTCCTTGCTTACAAATAATTTCCTTTTTAGTTTCATGTACTTCAACTTTTTTTCGTCTGTGATCCAACCATAAACGAAGAGGAAAATCCTTTTGTCTGAGTTCATTCAAGCGTATACTCCTATACCTTACTTACAAATCATTTCCTTTTTAGTTTTAGCGCGGCGCGTATTGCTAATTCATCTGTGAATGGACCCCACATAGATTATATAAGTCCAGACTTGGGGCAAAAAGAGCCCTGTGCCAATCCAGAGACCGGTCGGCTATCCCGGTTAGATAGTGATGTCGGATACACAATATCGATTTTAACGTTTTTTTACCAAAAGTAATGAATTATTTTGATGTAATCGGCGATTTAAGGAAAGCCATGTAATATTAAATGTAGGATTCCCATTCCGCTTAAATCCATACTTATATTATTTATGTGAATTTCTTTCTGTTATTCTGTCTGTTACACTTTCCCATCATTACATGGAATTATTGCAATCATGAAATTAAATCTTACATTATTAAATAATTAAAGCTTATACACCGGGGTAACGTATAGGATAAAATAAAACCCGTTTTTTGTTTAGGGATCAGGAGAAAATACATTCCATTATTGACAGTCTATTAACGCTTAAGTCAGTGCGATTAACGGCAATTTCATCGATGGTTCCGCCTCATTACCAAATCATCATCAGGAGTCGACGAGAATATTGCTAAACGACACATAGGCTAGACAAGAAGTATTATATAGTACTACCAATTGCCAGCGGCCCATGTTGTCGCGGACTTTAATTTAGAACTTATAGAAGGGAACAATTTTGTAATAAATGATTTTTTATTAACTTTCACCGTTTACTCAGCCCTAGCAAGAAAAGCTTTAAATTTTGCCATTTTCGTAATATTTTTAATTGCTGCTCCTCTCCTATTTATTTTAGCGTGATGTTATATAGTCTATAGTCTTCCTGGATAAATAGACTATTGTCCCATATAAATTTATTATTTATGAGACGCCCTTAAGGTTATTATCGAATTTATCGACATCACACAAAGCGGGTACGTCACTATTACAGAATGCGGTGCAGTAAGTCCCTAAGTGAATGAACACTGTAGACAGTCTACAAGCTCACGTATTTTCTTGCATCCTGCTCGCTCCCGTTTTAAATCTTTTAGTGAGAAAGAAAAGGAAGAGGTCAAGTAAACCTTCGTATTATAAAGCTGTAAAGTTGAACGAGTTTGTGGCCCGAGATTAAAATAAAAACAACTACACCAGCCAACAAAATCAAAAAAGGAAGTCGAATTTGACCAGACTTTTTCACGTTTGTTTACATGTTTGAGAGGCGATCCGATTTTGACATAGAGTTCTTATACTAGATTAGAAAGGGGGAAGGGGAAGGGATTAGGAAAGAGAATATGTCCATATACAATAAAGAGAAAGTTCTTTTTGAAAAGCTTCTATTTAACTTGCCGTGTATGTATGTAATGGTAGAATCTTGCAAGTTAAATTTGACTTTTCCGATGTCCGATTGAGCTGAAATTTTACATACTGATCCAATAACAATGCATGTTTATGATAAGCATGACCTGATGCTGCCAGGACTGGCTCCAGCCCAGGGAACTGCTCAACTAGGCCTAGTCATTATAAACTTTTAGTTTATAATGACTATGGCCTGTTTCATAAATTACTGATCAAGTGTCTGATAATCAACCGACAAATAAACTAAGTAGTAGATAAATGTCTCTAAAAAGAGACTCTAAAAAACGAAAATTAAAATAAAATCGCGGCCATTTTGTAATAGTAATTTGCTATCCAGCAGATAAACAAAATAACAGCCGCATGATCTACCTGTTAACTTATTAGAAACTTATTGGACTGTTTCACGAATTACTGATAAAGTGTCGGGTAGTTAACCTATAAATAAACTAAGTAGTAGATAAATGTCTCTAAAAAGGGAAAATTAAAAAAAATCGCGGCCATTTTGAAATAGGTATTTGCTACCCAACAGATAAACAAAATAACAGCCAAATGATCTATCTGTTTATTAGGGACTTTAAATGCTGAATAAGCCTATCAGAAACCAGAGAAACGCAAAATTCCGAGATATGTTCCGAATAAGCTGACAGTTTATTGGTAATTTGTGAAACAGGCCCTTAATCTAAGGTTTTGGAGATAGATGCTTTGAAGAAAGCTCATTTTCGAATATATTCAAGACGGTGTTTGGTCCATTTTTTTATCTCTATTTTGTTCCCAAGCTTCTTGCTTGACTAATGATTCGAAATAATTTGTTTCCTGGCTTTCTTTAAGCTTTTGTTTCGAAGTGATGTTAATTAAGATTTTGATTAGATTCTATTTTAATATAGGCCCTCTTTTATTACAGAGGTGTCGTAAAAAGTGACTAAGGTAAGTCGATCTGTCGTGTGGTATCCGACTGAGTAGATACCAGTACTTAGGTGTCCTAGCTTTGCTTGGTATTTCTTTTATTAAATAAATGCTATTAAATAATTTATAGAATTAGGCGTTACTTTGCGGAGGTCCATAATACAAAAGTAATGTGAATATTATTTTGCTATAAAGTAAAAAAAAAAATAATCGTAAAGCCTTACGATTTTGTCGTGGAGTCTATCTCCTGACGATGCTTCGGTTACGGGGCGAAACAATTGTTGAGATTGTGGTGGTGAATGTGTGCAGTGCTTGTGTATAGTTGTGCCATCGGTGTCGAGTAGTGCATGAGTTCTTACAAATTCTGCATGTAACAGGTATGAGAATGAGTATTACACTGTACATTTAGCATTACACATATTTTCTTTTATCGCGGATTATAGCAAAATAATATTCACATTACTTTTGTAAATGCTATTAAAAAATAAAAAATAAAGAAAATGAGCTGGTGATATCTGGAACTTGTCCCCGGGTATTTTGACTTCTTTAGTTCGTTCCCAACTATACAGCTTTACAAATGACAGCAAAATTAACCTTTGCATTCTATTTATCATCATCATCCTCCTGCCCTTATCCCACTCTAAGTGGGGTCGGCAAATGTTATAAATATGTTGCCATATGATTTGGCTACGTATTTTACGACCGGCCGCCTGCCTGACATCAACTTACCTTAGTCGTATTTTACGACACCTCGGTAAGAAAGAGGGTGGTCTATTCTACTTAACCGGCAGAGTTACATTAGGCCAACTTACCTTAGTCGCCTTTTACGACACCTCGGTAAGAAATGAGGTTGGTCTATTCTACCCAGCCGGATACCACACGGCGGTTCGACTTACCTTAGTCGCCTTTTACGACACCTCGGTATGAAAGAGGGTGGTCTATTCTACTTAACCGGATACCTTACGGTGGGCCAGCTTACCTTGGTCGCCTTACACGACACCTCGGTAAGAAATGAAGTTGGTCTATTCTACTCAGCCGGATACCACACAGCGGGTGAACTTACATTAGTCGCCTTATATGACACCTCGGCAAGAAATGAAGTTGGTCTATTCTACTCAGCCGGATACCACACAGCGGGTGAACTTACATTAGTCGCCTTATATGACACCTCGGTAAGAAATGAAGTTGGTCTATTCTACTCAGCCGGATACCACACAGCGGGTGAACTTACATTAGTCGCCTTATATGACACCTCGGTAAGAAATGAAGTTGGTCTATTCTACACAGCCGGATACCACACGGCGGGTCGACTTACCTTATTCGCCTTACACGACACCTCGGTAAGAAATGAGGTTGGTCTATTCTACTCAGCCGGATACCACACAGCGGCTCAACTTACCTTAGTCGCCTTTTACGACACCTCGGTAAGAAATGAGGGTGGTACTATTCTATTCTGCTGGATACCACACGGCGGTTTGCATTCTATTTATATTTAACAGTTTTTAATACCTGAAAATAGAGATAATTTTTTATTTATTTAATTAAACCTAGCTAGTTCGATTTATTACCCCCAAAACCCCCTAAATACAAAGTTTGATGAAAATCGTTGGAGCCGTTTCCGAAATTATTCTGTATATGATGATGGCAAGAGACCAGACGGCTTGACGCTGGTTCCTTGGGAACGGGGACGGGCCCTAATGTGGGACGCATGCGTTGATACGTTAGCCTCGTCCCATATCAGGGAAACAGCGTCAAGACCTGGAGCTGCGGCGGAAATGGCCAACTCCTGCAAACGGCGGAAGTATGCATCTCTCATCGAGAGTTATATATTTGTGCCGTTTGCAGTCGAGACCCTAGAGCCATGGAGTCAAAGTGCAAAAAAAAATTTTATCCGTTTTAACACCTCGGTTGATTGCCTCTTCAGGTGACAAGAGGGCTGGCTCCTTTTTCGCACAAAGAATCAGCTTAGCGATTCAGCGTAGAAACGCTGCCAGCATTCTTGGGACCATTCCACGTGGGCATGATTTGTATAGTCCTAGCGTGTAAGTAATTTAAGGTAGATATAACTTGTACATTTTTGCTATAAATTAAAAAAAAAAATCTATATACATACAAGATTAACTCATTTAAATATTAAAGATAATTTGTTTAGTCTAGTAGAACAGGTATGCTTTATAAGCGATTGTTTGTTTACATATCTGTTCGCCCTGAATACCTAACTTGTATACGTGCCAAATTTCTGGATACAATTTATTTTGCTAAAGCGTACTTGACCTATATAGAAATATGATTTATGGTAAAGTAAACTCTGGCAAATATTATTCATTTTCATTGGTTGTTCGGTACAAGGTTCTAATATACTAATAAAATAACCTAATTGATTACAATAGACCAACGGTGAAACCGTGCGACTCTTTCTAAGTGGTCACGAGTTCAAACCTCGGGCTGGCACCAATGAGCTTTTCTGTTAAAACTTTGTCTAATTAGGGTTTGGGGGTAATAAATCTAACTAGCTAGGTTTCATTTAAAAAAAATTGTTTTAGTTGACTGGCTCGTTGGAGCAGTGGTTGTGACCCTGCCTTCAGCTCCACGGGTCGCGGGTTCGATTCCCGCCGAAGGCCAACATTTTCTTTAAATGAATTTGTTGGTCCTTGAGCCTGGGTGTATATTTGTATTTAAGTATGTATTAAAAAAATATATAAGTATATATTCACCAGTTGTCTGTCCATAACACAAGTATTAAGTTACTTACTTTGGGGACGGACGACCGTATGTGTAAGTATCCCATATATATATAAAATTGATATTTGCAATATATCACACGGTTTTAGGTAAAATAAAGGAGGAAACCTGCATATCTCTAGAGAATTCTTGGTATATGTGTAACCTACCAATCCGCATTGGAGCAACGTGGTCTTAGCTCCAGCTTCTTTCAATAACGGAGAGAGTCCTGTGCCCAGAAGTGGGATAGTAACAGTAAATACACTCAGACGAGAAGAATCAACAAATTGTTGTTTGAAAATTATGGAGTTTGGTGGGAATCGAACCGGCGACCCCAGAGCTGTAGGCTCACTTAATTATATGCAACGAAAGAATTTAGTAAGTCTTCGCTCTGAATTTTACTCCAAATTTAAAAGCATATATATACAAGACTATTTGCTGACTATTATAATGTACTATTTGTTTAAATTTAAATGATTATTATTAGAAATATTAGGAAATTAAAAGTTCTTTGTAATATAAACTTATACTGGGAAATTTAGTGTATTTCAAAGAAATTCATTTTCCGCATTCCCATATAGGTAGTCATTAAATTAGTGTAGTAGCAATGTTCTTATCAATAAATAACAGGAAATAGACAAAATGTATGGTTTTTTAAAAATTCTAGTTTGGAATTCCCACAGATTAAAGATAAGAAACTTTGAGGAGAAATACACTACATTTTGAACTAAAATTATATAAAATGAAATGCAAACTTATTTGAGAAATTAATAGTATTGTATTAATTTATATATAAATTTTTAATTTAATAATAATTCGATAGTCAATTTTCAAAAAACTTAGTAAGTTCTTAATTTGGTCGCGTAAGGCATTTTGGAGTCAACAAGAGCTGCAAAAATGTATTTTAAGTTTTGTAAAATATTATTTTCATTCAAATGTCTATAAAAGAAGGCAAATTCTTAATTAACAGCTTTTATATCAAAGAAATGTTTCGAAAACAAATATTCTTCTTCAAATACTGATCATTTGCCTATATTTTTATGGTAATTAAACTTTTTATAGATTACAAGCAATACTTTAATTCGGCGCGAAATCCACACTTAAAACAACTTGGGCAAAGAAAAAATTTACTGTAAGTTTAAATGTTTACTTTATGATCTATCAAAGCGAGTAAAATTTAATGTAAGGTTTTAAATAATTAAAACGATTTTCAAAATTCGAAATTACAATTTCTACAAGATGAAGGCATAAATAAATTGTCAATGTTTTTATCTGAAAAAATTAAAGCCCATAGGCAATTTTACGTAAGGAGTTTAATAATGAATTCGATTTTCAAATTTCCACAGATTAAGGCAAAAATAATTTCGCCGCGAAATGAACGCGCGTATCAAAGAGCTTTGCGGTCAATGCCCCCAAAATGGCGCTAAAATAGAATGCTCGCGCCATTACAATTCTAACCTCCAAATTGTTTCACAACTGAACAACTTCACACTTATAGTACTATAAAAGAGTAAATATTGTTCAATAAAAAGGTAGCGCCTCTTTGTTTGGACTTCCGCCTCGTTGGCAGTAAAATAAATTAGTACCCACCGAAATACAATGGACAAATTTTCTGATTGAATTCAAAATTTGTTATTTAGTTGATATCAAAGAGATATTAATAAACCGTATAAAAAAATATATCATTTTTTTTTAATATTAATGTAAAAGTTCAGTATCCCACTTCTGAACAAAGGCCTTCTTTTTCCTTTAAGAGAAGGATTGAAGCTTAGACCCTCTGCTCTGTCCCAGTGAGGATAAACATTACAAAATCTACAAATCCGAGTTTAGTTACACATTTCAGAGAAATTTTCTATAACTAAATTCCTTACGGACCATTTACTATTTCACCATAAAACGCTTGTATCTATTGCTTTTATAAAACCTATTTTTGGTGGTTTTCTTTTTACACAACGCATTGCTCCCCATAATTCGAAACTGCGACCCCTTCTTAAGTTTTAAAATAAGCGTTGTCTTATACATCAATGTGGAAACAATACTACTGTTATAAATAATTCGAAAATCGATCGATCATAAGTATCGATTTAATAATAATTAAAAATAGGTAATAAATGCGATTGTCTCACTGGCCACAAACTCCAAAATAAAATATTAACTAAAAACCAAAATACGTCATACAGTTAACTCGCTTCAATAATCGTTATTTTTAACAATTTTTTTATTGTAACAATTAATAAACATCAGCTTTATCCAAATACAAATATAAATCAACAAATCATGGACAATATTTTATCATCAAATTCATTCTATTTCAACAATGACACTTGAGGCAAACAACAAAAGTCATTCAATAACCGTTAAATGTTGCCCGATAAATCATTTTATTCGATTGCGACGATTAAAAACATCCCTTCAGGTCAAAAAACTCTCAATTGGTGATGTAATGAAGTATTTTAACAGTGATGCGGGTTTTTATTGTTGCTTGTTCTCTGTCAAATGTCATACGTCCTCGAATTTATATCGAAGTCATTTAAAAAAAACTCTTAAATCTATTTACTTATTATAAGACAAAGTCCCTAAAAGCTGTCTATATATGATTAATTTTCTCAAAATCTACTGTACGGATTTTTATACGGTTTTTACTTAAAGGTGGTACATATTTTTGGAAGGTTTAGGTTAATAGTACATTACGGTTTTACGTAATTGTGTTGAGTCCGCGCGGTTGTAAGAAACCTCCTCTGTTGGGAGCTTTAGTCGCGTGCACCGCGTAAACCAACGGACAGACACTAAAGCAATTTATTAGAGAATTGTAGATCTATATAAATACTACAAAAAAGTCTGCGACAGCATGTCTCTATCTCTTATGGTTAACACATAATAACTACTGTTATGTTTAATATTTCAATTTAAAAAATTAACGTTATTTACGCGGGAAACACTTTGTGATTTTAAAACGGGCGAAGCTGCACAGCTATTGTTGTAAAATATTGTTTTAAAATTAGATGAAAATACTGATTAAAATGTAAAAAAAAGTCGACATTTGAGTAACAAACCAAAAAAAAATGTGATAATATATTAGAATATAATAAATCAGCGACTAAGGCTGCAAGGAATACAATCATAGCCTTGTTAGCTAAAACTGATCTATACTGATAAACAATCTTGTTTATGCCAAGGGATTTTTACGCCAACCTCAGATCCGCTGGTGTTACCTGTTTGAAATATTCGCTCAATTTTAAGGAAATTATTATTCATTATATTTTCTTTAGAAGTTTATTATAATATTTAACCAGATATGTATAAATAGCTTAAATTATTAATTGATGTTACTAGAATTTATAGATACATAGAAAGTATTTCAAAATTTATAACCTAAATTCTTTTTACGACATGATAGGATTGGGTTATGGCATATTTTATGGCTGTTCACGAGGCCATTAAATTATTTGGATTAGATTTTGCTTGTTACATTAATTTATGCTTAATGTCATCAAGGATTGTGTCATAGTTGTTGAATAAGGAAAATTTAATATTCAAGCTGAAGAAAACTGCACGTGGCAACCCAATTGAAACTTTTACAACTGGTAGTAAGTAGCGGCCTGTTACTATCCCACTGCTGGGCATAGGCCTCTTCTCTCCGTTATTGGAGAGAAGGATTGGAGCTAAGACCTACCACGCTGCTCCAATGCGGATTGGTAGGTTACACATATCTCCAGAATTCTCTAGAGATATGCAGGTTTCCTCACGATGTTTTCCTTCACCGAAAAGCGTGTGATAAATTGCAATTATCAATTAGACACATAAGTTTTAATAGATCGATCTGATCTGATCATGATCGTCTCTAGAGATTCACACGGTCGCACCGCTAGGCCATCACAGCTTACAACTGGTAACATTTGTAACACAGCTTTACAACTGGTAACATTTCGACAATCCTTTCTTGTGGGAGTTTAGAGTATAAATTCATGAACTTTCGTCATTTATTTTATGAATCAATATATTAGAAATAACATGTAGGTTTTATGAATGTAGGTTAAGTCGGTAGGTTACACCGTGTGGCATCCGGCTGAGCAGAATAGACCACCCTCTTTGTTACTGAGGTGTTGTAAAATACGACTCAGGTAAGTCGACCCGCCGTGTGGTACCGGCTGAGTAGAATAGACCACCCTCTTTGTTACTGAGGTGTTGTAAAATACGACTAAGGTAAGTTGACTCGCCGTGTGGTACCCGGCTGAGTAAAATAGACCACCCTCATTTCTTACCGAGGTGTCGTAAATGGCGAGTAAGGTAAATTGACCCGCCGTGTGGTATCTGGCTGAGTAGAATAGAACACCGTAATTATTTACCGAGGTGTCATAAAAGGCGACTAAGATAAGTTGACGTCAGGCAGGCGGCCGGTCGTAAAATACCTAGCCAAATTATATTACAACACGTATAAACAAAAAGCTGTGATGGCCTAGCGGTGCGACCGTGTGAATCTCTAGAGACGATCATGGGTTCAAACCCGGACAGACACCAATGAGTTTTTCTATTAAAAAAAAAACTTATGTGTCTAATTGACAATTGCAATTTATCACACGCTTTTCGGTGAAGGAAAACATCGCGAGGAAACCTGCATATCTCTAGAGAATCTTAGGGATATGTGTAACCTACCAATCCGCATTGGAGCAGCGTGGTAGGTCTTAGCTCCAATCCTTCTTTCCAAAAATGGAGAGAGGAGGCCTATGCCCAGCAGTGGGATAGTGACAGGCCGTTACTTACTTTTTTACTTTTATGTATAAACATGTTGTGCCAACCCCACTTAGACTGGAATTAGGGTCGACGATGATGTTAAATCAATCGTTAATATGCTATCATTGTTACAATATTAAGTATGAACGCTTCTTGGTACTTGATCATTAAATGTTTACTTTTAACGCCAGAAATGTTAAACAATTAACTCTCCATAAGGTCAAGGGCAAAACAGTCAAGATTGCTTTACCACCTAAGGAGTTTATCAGTTACAATAACCGCCGACAGTTTGTTATGATAAAATAAATGAACTTACCCCTTAACGCGCTACGGGAGTGAAAATAAACACGTCATAAATAATAGTCTACCGTAAAAAAGCACTATTAAGTGCAGTATACTATGAAATTTATATAAGGATTTGCTAAATTAACTTTTTTTTTAACTGCCTATGTGCTCTTAGCCTTAACGAGTGTTGCCATGTATTTTTTTTGCAATAAAAGTAAGTTCTTTCTCCTGCCTTTATCTCACGCTAAGTGGGGCGGCACAACATGTTTTAAATATGTTGTTACATGATTTGGTTTCGTATTTTACGACTGGTCGCCTGCCTGACGTCAACTAATCTTAGTCGCCTTTTACGACAGCTCGGTAAGATATCAGGGTGGTCTATTCTACTACGTGTATTTTACGGGACCTTGGTAAGAAATGAGGGTGGTCTGTTCTACTCAACCGGACACCCACATGGCAATCGAAATTAACAATACAATTAATCTTATATAAAAATCCTTTAGTAATTATTAATAGATTCTCAACATTGCAACACGTTTAACGTGTTGACATAGCAACAATGGAACAGATTAAATTATAATAAAACAATGTTCAATAAATCGGTTTATTGAACGTGTAGCCGCGACCTATAATACTCTAGCCGTAGACAATTTGTTGCTATGAAATACGCCATTTTGATTTTTATAATAACGACTTGTAATCATAGAGTAGAAAAGCCATCATAGAGTTACTATACTAAGGGCTTGTTGCTCAAGTTACCAATAAACTGTCAGTTAGCTTATTCAGAACATATCTGACACATATCTCGGAATTTTGCGTTTCTTAGGTTTCTGATAGGCTTATTCAGCACTTAAAGTCCCTAATAAGTTAACAGGTAGATCATGTGGCTGTTATTTTGTTTATCTTGATAACAAATGCCTATTTCAAAATGGCCGCGATTTTTTTAAATTCACTTTTTAGAGTCTCTTTTTAGAGACATGTATCTGCTACTTAGTTTATTTGTCGGTTAACTATCCGACACTTTATCATTAACTTGTGAAATAGGCCCTAAAAGTTGGTAAGTCAGTCTAAAATGTGCGATATTAAAAAAAAGAGAAAGCCAATGAGGGTGATATTGTGCTCTCTCTTTTTTATGTGTGTTTAGATAAAGATGAAGTAACAAGATTCATTTTGTCTTATAATTTATTGTGACACTTTCGCTTACAGGCCTGCATATGGCTAAATATAATACCACTTAGAGTGGGATAAGGATGTACTTACAGGCCTGCCTATTGCTAAATATTATCCCACTTAGAGTGGGATAAGGATATATAATAAATAAATAAATATATGGGACACTTACACACACGGTCATCCGTCCCCAAAGTAAGTAACTTAATACTTGTGTTATGGACAGACAACTGTTGAATATATACTTATATATTTTTTAAATACATACTTAAATACAAATATACACACAGGCTCAAAGACCAACAAATTCATTTATAGAAAATGTTGGCCCTCGGCGGGAATCGAACCCGCGACCCGCGGAGCTGAAGGCAGAGTCACTACCCACTGCGCCAACGGGCCAGTCAACTAGTACAGGATGTACTTTACCTTTTTATCTGAAATATATATGGGACACTTACACACACGGTCGTCCGTCCCCAATGTAAGTAACTTAATACTTGTGTTATGGACAGACTGGTAAATAAATACTTATATATTTTTAAATACATACTTAAATACTTCTGTGAGATTTCTTTAAAAATCGCTATATTATTCAGTATGTAATCTATAGAAATAATATTATTTTATTGTCAAGTTGTTTATTTCTTTAGATGTATAAGAGAAAATTCTCGTTCCTCTAACACAACGATTACCTCACAAAATTCCTTAACCACAATAGACTATAGTCAAACATATTCCTTCCCAACAATTCATTTCACCCAAAATGGAATACAGGTACACCCACGTGAGTGATAAAATCTAAGAGCTTGAAAGTCTTTGAATTTCAAAACGTTAAGTCGGCTTAAAACTTATTTATAACTTAGATATGTGATGGTTTAATTAAGATATTTTTATATTAAACAAAATAACGATACCCGTTATTTTTGTCTATGGTTTTAATATTGACTTTTATAACGCGTAAGTAAACGTTTATTGTGTTTAAAAATGGAATGTTTTTTTTAAATTCATCTGAGGCTTCCTAATACATTATAATGACTTTATAATTGTTTATTGCTAATATAATTGTTTCAGCTTTGCCATTACAGCAGTTTAAAAACACTGTTAAAAAGAGGCTGATACAGAAAGCCTACTATACTCTTGAGGATTATTTAGAAGATAAGAATGTGTGGATATAGATAGCTCTTTTTGAGCCTGTACAAGACAGAAACGACTTATTGTAAATAGTATTAAGAATTATATTTTTAAAAGAGCAACCGCCGAGTTTCTTGCTGGCTCTTCTCGGTAGGAACAGCTTTCCGAACCAGCAGTAGAGTTGACGATTCAAAAGCACTTGTTTACAAGTTTATTTGAATAAAGAATATTTTGAATTTTCAATTTTGTATTTTATAAAAAGAAACATTTTTTTCATAAAAATAAGCTCCTTGATAAAAAGCACGCGCTTTCGCTGTTAGGTTGCAATAGCTTATAGTTTACTTATGGTTACCGTGACTTAATTGACTAAAGAGTTTAGTTACCTTCAACCCTGTTTCGTATTGTTTTTCCTACTCCTCTACGAATAATAGGAAAATTTTATCCTTTATATTAGCCTTAAAAATATCATTATTGACGTCATCCAACTCCAATTTCGTTAGATGAAATAAAAAATAGTATTATCCTGTTAAAATTAATTAATAACGTAGCGTACGAATTTCCCGGCATCTAATTCAAAGAAAAAGCATGCGTTTGGTTAGAAAAAAAAAGGCCACACCAATTCGAAGTTTGAATTCTGTAAATGGAACATGCAACGTCCTTGTTTTAAATCTAATAAGCCGGTTGCACACGGAGGCCATTAATTTATAAAATACTAATACATAAAGCTGACGATTTTGTTTATTTGATTGTTTGAATGCTATCTCAGGAACTACTGGACCGATTTAAAAAATTCTTTCAGTGTAAGATAGTCCATTTATTGAGGAAGGCTATAGACTATACATATAACATTACGCTAAAATGAATAGGACAGGAGCAGCAATAAAAGATATTACGAAAACGGTAGAATTTAAAGCTTTCCTTGCGTGCGCTGAGTAAACGGTAATAGTTATTAAAAAATCATGTATTACAAAATTGTTTCACTCTAAAAGTTAGAAAGATACTCTTAAAGTTAGAAAGATACTCTAAATGTTTAAAAGATATTACCAGTACTTTTTTATTTGCATTTTTTATCTTTTGAAGAAATCACGAAGCAACACTCGGTCACCCGGTACTTTGAACGCCTTACTTAGTATTGTAGGACCCATATGTAGTGGCCTTGAGATACCGGCATTACACCTTATCCTCAATTTTCTTACTGTTAAGTTGAACTGCATTAAATAATAAAATTTATATCTAATGTAATCAATTACTATTTATTTCTATATTGACAACTCTACTTTGTATATACGAGAGTATATAAGATTTATTCGGGACGCCGTAACATGCAGATTATAAGGTCCTACACCATCATTTCATACTGTAACTAAATAATTGATAAGCAATGCTATAGCACCTTCTAATAAACAAATAACACATTATATTATCAGTTAAGATAAAATTGCTTATTTGTTAATATAAATACCAGTGAGCATTTAACGTTTACTAAATTACATATTGCGTGTTTAATACGTTTTGCTTATCTTAATATCAACACTCGTAAACACGTTTAGACACAAAATTAATGGAATTCGCTAATGGAAATCTTGTAATAATCTATTCACTATTATCTAGTCTTTTTAGCATATTCAAATTCAAATTCAAAATATTCTATATTCAAATAAACTTGTAAACAAGTGCTTTTGAATCGTCAACTCTACTGCTGGTTCGGAAAGCCGTTCCATATATTCTAGTGTCCATGAGTATTGATGTATGTTTGTTACTCTTTCACGGCGAATCCGCTGAATAAATATAGATGAAATTTGGCACAATTATTCCTTATTAACCGGGGTAACATATAGACTATAGAAATCCTGTTAATTATAAAACTATAGGATGACGTTGAAAAGCGCCATCTATTACCTCAAACACAACGTTGACTCACTAGAAGCGTGTTTGAAATTCGAAGCTGAAGTTATTGTCACAATAAGACTTTATTTTTGGTTACTTTAAATGATGTTATCAGATTTGAATTATTTTAATATTAATGACTTTGTAGGTATCTCAAGATTTTTAATCAAACAAAAACTCAAGCTTGACTTTCTTGTCTATGATTGTAGAAATAGATTAAGATTTTATTTTTACAATACGAAGCAAGATATAAAAGTAATGAAAATATAATTTTGCTATACTCCGAGATAAAAGAAAATATTTATAATGCTAAATGTAGAGTGTACTATCCGTTCTCATACCTCATACATGTTGAATTTGTAAAAACTCATGCACTACCCGCCACAAGTCACTCAATCACAAAAAATTGCAAAGTTTGCGATTTTATCTATCTTCGAGTTGTTGCGTCTATCTCTTAACGATGCTTCGGTTACGGGGCGAAACGATTTTTGATATTGTTTTGGTAAATATGTGCAGTGCTTGTGTATTATTGGTGGCGAATAGTTCATGAGTTTTTTACAAATTCTGCATCTATCAAGTATGAGAACGTATAATACACTCTACATTTAGCATTACATATATTTTCTTTTATCGCGGATTATAGCAAAATAATATTTTAATTACTCTTTGTATTATGTACCTCCGCAAAGTAACGCCTAATTATATTTACGAAACATAATGGAAATACTCGTTGTGTCACCAGCATTAACGGTAGCTTGGCAACAATTACCAAATTCAACGCGCCCATATTGTTTTAGTGAGGGGGTTATTAACCTAACACTCGATAGGGTTGTCCTGACATAGACATCATAGTGTCGATTTATTTTTAGCTCCTTATTTATTTATTTCTTTTTATACATATAGTAAAAGAGAATCATCATCCTCCTGCCCTTATCCCACTCTTAGTGGGGTCGGCACAACATGTTATAAACATGCTGTCACATGATTCTGCGTTTTTACGACCGGCCTGCCTGACGTCAACTTCGTATTTACGACACCTCGGTAAGAAAGAGGGTGGTCTATTTTACTAAACCGGATACCACACGGTGAGTCAACTTACCTTAGTCGCCTTTTACGACACCTCGGTAAGAAATGAGGTTGGTCTATTCTACTCAGCCGGATACCACACGGCGGGTCGACTTACCTTAGTCGCCTTTTACGACACCTCGGTAAGAAATGAGGTTAGTCTATTATACTCAGCTGGATACCACGCGGTGGATCAACTTACCTTAGTCCCCTTTTACGACACCACGGTAAGAAATGAAGTTGGTCAATTCTACTCAGACGGATACTACACGGCGGGTCGACTTACCTTAGTTGCCTTTTACGACACCTCAGTAAGGCATGAGGGTGATACTATTCTATTCAGCCGGATACCACACGGCGTAGTTAGAAAAGAGAATGAAAAAGTAAAAAAAGCACATGTATAAATGGACTTATCCCTAAAAGGGTTCTTTTCCAGACAATCTTTAAGTAACAGAAGGGAAAGGACAAAAATTGAAGAAGAAAGAAAGAATTTTCGAATAGCTACAAGCAAGCAAGAGCCGCAACCCTAACTGAATAACAACCTTATTAGTATTCTTTAATCTCCTATTATTTATTTCATTGAAATAAAAAATGTGTAAATATGTCACTATAAAAACTGTATGGTACTATTGGAATTTTAATATCTCATCAAAATACCTTATTAGTATGCAATATCATTTTTTTGTATAGTTAAGTAATGCTGTAACTTATTGATAGGAATGTAATATGAATAATATTACATTGCGATCAATATTCTTATATATCTCTACAATAAGTTAAAATGGGCAAGTGATCACACTGGTCATCAATTGAGATCTACATCGTATAGGCTGCTTTATCCGACGCACAAAAGTGCCGCATTTCAGGGCAGCTTTAAATACACAGCAACAAAATGTCGGAATAATATTTCACCGCCTTTGCGTAATCTGCAGTCTAAACATACATTTAAATAATTTAAAAGCAAATATAAAGATTTATTATTTTAATCACAAAATCAGTCTTCGTGACATTAATGAAATTGTAATTGTTATTTAATTTAAAATGCATTTTTAGTTTGCCTTGAAGTGCGGTGCCTGATGATGTTATTATTTAAATATATTCTGTCTATTATCCGCGACTAAGTAAATATAAAACATATGTATTGGGGCGGCGGCATATAACAGGTACGAAAACGGTACGGTAATCCCCACTATATTTAGCATCATACTTCTTACTAATATAATTACTATGGTCATTAGAAACTTTATGACCGAATGATAGTTACGAAATATTACGCACGTGCAAAAAAGGACTTAAGTTCAACGTCTGCGAACAAATCGAGATTATAAAACATAACAATGGCACCCTCATTAACGATCAGATAAATGTTTCTAGTTCAAGCTTGTTACACTTGTTCGCAGGCAAAATAAAATAAATGGTGAGGTTGAACCGATTAGTATATAACTAAGCTTATTTGAGTATTGCTTCGCTTTGCGATTTTGGTCGTGGAGTCTATCTCCTGATGATGCTTCGGTTGCGGGGCGAAACGATTGTTGAGTTTGTGATAGTGAACGTATATAGTGCTTGTGTATTGTGGTGGCGGCGGTGGAGGTTTGTGCATGTGTTTTTTACGAATCCTGCATGTATCAGGTATGATAACCGATTGTCCGCTCTACATTTAGCATTATATATATTTTCTATTTTACTTCATCGCGAATTACAGCAAAATAATTTTATTATTACTTTTGTCCTACTAATATTATAAACGCAAAAGTTTGAGTATGGATGTATGTTTGTTACTCTTTCACGGCGAATCCGCTGAACCAATATCGATGAAATTTGACACAATTATTCCTTATACACCCGAATAATATATAGACTATAGAAATCCTGTTAATTCTACAGGAATAGGATGAAATTGAAAAGCGCCATCTATTAACGACCTATCACACAATGATCCACGCGTACGAAGTCGCGGGTAAAATCTAGTTACTAAATAAGAAAGAATGTACATGCAGTAACTCTAGACATTCTATATTGTACACTTTTACCCATACACAACCCCAAGAGACCTATGTCCATTAGTTATCTTTCGATTGAGAAGAAGAAAGTCTACTTCTTCTTCTCAATCGATCATGGCAACTGGATTATACATGTATTTATAAAATACCTTTATCTAATCAAAAAATCAACGAATTCATTACATCGATACAACTTGTAACATAATCGAGATGTCGATGAGAATATAAAACCTAAAGCGATGTAAAAGTGTTCGCGTCTAGAATTTAAAAATCGATAGATACAATCGAATGGTTATTTTTAGTCGCATCACTCACAAAGGGCGTCACCGCGTCGCGCGCGCTCTGCATTTTACCAATCATTTACTTTTAATTTACCAATTTCTATCAATTACGGTCTTATTGCGTGTACATAAGATTCAAAATAGTATCAATATTTTTTTTTACAGATGCAGAATAATTTGGAATGTCTGTAAAGGCGGGAAACACCAGAATCTGGCTGTCAATCGCTCGATGCAGGAAGCCATTTATTTTTGTCGAATCAATTAAAATAATTGATTATACAGATGTAGAGTTCTGGATTCCCGGTATTTTTATGTCGCGTCACTGCACTATGTATGAGAAAGTATTTTTTTTAATTTACCGTAATTAAATAGTTTGGATAGAATAAAAAATATTAAAATGAGTGAATATTTTATTCTAATCTATTGTAAATTAAAACGTAATATTTAGTAACAATATTTTTTTATTTTATATTTAATGATAATATTAATATTTCTTATTTTTGTCAGGGATGTGACATGGAGTAGAAAAAATCGATTAATAAATAATCGATTTTTTCCTCATTAAAATAGTTGATTTTTAAAAAATCGATTATTTTATTACGAAATAAAAGATTTTTCAAATCGAAATAATAGATTTGTTTCTGACTAATGCTAATTAAAGTGGACAACTACCAAGAAATAATATCAGATGCGCTGTTTGTAAAATTGGATTAAAATGTGTAGTTTGGCTAATTTGGTGCTATCCAAAAATGCATATCTAATCCTAAACAAGGAAAAGAGTAAAAAAAGAAAGGGGGATACCTACCTAAAATAATCGATTTAAAAAAACCATTTTGAAAAAATAATCGATTATTTTAAACTCGATTATTTTTAGCATCGCTTATATTTATTCCAGCATATTTGCCGTTAAGCTGACAATTATATACCATAGATAACTAATACACAATAATAATAGAATAATACCAACACTCAAATCAGAAACAAACACAACCGCATATAAATTAAGTAAAGATCAATTAATATTCACTCACAAATCGCACTTACAATAATTATGAGTAACCATTACTAGCCAGTCTGGTCACACCTTTAGATTATATCTACGTAAATGTGACCAGTTACACTTGAACTGCCCTTCCGTGTAATTAATTATTGTGCGAGGGTCTGTATTTTTTAGTAATTAAGACCAGGAAAACTTGGCCGCCGCTAACAAGTAATTTACATAGCCACGGGAGTTCCACCTTTTATGGTTGGAAGTTGAAAATTTTACGGCGTTTTATGTTTCAAGAAAATTTAATTCTATTGCAAGGCTAAATAACCTTGACCTCTACTTGCAATACTATTAAATGGAATTGAAAGCTCAACTTTTATTTGCGGACGCATTAGTTTACGCCATCCGTTTAACAGCGTGTTATACTTGTAGACAATAAACAATTTGCTTACTTTATACGTCCAGATAATCTTGACTGCTCTTTACAATACTATTATATCGAGAAGGGAGTCCCATGTTTAATGGTCACAATATAGCTTACTGACTTACATTGGACTTTACCTATTTAATACGATTATTTTTGTACCCAGGTAAACTTGACCGCTGGTCGTATTGATGTTTTATGGAAAAGGGGTTCTATATTGTTGGTCGGTTTATAGTATTGCACTTTTAATGTAAGACGATTATTTTTGTTAGAAAAGCTTAACCGCGTCAAGCGATAGCTTTATATAGATTTGTCATTAACCACGGGTTTAATTATTGATTATGACAAGTGTGTCCAATTTTTATATAGGTACCTACATTTTAATTTAAAATTAATTTCCGTATCCTAAACTTATAAATTAAAGTTTATTAATATACCTAATTGATTCGTCCTTTAGATGCTAATTACGGTTTTTTTGAGTTACTCATCCTCCTGCCCTTATCCCACTATAAGTGGGGTCAGCAAAACATGTCACTTGATTTGGTTACGTATTTTACGACCGGCCGCCAGCCTGACGTCAACTTACCTTAGTCGTATTTACGACACCCCGGTAAGAAAGAGTGTGTTCTATTCTACCCAACCAGATACCACACGGTGGGTTGACTTACCTTAGTCGCCTTTTACGACACCTCAGTGAGAAATGAGGTTGATCTATTCTACTAAGTCGGATAACACACGGCGGGTCGACTTACCTTAGTCGCCTTTTACGACACCTCGTTAGGAGATGAGGGTGGTCTATTCTACTAAGCCGGATACCACACTGCATAGTTTTTTTTTAGTTACTATATGACCTTAATGTTTTATGACATCCTTTTAACCGAGAATTCAACTAACGGATTAACTCCGAATAACGTGATACAAGATATTAATAAGCAACACCAGTATAAGATGACCCCATTTCGCGTTACCTGTAGGTCAACCTTAAGGTTTTCCAAAAATTATGCTTATCCGCTCTAATCAGAGCCCAGTGTGCCTTAATTCGATTTTGAATCGAAGGTCGTCATAATCGGTCTTGATTCAAAACCGAACGATATATGAATAATGATTTATTGTTCATTGAGGAATTGCATTGTATAAGAGACAACAGTTAAAAATAAATCATCCAATACAAAAAAAAATTGTGATAGGTTAGACATCTTTGTAGAGGGCGCGTTTGTTTTAATACTCGTTTTTTTAAACAAGTATAATAGCAAAGAGGCCGTGGGTTCGAATCCCGGCCATTATACTACCGACGTGAACCCTCCTAACATAAGCATTTAGCTTAGCTGGAGGTTAACAGGTTTACTTGTAATTTGTAAACCAAATTGCTACTAATCTTTATAAAAAACATTCTATCATTGCTTTTTTTACGTTACTTAACTAGATTGACTAAAACGGTAAGTACTATTTAAATAGTACTGAAATTACTAATGGGAGTAAAACTTTAAACAAATTAATATTAACGAAAATATAAGAAAATGTTATTAAAATAAAAAACAGGGATTTTTTCTATTTCTGCAGCAATACATATTTTATTGCCTCGAGTTTATTCTCTAACTTGCCCGCTGTTTAACTAAAAATCTTACTACAAATTTATCGTCACATGTAATATGGTTTATATCTTAATCAAATTTTTGTTACTTTTTTTAGAACATCATCCTTATCCTCCTGCCCTCATCCCACTCTAAGTGGGGTCGGCCCAAGCAGCCACCTGCCTGACGTAAATTTACCGTATTTTTCGTATTCACCTTTTTTAAGAAAAAGGGTGGTCTATTTTACTAGATCGGATGCTACACGGGTGGTCAACTTACCTTAGTCGCCTTTTACGACACCTAGGTAATAGAACATCGTTGTATGAAATTGTTCGTCGCTGAGTATATTTGAACACTTGAAGTAAATAAGGCAATTTGGTTCTAAAAGCCTTTTAGAACCAAATTGCATACTGAGTTCGAATTTTAATTTTTAGGTACTTAGTGCCTTATTTACTTCAGTGTTCATTTTATGATGTCGTCTCTTCAACTACAATAGTTTTAATATTCAACATGTATTAGATACGTCGAAACGTTCTGTCCCTACGTTTTACAATGCCTGGGAGTGAAGGGTCTAGTTTTAAATAATTATTTAACGGTTTTGTAGTGCTTGCTAACGAGTTTGTAGACGCGCTTGCGGAAAGGCAATATTTTAAAACATGGTCCTAACTTTCTGCCTGACGACAACTTACACTAGTCGTATTTTGCGACACCTCGTTAAGAAAGAGGGTCTATTTTACTCAACCGGATACCACTCGGTGGGGTGGCCTTTTAAGACACCTCATTTCTTATCGAGGTGTCGTAAAAGGCGACTAAGGTAAGTTGATCCACCGTGTGGTATCCGGTTTAGTAGAATATACTACCCTCATTTCTTACCAAAGTTTCGTAAAATACAACTAATATTAGTTGACGTCAGGCAGGTGGCTGTAAACAACGTAGCCAAATCATGTGACATGTTTGTAACATTTTGTGCCGACCCACCTAGAGTGGGATAAGGGCAGGAGAATGATGGTCCCAAATTTAAGACATCTTACGGCTAGATTAGTCTTGATGGTGATTCTGGGAAGTAGAGTCCTTGAATCCGAACCGCTGCAGGCGACTCGCTTAAGACCATCGCCTGTTGCCATAACAAGGACCTTCTGGGCGTTTAATACTGGACCGTACGGGGTTTATCGGACGTCCACCTTTAAGGTCCCCGAGGTGAATGATGCATCTGGTGCTCCTGATCGTATAGCGGAGGAAGGGGCCACTTTTAGAGAGGCCCCCGACCAAGAGGGGGCGCACACAGGGAGAGAGAGTTGCTGGCGGGGATGGAAGCAATGTGTAACGATACCCTGTCCCCACTGTAGTGTCTGTGAATAAAAGTAGAAGTCTTGATACTAGGTAGATTTATAATATAAGAGGTTCTGTCGTCTCATGCCTACACGCAGCGCGCTATAGTAGTGGGGCGAGGGGAGAGAATTATTCACTTATTCCTACGACGACGGAATAGGACGGACGCGCGTGCGGTGTGTAAAGCAGAGAGCCGATACTATGCTGTCAGGGTAAAGTATGAACAGAATACTCGCCATCAGCAGAGTGGTGGAGCACTTAGGTTGTTTTAATCGGTTTGAGTCCGACATAACCGCCTGTCCACGTATATATAAGTTAGTTCATACCTGAAGATTATCATTGAGTTCAGAGACTTTGAGTCGCTTACCAATTACAACAAATATCTCCACTCGCGGTTTGTTTTACCTGGAAATAAAAAAATATATTTAAGTTATTTCAATTAATGTTTTTCATTCAATTCATTCTTTGAATAGCAGAGACGATTCCACCAATAATAATAAAGTCTAAAATAAACTAAATATTAACGACCAATAATGGGTTCTCTTGCCATAAAATAAGTACCAAACAACTTCAAATCAAATCAAATCAAAATAATCTTTATTCAAATAAGCTCTTTCAAGCACTTTTGAATCGTCAAGGGTCAATATGATTAATGAAGCTACAACTGGTTCGGAATGTTGCTCTTACCGAGAAGAACCAGAAAGAAACTCGGCGGTCAATCTTTTAAACATTTTAAATTTTACATTATTAAGCCGCAGTCTTGCATAGCTGAAAGGATTTTCAAATCCAGACTTTTTATCATCCAAATAATCTTCAATTTTGTAATATGCTTTACGTATAAGAATATTTCTTATACTTAATTTGAACCTTTTACCTGTGTGGTATCCGGTTGAGTAGAATAGTACCACCCTCTTTTCTTACCAAGGTGTCATAAAACACGACTAAGGTAAGTTGACGTCAGGCAAGCGGCCAGTCGTAAAAACGCAGCCAAATCATGTTACAGCATGTTTATAATATGTTGTGCTGACCCCACTTAGAGTGGGATAAGGGCAGGAGAATGATGATGATGATGACTTAATTTAAACCTTTCTGTAGACATGTCTAGTATGGATTGCGGAATTTTATTGTAGAAGCGAATACCGAGACCATCGAAACAAATATCTGTATACAAAATAAAACAAAAGTAATGTAGATTTATACGCGTGTTATAGGTCACGTACCGGCATTAACTAAGGCCCGTATGGCCATGGAATACGAGATGTTCTTACAGGAATGTATTACGACAAAGGAATATATCGGGAATAATGAATTAAATGCTTTGTAAATGGTAGGCTTTAGAAAAGCTTAGTATGCTTTGTTCTTTAATAACTCTTCAATTGTTAAATTTAAATTTCTGACGTAACCAATATACAGGGAAACGTATAATAATAATATGGGACACTTACACACACGGTCGTCCGTCCCCAAAGTAAGTAACTTAATACTTGTGTTATGGATAGACAGACAACTGGTGAATATATACTTATATAATTATAAATACATACTTAAATACAAATATACACCCAGACTCAAAGACCAACAAATTCATTTATAGAAAATGTTGGCCCTCGGCGGGAATCGAACCCGCGACCCGCGGAGCTGAAGGCAGGGTCACTACCCACTGCGCCAACGGGCCAGTCAACTTTTGATTTTGATTTTATATTTGATCGAATTATCAGTAGATCGAATATCGTTACTTATAGTGAGTGTTACTATCCCAATACTGGGGATTACCTTCTCTCTCCGTTTTTGTAGAGAACGTTTGGAGCTAAGACCCACCAAGCTGCTCCAATGCGGATTGCTGTGTAACCTACATATCTCCTCAAAATTGTCTAGAGATATGCAGGTTTCCTCAAAATGTTATTCTTCGCCAAAAAGCGAGTAATTAATTGCAAATATCAATTTGTTAAATCAAGTTAAATAAAAAAATTCATTTGAATTTGAATTGATTTGAACTTTTGACCCCCTGGAAAGAGTCGCACGTCTCACTACTGGGCTATCACAGCTTGAATATAAATTGACTTTTACAATTTAGAATAGAATAGTAAGAATTTTACCACCTACTTGGATCGCTGTCATTCTTTAAGAAAAACTATCAAAAACGCAATGTTTGCTCTGATCTGGATTAGCAATGTAGCTATATTCCATTAATACTTACGGCACAATATGTTTTAAACATGTCACATGATTTGGCTAGGTATTTTACGAACGGCCCCTGTCCGACGTCAACTTACCTTAGTCGTCTTATGCAACGCCTCGGTAAGAAAGAGGGTGGTGTATTCTACTCAGCCGTAGCTCACCTAACATATATACATATATAATTTTAAATAGCCCACATTTGAAGAGCCAACAAATTGTTTTTCTCTCTTCACTGTCGCTTGCGTCAACGGGTCACCCAAAAAGTTCTATATCATAAAGCTTTACTAAAAGTATATATTAAACATATAAGCAAGTAATTACAACAGTGATGTAATGTTTTTATCTTTCCACACACAAATTTTTCAAATCGAATTAAATAAATAACCAGTCGCCTGTTTAATGGCCGCAATATACAGATATCACCCCAAAAACCTAATTACCTCAAAATACGCACAAGAATTAGGAAATAGGGCAAACTGTCAAACCAAAATAAGTATGAACTGCACATCAAAAGAATTAATACTTTAAGACGTCTCTTAAATCGCTGGATAGTTAATATTAAAGCCACCAGCAAATCATGATCTTAATTGAGATATAAGCAGTATGTCGACATGGTCTTACTTAAAATAGCTATACATTATTTAAACTTTCTTTCGGCAAAATGCCAAATAGAGAAGATCTATTGGTTTGTAGAAATTGGTCTGCCTGTGGGTATCTTTGGAAAGTGGTTGATGAAAGACATATGCTCTAAAAGTGCTCTCAATATATCGCTTTTTGTTTTGATAGCACAGTTCTGTGATTTATTCTAAGTTTGTTGAATGGGTTTAAACTTTAATGGATATTAATGGGTACTTTGGACGTTTTAAGATCAAATAAATACCCTTTTTCATCGACGATTAACAATTAAAGAATAGTTTACAGAAGTAGGCGTTACTTTGCGGAATTTCATTTACATTTACAAACGTTATGATAGAATTATTTTGCTAGAATAGAAGAAATTTTGCTAGAAAGAGTTTTAAATATGAATGTGGACGCATGTATGGCTAGAGAGAGGGCGAAAAAAAGATGGATGGATTGTGTGAAAAATGATATTCATGTTAAAGGAGTGGCATCAGAGTTGACGTATGGAAGAAGAAGACACATTAAACTACTTAGAGTGGGATAAGGGTAAGAAAGAGATGATGATATATTGCTAGAATCCACGCTTATAAAGAAAATCTATGTAATATAGCACGTTGTGGCCGGTTACTATCCTATTGCCACATACCTCCTCCTTTGGAGAGATGGGTTGAAGCTCCATTTATTAATTATTGCTCCAATACGGATTGATAGGTCACACATATCCCCCCAATTCTCTAAACCTAGTTTCCTCACAATGTTTTCCTTCACAGAACATGTGATAAATTGCAATTATCAATTAGACGCATAAAAATAAAAGATTCAAAATTTAGCTTTTGACAAAATTTAATGTCCCTATTTTTAAACGTTGAGGAGTTCCCTCGTCTGGAGCCAATGGCAGCACCATCAAGTCATACTTATCATAAATATGCATTGTCATCGGAACTGAACCGATGGCAGCAGCATCAAGTCATGCCTATCACAAACATGCATTGTCATCAGAACTGGACCAGTATATAAAATATCAGCTCAATCGGACACCGGGAATTGGGTCAAATTTAACGTGCAAGATTCCACCTTCACATACGAAGATACATATAAGGCAAGTTAAATATAAGCTTTTAAAAACTCATTGCTATCTGCCTGAGGTTTACGCTGGGCTATCACAGCTCTGCAAAGTAACGCCTAATCCCATAAATTAGATTACATGTTGTTCCCGATTTCACCGCAAGCAGTTCCCCAGCCCCATAAAGCTACCCATAGGTGCCGGCAAACGTATAAACAATTGTTATTTGCGCAATGTGTAATTCGGCGTGCTTCCTGCATAACCCGGTTACGTTTTTATATCCCCTTCGGCTATTCCCGTTGGACGAGTCATGTTTAAATTTGTTGCATACAATGTACCGATACATACAGCTGTTACGTAGGACGTGCCTGAATTGACGACGTGAATTCTTTAAATACAGAGTAATCCGCACATTTGTCTTCCATTTTTATGGTGCAGATATATGGACGCTTAAAGCTAATGAAAGACTTTAAATGGAAGCCTTAGAGATGTGGTTCTGGTGCAAATATCCAAAGCATCAGTGACAGCCCACTTTCAATAGTGTCCTTAGGTGGGAAAATTTGCTAATCTCTAAAAAATTATGGGCATGTATGTAACCTACCACTGGAAATGTGGTGCTGGCGAAGGATGCTTCGAGTATCTTGGACTGAATTCAGGACCAATATATCGATACTCGAAGAGCTCGGCATCAGGCAGTGTCTATCGACTACAGTCTGAGCACGCATTTTAAAATACTTTGGCCACGTCTCGAGCGGAAACGAAGAGTCGCCTTGTAGTCCAAGGCAGGGTCGAGGGTACAAGACCTCGCGGTCGATTGCCTATGCGGTGGACCGACCAAATAAAATCTGTTGTTGGTGGCCCTCCTCATGAATGCGCCAGGAAGACGGCAAACAAAGAAAAATGGCGAAACATCGTTAAGCAAGCGACAAGCGCCTCAACTACGTGACGGCTACGACCGCTCTGCCAAGAGCGTATCGATGGAGAAGAAGATGGAGCCTACCAACTCGTATTGGTGCAGCGGCACCAATGATGGGCTGGATGGGATGGGAATGGCTGGTGGGTTTTAGCTATAACCCAGTAATCTTCCAATGTTTTTGTGCCTTAGCCTTTCTATAATTCTTATGTCTCCTATATAACATTCATAACTTTTAATATTGAAAAATTTAATAGTAAAAAACTTTAATGATAGGTTTTAGAAAGAAGAATTTCATTTTTTCGTTATTTTGGTACCGAAATTTACATTGAATTTAAATGGCCTGGAGCGAAAGTGTTAAACTTGTGTCCAGTCCCTTAACAGTCAAATTGCTCCCTGTTGGGCGTGGGCCCCACGTTGGCACACTTCCTTCCCTTCTCTCCAACGGAGATAGAAGGCATGCCCAGCATTAAAATAATAAGTGAACGTTATTTTCAATTTTTATTTTTATGGATTGCATTATTCTTAAAACAGGAAACCTTTTCATTCATTAATTTCAAGGTCAAATTAACAAAATCCGATGTCGACTACATAAAACAGTTGGCACAAAGCTTATGAAAGACTCCATTCATAGGTTCTCGAGTTACAGGCGCGTGCCGTGCCACTGAGTGAGCTAGGTTGTGTAACTTATGAGTGCATGATTTATTGGTTTATTTTTAAAAACCACTTAGAAAATGAGGTTAATTATTAACCTCTTTCCAATAACCTCTCTGTCCGTCAATTAATATTGAACGATATGGAAATCAAACAGTAGCCAGTTGAGATAGCTTCAATAAGACCAGATTTGGTCTTTAGTGGATATCCCCAAACGTTAAAGATCATGTTTGTTTACTAATCTTACTTCGTTGTCTTTCTTTCATAATAATTTCTTCCTCATCTTGTCTTCCTGGTTTTTTTCTTCATCTTTGCTTTATGAAATTAACTTCCTGTATTTATGTGATAATGATGCGATTCACCACATTAATTAAACTTTGGTTCTTTTCTTCATGATCTCTCTGCTTGATCTTCCGTTCATTGTCTTGTCATTGTCTTCTTTCTTTTTTCTTTCTTCTCTGTTCCTTCCTTTAATTGATCCATTTCGTAGCCAGACCAAACCTCCGTTGAACCTCAAAGTTTGCTACACTTTTATCTCTTGTCTTTCCTTCCTGATCTTTTTCGTTTCTCTTCCTAATGTTTTCTACCTGAACTTGCCTTCTTGATCTTTTCTTTATAATCTATCCTTCCTAGTTTTTCTTTCTTGCTCTCTGCTTCCTAGTATTTCTTACTCGAACTTTTCCGCCTGTTCCATGATTTTTCCTTTTGAGCTTTACATGGTCTTTTCTTCCTATTTTTATTTCTTTATCTTTTCTTTCTGATCTCTCGTTCCTGGTCGTTACTTTCTGACATTTTCTTTCTACCTTTTATTAGTCCTATCGTATTTAAGTCAAACCTCTTTTGAACCACAAAGCTTTTTATTCCAACCTGAATTCGGCGCTTGTACTGCTGTCAGTCTGTCACTTGTTAGTACGTAAGTCTGACGTAATGCGTACATAAAAACTAGCCTCTAGGCATACTCTTTACCATATTAGCTTAAGCGAAGTGAAAACAGTCAACAAGCAGAGAAAGTCCAAACCAAAAACGTCAAAGATCTATATAAAACTATTGAACCGTGTCTTTCAGATCACTATGTCAACCATTTATGGAAACCGATCTGCTTTTACCTTTGATTCATTAGTGTTGTGCCCCTTATAATGGTTGTCGATAAAACAAAAAGATAACATTAAAATCATGTCGTACTTTCTAGAGATAATTTTAATTGACAATTGAATGTATAATGAGACTTTCAAAATTGATACATATCGTGATTTATAAAATTTGTTTTGCTATCGGACAATTATTCGATCGATTTTGATATAATTGCTAATGTCAAACTATATTAATGACTAGTCTAAGTCCAGTTCAGTTGCAAAAATAAATTTCGATAACCGTTTGGTCGTTTCTCAATTCGTGGATATTTGTGGTTATGGCACGTAACATAAAATTTAGAGAACCATATACTAAATAATTATTAAGTACTTGGTTGATCAAACCTTGCTCGGCAATTTTTTAGAAAATAAAAAAAAAGAAACTTAAGAATAAAAATATTAGGTAGTTAGGAATCAATCCTAGATTAGTAGTATTAGTATTTACATTTCTCGATACTGCCCGTTCCCCGAATAAGCTACGCTGACTTGACAGTTTATGGAAAAAATAGTGTTTTGTATTCAATATAAATTTTAGTAATTTTAATGCCCAAAAACAGGGATAAAACATTTTCTTTTTAAACCTAGCTAGATCGATTTTTCTCCTCTAAACCCTCTACATGCTGAATATCAGGAAAATCGTTGGAGCCGTTTCCGAGAATCCGAAAATATAAATGTAGACTTATCAGTATCTTGGGCATTATTCTTAGACATTAGTGGGCGTAATTAGGGTATCGTGCATATGGAAAAGTACAACGCTTATGTTCAACTTTATATTCTTCTTAACAATTTTCACAACTGCGCCATAACAAGGATCTGTCTTCATCTCTCACATGCGCCATCTGCATTCTGTCACCGCTGCGTCTTCTATTTTCAATGTATTTTCAATATATTTTTAATGATGGAACGTTGGTTGCCAGGATGCGACATATATATACATACAAGATTAACTCATTTAAATATTAAAGATAGATAAATAAATATACGGGACAACACTATCGATATCATCACAACCCTATATCTGACACAGTTCCTAGCAGGAAACGGTCTTCTACCCTTTTACAGAATAGCTCGCGAGGTATTCTTATTTATTAATTACCATTGAAAGTTCCAACGCGTCTCACCATGTGAGGCTGTCGGTTAATTTCTCTATGATAATTGTCTATATAAAAACTTGTTTGTACGTGATCGCGCGCGGAACTTTTCCTGCTTTTATTTTTTAGTTGCTCACTCCTTTTTATAGGATGCGTTAACCAAATGGAACTAACCTTGGGACATTGAAAAAAGTAAGTCTGCCGTTTGGTATCCGGTTGAGTAGTTGACTCTCGTTTCTTACCGAGGTGTCGTAAAAAGCGACTAAGGTAGATTGCTCATCGGTGGGCACACATTCTTATTTAGGTAATCCTCAATAGTATAGTAGGCTTTCTGCATCAGCCTCTTTTAACAGTTTTTTAAACTCCTGTAATGGCAAAGCTAAAATTGATAGCGGATTTTTTTTAGAATCTTATACCCAAACCCACAAACGACTTACGTATTTTTGCAAGGCACAAAGCAGGAGCCGCAAGCTTATGTCGGTTCCTGCTTTTTTATACATCGCCTATCGTTTTAAAATGCTTTATATTTTTTATGTACATAGATTAAATTGCATAAAATATACTGTGAAGTACTTACGCCGTGTGGTATCCGGCTGAATAGAATAGTACCACCCTCATCTCTTACCGAGGTGTCGTAAAAGGCGACTAAGGTAAATCGACCCACCGTGTGGTATCCGGCTGAGTAGAATAGACCAACTTCATTTCTTACCGAGTTGTCGTAAAAGGCGACTAAGGTAAGTTGACCAACCGTGTGGTATCCGGTTTAGTAGAATAGAACACCCTCTTTCTTACCGAGGTGTCGAAAAATACGACAGAGGTAAGTTGACATCAGGCAGGCGGCCGGTCGTAAAATACGTAGCCAAATCATATGACAACATGTTTGTAACATGTTATACCGATCCCATTTAGAGTGGGATAAGGGCAGGAGGATGATGATATAAATATAACTTTACAATTATAAAATTTAAAAAAAAACAACACATTGACAAATGTTTACGTAAGCATGGGGGAGGGGGTAAAGGCTTTGTTTTGGGGGTAAAAGTAAGCTTTTACCCCCAAAACAAAAAAAGGGTAAAAACAAAAAAAAAGCCCCCCAAAGCAAAAAAAAGGGGTAAAAGCTTACTTTTGCTGACAAGGGGGATGGGGGGTAAATAATTATAATAAATCTGCTTACGTAATATTTGAACGGCCCCTATCTAGAATGAATGGAAAAGGACCTCTAAGCTTAAAATATACTGAGAAACAAATGTAAAGCCACATGTAACGTGTAGTCAATGATTCGAGATGCTTAAGTACTGGCCGGCCTTCGGTTAAATATGAAATATATTGATACAAGTGGTACGGAATAAGAAATGCATTCCTGTTGTTAATGTCTGATCTGGCACAGAGTAGAATGACCTCAGAGCTTTAATTTTTTCTCATTTTTACATTATCTGTTGCGATAATTGTTTTACTAGCTGTACATGGGAGTACGTTCGCATAAATCTATATATATATATATATATATATATATATATATATATATATATATATATATATATATATATATATATATATATATATATATATATATATATATATATATATATAAAGAAAGTTGGTCTTAGTTACACTATTTATAACTCAAGAACGGATGAACCAGTTCAGCTGAAAATTGGTGGAGAGGTTGCTTAGAACCAGGAGACGGACGTAGGATATAGGATTTTAGGTAGGATTTAAAAAAATACATAGGGAAAAATATAAAAAGTAAATATGTAGTACATGAATTTAGATATTAGATATAGCAGGAAATCTCCTTGGTATAAGGAGAGGAAATTGTTTTACTCCAAATTTAACGCTTGCGGGCCACGGGCAGTAATTAATAAATCAATACTACTGGATCGATTTTAATCATTTTTTTTTCACTGTGTGTCATGAGCTATATATTTTATACCCGTGCGAAGCAGGGGCAGGCTGCTAGTTATATATATAAAATAAAGTTGGTCTAAGTTAAACTATTTATAACTCAAGAACAGATGAACCAGTTCAGCTGAAAATTGGCGGAGAGGTTGCTTAGAACCAGGAAACGGCCATGGGATACCTTTTATCCCGTTCGACTGCATTTATTTTACCCCGTCAAGTCACTATAAAACGTGGTATAACAAAAACGACTATGACATGGAATAACAAAACATAAATGACAGCTATACGTAATTTTGTCTTTGGTTAAGTATGGTAAAAAAATTGACAATTATCAAAATAATAGCTTAACTACATAATATAAAATTAATCGCTTTCTCTGACTGTCCCTATGTCCCTATATCCCTATGTATGCTTAAATCTTTAAAACTACGCAACAGATTTTGATGCGGTTTTTTTAATAGATAGAATGTTTCAGGAGGAAGGTTTACATGTATAATAACATTAAATATGGAGTAGAGAAATATTGTAATTTTTGAGGTTTCTAATATGATGTTAATAATTACATTTTTTCCCGCTTACATTGCAAACGAAGGCTGAACCCTAGGAGATTTATCAAAATAATGTACTAAATATTTGTACACCTTGCAAAAGTCTACAGAAAAGTCCGTCATGGTATATGTCTATCTCTTCTGGATAACCCACAAAAGCATTTTTTTTTAAGAATAATAATGCCTTATTTTCGAAGCAATTTTAAACAATGCAGCATTAATCCTTATCCAATTAAATACCTTAAATACATTGTTGATTTAATATAGATCAATATGACCGTTTACAGCATATAATTTAAATGAACATTTTCGAAGATATTACAGATTTAAAATGCTTATTGCTAGTGCTTAAAATTCATAGGGGTTGCGGCAGCGCGCCGCGTGCCTATACATAACGGCCGCGCTTCGCCCTACAGGCTATATATTTTATACCCGTGCGAAGCCGGAGCGAGTATATTTATACATTACTCTGTGGAGATACAAAAATGGCGCCTGAACACTTTTTTAAATTATTCCACAGCCATACGTTGAATGTTTCCGCATCTCGGTAACGTTTATTCAGCGAGATCGTATATCTGTGGGTGGAATTATAAACAAACTTATACGATAGGTAAAGAACGAACGGTGACGTTTACTCCATTAATAATGCAGCATAAAAATGTAATGGAGGCATGCTTATACTCATTTTAACGATACTAGATGTTAGGCTATCGTGAAGCCATATTTGTGTATCAAATCGGCTGCTATGACGTCACTAGTATCGGATTTACCAATCATGAATCATGACCATCATCCTCCTGCCCTTATCCCACTTTAAGTGAGGTCGGCACAACATGTTACAAACATGTTGTCATTTGGCTACGTATTTTACGTCCGGCCGCCTGCCTGACGTCAACTTACCTTAGTCGTATTTTACGACTCCTCGGTAAGAAATAGGGTGGTATATTTTACTCAACCGGATACCACACGGCGGGTCAACTTACCTTAGTCGCGTTTTACGACACCTCGGTAAGAAATGAGGTTAGTCTATTCTTGTCGCTGGATACCACACGGCGGGTCGACTTACCTTAGTCGTCTTTTACGACACCTCGGTAAGAAATGAGGGTGGTACTATTCTATTCAGCCGGATACCACACGGCGTACTAGGAGAATCATGACCATCAGAGTTATTATAATAGAGTAAGGGAGTCATAGCTGTGGTAGCCCAGCGGTAACAACGTGCGACTCTTTCGAGGAGGTCACGGGTTCAAACCCGGGCAGACACCAATGAGTTTTTCTGTTAAAACTTATGTGTGTAATTGATAATTGCAATTTATTACACGCTTTCCGGTGAAGGAAAACATCGTGAGGAAACCTGCATATCTCTAGAGAATTCTGGAGATATGTGTAACCTAACAATCCGCATTAGAGCAGCGTGGTAGGACTTAGCTCCAAACCTTCTCTCTAAAAACGGAGAGAAAAGGCCTATTCTCAGCAGTGGGAAAGTAAAAGGCCGCTACTTTAAGGTAGCCATCTTATTAATATTATAAATGCGATAGTTTGTGAGTATGGATGTATGTTTGTAACTCTTTCACGGCGAATACGCTGAACCAATACCGCCGCCCGACGGGGACGAGCGGCTGGTATGTCGGACTCGCACTGACTAAAACCTGAACCTGAAAAAACCTGACAGTGCTCCACCACGCTGCTGGTGGCGGGGACAGGTTACCGTTGTACACATTGCCCCCATCTCTGCCAGCAGCAACACTGAACCCCAGAGTACGCCTGTAACTCTGTACCTCTAGGTCAGGGCCTCTCTAATAGTGGCCCTTCCCTTCGACATGGAAAAGGTGTCTTTACCCTAGATAAGATTTGCAGACGATATTCCTAAAATATCTGCAATATTCACACATTTAGCATCGTGACACTGTCTGTTTGTACTAATTTCATTGATTACCGAGTAACGGTGATGCAAGCCTGTGTAATTGGAAAAGAGCCAAATTCATCTGCGCAACGTGATCTAACTGTTTACTCAACGCTAGATTGGAATCTCTATTTGGGAACCTCACATTCTGTTCAAGGATTTTGACAAGGATTAACTCTTAGTACCTAAAGAGGGTAAGCTGTGATGGCCTAGCGGTGCGACCGTGTGAATCTCTAGAGACGATCATGGGTTCAAACCCGGGCAGACGCCAATGAGTTTTTCTATTAAAACTTATGTGTCTAATTGATAATTACAATTTATCACACGCTTTTCGGTGAAGGAAAACATCGTGAGGAAACCTGCATATCTCTAGAGTATCCTAGGGATATGTGTAACCTACCAATCCGCATTGGAGCAGCGTGGTAGGTCTTAGCTCAAACCCTTCTCTCCAAAAATGGAGAGAGGAGGCCTATGCCCAGCAGTGGGATAGTAACAGGCCGTTACTTACTTACTTACTTACCTAAAGAGGCCTATGCCCAGGAATGGGATAGTAACTTCACTATATTTTTCAACTAGCGGATCGCTCTGGCTTCGCACGGGTATAAAATATATAGCCCATGTCACTCAGTGAACTCAGTCGCTCTGTAAATCTGTAATATCTTCGAAAATGTTTAAAAATTTATTTTATTTAAATTATATGTAAACGGCCATATGGATCTATATTAAATCAACAATGTATTTAAGGTACTTAATTGGATAAGGATTAATGCTGTATTGCTTAAAATTGCTTCGATAATAAGGCATTATTTTTCGTAAAAAGTAAATGACAAAAATGCTATTGTGGGTTATCCCTAAGAGATAGACATACCATTGCGGAGTTTTCTGTAGACCTTTTCAAGGTGTACAAATACTTAGTACATTATTTTGATAAATCTCGTAAGGTTCAGCCTGCGTTTGCAATGTAAGCGGGAATTTTTTTTATTATTTACGACATCATATTAGATTTTTATTTTGGATTATTAGATTTTTCATTTTTATCACCTAGGCAACCCTAATATTTAACGGGTAAAAATGTGCCAAGTTCATAATAAATCACGCTAAGATTCTCCAAAACAATGGGTTCCTGTGGATATGTTTATAAACATAGTCGAGTGCTTACACTCGTTTCGCGGCTGCCGTGCTGCACTTGAAATTATTTTAGTACTTACTAAAATAATTTCAATTGTTTTCAAAGTTTCATAGAATTTTGGGCCCAAGATGTATAAGGCCCTAAATCAGTGTTTCCCAACGTGGGGCCCACAATCCACAGGGGGGCAATTTGATGGTTAAGAGGGGGCAACTCGACACGAGTTTAAGCCTTTCGCCCTGGGCTATTTAAGTGCAATGCTAGATTTCGATGCCAAATTTAGCAAAAAAAAAGCAATTTCTTCTGTCTAAAACCTATTATTTAATAATATTTATATAATATTATTTCTTAAGTGAACAATTCAATTTTTAATATTAAAATTTATGTATGTTACTTAGGGGGGCAAAATAATTTTAAACGTGGGGCATGGGCCAAAAAAGTTGGGAAACACTGCCCTAGATAGAATAGTACCACCCTCATTTCTTACCGAGATGTCGTAAAAGGCGACTAAAGTAAGTCAACCCGCCGTGTGTTGTCCGGTTCAGTAGAATAGACCACCACCCTCTTTCTTACCGAGGTGTCGTAAAATACGACTGAGGTAAGTTGATGTCAGGCAGGCGGCCGGTCGTAAAAACGCAGCCAAATCATGTGACAGCATAGGTATTTATAACATGTTGTGCCGACCCCACTTAGAGTGGGAAAAAGGCAGGAGGATGATGATGATGACGGGGCCAATAAATAGCTTTCTTATTAGTTACTAGCAATCGCCACCGGCTCCGCCCGCGTCCAAGATTAAAACCGTAACATAATTTTGATAATCATAAAAATGGTTTAACTGGGTTCACCTTAAAACCTAGACATATGCTGTCGCGGACTTTAATTTAGAACTTTTAGAGAGGAACAATTTTGTAATACATTATTTTTGAATAACATTCACCGTTATTTAGCGCACGTGCGTGCGTTTATTGCTGCTCCTCTCCTATTCATCTTAGCATCATATTACATTGCCTTCCTGAATCAAGGGACTTACACTGAAATAATTTTTCAAATCGGTCCAGTAGTTCCTGAGATAAGCGCATTCAAAAAATCAAACATATTCTTTAGCTATATATAATACTAGTGGCCCGCTCCGGCTTCGCACAGGTATAAAATATATAGCCTACCTATGTCACTCAGTGAAAAAAATGATTAAAATCTATCCAGTAGTTTTGTTTTATTCATTACTGCCCGTGGCCCACACGCGTTAAATTTGGAGTAAAACAATTGCCTTAACCTATACCATGAAGATTCCCTGCTATCTTTGGAATATCTAAATTCATATACTACATTTTTACTTATTTACTTTTACATTTTCCCTAAGTATTTTATTTTTACAAATTATCAACATAATTGTCAATTTTTTTACCATACTTCACCAAAGACAAAATTACGTTTAGCTGTCATCTATGTTTTATATTCCACTGACATTTGCTTTTTGTTATTCAATGTCATAGTAGTTTTTGTTATACCACGTTTTATAGTGACTTGACGGGATAAAATAAATGCGGTCGAACGGGATAAAAAGTATCCTATGTCCGTCTTCTGGTTCTAAGCAACCTCTACACCAATTTTCAGCCGAATTAGTTCATCCGTTCTTGAGTTTTAAATAGTGTAACTAAAACCAACTTTCTTTTATATATATAGATATAATATTATGTCCATTTTAGTCAAATTGCAACTCTTTAACAATCAAAGGTGCTGGCGAAAAATGCTGGGCGTATGTTGGACTGAGCACCGGAGCAATATATCAATACTCAAAGATATAGGAGTGACCACCAGACTTTCAACTACGTGTCTCCGTAGAGTCCTAGAGTTCTTCGGACATATTGCTAGGAAGACTGGAGACAACCTGGAGAGGTTGGTGATCACTGGTTCAGTGGAAGGGAAAAGAGGCAGAGGCCGCAGTCCAACGCGATGGTCCAACCAGGTAACCAAGTCGCTTTCTTTAAAAGTCCACGGAGCTTTACAAATCGCAGAAGATCGCAAGACTTGGAGATCAATCATTCATGAAAAAGTGATCCGTGGAAAAGGTCACGACCCTCAGCAGTGAGGAGAACGACGCAAGGAGGAGGAACAATCAAATAGCCCCACTGTCGAGCGTTTGTTACATGTTGGAAACCCTGCTTTATACGATCGTGCTCGCAATAAATTGTTTGTATTCGCCGATTATGGGAGATTAGTCTACGTTAAACCTTTCCACACAATATCGCAGTCGCTGGAACAGTGGCGTATGAAAAAATTATACAAAGTGCCGGCAGTAGGCACAATACTGCATTAACATCGTCGGCTGAAGCTTATATCCTGAAATAATTTATAGAATACAGCACATGTGTGTAACAGTACACGCGTTGCGCAAGCGCGGCGCGCGGTTGCATTGTCCGCACGGTAATCAAGCTCAACATCGAAGTATAAATAAATAATAAATAAAAAACGGTTGCCTGTAAGGTCGGTTTTACAGGCAAAGATTTTACGTGACAACGTCTTTTTAAATGTGATGGATTGGAGTGGGAGAGAGACGCAAGGCATTCGCCAGTCCGGCGGGCCTCTCTTTCGTTCGGTGACTCATCGTAACAGACGTAAGCGGGCGTTACCCTTTTTCATGAGTGACTCCAAGCCGCAACCTAATTTAAGACGTTGTCACGTCAATAAATAAATATATGGGACACTTACACACACGGTCGTCCGTCTCCATAGTAAGTAACTTAACACTTGTGTTATGGCTGACAGAAAACTGGTGAATATATAAGTATATAATTTTTAACACAACATTCTCCTGCCCTTATCCCACTGTAAGTGGGATGGGCACAACATGCTATAAGCATGTTGTCACATGGTTTGGCTACGTATTTTTAGGACCGGCCGCCTGCCTAACGTCATCTTATCTTAGTCGCCTTTTACGACACCTCAGTAAGAAATGAGGGTGATCTATTCTACTCAGCCGGATATCACACGGTGGGTCAACTTACCTTAGTCGCCTTTTACGACACTTCGGTAAGAAAAGAGGGTGGTACTGTTCTATTCAGCCGGATACCAAACGGCGTTCCTATGAAATAATTGGAAATTGAAATTTAAATTGTTATTTATTTCGTATCATCAAGCTATGGAAACGCGTACAAACAGATAACATGCACATATAACTAATATAGGTCGTAATAATGACGCTTTCTGCGCTCACGCACTTTTAACTGCTTCAGTTTATTGTGACTAAATACGGTATTGAGAAACTTAAGTATGAAATTACTAGACAATCTACACAAGTTTATAACTAGACTAATATAGGAATGCATGGACATAGCTATTCTTCGACCCTGTACAAGACAGTACCGACTTTTTAAAAGAGCAAACACCGGGTTTCTTGCTGACTCTTTTCGGTAGGTACAGCTTTTCGAACCAACAGTATTGACGATTCAAAAGCACCTGTTTACAAATTTATTTGAATAAAGGATATTTTGAATTTGAATTTGAACTATTTAGAAAAAAAGCGTTATTATCCTTTTCTTACCCTTATCCTCCATTCTTTTTTTATTGTTACAATATTTGGCTAGTTATTTTACCCGCCGCCAACCTGACGTCAACTTACCTTAGTCGCCTTTTACGACACCTCGTTAAGAAAAAGGCAAATTTAAAAAATTCCTTACATGCCTTGCATTCCTTACATGTAAAAGGTGAAAGTTTTTCAAAAATCTCTTATAATTAACTCACGGTAACGACTTTTATACGCCGTGTGGTATCCGGCTGAATAGAATAGTACCACCCTCTTTTCTTACCGAGGTGTCGTAAAAGGCGACTAAGGTAAGCCGACCCGCCGTGTGGTAACCGGCTGAATAGAATAGACAACCCTCATTTCCTACCGAGGTGTCGTAAAAGGCGACTAAGGTAAGTTGACTCACCGTGTGGTATCCGGTTAAGTAAAATAGACCACTCTCTTTCTTATCGAAGTGTTGTAAAATACGACTAAGATAAGTTGACGTCAGGCAGGCGGCCGGTCGTAAAATACGCAGCCAAATCATGCGACATGTTTATAACATGTTGTGCCGACTCCACTTAGAGTGGAATAAGGGCAGGAAGATGATGATGATAACAACTTTTATATTGAAAATTTCGATTGAGGAAATTTGTCACACATTGATTTCCATGCGGGTAAAGCTGTTGGTAGCCCAGTGGTAACACCGTTCGACTCTTTCGAGGAGGTCAGGGGTTCAAACCCGGGCAGACACCAATGAGTTTTTCTGTTAAAACTTATGTATCTATTTGATAATTGCAATTTATCACACGCTTTTCGGTGAAGGAAAACATCGTGAGGAAACCTGCATATCTCTAGAGAATTCTGGAGATATGTGTAACCTACCAACCCGCATTGGAGCAGCGTGGTAGGTCTTAGCTCCAAATCTACCCTCCAAAAACGGAGAGAAGAGGCCTATTCCCAGCAGTGGGAAAGTAACAGGCTGCTATGATGATGATGATGATGAAAGCTGTTGGCAAAGCTAGTCGCTAACAGTTATATGATGTCATACCTTATTTATACCTTATTTATAACAGTTTACAGATATAACGCTATCTTAAACAATGGCATACATAATAAATAGCTGAGATGACCTCAACAAAACGCAAGAATGACCCGCGATAGTGGCGGCGTATGAATGAAATTATTAATAATGCAAACGTATGTAATGATATATAAATATGGGACAATTACACATACAATATAATATAGATCAATATGGCCGCTTACAGCATGTAATTTAAGTGAACATTTTCGGAGATATTACAGATTTAAAATGCCGTGAGGACGCCGCGCTTCGCCCTATAACACTTCGACTTTAGCAGCGATGTCGCTCTTTCAAAAGTTTGTTTAAAGACATTCTGTAATTAATTGTAAAAATTAAATACATAGGGAAAAATGTAAAAATAAATACGCAAATATGTACTATATGAATTTAGATATTCAAAGATAGCAGGAAATCTTCTTGGAATAGGGAGAGGGAAATTGTTTTTATCCAAATTTAACTCTTGCGGGCCACGGGCAGTAATGAATAAATCAAAACTACTGGATCGATTTTAATAAATTTTTTTCACTAAGTGACATGGGCTATATATTTTATACCCGTGCGAAGCAGGGGCAGGCCGCTAGTTGAATATAAAAACACTATTTTTGCCGTTAATCGTCAAGTCAGCGTAGCTTATTCGGGGAACGGGTGGTCACGAGAAATGAAGATACCTAGAGTCGAGCTCTACCTACCCTATCATTTTTTACTTTTTTTGAAGCTGAGTTTAATAGACCACTCTGATTTCTCACCGATGTGTCAAAAGCGATTAAGGTAAGTTGGCCCACTGTGTGGTATGCCGTTGAGTAGAATAGACCACCCTCCTTCTTACCGAGGTGTCGTAACGATTAAATAAGTTGAGGCAGGCAGTCAGCCGGTCGTAAAATACGTAGCCAAATCATGTTACAACATGTATGTTGTGCCGACCCCACTTAGAGTGGGATAAGGGCAGGAGGATGATGACATAATTTTGTAGAGTAAGGGCCTGTTTCACAAGTTACCAATAAACTATCAGTTAGCTTATTCGGAACATATGTAACACATATCTCGGAATTTTGCGTTTTACAGGTTCCTGATAGGCCTTATTCAGCACTTAAAGTCCCTAATAAGTTAACAGGTAGATCACGTGGCTGTTATTTTGTTTATCAGCTGGATAGAAAATACTTATTTCATAATGGATGCGATTTTTTTTTAATTTTCACTTTTTAGAATCTCTTTTTAGAGACATTTATCTGTTACTTACTTTATTTGTCGGTTAACTATCCGACACTTTATCATTAACTTGTGAAACAGACCCTAAGGTAAGTTGACGTCAAGCAGGCAGCCGGTCGTAAAATACGTAGCTAAATCATGTTACAGCCATGTAAGTTGTGTCGACCCCACTTAGAGTGGGATAAGGGCAGGAGGATGGTGACATAATTTTGTAGAGTAAGAAATCTAACATTGTTTAGTTAGGAATGATTAATGTGTCAACCCTCAAGACAGCTGAGTGCCATAATCTCAAGTGCAAAGCAATCAATTGGTTCAAATTGAGATCATTAACCATGACACAGTATATACTTATGCAGAATGCACGCTAGACTTATGAAGTTGTTTGAAGAATTTTTTCAATATAAAAAGGCTAGCTTTTACCCCCTTTTTGACGCGTGATAGATTGATAGTAGATGGCGCTCTTCAATGTCATTATATTTCTTGTAGAATTAACATGATTTCTATAGCCTATATGTTATTCCGGTGTATAAATGAATGTCCAATTGCGTTACAAGATAAATCTCTAAAAAAGAATGTATTTATTAGGAAGTTTAAAAGATATTTGCTTGAAAATAATGATATAAAGCATATTGTTTGACTGTATTGATTGGATGAATTTAGGGGTAACATGCAGGTGTGCAAGAGTTTTAATACAAACAACTGTTTCTATTTAAACTCTTGTAAACTTGCATGTTAACTTTAATTAACTTTAATTATATTTAACTAATTACTTAATAAGTTTCAAAAGCTATTAAAAAAAACAAAATGTATATGTAACAAAATATAATAGTCAAAATGTGTATGTAATAAAATATATAGAATAAAATATAAAATATATATAGTATATAGAAAATAATGCGAACTCCACACCTTCATATAAACCCTGCGTGGTTTTCGACAGGTGTGTTTTTATATTTGTTTACATATTATCTTATTGTATTGTATAATAAATTAAAAAAAAAAAAGGAATAATTGAGCCAAATTTCATCGGATATTGGTTTAGCGGGTTCGCCGTGAAAGAGTAACAAACATACATCCATACTCACAAACGTTCGCATTTATAATATTAGCAGGAGTAGGATAGCAAAATACTTTCATTTTCGAAACGTTTTTATTTAACTTGGCATGTATGTTTTTATGTAAAGGTGGAATTAGTTAAATTTGTCCCACTTCCCGGTAGTTTAAATACTTATCGACATCAGAATTATGATGTTGTCAGAAAATTAAGCTCTTTTACATATCTGCTTATTTTCGACTAGCAATCGCCAGCAGCTTCGCCTGCGTGGAAAGATTAAAACCGTAATATAGTCTTTTGATAACCATAAAAATGGTTTAAGTGGGTAAACCTTAAAAGACCTAGACATATGCTGACGCGGACTTTTATTTAATGTTATATAGGGGAACAATTTTGTAATACATGATTTTTGAATAACTATCACTGTTTACTCAGCGCACGCAAGGAAAGCTTTTAATTGCCGTTTTCGTACTATTTTTATTGCTGCTCCTCTCCTATTCATCTTAGCGTGATGTTATATAGCCTATAGCCTTTCTTGATAAATGGACTCTCTTACACTGAAATAATTTTTCATATCAGTCCAGTAGTTCCTGAGATTACCACGTTCATACAATCAAACAAACAAACTCTTCAGCTTTATAAATTAGTATAATAGATTTAGTCTCGCAGAGACCCTCTTTCTAACGATCATCGAAGAACAAGCTTTCTTATGACTATAGTAACACTGAATTAATTTACTCTGTGACAACATATTAACTATAAACAAATTAAGTTTAATTACATCGCTCATAAACTCTGTTTTATTATTATTGGTTTTGTAATACCGTTGCTTTTATATCAGCTCGTCATTTATGTCGGAGACGGAAAAAGACAAATTTAATTTTAAAAGTTAAATTTGACCCACTTCCCGGTGTCCGATTAAGTTGAAATTTTATGACATGACATGATGACAATGCATGTTTGTGATAAGCATGACCTGATGCTGCCAGGATTGGCTCCAGATGAGGGAACTCCTCAACGGTTAACAGTAGGGATATGAAATTTTATTAAAAACGTTTTTCTAACTTAAATTGTACACTATTCAGATGAAACTTAAATCAAGTGATACTTAATATATTTTACTCTAAGGAAAAGTAAATGAGTAAAACAGTATGACTAAGATTCTTAAAACATTTAACTCTATTATAACGCGACCACACGTCTCAAGTTTGGCAGGACAGTCTTTTTAGTGGATAGTCCCGCGTCCCGCCGATTTCTGAAAATGTCCCGATTTCAGATAATATCTTTATTTCATATCTTAAATATAAGAAAATAATAAACAGAAGACAAAAAGTCAAATTTTTTTCTAATAAAAAAATTGATTTGCTTAGAAATAGTAATGAAATACTTTTATAGTTACCAATAATATCTATACATATTATAAAATAAAGTCCACAAAAGATGTCTGTCTGTATGTGATCGATTTTCGCAAAAGCTACCGCACGGATTTTTATATGATTTTACGAGACGATTAGGTATAGAATTTAGGCGGGAAAAACTTCGTAAAAAACATTATTTCACAAAGGCAAAGCCTCAACGACAATTAGTAATAAATACAACTACATGTATATCTATCTAATACATAAAGCTGAAGAGTTTGTTTGATTGTTTGATTGATTAATTGTTTGAACGCGCTAATCTCAGGAACTACTTAACCAATTTGAAAAATTCTTTCAGTGTAAGATAGTCCATTTATCGAAGAAGGCTATAGGCTATATAATATATAACATCAGACTAAGATGAATAGGAGAAAAGCAACAATCAAAAATAGTACGAAAACGGCAAAATTTAAAGCTGAGTAAACGGTAATAGTTATTGAAAAATCATGTACCACAAAATTGTTCCCCTCTAAAAATTCTAAATAAAAGTCCGCGACAGCATATGTCTAGCTTTTAAGTTTGACCGACTTTAACCATTTTTATGGTTATCAAAAGACTATATTACGATTTTAATCTTTCCACGCGGGCGGAGCTACTGGCGATTGCTAGTATCTAGTATAAAAAGGAATCCGCATAAATGAATCTAGATATATCCGATAATTACTTAAGTTTTATTAGAGAATTTAGGCCAAATATCATCTGAGAGGGCTTCTCAATGAAAATGTTGTCACTTTACTCTATTAGGAAAGTCCCCAAAATCGTATGGTCAAAGTCACGACCATATGTCGTTCCGCATGACAAGATGGAGGTCGATGACCGCTTTATGGTTGAATTTGATCGCCAAATTCGGACGATCAATTGTTAGTCTCGAGTGCTTTGAGTTCATTCCCATAAGAACATTGTCTCCATTAATACAATGTTACATAATATTCTCTCTAGAGACGACCATAAGTTCAAGCCGGGCAGACACCAATGACATTTTCTTATTAAAGTTTTACGCTTTTCGGTGAAGGAAAACATTGTGAAACCTGCATAAAAAGTAAGTAAGTAGCGGCCTGTTATTATCCCACTGCTGAGAATAGACCTCTTTATGTACGTTTATGGAGAGCAGGTTTGGAGCTAAGAGCTACCACGCTGCTCCAATGCGGATTGGTAGGTTACACATATCTCCAGAATTCTCTAGAGATTTGCAGGTTTCATCACGATGTTTTCCTTCACCGAAAAGCGTGTGATAAATTGCAATTATCAATTAGACACAAGTTTTAACAGAAAAACTCATTGGTGTTTGCCCTGGTTTGAACCCGTGACCTCCTCGAAAGAGTCGCACGGTGTTACCTCTGGGCTACCACATCTTTTTGTGAAACCTGCATACATCTAGAGAAATCTAGAGATATGTTTAACCTACCAATTCGCACTGGAGCATTGTGGTAGGTTTTAGCTCTTATCCTTCTCTCCTACAACGGACAAAGGAGGCATATGCTTAGCAGTGGAATAGTAACAGACCGTACTTTACAACATAATACATATTAGATAATGTATATAAACCGGCTATTTTTCATCTTATTCTATCGGATGAGCCCGAGTAACTTCAAGCCTCTACGGGATCCGCATTCATGAGCTTTTTACACGGCGTTATCGCGGTGGTAATGGGCAAAATACTACTAATTTATAGAATTAAGCGTTACTTTGCGGAGGTCCATAATACAAAAGTAATGAGAATATTATTTTGCTATAATCTGCGATAAAAGAAAATATATGTAATGCTAAATGTAGAGTGTACTATTCGTTCTCATACCTGATACATGCAAAATTTGTAAGAACTTATGCACTACCCGACACCGAAGACACAACAATACACAAGCACTGCACACATTCACCACCACAATCTCAACAATTGTTTCGCCCCGTAACCGAAGCATCGTCGGGAGATAGACTCCACGACAAAATTGCAAATCTTTGCTATTTTGTCGTGGAGTCTATCTCCTGTATTGTATATTTTTGTGTCTTCGGTGTCGGGTAGTGCATGAGTTCTTAAAAATTCTGCATCTATCAGGTATGAGATCGAATAATACACTCTACATTTAGCATTACATATATTTCCTTTTATCGCGGATTATAGAAAAATAATATACTCATTACTTTTGCAAAATACTACTATAAAAATAAACCAGAATATAAAATTTTGGTAAAACTCGCTTACACTTGAACTCGCGACTTCATTCGCGTCGCTGTAGCTTTTCATGATCATTCTAAACCGATGGACGTCCACTGCTGGACATAGGTCTCTTTTAGAATCTCCACACCACACTTGTGCCGCTTGGATCCATGGGGTCCTGGCGATCTTTTTGAGGTCATCTATCCAGCTAGTGGGGACTCTACCTACATTACGTTTTCGGTGCGGGATTGTCACACTATCACCTCCGTTCACCAATTTCAGAGTCTCCACATTTTGTTACTTTCGACTTTCCCATTTACCGTCACTGTAAATGCTGATAGCACTAAATAATTTCGAAAGTCGCGTTAAGTAATACTGGCTAAACAAAGCGAGTCAAAGTTTTTGGTGACATTGTGAAAGGGCCAAAGGGCTTCAATACAATATATTTGAATGTTTTAACTATTTTCGCTCTATTGCGCGCGACCATTGTCCGGGTTTAATAGCGTGGCAAATGTGGACACATTACTGTTTCATAATACGGTGACCATACTTTAGATATAAACAAAAAGATATCCTAAAAACAACTATTGTTTAAGCTTTCAGTTTCCTTCGTCAAATGAAATCAAAATAATCGTTATTCAAGTAAGCTTTTATCAAGCAATTTTAAATTGTCAAGGATTAATATGATTAATGAAGCTACAACTGGTTCGGAATGTTGCTCGTACTGAGAAGAACCAGTAAGAAACTCGGTGGTCAATCTTTTAAACATTTTTAATTTTAATAATAAACCGCCATCTTGTATATGAAGCTGAAAGTATTATTAAATTTTTTTTTTCATTAAAATAATCATCAATTTTTTAATATGCTTTACGTATGTACGTACGTATGCTTTACGTAAAGCTGTGGTAGCCCAGCGGTATCACCGTGCGCCTCTTTCGAGAAGGTCTAGGGTTCAAACCCCGGGCAGGCACCAATGAGTTTTTCTAGTAAAACTTATGTGTCTAAATGATTATTGCAATTTATCACACGCTTTTCGGTGAAGGAAAACATCGTGAGGAAACCTGCATATCTCCAGAGAATTCTGGGGATATGTGTAACCTACCAATCCGCATTGGAGCAGCGTGGTAGGTCTTAGCTCCAATCCTTCTCTCCAAAAAAAAAAAAAAACGAAGAGAAGAGGCCTATGCCCAGCAGTGGGATAGTAACAGGCCGTTACTTACTTACTTACCTACTTACTTACTTACGTATAAGTACATTTCTTATACTTAATTTAAACATTTCTGTGGACTGGTATTACATATCAAATCAAAATATTTTTATTCAAATAAGCTCTTTCAAGCACTTTTGAATAAACCGCAGTCTTGTATATGAAGCTGAAAGTATTTTCAAATCCAATTTTGCCATTCAAATAATTTTCAATTGTGCATAAAGCATATAGCTTTACATTGGTCCATTGGTTCTTGAGATTAGCGACGCCGTGTGGTATCCGGCTGAATATAATAGTACCACCCTCATTTCTTACCGAGGTGTCGTAAAAGGCGACTAAGGTAAGTCGACCCGCCGTGTGGTATCCGGCTGAGTAGAATAGACCACCCTCATTTCTTACCGAGGTGTCGTAAAAGGCGACTAAGGTAAGTCGACCCACCGTGTGGTATCCGGTTGAGTAAAAAAGACCACCCTGTTTCTTACCGAGGTGTCGTAAAAGGCAACTAAGGTAAGTTGACCCACCGTGTGGTATCCGGTTGAGTAAAATAGACCACCCTCTTTCTTACCGAGGAGTCGTAAAATACGACTAAGGTATGTTGACGTCAGGCAGGCGGCCGGTCGTATAATACGTAGCCAAATCATATGACAACATGTTTGTATGTTACATGTTATGCCGACCCCACTTAGAGTGGGATAAGGGCAGGAGGATAATGATGTGTTATATGCTTTACGTATATGCATATTTCTTACAATTAATTTAAACTTTTCTGTAGACAAGTCTAATATGGATTGCGGAATTTTATTGTACGGAGACCAACGAATGAGTGGCTAACTCTGCTGAGTTTTAACATAGGAATCACAAACTTTTTGCGACCTCTGGTATATCTATGGTATGGACCTCTGGTATATATTTATATTATATACATCGATTTTGTTTGATAACCTGAATATTTTTCCATACAAAAATAATAAACTACAGTATGCCTATTTGCTTAAACTTTTCGTGTCAATACATTACACCAACCAACAGCATACCACATAAGTACTATACCTGTGCCTTAAGCTCCGCGGGTCGCGGGTTCGATTCCCGCCGAGGGCCAACATTTTCTATAAATGAGTTTGTTGGTCTTCGAGTCTGGGTGTATATTTGTATTTAAGTATGTATGTAAAAAATTTGCGTCGCGTGGAATTGTTTGTTTAAGTTTCTTATATTATATATTAGTGTACATATTATATATAGGTGTATTTATATTTAAATATTTATTTAAAAAATATATAAGTATATATTCACCAGTTGTCTGTCTACCATAACACAAGTATTAAGTTACTTACTTTGGGGACGGACGACCGTGTGTGTAAGTGTCCCATATATTTATTTATATTATATTTAAGTACTACACACACCCGAAGTGTGTAGTGTTGTACTGTAGTAGTCTTTCTACTTAGCATTACATATCCTAACAAACAGAGATTATAGAAAAATAATTATAAAAATTTTAATCGCGTAATTATTGTCACCCTACAACGATTACGTCCGAATAAACTTTCAACAATTGTTTGGGTTATTTGAACACAAAAACATACTTACAATTGCTTAATAAACCTGCCGTTTCCGCTGTTTAAACAAACATTTCACTAAATGCAACAAATATGTGTATAAAAGAAAATCATCTTCCTGCCCTTATCCCACTCAAAGTGGGGTCGACACGACATGTTATAAACATGTTGTCACATGATTTGGCTACGTATTTTACAACCGGCCGCCTGCCTGACGTCATCTTATCTTAGTCGTATTTTACGACACCTCAATAAGAAAGAGGGTGGTCTATTCTACTTAACCGGATACCACACGGTGAGTCACTTAATGTATACAAAAGAAAATATACATCGAAATATATGAATTTAAACTGAGTGAGTGGTATTCATAATTATTGTACTCGTGAGTGGTATTCATAATTATTGTATAGAAACCGGTTATACTCACGTGTTATTTTATCGGATGAGCCCGACTAGTTTATATCATAAATATATATATCATAAATGATTAGGAGGCCTACGCCCAGCACTGGGATAATAAGATGCCGTTTCCCAAAGTTGGGCAAACCCATTTAGCTACTTTTATAATAAAAGTATAGCTTGCCCACAACGCTGTTTGCCGAGCGACCTTTGGCCAGCATTGGGATAGTGTGAATGCTACCAGTTTTAAACGTTTAATCACTACATATTATAAAACAAACTCGCATTCCCTGTCTGTCCTTATGTCCCTATATCCCTATGCTTAAATGTTTAAAACTAAGCAACATATTTTGATTCGGTTTTTTTAATAGATAGACTGATTGAAGATTAAGGTTTATATGTATAATACCAGTCAATATGGAGTAGAGAAATACTGTAATTTTTGAGGTTTCTAATGTGATGTCGTAAATAATTACATTTTTTTCAGTTTACATTGCAAACGCAGGCTAAACCCTACGAGATTTATCAAAATAATGTACTAAGTATTTGTACACCTTGAAAAGGTCTACAGAAAAGTCCGCGATGGTATATGTCTATATCTTATAGATAACACATAAAAGCATTTTTTGTTATTTACTTTTTACGAAAAATAATTCCTTATTTTCGAAACAATTTTAAACAATACAGGTCATTAACAACAATATGGACATTTACAGCATGTAATTTAAATGAACATTTTCTATTTCAAGATATTACAGATTTAAAATTCAGGGGCATAGCGGTTTTTTATTTTTACTTCAAATTTAACTCATGCGGGCCACGGACAGTAATGAATAAATCAAAACTACTGGATCGATTTTAATATTTTTGTCACTGAGTGACATAGGCTATATATTTTATACTCGTGCGAAGCCAGAGCGGACCGTTAGTAATATATATAGGTTACTTCAATTACTATGAATTTCCTTACTAGAACTACATAAGAGCTGAGTTATGTGTTCATTGATAAAAAGCTCAAAGGTTATCAGCTAAAATATTTATTATTCCCTATCGCAATTACGTAACGTGTACTTCATTACACATTGTATAAGATGCTTTGGTGTTTAGTGCAAACTTATTTAATCAAATACAAATTGAAAATGTGACTAGAGGGAGGCTTAAAAAGAGATGGGTCATTTATAGAAATAGGCGTTACTTTGAGGATATCCATAATACAAAAGAAATAGTAAAATTATTTTGCTATAATCCGTGATGAGGTAAAATAGAAAATATATATAATACTGAATGTAGAGTGGACAATCCGTTTTCATACCTGGTACATGCAGGATTCGTAAAAACACATGCTCAAACCTAAACCACCGACACCACAATACACAAGCAATACACACGTTCACTATCACTAACTCAACAATTGTTGCGCTCCGAAACCTAAGCATCATCAGGAGAGAGACTCCACGACGAAATCGCAAAGCTATATATATATATATATATATATATATATATATATATATATATATATTCGTAATCTCGAATATCGATCTAGATAAGTTTTATTTTAAAAAAATTTCGTTTTATCCCTGTTTTCGGGCTCTATTTTTTTTTAATTTACGTCATAGTAGTTCATTTGGGGAACGGGCGGTCTAGAGAGGTGAAAATACCTAGGATGGAGCTCCACCTGCCCTATTATTCTTTTTAATTTTTTTAATTTTTTTTTACATCATTTTAAAAATTACTATATATTATTTTATATATAATAACATAGCATAACATAAATTATAGAAAGTTTTACGCCCGCTCGCTCTTTTAATTTGGACCTAACAAGAACACCTTATCAACGCAAGCTGACCTAATTTTTTTCGTTAGACGTAGTTGCTGAAATATCAACAACAAATATGATAATAAGAAAATAAAATTGAATTACCGATCTGTATCCAACTTTCTTTAACTCTAGCTAGCATTTAAAGCACAGTTGGGTATCACTTTTGCAAATGAACACATCTGACATTATTTATGACACCAATGTGTTTTTCTATTAAAACTTATGTGTCTAATTGATAATTGCAATTTATCACACGCTTTTCGGTGAAGGAAAAACATCGTGAGGAAACCTGCATATCTCTAGAGAATTCTGGAGATATGTGTAACCTATCAATCCGCATTGGAGCAGCGTGGTAGGTCTTAGCTCCAATCCTTTGCTCCAATAACGGAGAGAAGAGGCCTATGCCCAGCAGTGGGATAGTAACAGGCCGCTACTTATTTATGGCGGTTTTGTCTAAATAGTTATGTTTATGTATAATTAGTGCCATCTAGTATAGAGATATTAAAAAATATTGATTTAATAATAAGCAGTTGACTAAAAATCGAAACTTGAACAAGTGTACCCGAGCGGGTACAGAGGGCGTTAATAGGTTAATTTAAAAACTAACTGATTTTTTTTATGTAAGGCTGGTGTGTGTAAGTAGGTAGTAGGTACCTAGAATTCAAATTAATATAGCATTGTTTGTATCACGTTACGCCGTGTGGTATCCGGCTGAATAGAATAGACCAACCTCATTTCTTACCGGGTTGTCGTAAAAGGCGATTAAGGTAAGTTGACCAACCGTGTGGTATCCGGTTTAGTAGAATAGACCACCCTCTTTCTTATCGAGGTGTCGTAAAAGGCGACTAAGGTAAGTCGACCCACCGTGTGGTATCCGGCTGAGTAGAATAGACCAACCTCATTTCTTACCGAGGTGTCGTAAAAGGCGACTAAGGTAAGTCGACCCACCGTGTGGTATCCGGTTTAGTAGAATAGATCACCCTCTTTCTTATCGAGGTGTCGTAAAAGGCGACTAAGGTAAGTCGACCCGCCGTGTGGTATCCGGTTTAGTAGAATAGACCACCCTCTTTCTTACCGAGGTGTCGTAAAAGGCGACTAAGGTAAGTCGACCCACCGTGTGGTATCCGGCTGAGTAGAATAGTACCACCCTCATTTCTTACCGAGGTGTCGTAAAAGGTGATTTAAGTAAGTAGACCCGCCGTGTGGTATTCGGCTGAGTAGAATAGACCACCCTCTTTCTTATCGAGGTGTCGTAGAAGGCGACTAAGGTAAGTCGACCCACCGTGTGGTATCCGGTTTAGTCGAATAGACCACCCTCTTTCTTACCGAGGTGTCGTAAAAAGCGACTAAGGTAAGTCGACCCACCGTGTGGTATCCGGTTTAGTAGAATAGACCACCCTCTTTCTTACCGAGGTGTCGTAAAATACTGAGGTAAGTTGATGTCAGGCAGGGGACCGGTCGTAAAAACGTAGCCAAATCATATGACAGCATGTTTATAACATGTTGTGCCGACACCACTTAGAGTGGGATAAGGGCAGGAAGATGATATCCAACTTTCTTTATGTACTTGAGCGGCGAACATTACTCGGTTACCCAAGTACTAAACTCTTAAAGCGGCTATACATTAACAATCAGAGTTAAAATATTAATGGTGGTCGAACCATTAAATATTGTCGTATTAACTGTCATCGCGCATACAAAAGCCGCGGTTACTAACAAAGTGGTGTTACACAGAATTTGTGTTACACATTGCACCGTCGTTACCCAGACCGACGAATGGACGACCTCTGCCCAGAGAGCTCCTGTCACCCTCCCCGGTAGAAGAGGAGAGGCGAGGAGACGAGGCGGCGGAAGTTCGAGTATAGGAGCCCGACCAATAATAACCCCAAAGGCGTCCGCCTCAAAAGCGGACTCCTGGCCATCTAGGCCGAACAAATTACCCGGGCGATGATGATCGCCCGAGAGGACAAGCCCGGGTAAAGAGGTACAACCTCGAGGCCCGTAGCCCTCCCGTCAAGGGAAGAAGACCCACAATATACAGAATTTGATACCATCAGTTAGTAAAGCCGGTATACTTTTGTACTGTCCCTTTCTAAGGAAGTCCATTTACTATATACTTATATACGTTTCCTTATTGAGTTGCTTTTATCTTCAATGGAAACAAAATCGTGACGAGTGAACGACTAGAGAATTATTAATTTCGTGACTTCAAATTCAAATTCAAATTGAAAATATTCTTTATTCAAATAAACTTGTAAACAAGTGCTTTTGAATCGTCAACTCTACTGCTGGTTCGGAAAGCTGTTCCTACCGAGAAGAGCCGGCAAGAAACTCGGCGGTTGCTCTTTTAAACATATAATTCTTAATACTATTTACATTCAGACGTTACTGTCTTGTACAGGTTCAAAGAGAGCTATATCCAAATATATGTATACTAGGTTTTACCCGTTTCGTTTGCGTGGACTGTTGTCGCGTTCGTCATCCTCCTGCCCTTATCCCACTCTAAGTGCGGTCGGCACAACATGTTATAAACATGTCACATGATTTGGCTACGTATTTTACGACCGGTCGCCTGCCTCGACGACACCTCGGTAAGAAAGAGGGTGATCTATTCGGTTCAACCGGATACCACACAGTAGGTCAACTGACCTTAGTCGCCTTTTACAACACCTCGGTAAGAAATGAACTACTGCTGTCGAGTTATGGGTTGATAAAAGATGGCGCTTTTCATTTTCATACTATTCCTGTAGAATTATTAGAATTTATATAGCCTATATGTTAACCCCATGGACGGCGCATAGGACCAACAAGTCAGTGCTCGAAGAGCTCAAACTAGACAAAAAACCGAGGCTTTCGAACATATGTCTACGGAGGATCCTCGAGTTCTTTGGGCACATTGCTCGCAAGCCTGGCGACGACATGCAAAAACTCATTGTCACCGGCAAGGTCGATGGCAAGAGAGCGAGAGGACGTAGCCCTATGCGCTGGTCAGACCAGATCCGCACCACACTCAACACGACAGTCTCCGAGGCCATCCACGTGGCTGAAAGCAGGAACAGATGGAAGACCAAAATCAAGGATAAACTGTTTTCATAAAAAGGTCACGACCCCCAGTACTGGGGTAACGACGCCAGGAGGAGGATATGTTAACCCGGTGTATAAAGACTAATTGTACCAAATTTCATTAATATTGCTTCAGTGGATTCGCCGTGAAAGAGTAAAAAACATAAATTCATACTCACAAACATTCGCATTTATAATATTAACAGGAAAGGATAGGATTATCTCGGAATACCCGCGAGATTCTTTACAGAGGGTCATAGGTTGAATTCAAATAAATGCTTTATTCAAATTGTCTTTTACAAGCACTTTTGAATCGTCAAATTACAATGAAGCTACAACTGGTTCGGAATGTTGCTCTTGCCGAGGAGAACCGACATGACACTCGGCAGTCGCTCTTTTCAAAAATAATTTTTTCATTAATGTATAATTGCTTACAAATCAAAAATTACAAGCTTTAAATAAATAGATTTAATCGCTTTAAATCCACATCAAATCAAAATATTCTTTATTCAAATAAGCCCTTTCAAGAACTTTTGAATCGTCAAGGATCAATATGATTAATGAAGCTATACCTAACTGGTCAGAAAGATACTCGGCCAAAAAACTCTACGGTCAATCTTTTTAAATAATATAATCGCAGTCTTGTATGAAGCTGAAAGAATTTACAAAACCAGGCAGGCATGTGTAAGTCTCCTATATATTTATTTATATTTCTTACATTTGATTTAAATCTTTCTGTAGACTGGTCTAGTATGGATTGCGGAAGTTTTCTCATCATTAATCCAAGCTCTCAGCTTTTTTATCATTGATATAGTCTTCAACAGTATATTATATAGCTTTAATAATTAGTGGTTTTTTTTACTCTCTCTAGTGTTCAACCCCAAGGCGGGCACAAACGAGTTTCTCTATTCTTATGAGTCTTATATCAATAAGGCATATAAGTATTAATCTTTCCAACGAAAAATTAATCGCTTGCCCGGGTTTGAACCCCTTCAAAGAGACACACGGTCTCACCACTGGGCTATAGGTAATAATTTTATACATATTACTAGCGGCCTGCCCCTGCTTCGCACGGGTATAAAATATAAATCCCATGTCACTCAGTGTATAAAAAATGATTAAAATCGATCGAGTAGTTTTGATTTATTCATTACTGCCCGTGGCCCGCAAGCGTTAAATTTGGAGAAAAACAATTTCCTTTCCCTATACCAAGAAGATTTCCTGCTATCTTTGGAATATCTCAATTCATATAGTACATTTTGACTTATTTACTTTCACATTTTCCCTTTGTATTTTATTTTCACAATTAATTACAGAATGTCTTTAAACAAACTCTTGAAAGAGCGACATAGCTGCTAAAGTCGAAGTGTTATAGGGCAAAGCGCGGCACGGCATTTTTAATCTGTAATATCTCCGAAAATGTTTACTTAAATTACATGCTGTAAACAGCCATATTGATCTATATTAAATCAACTATTTATTTAAGGTACTTAATTGGATAAGGATTAATGCTGTATTGTGTAAAAATTTCTTCAAAAATAAGGCATTATTTTTTGTAAAAAGTAAATGACAAAAAATGCTATAGTGGGTTATCCATGAGAGATAGACATATATCATCGCGGACTTTTCTGTAGACCTTTTCAAGGTGTACAAATACTTAGTACATTATTTTGATAAATCTCGTAGGGTTTAGCCTGCGTTTGCAATTTAATGTACTTAAATGTAGTGATACAACAAAGTCCCCGTTTGAATGTTATCAATGTTCTCAAAATATACTAAAAGGATTATAGTTTTGCATTTTGTATCTCGGTCAATGTTAATGCATACAAAATACAATGAAATGGGGGTACGGTCATTCACCCTTCTATATCACGTATCTTTTATTAAAAACGTAAAATAATTCCTGTGGCTAAATTACTAAAATAAATTATCTTGTTTGTATATAGGCTGCTAAGTTGTAGGTACCATCACCATGTATAAATTGACGCGAACGAAGTCGCGGCCATATATTGTCATTACATTATTCTTTCGCCTTAATTAAGTCCTCTCTGCTATATTTCAAGAAGGCGTTATCTAATTTATCGCTATATAATGCTTGTTTCACACGTTATAAAGAACGTCTATCGTCTAAATACGGCCATTAATACTTGAGAAGGGCTTTGTCTTTGGCCGTTCGGAGAATTGATGTCTCTGGTCGATATGGTGCAGGTCGAGTGTTGAATAGGGAATACCGTTAAATACCGGTTTCGATTAACACGATTGGTAAAAAAGTAAGTAAGTAAGTAGCGGCCTGTTACTATCCCACTGCTGAGAATAGGCTTCTCTCCGTTTTTTTTTTGTAGAGAAGGATTGGAGCTAAGACCTACCACGCGGCTCCAAGGCGGATTGGTAGGTTACACATAACTCCAGAACTCTAGAGATATGCAGGTTTCCTCACGATGTTTTCCTTCACCGAAAAGCGTGTGATAAATTACAATCACCAATTAGACACATAAATTTTAACAGAAATACTCATTGGTGTCTGCCCGGGTTTGAACCCGTGATCTTCTCGAAAGAGTTGCACGGTGTCGCTGGGCTACCACAGCTTCTACACGATTGGTAGAAAACGAAAAATGGCATTGAGAAGGTGAAAAATTGATGGGCACATAGTACGAAGCGAGCATTTGGGTCCAAAGATATAATTTTTAACATTTAAATGAGCTAATCTTCGTGTGGTATCCGGCTGAATAGAGTACCACCCTCATTTCTTACCGAGGTGTCGTAAAAGGCGACTAAGGTAAGTCGACCCGCCGTGTGGTATCCGGCTGAGTAGAATAGACCAACCTCATTTCTTACCGAGTTGTCTTAAAAGGCGACTAAGGTAAGTTGACCCGCCTTGTGGTATCCGGTTTAGTAGAATAGACCACCCTCTTTCTTACCGAAGTGTCGTAAAATACGACATAGGTAAGTTGACGACAGGCAGGCAGCCGGTCGTAAAAACGCAGCCAAATCATGTGACAGCATGTTTATAACATGTGCCGACCCCACTTAGAGTGGGATAAGGGCAGGAAGATAATGATGTTGATTTAAATGAGTTAATCTTGTAAATATATATAAAATTCTCATGTCGCATTGTTAGTTACTATACTCCTCTAAAATGGCTTGACCGATTTTTATAATCTATACAAATACATAAAGCTGAAGAGTTTGTTTGTTTGATTGTTTGAACGCGAATCTCAGGAACTACTGGACCGATTTAAAAATTCTTTGATTGTAAGATACTCCATTGATTGAGGAAGGCTATAGACTATATAACATCACGCTAAGATGAATAGGAGAGGAGCAGCAATAAAAAATATAGCAATAAAAATTTAAAGCTTTCCTTGCGTGCGCTAAGTAAACGGTGAAAGTTATTCAAACATCATGTATTACAAAATTGTTCCCCTACAAAAGGTCTAAATAAAAGTCCGCGACAGCATATGTCTAGCCTTTAAGGTTAATCCAGTTTAACCATTTTTATAGTTATCAAAATACTATATTACGGTTTTAATCTTTCCGGTTAAAAATATAGGCTACAGAAATCCTGTTAATTCGCGCATTGAAAAGCGCCATCTATTATCGACCTACGAGTATCACACGACAACAGAACGCAAACGAAGTCGCGGGAAAAAGCTAGTATAGGATAAAGAAAAAAAACCAAGTTCGTATTAAAAGAAATACGATACCCAGCGACCGTTACATTGTTTATCTACCTGGACCTTCTCAGAAATGACCACTGGATATTATCTGTATAAAATGTTTAGTGGCTATTATATTGCTGATAGTATTGCCTTTATCAGGTAAGTCGTTATTATTATGGGTTTTTTATATCTATACATCCGCCTGCTGACGTTGTGAAAGCCGTTAAAGCTTACTCAAAAGTACAAACAATGTAAATAACAATATTAACATCCCAGCCCTTATCCCACTCTAAGTGGAGTCGGCACAACGTGCTAAATAATAAATAAATATATGGTACACTTACACACACGGTCGTCCGTCCCCAAAGTAAGTAACATAATACTTGTGTTATGGACAGACAACTGGTGAATATATACTTATATATTTTTTAAATACATACTTAAATACAAATATACACCCAGGCTCAAAGACCGACAAATTCATTTAAAAGAAAATGTTGGTCCTCGGCGGGAATCGAACCCGCGACCCGTGGAGCCGAAGGCAGGGACACTACCCACTACTCCAACGAGCCAGTCAAACGTGCTATACACATGTTACGACCGTCTGCCTGCCTAACGTCAACTTATCTTCTTCGCCTTTTACAAAACCTCGGTAAGAAATGAGAGTGGTATATTCTATTCAACCGGATACCACACGCGCGTCAACTTAACAAAGTCGTAGTTTACGACACCTCGGTAAAAGAAGAGGGTGGTCTATTCTACTCAGCCGGATACCACACGGATTAGTAGCCTTGTCGTATCGGCTTCCTTTGTTAAACTGCTGTAATCATAAAGCAAAAAGACAATGCAAAAAAATGTACCTATTGATAAAATATATTATGAAGCTAGCCTAGTAAGAGCTTAAATTGTATGAATTTTTGCAATACAAAGATTTTTCCAATATCCGCGCATTTACTCCATAACAGTATTCCATAAGACACAATGCTATGAAAGTAAGCAAAATAAACAAGTTTACCTATATGTTTTGAAATCCATAAAATTTCGGTGTTCTAAATAAATTAAAATAAAATTACTAATTACATATATATGGCAACGATGATTTTCAATTACACGAAAGGATCTCTGATATAACAATAAACAAAAGGTCGTGACTGTCCATCGTTCTTATCGAAACACCAGATTCCAATATTTCATCGTTTTCGTAAACTATTGTAGCATATCTTCCGCGTGAGACGCCATAAAAATATTAAAAACAAAACACTATTCCCGCCCATATGAACATAACTCACCCGTGTGTGGACGAGAGGAAAAGTGTTTATATGACATACGAATGAATAATATGAAGCAAAAAAGCTTTAATTGCATCAATATTAGTCCAGCACATTAGCAGTGGCAGATAGAATTTTACATTCATTTATATCAGTAAGTTATTAGAGACTAGCAAACGCCAGCAGCTCCGCCCGCGTGGAAAAATTAAGACCGTAATATAGTATTTTTATAACCATAAAAAATGGCTAAAGCGGGTTAACCTTAAAAGCTAGACATATGTTGTCGCGGACTTTTATTTAGAACTTTTAGAGGGGAAAAATTATGTAATACATGACTTTTGAATAACTTTCACCGTTTACTTCGCGCATGTAAGGAAAGCTTTAAATATTGCCGTTTTTGCAATATTTTTTATTGCTACTCCTCTCCTATTCATCTTAGCGTGATGTTATATAGTATATAGCCTTCTTCAATAAATGGACTATATTCCAGTAAAAGAATTTTTCAAATCGATCTAGTAGTTCCTGAGACAAACTCTTCAGCGTTATATATTAGTATAGATTAGTACTTATCATCAGAACGTATATTGTTGTTGGTTCCTTTACTTATACCTATATAATACTTTGATTATATCTAATTCTAGTAGGGTAATCATCATTCATCATTCTCCTGCCCTCATCCCACTCTGAGTGGAGGCGTCATAACATGCTATAAACATGTTGTCACGTGATTTGGCTAGCCGCCTGCCTGACGTCAACTTGTTAAGTTTAAGTAATAGTTTTTATCATAATTTCCTCTAAGTATATTTTCATTTGTCTCCTTTTAGTAATGCAAATAATTTTTGTACCTAACTACCTACGATAACGTTGTACTCGCCTTAAAAAGTGTTTTACCTAGAACTTGTCGTATGAAAAAGTGTATTAATAAGTATGTGTAAAATGTCATAATAAATAAATAAATAAACTTACCTTAGTCGTATTTTACGACGCCCCAGTAAGAAATGAGGGTGGTCTATTCTACTCAGCCGGATACTATATGGCAAAAATGCTAGAGTTCCTCGCAACATAAACAATTTCGTGCGCGAGCGTGCTCACGCCCTGGTGGTCCGATCGCCATATAATTCGTAATTTGGGGTCATTACGGTGTACCGTCACGGTCCAACGGGTGTTTGTATATATACAACTATACATATACTGACTTTTATAGTAAGTAAGTAAGTAGCGGCCTGTTACTATCCCACTGCTGAGAGGCCTTATAGCTAAGACCTACCACGCTGCTCCAATGCGGATTGGTAGGTTACACATATCTCCAAAGTTCTCTAGAGATATGCAGGTTTCCTCACGATGTTTTCCTTCACCTAAAAGCGTGTGATAAATTGCAATTATCAATTAGACACATAAGTTTACCAGAAAAACTTATTGGTGTCTGCCGGGGTTTGAACCCGTGATCTCCTCGAAAGAGTCGCACGGTGTTAAAGCTGGGCTACCACAGCTGCCCTTTACATGGATATTAAAAACATTTTTTTATTATATGTATATCTAAACTTACTTAAAATAAAAAGCCGTGTGGTATCCGGCTGAGTAGAATAGACCACCTTTCGTACCGTGGTGTCGTTAAATACGTAACTAATGTAAGTTGACGTCAGGCAGGAGGCAGGTCGTAAAATACCTTTTTATTTATGAGATAAGGCTTGCGCCTAGCTACGATCTCGCCTGATGGAAAGCGAAAGATGTAGCCTAAGGTGGACTGCGCTTGCCAGTTTAATGCCTGTTCACTCTTTGTTTTAAAGTTTTTCAAATCGTACGAGTCCGGAAAGATAGATGAAGGAAGCCTTCCAAGGAAGGAATTCCATGCCTTTGAAGAACGCATGAGGAAAGAAGAGCCGAACCGTTGGGTGCGAGTTTTCGAGTTATTCATAATATACCGGTGGAGCCCCTCGCCAAATCATGTGACAACATGTTTATAACATGTGCAACCCCACTTAGAGTGGGATAAGGGCAGGAGGATGATTATTATATGTCCATCGTAATCTTGCACTTCCCATCTTTTCTATAATGGCCGCAACTTTCAGACTTCCCCTGCAATTCAATACCAAAGACATATAAAGGCAATAAAGTCTGGAATCGCTTGACTCACATATTCAATAATAATGCGAACGCGTGTCCATCCATCACCTGCCCAGTGCGGGTGTGCCTTTATAATTGTGTGCTTTTTTTTTGAAAGCGTGCCGTATTTGTGTTAGAATGACCATCATTTTATTTTAATTTAGACTTTCCACTTCAAACTTTATTTAAACACTTCAAAAAATATTCTTCATTCAAGTTAATTTATAATTGCTTTTGAATCGTCAACTCTACTGCTGGTTCGAAAAATTGCTACTACCTCTAGGTAGTAGCAAGGATAAATAAATAAATATTTGGGACACTTACACACACTGCTGTCCGTCCCCAAAGTAAGAAACTTAATACTTGTGTTATGAGTGACAGGCAACTTGTAATATATACATATGTAGGTTTAAATACATAAAGTAAGTAATGGCCTGTTACTATCCCACTGCTGGGCATAGGCCTCCTCTTACCGTTTTTAAAGAGAAATATTGAAGCTAAGACCTACCACGCTGCTCCAATGCGGATTGGTAGGTTACACATATCCCTAGAATTTTCTAGAGATATGCAGGTTTCCTCACGACGTTTTCCTTCACTGAAAAGCGAGTGATAAATTGCAATTATCAATTAGACACACATTTTCAATAGAAGAACTCACTGGTGTCTGCCCGGGTTTGAACCCATGATTGTCTCTAGACGTATTCACGTATTCACCTGGTCGCACCGTTGGGCTATCACAGCTTTTAAATACATACTTAAATACAAATACACATCCAGGCTTGAACAACCAACCAATTTTTTTAAAGAAAATGTTGGCCCTCGGCGGGAATCGTACCCGCGACCCTTGGATTTGAAGTCAGGGTCACTTGTACGATCAATATGCTGTTCATCCGAATTGATTCAGTAATGTTATATCACAAAATTGCTCCTACTTAGCTGGACTCTAATCCCAGTTATAAGTAATTATCTAATCTAGTCTATCATCGTAAATCTCAACTTAATTTAAACAAAAAACTTAATAGCTATTTTACAAAGCCAATCCATCGACAGTATCATGCCATCACAATTTATTACACAATAAAAAACTCGTTTAACTAATATTAGATTACTAAACATTAGAAATTGGGTCAAACATTTCCACGTACAAAAATAGTTTTCTTTATTCTTTCATACATAAAAATTATAACGTGTAAATCCAAACAAAGCAAGGGAAAATAATCGCGGATCTAAGGAAGTGAAATATTTTTTAACTTAACGAGGCATGTTAGTTAGATAAGGCCGCTCGAACACTAGCGTTTCTCGAGCGTGTAAAAACCACCGGCGCTTAATTAACGCTGCTATACGCGGCGGTTATATTCACCCTAAATTTCATAACATCTGTGTCTTTATCGTTGAAAATATTTTATATTAGGTTGTCTTTGAAATGTTAACAACCGGCTAGAGTTGGTCTACGGTTTTTGATTGATTTAACTTATTATGGCGCGAGTTAATATAGTGATTAAAACGCTAAAACACTAGCGTTTGTCGAAAGTGTAATTTTGACTTTTGAGGAAGCGGAAATACAGACATGTGTGTGATGAAAATAACTTTCACATTGTGTATTCTACATATTATTGGTAAACAGGTACCTTCCAATAAGGCAAAATAGATTTAAACGAAGAAATATAATCGATTACAGAGTAAATAAGCTACAATGGAAAGCGCAGTCCTCTTTAAGTAACATTCATCTTCATCCTTCTGCCCTTATCCCACTCTAAGTGGGGTCGATATAACATTTTATAAACATGTAACATGATTGGGCTACGTATTTACGACCAGCTGTCTGCCTGACGAAAGAGAGCGGTCTATTCCACTCAGCCGGATACCACGCGGTGGGTCAACTTACCTTAATTACCTTTTACACCTCGGTAAGAAATGAGGGTGGTCTATTCTACTTAGCCGGATACCACTCGGTTTTCTTTAGGTAACATTGCATACTATTCATCAAGATGCATTATTAGATAAGAGCGTAGCCTTTACACATATTTTTGTATGCGTCTTTACTTACTGTAAGAGACAATTTTTCGAATGTAATAATGCCAGTTTATTCTAGAATATCAAGCACGTTTTTTCCTACATTCAGCACTATTCTTATAACAATTTTACACATCAATATAACATAAATCTCTTTTCTCTTGGTTTTAAATATGGTAGACCAAGGCTCTCTATTTACGATTCCTTAACAGTTGCTAACAAGTCATGGACCATTGTAATTTAATATAATCAAAATTAAATAAGAGCAGCACTGGTCAAGCGTTGAAAAAATGCACAATCACGAAAACCGCTAGTGTGCCAGCGGACTTAAAGGAGCCGGTTCGCTGACCGGTTGGTTCATTGTTTACAAACAAGTCGTGCTGGTGTTTTTTTATGCTTCCCGGTTTTGTTTTATATTTTCATTCAATACTTTTGTTGAGAGAACTTTCAAGATTACTTTATTTAAATACTGCAGAACAAAATCGAGTATATTTTCTGTAAGGATGTTATTGTGGTTATTTTTAATAGCTATGCAATTTGGGATGAAGAAGGTAATTGTCATTCTCATTAGAAGAAGAAGAAGAATACTCTTAATTGTATAAACAGAACAGAAAAAAATTACAGATATTTATAAACAAATACAGGTACAATAAGGCGTCCCATTATTGTATTTTAAATCTTTATATACTAAAACTAGTAATATCCCGCGGTTTCACCCGGGTACATATCGATCTCATGGCAGTGGAAAGTCTACTAAGTCGGACTATAGATTTTTTTTGTTAAATATATCATCAACAGTTTCCGCAGCGCATGTGATGACAGATTTTTATGACTAATTTTTTACACCTTATTACATTTTTATTAGGGATCACTATTTTTTTTAAATATATTGCTCAGTAAAGAATTTTTCCAGCTTTCCAATGGAAACAATTTTTTAAATCGGTCCAGTAGTTTTTGTGTTACAAACATACATACAAATTTTTCCTCTTTATAATTTTACTATAGATATATCATTCGATTGTCTGTAAAAAGCAAAAGAGCTCAATTTCAAATTTTAATGTAAAAATAATATACAAATTCATTAAAAAAAAATAAATTTGAAATTCAGCTTTAAAATAATAAAGTACAATTAAATCCTAAAATATATCTTTTTTATTTCGAATTTTTTTACGGGAACGGAAATCTTAATAAGAGTATGTTTGCGTTAGTAAAAATCAGAAACCGCATATGGATTGACTTGAATTTTAAAACATTTTTATTATATACAAAAAGGTAGTAAAGACCCGTTTTTTAAAATTAGAAGTTGATAATTGATATCATATAATATAAATGAATGCGAGATATAAACTCGAGTTTAGACATTTTAGGAATGTCCACAAAAATTTAGCTTATATAGTCGTACTACAAAAAATGAATACCTCAAACACATTGTCAAGTACTGAATGATTTCCTTACAATTATTTCTAACAAAACACTGCCCACTATTGATTATTGTTATCCAAATCCCCCCTACTTCTTAGTAGGCGGTTAAAGTAGAAGAAACATTAAGTACTTAAGTTGTTGCTTTACCTTACTTATGAAAACACTTAAGAGGTTAAATTTAGGTTAATAATATAACTAACTATAGCCTTGTGATAATTTATAAAGTATTTTTTATAATATTTTGTTATAATCTGCGATGAAGTAAAATAGAAAATATATATAATGCTGAATGTAGAGTGGACATTCCTTTTTATACCTGATACATCCAGGATTCGTAAAAACACATGCACAAACCTCCACCACCGCCACCATAATACACAAGCACTACATACGTTCACTATCACAAACTCAACTTTTACTTCATCGCGGATTACAGCAAAATAATTTTATTATTACTTTTATATTATGGATCTCCGCAAAGTAACGCCTAATTCTATAAATGTAATTTATAGAATTAACCGCTATTTTGCGGAGGTCCATGATATACAACTTTGCGATTTTGTCGTGGAGTCTATCTCCTGCCTACGCTTCGGTTACCTACGGGCGAAACAATTGTTGAGATTGTTTTAGTGTATGTGTGTAGTGCTTGTGTGCTGTTGTGTTCATGATAGCACGATTTCGATTAATTGTTTCTGCACGTATTAAGGTTATCCGTCGAGTTTGTTGCTGCTTCTTTAAAACATTTGACGTTTCAAAAGTACTGAAAACAGTCCACTTGTATTTAAGTATGTATTTAAAAAATACATAAGTATATATTCACCAGTTGTATGTGACCCATTACACAAGTATTAAGTAACTTACTTTACACCTCGATAAAAAAGACGGTTGTCTATTCCAGGGCTTCTTAAACTTTTTTATATAGCGACCCCCTTCAAGCTTAGGAAATTTTAAACGACCCCCTCCTCCATATAATGAAATATATATTAACCGTAGATGTAGATGTAATATCGCACTATTTTACAATGTAAATAACAGCTTTGCATTGCCACTTTTTTTAAAAATAGTTATAATAAAACTACAATAGTATTTTGTATGATTTTTATTTGTATATACGGACTCCCCTAGGGGTCGCGACGCACAGTTTAAGAAGTCCTGGTTTATTCTACTTAACCGGAACCAACACGGCGGTTCAACTTACCGTAGTCGCCTTTTACACCTCGGTAAGAAATGAGGGTGTTCTGTTATACTCAACCGGATACAACACGGCATACCATAAGAATATAACCATATGGTAATTTATAAAAGTATATAACAAAAATAGCAATATGGCGCCAAAATCGTATAAAATATGTTGCAGTCCAACTACAAATACAGACAAATCTGAACCTTAACTATTTCTATTAAAAAACAAATTAAATCGAATACCTTTACACCAGGTATCCGGTGTGGAATTCGATAAAAAAAATGAAGCAGAAATCGCGGGGCTTTTGTATAAAGATTACGAACAATGGTCGAACTCACTGTATTTCCGATTTTATCATCTCAAAAGAAACGATACAATCTCCCACATGCAATTATTTGGCATCTGTTGAAGTTAATCAACGCGATGTTCAACCTTACTTCTTTGTAATACGATATATATAAGAATTTTAAAAGATTTTGTTACCCATTGCAATTATTTTGTATCTCTCAAAGTTAAATCAATGCGATATTCAACCTTATACCTTTGTAATACGATATATATAAGAATTTTTAAAGATTTTGTTCAATTTGCCGGTTGCACGGCGTTTATCTGAAGGAACAGTACGAATTGCTATCGCTAAATGGCCATAAATGACTTGATGGCTTTCTTGTGTCCTCAGAAAAGTGGGTTAGTAATGCAATAAAACAATAAAATACTCCTGCCCTTATCCCACTCTAAGTGGGGTTGGGACGTGTTATAAACATGTTGTCACATGATTTGACTACGGGTTTTTCGACTGGCCGCCTGCCTGACGTCAAGTTACCTTATTCGTATTTTACGTCACGTCGGCAAGAAAGAGGGTGGTCTATTCTACTCAGCCGGATACCGTACTGCGGGTCGGCTTAACTGAATCGCCTTTTAGGACAGCTCGGCAATAAACAAGGGTGGTTTATTCTACTCAGCCGGATACCACACGGCGGATCAACTTACAGATTATAGCAAAATAATACTTTCATTACTTTTGTTTTAGGTACCTCCACAAATTACCGCCAAATTCTATAAATTAATCCCGCAATATATAAGGTATGAGAACAGTTTTGCTCCCTACACTTAGCATTACATAGATTTTCTTAAAAAACGCGGATTATAGCAAAATCATTCTATCATAAATTCCATTGTTTTTTATATCGAAAGACAATAGGCGCCTTTTAATGCCACCTGCAGAGTGCGTTTTAAGACGTGCCATAAAACATCCGTTTTTTGTTTTTAAATTAAAATTCCTCTGTTCAAAGTCGAAGCAATTAGTTATGTCAACCCGTTGTCGGTATGATTTAATAGTTTTCTCGTCGGTTTTAGATATCAATATAGATATTATACTTATCTTAGAATTGGATTGGGCAGGGCTTTTTAAACTTTTGTCATTCACGACCCCATTTATAATTGCGAGTTTCTTGACGACTCCATACAAAAGTTAAATTAAAATAATACAATTTTTGATGTTTTTTAAATATATATACATATATGGGACACTTACACACACGGTCGTCCGTCTCTAAAGTAAGTAAATTAATACTTGTGTTATGGTAAACACAATAGGTGAATATATACTTATAAAATTTTTAAATACATACTTAAATACAAATATACACCACTAGACTTGACTGAATTGATGAAATTTAGCACAATTAAAGCTTAGGTATACATCTAGACAACATATAGGATAAAAAATCCCGTTTTTCTTTCTAGAACAGTGAAAAAAAACAGATATTGCATTAGTAAGAAAACTTAAACATAGTTGATGTGGCAAAAATCAAGAATTAAAAATCGATGATAAAAACGGTTGCCTGTAAAGTCGGTTTTAGGGGCAAAGATTTTACGTGACAACGTCTTTTTAAATGTGATGGATTGGAGTGGGAGAGAGACGCAAGGCATTCGCCAGTCCGGCGGGCCTCTCTTTCGTTCGGTGACTCATCGTAACAGACGTGAGCGGGCGTTACACTTTTTCATGAGTGACTCCAAGCTGCAAACTAATTTAAGACGTTGTCACGTCAAAAAATCGCTTTAGAGACGTCCTACATATTATATTAACATATCAAGGAGGACATCCTACATATTATATTAACATATCAAAATAGGAGCAGCGTGGCGGTATTAAACTCCAAATAGAGGTTTTTGTCTGGCAGTGGTATAACTGAACGTGATGTACTTACTACTTTTTTAAAAGCTTTTTTTATTTAACTTGCCGATTATGTGAGTGAAGGTGGAATCTTGTAAGTTAAATTTGATCCAATTCTCGGTGTCCGATTGAGCTGAAATTTTACATACTGGTCCAGTCCCGATGACAATGCATGTTTATGATAAGCATGACCTGATGCTACCAGGATTGGCTCCAGACGAGGGAACTCCTTAAGGGTTAACAGTAAGGACATAAAATTTTGTTAAAAGCTTGACTTGTTTATAGTAAATTAATTTCCCCTAATTGTTTGCCCCATCATTTTTCCCTTTACAATTTAATAATCGCGTATATTGTATACATAAATTAACATGTATTCCCTTAATGAAGATGCTTATTCAACGAATGGGGGCCAGATGTATGTATGACGTCACAGTCTCTAATTGCTTTGGGATAAATATAAACATAATGAAATATGATGTGCATTAGATCAGAAAGCCTACTATACTATTGAAGAAAATAAGAATTTGTGGATATAGCTCTCTTTCAACCTGTACAAGACAGTAACGAATGAATGTAAATAGTATTAAGAATTATATTTTTAAAAGAGCAACCGCCGAGTTTCCTGCTGGCTCTTCTCGGTAGGAACAGCTTTCCGAACCAGCAGTAGAGTTGACGATTCAAAAGCACTTGTTTACAAGTTATTTGCATAAAGAATATTTTGAATTTGAATATTTTGAATTTGAATTATATTGACTGGCCCGTTGACGATCGCAGTGACCATACCAGCTTCAGAGGTCTGGGGTTGGATTCCCGCTGAGACCATTTTCTAAAAATGATCTGTTGGTTCATCGAGTCTGGGTGTAAATATTTAAAATTATATATGTGTATATTTACAAGTTGTCTGTCACCTATAACACAAGTATTATGTTACTTTGTGAACGGTACAATAAAGTATATATAAATAAGATAAATAAATAAAAATAATAGGATATAACTTTCATTAGTTGCATGATCTAAACATAAATGATAATGCTGAGATGAAACCCCGTTGCCATGACAACGGTCTCCGTCTCCACGGCGCCTGCCACTCCCCGAACCATACAATAACCGCATCATCGTAATAAGTTTCTGAACGAAGTCAAAAATAGGACATAGTAAACTCCTAACTTGTGCTTATCAGAAACTAGCAATCGCCAGCGGCTCCGCCCGCGTGGAAAGATTAAAACCGTAATATAGTATTTTGATATCCATAAAAATGGTTAAAGTGAGTTAACCTTAAAAGCTAGACATATAAGTAAGTTAGTAACGGCCTGTTACTATCCCACTGCTGGGCATAGGCCTCTTCTCTCCGTTTTCGGAGAGAAGGATTGGAGCTAAGACCTACCACGCTGCTCCAATGCGGATTGGTAGGTTACACATATCTCCAGAATTCTCTAGAGATATGCAGGTTTCCTCACGATGTTTTCCTTCACCGAAAAGCGTGTGATAAATTGCAATTATCAATTAGACACATAAGTTTTACTAGAAAACATTGGTGCCTGCCCGGGGTTTGAACCCTGGACCTCCTTGAAAGAGGCGGACGGTATTAACGCTGGGCTACCACAGCTTACATATGCTGTCCCGGATTTTTATTTAGAACTTTTAGACGGGAACAGTTTTCTAACAATCTAATTTTTTACAAAATAAAAAAAGAAACTTCAAAAAAAATTAAAAATAATAGGGTAGGTGAGGCTCGATCCTAGGTATTTTCATTTCGCGCGACCACCCGTTCCCCGATTAAGCTACGCTGACTTGACAGTTAACGGCAAAAATTCAATTTAATATAAATATTAGTATTTTTTAAAGCCCAAAAACAGGGATAAAACGTATTTTTTTTACACAAAACCTAGCTAGATCGATTTTTCTCTCCCAAAACCCCTATATGCTGAATTTCAGGAAAATCGTCGGAGCCGTTTCCGAGATTACGAAAATATATATATACATACAAGATTAACTCATTTAAATATTAAAAGATAAAGACGTGCTCGCAAAAGCACATTTATAAAGATTATTTTAGTTTGATTAATAAGGGTTACAGTTAGTGAGTTAGAGAAACCGCGAACCGATTAACTGTATATGACATCGGATATACTAGGTCGAGTCGTTGGTTAAATGGGTATTTGTGATGATGTCCATGTTCTACATCGAGAGAAATTTAAACAAATAGATGTTTTTATTACATCGTAGACATTTTTAAGGACTCTAATAAAACTTTTAAACAAAAAATAAAGAAATACTTAATAATGTTTTTAATATTACTGTTTTTATTTTTTAATATTTCCACCATATTTTAATTGTTAAAGTAGACTAGATTGTTTTTAATTTTATTTATTGTAATAACTCTTTTTTTCTTCTTTCTTTTACTATTTTTTTTTTTTGTATTTAGTGAGCAGAACGTTATTTAGCTTTTTATTTAATTATGCATGCTGAGTTAGCCTTTAAGTGGGATATATAATAGAAAACTATAGGTAATTTAGAAATTTATATAAGTTTTAAATAAACCATATTGTATATAACGTTGGCTTCCTAATAAATAAATAAATAAATTACAGATTTGCAATATATTTACAGCAATATTACATTTAGCAATATACACATTTAGTACATTAAAATTAAGCTTAATTATATATTTACAAAAAAATAATGTTTTTTTAGCTAAAATCTTGTATTTTAGTGAATATTAGAAAAAAATGACCTATCTTAGCTTTATGGTTTAATCTTATCACTATCCTTAATATTTAAATGAATTAATTGAATACAATCACAAATTTTCGCTGTCAAACGTAAAGTCATGGTGGTTCATTTGGGGAACGGGCGGTCTAGAGAGGTGAAAATACCTAGAATAGACCCTCACCTGCCCTGTTATTTTTTAATTTTTCTATTTAATTTTTTTTATTTTTTTTTTTACATTAACGGTCATCAAGTTATTTATAATTTATCTATGAATATTGTTTATCATAAAAAATATTTGTCATTATATGTACATAATCGGAATTAAGGAAACAGCTCAAACGATTTTCATGAAATTCAGCATGTAGGGGGTTTTTGAGGCGATACATAGATCTAGCTAGGATTTAAAAAAAGTCGTTTTATCTCTGATTGCAAGCATTGAATAACATCTAATTATAAAAATAGAATACAAAGGTTAATTGTGCTGGCATTTGTAAAGTTGTAATTGAGTCTCGGATATCTCCAAACTTATCTTTCTTTTTTTTAATTGCATTTTTTATATCTTTATAAAATTACCAAAGAAGGTCGCCTAGGTATATTCAAATACCAATGAATATGAAAATATTTTTTAAGGAATAAATTTATAAATATATAGTTTCTTAGTGATTTTTCTAATTATATAATTATTTTTTTATATTTATAGACATATTTAATACCAGAAAAACATTATGAATTTTTTGATGTATATGTAGTTTTTGTATTCCTTTTACTGAGCTATTATAATATATATTTCATGTAAGTACGAGTTATTTACTAAAATTATCATATTAAGCTCTTGATCAAACGATAAATCCCATTGATTCTTCCCGGTTCGATCTGATTTTTGTGATGGAGATATTTACAGGGTTGGAGAGTGACAGAAGCTCTTAATTTCAAGACTACAGTCGACACGAACGAAGTTGCGCGGGTAAAAGCTAGTATTAAACAATTATATTTTTTATTTTCAGGTAACGTTATAGGTTACTTACTAAACCATAAATAAAAACATCCGCATTAAGACGTTCCAATTTTAAATTCTATCACAAAGAGTATGAATCAATGACCGTAATGGGCTATTCGAAACACAATCATAGTCCATAACTGAATGAACTTTGATCTTCGCCTATAACAAAACGAACAAATGAAAAGACAAAAATGTCTTGTAACGCTGCCGATCACACGATAAGCACTCTGACCTTAATCCAAGTCAATTTTAGTTAACAATGTTGCCCCGTCGGCCCGTGAATCACAAGGGATTCATATGCTAAGTACATTACCATATCTATTATGGTGCCCTGGTAGTTGTAGTTTCAATACGCCCTACATTGAAACATAATGTTATCGATTCCTTTAATTCCGGGTTCGATTCCGAATAAATACTAATAAAGCTGAATAAAGAGTTTGTTTGTTTGATTATTTGAACGCGCTAATCTCAGAACCTTCATGACCGATTTGAAAAATTCTTTTAGTATAAGATAGTCTATTTATCGAGGAAGGTTACATAACATCACGCTAAGATGAGTAGGAGAGGAGCAATAGAAAATTACGAAAATGGCAATATTTAAAGCTTTCCTTTGCACTAAGTTAACGGTGAAAGTTATTAAAAAATCATGTATTACAAAATTGTTCCCCTCTAAAAGTTTTAAATAAAAGTCCAGGACAGCATATGTCTAGCTTTCAAGGTTAACCGTTAACCATTTTATGGTTAATATACTCATATGGTTATAATAAAAGTCAAAATACTATATTACGGTTTTAATCATTCAACGCGGGCGGAACCGCTGGCGATTGCCAGAAAGTCATAATCAAAGGATAGCTGAGTCGAATCAAATGATGAATATTAAGTAGTTAACTTTGAATATTAATCTAGGATATGAATGCCTACAAATAATTACAAATTTATTTTTTATTAGCTACAAAAAACAAAACGCTAATTATTTAAAATTTCATACAAAATGGTCAACTACTAGCACATGGTCAATTTCTAGTGCCCTTACCTTATATGTTTCTCTATATAAGACAATACCATCGATAAAGAGGTTGTAAGGTCACCCCATAGAGCAGTAGACCAAAAAAACAAATTCCAAACTCCGAAATAACATCACGTAAAGCTAACATTGTATATGCAAACGACGGCGTAGGGCCTATAGGTGTGGTGCGAGTTACAGCGAATAAAATATTATATTTTCTTTTTTATTTTAATGTATCCGCTAAGTTTCATTCTCATTTTACTTAGTAGGAGAAAAGTTTCATTCTGAGTTCGACTTTTTATTTAGAGTTTATAGTAGTTATAGTTTTACCAAAATTCGATTGAATATACTTGTATAATTTAACTAGAAGATATTAATTTATAGAATTAGGCGGTACTTTGCGGAGTTCCATAATACAAAACTAATGAGAATATTATTTTGCTATAATCCGCGATAAACGCGATTTTTTGCGGATTATAGCTAAATAATATTGTCATTAGTTTTGTACTAGAGAATATATTAAATTTCTATTCGAATATATTCAAAATGCTAATAAACAATACTATGTTATACTATATGTCTGAAACATTTATGTTATGGTACTTGTCATCCTTTTCTTGGCTACCAAACACCCTATAAATAGGTTGCATAAAAGAAATCGTTAAGGAAGAGCACTATCCAGTTTAAATTGTTGTTGTAATTTTTACTAGTTAAGCCGTGATTGCGGAAATGTGGTCTATGTGATAGTGAGGAAGTGGGTGTTTGAACCCAATACTAGGCCCAACTAGACTTTATGAATTTCATCGTGAAAACATCGTGTAAAAATATGTATATCACTGAAGAATTCCTAGGATATGTATCGCTTTTGTGCTGCTTAAAGCCTGTTAATCCGAATTAAAGCGGAATGGTATGCATGGATAGTAGTTGCCACTTTCTAGAAGAGCATTCTGTCGCTGCTAACCTTTCAACTCGTTACAAAATGACATTTAATAAGGTTTGCAGAAGATCTAAAATATATATCACCTCCACTAAATACTTCTATGTCAATAACCAGGATTAAAAAACCATACAGCCTAGGATTCTCAGCCCCCTTTGTAAAGAATCTTGACTGCGCTTTTGGTGCTAAGTCTTAGTTCTAACCTATGCAAAGGAGATAGCTTTTTGCCAGGCAGTAAGATAGTAACTATACTGTTTTACTGCATACTAATATTCCCGCTGTCAGTGTAGACGTAAATTATTTTCAAAATCGCTAGCCATGAATTCCGAGTACGACATATTTGCCTAAAGTTTGCGTGACCTGTTTTAATATGTGATTATAAAGAACTATAACTGTTGTATGCCTTGTGAATCATCAAATACATGTATTGCAAGCTTCTAAAGATCTGTTACACTATATGCTTTACGGCAAGGAAAATGGAAAGCGACAAATCCATAAATTCAAATCCAAAATAATTTTTATTTAAACTAACTGAGCCAGCGGATTCGCCTGCGTGGAATTCTCAAAAGTTTTCCCGAATTGAAATAACGAACATTAAAGTCTATCTTCAAACAAACATACAAACAAAAGAACATAAAACTCTATCTCCAAACAAACGAACAAAGAGTCTATCTCCTGATGATGCTTCGGTGGCGGGGCGAAACGATTTGTTGAGTTTGTGATATTGAAGGTTTGTAGTGCTTGTGTATTGTGGTGGCGGTGACGGAGGTTTGTGCATGTGTTTTTACTAATCCTGCATGTGTCAGGTATGAAAACGGATTGTCCACTCTACATTTAGCATTATATATATTTTCTATTTTACTTCATCGCGGATTATAGAAAAATAATTTTATTATTTTTATTATTTTATCATTTAACACGCGATATCCCAACAAGTTGCATTACCCATTTTGTAAAACCGCTCTCAGCTCTAAGAGTTGCTATCATATGATGATTCGTATTTATAATAAATTGCCGCAATCCTTAAAAGATATGCCTTTGACTCAATTTAAAAATAAAATACATTGCTGGTTAATAGATAAATGTTTTTACTCCGTGGAAGATTTTTTTGAATTTAATAAATAAATAAAGAATAATTAAATAATAATAATAAGAAAATTTCAATTCAATATTAAAATCTTTGACATAAAATAATTCATAATTTCTAAGTGTACCTATAATAATATTTGCATGTCAGCTAAATGACTAAACGTGTTGTTACTAATACTATTTTATTACACCTTTGTTACCATGTTTTTTGCAAATAAAGTAATTTGAATTTGAATTTGAATTATTACTTTTGTATTATGGATCTCTGCAAAGATATATATATATATATATATATTCTATTTGCTTTGTCGCGAGTATTGCAAAATCAGTTTCTTATTACTTTTGTTATTGTATATTTATGTATGTATAATATGTGTGCACACATATTAAAATAACTTATTTGATTATTCAGTTACATTTCAATACTCTATTCTTCTTTATCTGTTAAGTTCAAATTTCTAAAAATAGTTCGCTACAATACATTCAATAACCAAAACAAAGGGATACACTTCTATTCGAACCTAAATATTCATTGAAACTTTTAAACAAGCACCAAACCCATTCATGACTGAAGTACTTTAACATCTTAAAAACTTCCAGTCACCATTTAAATAAGTGAATTATTGCTCGTTACTTACCTGTGCGACCGCCATATTGTTTTGTACAATTTAAATATAGAACCGTGTCCGTGTCGGAAGTCGGATATATATTTTTGACGTAAACAAAACGCGCCAACAAACGCGCTTGACAGTTTGAATTCGAAATTCGAACGATTTTTAAAAATAAAACGCATTCTCTATGGCGTTGTTTGGTTTTATAGTGATGTTGCCGCGTCGATATGTGTGTTCCCGGTTCCTTTGTTGTGTTTATTGTTATTTTTGTAGCCAGTGAAAGTATGGCTGAAGCATAGAGTTATACTTAGGGCCTGTTTCACAAGTTACCAATAAACTGTCAGCTTATTCGGAAGATATCTGACACATATCTTTGACACGTTTCTCAGGTTTCTGATAGGCTTATTCAGCATTTAGAGTCCCTAATAAGTTAACAGGTAGATCATTTGGGTGTTATTTTGTTTATCTTGATAGCAAATACCTATTTCAAAATGGCCGCGATTTTTTTTATTTTCACTTTGTAGAGACGTTTATGTTACTTAGTTTATTTGTTGACTATCCGACACTTTATCAGTAACTTGTGAAACAGGTCCTTAGAGTAGGAAAGTCAAGGCCTAAATGATAATGACAAAATAATTTATAGAATTAGGCGTTACTTTGCGGAGATCCATAATACAAAAGTAATAATAAAATTATTTTGCTATAATCCGCGAAGAAGTAAAATAGAAAATATATATAATGCTAAATGTAAGTGGACAATCGGTTATCATACCTGATACATGCAGGATTCGTAAAAACACATGCACAAACCTCCACCACCGCCACCACAATACACAAGCACTATATACGTTCAAAGCTTTGCGATTTTGGTCGTGGAGTCTATCTCCTGACGATGCTTCGGTTGCGGGGCGAAACGATTGTTGAGTTTGTGATAGTGAACGTATATAGTGCTTGTGTATTGTGGTGGCGGTGGTGGAGGTTTGTGCATGTGTTTTTACGAATCCTGCATGTATCAGGTATGATAACCGATTGTCCACTTACATTTAGCATTATATATATTTTCTATTTTACTTCTTCGCGGATTATAGCAAAATAATTTTATTATTACTTTTGATAATGACAAAATAAATAATGTAAGGAAGAAATGACACACGTATACTTGTCTTTGTCTAATGACATAAAAATATCTCATAAAATACTCATAAAAAGAGTGTCAGATAAATACAATCTGATTTCCTTTGTCTCTCTCTTTATATATATCCTCCTGCCCTCAACCCACTCCAAGTGAGGTCGGCACAACATGTTATAAACATGTTGTAACATGATTTAGCTGCGTTTTTACGACCGGCCGCCTGCCTGACGTCAACTTACCTTAGTCGTAATGTACGACACCTCGGTAAGATGGAGGTTGGTCTATTCTACTCAGCCGGATACCACACGGCGGGTCGACTTACCTTAGTCGCCTTTTACGACTCCTTGGTAAGAAATGAGGGTGGTTTATTCTACTTAGCCGGATACCACAACCACACGGCTATTTCTATTTCTCTTTATAGTATTATAAGGGCTGAGTTCGCGACTCTAAGTATAAAAACTCTATGGGCTGAAATTTGTTTCGTTTCTTTCTTGCTTACTTTTCAATTACGTTTCATGTCATTTACCTGAAAAAGAAAGTTTACGTTAATACAATCATAAAAATTCTAAGCGAGGTCGGCTAAACACGTTAAAAACATGTTGTCACATGATTTGCTAACATATTATACAACCAGCCGCCTGCCTGACGTTAACTTACCGTAGTCGTATTTTACGACATCTCAGTAAGAAAGAGAGTGGTCTATCCTACGCAACCGGATACCACACGATCAACTTACTTTAGTAGCCTTTTACGACGCCTCGGTAAAAAAGAGTTTGGTCTATTTTACTCAACCGGATATCACATAATGAGTCGACTTACCTTAGATGCATTTTACGACACCTCGGTAAGAAATTAAGGTGATATATCTTACTCAACCGGAAACCACATAGTTAGTCAACTCACCTTAGTCGCCTTTTACGACACCTTAGTAAGAAATGAGGATGGTCTAATCTATTTAGCCGGATACCATACGTCCTAACCAAGTTTAATTAAATTAAATTTAAAAATCAGAACAGAGAGAAACCGTAAACCATAGACAAACCAATCAAAATAATTGACACTTGAAACCGATTAATCACCAAATGTTGTCTATGACTTGAATCGATTTCCGAACGAGCGATGATAATCGGAATGCAATCGTAACGATAACGAGCCACAATAGTAACGTAGCGCTAATATAATTAATAAGCTATCGAGAAAACTAGTTAACCGTTTTTAATTGGGAAAGTTGTTTGGTTTGAATGTAGGACAGTTCTATCATTGTTTTTTTAATGATCGATAGTGCAGCGACCATAGACTATATTAGGTCTACCGGAAAGTTCTGTCCGTTTTTAATATAAAACACAACAATAAAATTTTCATACTTTTAACAATAATTATTGGAAAATGTAATTTCCATTATTATTTATGACCTCTTGCCAGTACTCGGTCGTTGTGTCGCGGGATTTTAAATCTGTGATATCTTCGAAAATGTTCATTTAAATTACATGCTGTAAAGGGCCATATTGATCTATATTAAATCAACAATGTATTTAAGGTACTTAATTAGATAAGGATTAATGCTGTATTGTATAAAAATTGCTTCGAAAATAAGGCATTATTTTTCGTAAAAAGTAAATGACAAAAAATGCTATTGTGGGTTATCCATAAGAGATAGACATATACCATCGCGGACTTTTCTGTCCGATGATCTGATTTTAATTAATAATGCGATGTAAAAGATTATATTGAATTCAAAGGTAAATACAAACAATCTTGTAAAGTATGAATTTCATTTTCTTATCGGGTAACTTTGTGAATATTTACTATATTTAGCTGTCGGTAATAAAACTAAACTCCGCGTGTGGACAGGATGTGTTAGTATGTCTGACATCTTGTTTTACTTATTACGTGGGGAGCTAATAATAGATTATTCCTTATTTATTTAACGCTTTCGCCGCGCTCTAACGTCAACTATGCTTTCTACAAAACTGTATAACTAATCGACTATTATACTATTACAAAATTATACATAAAAACAGATCAAATTAAATCTTGGCGTAACCGACATAAGCTTGCTTTCTGGCTCTCTGCTTTGCGGCTTGTAAAAGTAAGTCGTTTATGGATTTGGGTATAATATTGTTTAATGAAATTCCGCAATCAATTTTAGCTTTGGCATTACAGCAGATAAAACACTGTTAAAAAGGCTGACTGTTAAGGATAACTTAGATGATAATAATGCATGGATATAGCTAATACAAAAGTAATGAGAATATTATTTTGCTTTAATCCGCGATAAAATAAAATATAAGTAATGCTAAATGTAGAGTGTACTATTCGTTCTCATACCTGATATATGCAGAATTTGTAAGAACTCATGCACTACCCGACACCGATGACACAACAATTAGCTAATCTTTGAGCCTGTACAAAACAGTAATAACTAAATGTTTGACAAATATTTTTTTGAATAGTGACCGACGAGTTTATTGCCAGCTTTTCTCAGTAGGAGCAGCTTTCCGAACCTGCAGTAGAGTTGACGATTCAAAAGCACTTCACAAGTTTACTTGAATAACGAATATATTGAATTTGAATCTTTATATTGCTTAAGTACCTTCAAACGCAATATTTTGTTTTGTTTCCGAAAAAAGATAAGAATTTTTATCTTATATATTTCCCCATTGTGTAAGCTTTAATAGCACCAGACAGACTTTTGCATTTAAATTATTAGTATACATTTAAAGTTTTATTGCACAGAAACGCAAAAGCTCACCCAAACAAAATTAGGGGAAGTGAAGAAGGAACCGTTAGAAATGTTGTAGCTAATAAAACAAATGGACAGAAATTCCGCACCCATATCCATGTAATATTAGTCGCGTGGCAAGAATTACAAGTGTCCCCTGAAATAACTGCAATAAACGGAAACCGTTGGGAATCTCAACCCAAGTCCCCTCAGAATAGGGGAGAATTAGGTAATGGCAATATAGAAATTGTCAAATTTAAAACAGCAAGTGAAATTGCACTCTACGTCGTTTATATTACAGTTATAAATCATTTCAGTTACACTAATAGGAATACGACAAGCTCAATCAAAAGATCATGGGGTATTCCAATCAATCAGCTTCAAGTTGGAATGATATTGGCAATTGTTATGTCTGATAGTTACTTGGAAGCTCAGTAACCTTTACTTAACGTCAGCAATATATATTTGAGAGTAAAGCAAATTTGTTTTCCGCATTTACGTTATATTAGGCATCGTAAAGTCCAATGAAAATGAACAAATATAAACATTAGATTTGAACCTTGAATTCGATATTATAAAAATAAAGGGGCCTATGAGAAGTAGCAATTAACAGAAATTCATTTTGTTATATTACGAAACCTTTTACTGTTTTAAATCACATCAATATTTTACGAAAAAATATTTCGTTTAGGACGGTGGGAGGATAGAAGTAAATAATAAATATTTAAATTACGTACACTGAAATTCCGCTTTACTGATCTTCGAATATGCAAAATACTAAACCCGTGTAAAAGTGTTCTTGAATATTTGTTTAGAGAAGGTTTGGAATATTTAATTTTTGGTATGTTTTATTAATATGTTACACATATAAATATAGGTGTGTTTCTTATCATAATTCCTAAAATTGACAACTAATATCATAACAAGATCATCAACAACAAACATCATCGTATTCAAACAACAAAACATTTAAGACGAAAAGATTTTACGTAATTACTGAGCTCAAATTGCCTTTTTAATATATTTTGTTATAATATCAATGAATGATTAATATTTACTGCACACAAAGTAAATAATAAACATAAATAAGAACGTATAAGAGTTAATAAATAATAGTAAGCTATCACTAAAAGTGATATCTTATTAAGTAACTCATTCTTCCACAAGGAGTACATCTGTAACCAAAACTTTATAATGTGTATACAAAAGACAAACTCAGTTGCACATAGCATATTGTAAAATCGAATTAATGGACATAATAAAGTTGTCACTCTTTTAACTGTTGACCAAATGGCCAAACATATGGTCAATAGTAATTTAATACCGAATTGTAATTCAATGTCGTCTGGCGTTCTCATTGATTGGGGGGAATTATCATGTTTGTGGCGTGGAGTCGTTTTAATTTCGCATTTGATTCCACAAGTTATGTGTTTACAAGGGAATAAATTAACTTACGGCGTAGGTATGCATACCAATGTATTCATTGTATTCATTGTTGCTGATTCTTAATTGGGACTATGGTATCATGATATTAAAATTTTGAATGCGTTTATAAATCTCATTCTTGCTGTTGTTAACCATGTCTTTGATTGCGTGTACTTTAGTGTCGTAAATTTTGACTATAAATGCTAAATATATAAGCGCTGATTTGGTTATGATCTATGTTTTCGTTATTAACTGTCGCTCTTATCTTTCTTTACGATGTTTTTTACCATAACTCCTTGTGCATGTTTGATAAGGTAGCCTTCGCAGATCTTTTTGTATATATTTTCTGTATCTATTATTTATATATGCAACAATATCTTTTACCCGCGACTTTGTTCGCGTGGACTGTTGTCATGTGATAGGTCGATAATAGATGGCGCTTTTCAATGTCATCCTACTCCTGTAGAATTAACAGGATTTCTATAGCTTATATATTATTCCAGTGTATAAGGAATAATTGTGCCAAATTTCATTGGTTCGGTAGATTTGCCGTGAAAAAGTAACAAACATACATCCATACTCACAAATTTTCGCATTTATTATATTAATAAAATATTAGTATGATATTCTGTTATATCTAAGTTAAATGAATTGATATAACCTTATTTTCAAATACCAACTTGTAAAATGCAATCGACAAAATTTAGCTTCGCGACCGATTACACTATAAAAGTTACTGTTTCTTTCTTTCAATCAATAATGTCTTTTACTTATCGTAGCTGATACCGCAAAGGTACTCAGTGTACCATGTCTATCGCTACTTGTCTATTACTACGTGATTCATCTACGGATCATTCCCATTTCTGATTTGATCACATAGAGACACTCCGAATAGATAATTTATAGACGCGTTACTTTGCGGAGATCCATAATACAAAAGTATAATAAAATTATTTTGCTATATTCCGCGATAAAGTAAATCAGAAAATATATATAATGATAAATGTAGAGTGGACAATCGGTTATCATACCTGATACACGCAGGACTCGTAAAAACACATGCACAAACCTCCACCACCGCCACCACAAACAACAAGCACTACATACGTTCACTATCAGAAACTCAACTTTCGCCTCGCAACTGAAGCTTGATCAGGAGATAGACTCCTCGACAAAGTCATAAACTCCGAAGAAACTTTGAGCTTGTTATCTTTAATATTTGAATGAGTTTATCTTGTATGTATATATATATATATACTAGCGGCCTGCCCCTGCTTCGCACGGGTATAAAATATATGCTTCCTTGTCGTTAAACAAACTCTTGAAAGAGCGACATATAGCTGCTAGATTCGAAGTGCTATAGGGCGAAGCGCGGCCTCCTCACGAAATTTTATATCTGTAATATCTCCGAAAATGTTCACTTAATTTACATGCTGTAAACGGCCATATTGATCTATATTAAATCAACAATATATATATTCGGAATGTCGGGAACGGCTCCAACGATTTTCCTGAAATTCAGCTATAGGGGATTTTGGGGTAGAAAAATCGATCTAAGTTTTTTTTTAATCATTTTATCCCTGTTTTTGGACATTAAAAAAAAATATATATATATATATATATTGAATTTAAACGGGGAACGGGTGGTCACGAGAAATGAAAATACCTAGGATCGAGCCCCACCTACCATATTTTTTTTCTCTTTTGTTTTAGTTTCTTTTTTTTCGAGCAAGGCTCGGTGAACCAGATATTTTGTCTTTAACTAATCAAATACCTTTTATCGTTACTGCTTAATTAATCCATCAGTTCTGATTAATATTCACGATTAATGTCTACGAAGATGTTTTATAGCGATTGCTGTTGCCTGCCATCTTAAATTAGGTTAACAGCGGGCCCCGGTCAAAGACAGCGAAAATGCTGTAAAAATGGAAAAGTAGGGCATCGTCTAGTATAATTCAAGAGGGATTTCTCAAGTAAAACTGAATTCAGCTTTTTATTTTGTCTGCTAGTGGATGACAAAGCTTTACACCCATTTCATACAATTTTATAACAGCATGATACATTTGATGGAATAAACATATATTCAAAAGTAATTATCAAATTTTTTTGCTATAATCCGCGATGAATCGCATTCATTTTCATCGCGGATTATAGCAAAATTATTTTATTATTGCTTTTGTATTATGGATCTCCGCAAAGTAACGCCTAATTCTATAAATTATTCTTGCAAACATATATTTCTTAAGTTTACTAACCTATTAAACTTTATTTAAAATTTTATCATTATATTATTATAAATATATATGGGATTTTTTAATTTGTACCTATGGATATTATTATTTTTTGTAATTAATTGTAAGATTATATTTCAACAACAAGTGTGCTAACTGTTACTTGTCGGGAAATTACGACCTTACTAAGCATTCACACTGCTGGCAATACTAAATTGCCAACGTATTAAAAAAAACTACATTCCAGGCCTTTAATAAAATTATTACAAAAGATGTTTTTCATGGCAGTAATATACCCCGTAAACACTTTTAAAATATGTACTACATCTATTCCAATTTAGTGAAATATCGCACAACTTAATTATTTCATTAAATTTGTCAAAAAATAATATATTTATTAATTATATAGATCTCGATTAACAATTCTCTCTCTAATATTCTCCTTCATACTACAATAAATAAAAATGGCCCCTAAAATCATTCAACACTATTCGATTTTCAAATTCTCACCTCTTATAACATCTTATAATATTTAAATAGCTCGCAGCTCCCAAACGTTCCCGCCATAACACCCAATTAAAACAAATATGGCGACGTAGACAATAACATAAACAATAAACTAATAAAATTCCATTCCCACGCGACGCATTGCACCCCTCTCTTTCACAATTAAACAGAAAGAAAGAGAACATAGTCCTATTTAAAGCTACTTAACGCAACTGATATTAATGTTACCATTTGACGGATTTCATGTGTGCAATAAGTTTTGTGCTTCTATAATTAATTTTATAAACTAAACGCAATGGCTTATATGGCAAACGTCTTGCCATATAAGTACTTTATTTCTAGGGAATTTCTAGTGTACATTATTAGAATATAAAAACTATTGTCCAAAAAATAAAATAACAATTTTAGGGATAGACAATCCTATCACTTAGGGGTATGAAAAATAGTAGGCGATTAGGTCAGACCTGCTGAATATACATATAAAATTTCATAAAAATCTAAGCCATATGGTAACTAACTTTGTGATACGGGAATTTTAAATATAATATGATTTTATTTATTCTGCTTCAATTTATATTTATAAATTAATTTAAATTTATTCAGTATGTACTAGAAACGAGTCAATACATATTAACATTTATAAAACCAGTCTACTGTATAAATATAATTACTTTCTGAGAAGCAAAATGTGTAATTTAAACAATGAGGAAAAAAGGTTTTTTTAATTGTCGCTATTTCTATGATATCATCTACCATCGACAACTAGATACTATACTAGGTTACACTACATTAGTAAGGACAGGCGGGACAGGCGAGCACAGATAAATAATCTAGGTTGCGATATATGAAAAGTTGAGTACAGAAACTTTTTCTAATAGTTTCTTCTACTACTTCTACTAACATCTGGAACATCGTCCTAAGGGTGCCTTCAGTGGAGCCAAACCACGACGTCCATTGTTTGCAAATATCCCAAATATTGGTTGATAACCAAAAAACAAGTCAATAGATTAAAGTGCAAAATAATTTTTACCCGTTTTTAAACCTTGGTTAATTGCCTCTTCAGGTGACAAGAGGGCTGACTTCTTTTTCGCACAAAGAATCAGCTTAGCGATTCAGCGCGGAAAAGCTGCCAGCATTCTTGGTACTATTCCACATGGTCATGATTTGTATAGTCCTAGCGTGTAAGTAGTTTAAGATAGATATAACTTGTACGTTTTTGCTATAAATAAAAATAGATTAATTTATTTTTATTAGACACTAATCTATAAATAAAAATAGATTGATGTTTGACCCTAATCCAGTAATATAGTAAGAATTAGACGCCACTGTTTCCGTAACCAGTTCTTAATCAAAACAAGAATAATTCAAAGAGCATTTAAGGGAAACATTCTCACGATTCAGAATTCCTTAAAGCCCGCATGATCCTTTGATAAGCCGGTTAAACATTGTAAATTGTGAAACATCTGTCCCGTTCTAAATTATAATGAATGAACGAGATAAATATAATTATAATTTATGTTAAGTTTTGACGAACTCTGTCCGTTATATACATTTGTATCTTTCTTAATTACAACAATTTATGAAGATATGTGCCATTGAAATTTTTACGATTAAGATATGTTCATCATCCTGCTGCCCTTATCCCACTCTAAGTAGGGTTGGCACAACATGTTATAAACATGCTGTCACATGATTTGGCTGCGTTTTTACGACCAACCGCCTGCCTGACGTCAACTTATCTCAGCCGTATTTTACGACACCTCGGTAAGAAAGAGGGTGGTCTATTCTACTAAACCGGATACCACACGGTGGGTCAACTTATCTTAGTCGCCTTTTACGACACCACGGTAAGAAATGAGGGTGGTACTATTCTATTCACACGGATACCATACGGCGTTACGATTAAAATATGTTATTTGTGATAATATGGTATTTGTTGCTACTCAGCAGAGTTGGCAATAGCGATGAAACTTGGAGTAGAAAAAATCGATTGATAAATAATCGATTCTTTTCCTTTTGAAAATAATCGTTTTTGAAAAAATCGATTTATTTACTATATGAAAAGTTGCCTTTTTAATATAAATAATTAATTAGAATAAAGGCTTATTAAAGTGGACAACTACCAATAAATAATAACAGATGAGCTGTTTGTGAAATTCTATTAAAATGTGTAGTTTGGCTACATTGGTTTCATCCGACAGTGCATATGTAATCTTAAAAAACTAGAAAAAAGAATGAAACGAGAAAGAGATTGATTAAAATAATCAACTATTAAAAATCGATTATTTTGAAAAAATAATCGATTATTTTTTACACCTCTAGTGGCAATTCATTCATTGTTCTCGGTATTCACTTCTACAATAAAATTCAGCAATCCATACTAGACTAGTGTACACAAAGGTTTAAATTAAGTATAAGAGATATGCTTATAAATAAAGCATATTACAAAATTGAAGATTATTTGCATCATAAAAATGCTTAAATTTGAAAATCCTTTCAGCTTCATACAAGACTGCGGTTTAATAATGTAAAATTGAAAATGTTTAAAAGATTGACCGCCGAGTTTCTTTCCAGTTCTTCTCGGTAAGAGCAACATTCCGAACCAGTTGTAGTTTATCAATCATATTAATCCTTGCCGATTCAAAAATACTTGAAATAGTTTATTTGATAAAAAAATATTTTGATTTTGACAGCTCTATCTTTAAGATTCTATTGGTATAAGATTCTATAATAAAATTCCGCAATCAATTTTAGCTTTGCTATTACATCAGTTTAAAAACACTGATAAAAAGAGACTGATCCAGAAAGCCTATACTGTTGATGATTACTTAGAAGATAAGAATGTGTGGATATAGCTCGCTTAGACCCTGTACAAGACAGTAATTATTAAATGTAACTAGTCATAAGAATTATATTTTAAATAAAGAGCAACCGCCGAGTTTCTTGCTGGCTCTTCTCGGTAGGAGCGGCTTTCCGAACCAGCAGTAGAGTTGACGATTCAAAAGTACTTGTTTACAAGTTTATTTGAATAAAGAATATTTTGAATTTTTGAACCTTGTACCTATCTGACCATATAAGTCGTAAGTTTCATATAAACATTTAAAGTAACTATTCAAATGCGATCACGATTTCCATAGACCCCCATCATTTATCACTGTCGTTATATAACGGTCGGGCGGTTGATTGAGACACACGCTTTGTCCGGGGTTCAGTTCCAGGTAACGTTGATTTATAACCAGTTAGGGGCATATATGTAAAGATCTCGGTGGCTTAACGGTTAGGATTATTTAAACTCTGCGTCTGGATTAAATACGTGTGGTTTATGTATAGAAAAAGATTTTTAAAAAGATGAAAAAAAACCAGCTATACGCTGTCTGGTATCCGGCTAAGTAAAATAGACCACCCTCATTTGTTACCGAGGTGTCGTAAAATGTGACTAAGTTGACCCGCCGTGTGGTATCCGGCTGTGTAGAATAGACAACCCTCATATCTAACCGAGGTGTTGTAAAAGGCGATTAAGGTAAGTTCACCCGTCATGTGGTATCCGGTTAATTAGAATAGATGACCCTTATTTCTTACCGAGGTATTGTAAAAGGCGACTAAGGTAAGTTGATCCGCCGTGTCATATCCGGATGATTAGAATAGAGCACAATCATTTCCTACCGCGGTGTCGTAAAAGGTGACTAAGGTAAATGGACGTCAGGCTAGCAGCCGGTCGTAAAATACCTAGCCGTATCATAGCCTAGAATCATGTGACAACATGTTTATTACATGTTATGTCAACCCCACTTAAGGCAGACGAGAATTATGAAATGAAGTATTAAAATCATACCTGAGTCGATACCTATTCAAAAATATATAAAAACAATTTTATATAGGTGTTGTTATACATAAAATGCAAGGTACTTTTAAAAAAAAGTAAAGTAGCGGCATGTTACTATCTCACTGCTGGGTATAGGGTTCCACTCTACATTTTTGGAGAGAAAGATTGGAGCTAAGACCTTCCACGCTGCTCCAATGCGGATTTACCAATCCGCATTGGAGCAGCGTGTTACACATATCCCTAGAATTATCTAGGGACAAGCAGGTTTCCTCACGATGTTTTCCTTAATCGAAAAGCATGCGATAAATTTCAATTATACAAATGAGTTTTTAATACAAAAACTCATCGGTGTCTGCCAGGGATTTGAACCTGCGCCTCTCATGGAAAGAGTCGCACGGTGGCAACGCTGTGCTATCACAGTCAAGGTACTTTGTCATCATCCTCCTGCCCTTATCCTACTCTAAGTGGGATCGGCATAACATGTTATAAACATGCTGTCACATGACTTGGCTGCGTTTTCACCCGCCGCCTGCCTGACGTCAACTTACCTCTGTCGTATTTTACGACACCTCGGTAAGAAAGAAAGGTCTATTCTACTAAACACTTAACCGGATACCACACGGTGGGTCAACTTACCTTAGTAACCTTTTACGACACCTCGGTAAGAAATGAGGTCGGTCTATTCTACTCAGCCGGATACCACACGGCGGAAAAAAACCCCCTAAGATTAAAAAAGTATAAAGTTACTTTGGAGACGGACGACAGAGTATGTAATTGGCCCAAACATATACATATAGCTATCGTTATACATAAAATACAAGAAGGAGAAGAAGAATAACTTTATTGCACAAATAAAATACAGAGTGAAAAGAACAAGAGACATAGATAATAGAAACAATTAAAAGTGCAAAGGGCGGTCTTATCTCACTGTTGTGATCTCTTCCAGACAACCCTTTGAAAAAGAGGATCTTTTATATAATTATCCGTGGGTTAGTACGCAGATAAGTATGTAAAAGAAGAGAAAATAAATAGTACAAGGTTTGTATACAACAAATTATTGGTAAAGGTGAATGCAATATACCAACTCTCTCCCTCACGCATTAAATTCGACATGCATTCCGCGATTATGAATCATCGCTCCACGGTAAAGATTGAGCCGCTATTTGTTTAAGGTTCCGTAGGATAGAACTGTTCAGGTTTTTCTCAAAGACAAAGTAAAAACCTACTAAAGAAAGTTGGTCTTAGTAACACTATTTATAACTCAAGAACGGATGAACCAGTTCGGCTGAAAATTGGTGGAGAGGATGCTTAGAACCAGGAAACGGACATAGGATACTTTTTATCCCGTTCGACCGCATTTATTTTATCCCGTCAAGTCACTATAAAACGTGGTATAAGAAAAATGACTATGACATGGAATAACAAAACATAAATGACCGTGGAAAAACAAAATATAAACGTAATTTTGTCTTTGGTTAAGTTTATTTTTGAATTTAGTTATTCCAAAGATAGCAGTGAATCTTCATGGTATAGGGTAAGGGGAATTATTTTACCTACTCCAAATTTAACGCGTGCGGGCCACGGGCAGTAATGAATAAAACAAAACTACTGGATAGGTTTTAATCATTTTTTTACTGAGTGACATAGACATAGTATTTTATACCCGTGCGAAGCCGGAGCGGGTCACTAGTAATTTATATAAGTAGGCATTACTACTAGGTTATTGAATGTATTCTAGTTAACTATTCTTAGAAATTTGAACTTAACAGATAAAGAAGAATAGAGTATTGGATTATTCCAAAATAATTGAATAAGTTATTTTAATGTGTGCGTAAATAAACATATAATAAGTATGTACAAAAGTAATAAGAAAATTATTTTGCTATTATCCGCGATGAAGTAAAATAGAAAATATATATAATGCTAAATATAGATTGGATTATCCGTTTTCATACCTAATACATACAAAGTTTATAGAATTAGGTGTTACTTTGCGGAGATCAATAATACAAAAGTAATAATAAAATTATTTAGCTATAACCCGCGATGAAGTAAAATAGAATATATATAATGCTAAATGTAGAGTGGACAATCCGTTTTCATACCTAATACATACAAGGTTTATAGAATTAGGTGTTACTTTGTGGAGATCCATAATACAAAAGTAATAATAAAAATTATTTAGCTATAATCCGCGATGAAGTAAAATAGAAAATATATATAATGCTAAATGTAGAGTTGACAATCTGTTTTCATACCTGACTCGTAAAAACACACGCACAAACCTCCACCACCGCCACCATAATACACAAGTACTACACATGTTCACTATGACAAACTCAACAATCGTTTCGCCCCGCAACCGAAGCATTATCAGGAGATAGACTCCACGAAAAATCGGACGACGCTTTACGATTTTGTCGTGGAGTCTATCTCCTGATGATTATCCTACAACAGGGTTGCCTGGAAGAGGTCACTATTCAGAGATAAGGTTAAGTTCTCTTGTATATTTGTATGTTTTAATGTGTAAGTAGAATAAAGTTTTGAATAAATAAATAGATAAAAGTAATCGATTAATGCGTAAAATAGATAATTTATAGAATAAACTTTTTGCGGACTTTTATATAATGGACATATAAAAGTAATCATAATTTTGCTATAATCCACGATTAAAGAAAATCTATATAATGCTAAATGTAGAGTGTTCTATCTGTGACAGGTTTTGAATATAATTAAATAATAAATATATGGGACACACACACGGTCGTCCGTCTCCAATCAGTAATTTAATATTTATGTAATGGGTGACAGACAACTGGTGAATATATACATATATAATTTTTAAATACATACATAAATACAAATATACATCCAGGCTCGAAGAACCAACAAATTGTTTATAGAAAATGTCGGCGCTCGGCGGGATTCGAACCCGCGATCCGCGGAGCTGAAGGCAGGATCACTATCCACTGCGCCAACTGGCCAGTCAATCATTATTATTGATGGAGATTTCATATTAACCTCTCGTACCCTAAAATGGGTGGCGGTTTTCGGAAGTGACATTATTAGGGTGGTAATTACCATTGATTTGCATTTCTGATAATGGTAATGCCGTTTCTTGGGATAACGGTATCCTTGATTGATGGTAAGAGGTATTTTAACCCAGATATATTGTTTCAGTGCCACGACTCCACGGTCAGCCTTAAAATGAAATATTAATATTAAAATAGGAAATTATGAGGCTATAAATGCCTGGACTAGTAAGTAAGTAGCTAGCAGCATGTTACTATCCCACTGCTGGGAATAGGCCTCTTCTCTCCGTTTTTGGAGAGAAGGTTTGGCGCTAAGACCTACCACGCTGGTCCAATGATAGGTAGGTTACACATATCTCCAGAATTCTCTAGAGATATGCAGGTTTCATCACGATGTTTTCCTTCACCGAAAAGCGTGTGATAAATTTCAATTATCAATTAGACACAAGTTTTAACAGAAAAACTCACTGGTGCCCGGGTTTGAACCCGTGACGTCCTCGAAAGAGTCACACAGTGTTACGGGCTACCACAGCTATCGCTTCCGTAATTGTTTTCCGTACAAACTCGTCTATTTCGAAGGAATTAAATATTATGTACAGGCTCTCCGCCATATGTTTGAAAAGAGTGCTAGAGTTTTTCGGCCATATCGCCCGGAAGGTGGAAACTTGGAGCAACTTCTTGTTATAGGAAAGGTTGACGGCAAATGCTCTAGAGGCCGTAGTCCAAGTGGTCAGACCAGATCCGCTCATCCTTGAATACCAACTTGCAATGCTCTCCACGATGCCAAATATCGACGCAAATGGCGAACTATCATCATCATCTTCTTGCCCTTATCCCACTCTAAGTGGCGTCGGCACAACATGTTATAAACACGCTGTCACATGATTTGGCTGCCTTTTCACGACCGGTCGCCTGCCTGACGTCAACTTACCTTAGTCGTATTTTACGACACCTCGGTAAGAAAGGGGGTGGTCTATTCTACGAAACCGGATACCACACGGTGGGTCAACTTACCTTAGTCGCCTTTTACGACACCTCGGTAAGAAATGAGGTTGGTCTATTCTACTCAGCCGGATATCACACGGCGGGGCGACTTACCTTAGTCGCTTTTTACAACGCCTCGGTAAGAAAAGAGGGTGGTACTATTCTATTTAGCCGAATACCACACGGCGTGCAAATGGCGAACTATCGTCAGAGAGAAATGAATTCGTCAAATAGGGAATCATTAGTTTGAAGAAAAAAAACAATTAAATCACTAAATAGCATTAATTTTGGTCCAGCGGATAATCCATGATATTGTAACCGACGGATAAACTTTCGCACTTCAATTAGTATATCACAATTGAAATGAACAATTTTTTTTATCCTTTCGCCCTTGAGACTGAATTAAAACTAGGCAATTTAATGACTGTCACACAATAAAACTCTATTCGTAATACTTTGATTTATAATATACGATAACGACCACGATATGTCGTGTTAGTCGACCGGTAATTGTAACTTACCAGAGGATTGCCGGTTCAAAAAACAAGCATAAAAGCTGTGTTATCTAAAAAAATATATGTCCTTTTAAGTATTAAGTTATTTTGCGGATATTCATTATACAAAAATAATTATGATACGGTATTATAGAAAAATAATAAATCACCCTCCTGCCCTTATCCCACTCTAAGTGGGTTCGGGAAATCATGTTATAAACATGTTAGCACATGATTTGGGTACGTATTTTACGACCGGCCGCCTGCCTGACGTCAACTTACATTAGTCGTATTTTACGACTCCTCGGTTAGAAAGAGGTTGGTCTATTCTACTCAACCGAATACAATAAGGTGTATCAACTTACCTTAGTCGCCTTTTACGGTACAGCGATAAGAAATGAGGGTTGTCTATTCTACTCAGCCGGATACCAACACTCTGGAAGTTGGGAAAACAAAAAATTCTATTTGTAGATTATGTTAGTATATAATTTAGCCGCATCAAACTTTCAAATATAACGAAAGTGTAACGATATATCGTCGTATGTGATATCGCATAGATATCACATCGGAAATTATAAATGTTATGACATTGGCTTTGATCTTTTTCTAAACGATTTCACGGTCCATTGATGTCAATTGACGTGCAATTAATGATGTAACAACAGCCTTGAGTTCGCTCCTGACATAATTTTTATAAGAAACAATGGACTTCCTAGATACAGAACCGAATTATGCGGACAGCCACAAGCTGTATAAGTTCATATTTAACGTCAACCTCCATAAAAACCAAAACTTTTATTCAAATTCAATATCAACATTATCCTTTATCCCACTTTAAGTGGGTTACACAACATGTTTTAAACATGTTGTGGATAGTAATTTTACGACCGGCCTGACGTCAATTTACCTTAGTTGTCTTTTATACTCTGTAAGTAATGAGGTTTGTCTGGTTTAGTAATGTAACGCCTAATTCTATAAATTACTCATTAAGTAAATTAGGTCGTAAAGGCGTAAATTACGGTTAATTGCCTCTTCACGTGACAAGAGGGCTGGCTCCTTTTTCGTACAAAGAATCAGCTTAGCGATTCAGCGCGGAAAATCTGCCAGCATTCTTGGTATCATTCCACGTGGGCATGATTTGTATAGTCCTAACGTGTAAGTCATTTAACATACCCAGATATAACTTGTACATTTTTGTTATAAATAAAAAAAAGTCGTAAAGAGAAGCTAATATCACCATAAATAAGGGAAAACTAATGAATGCCAATCAAAATAACATACACAGTTTCGTGTATCATTCATTTAAGTCAGTTTTAACATAAAACACGCGTGCAACATTAATTATTTACCATTAAAGAGCCCCGCCACATCTGTTCCGCCATATTGGATATCTGTCAGAATTTGACTAATCATCCTGTACAGAATATACTTAAAAAAAAACTAAATTAAATTACTAAGGGCCTATTTCAAAAGTTACCAATAAACTATCAGTTAGCTTATTGGGAACATATCTGACACATATCTCGGAATTTCGCGTTTCTTAGGTTTCTGATAGGCTTATTCAGCACTTAAAGTCCCTAATAAGTTAACAGGTAGATCATGTGGCTGTTATTTGGTTATCTGCTGGATAGCAAATACCCTTTTCAAAATGGCCGCGATTTAATTGTCTTTAAATTTTCCTCTTTTTAGAGTCTCTTTTTGGAGATATTTATTTGCTACTTTGTTTGTCGGTTAACTGTCCGACAGTTTATCAGTAACTTGTGAAACAGACCCTAAAGCTAAAATAAATTTATTTACTTCGCAAAAAACTTTGTCCAAGAATTTGTTCGACTGAAATTAACTGTAAAAATAGCATGAATAAAATACAAAACTAATGAGAATATTATTTAGCTATAATCCGCGATAAAAGATAATATATGTAATGCTAAATCTAGAGTGTACTATTTGTTCTCATAACTGATACATGCAGAATTTGTAAGAACTCATGCACTACCGAAGCATCGTCATTGTCGTGGAGTCTATCTCCTGACGATGCTTCGGTTACGGGGCGAAGTAATTTTTGAGATTGCGGTGGTGAATGTGTGCAGTGCTTGTGTATTGTTGTGTCATCGGTGTCGGGCAGTGCATGAGTTCTTACAAATTCTGCATGTATCAGGTATGAGAACGAATAGTACACTCTACATTTAGCATTACATATATTTTCTTTTATCGCGGATTATAGCAAAATAATATTCTCATTACTTTTGCAAATGATATTTTTAGCTATTATATTATATTATAGCCTAATGGTAACGGGCTGACGAAAAGTTCAAAAACCGGGTTCAAGTCCCACATGTCACAAGCAAGTTTCTTTTTTTATTTTTTTTTATTTCTTTTTTTTAATTTAAATTGTTATAATATCTATTAAAATATTACTGAGCCAGCTTGGTCACCCTATGTAATTAGATGTTTCATCAAAATAAATAAATAAATATATGGGACACTTACACACACGGTCGTCCGTCCCCATAGTAAGTAACTTAATACTTATGGACAGACAACTGGTGAATATATACTTATATATTTTTTAAATACATACTTAAATACAAATATACACCCAGGCTCAAAGACCAACAAATTCATATATAGAAAATATTAGCCCTCGGTGGGAATCAAACTCGCGACCCGTGAAGTTGAAGGCAGGTTCACTACCCACTGCACCAACGGGCCAGTCAATGAAAGCTTTGTGCGTTAGAAAAAAGAAAATTGCCAGAGTGTAAGCAAACATAAACAACTTTCTTTTGACGCTATATTTGCTTTATTAAACTGTATACAGAAGCGTTAATAAGCCGTGTGGTATCCGGCTGTGTAGAATAGACTACCCTCATTTCTTACCGAGGTGTCATAAAGGTGACTAAGGTAAGTTGATCCACCGAGTGGTATCCGGTGTAGAATAGACTACCCTCATTTCTAACGAGATGTCATAAAATTCGTTACTAAGGCAAGCGGTCGGTCGTAAAATAGCTAGCCAAATCATGAAACAACATCCGTATAACATGTTCTGCCGACCCCACTTAAAGTGGGTTAAGGGCAGGTAAATGATAGCACATATATACTAATATATAAAGCTACTTAGGTACTACTGGACCGATTTGAAAAATTCTTTCAGTGCAAGATAGTCCATTTATTGAGGCTATATAACATCACAAGATGAATAAGAGAGGAGCAACACTAAAAAATATTCCAAATATGGCAAAATTTAAAGTTTTCCTTGCGTGCGCTGTGTAATCAGTCAAATCATGTATTACAAAATTGTCCCCCTCTTAAATTTTTAAATAAAAGTCCACGACAGCATATGTCTAGCTTTTAAGGTTGACCCACTTTAACCATTTTTATGATACTATATTACGGTTTTAATTTTTCTACGCTGGCGGAGCCGCTGGCGATTGCTAGTAATTATTAAATTTATAAATTATTTACTATAGGTTGAATAAATGAATGAAGACGAATTTATCTTATCCCTTTCGCAAAAAAACCATAGTTCATGGTGACATCAGCGCACAATACCAGTGCCCCAGAGACCGACTGTGCAAAGAAGGGGTGTGTATATTTAGAAATGCGTCACGCTCTTTGCTAAGCACTCGGCTGATGACGCAGGCTTTAATTGGATATCTAGAGAGAGTGTTTTCATTACAAATTACTTGATGGGAAAACAGTTTTATAAATTGTTGAAAAGACAATGTAACTGTAGGTTATAAATGGATTGTAACAATGGCAAGAGACCTGATGGTATGTCTCTCATACCTTGGAAACTGAGGTCATTTGTTTGGGATGTTACATGCGTAGACACATCAGCTGCATCACATATACAAGGGACCTCTGCTATGGCGGGAGCAGCAGCTACCAGTGCAGAACATGCCAAGAGGCGCAAATATGAAGACATAGAAGCTTCATTTTTGTGCCTTTTGGTGTAGAGACCTTAGGTTCATAGGACCCGGATGCTTATACGTTCTTCAACGAGCTAGCTAGAAGGCTCGTAGAGCGTACCGGGGATCCGAGAACGTGGCCTTACAAAGGGGTAACGTTGCCAGTATTTTAGGAACTTTACCCCATTGCAATGGAATATATGGAAAATAGTTTAGTTTAGTAAATAGTTTATATAATATTAAGTGTATTACAGTAAGTAACATTTTCTTATATATTTTTGTATCTGATCAATAAAATATTATAGAACAAAATTCCCTTAGCGTGTTTTTCTATCAATCAAATTCAAATTGAAAATGTCCTGTCTTTTATTTTATCTTTGGTGGTCTACACACTCAGCCGGATACCACGCGGCGGATATTTATTATTATTTATCGTGGAATTTTATTATAGAATCTTACCATCATCATTCTCCTACCCTTATCCCACTCTAAGTGGGGTCGGCACAATATGTCTTCTTTTTCCATTCTCCTCTATCATTCGTCAACTCTGGTGCCACTCCTCTAACATGCATATCATTTTTCACACAATCCAACCATCTTTTTTTCGGCCTTCCTCTAGCCATACATCCATCCACATTCATATTTAAAACTCTTTTGGTCACATGATTTTCATCCCTCCTCATTACATGACCGTACCAACTTAGTCTCGCACTTTTCATCTTTTCTGTAATGGGCGCAACTTTCAGACTTCCCCTAACATACTCATTACGTATATTACGTATACATTTATTATAGAATCTTACCATATTATATCAAATTACTATTACTAGTAGTATTACACGGTTGTATATATATATATATATACAGATAAAGCGTATGTTTGTCCTGTATTCCCTAAGTCCTAACCAAACACTACTGTTGCAACGTTTGCCGTGAAGTAAGCGGTATTAATCGAACCTACTACTAACGGAACTCGATTTATAAACGACATTAAGCCAAATATAAGACCTGAAACTCTTCTACAATAAATAAATAAATCATTTATTGTACTAATCTCTTACAAACTGAACGAGAACTCGAAATTAATGTTTAGAAAATTGGTTATAAATTTCAAGAAGGAACTACTGGACCAATTTAATAAATTATTTAAATATTATATAGTTAGTTTATCCTGGAAGGCTATTATAGACTATATAACATCACGCTAAGATGAATAGGAGAGGAGCAGCATTAAAATAGGACGAAAACGGCGAAATTTAAAGCTTTCCTTACGTGCGCTAAATATAAGCGTGAAAGTTATTCGAAAATCATGTATTACAAAATTGTTCCCGTCTAAAAGTTCTAAATAAAAGTTCGCGACAGCGTATATCTAGCTTTTATGATTAACACTTTAACATTTATTGCTGCTCCTCTCCAATTCATCTCGTGTTGTTTTATAGCTAAATATATGTTTGTGTAATTATGCAGACACACCCACACTTACACAGGCACTCACAAAAAACGTATAAATATACACATATGGTCACACCCATACTATATATCATTAATAAATAATGTACTAAAAATAAAAACAAATTCAAGAAATACTAACCTATTTTTAAATTACTGTATATTGACCTATTCTTAAGGGAGGGCACTGGCTCCTGAAATACAGTTAATTCTAGTTTAGGGGCCAGGGTTCCAATATATCGTGTTCACTTGTTATATGCATCAATAAAGATTATTATTATTGCAATAAAATTTTTGGCACACCTGAGACAAATTATTTTGTTTGTTTATATTAAGTCAACATTAGAATGAAAAATAAACTCGATCTTATCTCGATATCTCACAGATTCACCGTAGTAGTGGTCGAAGAAATTTTTATCAGCATTACGAAATTTTTGATAAGTGCCTTCCGGCTTTCAGAGTGGCAAAAGTGGACCACTTTAGTGACTTTACAGCATACAATGGCCTTTTATCAATGGCGGGTTTAAGTTGACCGGTATCTCACGAGAAATTATGTAACCATTTCAAGATGAATGATATGGGCCATATTATTACGTATCAGCTTTTACCCGCAACGTTTGCGTGGACTGTTTAACTTTGCCATTACTTTGTTTAAAAACACTATTAAGGAGAGGTTGATACAGAAAGCCTACTACACTATTGAGGATTATTTAGACGATAAAAATGCGTGGATATAGATATTGTTCGACCCTGTATAAGATAGAAACGATTAAATGTAACTAGCATTAAGAATTGTATTTTTTTTTAAAGAGCAACCGACGAGTTTCTTGCCGGCTCTTCTCGGTAGGAACAGCTTTCCGAACCAGCAGTAGAGTTGACGATTCAAAAGCACTTGCTTACAAGTTTATTTGAATAAAGAATATTTTGAATTTGAATTTGTTGTCGCGTGATATGTTGATAATAGATGACGCTTTTCAATGTCATCCTATTCTTGTAGAATTAACAGGATTTATATGCCTATATGTTATTACGCTATGTGGTATCCGGCTGAATAGAATAGTACCACCCTCATTTCTTATTGAGATGTCGTAAAAGGCGACTAAGGTAAGACGACCCGCCGGGTGGTATCCGACTGAGTAGAATAGACCAACCTTATTTGTATGCCTGTATGTTATTCCGGTGTATAAGGAATAATTGTGCCAAATTTCATTGATATCGGTTTAGCGGATTCGCCGTGAAAGAGTACCAAACATACATCCATACTCACAAACTTTCGCATTTATAATATTAGTAGGTTGGTAGTATAAGATGTGAACATTGTCCGTTTCCTACAATTAGCATTACATATATTCTCTTAATAAACACGGATTATAGCAAAATAATTCTGTCATAACTTTTTTACTATGGAATTTTGTAAAATATGGCCTAATACTATCTTTAGTATTTAAATGAATTAATCTTGTATGCATGTATGTATATTTTCGGAATCTCGGAAACGACCAACGATTTTCCTGAATTTCAGCATGTAGGGGGTTTTGGAGGAGAAAAATCGATCTAGCTAGGTTTTATGTGAAAAAAATAACGTTTTATCCCTGTTTTTGGGCATTAAAAAATACTAAAATTTATATTGAATATAAAACACTATTTTTGCCATAAACTGTGAAGTCAGCGTAGCTTATTCGGGGAAAGGGCAATCTGACAATCTCGAGAAATGTAAATACCTAGGATCGATCCCAAACTACCTAATTATTTTTTTAAAGTTTTTTTTTATTTGGAAAAAAAAAATCATTTTTCAAACTTTTTTATTTGTTAACCATTTTTGTTAAAAGTTAGTATTGGTAGAGTCATTTCCCAGACACTAATGTCTGTATTTACATGAAAATGAACTTAAACTGTTATATCTAAGTAAGTAAATAACGGTCTGTTACTAACCCACTGCTGGGCATAGGCCTCCTCTCTCCATTTTTGGAGAGAAGGATTGGAGCTAAGACCTACCACGCTGCTCCAATGCGGATTGGTAGGTTACACATATCTCCGGAATTCTCTAGAGATATGCAGGTTTCCTCACGATGTTTTCCTTCACCGTAAAGCGTGTGATAAATTGCAATTATCAATTAGACACATAAGTTTTAATAGAAAAACTCATTGGTGTCTGCCCGGGTTTGAACCCATGATCGTCTCTAGAGATTCACACGGTCGCACCGCTAGGCCATCACAGCTTAACTGTTATATCTATCGACCTAAAAATGTCAGCGAAATGGTTGAGATTTGTGCAAATACTAGAAATACGTGATAACGATATTTTCACATGTAACAGATATGCAATGCAAATTTTGACTGATACGACTTTCGTATTATGCTAAAAATAAAGTTATTTATTTAATACACTTTTATTACGACTTAGTGTTTCGATTGACCTGAGGCTTAGGCAGTTCGAATCCCGCAAAAGGCAAAAGTTTTCTAACACCAATTAGTTGGTTCCTCTATTCCAATATCTACATTTTCGTTCCCCAAAGTAAGTAACTTAATAGTTAGTACCTGGGTGAGAAAAAAAGTGAGGTGAGGTGCCCGTAAGTAAAAAAAGAAAAAATAAAACCCGACTGGCATGTTAGAATCGAACGCAGGTTTAGAACTTATTTGGTCCACCAAGGTTGGTTACCATTAGGCTATCACAGCTTTGCATTTGAAAGCTCAAATATCATTTGCATTCAATGCTTCATTTAAGCATTTTTTTTAATGCCCGAAAACAGGTATAAAACGATAATTTTTTAAATTATAACCTAACTAAATCGATTGCCCAAAAAAAACCCCTACATGCTGAATTTCACGAAAATCATTGGAACTGTTTCAGAGATGCAGAAAATATATATACACATATACAAGATACTCATTAAAATATTCGAGACTAGTAATATATCACGGGTTCACCTGGGTAATTTTCATTTTTTTAACCTTATTACATTTTTATTAAGGATCCCTATTTTTTGAATGTAATATAGCCTATGTTGCTCAGTAAAGATGCAGCTTTCCAATGGTGAAAGAATTTTTGAAATCGATCCAGTAGTTTTTGTGTGAAAACATTACAAACATAAATACAAATTTTTCCTCTTTACAATATTAGTATTATACAAGATTAAATCATTTAAATATTGAAGATTACTAGTCGTGTAACTCGTAGATGTTTTATAATAAGACCTTGATTGCACCTAGACCGTGAAACAATAAGTACATACCTAATGCTAAGCTATTGTTTGATGCGGTTTGGCTTATACGGCGTATATAGATTTTGAATGCAATTTTCCTATGCATTAAACTGAGTCAGAGGATATGAGATCAGAGATTCTATTACGACGCATAATGAATAGTATCTGGTTTAACGAGCCTTGCTCGGTAATTTTTTACAAAGTAAAAAAAAAGAAAAAAAAAATTAGGTAGTTGGGGAGCGATCCTATTTACATTTGCCGAGACTACCCGTTCCCCGAATAAACTACGCTGACTTGACAGTTTATGGCCAATAATTGTTTTATATTCAATATAAATTTTAATATTTTGAAAAATATTCTTTATTCAAGTAAACTTGTATACAAGTGCTTTTGAATCGTCAACTCTACTGCTCGTTCGGAAAGCTGCTCCTACCGAGAAGAGCCAGCAAGAAACTCGGCGGCTGCTCTTTTCAAAATAATTCTTATTACTAATTACATAGTAATTACTATCTTGTACAGGGTCGAAGAGTAGCTATATCCACGCATTCTTATCATCTAAGCAATTCTCAACAGTATAGTAGGCTTTCTGTATCAGCCTCTTTTTAACAGTGTTTTTATACTGCAGTCATTGCAAAGCTGAAATTGATTGCGGAATTTTATTATAGAATCTTATACCCAAAACCACAAACGACTTACGTACTTTTGCAAGGCGCAAAGCAGGAACTCATGTCGCTTTCTGCTTTGTCTATTATAATATAGATTATATTACCTATCGTTTTATAATTCTTTATATCTATTTTATATATATAAAAGAAAGTTGGTCTAAGTTACACTATTTATAACTCAAGAACGGATGAACCAATTCGGCTGAAAATTGGTGGAGAAGTTGCTTAGAACCAGGAGACGGACATAGGATACTTTTTATCCCGTTCGACCGCATTTATTTTATCCCGTCAACTCACTATAAAACGTGGTATAGCAAAAACGACTATGACATGGAAAAACAAAACATAAATGACAGCTAAACGTAATTTAGTCTTTGGATAAGTATGGTAAAAATATGACAATTATCAAAATAGTAGTAGCTATAAACGTTACTACATAGTATAAAACAAAGTCACTTTCTCTGTCTGTCCTTATATCTCTATGTTTGCTTAAATCTTTAAAACTACGCAACAGATTTTGATGCGGTTTTTTTTAAGTATATAGAGTGATTGAAGAGGAAGGTTTATATGTATAATAAAATTCAATATGGAGTAGCGAATTACTGTGATTATCACTGAGTGACATAGGCTATATGCTTTATACCCGTGCGAAGCTGGGGCGGGACTCCTAGTTTTATATAAAAACTAATTCTTGGGACCATTATCCACGACAAAATTTGAATAAACTGAGATATGACTTGAGCAATTTCCTTTTAAATTTTTCCTCTTTTTTTTTGTCAAACATTACCAAGCAAGGGTCGGTCACACAGGCACTTTTATTAGTATTACATCTCAAATACGTTTCCCATAATCGATGACAAAATTAATTTGAATATTGTGAAATCACATCAGCTGGTTGCATACCGGAATGTCGCATAACAGGTTGGACCACGGCAAGATCCATCTTTGTTGTTATTTGGAAATATATTGAACCTAACACCCAGAGCGACTATCGGGTTACCGTCCGGTTTTAATCAAATGTCAATGATTTGAAAGAGATCGTGAGAAAGTATAGTACAACAACGAAAGTAAATTGAATAAAACATAAATACATTACTAATAATAAAATTATTATGCTATAATCCGCGATAAAGTAAAATATCTGGGTGACCTTGCTCAGTAATTTTTAAAAAATACAAAAAAAAGGTCCAATAAAAAAAATAAAAATGGAAATAAGCATCGGGTTTAGGAATCCTAGATTTCGAATCTTTTTTGGTCCGCGCGACAACAATAGCCTGTCACAGCTTTGCATTTGACAGCTCAAATTATGACTTGCTATCTATTACTATTTTAGTAGTTTTTTTAAGTGAACTAAAACATGGATAAAACGAGTTTTTTTTTAAACAAAACCTAGCTAGATCAATTTATTTACCCCAAAACCCCTACTTGCTGAATTTCAGGAAAATCGTTAGAGCCGTTTCCGAGATTCCGAATATATATAAAATATTCTTTATTTTATGCATTTTGGAGGCAGCGTTTCGAGCTATATATATATCATACAAGATTAACTCGTTTAATTATTATCATTATTTACATATATAAATTATATGTAAACGAAATGCGTGACATTTTATTTAAGTAATTGATTGACGTAAAGACATCAAGCTAAAAACGTTGGGTTATAAAATTGTAATTATTTAATTGATTTATTAATAACTGTAGTAAAACAATAACTTTGAATGTTGTTTTCTAATGTGTTTTATAATATCATGGGATATTATGGAGAACAGTAAAACTATCTTGGATTGAGTTGCTCTGAAACGAGATTTTAGATTTATCGCTTTTACAACACTTTCTTTAATAAATATTCTTCAAAACTCACCTGAAACAAGAAAAAAAGGAAAATCGAATAGAAAAATTGATCTAGCTAAGTTTTATTTTAAAAATATGGCGTTTTATCCCTGTTTTCGGTCAAAATTTCAGGCCCAGAGACGTGAAAATACCTAGGTTCGAGCCCTACCTGCCCAATTATTTTTATTTATTTATTTTATTTTATTTTTCAATTTATTTATATCTATATATATAAAAGAAAGTTGGTCTTGGTTACACTATTTATAACTCAAGAACGGATGAACCAATTCGGCTGAAAATTGGTGGAGAGGTTGCTTAGAACCAGGAGACGGACATAGGATACTTTATATCCCGTTCGACCGCATTTATTTTATCCCGTCAAGTCACTATAAAATGTGGTATACAAAAACGACTATGACATGGAATAACAAAACATAAATGACACCTATACGTAATTTTGTCTTTGGGTAAGTATGGTAAAAAATTTGACCATTATCAAAATAATAGCTAAACTTCACTACATAGTATAAAATAAATCGCTTTTTCTGTCTGTCCCTATGTCCCTATATCCCTATGTATGCTTTAATCTTTAAAACTACGTATAGGGTAAGGGGATTTGTTTTACTCACAATTTAACGCGTGCGGGCCACGGGCAGTAATGAATAAAACAAAACTACTTGATAGATTTTAATAATTTTTTTCACTGAGTGACATATGCTATATATTTTATACCCGTGCGAAGCCGGAGCGGGCCACTAGTCTCTAAATAAATTACGGTGCAAAGTTCACCCAGATACTACATATATTAACTCAGTTAAATATTAAAGATATATGTAAATGATTATATACATTAATTTTACAAGCTGTCCGTTCGTATTGCGGTTTTAAATCACGCACTACTTGGTCAGCTGATTGATTTATTGAACGAACCAACGGATTATCCGAACGAACCATTGTATTTATTGAAATGTAACCAATTGTTCGATGTATAATGGTTGCGTAATTTACATCATGAATGTTTATTGTATGTTTAAATCAATGTATATATTATAACAAGATTTACCCGCGACTTGGTTCACGTCAAATTATAAGTTGCCGGCCTGCCCCTGCTTCGCACGGGTATAAAATAATAGGTCTAGTAAAAAGTAATCCATTATTTTTCGATCATGTCGTTAGTAATCCATAACTCGCCTTACATAAGTGCTATCAATATACACTAAACGGTGTCAGAAGCGTATGCTTTTGTACTAAAAGCAGACAGACAGACATTTTTGTGAGTGCTTGATTAAATATTGTTTGCACGTGCCAAAGATGGGCACTAAAAAGAGAAATTTTCCTTTTTTTCAGTTTTTCTTAGATAAAGGCGAAAACGTAAGCCAGGTGGTTGAAAATTTGAATAATGTCTATGGTCTATGTTAATATATATCCCATCTCAGTCAGTGTAAAAAAATGTTTAAAATCGATCCAGTAGTTTTGATTTATTCATTACTGCCCGTGGCCCGCAAGCGTTAAATTTGAATTCAAATCGGTCCAGCAGTTCCTGAGATTAGCGCGTTCAAACAAACAATCAAACAAACTCTTCAGCTTTATATATAAGTATAGATAAATAACTTTTTTTTTTAATTATGTATTGTAAAATGCTATTTAAGTAGTAGCGGCTTGTTACTATTCCACTGCTGGGAATAGGCCTCTTCTCTCCGTTTTTGGACAGAAGGATTGGAGCTAAGACCTACCACGCTGCTCCAATGCGGATTGGTAGGTTACACATATCTCCAGAATTCTGTAGACATATGCAAGTTTCCTCACGATGTTTTCCTTCACCGAAAAGCGTGTGATAAATTGCAATTATCAAGACACATAAGTTTTTTTTTAACAGAAAAACTTATTGGTGTCTGCCCGGGTTTGAACACTTGACCTCCTCGAAAGAGTCGCACAGTGTTACCGCTGGGCTGCCACAGCTTTTTGGGTATTAGTTGGTCTAAATCTTCTATATCTATACTTATAATAAATCTGTAGAAAGGTCAATTCTGTAACTGAAATATATTTCCAAAATAACTATCAGGGGGTGATTAGGGATCGATACTGATGCCAAAAATGCAATCAGAAAAATTTTTGTCTGTCTGTCTGTCTGTCTGTATAACCGTTATAGAAACAAAAACTACTCGACGGATTTTAACGAAACTCGGTACAATTTTTTTTCATACTCCTGGGCTGGTTATAGTATACTTTTCATCACGCTGCAATCAATAGGAGCAGAGCAGTGAAGGGAAATGTTGGGAAAACGGGAGAAGTTACTCCATTTTTTAAGCTTCCATCGCGTGTGCAACCTTGATGGTTAAAGCTACACAAAAATCATGTATGACGGAAATGGTCTCCTTAAAATTATATAAAAACTATCCCGCGACAGCATATGTCTATCTTTTATGGTTGACTCACAATAACACGTGTAACTCCCGATAGCTTAGCAGTTCGAAGCTTTCTGGTTATATTTGTCTACCCCTACGTTTATATCACTCTGTAATAAAGTAAATAACAATCTACGGACGGTAACTAGAGATCACACGACTTTCCAATAGGACTACCTACAGATTAAATTTATACTAATATATAAAGCTGAAGAGTTTGTTTGTTTGTTTGATTGTTTGAACGTGCTAATCTCAGAAACTGCTGAACCGATTTTAAAAATTCTTTCAGTGTAAGATAGTCCATTTATCGAGAAAGGCTATAGGCTATATCACATCACGCTAAGATGAATAGGACAGGAGCAGCATTAAAAAGTTGAAAGCTTTTCTTGCGTGCGCTGAGTAAACGATAATGGTTATTAAAAATCATGTATTACAAAATTGTTTCCCTCTAAAAGTTCTATATAATAGTCCGCGGCAGCATGTCTTGCTTTTAAGGTTAACCCACTCTAACCATTTTTATAGTTATCAAAATACTATATTACGGTTTTAATCTTTCCATGCGGGCGGAGCCGCTGGCAATTGCTAGTAAATAAATATAGATACTAAAATTTTAACACGTGGTCCGAACTCTTGTCTTCTCCATTTTCCTTTATGGGGCGGAGACATGGACACTAAGAAGCTGATAGGAAAAGGGTCGATTCCTTCGAGATGTGGTATTGGCGTCGGTTATTGAGAATCCCCTGGACAGCCCGTCGCACTAATGTCTCCGTCCTAAAAGAAACTAAGAATAGATGAAACAAAGCGACTGTCCTGTGTTTGCTTGCAGATCCTGCGATACCTTGGCCACATTGCTCGTAGGTCTAGTGACAATTTGGAGCGACTGATGGTGACGGGAAAAGTAAAGGGAAAGAGACCCAGAGGTCGAAGTCCGAAACGATGGGCAGACCAAATATCCCATACCCAACAATATCCATCAGCACCGCACTATATCGAGCTGCCGATCGCAACTCCTGGAAACGGGCAGTTGACAATTTGACTAAGAGTCACGATCCTCAGTAATGAGTGAACGATAACGAAGAAAGAAAATTTTAAGTCCAAATCTAGTGCCGCAGGCGTCACCTAAAAAAGGTCTTTACGGTATAGCACTAATGTGTAGATAACATGCAATAGCTCGATAAATTAGGCATCTTTATTCACTAGAACTAGACAGGTATAAATTAGCGATCCCACCTTATTCAAGTAACAAGGTGAGTTCAAACACCTCCAATTAATTAGGTGGGCTTATCGGAGCGACACATTTTGGTGGCACGTGGAAGTGTGGTATATGGATGCGGCGTTATATAAAAAACAAGTTTTATTTCTTTCTTTTTATAAGTAACTAACGGCCTGTTACTATCCCACTGCTGGGCATAGGCCTCCTCTCCGTTTTTGGAGAGAAGGATTGGAGCTAAGACCTACCACGCTGCTCCAATGCGGATTGGTAGTTTACACATATCCTTAGTCCAGTCCCAATGACGATGCATGTTTATGATAATGACCTGATGCTGCCAGGATTGGCTCCAGACGAGGGTACTCCTTAATAGCTTACAGTAGGGACATGGGGACAGGGACATTAAAAGCTTTTTTAACTTAATGTATATAAACTCTTTCTTTTCCTCTATATTACCCGTATTCTCTTTCTTCTTCAATTCTTGTCCTTTTCCTTCTGTTACTCAAAGGTTGACCGGAAGAGATCCCTTTTAGGGATAAGTCCGTCTTTATTCATGTGCGTTTTTACTTTTTCTTTCTCTTTTCTAATTATATATATGTATAAAAAGAAATATAAGCTGTGATAGCCCAGCGGTGCGACCGTGTAAGTCTTCAGAGACGATCATGTGTTCAAATCCGGGCAGTCACCAATGAGTTTTCTAGTAAAACTTATGTGTCTAATTAATAATTGCCATTTATCACACGCTTTTCGGTGAAGGAAAATATCGTGAGGAAACCTGCATATAGCTAGAAAATTCTGGGGACATGTGTAACCTACCAATCCGCATTGGAGCAGCGTGGTAGGTCGTAGCTCCAATCCGTCTCCCCAAAAACGGAGAAAAGAGGCCCATACCCAGCAGTGGGATAGTAGCAAGCCATTACTTTTTTACTTTTATTATAATAATAATCGTCACACTATAAAAAACCTTACGGTTAAGTCATTTCTGAACGTCATACAAAAAAAACCTGATAGAATATGACAGCTGTCACGTCGACAGGTAGCTTTACGCGCGTTTTGACATGACCTGTCAGCGATACGGACTTTTATAATCTGTTATTAGGAACAAGGATTATAACTGTGCGGCCGTTTGTTACAAACTACTTAGCGGGTAATCCGTGATAGCCTAGTGATAAGACCGTGTTACTCTTACTAAAGGATCGCGAGTTCAAAACAACAAATTAGCTCTAATGAGTTTATTTTCAAACTTATACTTTATTACGCAATTTTTGGAAAAGGGAAAACATCGTGACGGAATCAGAACCAACAAATTGTTTATTGAATACTAGCGACCCACTCCGGCTTCGCATGGGTATAAAATATATAGCCTATGTCACTCAGTGAAAAAAAATTATTAAAATTGATCCATTAGTTTTGATTCATTGATTACTGCCCGTGGCCCGCACGTGTGAAATCCCTGCATTTTAAATCTGTAATATCTTCTAAACTGTTCATTTAAATTACATGCTGTTAACGGCCATATTGATCTATATTAAATCAACAATATATTTAAGGTACTTAATTGAATGCTGTATTGTTTGAATATGCTTCGAAAATAAGGAATTATTTTTAGTTAAAAGTAAATGACCAAAAATGCTTTTATGGGTTATCCATAAGAGATAGACATATACCATCGCGGAGTTTTCTGTAGACCTTTTCAAGGTGTACAAATACTTAGCACATTATTGTGATAAATCTCGTAGGGTTCAGCCTGCGTTTGCAATGTAAGCGGAAAAATATGTAATTATTTACGAAATCACATTAGAAACCAAAATACAGATTTTATCTCTACGCTATATTGAATGATAGTATACATATCAACCTTCCTCTTCAAACACTCTATCTATTCAAAAAAACCGCATCAAAATCTGTTGCGTGGTTTTAAAGATTTAAACATACGTAGGGATATAGGGACATGGAGACAGACACAGAAAGCGACTTTGTTTTATACTACGTAGTGATTACGTATCTAAGGGTATTTTAACAAAATATACGCAACCGAAACCGCAGGTTCAATATAATTAAGGGTCTAAGAAAGTTTTTCTCAATACAATGTCATTACAACGGTATATATAAATAGTAAGGCTTTCGCCACATATCAATCCTACGCCCTTTAACACAAACAAAGTTACTTCAAACTGATGGCATATGGCAACCAGCAATTGTTTTTTATTCACTCAAACAACACGATAACCCACATGTATTGTGAAACATCTTGCAATACACCTTCGTATAAATAGATTGACACTGCGTTTACTTTTGTCGGAGACTGTCTTCATTATTAATCTATATTAATATACTAGGAGTCCCGCCCCAGTTTCGCACGGGTATAAAGCTTATAGCCTATGTCACTCAGTGAAAATCACAGTATTTCTCTACGCCATATTGAATGTTATTATACATATAAACCTTACTCTTCAATCACTCTATCTATTAAAAAAACCCCATCAAAATTTGTTGCGTAGTTTTAAAGATTAAAGCATACATAGGGATATAGGGACGCAGACAGAGAAAGCGACTCATTTTATACTATGTAGTTAGCTGTTATTTTGATAATTGTCAAATTTTTTACCATACTTAACCAAAGACAAAATTACGTATAGCTGTCATTTATGTTTTGTCATTCCATGTCATAGTCGTTTTTGTTATACTACGTTTTATAGTGACTTGACGGGATAAAATAAATGCGGTCGAACGGGATAAAAAGTATCCTATGTCCGTCTCCTGGTTCTAAGCAACCTCTCCACCAATTTTCAGTCGAATTGGTTCATCCGTTCTTGAGTTATAAATAGTGTAACCAAGACCAACTTTCTTTTATATATATAGAAGATAAAGCTGAAGAGTTTGTTTTTTTGAACGCGCTAATCTCAGGAACTACTTGACTGATTTGAAATTTTGGAGTTTAAGATAGTTCATTTACCGAGGAAGGCTATAGACTATATAACATCACGCTAAGATAAATAGGAGAGGAGCAGCAATAAAAAATATTGCGAGAACGGCAAAATTTAAAGCTTTGCGTGCGCTAAGTAATTGTTATGGTGATAGTTATTCAAAAATCATGTATTACAAAATTATTCCCCTCTAAAAGTAATAAATAAAAGTCCGCGACATTATAAGTTTAGCTTTTAAGGTTAACCCATTATAATCATTTTTATGGTTATCAAAAGATTATATTACGGTTTAAATCTTTCCACGCGGGCGGAGCCGCTGGCGATTGCTAGTATTCGTATAAAGATGAAGAGTTTCTTTCAACGCGCTAATCCCAGGATAGAAGATACAGAATAAGGCTAATCTCAGGATAGAAGACACAGAATAAGGCTAATCTCAGGATAGAAGACACAGAATAAGGCTAATCTCAGGATAGAAGACACAGAATAAGGCTAATCTCAGGATAGAAGACACAGCATAAGGCTAATCTCAAGATAGAAGACACAGAATAAGGCTAATCTCAGGATTGAAGACACAGCATAAGGCTAATCTCAGGATAGAAGACACAAAATAAGGCTAATCTCAGGATAAAAGACAACAGAATAGAAGCAGGCCTTGCTTTGCGAAATTCCATATTACAGAAGTTACAATAAAATTATTTTGCTGTTCCATTTTAGGCCGTATCATCGCTTACCATCAGGCATGATATCAGTCAAGCGTTCGCGTATTAAGCGATAAAAAATATATTATAGTCTTTTGTCCCAACATTACTCCCATACAGTATGGCAACACTAAATACAAACCTACGTTCATTAGCCATTATCTGCTTCCGACGATCAGCAGATGACGTTTTTCACAATAGTCTTTCATAATAATGATAAATAATATATAACAACCACAGACATGAAAACAGTTATGCGCGTTTTTTAATTGAAACGGCATCAAATCTTATTAATGCAAGAGTGTTGCCAAACGGAAAAACGGTCATATCGCACGCTTAGTATCAAAGTGACCTAATTCAAAATTAAACTTAATTGAGACATTGTAATCCTTATTTCTATGCAATATATGAGAACACGAATATGGTATCTGGCTGAATAGAATAGTACCACCCTCTTTTCTTACCGAGGTGTCGTAAAATACGACTGAGGTAAGTTGACGCCAGGCAGGCGGCCGGTTGTGTGACAGCATTTTTGTTCATGTAGAGCCGACCCCACTTAGAGTTGGATAAGGGCAGAAAGATGATGATATGAGATCACGGATAAAGTAAGTGTTTTCTTGATCTTCCAAGTTATGTGTATCTTTAACATTCACGAGTTTTGTACGCTACGCTTTATTGCGATTTAACACAACACAACTTTTTTCAATTAGGTCACTTTAATACTAAGTGACTGATATGTTATTTTTAGTACTAAAAAGTTAATATATCTGGTACCGAATGCTGCGATAGCCCAACGTTTCTAGAGGGTCACGAGTTCAAACCCCGGGCAAGCACCAATGACTTTTTCTGTTAAAACTTATGTTAATTATATTAATTGATAATGAATTGAAAATAATCACTCGCTTTTCTGTGAAGGAAACATCTTGAAGACACCTACAATATATATCTCTAGATCTCTAGAGAGTTCTAGGGATATGTGTTACCTACCAATCCCCATTCGACAGCGTGTTAGGAAAACATCTTAAGGAAACCTACAGTATATATCTCTAGATCTCTAGAGAATTCTACGGACATGTGTAACCTACCAATCCGCATTGGAGCAGCGTGGTAGGAAAATATGTTGTGAGGAAACCTATAATATATATCTCTAAATCTCTAGAGAATTCTAGGGTTATGTGTAACCTACCAATCCGCATTGGAGCAGCGTGGTAGGAAAATATGTTGTGAGGAAACCTATAATATATATCTCTAAATCTCTAGAGAATTCTAGGGTTATGTGTAACCTACCAATCCGCATTCGACAGCGTGGTAGGTCAACCCTTTCTCTCCAAAAAGGAGATAGGAGGCTTATGCCTAGTGGAATAGTAACTTTAGTAAAAACCTTTTTTGACTGTACCCCGCTCTATTTCTGCGAAGCTTTAGATTTTATATCGTAGATAATGCCAATTATGCGGTCAACTAATAAATTTATTGAACCGAAATTTGTCATTTTATTATTTTAGTTATTTTTACGCCCAAACAGTGCCAAATCGGCCTTAACTGCAGCAGAAAATAAAGAGAAAAAGCCTATATCCGGCTTGCAATTCGCCACGACGATCAAAATCAGTTCAATCAACTGTGAAAATTCGTGGTGAGTGAAAATTTAACAATGTTTTTGATTCTTGCAGCATATTATTTGATCGTAATAGATTTAAGTATACCGATAAATCTTTAATATTTAAATTTCTTATTATCTTACCTAGGATTGAGCCCCACCTAACCTATTATTTTTTTCTTTTTTTTTAAGTTTCTTATTTTTATTTTGAAATATATAATCTTTTTATGTAATGTAAAAATGTAGAATTAAATCTAAACAACAAGCACATACATTCACTACCACAATCTCAACAATAGTTCCGCGCCGTAAAATCGTCAAAAAACGATTTAAAAAATAACGAAATCGTTTCAAGATTTATATTTGCCATAGACAATCGATACTTTTCTCGAAAAAAAATTATGTCATTGAACTCTTCCACTCGTGTCCTTCCGTCACAACACTAATAAATCAATCTCATTGCCGCTATTTTTTTTGCCACAAAAACTGGCTGACCTCGACTATTTTATTAATAGAATCTAGCTGGAACTGGTTTTAAATTAGTGTTTACTCATCTAGATTTTTTTAGTATTTCTATTTTAAGTACTGCGACTGGAGTGGACTAGTTTTTACAAGAAAAATTTTACCACTAAGTCACGTAAGAAAATTGCATTACTATTAGAAAAATTAAATTATATTTAATTTATTATTTTATAATTAAATTATTGCACGCTTTTCGGTGAATTTGAGAGATATGTGTAACCTACCAATCATTGGAGCAGCGTGGTAGGTCTTAGCTCCAATCCTTATCTCCAAAAAGGGAGGCAGGAGGCTTATGCCCAGCAGTGGGATAGTAACAGCAAGAAGTGGACTAGTTTCTGTAACGCAGAATATGGCAATTCCTAATATTATTTATATATATATAGCGCACTATATTTGACAGCTTATATGGGAAATTTTTTCTTCAGATTTTTTGAAAACATTTAAACAAAAAAGTTTTTTATATATCTCACTCTAGAACGTCCCTACAAGACCCTAAATTATTATTAATAATAATTTATTGATTCCAGACACTACATCCATGTTGTTACTAAAAAATAAATCTTAAAAGCTATGGTAGTATTATGACTATTACTAATTAAATTATTCCCTACCTTCCATTTATGAAACACTGGAACTGTGTATTCATTCGAATCCAGTACTTCATAAATGGATTATCAAGTTTTTCACTCAGTACTTACAGAATACTGTTAGAGCTTCCCCGTATTAATAGACTTAGTCTTATACTATTGATGAAGCTAAATCGGTCGCCAAAGTCCCGTCGCTTGAAGCAAAAATAATTTAAATTATTACCTGAACATTGTGAGACGTACGCCAACACGAGGAGCGCCAAACATATACACAGCCTCTTCAACTCCATTTTCTTGATACACTATTAAATTTATTAACAACTATCACTGGTAATACCTTTAATATTAAAGGTAGGTATAGTATTAGGCACTGGTAACACTGTCACACAAGGCACATCACTAGCTTCGAATCAGGCACTTGGATTTCGTTGATCTGGAAATATAAAACATGGTCAATGATGTAGTTTCTGTATAAAAAACATATTAAAAAAATAAATTTAAAAATGCGTTCCATTTTCGAATATAAATATTTATTTATATAATCTGTGCATATTGTGCGTTAATACGGAAATAAATATGGCGCGCTGCGAACGTAATTTTAATAAAGGTATAATCTATATAAATGGAAACGTGTAGGAAATCTTGTAGCTCTATTGCGTTCCAGATATTGAGAAAATTTATACTGAAATATTGTAGAAAAATAAAATTCATATATATATGTGTTAAAATACATTAATTTAATTAAGAATCAATAAAAATCATAGACACTAAATTATGCGTAATTTTTTTTAAATATGATATGTTATGATAGTTCTTTAGCCTTAAGTTAAGTATATTGTAATGTTAGTAGTAGTTAAGAAAAGAGCCTGTTTCACAAGTTACTGATAAAGTGTCGGATAGTTAACCGACAAATAAACTAAGAAACAGATAAATGTCTCTAAAAAGAGCCTCTTAAAAGTAAAATTTAAAAAAAAGGTCGCTGCCATTTTGAAACAGGTATTTGCTATCCAGCAGATAAACAAAATAACAGCCACATGATCTACCTGTTTATTAGGGACTTTAAGTGCTGAATAAGACTATCAGAAACCTGAGAAACGCAAAATTCCGAGATATGTGTCAAATATCTTCCGAATAAGCTAAGTATGTAAGTAAATAGCGGCCTGTTACTATCCCACTGCTGAGACGGCCTCTTCTCTCCGTTTTTGAAGAGAAGGATTTGAGCTAAGACCTACCACGCTGCTCCAATGCGGATTGGTAGGTTACACATATCTCCAGAATTCTCTAAAGATATTCAGGTTTCCTCACGATGTTTTCCTTCACCGAAAAACTTGTGATAAATTGCAATTATCAATTAGACACATAAGTTTTAACAGAAAAACTCATTGGTGTCTGCCCGGGTTTGAACCCGTAACCTCCTCGAAAGAGTCGCACGGTGTTACCGCTGGACTACCAGCTTGAATAAGCTAACTGACAGTTTATTGGTAACTTGTGAAACAGGCCCTAAGCAAAATAAGATATCATTAGAGTTCCTTTTTTAGGTATGTAAACCCGATATGCTGGTTAGATACTGCTATAGACTCACGTAGAGTTGATAGGACACGTCGGGTTGCTAAATATGTATATTTTGTTTATTACTGTTTGTTGATTAAAGGTATCACAATGATAAATATGAATGACTAGCAATCGTCAATGGCTTCGCCCGCGTGGTAAGATTAAAACCGTAATATAGTCTTTTGATAACCATAAAAATGGTTTAAGTGGGTTAACCTTAAAAGCTAGGCATATGCTGTCACGGACTTTTATTTAGAACTTTAAAAGGGGAACAATTTTATAATACATGATTTTTAAATAACTATTACCGTTTACTTATCGCAACGAAAGCTTTAAATTATGCCGTTTGCGTTTTATTTTTTATTGCTACTCCTCTCCTATTCATCTAAGCGTGATGTTATTCAGCCTTCCTCAATAAATGGACTATCTTACACTGAAAGAATTTTCAAAGACATATGCTGTCGCGGACTTTTATTTAGAACTTTTAGAGGGGATCAATTTTGTCATACATGATTTTTGAATAACTATTACCGTTTACTTAGCGCAAGGAAAGCATTAAATTATGCCGTTCTCGTACTATTTATTATTGCTGCTCCTCTCCTATTTATCTTAGCGTGATGTTATATATCTTATAGCCTTCATTTATAAATGGACTATCTTACACTGGAATAATTTTTCAAATCGGTCGAGTAGTTCCTGAGAGTTATTTAAACAATCAAACAAACAAACTCTTCAGTTTTATATATTAGAATAGATTAACCTGTAATGTATCCCACTAACGACCGGCACAGATAAAAAATACATGTACGTCTAATAACCCATCTATCGAGCGGAAATCCCTACTTACAAGGGGGGATGGTGGTACAAAAATAGCCTGTATTTATTAGATCAGGCGGCTTCCTTCCGTGTCTTTGATCTTTGTAACGATGTATTGAGAAAACATTACAAATTTGTTCTCTTGTATCATTATACGATTTGTTTTTTTTAAGGTTCCTCTCATACATTAACTTTATACGTTCTAAACTAATAAAGATTAACGGAGTTTTTGTTTAATTAATTTGGGAGAGTGAAGCTGTGATAGCCCATCGGTGAGAACGTGCGGCTCTTTCGAGGAAGTTGCAGGTTTAAACCCCGAACATACACCAATGAGCGTTTCTATTATTACCGAGTATTAAACTCTCTTGAATCTGTAACTAGCATGGAAATAAATATTAAAACCGTAATATAATCTTTTGATAACCATAAAAATGGTTAAAGTGGGTTAATCTTAAAAGCTAGACATATGCTGTCGCGGACTTTTATTTAGAACTTTTAAAAGGGAATAATTTTGTAATACATGATTTTTGAATAACTATCACCGTTTACACATCGCACGCAAGGAAAGCATTAAATTTAGTCATTTGCGTAATAATTTTTATTGCTGCTCCTCTCCTATTTATCTTAGCGTGATGTTATATAACCTATAGCTTATCTCGATAAATGGACTATCTTACACTGAACGCGTTCAAACAATCAAACAAACAAACAAACAAACAAACAAACAAGCTCTATAGCCTTATATATTAGTATAGATTGGACAAAGATGAACTGTATGAGTTACATCTTTCTTCTCATTATTTTAGTTACACTCTTTAGATCGGCCTACGGCTCCCCTACATATGAGATTAAGTATGGATTTTAGAAAATCTTTTTGACTACTTAAAGTTTTTTTTTAAATTAACTATTAACTAAACTTATAGTTATTTTTAAACATAATGACAGACATAAAGACTAGATTTTATTTTATATTCAGTGATAAATCATAATAAATACATGTTTATTTTAGTATCACTCCAATTTTATCTCACGATAACGCTCCTTATCGTGTTGTCTCAAGTTCTTCGAGTGCTGCCAACGATCTCTTACAATAAAATGCTATTCCACTATTATTTCTCATACAGTAAATAACCTGTACTTATAAAACCAGTTCCCAAAAACCTGTCTGTATGTATGTGATCGATTTTCGTATGTATGTGGCGTTGGAATTATATCCTCCCGCCCTTATCCCACTCTAAGTGGGGTCGGCACAACATGTTATAAACATGTTGTAACATGATTGGGCTGCGTTTTTACGACCGGCCGCCTGCCTGACGTCAACTACCCTAGTCGTATTTTACGACACCTCGCCGGCGTTGGAGTACATGCGGCTAAGTTTTGTGAGACACTGATATCAACGCAGGCGAAGCCGCGGACACGACTAGTTTATTATAAAACAAAGTCCCCAATAGCTGTCTCTCTGTATATAATCGATTTTCTCAAAATCTACGAAACGGCTTTTACTAAAAGATAATGCAAATCTTGAGGAAGGTTTAGGTTAATCGCCTATGCCGAATTTGATGGGAGTTTCGATGTATGTGATCGATTTCACAAAATCTACTGAACGGATTTTTGTATGATTTTTATTAAAAGGAAGCTTAATTCTTCCGGAAAGTTAAGGTTAATGGTACATTACGCTTTTATGGAAATTGTGTTAAAGAGGTCGCGCAGTTTTAAAAAACCTAGCCTACTAGGAACTTAAGTCGCTTGCGCCTCGTAAACTAATAGAGATACACTAAAGTAATGTAGTAGAGAATTGTAGATCTATAAAAATACTACAAAAAAGTATTCGACGACATGTCTCTATCTCTTATAGTTAACTCACAATAACTACTTTTCACGTGGGCGATACTACTGTCACAGCTAGTAATAAATGTGGACATAATTATACGCAATACGATTTTTAACTCTAGCTAATTGTATTGGCAAATAAGTTCTTACGTCGAGAGGTCTTTTTAGGGATTCAAACCCACGGTCCACGAAAAGGTTATCTTAACAAGGCCGAAGTTAATATATTTTCGCACCTCCCTATTTAGTTTGCAAAGAATTTACTTTGACTCACGCTGTGATAGCGCTGTCTCTTTCCTATAATATCCGTCTCTTTCTGTTGGAAAGCGAAATCGCTTTGTTTGTCCGTTTGACAGTTTGTATAGAGTAGGGCGACTATGGGTTTGAAGTTTTATGAACTGTTTGACTATAACATAGAACAAAGTGTAATAGAGAGCTGATGGAGCTGTCATGGCACTGTCGGAAGTACTGTGAGGAAGTCACGACTGACATTAAAACAAAAGTAATAATAAAATTATTTTGCTATAATCCGCGAAGAAGTAAAATACAAAATATATATAATGCTAAATGTAGAGTGGACAATCGGTTATCATACCTGATACATGCAGGATTCGTAAAAACACATGCACAAACCTCCACCACCGCCACCACCAAATAATATGCACAGTGCTATAAGGAAAAGGTTTAGCAAACATATACACCCTAGTCGACTCGTTTCTTTGACCAAGATGTGTTAACCGCTATTTGTATGTAAAATTCACATAAACTCAAGGATGTTTGCATGCGACAAGGTTATTCACGATTCGAAGTCTCATCATATACAAGAAACTCAATATATTAAAAATGTACACGTGACATTTGCCAAAGATTAGAAATTTGTGTGAAAACAATTTATTGAATTACACGTTATTTTACAGAGATAATACAAAAGTAACGATAAACCTTCTGTCCATATCCCACTACCTATATGTGAGGGCGGCACCACATGTTATAATCATGTTGTCACATGATTTGGCAACCTATTTTACGACCGCCTGCCTAACGTTAACTTACCTTAATCGTATTACGACACCTCGGTAACAAAAAGGGAGTGGTCTATTCTACCAGATACCACACGGTGGGTCAACTTACCTTTGTCGCCTTTTACGACACCACGGTAAGAAATAAGAGTGGTACTATTCTATTCAGCCGGATACCACACGGCGTGAATAACTCATTTAAAAATTAAAGATTTAGGATAGGATGAAATGGGTACATTTCATCTTGGTACCAGAGTTTTGCAGCATTCGCCAACAGAATCTAGTTATTAATAAACTAAATTAATCTTTCATCTCAGAGACTGTTTTATAGACTGTAGAGAGATAACGATATCTAGAAAGGCCGAGTGCCCTGAGAGCACTGTTCTCTAACGACTTCATAAATTAAAACGGGCTATAATTTCGAGATTTCACATAATTGTGTTTTTGGGACATCGTATGACAGTTTGTAATACATTATTACAATATATTGTGAACCTATTTAATTACTTATCTAATATGTATGTACGAGATGTATCTGCGATTTTCTACACGTCAAATTATAGCTAGAAATACCCACAAATAATATATAAGGTTTTTTTCATTCCCAAATCATAAATTCAAAATATTCTTTATTCAAATAAACTTGTAAACAAGTGCTTTTGAATCGTCAACTCTACTACTGGTTCGGAAAGCTGTTACCGAGAAGAGCCAGCAAGAGACTCGGCGGTTGCTCTTTTAAAAATATAATTCTTAATACTATTTACATTAAGTCGTTACTGTCTTGTACAGGTTCAAAGAGAGCTGTATCACATATTCTTATCTTCTAAATAACCTTCAAGAGTATAGTAGGCTTTCTGTATCAACCTCTTTTTAGCAGTGTTTTTAAACTGCTAATGTCAAACTAAGCTAACTGTAATGGCAAAGCTGAAATTGACTGCGGAATGCGAAATGATCATTTATACGACAGCCTACATAAACGATTTATGTATGAAGTAATTTAGCCAAAGGAATTATTTTACGTTTTGAATAAAAGATTTATTTATAATAATAAATAAATAATAATGATGATATAGAAGGGTGAATGACCGTACCTCATTTTATTCCTTTTCGTATATAATGCATAACCTTGACCGATAGACTTAAGTGCGAAGGAGACAAAACTATAATGTAATTGTTTTCTCCTGTTTTTTAAAGAAGCATGCTGCAACAAGTCAGTCAGCAATTACTAAGATAGCCAGATCTCAATTAAATTATAGTACTTTGCCTTGCTCGGTAATTATTTACAAAAACAATAAGAAACTTCAAAAATGGAAGAAATAATTGGGTAGTTGGGGATCGATTCTCTGTATTTACATTTCTCGAGACCGCCCGTTCCCCGAATAAGCCACGCTGACTTGACAGTTTATGGCAAAAATTCAATTCAATTAAAAATACTAACATTTATATGTTAGTATTTTTAATGCCCAAAAACAGGGATAAAACCGATTTTTTTATACATAAAACCTAGCTAGATCGACCTTTCTCCCCCAAAACCACACTACTTGCTGAATTTCAGGAAAATCGTTGGAGCCGTTTCCGATATTCCGAAAAAAAAATTATAAAATAAGGGCACGAGAATGGTGATTTACAATTTTATTTCCTTATCCGTTTCCGTTTCCGATTTGATCACGTAGAGAAACTAAAAATAGCTGACTGTCATTGAGCATTCACGATCATTAAAACATACAAAACTTATTGATTCAATAAAAAATAAACCTTCATCATACATGGTTAAGTATAATTATATCGGTTTAAGTTAATAAACACAGACACGCAATGTTATTCGCTTATCCATATATATACTGAATATATGAATTGAGATTATGCTTGTCCTTTTCCAAGGTACGTAAATGTACAGTCGGCCAAAAATATATTTATACTAATATATAAAGCTGAAGAGTTTGTTTGTTCGAACGCGCTAATCTCAGAAACTACTAGACCGATTTCAAAAATTCTTTGAGTGTAAGATAGTCCATTTATTGAGGAAGGCTATATACTATATATCATCACGCTAAGATGAATAGGACAGCTATAATTTACTTGGCAAAACGTTTTCCTTACTTAGTCAATATATATTACATACTTAGCAGTAAATAGCGGTCTGTTACTATCTCACTGCTGAGAATAGGCCTCTAATCTCCGCTTTTAGAGAGAAGGTTTGGAGCTAAGACCTACCACGCTGCTCCAATGCGGATTGGTAGCCCAGCGGTAACACCGTGCGACTCTTTCGAGGAGTTCGCGGGTTCAAACCCGGGCAGACACAATGAGTTCTTCTGTTAAAACTTATGTGTCAAATTGATAATTGCAATTTATCACACGCTTTTCGGTGAAAAAAAACATCGTAAGGAAACCTACATATCTCTAGAGAATTCTGGGGATATGTGTAACCTACCAATCCGCATTGGAGCAGCGTGGTAGATCTTAGCTCCAATCCTTCTCTCCAAAAACGGAGAGAAGAGGCCTATTCTCAGCAGTGGGATAGCAACAGCTACTTACTTTACTTACATACTTATAGATTTATAAATGCAACCGACTGTACGAATAATGTAACATTGACGTAATTTCTGATAAGTTATCGATTGTACATACGACGTTCGTACTGACTGAGTACTGAGGGGTTATTTCTATGCCAATTTTATGGCACCTCTACATAATTGGCGATTCCAAACGATTAAAAGCGAGCACAAAACATCATATCATTATTTTACTGCCTTTATCCCACTCTAAGTGGGGCACAACATATTATAAACATCTTGTAACATGATTTGACTTGGTATTTTACGCCTGCCTGACGTCAACTTACTTTAGTCGCCTTTTACGACACTTCGGTAAGAAATGAGGGTGGTCTATTCCACTCAACCGGATAGCACACGGTGGGTCAACTTACCTTAGTCGCCTTCTACGACACCTCGGTAAGAAATAAGGATGATCTATTCTACTCAAGCGAATACCACACGGTGGGTCAACTAACCTTAGTCGCTTTTTATAACAACTCGGTATGAAATGAGGGAGGACAATCTACTCAGCCTGATGCCACACGACACAAACTAAGAAAACATTTTAAAAAATCCAAAAACTTTTCTATAGGTTTTCGCTTAAAAGTATTAATGACAAAAAATCTCTTAAATACATTTCCATATAAACAATAAAGCCGGTTTCGCTCGTAAAATTCAATCGACAACTTATCGATATATCGATAAAAAATACCAGTGTATAGTTCCTTATAGCATTAAAACAAGGTTGAGGCAATTTTTAGCATTTTGTTTAAAGAAAGCGGGATGGCTCATTCATTTTTTAACACATAACTGCTTGTACCGGTCCGACAAGTTGGTAGCGTCAGCAGAAAATATTGTAGCCCAGAAAAAAATAAAAATAAATTACTATACTGTTACTGATATTTCATTAAATCCTCTACCCAAAGATTGCCTGGAAGAGATCGCTTCTAGCGATAAGGCCGCCTATTGTACTAATGCTTTTTTTGTTAATTTCATGTACTGTTATGGTGTGCAATCAAGTGTATTCTATTCTATTACTATTATTCGATTCTATAATAAAATTCCGCAATCAATTTCAGCTTTGCCATTACATCAGTTTAAAAACACTGTTAAAAAGAGGCTGATACAGAAAGCCTACTATACTCTTGAAGATTATTTGGAAGATAAGAATGTGTGGATATAGCTCTCTTTGAACCTGTACAAGACAGTAACGACTTAATGTGAATAGTATTAAGAATTATATTTTTAAAAGAGCAACCGCCGAGTTTCTTGCTGGCTCTTCTCGGTAGGAACAGCTTTCCGAACCACCGGTAGAGTTGACGATTCAAAAGCACTTGTTTACAAGTTTATTTGAATAAAGAATATTTTGAATTTCAATTTGAATTTGAATTCTATACTAATACAAGTACTCTGAATAGTCAATTCTAAAGCTGCTTTGCTCTTTGCTGCATTACAAAGAGAAACATAAACATAGAACTCAGAGTTGTTTATTTGTCAAAATTTCCTGTAAGGATAAGTATATTTTGTCTCCTTTTATTAATAATATCTGGGTGACAGAGCTTGCTCGGTAATTTTTTACAAAATAAAAAAAGAAACTATCCTAGGTATTCACATTTCTCGAGACTGCCCGTTCCCCGACTACCTAAGCTACGCTGATTTAACAGTGTATGGCAAAAATTTAGTTCAATATAAATTTTAGTATTTTTTAATGGCCAAAAACAGGCATAAAACGATTTTTTTACATAAATCTATCTAGATCGATTTTTCTCCCCAATTTCAGGTAAATCGTTGGAGCCGTTATATGTATATATATATATATACAAGATTACCTCATTTAAAGATTTAAAAAAAAGTAAGTAACGGCCTGTTACTATCCCACTGCTGGGCATAGGCCTCTTCTCTCCGTTTTTTTTTTTTTGGAGAAAAGGATTGGAGCTAAGACCTACCACGCTGCTCCAATGCGGATTGGTAGGTTACACATATCCCCAGAATTCTCTAGACATATGCAGGTTTATATTAACGATGTTTTCCTTCACCGAAAAGCGTGTGATAAATTGCAATTATCAATTAGACACATAAGTTTTAATAGAAAAATTCATTGGTGTCTGCCCGGGTTTGAACCCATGATCGTCTCTAGAGATTCACACGGTCGCACCGCTAGGCCATCACAGCTTTGAAATTAAAGTTATTACAATATTTTTTGTCTGACGGTACTTGCTTGCGAATCAACAAAAACTTGACCCGCTGCGCCTAAATATTTTTTATCGACTCACGATCTTTATATTCATGAGAAATAATTCATTGAACTAAATACTGTGTCACTTTTTATACATAATTGCGTCTACAAATGTAATTATCGGCAATTTTGGCCATGATTCATTCCCATACATAAATTAATAAACATTATGGATGATACAATTGTTATTATGCTTTGCGCCTTGCAAGGGTACGTAAGTCGTTTTTGGGTTTTGGTATATGATTTGCAATTGAATTAATTAATAGAATTAGGCGTTACTTATCGGAGATCCATAATACAAAAGTAATATTGTAATTATTGTCCTATAATCGGCGATAAACTAAATAGAAAATATATATAATGCTAAATTTAGAATGAAACTTCGATTGCGGGGCGAATCGATTGTTGAGTTTGTGACAGTGAACGTGTGTGGTACTTGTGTATTGTAGCGGCGGTGGTGGAGGTTTGTGCATATGTTTTCACGAATATTGCATGTATCGGGTATAAAAACTGATAGTCCACTCATTTAGAATTACATATATTTACTTTATCGCGGATTATAACAAAATTATTTTATTATACATAATTTTATTATACAAACATTTCTTTTTTATTTAATTTTCTTTTTCCAACATCTATACAATAAACAAAGCAGGAACCGACATAAGCTTGCGGCTCCTGCTTTGCGCCTTGCAAAAAGTACGTAAGTTGTTTGTGGGTTTTGGTAAAAGATTCTATAATTCCGCAATCAATTTCAGTTTAAAAACACTGTTAAAGAGAGGCTCATACAGAAAGCCTACTATACTCTTGAAGATTTTTTTGTAGATAAGAATGTGTGGATATAGCTCTCTTTGAACCTGTACAAGACAGTAACGACTTAATGTAAATAGTATTAAGAATTATATTTTTAAAAGAGCAACCGCCGAGTTTCTTGCCGGCTCTTCTCGGTAGGAACAGCTTTCCGAACCAGCAGTAGAGTTAACGATTCAGAAGCACTTGTTTACAAGTTTTCTTTGAATAAAATTGAAATAGAAAGAATATTTTGAATTTGAATCTATCCATCGCGTAGTCATAAGAGAAATATTAAAAAAAACTCGCGCAGTTTTAGTTAAATAATAAAATGAGTTTGATAATACAGTTTAGAATCCAAAATATTTCCGAAAATCGCCACAATTCTGAGATCTGTTACTTTTAAATCCGACACATTTAACTTTTTATCTTATTTAAGTTGAAAAGGCTTTTTATTTTTTAACAAAAACTACATCAGTAATTGCTAAGGCTACAAACAAACGTAAGACATTAAGGATTAATTAACGTAAAATTCATTTTTAATTTATATAACTTTCCACCTCCATACTAATATTATCAAAGCCCGCCACGTGGTATCCGGCTGAGTAGAATAGATCACCTTCTTTCTTACCGAGGTGTCTTAGAATAGGGTAATTTAACGTCAGGCAGGCGGCCGATCGTAAAAAACCGTAGCCAAATCATGTGATAACGCGCGACCAATTACCTAAGTTTTCGCAATCATCACATAAACCTACTAATATTATAAATGCGAAAGTTTGTGACTACGGATGTATGTTTGTTACTCTTTCACGGTGAATCCGCTAAACTAATATCGATGAAATTTGGCAAAATTATTCCCTATACACCGGAATAACATATAGGCTATAGAAATCCTGTTAATGCTACAGGAATAGGATGACACTAAAAAGCGCCATCAATTTATCACGCTACAACAGTCCACGCAAACAAAGTCGCGGGTAAAAGCTAATACTTAAATATTCGTAATACTCAAGACATTGATGTCATGCCGTGTAGTATCCGGTTGAATAGAATAGTACCACCCTCATTTCTTACCGAGGTGTCGTAAAAGGCGACTAAAATAAGTCGAACCAACGTGTGGTATCCGGCTCAGTAGAATAGACCACCCTCTTTCTTGCCCAGGTGTCGTAAAATACGACTAAGGTAAGTTGACGTCAGGCAGGCGGCCGGTCGTAAAATACGTAGCGAAATCACGTGACAATATGTTTGTAACATATTGTGCCGACCCCACTTAGAGTGGGATAAGGGCAGGACGGTATATACTCAAGACATTAATGTCGTCCCTTCGAATCTGTATTTGCCCTTATATACTCAATATTTCGGTAAACAAAGTTTTTCGTTCTTGACAATAATTTTTTCGGTATACATTGAAAAACCATTTGAAGTTTTCGTAATTTCAAAGTAATTGCTTTTTACATCTGTATTTTAAATGAGAAAGGGACGCCTGTAGCGTTCTCTTTCTGTCAATACACTTTCTAATACTTACTGAAGTTAATATTAATGCATTACATTTAATTCAAATTCAAAATAATCTTTATTTAAGTAGACTGTTTCCATTACTTTGAATTGGCAATGTTTTAAAAGAAGCTACAAATGATTTGGAATTTTAATATGTATGAGACGAAATTTTATATATAGACATACAAAAAGCTTGTGATACCTGTGTCGCGACTCAGCAGAGTTGGCAACTCATTCGATGGTCTCGGTATTCGCTTCTACAATAAAATTCCGCAATCCATACTAGACCAGTCTACAGAAAAGTTTAAATTAAGTATAAGAGATATGCTTATACGTAAAGCATATAACAAAATTAAAGATTATTTATTTGATAAAAATGCCTATATCTATTCTTATATATAACGCTGAAGAGTTTGTTTGTTTGATTGATTGTTTGAACACGCTAATCTCAGGAACTACTGGACCGATTTGAAAAATTCTTTCAGTGTTAGATAGTCCATTTATCGAGGAAGGCTAGGCTTAACATCACTCTAATATAAATAGGAGAGGAGCAGCGATAAAATATAGAACGAAAATGGCAAATTTTAAAGCTTCTCTTGCGTGTGCTGAGTAAACGGTGAAAGTTATTAAAAAATTATGTATTACAAAATTGTTCTTCTCTAAAAGTTCTAAATAAAAGTCCGTGATAGCATATGTCTAGCTTTTAAGGTTAACCCGCTTTAACCATTTTTATAATTATTACGGTTTTAATCTTTTCACGCTGGCGGAGATTCTGGCGATTGCTTTTATCACTACATAGTATAAAACAAAGTCGCTTTCTGTGTCTGTCCCGATGTCCCTATATCCCTATGTATGCCTAAATCTTTAAAACTACGCAACAGATTTTGATGCGGTTTTTTTTTAGAGTTTAGGTTAGATAGAGATTAAAGAGGAAGGTTTATATGTATTATAACATTCGATATGGAGTAGAGAAATACTGTAATTTTTGAGGTTTCTAATGTGATGTCGTAAATAATTACATTTTTTTCCCCTTACATTGCAAACGCAGGTTGAACCTTACGAGATTATTCAAATTCATTGTTGATTTAATATAGATCAATATGGCCGTTTACAGCATATAATTTAAATGAACATTTTCGAAGATATTACAGATTTAAAATGGCGCGAGGTGGGCATTGAGTGACTGAGTTCATTGAGTGACATGGGCTATATATTTTATACCTGTGCGAAGCCGGAGCAGTCCGCTAGTATAATATATATACAAGATTAGCTCATTTAAATATTAAACATTATTTACTATGTGTCTGTCACATTGTAACAAAACATATGGCCTCTGTCCGCAATCAATAAATTACGCAATAACTTGTTTATCGTTTATCACTTTATTCTATTTGTATATGATATTATAATATAGTACGTAGGTACACCGTGTGGTATCCGGCTGAATATAATAGTACCACCCTCATTTCTTACCGAGGTGTAGTAAAAGGCAACTAAGGTAAGTTGACCCACCGTGTGGTATCCGGTTTAGTAGAATAGACCACCCTCTTTCTTACCGAGGTTTCGTAAAATACGACTAAGGTAAATTGACGTCAGGCAGGCGGCCGGTCGTCAAAACGCAGCCAAAGCATGTTGCAGCATGTTGTGCCGACCCCACTTAGAGTGGGATAAGGGCAGGAAGATGATGATTATAGTACGTAGGTTAGCTATTATCTGTTTAGTTTTTTTTTTTATTCCTTCCTCTGAATCAAAACTTCTATTACTACTAAATACTATTATAGAAAATCCAACAAGATTATGTACTAGTTAATGTACACAAACCGACTTTACTCACGTCTTATTCTATAGGAAGAGCTCAATTTGTTTCGAGTAGCGATGTGAAATAATATAGATTTTTAAAATAATCAATTATTTTTTCAAAATAATCGATTTTTAATAATCGGTTATTAAAAAATCGATTATTTTAGGTATCCCTTTTTATTTTTTACTCTTTTTCTTGTTTTTTAAGATTAGATAAGCATTGTTGGATGAAACCAATTTAGCCAAACTACACATTTTAATACAATTTCACAAACAGCTCTAATATTATTTTTTGGTAGTTGTCCGCTTTAATTAGCCATTATTGTAATTAATTATTAATATTAAAAAAGACAACCTTTTTACCATTATTATGGTTATATAAGCTGTGATGGCCTAGCGGTGCGACCGTGTGAATCTCTAGAGACGATCATGGGTTCAAACCCGGGCAGACACCAATGAGTTTTTCTATTAAAACTTATGTGTCTAATTGATAATTGCAATTCATCACACGCTTTTCGGTGAAGGAAAACATCGTGAGGAAACCTGCATATCTCTAGAGAATTCTGGTGATATGTGTAACCTACCAATCCGCATTGGAGCAGCGTGGTAGGTCTTAGCTCCAATCCTTCTCTCCAATAACGGAGTGAAGAGGCCTATGCCCAGCAGTGGGATAGTAACAGGCCGCTACTTACTTACTTACTTATGGTTATATAAACTATATTACGATTTTAATCTTTCCACGCGGGTATAGCCCCTGGCCATCACAGCAGATAAAAACACTGTTAAAAAGAGGCTGATACAGAAAGCCTACTATACTCTTGAAGATTATTTAGAAGATAAGAATGTGTGGATATAGCTCTCTTTGAACCTGTACAAGACAGTAACGTCTTAATGTAAATAGTATTAAGAATTATATTTTTAAATGAGCAACCGCCGAGTTTCTTGCTGGCTCTTCTCGGTAGGAACAGCTTTCCGAACCAGCAGTAGAGTTGACGATTCAAAAGCACTTGTTTACAAGTTTATTTGAATAAAGAATATTTTGAATTTGAATTTGAATTTGGAGATTGCTAGTAATAAATATTCCAATTTCAAATTTTGAATATTCACATTCCACTGAGCCTACTTTGAAATTTATGCCAAATGCACAGATAGTACTTATCAAATTTTATCGCGTATCTGTTGATAAGTGTTAGATATCCACTGAATGTGGCCATAACGATAAAACGAACGTTACTACACTGGATTAAAAAAAAAGTAAAAAAATCTAATCCTTAATCCAAATAAAACATTTTTTTTTAATTGCAACATTTTCTTGCAAAATATATGTATTCTTAATTATTTTTTGAAATTTTCGTATATGTAGTAATTATAAATTTTTAATTTATTTATTGCCATGGAAATACATTAATTTTAAATAAGAATAGGACTTGAAGGTTTTAAAATTAATTTGTACATAAAAATGCCATGCTACGTGCATGGCATAATTTTAAAGACATCGTCAACTAATATGTAGTCGTAATAAAAAGCTTTAATAAATTTTATATTTTAGTTCCACTAATTTTATATTTACACAATAATAATCTTACACAGTCGGGGACAGAAGCTAGTTTTTAATTAAACTATTTTAATTATAAATCATCATATTATTACGGCTAATTACAGTAAAACCTGTTTTCTAAGCAAAAACCATATAATTCGTATACATTAGTGATAATTTTATATTATAAAAAATACACCTGCATAATTAGAACGAATTCATAATCTGTGCCGCCCGCAGACAAAAAAGGTCTATAATTTGACTCTACAATATCTTTTGCCGACATTCGAAAAAGGAATAGGACTGCTATCGGGTATTTTATAATACCTAATTCATCGCGTTATGAATGATTAAGCAATACCATTCAAATTTAAATTTCGAATTCTAATAGCGCTATACAAAAGAACCCTCAAAAATTTCAAGGTCCTTTCCCCTTTAGCTTTGACACCTTTATATTTTTTACGTCATATTGCATCATACCATTGTTTTTCACCCCTTATTTGCTAAATGTCTTTTTGTATTAAATTTCAAGGTTAAAAAGCTGTTTTGTCCCACGGTTGTCAGCTGTTTTGTGTTGAATTTAAAAGTGATGAGAATAAATTCAGTATGATAACTATAAATGTGTGTTCGAAATTCAAATGTACTTGTTTATAATGTAATTCGAATAAAGAATATTTTGTAATTGAATTTAAATGAGACGAAAAAAGCAATTTGTAATATTTATTTAGAAATATTTGTACCTTTTATTTTGTATTTATCGCTAGGATCCAAACTCTGTATGACCCTATATAGATAGCTCTGAATGGTGTATTTTCCAATGGAGGTCGCCAGAACACCATTGGACACTCTTTCTTCATTATCATAGCAGAAACACGATTGGATATGCCGATAAATTTGGTTTTTCTACGGATCCCCTAATCTTTGATTTAATCACGTAGACACTAAGCATAATCTCGCTCTATTTGCTGCTGAGAGACACAAAAGTTTTTTATATGGGATTTATTTGTAATGAAATATTGTTTGATGTGACATGATGGGTGGGTGACCCATTTTTTAAATGTCAATAAAAATTATTCGAAAAAAGTAAGTAGCAAAGAAATTGAAAAGTAAAAAAAGAAGAGTTGAAGCGAAGGCCCACGTAACTGCTCAAATGCGAATTGGTGGGTTACACGTAATCCCAGAATTGTCTACAAATATACAGGTTTCCTCACGATGTTTTCCTTCAACGAAAAGCGTTTGATAAATTGCAATCAATTAGACATATAAGTTTTATTTAACAATAAAACTCATTGGTGCCTGGAGTTCGAACCCGTGACCCTCTCGAGAGAATCAGCATGGTCTCTACGCTGTACTATCATAGCTTAAAAATAAATAAATAAATATATGGGACACTTACACACACGGTCGTCCGTCCCCAATGTAAGTAACTTAATACGTTATTGACAGACAACTGGTGAATATATACTTATATATTTTTTAAATACATACTTAAATACAAAAATACACCCAGACTCGAAGAGCCAACGAATTTATTTATAGAAAATGTTGGCCCTCGGCGGGAATTGAACCCGCGACCCGCGGAGCTGAAGGCAGGGTCACTACCCACTGCGCCAACGGGCCAGCCAAATTGACTTGAATGACTCATTAATAAAAAAGTAGGAATAAAACATTTGACGATCCATTGTACTGATTAGACGCGGAAATAAATAAAGCGGCAATAAAACAAAAGTCATAATGAATGCGTAATATCGTATGTCAAGGTGACGGTGGCACGGTGTAAGCTAATGCTAATCAATGCATAATTTGCTAATTACGCATTTCTATGTTTGCATATATTAGCATAATATCGTGTTTCCTTTTGAATAGTTACGGAAGGAATTTAAAAAAGATGACTGAATAACAAGGGATACTGCGTTAATTTGATTTCGAATTTCGAATGGCTGTGAAGGGATGTGAAAAAAAACCGAATTTTATATTAATCGATTATTACTAATCGATTTTCTAAACATTAAAAATTGATTTAAAAAAATCAATTATATTAATTACACTCTTGTTCTTTATTTTTTTTTACTCTATATTTTCTTGTTTTTTAACATAGATATATGCGTGTATTTTATTCGTACTTATCCACTATAATTAGCGTTTATTGTAATTAATAATTAATATTTAAAAATGCAACTTTTCGAATATCAGAATAAAATCTATTATCAATTTTATGATTATTTCGATTCGAGTTCATCGATTTTTTTATAAATCGATTTAATTTAAAGGAAGAAAAATGGATTATTTTTATTTCTTTACTTAACACTAAGTCACATACTTAATGGTTGCTCTTAGAGTTATTATACATAGTTATACTAGGGTAGGTCAGAGGGCCTAAAATGTGTTCATCGACAGTAAATAGAAAGCAAATGAGACTTATTATCTGTCTCTACTTTAATATGTAATTAAACAAAGATAAGTATACTCTCATCTGCAATCTCTTATTATTTGTTGCGACAATCTCATATAGGTAAATCTATGGTTAATATACATAGAGTAGGAGAACATTTTTAAGACACCTTTAAAATGTTATGCATTGTTTATGCAACAGAAAAATTATCTTGAAATTTTCCAACTTCCAATTTTATCCAACTAACTCCAATGTTGTGAAAAAAAAGATACATATAAGTGGCCTCATTTGCGTTCTCTTTATTGTCGATGGAAACATTCTCCACTACACTATTACAGTACTTCTATAATAACTCTATGAGCAGCCATTCGAAATTCGAAAACAAAGAAAACTGATACACATTCGTGCCTGCCTGCTTCTTTTGGTTTCATATTTCAAAAGCCCGCTGTAATTGATTTTATATTTCGAATGCCTGTTATAAATTAATTTAAATTTTAAATCCCTGTTCAGTTTGATTTATAATTTGAATTGCCGTTCAATTTCATTTCATATTCGGAACGGTGGCTTTGTTTAATTTTATTTTTCGAATATTTTAATATCGTATTTGGAATGCCAGCTTCATTTGATTTCAATTTGAAAGCCCGCTTTAATTGATTTTATATTTCGAACGCCTTTTTAAATTAAATTAAATTTGACATCTCCGTTAAATTCGAATATATCATTTGAAAGCCACCTCAATTTAATCTCATATTTGGAACGGTCGCTTTTTTAATGTTATTTTCTAATGATATCATATTTGGAATGCCAGCTTCATGAGATTTCAATTTAGAAAGAACGCTTTAATTACGCTTTAATTCTATTTCGAATGCCTTTTCTAATGAATTTAAATTGTACATCTCCGTGTAATTAGATTATATAATTTGAAAGCCGGCTCAATTTAATTTCATATTTGGAACGCTGGCTTTATTAAAGTTATTCTTATAATATCATATTTGGAATGGAAGCTTCATGTGATTTCAATTTTGAAAGAACGCTTTAATTGATTTTATAATTCGAATGTCTTTTTTAAATGTATTTAAATTTTACATCTCCGTGTCATATCATATTTGGAATGCAAGCTTCTTTTGATATGAATTACAAAAACCTGATTTTTGCTAAATTGTATATATTAGTTTTGTTTAATACCCAAAATCATAGATTCTTACCCGGTTATTAAACCCACAATATGATGACTTCTAACCAATAAACTATCACGGCACAATTTATGCGTACGTGAAAAAGATCACGCAACGAGCGATTTCTAAATCTGCACCCTCGATCATAGTTTATCTAAAACTTTTTTTTATCTCATTCTCAATGTGGATAGTTGCTTTATTTTTTCTAACGAACAGACTATAAAATCTTTAATATTTAAATGAGTTAATATATATGTATATGCCTTGCTCGGTAATTTTTTTAATATATAAAAAATTCTATTAAAAAAGACAATTATTGATAATTACCTGTATTCAATCCTGGTATTCTTAAAACCGCCCGTTACCCAAATAAGCTGTCAAGACTTTGAAATTGGCAGCGCAATTAACTTTTGCCCTCCTATAAAATTATAGCAATTTTTTTTCCAAAAAGCAGGGATAAAACAACATTTTTTTCAATCAAACCTAGCTAAATGGATTTTCCCCTGACATTTCCCCATTTTCACCATTTATAGGGTTGCAGGGTGGAAAATCGATCTAGCTAGGTTTTATTTAAAAAAAATCGTTTTATCCCTGTTTTCAGAAAGAAAAATCGTTTATTTTAATTTTTTTATTCCTTTTTTTTATATTTAAAATTTACCGAACAAGCCTCGATCACCCACTAATTAATTTACGTATGCTAAAGTATGCCTGTTATTTTTTTAATAATCTCACGTTAATAGATCAAGAGGTACAATCAAACCGTTCTGTAATTTAATAAAAGAAGAATTTTTAATAAATTATTTTTAAATATATCATAATTTAATTATGTTAGTTTCCTATTTTTTTTATTTAAATATGATTAAAACATAATTAATTTGAGATATTATTTCTGTTATCGCGTATTTTGTTTAGACTCAGATTCATGTGTTGGCAATTTTAAAGATAAAATTGCTTTATATCAATTACTTATAATAAAAATTATGTTCATTTAACCTAACAAACACAACCATCATTTTTATACGTCAATCCTATTTATTAAATAACATCGCTGTTTTTAAAGCCTATATTTCATAAGCTTGCTCATTATTTGACCTCTATTCCAAAATTTATGGAATATCATCAATAATTACATTTTAAAAAAGCTACGCAAAAAAATAACAAAGGATATACCTATGTATCAAAATTATGCATTATCTGTATCAAAAATAACAGACAAAGAGTCACCTATTTATTTGTCTATTAAAAAGAATTCATATAACAGTAACGTATATAATCTGAAAAATGTGTTACAAATATTTTTAATCTGTAATATTTGCATTGTAGCTATCAGTATTAACGCGTGTATATAATAATCTTTATACAATCGTTTATCATACGCCTATAAAACTTTATTACATCAGATATCATTTAAAATACTAATAAAACCCGAGTCATCCCATAAATAAAATTTTCGTTCGGAGCCACTGCATCTAGTCTAAAATATCTTACCGCACCAAAGTTATTTTAGTTTTCGCAATAAGACAACGTAGAAATAAGCATATAATAAAACCATCCTGGCACAATACACGTTTTACACATCACTTGCACAAAAAATAATAAAGCATTCGAATATAGAACAATAAATATTTTTAAACGCACGATTTGGCGCGTTAAAATGGAACGCATTCCTAATTTAAAATTGTAACTTTTAAATTCCAAGTTGCGCACATACCGGTCGACAGACGCGACTGTTCCAACACGCTCGTATACTGAACTGAGGCTCAGCTACTTTCAAACGTATTTCCGACGCTTTACTTTCTGAATGTTCTGAATACATAGCATCTCTGGGCTGAGCTGTGTGCGTATTAGTGAAGGACATTTTATCGATAGTAAACATCGATAAGCTCGATGCACTTGTTTCATAATAAACGCTATAACATATATATAACATAATTCGCTAATCGTAATGTAAGATAATTTTTCAATATTATGAAAACATGTAACGTTTTAATACGTATATTTATAAGCTTTATTAATAACAAAATTGATGTATAATATTTTTTTTTGTTACACACGATGTTTCACTTATTGAATTAACGGTTCACTACATATTTTTGGAAATATTTGTTTACCTAGAAAAACTAAGTATTCCGGGACGATGTGCCGCGTAGTGACAAAAATAGCCGCAAAATTTCTTGCCGTTTATGATAATACGATATGTAAACCTAATGAATAAAACTAACTATTTCGTTTCGAGATTTCGAGACGTACTTATAACTATCATTTTATATAATTGGAAGCTTATTATAACTGTAAAATATAAATAAAAGTAAGGGTGCGATATTTTAAAAGAAAATTAAGCTATAACCTAGACTCGAAATAATAATAATAATACTATACATTGACTGAGGCGGATTATAAAGGTCATTTAACTGCCTAGTTGTTGATTTATAAAAAATCCTTGAACTTGCTCTTAAAGCTAGATATTGTACTTAATTCGCGAAGAGGCGATGGAAGACTGTTCCAACACTTCGTGGCTGCAAATCTGAAACTACCACGAAAGGCAGCTGTTTTGTGTGTGTGTGTGTGAAAATATATAATTTACTAATAGTACATTCATTATATATATAAATTAGGATTTCGGTGTATAATTGTTGATGTATGTTCATATAGGGAATATTCCCAGACAATAATCATAAAACAACAAAATGATTTAAAATTTTCGTCATCCCATGACCAAGGGAAATAGAGATTTATTTTTTTATAATACAAGCTGTTACCATGCCTACGCGCGTGTGCAAATCGTTGTGCCATAAATATGAATTTCAGTTATTTAATTTAACCGTAATGGACGTTGAACCTAAGCTTTCCTCAAGTATCGTACTACCTTTTAGTAGATTTTGATAAAATTGATCTCATATACACAGACGAAGCTTTTGGGACTTTGTTGTATTATATTTCAAGATATAGAAAATTAATACATCATACCCTCGACTTTGTCTTCATGAACTTCTACCGCAACAGTAATTAGTACGAAATTTTGTAGTTATTTAACTATCTTTATCGAAAAAACTATTACGATCACATATTAATTAATTCTGAAGTGAAACGAGGATTAATAAACAAATAAACTCTCGCATTTATATTAATAGTCTTTATTTAATTGTTTAAATATATCGATAGAATCCCAAGCGCATCATTAGAACATTATCCCATAATACACAGACAAATTCGCTCAACGCACACTAGCGTAATTATTAACTGGAGCTTTAAGCTTCAGACCTTGTCATTCGAATCTAAACAGTATTTATTAAGCCATAAGATTCAAATTTGTTTGAAATTATGAACTAGGTGACTTCAGTTCAAACATTACAGCAATTTTTATTGTCTCAATGTTTAGGTTATCAAAGTTTTGAGTTGTTTTCTTTTATGACACGTTTATAATTTCTGTCACCTGATAGCGAATAATGTCTGATAAAAATAGTACTCCAGAAAAGTTCTTTTCCAGAATTTTCCAAGTTCCAACCAACCAAGTGGAAATGAAGAAACATATATTAAAAATGTTATAGTAAAATCTGTTTGCTTTTTCTTTCTTTTGTAGAAAAGAATATATGCTTATACTCACCACGCTGCTCCAAAGCGGATTGGTTGGAAACATTAAAACCGTAATATAAGTAAGTAAAGTAAGTAACGGCCTGTTACTATCCCACTGCTGGGCATAGGCCTCCTCTCTCCATTTTTGGAGAGAAGGGTTGGAGCTAAGACCTACCACGCTGCTCCAATGCGGATTGGTAGGTTACACATATCCCTAGGATTCTCTAGAGATATGCAGGTTTCCTCACGATGTTTTCCTTCACCGAAAAGCGTGTGATTAATTGCAATTATCAATTAGACACATAAGTTTTATTAGAAAAACTCATTGGTGTCTGCCCGGGTTTGAACCCATGATCGTCTCTAGAGATTCACACGGTCGCACCGCTAGGCCATCACAGCTTCTAACCAACTAACTTCTTCTAACCGTAATATAGTATTTTGATAATCATAAAAATGGTTAAAGTGGGTTAACCTTAAAAGCTAGACATACACTGTCGCGGACTTTTATTTAGAACTTTTAGAGAGGAACAATTTTGTCATACATGATTTTTGAATAACTTTCACCGTTTACTTAGCGCACGCAAAGCTTTAAATTTTGCCGTTTTTGTAACATTTTTTATTGCTGCTCCTCTCCTATCTTAGCGTAATATTATATAGTCTATAGCCTTCCTCAATAAATGGACTATCTTACACTCAAAGAATTTTTCAAATCGGTCCAGTAGTTCCTGAGATTAGCACGTTCAAACAATCTAACAAACAAACAAACTTTCAGATTTAGATACGATGATTTTCCCTAACCAAAAAACGCGTCATAAATTGCAATTATCAATTAGACATAAGTTTTAACAGCGAAAAACTAATTGATTAACCAGAAAGAAAGAAAGAAAGAAAGAAAGAAAGAAAGAGAAAGAAAGAAAGAAAGAAAGAAAGAAAGAAAGAAAGAAAGAAAGAAAGAAAGAAAGAAAGAAAGAAAGAAAGAAATTTATTCGGACACAAATTCCAACAAAAAGAAACAAAGAAAATAAATAAAAAAACAAATTCCCCAAAAACTGTTTGTATGTGATCGATTTTCTCAAAATCTATTGAACGGATTTTTGTAGTTTTTACTAAAAAATAAAACCATTAACGGGGAAGCTTCATAGTGCATTCTCCTGAATGGATAAACCGATTTTGATAAAACTATCGCTGAAAATAGAGGTTGTAGAGCAACATATAGGTTACTTACTCTTCTAGGACTCCCGTGGGGTCGGAATTTACGAGCGAAAAACTTTGTGATGTGACACACTGATTTCTAAGCGGGCGAAGACGCAGTTTCAGCTAGTCTATACATATTATATAAATAAAGTCCCCAAAATAATTTTGTCTTAGAGTTTCTTAAAATCTACAAAACGGATTTTTTTACGGTTTTTAAAAAGTAGTGCAATTCTTCCGAAATCTTTAGGTTTAAGTGAGGTGACCCGCCGAGTTGTATCCGGTTGAGTAGAATAGACCACTCTCATTTCTTACAGTTGTAAAAGTCGACTAAGGTAAGTTGACGTCATCCAGGCAAATATCGTAAAATAACTAACCAAATCGTCTAACAACATGGTTAATACATGTTGTGTCCCATTTAGAGTGGCGGATAAGGGCAAGAGAATAATGATTTATTAATTATTGTTTCACTAGCTTTTACCCAAGACTTCGTTCGGGTGGACTGTGTGGTCAATAATAGACGGTGCTTTTCAATGTCATCTTATTCCTGTAGAATTAACAGGATTTCTATAGCCTATATGTTATTCCGGTGTATAAGGAATAATTGTGCCAAATTTCATTGAATTGGTTCAGCGCCGTGAAAGAGTAACAAACATACATCCATACTCACAAACTGCTTGCATTTATTATTATTTATTATTATATTCAAGCTGTGGTAGCCCAGTGGTAACACCGTGCGCCTCTTTCGAGGAGGTCTAGGGTTCAAACCCCGAGCAGACACCAATGAGTTTTCTAGTAAAACTTATGTGTCTAATTGATAATTGCAATTTATCACACGCTTTTCGGTGATAAAAAACATCGTGAGGAAACCTGCATATCTCTAGAGAATTCTGGAATTATGTGTAATCTACCAATCCGCATTGGAGCAGCGTGGTAGGTCTTAGCTCCAAACCTGCTCTCCAAAAACGGAGAGAAGAGGCCTTTTCTCAGCAGTGGGCTAGTAACAGGCCGCTGCTTACTTTTACTTAAATAATTAATTTTTTTTAATTTTTCTCCAACGTTATTTTTTTTATATATATATCAACTTGATGGTACTTATTTGTAAACAAACCGTAATAATATGTTTTCTATACATCATTCATAAACACTTGCAATTGCGGTTTTGATGTAAATACCAATTATAAAAATATGTGAATGAATATAAAGGAAAACCGACACAGAAAAATTATTCATTGTTATATGGAACCGCAGTAATTATTTCATACTTACTATATAAGAAATTATGACATTCGTACTAATATTATATATTATAAATGCGAAAGTCTGCCTGTCTGTAACTCAAGACTATCACGACGATCCGATGGACCAATATTGATATTTAGCACAATTAAAGTTTAATTAGCCTTCCTCGATAATTTTTTACGAAATAAAAAAAAATAGTAGGGTGGGGCTCGATCCTAGGTATTTTCATTTCTAGAGACCTCCCGTTCATCGAATAAGCTACGCTGACTTGACAGTTTACGGCAAAAATAGTGTTTTATATTCATTATAAATTGTAGTATTTTTAATGCCCAAAAACAGGGATAAAACAATTTTTTTTAAATAAAACCTAGCTTAATCGATTTTTCTCCCCAAGAACCCCTACATGCTCAACTTATGGAAAATCGTTGGAGCCGCTTCCGAGATTCCAAAAATATATTTTAAGATTAACTCATTTAATATTAAAGATAAAGATTTAATCATAATCTAAAAAAATCGTTCCTTTAAGACTGATTCTCTGGAACGGCTTAACAGATTTTAATGGCGCTTTTACTAGAAGATAGAAGAGTTAGTGGAGTGGCTACTGTCATTCTAGAATTCCCGCAGGGTAGGGATTTAGACGGGAAAAACTTTGTGATACATTTATCTCCGCGCGAGCGAAACGCGCGTTTAGTTTATCTATACTAATATATAAAGCTGAAGAGTTTGTTTGTTTGTTTGTTTGATTATTTGAACACGCTAATCTCAGAACCTACTGGACCGATTTTAACGCTTAGATGAATAGGAGAGGAGCAGCAATAAAAAATAGTACGCAAACGGCATAATTTAAAACTTTCCTTGCGATAAGTAAACGGTAATAGTTATTTAAAAATCATGTATTACAAAATTGTTCCCTTTTAAAAGTTCTAAATAAAAGTCCGTGACAGCATATGTCTTTGAAAATTCTTTCAGTGTAAGATAGTTCATTTATTGAGGAATGCTATAGGCTATATAACATTACGCTAAGATAAATAGGAGAGGAGCAGCAATAAAAAATATTACGAAAAAGGCATAATTTAAAGCTTTTCTTGCGTGCAAATTATTCAAAAATTATGTCTTAAAATCCGCGACAGCATACGTCTTTTAACACACTTTAACCATTTTTATGATTATCAAAAGACTATATTACGGTTTTAATCTTTCCACGCGGGTGGCTATTGCTAGTATAGAATAAAAATATTCTTGTTTATCTTTCGAGATAAAAAAAACTTATATAATTCAGGGAATTTAAACATAAAATTGACGCAAACGAAGCTACCGATATAACTAGTCTATACTAATATTATAAAGAGGAAAAATTTGTATGTATGTTTGTAATGTTTTCACACAAAAACTACTGGACCGATTTCAAAAATTCTTTCACCATTGGAAAGCTGCATCTTTACTGAGCAACATAGGCTATATTACATTAAAATTAGGGATACGTAATAAAAATGTAATAAGGTTTAAAAAATTAGTCATAAAAATCTGTCATCGCATGCTCTGCGGAAACTATTGATGATATATTTAATAAAAACAAATCTATAGTCCGACTTAGTAGACTTTCCACTGCCATGAGATCGGTATGTACGCGGATGAAACAGCGGGATATTACTAGTAAATAATAAATGCAATGGTTTTGTGGTTTCAATGCAATAATTAATGTGTAAGAATAATTTCTTAAAAACAAGGGCTATTAAGGTTTCTTAGAGGGAAAAACCTTTGTTATTCAACTTTACAAATAACAGAAATAAGTATGAACAAATATTTCAAAAGAATAATGACGCAACTGCTAAAACTAAAATTTTATTGCAGACCCAAAAAAATGCCGTGTGGTATCTGGCTGAGTAGAATAGACCACCCTCATTTCTTACAAATGTGTCATAAAAAGCGAACGCCGTGTGGTATCCGGCTGAATAGAATAGTACCACCCTCATTTCTAATCAAGGTGTAGTAAAAGGTAACTAAGGTAAAATGACCCACCATGCGGTATCCAACTGAGTAGAATACACCGCCCTCAATTCTTACAAATGTGTCGTAAAAAGCGACCAAGGTAAACTGACCCGCCGTGTGGAATCCGGCTGAGTAGAATATACCACCCTCATTTCTTACCGAGGTTACGTAAAAATCGACTAAGGTAAATTTATCCGCCGTATGGTATCCGCCTGAGTAGAATAGACCACTCTCAATTCTTACCGAACTGTCGTAAAAGGCAATTACGTAAATTGACCCACCGTGTGGTATCCGGCTGAGTTAAATGTCTATTCTACCCTCATTTCTTACCAAGGTGTAATAAAAGGCGACTTAGGTAAATTGACCCGCCGTGTAGTACCTCGCTGAGTAGAATAGACCACCCTCATTTCTTACAAATGTGTCGTAAAAAGCGACTAAGGTAAATTGACCCACCGTGTGGTATCCGGCAACGTAGAATAGATCATCCTTATTTCTTACCGAGGAGTTGTAAAAGGCGATTAGGTAAATTAAACCGCCGTGTGGTATCCGGTTGAGTAGAGTAGACCACCCTCATTTCTCATAAATGTGTCGTAAAAAGCGACTAAGGTAAATTTATCCGCCGTATGGTATCCGGCTCAGTAGAATAGACCACTCTCAATCCTTACCGAACTGTTGTAAAAGGCAATTACGTAAATTGACCCACCGTGTGGTATCCGGCTGAGTTAAATGTCTATTTTACCCTCATTTCTTACCGAGGTGTCGTAGAAGGCGACTAGGGTAAATTGACCCGCCGTGTAGTACCTCGCTGAGTAGACTAGACCACCCTCATTTCTTACAAATGTGTCGTAAAAAGCGACTAAGGTAAATTTATCCGCCGTATGGTATCCGGCTGAGTAGAATAGACCACTCTCAATTCTTACCGAACTGTCGTAAAAGGCAATTACGTAAATTGACCCACCGTGTGGTATCCGGCTGAGTTAAATGTCTATTCTACCCTCATTTCTTACCAAGGTGTAATAAAAGGCGACTTAGGTAAATTGACCCGCCGTGTGGTATCCTGCTGAATAGAATAGATTACCCTTACTTCGTACTGAAGTTTCGTAAAAGGTGACTAAATTTACCCACCGCGTGCTATCCGATGAGTAGAATAGATCACACTCATTCTTACCGAGGTGTCATAAAAGGCGATTAGGTAAGTTGACCCACCGTATGGTATCAGTTCCTGATGCATCGATCAGAGGAGGGAAGGGCCACTGTAAGAGACGCCCCGACCCAGAGGTGGCGCACTCTGGGGTTCAGAGTTGCTGCTGGGGATGGGGGCAATGTGTCCAACGGTACCCTGTCCCCGCCACCAGCTACGTGGTGGAGCACTGTCAGGTTTTTAGTCGGTGCGAGTCCGACATAGCCTAAAGGACTATCGAGTTTTTTCCTAAGTAAGTAAGTAACGGCCTGTTACTATCCCACTGCTGGGCATAGGCCTCTTCTCTCTGTTTTTTTTTTTTGGAGAGAAGGATTGGAGCTGAGACCTACCACGCTGCTCCAATGCGGGTTGGTAGGTTACACATATCCCCAGAATTCTCTAGAGATATGCAGGTTTCCTCACGATGTTTTCCTTCACCGAAAAGCGTGTGATAAATTGCAATTATCAATTAGACACATAAGTTTTACTAGAAAACTCATTGGTGCCTGCCCGGGGTTTGAACCCTAGACCTCCTCGAAAGAGGCGCACGGTGATACCGCTGGGCTACCACAGCTTTTTTCCTTTCCTACCAGAGTTTTTTCCTGATTAAAAAAAACTCTCATCATTCACAAGTCACTCATTTACAAGTCTGCCTATAGCTCTACTCTAGAATTGTTCTATGACGTAAACGGAGTCAAGTGTCAGGCTAGTTCTTAGTAAAATCAATAGATGACATCAATAAAACCTATGAGTCATACATTTAAGGTCATAGCGTGATAGACAAGGTACATCGGGGACTCATTATATTTATATTTTTTCAATATTAATTATTATAATAAAATGAACACTTGAAGTAAATAAAGCACTAAGTACTTAAAAATTAAAATTCGAACTAAGTATACAATTTGGATAATTTATAGAATTAGGCGTTACTTTGCGGAAATCCATAATACAAATGTAATAATAAAATTATTTTGCTATAATCCGCGAAGAAGTAAAATAGAAAATATATATAATGCTAAATGTAAGTGGACAATCGGTTATCATACCTGATACATGCAGGATTCGTAAAAATACATGCACAAACCTCCACCACCGCCACCACAATACACAAGCACTATATACGTTCATTATCACAAACTCAACAATCGTTTCGCCCCGCAACTGAAGCATCATCAGGAGATAGACTCCACGACCAAGATCGCAAAGCGATTGCGATCTTGGTCGTGGTTTAGTGTTTGTGTATTGAGGTGGCGGAGGTGGAGGTTTATGCATGTGTTTTTACGAATCCTGCATGTATCAGGTATGATAACCGATTGTCCACTTACATTTAGCATTATATATATTTTCTATTTTACTTCTTCGCAGAGTATAGCAAAATAATTTTATTATTACTTTTGTATGCAATTTGGTTCTAAAAGGCTCTTGCAAATTCAAATTGCATACTTAGTTCGAATTTTAATTTATAAGTACTTAGTGCCTTATTTACTTCAAGTGTTCAAATATTTGGGTAACCGAGCCTTGTTTGGTATTTTTTTACAAAATAAAAAGAGAAACTTCAAAAAAAGAGAAAAAAAGAATAGGGTAGATGGGGCTCGATCCTAGGTATTTTCATTTTTCGCGACCACCCGTTCCCCGTGTAAGCAATGCTACCTTGACAGTTTATGGCATTAATTCAATTCAATATAAATATTAGTATTTTTTAAAGCCCAAAAATTTAGTTTATTTTAATGCCCAAAAACAGGGATAAAAAGATTTTTTTTTAAAACATTGATCGATTTTTCTCTCCCAAAACCCCCTACATACTTAATTTCAGGAAAATCGTTGGAGCCGTATCCGAGATTCCGAAAAACTAGACATATATACAAGATTAACTCATTTAAATATTCTTCTTCTTGATCGGTCCCTCATTACTGAGGATCGTGGTCACGTGAATCTTTCTTGTGTATGACCTGCCTCCATTTATCCCGGTCTAGAGTAGCCCTAACCGTTTGATAGAATTTTGAAGAGGAGGTGGCTTCTTTCACTTGGTCAGACCATCGTGTTGGCGACCGGCCTCGTGGTCTCTTGCCTTCTGTGTTGCCAACAATGACCAGCTTTTCAAGGTTGCCATCTCCTCTTCGCATTATGTGGCCGAAGTATGAGAGAATGCGCTGAAGACAGGTGGTGGACAATCGGGTTTTTATGTCGAGTTGAGAGAGAATAGATACATTTGTGCGTTTGGCCGTCCAGGGTATTCGGAGCATTCTCCTCCAGCACCACATTTCGAATGCGTCTATTCTCTGTCTTTCCCTAGCTCGGATTGTCCAAGTCTCTACTCCATAGAGAAAGATCGGGAATATTAGAGCTCTGACTAATCGAGCTTTGGTCTTATAACTTATTGCCCGATTTTTCCAAATATTCTGGAGGCGTGTCATTTAAATATTAAAGATATAAAAATAAATGCTATCCACTAACTATACTAATATATCTCAGACAATACTGAATAATTAGCAAAACTATTACCAAAAAAGTTTGTTGTGGTATATTCATTCTTTGATATTCGTCTTTGTTTAAAATTAAAGACCAAATTGAATCTAACGCCACATAGATGATAAGGTTTTTTTTGCTGGTAGTATTTTTACTCTGTGATTTTAGCATAAATTAAAAAAAGGATGTATAGAAAAGCACCTTAGGTTTCGCAGAACAAAAACAGTAATCATTATAAAAAAAATTAATCTCTATTTTCGTTTTCTCTCTACGCAGTGTGGTATGCGGCTCAACAGAATAGTACCACCCTCATTTCTTACCGAGGTGTCGTAAAAGGCGACTAAAGTAAGTCGACCCGCCGTGTGGTATCCGGTTGAGCAGAATAGACCAACCTAATTCTTTACCGAGGTATTGTAAAAGGCGACTAAGGTAAGTTGACCCACCGTGTAGTATCCGGTTTAGTAGAATAGACCACCCTCTTTCTTACCGAGGTGTCGTAAAATAAGACTAAGAAGGTAAGTTGACGTCAGGCAGGCGGCCGGTCATAAAAACCCAGCCAAATCACGTGACAGCGTGTTTATAACATGTTGTGCCGACCCCACTTTGAGTGGGATAAGGGCAGGAAGATGATGATTTCGTATTCCTTCTCTTATAATTGAGTATAACTCAATAATAAGAGAAGCCTTTAAGTAAAGTGTCACAACATAATAATAGAGGAAAGAAACTTATATACTTATCTTTGATTAATTACACAAATATACTAATATATAGAGCTCAAGAGTTTGTTTGATTGTTTGGACGCGTTAATCACAGGAATTACTAGATCGATTTGAAAATTTTCAGTGTAAGATAGTTCTTATATTAAGGAAGGCTATAGGCTATATAACATTACGCTAAGATGAATAGGAGAGGAGCAGCAATAAAAAATAGTACGAAAACAGCAAAACTTAAAGCTTTCTTTGCGTACGCTAAATAAACGGTGAAGTACAAAAGTAATAATAAAATTATTTTCCTATAATCCCCGATGAAGTAAAATAGAAAATATATATAATGCTAAATGTAGAGTGGACAATACACAAGCACTATATATATATAGTGCTTGTGTATCGTGTTGGCGGTGGTGGAGGTTTGTGCATGTGTTTTTTACAACTCCTGCATGTATCAGGTATGACAACCGATTGTCCACTCTACATTTAGCATTATATATATTTCCTATTTTACTTCATCGCGGATTATAGCAAAATAATTTTATTATTACTTTTGTATTATGGATCTCCGCAAAGTAACGCCTAATTCTATAAATTAAACGGTGAAGTTTTAAAAAAATCATGTATTACAAAATTGTTCCCTTCTAAAAGTTCTAAATATAATTAGTTATTCAATCATGCATTAGAAAATTGTTCCCCTCTAAAAGTTCTAAGTAAAATTCCGCGACAGCATATCAAACTTAATTGTAGAACAAGCAAAAGGAATAACGTTCTAAGAAGCCCTTAAGAGGTTATTTACTGTATGTATCTTTATCACTTGGTGCATACAAATGCATAACATGCAATATTTATAAATAAACATTACTAGCCGAGTCATTATTTTTCATCATCGTGGAAATATTTAATTCTTATTAAAAAATATTACGCCATTTTGAATATTAAAACTTCGTCACTTCATCATTCTCCTACCCTTATCCCACTTCAAGTGGGGTCGGCACAACATGTTATAAACATGCTGTCACATGATTTGGCTGCGTTTTCACGACCGGCAGCCTGCCTGACGTCAACTTACCTTAGTCGTATTTTACGACACCTCGGTAAGAAAGAGGGTGGTCTATTTTACTAAACCGGATACCACACGGTGGGTCAACTTACCTTAGTCGCCTTTTACGACACCTCGGTAAGAAATGAGGTTGGTCTATTCTACTCAGCCGGATACCACACGGCGGGTCGACTTACCTTAGTCGCCTCTTACGACACCTCGGTAAGAAATGAGGTTGGTCTATTCTACTTAGCCGGATACCACACGGCTATAAAACTTCGTCACTTGATTGTTTGAAATCTGCAACATATATCACCTTGTATTAGAAATTAAATTAATTCAAATTCACAATATTCTTTATTCAAATAAACTTGTAAATAATTGCTTTTGAATCGTCAACTCTACTGCTGGTTCGAAAGCTGTTCCTACCGAGAAGAGCCAGCAAAAAACTCGGCGGTTGCTCTTTTCAACATAATACTAATAACTAGTTACATTAAGTTATTACTATCTTGTACAGGGTCGGACAGTAGCTATATCCACGCATTCTTATAGTTTGAAAAACCTCAACATTATAGGCTTTCTGTATCAGCCTCTCTTTAATAGTGTTTTTAAACTGCTGTAATGGCAAAGCTAAAATTGATTGCGGAATTTTTTTATACAATCTTATACCAAAATCCAAAAACGACTCACATACTTTTGCAAGGCGCAAAGCAGGAGTCGCAAGCTTATGTCGGTTCCTACTTTGTCTATACATTACATTTATACAGAAAGCTGTGGTGGTATCCGACTGAGTAAAATAGACTACCCTCATTTCTTACTGAGGTGTCGTAAAAGGCGACTAAGGTAAGTTGACCCATCTTATAGTATCCGGTTGAGTAGAATAAACAACTCTCTTCCTTACCGAGGTATCGTAACATACGAATAAGGTAAGGTGCCGCCATGCTGGTGGCTGGTCGTAAAATACGAAGCCAAATCATGTGACAACATGTTTATAACATGTCCTAGAATTCTAGAATATATATATATGGGACAATTACACACACGGTCGTCCGTCCCCAAAGTAAGTAACTTAATACTTGTGTTATGGACAGACAACTGGTGAATATATACTTATATATTTTTAAATACATACTTAAATACAAATATACACCCAGGCTCAAAGACCAACAAATTCATTTATAGAAAATGTTTGCCCTCGGCGGGAATCGAACCCGCGACCCGTGGAGTTGAAGGCAGGGTCACTACCCACTGCTCCAACGGGCCAGTCATTAATATTGATTTCAATGCGGACGAAGATATTTAACAAAAATATTATTATGAATTCAAGTATTCGTTTATATATAATGTAGCATATATGTATATATATAAATAAATAAATAGAATAATTTTTTTTTTTTTTAAAGATTGAATTTTTTATTATGTTGCATACAAAAATAAATTAATGATGTTTATAATTAAAATTCATATTTGTATTCAAATTCATATTCATTGTGTTGTTTGAATAGGATTATAGAACGAATCTTACGTATTTAACAGAAAATGTAAAATTACAAACTGTACGATTCAAATTAGTATTATATTATGGTTTTTAGATAAGTTTTAATTAGTATTAGTTAATTATATCCACAAAAAAAAACTGAATAAGTAAATAATATGATTTTAGCGGGAAATAATACTATTTTAACCATGTAATTTAAGTGAACATTATCGGAGATATTACAGATTTAAAATGCCGTGAGGAGGCCGCGCTTCACCCTATAGCACTTCGCATTTAGCAGCTATATGTCGTTCTTTCAAGAGTTTGTTTAAAGCTGTGAATGCTGTTTATAAAGACATTCTGTAATTAATTGTAAAAATAAAATACATAGGGAAAATGTAAAGTAAGTAAGTAAAAATGTACTATATGAATTTAGATATTCCAAAGATAGCAGGAAATCTTCTTGGTATAGGGAGAGGAAATTGTTTTTCTCCAAATGCTTGCGGGCCACGGGCAGTAATGAATAAATCAAAACTACTGGATCGATTTTAATCATTTTTTTTACACTGAGAGACATGGGCTATATATATTTTATACCCGTGCGAAGCAGGGGCAGGCCGCTAGTTTAAAGATATATTAATTACACTCAATATTAATTACTAACAAAAATGCTCCGATCGGCACGAAATTACAGTATGCAAGTACCAGTATCTTAGTATACGACCTTTCAACTTATAATTGTCATATCTTTAATAAAAACAGTGTCCAAATCGGATTAGCGGTTTTTGAGATTAGCCGGAACAAACGCACAGAGATTTGACATCTCAACGATTTTATTATATGTATAGAATAGATAGAATAGAATAGATTTTATTTATTTTTACTTATTTTATTTATTTTTATTTTACTTATTTTATTTATTTAGATTTTATTTATTTTTTTACAAAAATAAATAATGCTTAAAATTAAAATCCACACTCATATTATTAATACTAAAGTATGTCAGTCTGTCTGTCACTACATATTACTTGTCATTACACTAACCAGCTTACGGCATATGAACTTCACCTTGGTACAATTAAACGTTCGCTTCTATTTAAGTATTCAAATATCCTTATTATCTACATGTTTTTCCTATTCCTGAAAGAAAAACGAGAATTTACATCAACATTATCGTGACCAATGGATGAGAACAACAATGGATCGGGACACTTGGAAGAACTTGGAAGAAGCCTTTACCCTAAGAGGGGTTCTCACCAAATAGAAAATCAATTTGACTAATTATTATTATATTTTTTTATCATTTTCTTTTTTCAATTAATCAACTTAAATAAATATTGAATATATACTAAGTATACTATTTACTAAACTATACTATTTTACAAAAACAAGCATTAAAAAAAAACAAATTAAAACTACTTAAATAATAACTAAAGAATAAAAATAAAAATTAATAAATATATATATATTTACACTAAATCAAAACCATCCATTCCATTGCAATGGGGTAGAGTTCCTAAAATACTGGCAGCGTTGCCCCTTTGTATGGCCAAACTTATTCGTTGGCCAAGGTAGCTGCCAGCTCTCGGGTCCCCGGTACGCTCTACGAGCCTTCTAACGAGCTCGTTGAAGAACGTATGAGCGTCCGGGCCCCATGGACCTAAGGTCTCTACACCAAAAGGCACAAAAATGAAGCTTCCATTTATGTCTTCATATTTAATATATAATCAACTTGTATTTTGATTATGGCGATTATGACTTGCTATGTATTTTTTTTATATATTTGACATCCTTGACATATCTGTAAATATTGGTGAGAAATAAAAGGCTTTTTGTTTTAATTTTATTATTTTATTATTATTATAATGTAACATAAATTGCGTCCAAAATCATTGATATTGTTCTAGCGAATTATGTGTGAAAACGCAAAATACATACAGACAGAATTTAGAATTTATAAAATTAATAAGTATAGTTAATGTGGATGCATAAATAGTCGTGATAATAATGATAGCGATCCTCTGTTTCCGTTATCAATGTAATATTATCTGCCATGACCTTACACCAATTAGCAGTAACATGGAGTCGCGAAACTAAACATCATTATTATTAGTTCTTATTATTAACATTATTTGTTCTAAATACTAATTAACACTTAATTAGTAACATGTACAGCTGCGATAGCCCAGCGGTGCGACCGTGCGAATCTCTAGAGACGATCATGGGTTCAAACCTGGGCAGACACGTTTTTCACATGCCTGGGATGTTCCGTGATTGATCGTTATTCGTACATCCTTATAAAGAAACCTAATTAGCTGCATTTCTTACCGAAGAAGAAGAAGCTGAGGTAGCTTAGAAGCTGTGGTAGCCCAGCGGTAACACCGTGCGACTCTTTCGAGGAGGTCAGAGGTTCAAACCCGGGCAGACACCAATGAGTTTTTCTACTAAAAACTTATGTGTCTAATTGATAATTGCAGTTTATCACACGCTTTTCGGTGTAGGAAAACATCGTGAGGAAATAAATATCTCTATAGACTTCTGGGTATATGTGTAACCTACCAATCCGCATTGGAGCAGCGTGGTAGGTCTTAGCTCCAATCCTCCCCAACAACGGAGAGAAGAGGCCTATTCCGAGCAATGGGAGAGTAATAGGCTACCTTTTTCCTACAACAAAATATCGCAAAATAAAGCGAAAATAAAAATTATTATAAAAAGTCAACAAAAAAACTGCTACAATATTATTAGAAAACAAACGTTAATTACGCTATCAGTTGTAAAGTAATAGCTCAGTTGGGATCGGGCGGTCTCGAAGTGAAAATACCCCAAGATGTAATCGAAACGTCATCAGCCCGTATAATATTTACCTTTTTTACAAAGTTACATATTGTTTATATTAAATAAGTACTGAGCGAAGCTCTGTCAACCAGGTGTTATACTGTATTTTATCCCCTTAAAAAAATTCGTTTACTTTTTGCCAAATACCCGCCGTGTGGTATCCGGCTGAGTAAAATATACCACCCTCATTTCTTACCAAGGTGTCGTAAAAGGTGAATAAGGTAAGTTGACCCATCTTAGGGTATTTAGCTGAACAAAATAGACCACCCTTATTTCTTACCAAGGTTTCATGAAAGGGACTAACGAAAGTTGACCCCGAGTGGTATCCAGCTGAGTAGAATAGACCAGCCTCATTTCTTGTCGTAAAAGGTGACTAACGTAAGTTGACGTCAGCCAGGCAGAAAATTCATACAACATCATGTTTATTGTTGTCCCGACCCCACTTAGAGTGGGATAAGGGAAGAAGAATGATTTTTGAATTTAAACTATCGTGAGTGGTATTCATAATTAATGTTAAGATTCCGGCTATACTCACGTCTTATTTTATCGGATGATAACGCCGCGATAACGCCGCGTAAAGAGCTCATGAATAAGAGCCCCGTATGGGCTTGAAACTAGTCGGGCTCATCCGATAAAATAAGACGTGAGTATAGCCGGAATCTTAACATTAATTAGAAGAATGATTTTTGCTAAATTTCGAAACTCCCTGGTGAAATAGTATATGGTAAAGATATTCACGACAAGGGTGATCTAATTTATAATTAACATTGACCTTTCAACCTTGCCACAAACGTTTTGTATTTACACGCGTTATATTAGATTCACTTATATGTATGTAACAAACTCCTTTGAACTCAATTTTGACTCACTTTCTCTTATTACCAATCTCTGTTCAATTTCTTTTTTATTAAAAAGCTTTTATTCAACTTGCAATATGTATGTGAAGGTGGAATCTTGCGAGTTAAATTTGACCCATTTCCTGGGTTTTTATATAAGTCATTCCTTTCTTCCATAAATAGATGTATGGGACATTTACACACACGGTCGTCCGTCACCAAAGTAAGTAACTTAATACTTGTGTTATGGACAGACAACTGGTGAATATATACTTATATAATTTTTTAAATATCATCCCACTGCCCTTATCCTGCTCTAAATGGAGTTGGCACAACATGTTATAAACATGCTGTCACACAATTTGGCTGCGTTTTTACGGCCGACCTGCCTGACGTCAATTTACCTTAATCGTATTTTACGACACCTCGGTAAGAAATGAGGTGGTCTATTCTAATAAACCGGATACCACACGGTAGGTAAACTTACCTTTTAAGACACTTTGGTAAGAAATGAGGTTGGTCTAATCTACTCAGCCAGATACCATACGGCGGACATATATAATGTTTAAATACATACTTAAATACAAATATACACCCAGACTCGAAGACCAACAAATTTATAGAAAATGTTAACCCTTGGCGTGAATCGAACCCGCGACCCGCGACCCGCGACCGAAGGCAAGATCATTACCCACTGCGCCAACGGCCCAGTCATATTGGTCTAGGACAGGCGGCGGTTATGTCGGACTCGCACCGACTAAAACGACCTGTGTGCTCCACCACGCTGCCGATGGCAAGGACAGGGTATCGTTGTACATATTTCCCCCATCCCCGCCGACAGCTCTGATCCCAGAGAACAAACACCTTCTCCGGGTAGGGGCCCCTCGTAAGAAAAGCCCCCCTCCGCTAACCGGTGCATCGGGAGCACCAGATGCACCGACTGCCTCGGGGACCTGTAAGCCAGACGTCCGATATACCCCGTTCGGAACGTCCGAAGGTCCCCTGCCATGGCGGCAGACGATGGGCTTAGGCAAGTCGCTACCACCTGGACTCACCAGCAGCAGATTGGATCCAGAACAACAGTTCGTAGAACCGCTCCGCCGCCTCCCTCCCCCCCAATGATAAGCACGACCTGATGCTGCCAGTATTAGCTCCAGACGAGGGAACTGCTCAACGGTTAACAGTAGGGACTTCAAATTTTGTTAAGAACTTTTTCAAAAGCTTTGTTAACTTGACTTGCTCCATTATAATTTTAAGTGACATAGGAACTATAAGCCCGTGTTCCGTGCTTAGCAACCATAGACAACAAGTTTTTTCCGTTTTTTTTTTCTAATAGGTTGGCACTGTTCTACTTTAATACAACCGCGTGGGTGACCGTTTCCATCGGCATATGATAAGCATGACCTGATGCTGCGAGGATTGGCTACGTACGAGGGAACTCCTTAACGGTTAACAGTTTTGTTAAGAACTTTTTCAAAAGCTTTGTAACTTTACTTTCTCTATTATATAATAAGTTTAAGTGACCTTGGTACTATAAGTCGTGTTCCGTGCTTAGCAACCATAGACAACAATTTTTTTTTCGTTTTTTTTTCTAATAGGTTGGCACTGTTCTACTTTAATACCACCGCGTGGGTGACCGTTTCCATCGGCATATTTTATGATTGATTTATTGCTTGTGTCAAACAATACACGCCTGTTTAATATGTAAAGTAAGCCCTCGAGGCCCCGAAAATGTGTCGCCTAGAAAATACAATTGAATAGTTTTTATATTAACACACTGTTGAATTGTGCGAAAGTTTCAAATGAAACATGACCCGATAATAGCCGATATGAAATTGTGATATCACGCCGTGTGGTATCCTGTAGTCGAATAGACCACCCTCATTTCTTACCGAGGTGTCGTAAAAGGCGACTAGAGTAAGTCTACCCGCCGTGTGGTATCCGGCTGAATAGAATAGTACCACCCTCATTTCTTAACGAGGTGTCGTAAAAGGCGACTAACGTAAGTCAACCCGCCGTGTGGTATCTGGCTGAGTAGAATAGACCACCCTCGTTTCTTACCGAGGTGTCGTAAAAGGCGACTAAGGTAAGTTGACACATCGTGTGGTATCCGGTTTAGTAGAATGGACCACCCTCGTTTCTTACCGAGGTGTCGTAAAATGCGACTAAGGTAAGTTGACACATCGTGTGGTATCCGGCTGAGTAGAATAGACGTATTTCTCTTTTCATTTCAAAAGTTAACTTTTACGTGATAATCATTCAAAATCAAATTCAAAATCTTCTTTATTCAAGTAAACAAGTGCTTTGGAATCGTGAACTACTGCTGTTTCGGAAAGCTTATATTGTTAATATTGACTAAGGAGAGACTTCAAAAAAGCTCTTAAAGGTCAATCTTTGACTGAAGAATTGGAGACTTCGAAAAAGCTCTTAAAGGTCAATCTTTAAAACCCAGATCGACTTCAATAGACAAACCATCTTTCTTTAATGATGTCATCGAACGGCCATTGAATTCGCAAAAGATGTAATGTGACCATAAACAAAATTAGAGAGTCATTTTTTTATTTCTGACCGTACGATTTCCTCGGACGTGTTTTGTTTATTAATATCGTGGAGGGCAAACTTTTTATAATGATCCGATATAGTTTTGCATATGATGTGATATCATATTAACGCCGTGTGGTATCCGGCGGAATAGAATAGTACCACCCTCAAGTGTTACCGCGGTGTTGTAAAAGGCGACTAAGGTAAGTTGACCCGCCGTGTGGTATCCGGCTGAATAGAATAGTACCACCCTCAAGTGTTACCGCGGTGTCGTAAAAGGCGACTAAGGTAAGTTGACCCGCCGTGTGGTATCCGGCTGAATAGAATAGTACCACCCTCATTTCTTACCGAGGTGTCGTAAAAGGCGACTAAGGTAAGTCAACCCGCCGTGTGGTATCCGGCTTAGTAGAATAGATCACCCTCTTTATTACCGAGGTGTCGTAAAATACGACTTAGGTAAGTTGACGTCAGGCAGGCGGCCGGTCGTAAAAACGCAGCCAAATCATGTGACAGCGTGTTTATAACATGTCGTGCCGATCCCACTTAGATAGGGACAAGGGCAGGAGGATTATATATATATATATATATATATATATATATATATATATATATATATATATATATATATATAAGTAAGTAAGTAAGTAGCGGCCTGTTACTATCCCACTGCTGGGCATAGGCCTCTTCTCTCCGTTATTGGAGAGAAGGATTGGAGCTAAGACCTACCACGCTGCTCCAATGCGGATTGGTAGGTTACACATATCTCCAGAATTATCTAGAGATATGCAGGTTTCCTCACGATGTTTTCCTTCACCGAAAAGCGTGTGATAAATTGCAATTATCAATTAGACACATAAGTTTTAACAGAAAAACTCATTGGTGTCTGCTCGGGTTTGAACCCATGATCGTCTCTAGAGATTCACACGGTCGCACCGCTAGGCCATCACAGCTATATATATATATATTAACTCATTTAAATATTACAATTAAATGTTGACTTTGCGACCTATGTCCAGGTGTCTCCCACTTATTACAAGATTCAAATTAAAGATACCATGACGTAGTGCTATGGAGGACTTTTGGCAGAATAAGAAAAACGAAACAACGAGTTATCCAAGAAATGGTTGTCAATCTGTGAGACAAACGTTTACATTTTTATATTAAGCCCAACTACAATAGATAATGCATGTATTTCTTAATGTTTCATCTACTATAGCTGACTAGGTAGTATTGTTTGTGATATTTGCCCACAGCCGTTAAAAAACCACAGCCACATAAAATAAGTGTACAGCAGCTTTCATAGAGTTATTATACTCAGACTAAGGAAGCCATAGGACACTGTGTGGTATCCCCTCATTTCTTACCGAGGTGTCGTAAAAGGTGACTAAGGTAAGTCGACCCGCCGTTTGGTATCCGGCTGAGTAGAATAGACCAACCTCATTTCTTACCGAGGTGTCGTAAAAAGCGACTAAGGTAAGTTGACCCACCGTGTGGTATCCGGTTGAGTAAAATAGACCACCCTCTTTCTTACCGAGGAGTCGTAAAATACGATTAAGGTAAGTTGACGTCAGGCAGGCGACCGGTCGTTAAATACGTAGCCAAATCATATGACATCATGTTTGTAGCATGTTGTGCCGATCCCACTTAGATAGGGACAAGGGCAGGAGGATAATAGGTAAATATTTTTATATATATTAACTCATTTAAATATTACAATTAAATGTTGCCTTTGCGACCTATATCCAGGTGTCTCCCACTTATTACAAGATTCAAATTAAGATACCATGACGTAGTGCTATGGAGGACTTTTGACAGAATAAGAAAAACGAAACAACGAGTTATCCAAGAAATGGTTGTCAATCTGTGAGACAACGTTCACATTTTTATATTTAGCCCAACTACAATAGATAATGCGGATAATTGCTTAATGTTTCATGTAATATAGCTGACTAGGTAGTAATGTTTGTGATATTTGCCCACAGCCGTTAAAAAACCACAGCCACATAAAATAAGTGTACAGCAGCTTTCATAGAGTTATTATACTCAAACTAAAGAAGCCATAGGACACCGTGAGGTATCCGGCTGAATAGAATAGTACTACCCTCATTTCTTACCGAGGTGTCGTAAAAGGTGACTAAGGTAAGTCGACCCGCCGTTTGGTATCCGGCTGAGTAGAATAGACCAACCTCATTTCTTACCGAGGTGTCATAAAAAGCGACTAAGGTAAGTTGACCCACCGTGTGGTATCCGGTTGAGTAAAATAGACCACCCTCTTTCTTACCGAGGAGTCGTAAAATACGACTAAGGTAAGTTGACGTCGGGCAGGCGACCGGTCGTAAAATACGTAGCCAAATCATATGACATCATGTTTGTAGCATGTTGTGCCGACCCCAATTAGAGTGGAATAAGGGCAGGAGGATGATGACTAAGGAAGCCATAGTTTCGTACGTGAGAGTGTCACTATAAATAATGACAGAAGATAAAACACATATACATTCATCTTTGTCTAATCACATATGAAAAAGAGAGACAAATAGATAACATACAGTCCATTTTCTTTCTCTTTATTTTAATATGGCACATTTTAGGCTGACATCCCTATTCTAGTATAATAATTGTAATTGTAATATCTAATTGTAAATTGTAATATCTGAGTGACCGAACCTTGCTCGGTAATTTTTTTCAAAAAAGAAAAACTAAAAAAAAAAGAGAAAATAATAATTTGGTTGGGATCGATCCTAGGTATTTCGTTTCTCGAGGTTGCCCGTCCCCCGAATAAGCTACTTGACAGTTGACAGCTAATGGCGAAAGTTCAATTCAATATTTTTAATGCCCATAAACAAGGATAAAGCAATCTTTTTTTACATAAAACCTAGCTAGATCGATTTTTCTCCCCCAAAACGCCCTACATGCTGAATTTCAGGAAAATCGTGGGAGCCGTTTCCAAGATTCCGTAAAATATATATATACAAGATTAACTTATTTACATATTAAAGATAACTGCTTTACAACCAAGTGATATGTCATTTATAATTATATTTTAACAGTGCTTAAATAGACTATTAAAACAAACAAGTCATCTTTATAGTGTAAATGACTCAATCATCATGAAATGGTGACAATACATCTGACTCACAAAGTTATACATTTAGCGCGTTTAACACGCGTCACGTTTTTGGTACAACGTCCCGTACGCAAACGTGCCTTACATTCATATTGAGGATTTTCGTTCTTAATTAAGAGATACTACGGATATACTACGAGTTACTCATAAGCTAGTATAGGAAATTGTATTTAAGACCAATGAACGGTACGCAAAATTATTTACATTTTCATTTTTGATTGGACTACGAAAAGTAGTCCAGAATTATAGGATTCTCCAAAATGTATGTTAATGCTGCATCTTGAAGCTAACAACTAATATCGATAATTGATAATTCCACTCAATATTAAAAAAAAATCTCAATTCCAGAATTGAGAATTTTTCTTATCTATACTAATATATATAGTTGAAGAGTTTATTTGTTTGATTGTTTAAACGCACTAATCTCAGGAATTTCTGGACCGATTTAAAAAATTATTTGAGTGTAAGGTAGTCCATTTATCGAGGAAGGCTATAGACTATATAACATTACGCTAACATGAACAGGAGAGGAGCAGCAATAATTGATATGGCAAAAAGTTTGCCGGATCAGCTAGTTCCAAATAATGCTATCAAATGCCTTGCAACACTTAATTCTTCGTGCGACGATTCAATGCTATTGTTAAAGAAAATAAAGACCGGAGAAAATCATTCCAATTAATATTTTAACAACTTTTAAAATATTTTTTGTATTATTTTTAACACTGTTTAGTATAACAAGGACCAACTTAAAAAGACTAGAATCATTCATCAGAAAGGCATGTAAAAAGTCAAAATGACGTCTACTTTGACAACGTCTGATACAATATTTTTGTTAGTAGTCTATGTTTATTATGTTCAAATTTAGAATTCGTGATTGTGTTATTTAGGACTTTGGACTTTGTTTTTATTCATTTCTTTGTTATAAATTTATTTCAAAGTTAACTAATCATGTCAATGTTTTCGAAGTCAATTTTATTTATAAGAACTGTCAAATTAACACCCGGTACGTATTGTTTACCTGAGAATATTGAAATAATTAAGTTTACTTGTCGATTGCCGATTGGGAAACGGTTTTTACTGATCGTAAGAGCTTAAACCTTGATATCTGCTCTTACAAAAATTCAGCGATGTTACTTGTATTGAAATTCCGGTAACCTATAACCAGACATTCATACTTACGTGCTAAAAAAATATAACAATAAAAATTATTCTTTCACAAATTTGCACACGTTTTATTCATTTATGATAATCGCTATAGACATTTAAAGGGATTTATAGTAGTTTAATTTGTTTTAATCTGCATCAGATGAGTATATTTTATAAAATTAAATGTTTATGCTAATGATACTAAAAGCATAAGTATAAAATTTTATGAAAGAAATTATTGTGAGATATCCAGTTTTATTTCAATTTCTTTATTTGTAGATCATATTATGCAATAAAATGTTTGACACAACTAAGTCATATAGTTTTGTTTGTTTACAATTAGTTAACTATCTAATCTTATGGAGTATAGTCACTTTTGGTAAAAGTAAAGTAGCGGCCTGTTATTATCCCACAGCTGGGTATAGGCCTCTTCTCTCCGTTATAAGATAGAAGGATTGGAGCTAAGACCTACCACGCTGCTCCAATGCGGATTGGTAGGTTACACATATCTCCAGAATTCTCTAGTGATATGCAGGTTTCCTCACGATGTTTTCCTTCACCGTAAAGCGTGTGATAAATTGCAATTATCAATTAGACACAAAGTTTTAATAGAAAAACTCATTTGTGTCTGCCCGGGTTTGAACCCATGATTGTCTTTAGAGATTCACATGGTCGCACCGCTAGGCCATCACAGCTTCACTACTACACACTACACTTTTGGTAGTATATATTTATTATATTTAGGTAGTAGCTAGTATTTTCTAAGTTAAAAATACTTATAAATATTCTCAATCTATTATTACATCTGACCAAGAGTCATTATCCTCCTGCCCTTATCCCACTTTTAGTGGGGTCTGATCCACTACATGCTACATGTTATCTACACATGTACAACTACATGTTATCTAGTTAATTCCTTAAATTTTTAATTAATTTGACTGGCCTGTTGGCGCTGTGGGTAGTGACCCTGCCTTCAGCTCTGTGGGTTGCAGGTTCGATTCCCACTGAGGGCCAACATTTTCTATAAATTAATTTGTTGGTCCCTGAGCCTGGGTGTATATTTGTATTTAAGTATGTATTTAAAAATATATAAGTATATATTCACCAGTTGTCTGTCCATAACACAAGTATTAAGTTAGTTTTTTTGGGGACGGACAACCGTGTGTGTAAGTGTCCCAAATAAAAAAAAAATTCATTTACTTGTATCTCAAAAAAACTATAATCTAAATTTTAACATCATAATCATGTATAATAATATCATGTGTATCAATTTATATAAACTTTTTCTTTTTCTCTATATGACCCGTACTCTCTTTCTTCTTCAATTCTTGTCCTTTTCCTTCTATTACTCAAAGGTTGACTGGAAGAGATCCCTTTATGGATAAGTCTGCCTTTATACATGTGTTTTATTTTCTCTCTTTTCTAAATATGTGTTAAAATAAATAAATAAATTAATGTACTACAGGGTATTGTTATTTCATTTGATTTTAATAATTTATAAAGAAATTTGATTTCAGTAATGCGGAGGCTGTGTTCAACAAATACTGAGATCCCGCAATTTGAAACTTTAGCTGTATCTGTGCCAAAGAAAAATGTATTCCACGTTGAGTTGAATAGACCCAAACAGCTGAACACTTTTAATAACTCTATGTGGAAGTAAGTACAGTGTAACTGTATATAACGACAATCGATTTAACGACAAACTCCCTAAAGCGTCCATATGAATTGGCTTTGGTTGGTTTCGCTTGTTTCCCAAACACTCTATATACCACTACACCCACTCTCAAAAACGACAGCAATTTAATAATGTTAAGTACTTTTTAAGTTGCCAAAATTAGTAAAAACTGCGCTGCTGTGTGTTGGGATTGCTTGCATGTGTTGACTAGGGTTGCCATCCATACTTGTGGCAATTCTAGTTTCACTGAAGTCCCAACAGTATCACTTGCTCTAACCTACCTGTTGCTTGTACAAATCAAATCTTCAAATTCAAACTTAAATTTTATCCTTACTTAGTATCTCACATCTTACCAGTGAGCACATAGGGCACTCACTGAGGAAAGAGAGTGAGTCCATAGTGCTATTAAGTAAAAACTTGTTTTTTTAGTTTTATACAATTTCTTATATAATCAATTTTGTTCACAGGGAATTGAAATTATGTTTCGCATCACTAAATGGTAATCCTGAGTGCAGGGTGGTTGTGCTGTCTGGGAGAGGAAAGCATTTTACTGCTGGTAATGCATATATTGTATAATACAGACTTTTGTATACATCCTATAAACAGATTTAACTGTGACCATAGATAAAAAAAACTTCTTTTACAAACAAAAATTGAACACTGCTAGAAAAAGACCTGAAAAATGAATGAAATGACTTAAAATGTTAGATATATATGTAGGTTAATTATTACAATGTAATCCAGATTAAAAGAGGTCACAAGTTGCTGTGGCACAGTCTGTTTTCGAATTCCTCTCAAACAAAACTGTCATTGACAGTATCAAAAAATATGCTTCAAACAAAATCTTACAGGGTTATAAAAAATCTGAATAAGAATGGAAAATGGGAAAATAAAAAGATTTGACTAAAATTTCATTAAAATCAGTCCAGCTGTTTGGGATTCTTTAAGAAACATATATATATTTTTCATTTATATTCAGGATAGTACCGATAATACGAAATTAAATATCCACTGATCATTTGTATGTTAAAGATTACATTTTCGTAGTTCTTCTTTAATCTTCATAGTCAATCTTCTTGAATATAGATTAAAAAACAATGTATTTTCGAAGAAAATAAATATAATTCAATCAAGATTTTGTCAGTGATGTTTGACTGACCTGGCGTAACGAGTTTGTTCAAAAAACGGGAGACAACAATAACATTGTTGTTTTCTCTCCCTCGCACTATACTATTAGTTTCATAGTTCTTCTTAAATCTTCATAATCAATCTTCTTGAATATAGTTTAAAAAACAATGTATTTTCGAAGAAAATAAATATAATTTAATCAAGACCAAGTTTTGTCAGTGATGGTTGTCTGATCTGGCGTAACGCGCTTATTAAATAACGGTAGAAAACAATAACATTGTTGTTTTCTCTCCCTCGCACTATACTATTAGTTTTCATAGTTCTTCTTCAATCTTCATAGTCAATCTTCTTGAATATAGTTTAAAAAACAATGTATTTTCGAAGAAAATAAATATAATTTAATCAAGACCAAGTTTTGTCAGTGATGGTTGTCTGACCTGGCGTAACGCACTTATTCAAAAAACGGGAGAAAACAATAACATTGTTGTTTTCTCTCCCTCGCACCATACTGTTAGTTTTTAGGTCAAGGTTATTTTTCGATTCGTGTGTTGTAATAGGGTACGGTCATTGATCTATATAAATCGAGTTTCTTTTTTTTAATAATTTCTGTGCCTAAAATACTTCGCGTAATTAACTGTTTTTTTATGTAGGGCGCTGAAGTGTCTAGGTAATTAAAATTAAAATATATATGAAGTTAGAATTTATTCTCATTGAAGTATTCACTTTCGTACATTAAAGGTATCGACTTCAACAGTCTTCTAGAAGATTCTAGCAAGGCGGATGACTTCGATGACGTCGCGAGAAAAGCGCGCGTGTTACAAAATCTAATTGAACATTGTCAGGTGAGTTTATTTAATTTCCGTGTTAAAGTACCCTTAATTACGCCGTGTGGTATCCGGGCTGAATAGAATAGACCACCCTCATTTCTTACCGAGGTGTCGTAAAAGGCCATTAAGGAAAGACGACCCGCCGTGTGGTATCTGGCTGAGTAGAATAGACCAACATCATTTCTTACCGAGGTGTCGTAAAAGGCGACTAAGGTAAGTTGACCCACCGTGTGGTATCCGATTTAGTAGAATAGACCACCCTCTCTCTTACCGAGGTGTCGTCAAATACGACTAAGGTAAGTGGACGTCAGGCATGCGGCCGGTCGTAAAAACGCAGCCAAATCATTTGACAGCATGTTTGTAACATGTTGTGCCGACTCCACTTGGAGTGGGATAAGGACAGGAAAAGAAGTTAAAATACCCTTAATTATGTATTTATTTCTGTTACCAAAAGGATAAAGAATTATTTAATAATATATGTTAGCCCGGTATATAAGCTTTAATTGTGTAAACTTACATCAATATTGGTCCAATCAAAACGATCCATCATTATTGGTCCATTCAATCAATACCCTAGTAATTAAGAATTTATTAAAACCAGTACTTTGCACATTTCTCTTAATTCTAAATTAAACAGGTATATAAATTCAAAATATTCTTTATTCAAGTAAACTTGTAAACAATTGCTTTTGAATCGTCAACTCTACTGCTGGTTCGGAAAGCTGTTCCTACCGAGAAGAGCCAGTGAGAAACTCAGCGGTTGCTCTTTACACAATATAATTAACTAGCTTTTCGTTCGCGTGGACTGTTGTCGTGTGAGAGATGGATAATAGATGGCGCTTTTCAATGTCATCCTATTTCTGTAAAATAACCAAAATTTTTATACCCTATATGTTGCTCTGGTGTATAAGTAATAATTGTGCCAAATTTCATCGATATTGGTTTAGCGGATCCGCCATGAAAGAGTAACAAACATACACCCACACTCACAAACTTTCAAATTTATAATACAAGATTTCGATAGCATATATGTTACCCCAGGGTTTAAGGAATAATTGTGACAAATTTCATCGATATTGATTTAGCGGATTCGCGGTGAAAGAGTAACAAACATACATCCACACTCACAAACTTTTGTATTTATAATACAAGATTTCTATAGCCTATATGTTACCACGGTGTATAAGGAATAATTGTGCCAAATTTCATCGATATTGATTTAGCGGATTCGCGGTGAAAGAGTAACAAACATACATCCATACTCACAAACTTTCGCATTTGTAATACAAGATTTCTATAGCCTATATGTTACCACGGTGTATAAGGAATAATTGTGACAAATTTCATCGATATTGATTTAGCGGATTCGCGGTGAAAGAGTAACAAACATACATCCATACTCACAAACTTTCGCATTTGTAATACAAGATTTCTATAGCCTATATGTTACCAGGGTGTATAAGGAATAATTGTGCCAAATTTCATCGATATTGATTTAGCGGATTCGCGGTGAAAGAGTAACAAACATACATCCATACTCACAAACTTTCGCATTTGTAATACAAGATTTCTATAGCCTATATGTTACCACGGTGTATAAGGAATAATTGTATCATATTTAATCTATATTGGTTCAGTGGATTCGCCATGAAAAAGTGAGAAACATACATCCATACTCACAAACTTTCGCATTTATATTACTAGTTTTAACTCGCGGCTTTGTTCGCGTGAACTGTTGTCACCTGATAGGTTGATAATAGATGGCACTTTTTAGCGTCATCCTATTCCTGTAGAATTAATAGGAATTCTTAGCCTATATGTTATTCCAGTGTGTAATTATATATAGTAATTGTCACAAATTTCATCGATATTGGTCCAACGGATTCGCCTTGAATTAGTTGGATATATACATTTAGTCATTACTGTCTGGTACAGTTGGATCCACGCATTCTTATCATACCCGTCTCCACATTTCTAGGATGGCATCACGGGTCTTGAGGATTGCATCAAGCCGGTATTGGCTGTGATACATAGCGCTTGCGTTGGTGCTGGAGTCGACTTGATCACTGCTGCTGATATGAGGTATTATTAGCTTGGTATGTCATCCAATTTTAGGGCTAGAATGATGGGAACTTCAAGGGATTTAGGTTACTGGAGAAATATCACTTAAGATGAATTAGGTGTTCCGTAATGCATGGTTTGTGGTAAAAAGTCAAAATTACCAGGAGTTGGAAGATGCAAAGAAGAGAGGGGTATAATGGCACACCGCTCCTGCTATCATACCCATGTAGCTCCAGGGGATTCGGCGCCATAACTGGAGAATGGATACGTGTGGCAACTGATGTGTTAGGTGTCTCTAAAGCGTCGCTTGTGGAGGGTCACTATAGGCCTTACCGTAGACTGATGCTGATAAAGAGAATATGGGTGCCTCCGGAGGATTGGGCGCTAAAGCTTGAGAAAGGTTCTTTGATGCGTTACATGTTCCCGAAGCATCGATTGTGTTCAAATGGTCTGTACAGGCCTTACAATAGGAGGGGTGCCAAAGTGGGTGGCCTCCTCGTGTCGCACCTTGGGCAAGCTTAGTCTTGGCGAACGGGCCATTGTGGGGTGGCGAATCCAGTTCTCCCTCTGATTAGCAGAGGGCAATCTGGACGGGCCGGGGACTCTGGGGGGGGGTTGGGGGTGGAGTCTCTAGTGAGCGATGGGTTCATTTGGGCTTACCTTAAGTCTGGCTGGACATGGGTTTGGGCACTGTCGGACGTTCCGAACGGGGTATATCGGACGTCCGTCCGGAGGCGGTCGGTGCATCTGGTGCTTCAGATGCACCGGTTAGAGGGGGGCTTCTCTTTCGCTTCAGATGCAGTGGTTAGTGCATACTCTTTCGAGAGGTCTCTACCTTGAGGGGTTTCTCTGGGATCAGAGCTGCTGTCGGTTGGGATGGGGACAATGTGTACAACGATACCCTGTCCTTTCCATCGGCAGCGTGGTGGCACACAGGTCATTTTAATCGGTGCGAGTCCGACATAACCGCTGCTTGTCCCCGTCGGGCGGCGGTACGAATAAGGGTTAAAAAAAGGGTCATGCTAAAGAGGGAGGGAATATGGGGTGCCTTTAGGAGATTGGGCGCTATAACTAAACAAATGTCCCATATAATTGCCGATGCGTTAGTTCCCTCAGTCATATGTCCATTCACATTTCAGGTACTGCACGCAAGAGGCGTGGTTCCAAGTGAAAGAGGTGGACGTAGGCCTTGCAGCCGATGTGGGAACTCTACAAAGACTGCCCAAGGTATGAGATACATTTATTTACTAAAATCACTTAGAAATCAGTGTCGGTCAATATATTATATTATATGTATTAAATATACATGTATGTATATTATGATTAATAGTTTTATCTAAGTATATTTATATTATTATAAATATGCGAGTTTTCTTTTCCTTTTGCACACCTGTCACGCTCTTCTTTTATTTTTCTGATAATCCTGTAAGAAGGGTTGCCTGGAAGAGATCACTACTCAGTGATAAGGCCGCCCTTTGTACGTATACATAAGTTTACTTTAAGTCCGTATCTATTTTTATGTATTTGTACAATAAAGTTTTTACAATAAGGTAATAATTTTTGAATGAAATTTTTCAACATAAAAGTACAGTATGATCTCACTAATCCGGCACTATAAAAGTCGGAGGATGCCGCATTATTGGAATGTTTGAATTACTTAATTATAGTGAATATCTGGGTGACCGAGCGTTGCTCGGTAATCACTACATAGTATAAAACAAAGTCACATTCTTTGTTTGTCCATATATCCCTATGTATGCTTAAATCTTTAAAACTACGCAGTAGTACCTTAAATGAATAGTTGATTTAATATAAATAAATAAATAAATAAATAAATAAATAAATATATGAGACACTTACACACACGGCCATCCGTCCCCAAAGTAAGTAACTTAATACTTGTGTTATGGACAGACAACTGGTGAATATATACTTATATATTTTTAAATACATACTTAAATACAAATATACACCCAGGCTCAAAGACCGACAAATTAATTTTAAAGAAAATGTTGGTCCTCGGCGGGAATCGAACCCGCGACCCGTGGAGCCGAAGGCAGGGTCACTACCCACTGCTCCAACGAGCCAGTCAAATATATATCAATAAAATATAAATCAATATGGCCGTTTACAGCATGTTATTTAAGTGAACATTTTCGGAGATATTACAGATTTAAAATGCCGTGAGGACGCCGCGCTTCGCCCTATAACACTTCGAATTTAGCAGCTATATGTTGCTCTTTCAATAGTTTGTTTAATGACAAGGAAGCTGTGAATTGTATGTAAAGACATTCTGTAATTAAATTTAAAAATAAAATACGTAGGGAAAAATGTAAAATGTAAATATGTAGTATATGAATTTAGATATTAGATATAGCAGGAAATCTTCTTTTCAAATTTAACGCGTGCGGGCCACGGGCAGTAATGCATAAATCGAAACTACTGGATCGATTTTAATCATTTTTTTCACTGAGTGACATAGGCTATATATTTTATACACGTGCGAATCAGGGGTGGGCCGCTAGTTTTTTATAAAATAAAAAGAAGAAAAAAATAATTATTAAGTTAGAGATCGGTCCTAGATATTTACATTTCTCGAGACGGCCCGTTCCCTGAATAAGCTCCGCTTACTTGACTGTTTGTGGCAAAAATTCAATTCACTATAAATTTTAGTATTTATTAATGCCCAAAAATAGGGATAAAACGATTTTTTTTTTAATATCTTTGGCAGATATGCCGTTTCCTTCTGCCGGATTATCGAAAGGCCGGATTAGTGAGGTTATACTGTAGTATTGTGAGAATCGTAAGTGATAGAGACATGCTGTCGCGGACTTTTTTATAGTATTTTTGTAGATCTACAATCCTCTAGTACATTACTTAACTGTATCTCTGCTGTTTTACAAGCACTAAAGCTAAAGTAGCAGTTTCAAAACACTATTAATAAAAGGATTACTTAGATGATAAGAATGCGTGGATATAGCTACTCTGACCCTGTTCAAGACAGTACTGGTGAAATGTAACTGGTACTAACAATTATATTTTTAAAAGAGCAACCACCGAGTTTCTTGCCGGCTCTTCTCGGTAGGAACAGCTTTCCGAACCAGCAGTAGGGTTAACGATTCAAAAACACTTGTTTACAAGTTTACTTAATCCATCCAGTCCATCCACCAAGTATAATCCAGTATTGCATATCTCTAGAGAATTCAGAGGATATGTGTAAACTACCAATCCGCATTGGAGCAGCGTGGTAGGTCTTAGCTCCAATCCTTCTCTATAGAAACCCATTTCTAGCCTCTAATGATTACTTAATTGCAAGTAATGTATAAAATTTCAGGTCATCGGTAACACGTCAACAGTGAGGGAGTTATGCTTTACAGCGAGAAAGTTCGACTCCAAAGAGGCAGCCGAATTGGGACTAGTTAGCAAAGTGTTCCCGGATAAAGATAGGTAAGTAATTATATATAAAAATTTAAAGAATTATAAAACGATAGGTGATGTATACAATAGACAAAGCAGGAACCGACATAAGCTTGCGGCTCCTGCTTTGCGCTGCGCAAAAGTACGTAAGTCGTTTGTGGGTTTGGGTATAAGATTCTATAATAAAATTCCGCAATCAATTTCAGCACTGCCATTACAGCAGTTTAAAAACACTGTTAAAAAGAGGCTGATACAGAAAGCCTACTATACTCATGAAGATTATTTAGAAGATAAGAATGTGTGGATATAGCTCCCTTTGAACCTGTACAAGACAGTAACGACTTAATGTAAAAAGTATTATGAATTATATTTTTAAAAGAGCAACCGCCGAGTTTCTTGCTGGCTCTTCTCGGTAGGAACAGCTTTCCGAACCAGCAGTAGAGTTAATTCAAAAGCACTTGTTTACAAGTTTATTTAAATAAAGAATATTTTGAATTTGAATTTGAATATACGTCCCTGGGTGATCGAGCCTAGGTCGGTAATTTATTTATTTATTTTTATTTTATTTTATTATTTACTAGCGCCTGCTTCGCACGGGTATAAAATATATAGCCCATGTCACTCAGTGAAAAAAAATCAGTAAAATCGATCCAGTACTTTTAATTTATTACTGCCCGTAACCCGCAAGCGTTAAATTTAGAAAATAACAATTCCTCTCTCCCTATACCAAGAAGATTTCCTGCTATATTAGGAAAATCTAAATTTATATACTATATATTAACTTATTTATTTTTACAATTAATTACAGAATGTCTTTATATACAACATTCACAGCTTCCTTGTCGTTAAACAAACTCTTGAAAGAGCGACATATAGCTGCTAAATTTGAAATGAAATGAAATGAAATGAAAATGAAATGAAATGAAATGAAAAAACATTTATTCTGCAATTAATAATTGACAGAATGGGCACACAACTCAGCATTGCCGCATGTCATTACTAGGACTAATGACACACGGCGCTGGTTTTCAGCTGCTGCCCGAGTATCATAACAGTAATCAGTATCTAAAACAATGTAAATGTAAATAAACTAGACACAACAAAACACATATAGGTAAGTTTAAAAATAAAAAGGAATATTAAATTGAGATAAGAAATAAGAAAGTTAAAACAAAATAATAATAATTAAAACGAAATATAAAATTAAAATAAAATCAGTTGCACTTTCGTGTATAAGGTATTACATTGAATAAAACAAAAAATAAAATAATAATAAAAATAATAAAAGAATAAAATTTGAAAGAATAGCTTTATACAACCGCTTAGGCAGTTTTTTGAAGATCCAGTAAGTGTAATTTGCATTTGATACGAAAATTAGCTACAGTAGTACATTTCCGCAAAGGGGGCGGTAAGTTGTTCCAGCATTTGGTTGCGGCGTAATGAAAGCTACCCTTGAAAGAAGCTATACGGTAGGGATGCCATTTTAAGGTACCGGCGCGTCGGGCATCACTACTTTCATCGTATGCCCATCTAAGTTTGTTATATAGATAAGGCGGAACTTTGGATTTTACAACACCAAATAATAATGTTGCGAAATGTAAATGACGACGATAATCCATTTTAAGCCAGCCTGCGTAGTTAATGTAAGGTGTTACATGAGCTCGTGAGGGAATGCTAAAACAGTAGCGAGCACAAGCGTTCTGAACTTTTTGTATGATTTTTGCGGAACGCGCTAGCAACCTTGGCCCAATAACCACGTCAGCGTAGTTCAGTTTTGATAAAACGAGAGATTCACATAACGTTATACGTAATTTAGTACTAAGCGATTCTCTGATGCGATACAAAATCTTTAGTCTATAGAAACAGTTTCTAGCGATACAGTTAACGTGCTTTTCAAAATTTAGATGTTCATCCATCAGAACACCGAGGTTTCTAACCTCATTTACCCTTTCAATGACCTCACCATTAATATTTATAATAGGGTGATCGTTAATAATCCTGTTGACTTGAAGCTTGCTTCCCAAGGCTATATATTTGGTTTTGCTTGCGTTCAATACAAGAGTATTTGAAAAAAATTTGAAGTGCTATAGGGTGAAGCGCGGCCTCCTCACGGCATTTTAAATCTGTAATATCTCCGAAAATGTTCACTTAAATTACATGCTGTAAACGGTCATATTGATCTATATTAAATCAACTATTTATTTAAGGTACTTAATTGGATAAGGATTAATGCTGTATTGTATAAAAATTGCTTTGAACATAAGGTATATTTTTCGTTAAAAGTAAATGACAAAAAATGCTATAGTGGGTTATCCATAAGACATAGACATATACCATCACGGACTTTTCTGTAGACCTTTTCAAGGTGTACAAATACTTAGTACATCATTTTGATAAATCTCGTAGGGTTCAGCCTGCGTTTGCAATGTAAGCGGAAAAAGATGTAATTATTTACGACATCGCATTAGAAACCTCAAAAATTACAGTATTTCCCTACTCCATATTGAATATTATTATACATATAAACCTTCTTCAATCGCTCTATTTATTAAAAAAAAACAAATCAAAATCTGTTGCGTAGTTTTAAAGATTTATGCATACATAGGGATATATGGACAAACAAAGAATGTGACTTTGTTTTTTAGTATGTAGTGATATTTCACGCATAACATACACACGCAACACACACATACACACCACATGCTTCTCTGGCGTCCTAATTATAATATGTATAATGTTAGCAAACTTAAAATCCGTTATTGGCCGTATGTAAAAACTAAGTTAATACTTTGTAAGTTATTAGATTAAGAGCTGTGAATTTTGTAAAAATAAATAAATAAATTATTTATGTAGCCGTGTGGTATCCGGCTGAGTAGAATAGTACCACCCTCTTTTCTTACCGAGGTGTCGTAAAAGGCGACTAAGGTAAGTCGACGCGCCGTGTGGTATCCGGCTGAGTAGAATAGACCAACCTCATTTCTTACCGAGGTTTCGTAAAAGGCGACTAAGGTAAGATGACCCACCGTGTGGTATCCGGTTTAGTAGAATAGACCACCCTCTTTCTTACCGAGGTGTCGTGAAATACGACAGAGGTGAGTTGACGTCAGGCAGGCGGCCGGTCGTAACAACGCAGCCAAATCATGTTACAGCATGTTTATAACATGTTGTGCCGACCCCACTTAGAGTGGGATAAGGGCAGGAAGATGATGAAATAAATAAATTATTTATGTAAACCATGTATTTTTTACCAACACAATCTCAACATTTGTTTCGCCCCGTAACTGAAGCATCGTCAGGAGATAGACTCCACGACAAAATCGCAAAGCTTTGAGATTGTGGTGGTGAATGTGTGCAGTGCCTGTGTACTGTTGTGTTATCGGTGTCGGGTAGTGCATGGGTTTTTACAAATTCTGCATATATGAAATATGAGAACGAATAGTACACTCTACATTTAGCATTACATATCTTTTATCGCGGATTATAGCAAAATAATATTCTCATTAGTTTTATATTTAATTTTGAAAAGAGTGACCGCCGAGTTTCTTGCTGGTTCTTCTCGGTAAAAGCGTCTATCCGAACCAGTCGTAGGTTTATTGTAATTTGACGATACTAGTGCTTGTAAAAGCACTTATCACAATTTCAATAAATAATTATCATCATCTTCCTGCCCTTATCCCACTCTAAGTGAGGTCGGCACAACATGTTCTAAACATGTTGTCACATGATTTGGCTGCGTTTTTACGACCGGCCGCCTGCCTGACGTCAACTTACCTCAGTCGTATTTTACGACACCTCGGTAAGAAAGAGGGTGGTCTATTTTACTAAACCGGATACCACACGGTGGGTCAACTTACCTTAGTCGCCTTTTACGACACCTCGGTAAGAAAGGAGGTTGGTCTATTCTACTCAGCCGGATACCACACGGCGGGTCGACTTACCTTAGTCGCCTTTTACGACACCTCGGTAAGAAATGAACTATTCTACTCAGCCGGATACCACACGGCGGGTCGACTTACCTTAGTCGCCTTTTACGACACCTCGGTAAGAAAGAGGGTGGTCTATTTTACTAAACCGGATACCACACGGTGGGTCAACTTACCTTAGTCGCCTTTTACGACACCTCGGTAAGAAATGAGGTTGGTCTATTCTACTCAGCCGGATACCACACGGCGGGTCGACTTACCTTAGTCGCCTTTTACGACACCTCGGTAAGAAAGGAGGTTGGTCTATTCTACTCAGCCGGATACCACACGGCGTGTCGACTTACCTTAGTCGCCTTTTACGACACCTCGGTAAGAAATGAGGGTGTTACTATTCTATTCAGCCGGATACCACACGGCGTAATTTCAATAAATTATTATATGAATTTGAATTTGGATATTCCCTGAAAATGCGCTACAGTTTAAAACAAACTAAATCTTTTTTTCTACAGCGCAATTCAGCACGTTCTAGAATTAGCTCAAAACATCGCCACCAAGAGTCCGGTCGCTGTTCAAATGACGAAGAAGTCTATTGTCTATTCTCAGAGTAGACCGAATAAAGACGGACTAGAGCATATTGTGAGTGTTAACTATTTGTTTTCTAAATATAAGATAGCCCAGCGGTGAAGCCGTGCCACTCTTTCGAGAGGTCACGGGTTCAAACCCCGTACAGGTAACATTGTTTACGACAGGGCTTCTTAAACTTTTTATATAGCGACCCTCTTCAAGGAAATTTTAAACGACCCCCTCCTCCATATAATGAAATATATATTTCATTTTCATATTAACCGTAGATGTAGATGTAATATCGGACTATTTTACAATGTAAATAACAGTTTTGCATTGCCACTTTTTTCAAAAAATAGTTATAATAAAACTACAATAGTATTTTGTATGATTTTTATTTGCATTTATATTTGTACGTAGTGTGTATACTAATTTTAAAATTTTATTTATAATTGTTGTAAACTAACCAATCATAAATTTAATAAAATCTATTTAATTAAATTTAATGAAAAAGGGTAATGAAGGAGCTTAGGAGGAGAAATATCAAATTCAAATTCAAATTCAAAATATTCTTTATTCAAGTGGACTGTTTACAGTACTTTTGAATCGTCAAATGTTTTAAAGAAGCTACCACTGATTCGGAAGTTTGCTCCTACCGAGAAGAATCAGCAAGAAACTCGGCGGCTAATCTTTTAAAAAATTATTACAATTTGATGGTTACAAGATAATCGTTGCAGCTGGATGCGTAGCTGACTGCAGTTAAGATAAGCTATCACTCAAATAATCCTCAATAGTATAGTAAGCTTTATGTAGCAACATCGTTTTGAGATAATTTCTAAACTTGTGTAAAGGCAAGTCCAGATAATGTTGAGGAATTTTGTTATAAAAACGTGTACCGAGACCGACAAATGATTTTCGGACCTTTTGGAGGCGTAATCTAGGCGTCATTAGTTTATGTCTGTTTCTTGTATGTCTGTCATACCTATCACTATTTTTACTATACAAGTGAATATTTTTACGTACAAATAGTATATTACTGTAGATGTATTGTGAAGCTACAGTCATAACGCCAATTTCTTTGAACTTTTCCCTAAGAGAATCACGAGGTTTCATATTATAAATACCACGTATAGCTCTTAATTATCAATAAATCTTTGTTAGAAAAGTTCTTTAAAGGACAGCTGCAGCCATGTAGTTGTTTCAATAATGATTGAAAAGTATCAGATCTTTGCGACGCCTTTTGCTTTCAGTAGTCTCGCGACCCCACTGGGGGTCGCGACCCACAGTTTAAGAAGCCTTGCTTTACGAGGTATATTACTGCCATGATCAACATCTTTTTTTGAATAATTTTATTAAAGGCCTGGAATCTAGTCTTTTTGAATATGAGCGATTTAGTATTGCCAGCTTACTTAGGTTATAATTTAATTTCAATAAGTGTTAGCAGATCGCTGTGATAGACCAGCGGTGAAACCGTGCGACTCTTTCGAGAGGTCATGGGTTAGAACCCCGTGCAGGCACCAATGAGTTTTTCCATTAAAACTTGCGTCTAATTGCAATTTATCACACGTTTTTGAAGGAAAACATTGTGAGGAAATCTGCACATTTTCGAGAAATCTAGAGATATGTGTAACCTACCTAAATTAGAGTTAAGACCTACCACGCTGCTCCGATGCGGATTGGTAGGTTACACTTATCCACAGAATTCTCTAGAGATATGCAGGTTTCCTCACGATGTTTTCCTTCACCGAAAAGCGTGTGATAAATTGCAATTATCAATTAGACAAACCACGCTCCAATGCGAATTGGTAGGTTACACATATCCACAATTATATTTGGATTTTGGTCGAAAGACAATTCTAAAAGTAAATATTATTTATTCCAGAAACTCATAAATCAAATGATGCTGCAAAGTGAAGATTTGAAAAAATCAGCAATGGCGGTCGCTACGAAAACGGAAACGGAATTTGATAATCTGTAAAAAAAAATATTTATAGTATACATCCATAGGTTTAGGTACTTAACTAAAGATAAACATGTCAAACAACAAGTAATTTGTAGAATTAGGTGTTACTTTGCGGAGATCCATAATACAAAAGTAATAATGAAATTATTTTGCTATAATCCGCGGTGAAGTAAAATAGAAAATATATATAATGCTAAATGTAGAGTGGACAATCCGTTTTCATACCTGATACATGCAGGATTCGAAAAATACATGAATCAACCTCAATACACAAGCACTACACACGTTCACTATCACAAACTCAATCGTTTCGCCCCGCAACCGAAGCATCATCAGGAGATAGACTCCACGACCAAAATCGCCAAGCGAAGCAATACCCAAATAAGCTTAGTTATATACTAATCGGTTCAACCCCACCATTTATTTTATTTTGCCTGCGAACAAGTGTAACAAGCTTTAACACTACTTTATCTACTCTCATACTATACATCATCTTCCTGCCCTTATCCCACTCTAAGTGGGGTCGGCACAACATGTTATAAACATGCTGTAACATGATTTGGCTGCGTTTTTACGACCGGCCGCCTGCCTGACGTCAACTTACCTCTGTCGTATTTCACGACACCTCGGTAAGAAAGAGGGTGGTCTATTCTACTAAACCGGATACCACACGGTGGGTCATCTTACCTTAGTCGCCTTTTACGACACCTCGGTAAGAAATGAGGTTGGTCTATTCTACTCAGCCGGATACCACACGGCGGGTCGACTTACCTTAGTCGCCTTTTACGACACCTCGGTAAGAAAAGAGGGTGGTACTATTCTACTCAGCCGGATACCACACGGCTATACTCTCATACTATACGTAAAACAATATTAATAAAAACCAAACATTGTTTTAATATTGAACAAAAAGGTGCCCTAACTTACGTACCCGCAATTTCCAAAAAAAATTTTTGATCTGCCCATAGTTCGATCAAACTATGTAAAAAACACATTTTGTTAAAACAAAATGTGTTTTTTACAAAATAATTTTTCGTTTTTGTTCTACTCTTATTTGTCTTAGTTTATATGTGAAAACTTTACTGGTATGTGCGTTAGTTTAAGTTATATCAATGTTATTAGCATAAGTATACTGTTTGTTTTCCAAATAATGAAAATAAAAATAAAAAATTTAATGTCAAATGTTAGCGCCAAAGCGCAAACATCGATTGCGCATGCGTGTTGCGTCGCCGCGGACTCGTTCATTGAAACCTTTTGTTTTAAGGTAGAGGTTCAACCTCCTCGGTCCAGCTGGAGGTTGTATAGGTGTATCGTTATGATTAAAAAGTTATATTATGATACAGATGTCCATACAAGACCTGTATTGTAATAAAACTTTATAATTTTTTATTTTTGGCCTGTACGTAATGTTTGTCATTATAATTTTGGTTTCAGTTTTATAATCTTCGTATTATAGTATCAGAGTAGATAAAAGAAATATCTTTATATTTAAATGAGTTAATCTTGTATATATATATATTTTCTGAATCTCGGAAACGGCTCCAACGATTTTCCCGAAATTCAGCATGTAGGAAGTTTTGGGAGAGAAAAATTGATCTAGCTAGGTTTTATGTAAAAAAAATATTGTTTTATCCCTGTTTTTGGGCATTAAAAAACACTTACATTTATATTGAATTGAATTTTCGCCATTAACTGTCAACTCGACGTAGCTTATTCGGGTGACGGACAGACTTGAGAAATGTGAATGCCAAGGATCGATCCCCAACTAAATAATTGTTTTTTTTTAAGTTTTTTTTTTGTAAAAACTTACCGAGCGAGCTCGGTCACCCAGATATTTTTATTAATGAAATTATTTTGACATGTGCAGTTTCGTTTCAATTTATTTATTTGTACATCTTGTTATTGCAATTAAATGTTTGGCACGCTTGAGTCATATGGTTTTGTTTACATTTAGTTAAGTACCTAAACCTATGGAGTAAAATTAATTTTTACTAAATAGTGATTTTAAGTATACCATTATTTGCGAAGACAATTATACTAATAAAATTATAGATATGGTGGCAAAGTCTAAAAAATGATGTTCCTTAACGTAATTATACAATACTAGCAATCGCCAGCGGCTCCGCCCGCGTGTAAAGATTAACCCTCCGTTGGGCACATGGGTCCAGCCAGACCTTTTTCGATTTTAATTGCAATTTAAATACACTTCCGGTCGAACTAGCCACTTGCAATTTCGTGACTTTTCCTAAAAAGGAATCAGGCGTAATTTCTGGCAAGAATTATGAGGATTCCTCTCGTGAGAGGATAACTGCAATGAAATCTTGGGATACATATCACATCCTTACCTCATGTGGTCTGGCCAGACCCCTATGTAATTTATATGGAAATGTCATTTTAATTCGCTTCTTTTTGCTTCTATTGATTAATATTCAATTGAAGAACTATCAACCGCACTAAAATATTACTGTTGATGAACAGCTATTTCCATATCGTGGCAAAAATAAATTCTGTCAGTATATTCCATCGAAGAAAGGAAAGTTTGGAATCAAAGTTTTGTGGGCTTGCGATTCGAAAACAAAATATACATTGCAAGGGTAATTATATACAGACCGTAAGAGGAAATGCGCGAATTCAAGCTAAGTAAAAATGTATTGCTGTCTTGCTTTGAGCTCTTGAATCGATACAGCAATAGCGGCCGAACAGCTGTTGCTGATAAATTCTTCACCACGTTGGAAAAAGCTAAGCGACTTACTGATAAATGTATTGATTTCGTTGGTACTATTAGGTCGAACAAGAGATTTATTCCTAACAAAATGAGAAAGAGTTCCTCTCGTTCTGTTCTTTCGTCACATTTTAGATTTCATGAGGACTTGGCATCTTTCTACTTGCAGCCACGTGCCCAAAAGAATAGAGTTGCGAACTTACTTTCCACAGTACACTAAAATAGAAATTATGAGGGCGAGGGGATGAAACCAGAGGAAATCTCTTTCTAGCGAATAAGGCCGGCGTCGATTGCATGGATCAAGATGGTTACGCATTTTACATGAAAACGTTGAACGAAGCGATGGACTTTTGACCTTTTCTACGATATATTATTATGCATTTGTAAAGTCAATGGAAAAGTAAGTCGATGGGTTTAACAAATTAGACGTGAGACTAATTTTTTATCAACGGATACGAACGGGATTTCGATAAAAAACCCTAGTTCTTCCGAATACCGAAAGTCGAATGAGTCCTCAAGCTGTTCTTCACTAGTTCGGCGGTTGAATCGTTTTTTGGCAAACCAATAACCATAAGTAAACAAGAACAACTGAAATTATACCTGCTATTGGTTCCTAATTGACTTTCAGTTTGTCTCTTCTTTCATTTCAACTGCGCCAACATTTCATGCGTTTTTATAAAATATTATGCATTTCCGTTTCATTGTTTCATTTCAAGGCACACTCATTAGCAAAGGAAAGTGGCCCCTAATAACTAATACATTAGAGGAATAATAATCTCTAATACATTAGAGAAGAAAGGAACTTGTTAACCTTGTTAACAGATAGAACTGAAGAACTGACATGATACGCCCTTCAAAACTAGTTTCTTTTGCGCAAAATGTATAAATCTAGTTAACCAGCAACATTCAGAGTTGATTTTCCACCACCGTGTGGAATCCGGGTGAGTAGAATAGACCACCCTCTTTTCTTACCGAGATTTCGTAAAAGGCGACTAAGGTATGTTGACCTGCCTTGTAGTGCCTGCCGAGTAGAATAGACCACCTCTTTTACCTAGGTGTCGCAAAAGGCGACTAAGGTAAGTTGACGTCAGGCAGGCGGCCTGTCTTAAAATACCCTAGCTAAATCATGTGACAACATGTTAATAACATGTTGTGCCGACCCCAATTAGAGTGAAATAAGGATAGGATAATGATGATTCAAAAGTTGATTTTCCAATAATCTTAATTGGACATACAATTTAAAATATATAAAAGCCTCTGAGATCCAGAATTAATCCCGAAAATATATACCTGCGTGGATATAAATACGATGCGTTTCTAATAACCAAATATTTCCATATGATTACTTAAAAGTACACAAAGGTCTGGCCAGACCCTATGAGGCACGAATGTGACAATCCGAACATGTGCCCAACGGAGGGTTAAAGCCGTAATATAGTATTTTGATAACCATAAATATGGTTAAAGTGGGTTAACCTTAAAAGCTAGATATATGCTGTCGCGGACTTTTATTTAGAACTTATAGACGGGAACAATTGCGTAATACATGATTTTTGAATAACTATCACCGTTTACTCAGCGCACGCAAGGAAAGCTTTAAATTTTGCCTTTTTCGTACTATTTTTTATTGCAGCTCCTCTCCTATACATCTTATCTAAGCGTAATTTTATATAGCCTATAGCCTTTCTCGATAAATGGACTATTTTACACTGAAAGAATTTTTCAAACCGGTTCAGTAGTGTCTGAGATTAGCGCGTTCAAACAAACAAACTTTCAGCTTTATATATTAGTATAGATTTTTCCGTTTATAAAATACTAGGAGTCCCGCCCCAGCTTCGCACGGGTATAAAGCATATAGCCTATGTCACTCAGTGATAATCACAGTATTTCGCTACTCCATATTGAATTTTATTATACATATAAACCTTCCTCTTCAATCACTCTATATACTTAAAAAAAACCGCATCAAAATCTTTTGCGTAGTTTTAAAGATTTAAGCAAACATAGAGATATAAGGACAGACAGAGAAAGTGACTTTGTTTTATACTATGTAGTAACGTTTATAGCTACTACTATTTTGATAATTGTCATATTTTTACCATACTTATCCAAAGACTAAATTACGTTTAGCTGTCATTTATGTTTTGTTTTTCCATGTCATAGTCGTTTTTGCTATACCACGTTTTATAGTGACTTGACGGGAAAAAATAAATGCGGTCGAACGGGATAAAAAGTATCCTATGTCCGTCTCCTGGTTCTAAGCAACCTCTCCACCAATTTTCAGCCGAACTGGTTCATCCGTTCTTCAGTTATAAATAGTGTAACTAAGACCAACTTTCTTTTATATATATAGATGTCACGCTAAAATAAGTTATTTTATCCTTACGCTCCGGTCTTTAAATTGTCGCATTGCACAACAGGGGTATCCTTAAAATTATCTATAATTTTTAAAAAAATAGTTAAATTTTAAAGTAAAAATAGTTTAATTTTAAAGTTAAATTTTAAATAGTTTAATTTTTAGTACAGTCCTATCAATCAATGATAACAAATAAAGATTGTTTCTATTCTTTTCTATCAACAATATAAGTCTATTGTTGGCAAAGGCCTCCCCACTTCCCACGGCTGGGAAAGGATTAAAGATTAACTGCTCAAAAACAGATTTCTCGTTTTCATATATCCCAGACATTAAATATATGCAGATTTTAAAGAAGCTTTCTTCAAATTAAGCTCAAGTATCGTAAATTAAAACACAAATAAAAAAAATTATAAATTCTTGCCCGGGATTTGAACCCACGAAATATCAGCACCAAGGGTCAAGAGCTTTAATCTTTTGCACTTAACAACCTTGAATAAATCTTTAAATTATTTTTTTTAAATACGTGTATTGTTAAAAAAATGAAAATGGCCACATATGAGAACAAAGAAAAAATCATGTTTGTTAAATTATTTTAATAATGTATAATTTTTACAAATATTACATCGTTGACTTATTGTGTACTGTAAAAAAAATATTTATAGTTTAAAATGTATTTACAATACGTAAGTTAATAAAAGATTTACTATAATTTTTTTTTTAATGTAATCTCCTTAAATAATAATTGATTTACTTCAAAACACCTAAGCTTCCTCTTAACTTAGAAAAAAAATTTATTAATCACAGACAAAGGATGTCGTTGTGTTAGAAGCAATAATGGCGGCGCATATATTCGAAATGTGAATATACTGCTGACGTCACAGATCGCAACTACGTCATACAACTATTATCCAGGAAAATCAGGTAACCTACTTTTAGCCGTTCACGAATGACCTGCCCAAATATAGAACAGCTATAAATGGAACTAGGGTTTGCAAGTGCAACCACCTCGCAACCCGGCCGCACTGCAATGAATTGACCCAGTTATTTTTCAATGGAGCTCTGCATGAACGGGGAATACAGCCCATTCGGACTCCATTCAGTAAGAAGCGAAGTTGCGAGGTCGACGTGACCTAGATCGGTGTATCGCTCTCTACCGGCGCGAAATATTTCATTTCTGCTGTACGTTCGCGTTTCTACCGCGATTTCGATAGAAGAACACTTATTTTAAAGAATTTGCGAGTCGATTTTATAATTGGAGAACAATACACTAAGTATGTACTAAGAAAGGTTTAGTTATGTCAAAAAATTTGAACTAGCCGCTTAAAATTATTTGTTATCTGCGCATCGACGTCATTGGGTTAAATTTAGAATCCGTACTTGTGATTGGTTAATATTAGAGCTGTGCTGTAGCGAGCCAATAGTAAAGAGTTACTTGCAGTCGCCGGTCGACCTCTGCGCCACCTGTCGCTCCTTCGCGCCGCGTTCATTGAAAACCCGCCCGGACTATTTTATTGACGCACGCGCACTGAGGCCCAACAAAGGGCCGAATTCAGAACGGTTTGCAAGTGTGTCTGATGTATTTATGTTATAAAAATGGTGAAATCTGTGAAGTGGCGAGTAGTAATTAGGATATTCGACGTGTCGAATCATGACCGAGGAATCTGAACAGTAAGTGTTTGGAACACTATATTCATATACCTGTTTCGCCCTACACTAGGTAGGGCTTTCTTTACCCCGGCCATTTTCCGAGCTAAGAATATACATAGAGGGATATTATCTATTATTATATATATAAGCTTAAATATATAAACTTAATTAAGAATATATGGGCTTAAATAAGATTCAAAAATTGTTTCTAAATAAGAAAATGTATGCCGAGCTTAATACAAAACCGCCGCCCTTGGGTCACCCTGTAATCAATGACTCGACGTTCATTCACAATAAAGTACATATCTCGCATCAGGGTCGTTTAGAGCTGGATCGTGCGGTGCTGTTTTGTTGAATGAATTACATTCTGTTACAAATCTAAACCGCATTTTACGTGCTGTTGCGAAAAGTTTTCATTCATTACATTTACACTTGACAATTTGAAAATAGAATATGTTTTGAATTTTATATTTGCTGTTGAATTTATTCCTTTTTTATAAATCAAATTCTTATTTTAAATTATTTATAATTTTATTTTAATAAGATATTAAATAAAATAAATCAAATTCTACTCTCTATTGCCACATGCAATTTGATTTTGCAAGCTATTTTATACTATAATTTTATTTGGAATAAAGCATTGCCAAGTTCATTTTCTATAACTTGGCATAAAAAATCAGCTAAAACTGGTAATCCCGATTTTATAAATCATCATTCATAAATCAATTGTTATTGATTTTTGGTAATGAATATTATAAGTTACACTTTAAGTTAATATACTATGCTGTAATTAATTAATATTAAGGAATTTGATATTTTCAGTTGTAATAAAAAATTGCTTTATTATAAAGCATTAACTATTACAATATAATAATGCTGAACAGTTTATTTTATTTATTCATTTATGTATTTTTCTTTTTATACAAATATTTAGAAAAGTACAGTTTTACAGTTTTTAAAAAGTATAAACATTTTTTTAAACACTTAAACTATTTGACTACAAAACATAATAAGATAAGATAAAAATTAGCATTTATGCAAAAAGCATTGTTAAAAATAGGAAAATAATTTTGATTAAAATTATTTTCCTATTTTTAAATTTCATAGGTAGGTTATATTCTACTTTCTTCTACTTACATACTACATTGTTCCATATTAAAGTAGTAAGTCTCATATAAATCTGTGTCTATAAATTTCTCATAGAAATCTATTAGGCAAATACAGTGATGTGTGACTTCGCACATCCCATTCTACAGATGAAAGATTTCAGCAAATAAACAATGATGTCTAGTATGAGTATAATTACAGCTCTGCTGGTCGCAAATTCAATACTGACTGTGAATATTTTCTATAAAAATTTTGGTGATTCTTCGAGTCTGGGTGTATATGTATTTAAAATTATATATGTATATATTTACCAGTATCTGTCATGTATAACACAAGTATTTAGTTACTTTGGAAATGGACAGTGGTGTGTGTGGTGCTGCTTTTGCTCGCGTGGAACCAAAATTACTTAAAATCAAAATGTATATGTAATGTAATTTGTATTAAAATATCATCATCTTCCTGCCCTTATCCCACTCTAAGTGGGGTCGGCACAACATGCTATAAACATGTTGTCACATGATTCGGCTACGTATTTTACGACCGGCCGCCTGCCTGACGTCAACTTACCTCTGTCGTATTTTACGACACCTCGGTAAGAAAGAGGGTGGTCTATTCTACTTAACCGGATACCACATGGTGAGTCAACTTACCTTAGTCGCCTTTTACGACACCTCGGTAAGACATGAGGGTGGTCTATTCTACTCAGCCGGATACCACACGGCGGGTCGACTTACCTTAGTCGCCTTTTACGACACCTCGGCAAGAAAAGAGGGTGGCACTATTCTATTCAGCCGGATACCACATGGCTAATTTGTATTAAAATATAAGATTTAAAAATTCTTTATGTACTTAGTAAATAGCAGCCTGTTACTATCCCACTGGGAGAATAGGCCTCATCTCTCCGTTTTTGTAGAGAAGGTTTGGAGCTAAGACCTACCACGCTGCTCCAATGTGGATCGGTAGATTACACATATTTCCATAATTCTTGCTTGGGTTTGAACCCGTGACCTCCTCGAAAGAGTCGCACGGTGTTACTACTGGGCTACCACAGCTTATAGAACACGTATTAAGGAGGGATGAAAATCATGTGACCAAACTAGTAAATTATACAATTAGGGGTTATTTTGCGGAGATTCATAATACTGAATAATAAGTAAATTATTTTGCTATAAAAATCTATATCTATCTATCTAAATTTTCTATTTTTATCGCGGATTATAGACAAATAATTCTATTAGCCGTGTGGTATCCGGCTGAATAGAATATTACCACCCTCATTTCTTACCGAGGCGTCGTAAAAACCGACTAAGGTAAGTCGATCTGCCGTGCGGCCTGCGCCTTGGCTGGGTCCCTTCCGTGGGATCTAGAGGCCAAGGTGCTTGCTCAGGCCTACCGCCGCAGAGTTGAAACCCGTTCATCGGGGGCAAACTCTGCGGCGGTAGATGTGGATTGGCGGAGAGCAGCTCAGGTAGAGCTCCTCCGCCAATGGAGGCGGCGGTTGGAATCGCCCAGTGCGGGATTCTGGACGATTTCAGCCATCCAGCCTATTCTCCAGGGCTGGGTCGCCAGGAGGCATGGGGTCCTCACCTACCGCCTGACTCAGATCCTTTCCGGACATGGCTGTTTCGGGAGGTATCTGTAGAGGGTGGCCCGGCGCGAAGCGACCGGTGAGTGCCACGAGTGTGGCGCCGAGTTTGATACGGCGCTGCACACGCTCGCAGACTGCCCAGCTTGGGTGGTTCAGCGAGCGGAACTTGTGGCACAGGTGGGGCACGATCTCTCCCTGCCCACCGTGGTTCGTGCCATGGTGGACAGGGAGGAATCGTGGGCAGCGATGGCCTCCTTCTGCGAGGACGTTATGTCGCGGAAGGAGGCGGCGGAGCGGATCCGGGAAGTCGAGTCCTTGGATCCAATCCGTCGCAGGCGAGTGGGGCGCAGGCGACTCGCCGAAGTCCGTCGCATGCCGCCCTAACGGGGACCTGCGAGTGGTCCGAACGGGTTCATCGGACGCTCGCTTAAGTTAGTTCCCTGTGGCGGTCGATGCATCTGGTACTTCCGATGCATCGTCTAGCGGAGTAAGGGCCTAGTCTAGAGAGGCCCCGACCCAGAGGTGGCGCACTCTGAGGTTCAGAGTTGCTGCTGGCGGGGATGGGGGTAATGTGTACAACGGTACCCTGTCCCCGCCACCAGCAGCGTGGAGGAGCACTGTCAGGTTTTTAGTCGGTGAGAGTCCGACATACCCGCCGCTCGTCCCCGTCGAGCGGTGACGACCCATAATGGGTTTTCCTGACATAAAAAAAAAAAAAAAAAGTCGATCTGCCGTGTGGTATCCGGCTGTGTAGAATAGACCAACCTCATTTCTTACCGAGGTGTCGTAAAAGGCGACTAAGATAAGTTGACCCACCGTGTGGTGTCCGGTTTAGTAGAATAGACCACCCTCTTTCTTACCGAGGTGTCGTAAAATACGACTATGGTAATTTGATGTCAGGCAGGCGGCCGGTCGTAAAAACGCAGCCAAATCATGTGAGAACATGTTGTGCTGACTCTACTTAGAGTAGAATAAGGGCAAGAGGATGATGATAATTGATGATGATAACAAATAATTTTATTATAACTTTTGGGCAAACTAGTGTTAAATATGATAGATTGAGACAAGAGGAGTAAAAAGAGATGGTTGGATTGTGTAAGTATGACATGAATTTAAGAGTAGCGCCAGAGTTGAATGATAGGAGAAGAATGGAAGAGAAAAACATGTTGTGCCGACCCCACTTAGAGTGGGATAAGGGCAGGAGGATGATGATACATTATATATACACTCAGACTCGAAGAAGTAACAAAAATGTAGGCCCTCGGTAATCGAACCGGCGACCCCGCTAAAGGCAGGCTTAGTGCCATCTGCGCGAACGGGCATTTAAAAGTCAATAGTCCTTTCATTTTATTGGTTTCAAATAATTCATTTCCACAATGACGTTGCCGGTGGAAAAAATGGTTAGTAACGCAAAATAGCAAAGGTGTTGACGTCTGGGTTTCGTCAAATGCAAATTCCGCTCGCATTTCGATCATGATTTTAACGTGAGCACACGTGGATTGTAGTATGTTAAATATTTAAGTGAGTTCTTGTATGTATCTTGTATGTATAATAATAATAAATAAACAAATAAATGTATGGGACACTTACACGGTCGTCCGTCCCCAAAGTAAGTAACTTAATACTTGTGTTATGATAAACAGACAACTGGTGGTTAAATACAAATATACACCCAGACTCGAAGACCAACAAATTCATTTATAGAAATTGTTAGCCCTCGGCAGGAAACGAACCCGCGACCCACTGCGCCAACGGGCCAGCCAATATGTATATATGTATATATTTTCGGAATCTCGAAAGCAGCTCCAACGATTTTCCTGAAATTCAGCATGTAAAGAGTTTTGGGGAACAAAAATCGAAATAGCTAGGTTTTATTTAAAAAAAAAATTATCCCTGTTTTTGGACATATTAAATTATTAACATTTAAATAAAATATCATCCTGTCCTTATCCCACTCTAAGTGGGGTCGGCACAACATGTTTTTCTCTTCCATTCTGTCCTATCTTTCGTCAACTCTGGCGCCACTCCTTTTATCCTTTTATAGCCTACTATACTCTTGAAGATTATTTAGAAGATAAGAATGTGTGGATATAGCTCTCTTTGAACCTGTACAAGACAGTAACGACTGAATGTAAATAGTATTTAAAAGAATTATATGTTTAAAAGAGCAACCGCCGAGTTTCTTGCTGGCTCTTCTCGGTAGGAACAGCTTTCCGAACCAGCAGTAGAGTTGACGATTCAAAAGCACTTGTTTACAAGTTTATTTGAATAAAGAATAATTTGAATTTGAATATATGCATATCATACTTCACACAGTCCAACCATCTCTTTTTAGGCCTCCCTCTAGACACATATCCATCCACATTCAAATTTAACACACGTTTGGGCACATGATTTTCATCCCTCCTCATTACATGTCCATACCAAATCAAAACATTTAAATAAAATATTAACTGAAACACTATTTTTGCCATAAATTGTCAAGTCAGCGTAGCTTATTCGGGGAGCTCCGGTTTTTTTATTGCATTTTTATAATCTTTTAAAAGACATTTAAAAGACTCTGTAACTCAGGTACTTTAGTTTAAATATTAAAGATTTCCTGCGCTTTTCATGTGTGACATTTGATTATTGTAATTTGTATGAATGAATGAACATACGTCATTTACATAATGCTTATAAATTTGCATTGAATACATTATTATTATAAACCTGAAAGTTTAGCGTATTTTCGTTGAATTTCAATGTAGATTGTTAGCCGTGTGGTATCCGGCTAAGTAGAATAGACCGCCTTTATCTCATACCGAGATGTCTTACAAGGCGACTAAGGTACGTTGAGCCGCCGTATATTATTCAGCTGAGTAGCATAGACCACCCTCGTCTCAACCGAGGTCTCGTAAAAGGTAAGTAAACCCCTCCGTATGTTACCTTACAAAAATCTGTTTTGATCGCAATCATGTCAATAGAAAGCTGTGGTAGCCCAGCGGTAATACCGTGCGACTCTTTCGAAGAGGTAACGGGTTCAAACCCGGGCAGACACCAATGTGTTTTTCTGTTAAATATATGTGTCTAATTGATAATTGCAATTTATCACACGCTTTTCGGTGAAGGAAAACATCGTGAGGAAACCTGCTTATCTCTAGAGAATTCTGAGATAAGTGAAACCTACCAATCCGCATTGGGGCAGCGTGGTAGGTCTTAGCTCCAATCCTCTCCAAAAACGGAGAGAAGAGGCCTATTTTCAGCAGTGGGATAGTAACAGGCCGCTACTTACTTACTACTTATATCAATAGACTTGCATCAAAGTTGGTAGGCAATGGAAGTGTTATATATTGTATGAGGATTATTTGGAAGATAAGAATGTGTGGATATAGCTCTCTTTGAACCTGTACAAGACAGTAACGACTTAATGTAAATAATATTAAGAATTATATTTTTTTTAAAAAGACAACCGCCGAGTTTCTTGCTGGCTCTTCTCGGTAGGAACAGCTTTCCGAACCAGCAGTAGAGTTGACGATTCAAAAGCACTTGTTTACAAGTTTATTTGAATAAAGAATATTTTGAATTTGAATTTGAATATACACTTCCGATTAAAACTGCTTGGTGCTCCTATGCTAATAGAAGATTCGATGTCAGCATATGTAAGGAACTGATATCATTCCTTCTGCGCAACGGGCCCCAAAACCTCATCGATCACGATCATAATAGCTTATTCTGGTTACACAGATTGCCTTAATATCGCGTATTCAATTGAAAAAAAAAGTAAATTTTGAGATAATCTATCACACAAACATATAGCTTTTAGGGGATTTTATTTTATGATAAGTATATATCTTTAGTATTTAAATGAGTTAATATTGTATGTGTGTGTGTGTGTGTGTGTGTGTGTGTGTGTGTGTGTGTGTATATATATATATATATATATATATATATATATAGAGAGAGAGAGAGAGAGAGCCTTGCTCGGTCATTTTTAAAATAATGTAAAAAAAATTGAAATGAAAAATTAAAAAATAATAGGCAGGTTGGGGCTCGATCCTAGGTATTTTCACCTCTCTAGACCGCCCGTTGCCCAAATGAACCACCATGATTTTACGTTTGACAGCGAAAAATTGTGATCGTATTCAACGTAAATTTCAAAAAAAAATTAGAGCCGGAAAACAAGGATAAAACGATTTTTTTTAAATAAAACTTATCTATATCGATTTGATAGATATATTTTTTCGGAAACTCGGAAACGGCTTCAACGATTTTCCTGAAATTCAGCATGTAGGGGTTTTTGAAGGAGAAAATCGATCTAGTTTTTTATGTAAAAAAAAAATCGTTTTATCCCGTATTTTTATCGTTTTGGGGGAGAAAAATTAATCTAGCTAGGTTTTATTTAAAAAAAAATTCGTTTAATCCTTGTTTTTGGGCATTAGAAAATACTAAAATTTTTGAATTTTTGCCATTAACTCTCAAGTCAGCGTAGCTTATTCGGGGAACGGGTAGTCGCGAGTAATGAATATAACTAGGATCGAGCCCCACCTACCTTATTATTTTTTTTTGAAGTTTTATATCTTATTTTTGAAAAAAATTACCGGTCACCCAGATATTATAGGTATTAAGTCTGTAGCCATTAGTTAATACTTACCTATTAATTCACCGTATTTTTCCCATCACTATTGAAAGAAGGTAATCGGATATTTGACAACACAATACATCACTAGCTTTTATCACCTTTGTTACCATAGACAATATACTTTTATAACTGACGTCAACCTATTAAATAATTCTTGAAAGGATGTATTGTTTGTTATAACAATGGTGGTCACATCTTGGTGTTAAAATAAACACCTACTTGTCGCCGTGACATCCAAACCGCCCACAATATATCTTGTTTTCGAGGTTGACATGTTTGTCAGGACATGTTACCTATAATGTGATATAATTGTTAAGTAGAGTGGAAAATGTAACGATGTATATTGTTGAGGCAAGAATTTATAATTTACTAGGAATTAGAACACGTGTTCATGTCAGTCAGATTATTTTTGATTTATCATCCTCCTGCCCTTATCCCACTCTAAGTGGGGTCGGCACATGTTATAAACATGCTGTCACATGATTTGGCTGCGTTTTTACGACCGGCCGCCTGCCTGATATCAACTTACCTCAGTTCTATTTTACAACACCTCGATAACAAAGAGGGTGGTCTATTCTACTAAACCGGATACCACACGGTGGGTCAACTTACCTTAGTCGCCTTTTACGACACCTCGGTAAGAAATGAGGTTGACCTAATATACTCAGCCGAATACCACACGGCGGGTCGACTTACCTTAGTCGCCTTTTACGACACCTAGGTAAGAAATGAGGTTAGTCTATTCTACTAAGACGGATACCACACGGCGTATTATTTTTATAAGAATAAGAAAAACTTTATTTATTTTTGATTTATCTATATCTTTAATATTTAAATGAGTTAATCTTGTATGTATATATATATTTTGGGAATCTCGGAAAAGGCTCCAAAGGTTTTCCTGTAATTCAGCATGTAGGGGTTTTTGAAGGAGAAAAATCGATCTAGCTTTTTATGTATATAACTAGCGGCCTGCCCCTGCTTCGCACAGGTATAAAATATATATCCCATGTCAGTCAGTGTAAAAAAAATGATTAAAATCGATCCAGTTGTTTTGATTTATTTATTACTGCCCGTGGCCGTAGCGTTAAATTTGGTGAAAAACAATTTCCTTTCCCTATACCAAGAAGATTTCCTGCTATCTTTGGAATATCTAAATTCATATAGTACATTATTACTTATTTACTTTTATATTTTACCTTTGTATTTTATTTTTACAATTAATTACAGAATGTCTTTAAACAAACTCTTGAAAGAGCGACATCGCTGCTAAAGTCGAAGTGTTATAGGGCGAAGCGCGGCCTCCTCACGGCATTTTAAATCTGTAATATCTCCGAAAATGTTCACTTAAATTACATGCTGTAAACGGCTATATTGATCTATATTAAATCAACAATTTATTTAAGGTACTCAATTGGATAAGGATTAATGCTGTATTGTTAAAGAATCGCTTCAAAAATAAGGCATTATTTTTCGTAAAAAGTGAACGACAAAAAATGCTTTAGTGGGTTATCCATAAAAATTAGACATATACCATCGCGGACTTTTCTGTAGACCTTTTCAAGATGTACCAATACTTAGTACATTATTTTGATAAATCTCGTAGGGTTTACAGTTTAATTATTTACAGAAACCTCAAAAATTACAGTATTTCTCTACTCCGTATTGAATGTTATTATACGTACAAACCTTCCTCTGGAATCACTCTATCTATTAAAAAAACCGCATCAAAATCTGTTGCATAATTTTAAAGTTTTATGCATACATAGGGAAATATGGACTTTGTTTTATAATATGTAGTGATTGTTATTTTCCTCGCTAGAGAGCTCCGATCATAAATGCGTCCGATCGCTGCTAAATTCAAATGGTTAAAGGGCGAACCACGTTTTTTTTTTCGAATTTGACTAATGCTGTTAGCCCTACTGGCTTTGACAGCGTCACCGATAAGACGGGCGAGCGCGGAAGCATCGCCGAGAGGCGAACCGCGACCTCCGACGCGCTATTTATAGGCTCGCGGCGCGGCCCCTGCATTTTAAATCTGTAATATCTTCGAAACTGTTTATTTAAATGACATGCTGTAAAGGGTCATATTGATCAATATTAAATAAACAATATATTTAGGGTTCTTAATTGGATAAGGATTAATGCTGTATTGTATAAAAATTGCTTTGAACATAAGGCATCATTTTTCGTAAAAAGTAAATGACAAAAACTGCTATTGTGGGTTATCCATAAGAGATATACATATACTATCGCGGACTTTTCTGTAGACCTTTTCATGGTATACAAATACTTAGTACATCATTTTGATAAATCTCGTAGGGTTTAGACGGGTTGGTCGACGGGTTGGCCGACGGGTTGGCCGACGGGTTGACCGACGGGTTGGTCGACGGGTTGGCCGACGGGTTGGTCGACGGATTGGCCGACGGGTTGGTCGACGGGTTGGCCGACGGGTTGGTCGACGGGTTGGTCGACGGGTTGGTCGACGGGTTGGCCGACGGGTTGGTCGACGGGTTGGTCGACGGGTTGGTCGACTGGTTGGTCGACGGGTTGGCCGACGGGTTGGCCGACGGGTTGGCCGACGGGATGGCCGACGGGTTGGTCGACGGGTTGGTCGACGGGTTGGTCGACGGGTTGGTCGACGGGTTGGTCTACTGGTTGGTCGACGGGTTGGCCGACGGGTTGGTCGACGGGTTGTTCGACCGGTTGGTCGACCGGTTGGTCGACGGGATGGTCGACGGGCTGGTCGACTGGTTGGTCGACCGTTGGTCGACGGGTTGGTCGACGGGCTGGTCGACGGGTTGGTCGACGGGTTGGTCGATGTATTGGTCGACGGGTTGGTCGATGGGTTGGTCGATTGATTGGTCGATTGGTTGATCGATTGATTGATCGTACTTCGTATTGAATGTTATTATACGTACAAACCTTCCTCTGGAATCACTCTATCTATGAAAAAAAACCGCATCAAAATCGGTTGCGTAGTTTTAAAGTTTTATGCGTACATACGGAAATATGGACTTTGTTTTATAATATGTAGTGATATTTAGACAATGCCTTTTTTTTTCAAGTCACTGATTCAAGTCGATAGGTTCTAAAGATTTTACTTCTAAGAACTAACTCATCATCCTCCTGCCCTGTTCCCACTCTAAGTGGGGATAACGGCGACGGCAACGGCAACGGTATGTTTTAAACATGCCACGTGATTTGGCTAGGTATTTACGACCGGCCGCCTCCCTGACGTCAACTTACCTTAGTCATATTTTACGGCACTTGGGTAAGAAATGAGGGTGGTCTATTCTACTCAGCCGAATAACGATGTATTTCAGTTCTTGTTATGTTACTAACTAACGAAGTACGAACGACGGGTTGGTCGACGGGTTGCTCGACGGGTTGGTCGACGGGTTGCTCGACGGGTTGGCCGACGGGTTGGCCGACGGGTTGGTCGACGGGTTGGCCGACGGGTTGGCCGACGGGTTGGCCGACGGGTTGGCCGACGGGTTGGCCGACGGGTTGGTCGACGGGTTGGTCGACGGGTTGGTCGATGGGTTGGTCGATGGCTTGGTCGACGGGATGGTCGACGGGTTGGTCGACGGGTTGGTCGACGGGTAGGTCGACGGGTTGGTCGATGGGTTCGTCGACCGGTTGGTCGATGGGTTGGTCGACGGGTTGGTCGTTGGGTTGGTCGACCGGTTGGTCGACCGGTTGGTCGACGGGTTGGTCGACGGGTTGGTCGACGGGCTGGTCGACGGGCTGGTCGACGGGCTGGTCGACGGGCTGGTCGACGGGTTGGTCAACGGGCTGGTCGACGGGCTGGTCGACGGGCTGGTCGACGGGCTGGTCGACGGGTTGGTCGACGGGTTGGTTGACGGGTTGGTCGATGGGTTGGTCGATTGATTGGTCGATTGGTTGGTCGATTGGTTGGTCGATTGATTGATCGTACTTCGTATTGAATGTTATTATACGTACAAACTTTCCTCTGGAATCACTCTATCTATGAAAATAAACCGCATCAAAATCGGTTGCGTAGTTTTAAAGTTTTATGCGTACATACGGAAATATGGACTTTGTTTTATAATATGTAGTGATAATAATAATATGTATGTATAATAATATAATGTAATAAAACTTATCTAGATCGATTTGATAGATATATTTTTTCGGAAACTCGGAAACGGCTCCAACGATTTTCCTAAAATTCAGCATGTAGGGGTTTTTGAAGGAGAAAAATCGATCTAGCTTTTTATGTAAAAAAAAATTCGTTTTATCCCTGTTTTTGGACATTAAAAAATATTGAAATGTATATTGATTTGAATATTTGCCATTAACTGTCAAGTCAACGTAGTTTATTCGGGGAACGGGCAGTCTCGAGAAAGTTTAATACCTAGAGAGAAATGTTACCTAGGATTGATCCCAACTACCTAATTTTTTTTTTTTTAAGTTTTTTTTTATTTTTTAAAAATTACCGAACAAGGCTTGGTCAACCAGCTACTATTATATAAAGCTGAAGAGTTTCTTTGTTTGATTGATTGCTAGAAGGCTATTAGCTATATAACATCAAGCTAAGATGAATAGGAGAGGAGCAGCAATAACAAATATTACGAAAACCGCAAAATTTAAAACTTTCCTTGCGTGCGCTAAGTAAACGGTGATAGTTATTCAAAAATCATGTATTACGCAATATTTCCGTCTATAAGTTCTAAATAAAAGTCCGCGACAGCATATGTCTAGCTTTTAAGGTTAACCCACTTTAACCATATTTATGGTTATCAAAATACTAAATTACGGCTTTAATCTTTAGACGCGGGCGGAACCGCTGGCGATTGCTAGCTTGAATGATTGATTTGAATGCTTGATTGAAGCTTTCCTTGCACTGAGTAAACGTTGAAAGTTATTCAAAAATCTCTTATAATTAACTCACGATAACTAATTTTTTAGAATTAGATTAGGGGAGATCCATAATACAAAAGTAATAATAAAATTATTTTGCCTATAATTGCTAAGCTTTGCGATTTTGTTGTGGAGTCTATCTCCTGATGGTGCTTCGTTAGCGGGGCGAAAAGATTGTTGAGTGATAGTGAACGTATGTAGTGCTTGTGTATTGTGGTGGCGGTGGTGGAGGTTTGTGCATGTGTTTTTAAGAATCCTGCATGTATCAGGTATGATAACCGATTGTCCACTTTACATTTAGCATTATATATATTTTCTATTTTACTTCATCGTGGATTATAGCAAAATAATTTTATTATTACTTTTGTAAGTGCTTTTAAATCAACTCTACTGTAATCTGTTGTTGGTTTTAATTGCATAAGAATGTACATAAATAAAATTAAAAAAAATCGGCTGGTTATTCTCGTGTAGGCATTTCCTTTTCGCTCGGCACTAAAAGGGTTAAAAATTAAATTTCTGCAGTCAAAATTTCTATTGTTAGGAAAAGGTATTAAATGGTTTCAAAAACATTATAGTAGTTACTTACCAACGTTTTCACATCCAAAATAACACATAAAATAATTTTTGGACGGCATAATTTCCAATATAGACCTTTAAATAAGCAGTCATGCCTTTTTGGCAGAAAAATTTGAAAATTTATGACAAATACTTATATATATTACAGTGCATCATTTGCGATATCTAGTGAATATTGATATAAAACTAATTTTTGCTGTCCAATGCTTTCTGTGTGATGACGCTCTTGGCGACCTAAAGAGTGCTTCTTAGAGAGTTTCACCTCCCTGACCAACTCTATGAAGGAGGTTGTATTAAAAACATGGTGTAACAATATAATGTATGTCTATACTAATGTATATATTTATTTTTCCGTCAGTGTGCACCTGGTTCGCGTTCGGGCGCAGGTTATGTGCCGAGATGAAGGCACGGGCGGCTGGGTGGCTCTCGGCGGCGGCGGGCTGGCCGAAGTGATGGTGTGCCGGCGTGTACCAGGTGATATTTAATTCTAATCCCAATTCAAAATATTCTTTATTCAAGTAAACTTTTAAACAAGTGCTTTTGAATAATTTATAGAATTAGGCGCTACTTTGTGGAGATCCATAATACAAAGGTAATGAAATTATTTTGATATAATCCGCGATGAAGTGAAATAGAAAATATATATAATGCTAAATGTAGAGTGGACAATCGGTTATCATACCTGATACATGCAGGATTCGTATAAACACATGCACAAACCTCCACACCCACCACAATACATACATACGTTCACTATCACAAACTCAACAATCGTTTCGCCCTGCAACCGAAGCATCATCAGGAGATAGACTCCACGACCAAAATCGCAAAGCAATATAGTGCTTGTGTATCGTGGTGGCGGTGGTGGAGGTTTGTGCATGTGTATTTACGAATCCTGCATGTATCAGGTATGATAACCGATTATCCACTCTACATTTAGCATTATATATATTTTCTATTTCACTTCACCGCGGATTATAGCAAAATAATTTTATTATTACTTTTGTAAGTGCTTTTGAATCAACTCTGCTGTATCGGAAAGTTGATCTTATCGAGAAAAGCCAGCGAGAAAATTGGCAATCTTTTAATTTATTTTCATTCAATTTTACATTATTATACAGCAGTCAAGTTCAAATTCCGAGCAAGCAACATTGAGTTTTTCTGTTAAAACTTATGTGTCTAATTGATAATTGCAATTTATCACACGCTTTTCGGTGAAGGAAAACATCGTGAGGAAACCTGCATATCTCTAGAGAATTCTGGATATATGTGTAACCTACCAATCCGCATTGGAGCAGCGTGGTAGATCTTAGCTCCAATCCTCTCCAACAACGGAGAGAGGCCTTTGCCCAGCAGTGGGATAGTAACAGGCCGCTTTATTTATTTACTGACTTATCCGACACTTTATCAGTAACTTATGAAACAGACCTTACTCATTTAAATATTAAAGATTGATAATTTGTATTTGTATTTAAGTATGTATTTAAAAAATATATAACTATATATTTACCAGTTGTCTGTCCATAACACAAGTATTAAGTTACTTACTTTGGGGGCGGACGACCGTGTGTGTAAGTGTCCCATATATTTATTTTTATTTATTTATAATTTGTTCCAGCAGGAGAAACGGACGGCGCTGCTGATTCAGCACGTACTTATGGGAACGTGGTTTTAACCGAGTATTATATACAAGGCCGGAGGATCAACGATAATGTGGTATTTATTTTGAACCAACACCGACTTAAGCTGCGATGGCCTAGCGGTGCGACCGTGTGAATCTCTAGAGACGATCATGGGTTCAAACCCGGGCAGACACCAATGAGTTTTTCTAATAAAACTTATGTGTCTAATTGATAATTGCAATTTATCACACGCTTTTCGGTGAAGGAAAACATCGTGAGGAAACCTGCATATCTCTAGAGAATTCTGGAGATATGTGTAACCTACCAATCCGCATTGGAGCAGCGTGGTAGGTCTTAGCTCAAATCCTTCTCTCCAATAACGGAGAGAAGAGGCCTATGCCCAGCAGTGGGATAGTAACAGGCCGTTACTTACTTACCGACTTAAGCCCTAAAGTACCCTCTGTAATGTGTTTCTATGTTATTTATAGAATTAGGCGTTACTTTGCGGAGATCCATAATACAAAAGTAATAATAGAATTCATCTTCCTGCTCTTATCCCACTCTAAGTGGGGTTTGCACAACATGTTATAAACATGCTGTCACATGATTTGGCTGCGTTTTTACGACCGGCCGCCTGCCTGACGTCAACTTACCTCTGTCGTATTTTACGACGCCTCGGTAAGAAAGAGGGTGGTCTATTCTACTAAACCGGATACCACACGGTGGGTCAACTTACCTTAGTCGCCTTTTACGACGCCTCGGTAAGAAAGAGGGTGGTCTATTCTACTAAACCGGATACCACACGGTGGGTCAACTTACCTTAGTCGCCTTTTACGACACTTCGGTAAGAAATGAGGTTGGTCTATTCTACTCAGCCGGATACCACACGGATTCTGTTATTTACGTGATCACTACACAATAAGTACTTTTTAGTGGAATAATTATAAAGAGATACGACAAGTAGATATTAACCGTTAGACCGAGCGTCAAAGAACCTCTCTGTCTGAGCGAAATCTCGTAGGGTTCAGCCTGCGTTTGCAATGTAAGCGGGAAAAAATGTAATTATTTACGACATCGCATTAGAAACGTCAGCCAATTCAGACCAGCTAGGCCAAACTGGCTTCCCTCGAGACCGAGGACCCCCAAAAGGGGGTCAACGACGGCCGTCGCCATCGTTCGCATCTCGAGGTGGTAAGGGTTGAAATCGCAACTGACAAGTCAGAAGGATAATCGGACTGCGACAGTAAGGACTGCGCTGGACACGAGTGCTGGGACTCGGTAATGATAAACCCTTGCGAGTCTCATCTGAATGACAGCCAATTCAGACCAGCTAGGCCAAACTGGCTTAAAGGCCAACATCACGCGGTGTTCCCAGGCGGTCACTCATCCAAGTACTGACCGCGCCCGACGTTGCTTAACTTCGGTGATCGGACGAGAACCGGTGTATTCAACGTGGTATGGACGTTGGCACAGCTCGCGCGCACGATGTTCGCCTCTGCGGACAACAGTGTGTGCGTGCACCTCCACGGTATAGCACCGGTACATCAAGGACCGTCCGATGGACATAGACTACCTCTGCCGAGGGACCTCCTCATTTCCTCCCCGGAGGGAGTCGAGTTTGAAGACCCTGAAGATGTAGATGAAGCCCGACCAGCACCACGAACATAAGGCGTCCGCCTCAAAAGCGGACTCCTGGCCGATAAGGCCGAATAAATTACCCGGGCGATTATGATCGCCCGAGAGGACAAGCCCGGGTAAAGAGGTGTAACCTCGTGGCCCGAAGCCCCCAATAGCCTTTTACAAGGCGAGGGAAAAGACCCACCACTTAGAAACGTCAAAAATTACAGTATTTAGAGAAATACTGTAATTTTTGACGTTGGAGTAGAGACTCCATATTGAATGTTATTATACATATAAACCTTCCTCTTGAATCACTATCTATTAACCGCATCAAAATCTGTTGCGTAGTTTTAAAGATTTAAGCATACATAGGGATATAGGGAGACAGAGAATGCGACTTTGTTTTATACTATGTAGTGATGCAACAGTTTGTAATAAACAATGTTCATTCCCCAGCTGGTGCTGGACTGTACGGTGAAGGGTGACTTCCAATACCACAAGGTGATGCCCACATTCCACCACTGGGTTTCGGACGAGAAGAGATTCGGCCTTACTTTCCAAACGGCAGCTGACGCGAGGGCCTTTGACAAGGGCGTACGGACTGCGGTTAACGACCTGTATCGTAAGTAACGCCGTATCGCTAAATCTAACCCCCTTAGCTAGCCCCCTTATTCATTATCACCCCCTTTCTTAAAATTATTAACAGCCCCCTTTCTTAAATTATCAACAGCCCCCTTTCTTAAAATATTAACAGCCCCCTTTCTTAAATTATTAACAGCCCCTTTTCTTAAATTATCAACAGCCCCCTTTCTTAAATTATTAACAGCCCCCTTTCTTAAATCATTAACAGCCCCCTTTCTTAAATTATTAACAGCCCCCTTTCTTAAATTATTAACAGCCCCCTTTCTTAAATTATTAACAGCCCCCTTTCTTTAATTATTAACAGCCCCCTTTCTTAAATTATTAACAGCCCCCTTTCTTTAATAATTAACAGCCTCCTTTATTTACAACATCATCATCTTCCTGCCCTTATCCCACTCTAAGTGGGGTCGGCACATGTTATAAACATGCTGTCACATGATTTCGCTGCGTTTTTACTACCGGCCTGCCTGATGTCAACTTCTCTCAGTTGTAACCCTTAATTTATATAACCTGTTTCTTTACGTAGCTAGATATTTCCTCTTATTAATTCATACCCACTTCTTAATTCATTAACCACCTTCTTAATATATTAACACACGTCATTTCCTTATCAATTCACACCTCTTCTTAATTTATTTACCCTGTTTCTTAATGTATTAAGACTTATCCTTTCCTTGTCAATTCACATCTTCTCTTTACCCCCTTCTTAATTAATTTACCCCCTTCATGTATTAACGCACGTCATTTCCTTATCAATTCACACCCCCTTCTTAATTTATTTACCCTGTTCCTTAATGTATTAAGACGCATCCTTTCCTTATCAATTCACATCTTCTCTTTACTCCCTTCTTAATTCATTTACCCCCTTCTTCATGTATTAACACACGTCATTTGCTTATCAATTCACACCCCCTTCTTAATTTATTTACCCTGTTTCTTAATGTATTAAGACGCGTCCTTTCCTTATCAATTCACATCTTCTCTTTACTCCCTTTTTAATTCATTTACCCCCTTCTTCATGTATTAACACACGTCATTTCCTTATCGATTCACACCCCCTTCTTTATTTATTTACGCTGTTTCTTTACGTAGTTAGATACGTTCTATTATTATCAATTCACATCCCGTTTTTAATGTATTAACACACGTTAACTTATCAATTGACACCCCCTTCTTAATTTATTTACCCCCCCCCTTTTAATGTATTTCCCCCCCCCCTTTAATGTATTTATCCCCCCCCCCCTTTTAATGTATTAAGACGCGTCCTTTACTTATAAACTTACACCTTCTTAATTATCTTATCCCCTCCTGTATTGATTTACAGTTACATTTATTTATTACTATCTTGTACTACGTCGATGAGCTATATCCACTCATTCTTATCTATGTAATTCTCAACATTATAGGCTTTCTGTATCAGCCTCCTTTTAACAGTGTTTTTAAACTGCTGTAATGGCAAAACTGAAGGTGATTGCGGAATTTTATAATCTTATATCTGAACCCACAAATGACTTAATTTTTGCATAACTCATAAAGGTTAGCAATTTTTGAATTTAAACTATCGTTAGTGGAATTTATAATTAATGTATAGAAACCGGCTATACTCACGTGTTATTTTATCGGATGAGCCCGACTAGTTTCAAGCCCATACGGGGCTCTTATTCATGAGCTCTTTACGCGGCGTTATCGCCGCGATAACGCCGCTTGAAACTAGTCGGGCTCATCCGATAAAATAACACGTGAGTATAGCCGGTTTCTATACATTAATTATAACTCATAAAACCTCCAATCGCCGAGTTTCTTGCTGGCTCTTCTCGGTAGGAACAGCTTTCCGAACCAGCAGTAGAGTTGATTCAAAAGCGCTTGTTTACAAGTTTATTTGAATAATGAATATTTTGAATTTGAATATCCCTCAGGTATGGGTGAATCGTGGCCAACCATGTACGGTTTTAAAGGGCCAAAGGGTCACCTGAAATCCAAAGAAGATGATGAGGAGAACAACATATTTGAAGTGAGTATATAGAGCATTGCATGCTTTTTTCAAAAAATGTAACTATATTTATACGACTAAGTATAAATAACTATATATACGACTAAGTAAAGTTGACGTCAGGCAGAGGCCGGTCGTAAAACACGTCGCCAAATCATATGACAACATATTTCTAACATGTTGTGCCGACCCCACTTAGAGTGGGGATAAGGGCAGGAGGATGATGATTTCGGTTTTTTTCCCTTTAAAGTTCAAGTTGTTTAGATTTTCGTAATTTTCAAAATAAATATAATTTAATTGAGATCTGGCTTTATTAGTAATGGTTTATTGAAATGACGCAACACGCTTCTTTAAATAACAGGACACAACATTATAGTTTTGTCTCCTTCGCACTTGTCACAAACTTTAGTCTCGGTCAAGGTTATGCATTACATACGAAATGGTATGGAAATGGGTACGGTCATTCACCCTTCTATATTATGTATCTTATATTCAAAACGTATAATAATTCCTATGACTAAACTACTTCACTAAAATAATTTAAAAAAATTTGTGTAGGCTGGTAAGGTTTACCTGGAATTAATACTAACGACGTATGATCGGCACCATCTTATATATATAAAAAATCGTCTGTAAGACGTACAGACAAAAATGAATTTTTGTATGTACGTCTTAGACTGTTACGTACGTTTGTTATAATAATAATAATAAATTTATTTGCGAAATTGTGGGTACATACAGATATAACTTATTACTAAATTCCCTAACACAATCTACTGTCACTAACAGTGTGCAAATATTTAAAACTAAAAATGCCTAACATTTCTATTATTTATATATTAAAATTACAATTAATTAATAATGATATTACAATTAATATTACAATTATGTCATGTTATTAAAATTAGAAAATAAATAAAATTTAACAAAAGAAGAATTATTGCATTATTGTAAACATATATAACATATAGTATTCTGAAGACATTAATATGTAAGATGGACTCGCCTAGCATGCAGTTTTTTTTTTATTTTTTTGTACTACCAACATTTTTTATTTTTAAATCTTATTAAAATTATATATATATGTTTATTATTATTATTTTTCCTTTTAGAAATTTTGTCAAAATTAATTTATATTACGAACAAAGTGGACCCCGGTTGTCTGAAATAAAGATTTATTATTATTATCTTTAATATTTAAATGAGTTAATCATGTATATATATATATTCCGAATCTCGGAAACGGCTCCAACGATTTTCCTAAAATTCAGCATTTAGGAGGTTTAAGGGGAAAAAATTGATCTAGCTAGGTTTTATGTAAAAAAATATTGTTTTATCCCTGTTTTTGGGCATTAAAAAACACTAACATTTATATTGAATTGAATTTTCGCCATTAACTGTCAAGTCGACGTAGCTTATTCGGTTAGCGGGCAGCATCGAGAAATGTGAGTGCCAAGGATCGATCCCCAATTAAATAATTGTTTTTTTTTTTAAGTTTTTTTTTTGTAAAAAATTACCGAGCGAAGCTCGGTCACCCAGGTATTTATTATTATATGTCAATTATTTAAAAATTCTTACAATTATCATGAAACATTAAGTTATGTTACTGTAGATTCAAAAGACGTACGTAATACAGTGGATATTGGGAGTTGTTTGTCAGTCCGTCTATCATATTCCCAGTGCCTCAACCTCCCAACTGACTCCCGTTCGAGCTCTGAGACCTCTACGGCGAGCCGCGCCCGCCGGGACCAGGAAACGCAGACTCCGATCCTCTCAGCAATCACTCTGCCGCAGCATCCGCTATCTGGTGAGCATACTGATCAATATACTATTTAGTGATTAATCATCATTAAAAAAACTAGTCGGGCTCATCCGATAAAATAAGAAAAAAAGAAAGAAAAGAAAAAGAAAGAAAGAAAAAACATTTATTTCAACTTCATGTGCTACACAGCACTTATACAGTAACTTATACAAACATAATATATATATAATACCTTATAACTATAATAATACCTAAATAAAATACCTAAACCTAATAAATATATATATATATATATATATATATATATATATATATATATATATATATATATATATATATACATATACTGGATAGCACAGAAAGAGGAAAATGGCAAACAGCTTAGTATGAATTGAGTGACAAAATTTTGTCACACACTGTTTTTCAGCTGTAGCCAGGATGGATTGCGTCACGGTTAAACTCAAAATAACATAAAATAAAAGATTAACAGCATTACAAAATATCTAATACATAAATACTTTAATTAACTATATTGATAAATAAACAGAAAATACACACTTTACACGATATATTATATAATATATAAATAACACGTGAGTATAGCCGGTTTCTATACATTAATCATTAAATCGTTGAACATCTTTTGAAGCACAACTGCTACACTATTATCTACTACCAAACATTAAGACAGATAGTGTAAGATAATGTTTTTTTTTTATTTATTTATAAGGCTTACCAACTAGAAATCATATACATATACTTTTGAAACTAATTTTAACAATACATCATCTTTCAAGTGTAACTGTTCAAAATAAATATCGATAATTCTTTTATTACTTTTAGATCCACTTTTCAACAATCTTTTTTTTTATAATTTATTTATTTATTTATATATACATATATCCTACATTTCGTAAAAGGTAAAAGGCGACTAATCGCCTTTTACGACACCTGGACCTTTACTGAGCAACATAGACTATATTATATTTTCAAAAAAATAGGAATCCGTTATAAAAATGTAACAAGGCGTAAAAAAAATAAAAAATACGTGCGTGAAACCGCGGGATATTACTAGTCTATTATCAATCTATAGGTATATAGGTAAAAGCGAGTAGGGATGTAACTTGGAGTAGAAAAAATCGATTAATAAATAATCGATTTTTATCCCTTTAAAAATAATCGATTTTTCAAAAATCGATTATTTTGTTCCCGATATAATCGATTTTATAAAAATCGATTTTTTTCGGACTGTTTCAAAAGTTGTCTTTTTTAATATTATTAATTAATTACAATAAAGGCTAATTAAAGTTGACAGCTACCAAGAAATAATATCAGATGCGCTGTTTGTGAAATTGGATTAAAATGTGTAGTTTGGCTAAATTGGTTTCATCCAACAATGCATACCTAATCTTAAAAATCAAGAAAAAGAGTAAAAAAGAAAATGGGATACCTAAATTAATCGATTTTCAAAAAATCTATTATTTAAAAATCGATTATTTCAAAAATCGATTATTAAAAATCGATTATTTCAAAAAATCGATTATTCAAAATCGATTCTTTTTTAACATCGCTAAAATAGTTATATAAAGTGTTTATAATTTCAGAATCAAGGGGCGTGCAATGCGAAGATAAGCACGACGATTCCGACGGGGACCGTTGTCCGTACGTCCATCTGTCGGCGGTGAGTTATCCCACTTACAATCCCACTGCTGGGCAAAAAAATTTTATTCTTAGAGTGATGTAAACAAGTCGCGGCGTGTCACTATCCTACTACTAGTCATAGGCCTTTTCGTTTTTCGGAGAGAAGGGATGGAACTAAAACCCACCATGCTGCTACAATACGGATTGGTAGGTTACACATATCCTCATAATGATCTAAATATATGCAGGTTTCCTCAATATTTTCCTTTGCTGAAAAGAGTGATAAATAATTTATAGAATTATGCGTTACTTTGCGGAGATCCATAATACAAAAGTAATAATAAAATTATTTTGCTATACTCCGCGATGAAGTAAAATAGAAAATATATATAATGCTAAATGTAGAGTGGACAATCGGTTATCATACCTGATACATGCAGGATTCGCAAAAACACATGCACCAACCTCCACCACCGCCACCACAATACACAAGCACTACATACGTTCACTATCACAAACTCAACAATCGTTTCGCCCCGCAACCGAAGCATCATCAGGAGATAGACTCCACGACCGCTTTGCGATTTTGGTGCGGCGTGTTTGTCCAAGAAACAAAATAAAACTAATAGTTATAAAATTAATAGTTCTGTCATCTCTGCTTGCCTACTCCTTCGCAGTCACTCGGTCAAGGTCAATGCATTACATACAAAATGGAATGTAATTCGGTACGGTCATTCACCTTTCTTTGTCAAGTATCTGTGGTGTCGTAAAAGGCGACTAAGGTAAGTTGACCAACCGTGTGGTATCCAGCTGAGTAGAATAGACTAACCTCATTTCTTACCGAGATGTAAAAGGCGACTAAGGTAAGTTGTCCCACCGTGTGGTATCCGGCTCAGTAGAATAGACCACCCTCTTTCTTACAGAGGTGTCGTAAATCACGACAGAGGTAGTTGACGTCAGGCAGGCGGCCGGTAGTAAAAACGCAGCCAATGTGACAGCCTGTTTATAACATATGCCGGCCCCACTTAGAGTGGGATAAGGGCAGGAGGATGATGATTTCCCTTTCTACATTGCAGGTGCACGAGTATACCTACCCGATACAAGTAGGTCCAGAGAAGTCGCCTAACGTCAAACCGCAGTTGCTCATAGAAGATACAGGTAGGGATATTTAAATTTATATCAAAAATTTATATATGGTAAGCTAACCTATTATTGACACCCATCCAATTAATTGACACCCTAAAAATTTTCTTCCAAAAATAAGAAAATAACAACACTAAATAGTTCCATTTGTACCAATTTTATTAGATAATATCATAATTTCTTATTTATTTATTTATTTATTTATTTGCATATTATACTATTAAATAGCGTGCAAATTTTAAATCATTATACAAAAAAAAAATTGCTTATAGCTATGACTCTGCAGTTCAGACATTATTACTTCATAAAAAAAGGTATTAGCTAAACAAAAATATATGTCAAAATAAATAATAATAATAATATTCACATTAAACATTCTAATACAAATAAATTAAAAAAAAGAAAATAATAAAAAATCATCTTAATAATTACAATAAAAATTTCGTATTTCGGGTAAGTATTCGCTAACAGAATAAAAGCACTTATCCAAAAGCCACTTGTGAATAATTCCCTTAAAAGTTAACAATGATTGTGACTTTATATGTACTGGTAGATTATTAAAAATTTCTATAGCCATACAGTAACAGTAACTTAGTTTGGCATCATTAAGTTGCAATGAAAATAATATGGCGACTAAACAGCTGAATTAAAAAGTGCATATAATTAATTAAGTAATAATTTATCGTTTTCTTAAAAATTAAATTGTTTTAGATATGTTATAGTTTCTTTTAATACATAAAAACATAAATAAGGCACCCATCTGCGTGCTTTACTTAATTTATTCAAAAATACTGATGAAAACTGAAGGGTGTCAATAAACTGGAATTAGAATTGCCGATAATAGGGAATTCTGTGTCAATATTTTGGGTAAACCATTGTAATTCGATAAATATCATAATTTCAATAACAAATAATATCCTAATTAGAATTTGATTTTACTGGCAACATCTTAAAATAGTTGTCTATATTTACCAAAATTTATCGTTATTTGGAAACATTGTGGAACGCTTTTATTTATTTCTTTTAATACGCTCGTTCTAAAAGTGTCAATAATTGGGCACTTTACCCTATGTACCAAAAAAAGAAAATATACAAAAATGTAGTTAAATGGAAAACTTCTACTAAATACTACACTAAATACTTCTACTAAATACTAAATACTACTAAATAATACTTATACTAAATGGAAAACTATCTCTATAAGAGATCTCTGCCGGCTTCCCTTAGTGGTTGGATAACTAGAAGAAACGTAGTATAGCATTAAATTACTAATAAAGAATTAACATTTACTAATAAAGAATGCCCAAAATCTAATTTCGCAATAAAGCAATTTGGTAGACAATCCATTTATCTTTACAAGAAAATTAACAGAAAACTAAATTTCTATAATAGAATACACATGACTGTAGAAAAATATTAAGTGAGTGGTTAAAGTCACTACATTAAGATGAGACAGAAGGTCTTTTGGGGATAATAAAATACAAATTTGGCACGCAGCGTTAAATTTTAGTAGTTAAGTTAGTATTTAATTAAATAAATCAAAACTACTGGATCGTTATTTTAATATTTTTTTTCACTGAGTGACATGGGCTATATATTTTATACCCGTGCGAAGCAGGGGCAGGCGGTTAGTATATATCTAATCAATATTCTAATAACAGACGTAAAGTATATTTATATTCATTTCAGGTGCGATCAAGACTTATACATGCTCGACCCCTCCGGAGTTGCCTCCCAAGCCTCTTATGTACCGGACGAGGGCCAAGTGCAAGTAATTACACCAATTTATATAGTAGAAAATGAAGTAAAAAGCCTGTTACCCCACTGCTGGGCATACGCTCTCTCTGTTATTGGAACCACCACGCTGTTCCAATGCGGGTTGGTAGGTCACACATATCCTCAGAATTCCTATATGATATGCAGGTTTCCTCACGATAATTTTCTACACCGATAATCGTTTGATAAATTGCAGTTATCAATTAGATTAAATTGCGATTATCAATTAGATAAAATTGCAAATATCGATTAGATTGAATTCTAATCATCGATTAGATCAAATTGGCATTATCAATTAGATAAAATTGCAATTAACAATTACATTAAATTTAATTTTAAATTAGATTAAATTGCAATTATCAATTAGATAAAATTGCAATTATCAATTAGATAAAATTGCAATTATTTATGAGGTTAAATTGCAATTAACAATTACATTAAATTTAATTTTAAATTAGATTAAATTGCAATTATCAATTAGATTAAATTGCAGTTATCAATTAGATTAAATTGCAGTTATAAATTCGATTAAATTGCTATTATCAATTAGATTAAATTGCAATTATTTATTAGGTTAAATTGCAATTATTTATTAGGTTAAATTGCAATTATCAATTAGGTTAAATTGCAATTATAAATTCGGACAAAATGCTTTTAACATGTGCCGACCACACTTAGAGTGGGATAAGGGCAGGAGGATAATAAGTTACTTTACAGACGACCGTGTGCATAATTGTATTTATATATATATATATATTTATGTGGGATTATAAAAATTCTTCTTTAATGGTATTATTCCTTTATTCAAAGATTTCTGACAAACACTTAGACTAGGGGTTAAAACTATTACAAAGCACTGAAAACATGTTACGTCGTTCGGCTTATGACTATAGACTACAGACTACTAACTATAAACTAAAACCATCCATACGTCACCTAATCCTTTCCTTTATTTATTTATATTGATTTAGAATTGGAATTGTAATGTTCGCAGGCATTGCCAGGAGTGGTATTACGTGGGGACTAACACCGTGGGGTCCTGCAAGTACGCCCCGGACTGCGTCAGGTCTTGCATCGACTGCATCACTTGCATCAAATGTGCACAGGTATCGAACCTACTACTTACAGCTGACTGATAATAATTTATTTATTTATTTAAAAATATTTTTTCCGAATCTCGGAAACGGCTCCAACGATTTTCCTAAAATTCAGCATGTAGGAGGTTTTGGGGGAGAAAAATTGATCTAGCTAGGTTTTATGTAAAAAAAATATTGTTTTATCCCTGTTTTTGGGCATTAAAAAACACTAACATTTATATTGAATTGAATTTTCGCCATTAACTGTCAAGTCGGCGTAGCTTATTCGATTAACGGGCAGCCTTGAGAAATGTGAATGCCAAGGATCGATCCCGAACTTATTAATTGTTTTTTCTTTTTTTTTAAGTTTTTTATTTTTTTGTAAAAAATTACCTCGGATATTTATCTATTTATGTTAGTTTACTTATTCTTCCTTTTAACTTTACTCAACCACCAACGATGTACATTTCATTATAAGGATGTCCTTAGGCATATGTGTTGCCTGTTAGAGATCACTTACAGTGATAAGGCCGCCTTATAAAGTCCAAATATATTTCATATTTATTAAGTCTACGGAATTTTATTTAAAATCAGTGTGTACATAATAATAATACTAAATAAATATAGTCCAGATGAATATTATTTTATATTACAACGATAAATAAGTTTAACGATACTTCTTAAATGTATATTCAATGTTCGTTATTAACTATTAAATAAATATTAAATATTAGAAATATTAATGTTTTAACATATGAATGAATAAGAATATTATATTGAGTAATTATTAATAAATTATTGATAGTTTAATGTAATTAAAAATTTAAATTTTAAAGTATATGTTAATGAAAATGTTCTAGTGTTTTGAAAATAGTGTGTTCCCTTATAAAATGGTGTTGCCAGAACAATTTTTATAGGGAACGAGTGATAAGGCCGCCCTTACACATTTTATTTTTAATTATTTGTTTTATTTGTATGTAATGTGTGTAATAAAGAATTTCTTATCTTATCTTACTTTCGTTTCCAGTGCGCGCTGTACCACTGCATGTCGGATTCGGAGGGGGACTATTCCCTCCGTCCATGCGCCTGCGCACCGCCCAACGAATCTTGCACCAGACGGTAACACCTACACTATTATATATACATCTTTATATTTAAATGAGTTAATCTTGTGTATATATATATATATATATATCGGCGCGAACGTAGTGTTGGCAACCCCACCTTGGCGCAGATTATAAATAAAGGCGCTTTGTCGTTGGAGGGGATCATTCGTTTGTGAACACTCTCAGCGTAAAGTCGGTCTTATGTTTATTTAAAGAGATTCGTTTTAAATAGTGTTTTAATAGGTAGTGGTGCGATTGCTTATTATTGTGTACTAATGATATAATAAAATGGATAATCAAGATAATGATGACTTTGTCTCCCCAGGATCTCCGACTCTTACATATATATATATATATATATATATTATCTTTATATTTAAATGAGTTAGTCTTGTATATATAAATAAACTAGCTTTTACCCGCACAACTTCGTTCGCGTGGACTGTAGTCTTGAAATTAGGAGTGGCTTCTGTCACCATCTAAACCTTCAAATATCTCCATCACAAAAATTAGATCGATCCCGGATGAATCAGAGGGATTTATCGTTTGATCAAGAGCTTAATATGATAATTTTAGTAAATAACCCGTACTTACATGAAATATATATTAAAATAGCGCAGTAAAAGGAGTACAAAAACTTTATATACGTGAAAAATTCATAATGTTTTCTGGAATTAAATATCTCTATAAATATATAAGCTGTGGTAGCCCAGCGGTAACACCGTGTGACTCTTTCGAGGAGGTCACGGGTTCAAATCCGGGCAGACACCAATGAGTTTTTCTGTTAAAACTTATGTGCCTAATTGATAATTGCAATTTATCACACGCTTTTCGGTGAAGGAAAACATCGTGAGGAAACCTGCATATCTCTAGAGAATTCTGGATGTGTGACCTACCCATCATTGGAGCAGCGTGGTAGGTCTTAGCTCCAATCCTTCTCTTCAAAAACTGAGAGAAGAGGCCTATTCTCAGCAGTGGGATAGTAACAGGCCGCTACTTACTTACTTTATATATATATGTACGGAAAAGTCATAATAAAAAAAAATATGGGACTTACACAAACTGTAGTCCGTCCCCAAAGTAAGTAACTTGATACTTGTGTTATGGAAACACAACTGGTGAATATATACTTACATATTTTTTAAATACATAATTAAATACAAATATACACCCAGGCTCGAAGAGCCAACAAATTCATTTATAGAAAATGTTGGCCCTCGGCGGGAATCGAACCCGCGACCCGCGGAGCTGTAGGCAGGGTTACCACCCACTGCGCCAACGGGCCAGTCATAAAATATAAAAACAAAAGTAATATAGCATTTTACTATCCCACTGCTGGGAATAGGCCTTTCTCTCCGTTTTTGGAGAGAAGGATTGGAGCTAAGACCTACCACTAGAGTTGAGTAGCTCGCGAGCTAAAGACAAGAAAGATATATATCTCTCCAGAAGATATAATCACTTTCTAGCTCGCGTGTGTTTCAATTATATCTCTATATCTTTAACCTTAAGAGTCAATTTTCGTGTTGAGTTACGGCTCGTTCAGAGTTAGAGTGAAAGAGATGAACTTATATAGCAATTTACATGTCAGAAAGAGAGACGAATAACTCTTTCAGAGTTAGAGTGAAAGAGATGAGCTTATATAGCAATTTACATGTCAGAAAGAGAGACGAATAACTCTTTCAGAGTTACAGTGAAAGAGATGAGCTTATATAGCAATTTACATGTCAGAAAGAGAGACGAATAACTCTTTCAGAGTTAGAGTGAGAGAGATGCGCTTATATAGCAATTTACATGTCAGAAAGAGAGACGAATAACTCGTTCAGAGTTACAGTGAAAGAGATGAGCTTATATAGCAATTTACATGTCAGAAAGGGAGACGAATAACTCGTTCAGAGTTAGAGTGAAAGAGATGAGCTTATATAGCAATTTACATGTCAGAAAGAGAGACGAATAACTCGTTCAGAGTTACAGTGAAAGAGATGAGCTTATATAGCAATTTACATGTCAGAAAGAGAGAAAATGCTTGTATTGGATGCAAATGTAATAAAAAAAAATCACTCTCTAGCTCGCATGTGTTTCAATTATATCTCTATATCTTCAATCTTAAGAGTCAATTTTCGTGATGAGTTACGGCTCGTTCAGTAAATATACTACAATACAATACAATACTTCAAAATAATTTTTATTACTTAGCTTATAAAGATTTAATTTCATTGACAGTTATATTTTTAATTACAGATGGCTGTGTGTAGCACTCGTCAGCTTGCTGGTACCGTGTCTCTGGTGCTTTTTGCCATTCCGTTGTTTACACCGATCAGCTCGGTCTGCTAGACTCGTTGGTGGGGCTCACTCCCCTGAACCATTCTAGAATACTTCACGAGCCAAACTAAACTGATCATACAGAAAGCAAACAATAAACCAATACCTCATAGAAACAGAAGTAACGAATGCCAGAATATTGGAAAAAAGAATTTGGTGTAACGATAGAAGTGAAAGAAAACCAAATAAACGTTTCGAATGAACATGATTTGAATCGAAGAAATATATCAAATATAGGAAGTATAAAGAAATATTACTAAATCAATTGGCAATTGAAGAATAAATGCTTAAAGAAAAAATTGTGCTATAAAAAATTGAATAAAAAAATACTAGAATTTCTACATTTCTATTTATGTGGAATAATATTTGTCTATTGCCATATTATATACAAAGATTAAATTGAATTAATGTATATAAAGAATTATCGTTATGTAATTGCTTTAAACTATTATAAATAAAAATAATGTAGTAAGAAATACCATTTACAAAAATAAATGTTTAAAGTTTGTATAAAGTGATATAAACATTAAAAAAAATAAAATAACATCTACGTTAATTCCGAATATATTTCATATTTATTAAGTCTACGGAATTTTATTTAAAATCAGTGTGTACATAATAATAATACTAAATAAATATAGTCCAGATGAATTTTATTTTATATTACAACGATAAATAAGTTTAACGATACTTCTTAAATGTATATTCAATGTTCGTTATTAACTAATTAATATTAAATATTAGAAATATTAATGTTTTAACGTTTGAATGAATAAGAATATTATATTGAGTAATTATTAATAAATTATTGATAGATATAATTAAAAATTTAAATTTTAAAGTATATGTTAATGAAAATGTTCTAGTGTTTTGAAAATAGTGCGTTCCCTTATAAAATGGTGTTGCCAGAACAATTTTTATAGGGAACGAGTGAAGTGATATGGGAACACTGTAAAGTGGCAACATTGAAATGGTAAATGTTAGTAATATATCATATTTTATACAAATATTAATAAAATTTCATAGTTATTTAGTCATAGTATTGCCATATTGTTTATATAAAATTGGTGTTTAAAATAATTACTGCTTTTAATTCGCCGCGGTTTGTAATTAATAAATTATGTGCCATAACTTTATGACTGGTGGCAGTGGCCCTGCCTTTAGCTTGTCGCGGGTTCGATTCCCGCCGAAGGCTAACATTTTGTGATTTTTTAATTCTTTGTTTCTGTTTGTTTATGTATTTAATATTACATATATTTACCGATTGTCATCAATAAAAAATATTTATTTTGGGGGTGGAGTTTGTCTATATATATTTTTATCTTTAACTATTAAAGCTTGTCTTCCATTGCGACTCCTATTTTTTCTTAATTGTATTAATTTATTTAAATTACTGCGCAGTTGGCAGACCCTGCTTTCAGCTTCACGGGTCGCGGGTTCGATTCCCGCCAATATTTTCTTTAACTTTTTTTGACTGGCCCGTTAGCGCAGTGGGTAGTGACCTATCAGCTCCGCGGGTCGCGGGTTCAATTCCTGCTGAGGACCATCATTTTCTATAAAAGAATTTGTTGGTTTAATCTGGGTGTATATTTGTATTTAAGTATATATTTAAAAATTTTATATCTATAATATATTCACCAGTTGTCTGTCCATAACACAAGTATTAAGTTACTTACTTTGGGGACGGACGACCGTGTGTGTAAGTGTCCCATATATTTATTTTTTAGATTTAATTTCTATAAACAATTTATTTTTGTTCTTCAAGTCTATGTTTACATATGTATATTTATCAGTTCTCTGTCACCCATAACACAAGTATTAAGTTATTATTATTTTAGGGACGAACTGTGTGTATAATTGTCCCATATACTAATGAAATTTATAATAAGTGGACATATGTTATATAAATGTCTAAATTTAGTTTAATTTAAAACGAAACTGACTGTATAAAATTGCATTTATTTATTTCATTATATAATAATACTTAAATACCTTAATAATACCTCTATATTCATTAAGAATAATACCTAAGATAGAAAATCGCTAAAATCTCCTCATCAAATACGCGCACAATTTCGAATTTCGAATTCTTTTCAATCAGTACGCTTTCAGCCGTGCTCACGAACAGATGTTAGGAATGCCGATGATTTCGTTTCAAAACAGTAAAAATAGGACATCTAGATTATTGAAAATATATAAGATATAGTGTAAAATAAAACTTTTTTTTTTATACTTCAATTTCATTTTTCAATTTTATCCCTTTTAAAATTTAAATACTGATTTAGTATTCAGCTATTTTAAAAAGCGAAGCACAAGCACTAGTCTCCTTTTGTATATTACGCGCGGTTTTTTAAATTTCGAATATAAAAATGGTCGATCGTTGATTGGTCGATAGTCAAAGCAAGATAGAACGTTTGTTTCTTGATTTGAATATAAATGAACTTTAACATATACGTATAAAGTCCATATTTGTTTGTATTTAGCCGAAACTTGTATTGTTTTTCTGACAGTCCATTCTGCTTGAGACAGTTTTTAATCTGATATTTGTATAGAATTGTATCTATGATTAATTATACTTCGTTGATATGGAATTCTTTTCGAGTAAAATTATTTCAATTTTATCTCTTTTAAAATTTAAATACTGGATTTAGAATTCGGCTATTTTAAACAGCGATAACATTAGTCTCGTTTTGTGTATTGCGGCTTTTAAATTTGGAAGACAAATACTCGATCGTTGATTGGTTTAGAGAATACGCAAGACAGAATGCAACATGTGTTAATTTTTTTTTAATAAAAATGAACTTTAATAATTACTTATAAGGTCGGTATTTGTTTGTATTTTTTTGAAATTTGTATTTTTCAGACTTCAAGATGGAAGAGTTTTTAATCTGATATTTGTATAAAACGGTTTATCTATGGATATTCTGTACAATTAGTTTTATAATTATATATAGTTGATGTGAAATTGTTTTCAAGTGTTTTGTCTATATTTAACATATAATTAAAGCATTATACACATTTGCTGCATTTGTAAGATATATTTGGGAACATTTTGCGTAAAAATAAAATACATTACTTTATCTGATTTACTTACGGGTTATGATATACTTTTGTAATAGTAATTTTAATTTTTTACTTGCTATTTAAATAAATTAAATTGTAATGTCACTGTACAATATATATAGAGATTTAATTAGTGTTAATATGTTAAAATTTTAACACATAAATGTTAATATGTATATTAGTGTTAAGGATCATAAATTTTGAATCACTCATTTTCTCTGTTTTAATTCTAGTCTTTACTCATAATTTACTTTTTAATAAAGAAACAGAACCAAACATTTTTTATTAATAAACATAAAATCGATTGATATAAAATCGATTTATTTACCTACCTATATAAAACAAATTCGATTAATTCGTATCAAAACAATCGATTAATGATAATCAATATTTTTCTGACTATTTAAGCAGTTTTTAATATTAATAATTGACTTGCCTGTTTGAGCAGTTTGTAATGAACCAGCCTCCAGCCCGCGGTCGCGGATTCGATTCCGACCAATATGTTCTATAAACAATTTATTGGTTCTTCGAGTCTGGGTGTATATATCGCACGCTTAGTATTAAAGTGACCTAATTCCAAAAAGTTGTATTGTAGCAAACTTCTATGAAACTTAACGTAGCGTCTTTAAAACTTGTCAGTGTTAAAATAACCTATAACTTGGAAGAGAAAGAAAACACTAGCTGTTACTAATAGTTAGTAGCGTGATGTCATAAATGGCATTTTGATTTAGGTCAGTTTAATACTGAGGGATATGTATTAAAAATTATATATTATTTACCAGTTGTTTTTACCGAGATGTAAAATACGACTAAGGTAAGTTAACGTCAGGCAGGCGGCCGGTCGTCGTACGTAGCTAAATCATGTGACAACATGTGCCGACCCCACTTACGAGTGGGATAAGGATGATGATTTACCAGTTGTCTGTCCATAACAAGTATATAATTATTTTAGGGACAGACAGCAGTATGTGTAATTGTCCCATATTTATTATTATTAATATTTTTAATATGACAGGTATTTCACACTCAATACATATCGCTCTATCCGAAGAACAAATACATCTCAAATATAAAAGCATAGACAATGTGTAATTTATTATCTCTATAGGGCGATATATAAAATTTGTGAACCGATGTCAATATGTATGAATATATAAAATCCTCATAATTTTTGCGATAAAATGGGCTCTATTGCGATAATTCCGACGATTTTGTATAAAAGTTTAATTGCAAAAATTACAGCATCTTCAAACAAAAACTGTTTGTTACAACGGAATAAGTCTTAGTCAATCTAAAACTTATTACTCTGCATTAAAACTTTTAATAAATATTAATAAAACTTTTTTATTTAATATAAAATTTCATCACGTTTAACTGGGGATGTGATTTGGAGAAGAAAAAATCGATTAATAAATAATCGATATTTTTCCCCTTAAATTCGTCGATTTAAAAAATATATTATTTAATCAAAATAATCGTTTTTTTATGACTATTTAAACAGTTGCTTTTTAATATAATTAATAAATTCGAATAAAGACTAATTAAAGTTTTTCTTATTTTTATTCTTAAAGTGGTAAAATACGATTAAAATGGCTTGACTACATTGGTTTCATCCAACAACAAACTTATAAAACAAAGAAAAGGAGAATAATTATTATAAATGATTTTTAATGTAAAATGACGATTATTTAAAAAAAAAGATTATTTTAAAAATCGATGATATTTTCACATCCCTGCGTTTAACTGACTAGAAATATAAAGAGACTATGTAATATATAAGTGAATTGAAATTTTTGGTAAAATCCCGAGATAATGGATTTAAAACCAATTTTCGGAGTTCGTGTTTCAAAAATAAATTGTAATTGATATAATATGAATAAATAATCACAAATCTAATTTGTCTTATTTCCTTTTAATATTTAATAAAAATCTATTCTTAAAACTAATTCTAATTATTTTATTTATTATTCGTTACTTAATTTAGTATTCGTGTAAATATACATAAAAAATAAAATTTTAGATTACCTATTTCGCTTTGTGATAATTTAGTAATTAAATTTATGCTAATTATAAATAAACATCGTATACTAGTAGATTATGATACTGTTGCATAATAAGGGTTCTTATAACACGAGTGTGTTTTATAGTATTACACGAGTGTTATAAGACCAAGTTATGTACAGTGTCATTCACTACTTTATCTACTCTCATACTATAATACGTAAAACAATATTAATAAAAACCAAGCTTAGTTTAAATATTGAAAAGATTTTTTAAATGTCAAATGTTAGCGCCAAGACGCGAACATCGATTGCGCATGCGTGTTGCGTCGCCGCGGACTCGTTCATTGAAACCTTTTTTAAGGTAGAGGTTCAACCTCCTCGGTCCAGCTGGAGGTTGTATAGGTGTATCGTTATGATTAAAAAGTTATATTATGATACAGGTGTCCATACAAGACCTGTATCGTAATAAAACTTTTTAATTTTTTATTTTTGGCCTGTACGTAGTTTGTCATAAGAATTTTGGTTTCAGTTTTATAATCTTGTAACAGAGTAGATAAAAACAATAAATCATTCAAAAGACAACTTACAATATATAAAAACTAAAACAGCTGTTTAATTAAAAGTAGTATGCAAACATATTCTTATTTACAAAAAAAAATAGAAAACTACTATTAAAATCCTTTTTTTATTAAAAAAAATATTAACATAAATAAAAGCGAATTTTTTTAAAATCTGAACAGCTTAATTTATTCTTGTAATGAATTTTTACTCTGTGATCATAACACAAAAATTATTGTCATAATAAAAACAAAGATGGCGGCGCTAGTGGACATTTCGCGCGCATCGTTTGACAGTTCGTTAATTCGTTCGAAAACGCGAGCCTGCGTTACGTTGTACGCTTCTTCAGGCATCTCTTCTAAGATCGGAGTAAGGTCTGTGTACTCTGACGTAGTTGGAAGTGTTCTACCGGCTGAAAATATTTAATTATTAGAAGAATATAGAAAATATTTTTATAATTCATTATTATTTTTAAATTTTGAAAACGGCTCCAAAGATTTTCATGAAATTCAGCATGTAGGAGTTCAAGGCGGGACATTGATCTAGCTAGGTTTTATTAAAAAAATATATTTTACCCCTGTTTTCGAGCATTGAAAAAAAAATGCTATAATTTTATAAAAAAGCAAACGATGATTACGCTGTCAATTGCAGAGTCATGATAGATCAATTGGGTAACGAGCGGTCAGTTCCGATCCATCCATCCGATCGAAAAAATCTTTTTTTTTTCTATTTTTAAATGAATTTTTTATTTAAAAAAATTACCGTGTAAGGCTCACCCAAATAAAAAATTTATATTGAAGTAATAAATAAATAAACTATATATAAACTTCATTAATAAAGGGAATACATTAAAAAAAATTTCAGATCATTTTTGATACCTCCAGGTTCTGTGGCGAAATGTAGTACAGCAGACGGCTTGCTCCAGCCGAATCTAACAATAAAAAAACAACTTTAAATTTCGAGGTTACTGATACAAAAAGTAACAGCCTGTTACTATCCCACTGCTGGGCATAGGTCTCCTCTTTCCGTTTATGGAGAGAAGATGGAGAAGATTAAAGCTACCTAATGGGGATTGGTAGGTTACACATATGCCCAAATTCTCTAGAGATATGAAGGTTTCCTTCGCTGAAAAGCATGTGATAAATTTCATCAATTAGACACATAAGTTTTAACACATAAACTCATTGGTGTGTACTCGGGGATTGAACCTGAGCCTCTCTAATGAGTTGGACCGTTCACCACTGGGCTATCAGAGCTCTCTAATACAAATGTTAACATAATAATTTACTATAACGGTTCAAGCCTGTGGTAACCCAGCGGTAACACCGTGCGACTCTTCCGAGGAAGTCACAGGTTCAAACCCGGACGAAACCAATAAGTTTTTCTGTTAAAGCTTTTGTGTCTAATTGATGTCTAAATGATTGCAATTTATCACACGCTTTTCGATGAAGGAAAACATCATGATGAAACCTGCATATCTCTAGAGAATTCTGGGGATATGTGTAACCTACCAATCCGCATCGGAGCAGCGTGGTAGTTCTTAGCTCCAACCCTTCTCTCCAAAAATGGAGAGAGGAGTCCTATGCCCAGCAGTGGGATAGTAACAGACCGTTACTTTACTTACTTATTTAAAAAGTAAGGTTAACATACCTGTTTCTGGACGTAACTATGGCTTCATAAACCGTTGAGGGCGTGAGACCCCTCACAGTGTACGTTGCACTATGAATGGGCCCTGGAAATACAAATTACTAGCATCCGGCTCGAAGGACCAATCTACAAATATATAAAGCTGAAGAGTTTGTTTGTTTCATTGTTTGAACGCGCTTATCTCAGCAACTACAGGACCGATTTGAAAAAATCTTTCAGTGTAACATAGTCCATTTATCGAGGAAGACTATAGGATATATAACATCACGCTAACATGAATAGGCGAGGAGCAACAATTAAAAAAATATTGCGAAAACTTCTATATTTTAAAGCTCTTTTTGAATAAAAATTGTAACACTAATTTCCACGCGGGCGAAGCTGCTGGCAAAGTCTTAAAAAAATGCTTGAATAACTAAGCGTGACTAAATGTAACTAGTAATTCAGAGTCGTTTTTAACCGTGTTGCGGAGATTTTCCTCTCCTATTCATCTTAGCGTGATGTTATAAAGCCTATAGCATTCCTGGATATATGGACTATCTTACACTGAAAGATATTTTCAAATCATTCCAGTAGGTAGTTCCTGAGATTAGCGCGTTCAAACAGTCAAACAAACTCTTCAACTTTATATATTAGTATAGATATAGATAATCCGTAACGCCGTGTGGTATCCGGCTGAATAGAATAGTACCACCCTCATTTCTTACCGAGGTGTCGTAAAAGGCGACTAAGGTAAGTTGACCCACCGTGTGGTATCCGGCTGAGTAGAGACCAACCTCATTTCTTACCGAGGTGTCGTAATATACGACTAAGGTAAGTTGACCCGCCGTGTGGTATCCGGCTGAGTAGAGACCAACCTTATTTCTTATCGAGGTGTTGTAAAAGGCGACTAAGGTAAGTTGACCCACTGTGTGGTATCCGGTTGAGTAAAACAGACCACCCTCTTTCTTACCAAGGAGTCGTAAAATACGACTAAGGTAAGTTGACGTCAGGCAGGCGGCCGGTAGTTGAATACGTAGCCAAATCATATGACAACATGTTTGTAACATGTTGTGCCGACCCCACTTAGAGTGGGGTAAAGGCAGGAGGATGATGATATAGGTAATCCGGAATTAAGTAAATATTAACACGAGTCCGGATAGAAGGGCAATATGGTGGACCATTTAAGTCGTGGAAAATGAGACCTTTAGATCTCTTTTAGCGAAAATATCCATCAAATTATTGGACAATAGTGTAATTTCCCCAACTTACCATCAGTAGAGTCTCCCGGTACCACGATCTTGCTCCAGATATTGGCGGGAGGCTCTGTGGTGAAGGCATCCGGCTCAAGGGTAGAGAGACGCCCGTAGTATGGACGAAGCCATAGGTTATATTCTGTACAAAATTTAATTCATTCAATTGAAGTAAGGCAAATTCAAATGATTCTTAATTCAAGTAAACTTGTAAACAAGTGCTTTTGAATCGTCAACTCTACTGCTGGTTCGGAAAGCTGTTCCTACCGAGAAGAGCCAGCAAGAAACTCGGCGGTTGCTTAAAATATAAATACTGTTAAAAATAGGCTGATACAGAAAGCCTACTATACTATTGAAGAATATTTAGAAGATAAGAATGTGTGGATATAGCTCTCTTTGAACCTGTACAAGACAGTAACGTCTGAATGTAAATAGTATTAAGAATCATATGTTTAAAAGAGCAACCGCCGAGTTTCTTGCTGGCTCTTCTCGGTAGGAACAGCTTTCCGAACCAGCAGTAGAGTTGACGATTCAAAAGCACTTGTTTACAAGTTTATTTGAATAAAGAATATTTTGAATTTGAATTTAAATTTGAATTTGAATTACAAGTTTAATAAAAAGCTTGTAAGAAATAAGTTATATGAATTTTAAGATCGTCATAATTTTTAGTAAACTTACCTATTATAGTAGAATATGAATCAACCTCCCAAAATAGAATGAAACTGGTAGATGTTGCCTTGTTCAAAGATGGCTCCACTTTGAAATACGCTATATTCGGTACACCTGATTAAGAGAATTAAGAATTTAATATTTAGAAAGAAAAAGCCGTGTGGTATCCGGCTGAGTAGAATAGACCACCCTCAGTACTTACCGATATGTAAAACAGAACTAAAGTAAGTCGATCCGGCTGAGTAGAATAGACCACCCTCATTTCTTACAGAGGTGTCGAAAAGGCGACTAAGGTAAATCGACCTGCGTTTGGTATCCGGTTGAGTAGAATAGACCTTCCTCTTTCTTACCAAAGTGTCGTAAAATACGACTAAGGTAAGTCGACCCGCCGCGTGGTATCCGGCTCAGTAGAATAGACCCCCCCTTATTTCTTACCGAGGTGTCGTAAAATACGACTAATTTAAGTTGACCCGCCGTATGGTATCCGGCTGAGTGGAATAGACCATCCTCTTTCTTACCAAGGTGTCGTAAAATACGACTAAGGTAAGTCGACCCGCCGTGTGGTATCCGGCTGAATAGAATAATACCACCCTCATTTCTTATCGAGGTGTCGTAAAAGGCGACTAAGGTAAGTCGACCCGCCGTGTGGTATCCGGCTGAGTAGAATAGACCATCCTCTTTCTTACCAAGGTGTCGTAAAATACGACTAAGGTAAGTCGACCCACCGTGTGATATCCGGTTGAATAGAATAGACCACCCTCATTTCTTACCGAGGTGTCGTAAAATACGACTCAGGTAAATTGACCTACCGTGTGGTAGCCGGCTGAGTAGAATAAACCACCCTCTTTCTTAACGAGGAGACGTAAAATGCCGGCGGCCGTTTGTAAAATACGTAGCCAAATCATATGACTACATGTTTATAACATGTGCCGACCCCACTCAGAGTGGGATAAATGCAGGAGAATAATATATCTTTAATTGTGGGATATGATGATATGTTTTTAATTATTAATTAATCGCGAATTATAGCTAAATAATATCATTATTAATTTTGTATTTGGAAAGTAAAGTAACGCCTAATTTTATAAACTTACCAGTTAGTTTAAACGATAGATCTGCCATTCCTAACTTGTTTTCCGCTCTAAAGGTATAGTTTCCAAAGTCCGTTTTCCGAACCGACCTGAAGATTAACTGGTGTATGTTGTCTTGCACCATTATTATTATCCTGTGAAAACAAATTAACTCAAATAATCCCAATATTCATTAAATCATCGTCAATTAATTTTTTTTTGGTTCCCAAAATACAGTTTTAACTAGCTTGGGAGCCAGGGACACAATAATTGTACATGTGCATTGTTGTAAAATAAATAAATAAAATAAAAATAATATACACTTTACAATTAAATATTTGAATTATGCGTTTATGGTATATGATAAACTGAAATCTATGCTTATTATAAAACAAAGTCTGTAAATAGCGGTCTGTTACTATCTCACTGCTGAGAATAGGCCTCTTCTCTCCGTTTTTGGAGAGAAGGATTGGAGCTAAGACCTACCACGCTGCTCTTATGATGGGTAGGTTACACATAACTCCAGAACTCTAGAGATATGCAGGTTTCCTCACGATGTTTTCCTTCACCAAAAAACCCGGTTCAAACCCGGGCAGACACCGATGAGATTTTCTGTTAAAACTTATGTGTCTAATTGATAATTGCAATTTATCACACGCTTTTCGGTGAAGGAAAACGAAAAAAACGGAAAGAAGATGCCTATTCTCAGCAGTGGGATAGTAACACACCGTTAAATTATAGAATTAGGCGTTACTTTGCGAAGGTCCATAATACAAAAGTAAAGAGAATATTATATTGCTATAATCCGCGATAAAAGAAAATATATGTAATGCTAAATGTAGAGTGTACTATTCGTTCTCATACCTGATACATGCAGAATATGCGCACTAACCGACACCGATGACACAACAATGCACAAGCACTGCACACATTCACTACCACAATCTCAACAATTGTTTTCGCCTCGAAACCGAAGCATCGTCAGGAGATAGACTCCACGACAAAATCGCAAAGCGATTGGAGAAGCGAGCTTTGCGATTTTGTCGTGCATGTATTAGGCATGAGACCGAATAGTACACTCTACATTTAGCATTACATATATTTCCTTTTATCGCGGATTATAGCAAAATAATATCCTCATTACTTTTGAACACACCGTTACTAAGTAGTAATAAGGCAATGTTTACCTGTCGTCAATTTTAACCGGTTTCCCGTCTCTGTACCACGCGGTCCGAGCTGGTGGTGTGGCGAACTCCAGCCGCGCCGACAGAGACGCCCGTAGCCCTAGGGCTGTGTGCACGAAGCTCCGCTCTGTTGTGACCACCGGCGCATCTTGAATCACAATAACATCTTTAATATTTAGATGAGTTAATCTTGAATGTATATTTTCGGAATCTCGAAAACGGCTCCAAAGATTTTCCTGAAAATCTATATATATATATATATAAGAAAGTGGTGTTAGTTACACTATTTATTATTCAAGAACGGATGAATTAATTCGGCTGAAAATTGGTGGAGAGGTTGCTTAGAACTAGGAAACGGATATAGGATACTTTTTATCCCGTTCCACTGCGTTTCCACTAAGTCACTATAAAACTTGGTATAGCAAAAACGACTATGACACGGAATAACAAAACGCAAATGACAGTGGAATAACAAAACATAAATGACAGCTAAATTCCTGAAAAATTTCCTGAAACTCAGCATGCAGGAGGTTTTGGAGGGGAAAAATTGATCTAGCTAGGTTTAGGCTAAATAAAAATTTATCCCTGTTTTTGGGCATTAAAAAATATTTAAATTTATATTAAATTAAATTTTTACCATAAACCGTCAAGTCAGCGTAGCTTATTCGGGGAACGGGCGGTCTCTAGAAAAGAAAATACCTAGGATCGAGCCTCATCTGACCCATAATTTTATCTTTTTTTTGCAGTTTTTTTTTAGTTTGCAAAAAATACCGTGCAAGGCCTACACATATATATAATTGATGATTACAATTCACTGCTGAAAGAAAACATCGTAAGGGAACCTGAATATTTCTAGAGCATTGGGATTTAGTGACCTACCAATCTGTATTGGAGCAGTGTTGGGTATAAGCTACACATCTTCTCTAAGATATAATTCAAATACATTTTTTTTTTTTTGTAAGATAACCGGGCAAATATTGTTTTGCAGAGGTGGGGCATGATCTCTCCTAGCCCACCGTGGTTCTGGACTTTATGTCGCGGAAGGATGCGGTAGAGCAAATCCGGGAAGTCAAGTCCTTGGATCCGATCCGCCGCAGGCGAGCGGGGCGCAGGGGACTCCCTGAAGTCTGCCGTATGCCGCCCTAACGGGGACCTCCGAGCGATCCGAACGGGGTTTATCGGACGCTCGCTGGAGTTAGGTCCCCGAGGCGGTCGATGCATTTGGTGCTCCCGATGCATCGATTAGCGGAGGGAGGGGACACTTTGAGAGAGGCCCCGACCCAGAGGTGGCGCACTCTGATGTTCAGAGTTGCTGCTGGCGGGGATGGGGGAATGAGTCCAATGGTACCCTGTCCCCGCCATCAGCAGCGTGGTGGAGCACTGTCTGGTTTTTAGTCGGTGACAGTCCGCCATAACCGCCGCTCGTCCTCCTCGGGCGGTAAGGACCCATAATGGGTTTTCTCCGACATAAAAAAAATTGTTTTGCCATATAAATCATTTTTAGGCAATTTCTAGTGTACATTAGAAAAAATGTAACGCGACGCCGTATGTCGAGCTAAGCCTAAGCCAAGCCTGCTACAGCTAAGCCAGCCAGGACAGTTGAGCACGATAATTGACAGCCACAGGCATATCAGTTATCGTCGGCAACATGAAACGGAAGTGATGTCAGCCTTGCTGGGCTCCACATTGTCGCTCTGGAAAAGGGATGCATTCAATATAAGCCGCACAACATTATTTAATGTCTTTTGTTACAGTAACGTTTCTAAGTTACTCTACTTGACTTTTATTTCCACTTTTATTTACAGCGTCAATGGCGTAGTTGCGGCGGAAATGGCCGAATCCAAATGACGGAAGTATGTATCTTTCATCGAGAGTCATATATTTGTGCCGTTTGAGACTCTAGGGACATGGAGTCAAAGCGCAAATATTTTTTATCCGTTTTAATACCTCAGTTAATTTCCTCTTCAGGTGACAAGAGGGCTGGCTCCTTTTTGCACAAAGAATCAGCTTAGCGATTCAGCGCGGAAACGCTGCCAGCATTCTTGGGACCATTCCACGTGGGCATGATTTGTATAGTCCTAGCGTGTAAGTAATTTAACAAAGATATAACTTGTACATTTTTTTTTCAAATATAAACAACTGGGTCACATCGCGATAATCACGTTACCTTTGTATAAGGTTCGACATTTCGGCAGAGTTGCATCCACCGTGGTCACGAACTGACTGGAGCGCCGCGGCGTCTTCGTTCCCGAGTACTACAGTCATTATTTTCTTCATCTACCCTCACTTGAACCGCACAATCCACATAAGGTCTCTTGCACACCACACTGATATAATCTGCACGCGATATAGCTTCCAACAATTTTTTCCGATGTGACCCGGTTGTTTTTTAAATTAGTATGAATCGCGAAAGTTTAAAATCTACTATTGTACATTTTTGTTGAATTCTTCTATAACAAAATGCTACTGGATATACATTTTTCTTTCGTTTTATTTCGTAGTCTAAATTTGAGATATTTATATAAAATCCACCTACCCTGAATGATAACTGTGATAGCCGCTTTAACTGGGTCTCCCACCCCATTGGAGGCAGTACACTCGTAGATGCCAGCCAGCAAACGGTGCTCGGCCCGGAATCGAATACGCGACCTGTGTTCTAACAGGGCCATCGGCTCGCCCTATAATACCCAAGGTACACAGTTCAATACAAATCATCATGCCCTTATCCCACTCTAAGTGGGGTCGGCACAACATTTTATAAACATGTTGTCACATGATTTGGCTATATATTTTACGACCAGCCGCCTGCCTGACGTCAACTTATCTTAGTCGTATTTTACGACACCTCGATAAGAAAGAGGGTAGTCTATTCTACTTAACCGGATACCACACGGTGAAGCAACTAACCTTAGTCGCCTTTTACAACACCTCGGTAAGAAATGAGGGTGGTATATTCTACTCAGCCGGATATCACACGGCGGGTCGACTTACCTTAGTCGCCTTTTACGACATCTCGGTAAGAAATGATGGTGGGACTATTCTATTCAGCCGGATACCACACAGCGTACATAGTTCTATTCAAATAACAGATCAAAAACCGTCCCAGGTGAAATAGAATTGATAAACAAAAACAATACAAAAGTCGGCAAAAAACAAACAAATATCGATCTTAAATGTATGACATAGAGTTGAATTTCATTGAAATTAACAAGCACATGTTGCGTTGTTTATTGCGTCGTCTGTCGACCAATGAACGATGGAGTATTTGTCGACCAAATTTAAAAGCTAAGGGTTATATGGAAATGATGAGGAGGTGATCACGAGGTGAAAGCTTCCCTGTACACTCCCGCACTGTTTAAATATATATTTTTTTAATTTAATTTTATTTTTAAATAAAACATCGGCATGCATTCGAAAACACGACTAAAACCGTATCTGATTCAAAAGAGCGCGAAATTTCAAATTGTGCGCTTGAAAAAAATATATTTTCCGAAGAAAAGAAATATAATTTAATTGACATTTGACTTTATTAGCAATGACTGACCAGTCGCGAAACGCTAGTTTAATAAAACAGGAGTGACAAACAGTTTTGACTCCTTCGCAGTCTCTCGGTCAAGGTAATGCATTACATACGAAATGGAATGGAATTTGGTACGGTCATTCACCCCTTTATATCATATATCTTTTAAACGAAACCTAAAATTAACTGAAAAAAGCACAAAATTAACTGTTTTTTTTACGTAGGCTGCTAAGATGTGTACCCTATGATTGTTTCAGTATAAAACTTACGTTTTTCCTCCAGTTCACTATGGGTGTGGGTGTGCCAGTGGTCTCGCAGCCAATGTCGACATATTCACCCTTCTTCACTTCTAGGAAACTGTTCTCGGGGATTGTTTTCACCATAGGAGCATCTAGAAGGACAATTCAAATTCAAATTCAAAATATTCTTTATTCAAATAAACTTGTAAACAAGTGCTTTTGAATCGTCAACTCTACTGTTCGGAAAGCTGTTCCTACCGTGAAGAGCCAGCAAGAAACTCGGCGGTTGCTCTTTTTTAAAGATATAATTCTTAATACTATTTACATTAAGTCGTTACTGTCTTGTACTGGTTCAAAGAGAGCTATATCCACACATTCTTATCTTGTAAGTAATCTTCAAGAGTATAGTAGGCTTTCAGTATCAGCCTCTTTTTAACAGTGTTTTTAAACTGCTGTAATGGCAAAACTGAAATTTATTGCATAATTTTAGTATAGAATCTTATACCAAAACCTTGTTGGAGCCGTTTCCGAGATTCGGAAAATATATTTATATATATACAAGATTAATTCATTAACATATTAAAGATGAATAATATTACTCACATTGTACCTCTATGGAGTGAGTTTGTCTGATAGGTCCCCAAGGCTCCGAACGGATTACCTGAAAGAAATCAATATAAGTAAAGACAAGGAATATGTAACGAGCAATACTAAAAAAAACTACGCCTTAAAAAAAGAAGTAATTGTATTCTGGTATAGTTCTCTCTGTTTTAGTAGAGAAGGGTTGGAGCTAAGACCTACCACGCTGCTCCAATGCGGATTGGTAGGTTACACATATCCTCAGATTTCTCTAGAGATATAAGGTCAGTGCACTAGTAGTTGACACACAAGTGAAACACAGACTCACTACCACAACCTCTACGATCGCTTCGCTCCGAAACCGAAGCATCAGGAGGATAGGCTCCACGAATAAACGAATGTTGTAAGCGCGCGCAAGGAAAGCTCTAAACTTTGCCGTATTAGTAATATTTTTTGCTGCTCCTCTCCTATTCATCTTATATGTTATACGCCTATAAGCTTCCTTGATAAATTGACTATCTTACACTCTAAGAATTTTTCAAATCGGTCCAGTAGTCCCTGAGATTAGCGCATTCAAACAATCAAAGAATAGTAGATTATGATACTGTTGCATAATAAGGGTTCTTATAACACGAGTGTGTTTTATAGTATCACACGAGTGTTATAAGACCAAGTTATGTACAGTGTCATACACTACTTTATCTACTCTCATACTGTACGTAAAACAATATTAATAAAAACCAACTTTGTTTAAATATTGAAAAGATTTTTTAAATGTCAAATGTTAGCGCCAAGGCGCAAACATCGATTGCGCATGCGTGTTGCGTCGCCGCGGACTCGTTCATTGAAACCTTTTTTTTAAGGTAGAGGTTCAACCTCTTCGGTCCAGCTGGAGGTTGTATAGGTGTAATGTTATGATTTAAAAGTTATATTATAATACAGGTGTCCATACAAGACCTGTATCGTAATGAAACTTTTGAATTTTTTATTTTTGGCCTGTACGTAATGTTTGTCATAAGAATTTTGGTTACAGTTTTATAATCTTTGTATTATAGTATCAGAGTAGATAAACAAACAAACTTTTCAGCTTTATGTATTAGTATAGATATGTGGATATTAACGCCTTAATTGTTACAAACATACGGGAGTGGATCGCGAAACAATTGGGTAAATTGATTAATTACGTAATTGACTGTACCATACTTTATACTGAACGCTTCGGTTAGTGTTATCGACGGGATCGATGATAAAAATATACTATTTCTCCAATATCTAACGATTCCGGATCAACGACGGCTCCAACGATTTTCATGAAGTCTATACTAATAAAATAATATGTATATATTGCTCTAAAAGCTTGCCTTAAAGCTGAAGAATTTGTTTGTTTGTTTAATTCTTTTAATGTAAGATAGTCTATTTTACGTGGAAGGAAGTATAGACTATATAACATCACGCTAAGATGAATATGAGAGGAGCAGCAATAAGAAATAGTATCTTCATAGTATAGGTAAAGGGGAATTGTTTTACTCCAAATTTAACGCGTGCGGGCCACGGCCAGTAATGAATAAATCAAAACTACTGGATAGATTTTAATCATTTTTTCACTGAGTGACATGGGCTATATATTTTATACCCGTGCGAAGCAGGGGTAGGCCGCTAGTTCTTTATAAACCAAACTTGGCAATCTAACACCGTAGTTTTTTCGAACCCAATAAAAATAAAAGTAATTTAGTTTAGTTTGGGTTTTTCTTTATAAACCAAATTGGACAATCTAACAGTGTGTAGTTTTTTAAGTATCTATGTCTAACCTCACAAGTGTAGTCGGCGCTGTCTTTGGACTGCAGAGCTTCGATCTGCAGGGTGTAGTTGGCGTACATTCGAGTCCTCGTCGGCAATAACAAGTTAGGGTCGCGGCTGTCAGCCAGGAGGGCGCCATCTTTGTGCCAACGGACGCGAACGCTGCCTTCTGAAATTAGATTAAAGAAAATACCTGGGTAACCAAGGCTTAATGCTCGGTAATTTTTACAAAATAAAAGAAATAAAAACTTAAAAAAGGAAAAAAATAATTATTTAGTTGGGGATCGCTCCTAGGTTACATTTCTCGAGACTGCCCCGAATAAGCTTCGCTGACTTGACAATTTATGGTAAAAATTGAATTGAATATAAATTTTAGTATTTTTAATACCCAAAAACAGGGATAAACCGATTTTTTTACATAAAACCTAGCTAGATCGATTTTTCCCCCCAAAACCCCACATGCTGAATTTCATATGTTTGTATGTGAGATTAACTCTTTTAAACATTAATGATATTTTTATATATATCCCATTTTAGACTGCTCCCCTTGTCTAGTATTAAGCAATCGCGTAACTCTAGGATGAGCTCCCCCTTTTTCTATTAATTTAAAAACGATTCTTACGGTTCGGATCGAAGACATCCGTAATATATTTGATAGGAACTTCCGTGTATCGTCTAAGACCGCCTTAATTTTGAACCGTATACAAGTGGTAGTGATAGTCGACTAGAGAATCGCAAACCATTTAATTTAGCCAAATCTCAAACGAATCTTAGACAACATGCCCCTATATACCGAATTTGTTCTCAATTAAACGCACACAGAAGCGACGTAGATATTTTCTGTGATTCTTTAGCCTCATTCAAAAGCAAATTATGTAAATGCCTGCGTAACTATCTTAATATTTAAATGAGTTAATCTTGTATATATATATATTTTCCGAATCTCGGAAACGGCTCCAACGATTTACCTGAAATTTAGCATGTAGGAGGTCTTGAGGGAGAAAAATTGATTTAGCTAGGTTTTATGTAAAAAAAATATTGTTTTATCCCTGTTTTTGGGCATTAAAAAACACTAACATTTATATTGAATTGAATTTTCGCCATTAACTGTCAAGTCGGCGTAGCTTATTCGGGTAACGGCAGCGTCGAGAAATGTGAATGCCAAGGGTCCATCCCAACAAAATAATCGTTTTTTCTTTTTTTTTAAGTTTTTTATTTTTTTTGTAAAAAATTACCAAGCGAAGCTCGGTCACCCAGATATTAAGTAATTTAAAAGAGTAATTTTACTTTAAGTGAACTATACTAATATAATAATACTTGCATGTTGTGTTTATTTCTAGTAGGTTATAATCTTGTCTTTTTGTTATTGCTTCTTCTTGTACACATGTAAACTGATTATATCCAGTTTAATGAACCAAATAAAAAAAAGGCAGGGATTCTCAACCTGTGGCACACGGGGTTCAATTGTATAAAGCATTTCCGTAATCAATTTTAGGTTTACCATTACAGCAGTTTCAAATAACTATTAAAACGAGGCTGATACGTAAGCTATTATATTTTGACTCTCTTCAGTTCCGCGGGTCGCGGGTTCGATTCCCGCCGAGGGTCTTCATTTTCTATAAACAATTTAGTGTGTGTACCATATATTTATTTATTAAGGATTAAATAAGTAAGTAAGTAAGTAGCGGCCTGTTACTATCCCACTGCTGAGCATAGGCCTCTTCTCTCCGTTTTTGGAGAGAAGGATTGGAGCTAAGACCTACCACGCTGCTCCAATGCGGATTGGTAGGTTACACATATCTTAAGAATTCTCTAGAGATATGCAGAGTTCCTCACAATGTTTTCCTTCACCGAAAAGCGTGTGATAAATTGCAATTATCAATTAGACACATAAGTTTTAAAGGAAAAACTCATTGATGTCTGCCCGGTTTGAACCCGTGACCTCCTCGAAAGAGTCGCATGGTGTTACCGGTGGGCTACCACAGCAAGGATTAAATAGATGATAATTATTCTTAGATACTTTTCTTCGACCCTGTACAAAAAGTAAAGTTACTATCCCACTAATGGACATAGGCTTTCTCTCTTCGTTTTTGGAGTAAAGGATTGGAGCTAAGACCTACCAGCCCTAATAGATGAGATATTTATTCTCATTCAATACCCCCCCCCCCCCCCCCTATACAGCATAAACAGTATTACAGATGCCTGTATCTTAAATATATAAGTTAATTAGTAAATACCTATATCAGTTAAATGTATAAGTTAATATTAAGTTAATAAATATATATAGTAATAAATTAGTATAAGTATTAATTATCTTGACTGATTTTGCATTCTTTATTATTTATATACCATCTTTCTTTTTTTACTAAATTGTATTTCACTTCTTTTTAAACTATACATATAACGAAATGAGGATTATTTGTATTTATTCATTAAGCGGCTTATTCAAACTTTTATATTGTAATTTATGTAATATTTTTAGTAAAGACTGTGTTAATTTCATTGTTTCACAGGCAGGGTGGCGGTGGACGTATCCAATAGCGGAAGTCGCCACCCTTGACCTGGATGAGTTTGGCCGAGTGAGGCGTTTCTCACCAGTGAGTCACTTAATCAACCCCGTGTCTCACTCAAAACTGGAAAAAAAAGACCTACCACGCTGCTCTGGTTTTAGAGTAGAATGTGTTGTTAATTATGGCAAATATACGCCGGATATATATTCCATAATTATGTTTGCACAATACGCTAATTCCAGTGTTAGGGCCACGTATTCAGAGAGTGTGACGATATTAACAAAAGCTGGAAATGTTTGAGTTACACACGTTCCGAAACCTGTTAAATAATTCGTTTTGAAATGCGATCACTATTCTTTGGATATGACAATTTATATTTGAGTTTGATTTAACCTATTTGAAGTTGAACATGAGTGATGAATAATTTACAGAATTAACCGTTACTTTGCGGAAATCCATAATACTGTAGAGTTATCGCTGTATTATTATTAATTTCCTTCGTGTAGCTCGCCGCCATCTTAACTCCCCTCCCTCAGTGTTGCCGACAGAAAATATCCTCAATAATTGGTAATTATTTGTTCAAAACCTGTTAACTTTACAATACAAAAGTAATAATAAAATAATTTTGCTATAACCCGCGATGAAGTAAAATAGAAAATATTTGTAATGCTAAATGTAGAGTGGACAATCAGTTTCATATCGATAAATACCGGAAAAATATCCATATGTATCAGACAAAATTCAATATATATCATAGACATACGAGAGGTCACAAAAAGCTTGTGATACCTGTGTCGCGACTCAGCAGAGTTAGCAACTCATTCGATGGTCTCGGTATTCGCTTCTAGAATAAAATTCCGCAATCCATACTAGACCAGTCTACAGAAAGGTTTAAGTTAAATGTAAGAGATGTACTTATACGTAAAGCATATTAAAAAAATTGATTATGTGATGATAAAAAAGCCTGGATTTGAAAATTCAGCTTCATACAAGACTGCGGTTTAATAATGTAAAATTGAAAATGTTTAAAAGATTGACCGCCGAGTTTCTTTCTGATTCTTCTCGGTAAGAGCAACATTCCGAACCAGTTGTAGCTTCATTAATCATATTGATCCTTGACGATTCAAAAGTGGTTAAAAGAGCTTAATTGAATTAAGATTAATTTGATTTGATTTGAGTAGCTTAGTTTTATACTAAGTCGAACAACTGTCTGCACCGAAGTTTTAACTTTTGCAGTATTATCGCTGTAATTTTACGTGTACAATTCAAATAATTATAGAATTAGGCGTTACTTTGCGGAGATCCATAATACAAAAGTGTTAATAAAATTATTTTTGCAAAAAAGGACTTAAGCTAAACGTGTGTGAACAGCTCGAGATTATAAAACATAACAATGGCACCCTCATTAACGTTCAGATAAATGTTTCTAGTTCAAGCTTGTTACACTTGTTCGCAGGCAAAATAAAATAAATGGTGGGGTTGAACCGATTAGTATATAACTAAGCTTGTTTGGGTATTGCTTCGCTTTGCGATTTTGGTCGTGGAGTCTATCTCCTGATGATGCTTCGGTTGCGGGGCGAAACGATTGTTGAGTTTGTGATAGTGAACGTATGTAGTGCTTGTGTATTGTGGTGGCGGTGGTGGAGGTTTGTGCATGTGTTTTTACGAATCCTGCATGTATCAGGTATGATAACCGATTGTCCACTCTACATTTAGCATTATATATATTTTCTTAGCTGAATATATTTTCAAGAGCTGTGATGGCCTAGCGGTGCGACCGTGTGAATCTCTAGAGACGATCATGGGTTCAAACCCGGGCAGACACCAATGAGTTTTTCGTTTAAAACTTATGTGTCTAATTGATAATTGCAATTTATCACACGCTTTTCGGTGAAGGAAAACATCGTGAGGAAACCTGCATATCTCTAGAGAATTCTGGAGATATGTGTAACCTACCAATCCGCATTGGAGCAGCGTGGTAGGTCTTAGCTCCAATCCTTCTCTCCAATAACGGAGAGAAGAGGCCTATGCCCAGCAGTGGGATAGTAACAGGCCGCTACTTACTATATTTTCTTATTTTATTTATATTACTTTTGTATGTACAATACATTTTAACATATCGAATATATTCGTACATCAATGTATGTGTTGGTGACAGGAAGAGCGCTTAGATTTGTATCTTTGTGTACCAATTGGGAATTCAATGGACCCTGCTTATAGCGGTCGATGTATTGGCTAGTATAATAAAACCCGAAGACAAAATGTGAATGTAGATCCAAATTCAAATTCAAATTCAAAATATTCTTTATTCAAATAAACTTGTAAACAAATGCTTTTGAATCGTCAACTCTACTGCTGGTTCGGAAAGCTGTTCCTACCGAGAAGAGCCTGCAAGAAACTCGGCGGTTGCTCTTTTGAGCAACCGCCGAGTTTCTTATTTAAAAAAATATATAATTCTTAATATTAGTTACATTAAGTCGTTACTGTCTTGTAAAGGTTCAAAGAGAGCTATATCCACACATTCTTATCTTCTAAATAATCTTCAAGAGTATAGTAGGCTTTCTGTATCAGCCTCTTTTTAACAGTGTTTTTAAACTGCTGTAATGGCAGTGCTGAAATTGATTGCGGAATTTTATTATAGAATCTTATACCAAAACCCACAAACGACTTACGTACTTTTGCAAGGCGCAAAGCAGGAGCCGCAAGCTTATGTCGGTTCCTGCTTTGTCTATTGTATACATCACCTATCGTTTTATAATTCTTTATATTTTTATGTACATAAATTAAATTGCTTACTTTTCAGATCATTTTGATCAGATTTTATATCCAATACTAGCAATCGCCAGCGGCTCGACCCGCGTGGAAATTAAAACCGTAATATAGTCTTTTGATAAACAACTTAAACAATAAAAATGGTTAAAGTTGGTTAACCTTAAAAGCTAGACATATGCTGTCGCGGACTTTTATTTAGAACATTTACAGGAAAACAATTTTGTAACACATGATTTTTGAAAAACTATTACCGTTTACTCAGCACACGCAAGGAAAGCTTTAAATTTTGCTGTTTTCGTACTATTTTTTATTGTCGCTCCTCTCCTATTCATCTAAGCGTTATATTATATAGCATATAGCCTTCCTCAATAAAACGACTATCTTACACTGAAATAATTTTTCAAATCGCTCCAGTAGTTCCTGAGATTAGCGCGTTCAAACAATCAATCAAACAAACAAACTCTTCAGCTTTATATATTAGTATAGATTTAATAATAACTATAGCTCATCTCATAACTTCATACTCATCCTCATCCTCCTGCCCTTATCCCACTCTAAGTGGGGTCAGCCCAACATGTTAAAAACATGTTGTCATACGATTTGGCTACGTATTTTACGACCGGCCGCCTGCCTAACGCCAACTTACCTTAGTCGTATTTTACGACTCCTCGGTAAGAAAGAGGGTGGTCTATTTTACTCAACCGGGTACCACACGGTGGGTCAACTTACCTTAGTCGCCTTTTACGACACCTCTGTAAGAAATGAGGTTGGTCTATTCTACTCAGCCGGATACCATACGGCGGTCGACTTACCTTAGTCGCCTTTTACGACACCTCGGTAAAAAATGAGGTTGGTCTATTCTACTCAGCCGGATACCACACGGCTGGTCGACTTACCTTAGTCGCCTTTCACGACACCTCGGTAAGAAATGAGGGTGGTAATATTCTATTTAGCCGGATACTACACCATCTCATAACTTCATACCTTTCTCTAAAAGGAAATACGCAGGAAATAGGTTTGGTAATTTACTGTTAGTTTTCCTAAACATCAGCCTCTAAAAACAAAATTACGAGCTAATAAAAAACCGGACAAATAAAATAAATTACCGAAACATGGTAACATGGTAATTTAATCATTAATAAAAAAGATTGTTCCAGAAATTATAGTTGGCTATTTGTTTAAACTAATATGAAGATTAAGGCAGACGTCATACGAGGCATACAAACGTTTATTTATTTTTCTTTTTACACATATATTTAGAAAAGAGAAAGAAAAAAAAAAAACATGTATAAAGGCGGACTTATCCCTAAAAGGGATCTCTTCCAGTCAACCTTTGAGTAATAGAAGGATAAGGGCTAGAATTGAAGAAGAAGGAGAGTGCGGGTCATATAGAGAAAAAAAAAGTTTATATAAATTGAACTATTTAATCTATTAAATAATTTCAACGTTCAAACTGTTCACCGTATATTCTTCTTAGAGCCTGTTTCAAACAAACTGTCAGTTAGCTTATTCGGAACATATCTAACACATATCTCGGAATAACTTTTGAAATAGTCAGAAAAAAATTGATTTTTAAAAAATATATTATTTTAAAGGTTTAAAACTCGATTATTTATTAATCGATTTTTTTACTCCAAGTCACATCCCTATATCCACGCTTTCCAGTATCCAGTACTATCCAATAGCTATATCCACGTATTCTTGGCATTCGCATTAAGTATTTCAGCCTCATTTTAAAAATTGTTTTAGACTGCCATAATGGCAGGGTTAAAATTAATTGGTTGATGAAGACGGTTTCATTTATACGTTATTCTACAGATACAAAATTAATTTAAACTAAAGAACTTAAAATTCAAATTCAAATTCAAAATATTCTTTATTCAAATAAACTTGTAAACAAGTGCTTTTGAATCGTCAACTCTACTGCGGGTTCGGAAAGCTGTTCCTAACGAGAAGAGCCAGCAAGAAACTCGGCGGTTGCTCTTTTGGAAATATAATTCTTATGACTAGTTACATTTAGTCATTACTGTCTTGTACAGGGTCTAAGCGAGCTATATCCACACATTCTTATCTTCTAAATAATCTTCATGAGTATAGTAGGCTTGCTTTATCAGCCTCTTTTTAACAGTGTTTTTAAACTGCTGTAATGGCAAAGCTGAAATTGATTGTGGAATTTTATTATAGAATCTTATACCAAAACCCACAAACGAATTACGTACTTAAAAGATTAAAATACACTTCCAACACCGTCTGAAGGCACCCTTAAATATGCTTTCATTCTAATTTGTAGACGGTCAAACATAATTTAAATAAGCTATAACAATAATTTGTTAAGATCATTACAAATTACGGCCTAGAATAATAAAGTATAATGTGACAAGTTATTACATATTTGTAATAACAATTTTGATAACCCCGAACTCAGATATGAAAATACAAGGAAGATTTTATAATTAATATATAATATAATTATATAAACAGTTCTATGTTATGTCTATAGACTGGTGGACCGATTTTAATGGAATTTTCAGACAATCTTTAGAATGACCCAACGGATGATGCAGTAAAGTTTAGCGGCGATCGGAGAATTTTTTAAACTGTTCAGTTTTGTTTCAAGGAAATCCGAAATCAGACTGAGCTACAGCAACAAATGGTCGCACAGCAGGTGCATATATCCTCCAAACCTTTCTTAATAAAATAGCAACCGCCGAGTTTCTTGCTGGCTCTTCTCAGTAGGAACAGCTTTCCGAACCAGCAGTAGAGTTGACGATTCAAAAACACTTGTATACAAGTTTACTTGAATATTTTGAATTTGAATTTAATTTGTACACAGATTACTAATTGTAGAATACAAGGTTACAATAGACGGTTTATCGTTAAATATCAATCTCTTCCAGGCAACATTAAGGCGAAGGAAAATAATTTATAGAATTAGGCGTTACTTTGCGGAGGTCCATAATACAAAAGTAATGAGAGAATAACGCACGAAGTCACGTGTTAAATTAGTTTTGATAAATTGTACATGTCATTTGACCATGATGTCAGTGCCCTCTAATAAAAAGAATCTATAGAGTAATAAAGGGTGCCATAGACTAATTGTAGAGGCGATTATTGGGTTGTTTATACAATGATTCAAACGGGTTAGACCAATTAAAATATAAACGAACTATGTTTAATCTGTATCTTATACACAGTTGGAAAAAAATGCGCAAAACTAAAAATAAAGTTTCTTCTTTGTATTACTAAGCTGATTTATTTCGTAGTTTAAAAAAATCTCTTTTTCGAAATTACTATGCTGTCAGCCCTTACCGGGTGGAACGGAAAAAAAGATGCAATATTTATAAAAAGCAAAGTAACAAGCTATCACTATCCTACGGGAGAGTTTAAACCTCATTTCTCCTTAGAAAGAACGGTTGGAACATAGACCCACCATGCTGCTCCAATGCGGATTGGTAGGTTACACATATCTCCAGAATTCTCTAGAGATATGCAGGTTTCCTCACGATGTTATCCTTCACCGAAAAGCGTGTTATAAATTGCAATTATCAATTAGATTTATAAGTTTTAATAGAACAACTAATTGGTGCCTGCCCATCATTTGCCATTTATAACATTAGTATATGATTTATGGAATTAGGCGTTACTTTGCGAAGATATAAGAATAGAATTATTTTGCTATAATCCGCGATAAAGTCAATGGAAGTCATTTGAATAGTCGTGATTTTAATAGATATTTTGTTATGGAGTCTATTTCCTGATGATGCTCCCGGGCAGGGCGAAACGATTTTTGAGTTTGTGATAGTGAACGTGTGTAGTGCTTGTGCATTGTAGTGATGGTGCAGGTTTTGATGTTTTTACGAATCCTGCGTGTATTAAGTATGAAAATGGATAGTCCACTCTACCTTTCGCATTATATATTGACTTTATCGCGGATTATAGCAAAATAGATTTATTATTACTTTTAGATTAGTATATATTCAGTTAATATACAAAAACTACTAACCTATACCATCCAAATAGCAAGGAAGCAAAACGGTATCATTTTCGTAAGCCTTCACAGTAACAGGTACACTTTTAAACACTTTTTCACTCAAAACCAATTTAATACACAAAAATAAAATCACAACAAATAAACCCATTTTTAACAAAAAATATCTTATTAAGTCCTAATAAATGTACAATAAATAATAATTTCAATGTTAAATTTAAATATTTAATAACACTAAACTCCGTTGTTTAAAATTGAGAAATAAATAGATAATAAACGACGCACGCGCAGCTAAGTAAAGGATCAGCGAACGTCTGCTCCAGAGCTCGCGTACATTCTATCATTTAATAAAATTATTGTGGCACAATAAGTACAAATTTAAGTTAAATTTCCAAAATTATACTGTGTAACATCATTGTTATACTAGAATAGGTGATCCAGCCGTAAATGTTTCCATCGAAAAAAAAGGCCGTTGATTGAAGTTTATATATGTATTTATTTACCAGTTAGACATGCGGTTGTGGGGCCCGTAAAGTATTACCCCCGAGCCTTTATAAAGTGGACTGTATTTTTTATTAATGCTGGTTCGCGGAAACCCCTAAAATACTTGCAAATAACAAGGATATGGACGCCGTGTGGTATCCGGCTGAATAGAACAGTACCATCCTCATTTCTTACCGAGGTGTCGTAAAAGGCGACTAAGGTAAGTTGACCGTGTGGTATCCGGCTGAGTAGAATAGACCAACCTCATTTCTTACCAAGGTGTCGTAAAAGGCGACTGAGGTAAGTTGACCCACCGTGTGGTATCCGGTTTAGTAGAATAGACCACTCTCTTTCTTACCGAGGTGTCGTAAAAGGCGACTAAGGTAAGTTGACCGTGTAGTATCCGGCTGAGTAGAATAGACCAACCTCATTTCTTACCGAGGTGTCGTAAAAGGCGACTAAGATAAGTTGACCGTGTGGTATCCGGCTGAGTAGAATAGACCAACCTCATTTCTTACCGAGGTGTCGTAAAAGGCGACTAAGGTAAGTTGACCGTGTGGTATCCGGCTGAGTAGAATAGATCAACCTCATTTCTTACCGAGCTGTCATTAAAGGCGACTAATGTAAGTTGACCCGCCGTGTGGTATCCGGTTGAGTAGAATAGACCAACCTCATTTCTTACCGAGCTGTCGTTAAAGGCGACTAAGGTAAGTTGACCCACCGTGTAGTATCCGGTTTAGTAGAATAGACCACCCTCCTTCTTACCGAGGTGTCGTAAAATACGACAGAGGTTTTACGTCAGGCTGGCGGCCGGTCGTAAAAACGCAGCCAAATCATGTGACATCATGTTTATAACATGTTGCGCCGACCCAACTTAGAGTGGGATAATAGCCTGTAGCCTTTCTCGATAAATGGACTTACAAAGAATACACTCAAAGAATTTTTCAAATTGGGCCTGGAAAGTTCCTGAAATTAACGCGTTCAAACAATCACACAAACTCTTCAGATTTATATATTAGTATAGATAAATATACTACGTCGATAAATATATTTACACTAATCACATATAAACCTATCACATGTACGTATAAAAATCGAATAACTACATAATTATGACGTCTTTTTTTATTTACAGAAAAAATGTACAAGTTATATCTATTTTTAATTATTAACACGCTAGAACATGTCTTATATATATAAGTATGTAGAAATAAATATAATTTTACAATTTTAAAGGATGTGTGTATCGTATTCTATACATAATGCACATCATCATACTTGAAAGTAATTTGATGGTACACTTTTTTTTATCAATAACCTTTAGTCATCAAAACGTTCCAGAAACTAAAAAAAATATGAGTGCCGAGTGTGCCACAAACCTTATCGCATCCCGTCAATTAATTGATTCACCTTTATAAAGGAGTCGGCATTTAAAGCAAGATTAGTCATTTAAGACGCCTTTCGGGATCGCATGTCGCCTTATAAACACTTCCTTATCATGTGTTTTGACTGCTGCAATATATACGATATGTGAGTTGTGCATATAGCATACACCAATCAACGTAATACTACATAGCCTGTATATATATTTTTTTAATTTAGCCAGTCGGTCTTGTTGGTAATCGTGTTCCCAAAAGCGTGTTGACTATAGGCTAACAGTTTAACTCAGACTTCGCCTGCTAGGTAGATAGGCCAAGGGCGCGGAGGAAGGGCGAGAACGGGGATTGAGGCGCGGGCGGTGAGCGCCCTTAGTGTAATGTATAAATAAAGAATTATTCTCTCTATTACCGCGTTACAAGAAGGCAAAAGTCTTTAACTGTACAACCTTGTCTAATATAAAAATATTGACTAGTATCTTTTTTATATTAATTATTATTTTTTACAGCAAAATTATATCAGATTTTTGATAAGTTGAATAAAACATTAAAAGGGATTAAAGTGCAATAAATAAATATATGGGAATAAAGTTTCGTTGAAGACTATAAAATGGGGATTACAATAAGGTCATTGGTCCAAAGTGGACAAATAACACTATGAATGGGAGATTATTTAATTCACTGACTATTCAATACTGTCTGTCACTTAGAAGTGAATTGATCACCGCCTTTTGACTGCCGATCTCACAATAGGCTACTCGGTACAAAGAATATAAATTACTAATGATTACACTGTATTATATGTATAAGCAATCCACCCCGGCTTTGCACGGACAGTAGAGCATATTATTTCTTAATTGAGACCTACGTTTGAATTTTTTCGCGTACGTTATTCTAAATATTGATATATCTCTTAACATATTTCTTTAAGTGTAATATAGGCAATTAGGATTACAATAAAGTTATGAAATTTTGGTATTTAAGATGTAAGTATACATAATCCTGTATTCGTCTTTAATAGCTTTCCAGTTACTGTATGTACTTCATCATTTCTTTAGAAATCATTTTTTTCAGCGTTTTGAGGCGGCTTAACTTTTTTAGAGTTATGTTATTCATTCATTCATTTAAATAATTTTTTAATTCATTATAAATTTCGTATGGAACACCCAATTTTTGTATTGTACATTGTAAACGACCATTTAAAAGAAATATCATATATCGTTGATATGGCAAGGTTTTTATAATCTTATGAATCCTATTTTATAAATTTTCCCAAATGGCAATACTATCACAAAATGTCCGACGGTAATTGCCAAAGCGACGTTATTGAACCGTCTTGCGCAAAGAAAATTAAAAAAGACGATCAAAATGAGAATGGTGTAAAAGAATCACAGTTGCATTTAAGAGACTTTATTCCTAGTAAAATATTAAACAACAATACTAATAGAAAAATCGTATGTGTACTAGGTAATTTTAAAGACAAGTGTGGTGTCGCTTTGGTTATATTAGAAAAAAATGCTTTCAAAGGAGAGGAGTTGAATGATACAGGCTACTTCTCTAATACCAGCGAATTACGTACATTCTTCCAGAACGATATTTATGGGAATTTCGTGTGTTACCCAAGAGCAGAAATAAATGGTGAGCGAAATTTAAAATTACATTATACGAGTAACTTTCAAATTTCAAGGTTTCACAGTTTCGCGTATAATTAGTAGGTATCGTCAAACGTGAGTAACATATTTATTATTATATTTCTTCAAATATTACGTCAATACAATATCTGTGATCTTCATCGTCATATTTAAATGGTAATTAGTATAAAAGTACATTAGATAATAACAATATGTGATTATATTGTTTTAATTAATAAAGATAAAGCATAGATATAGGTCTTTGGAATACATTCTTTGTTTTATATGCAAATCTGTGTACATTTAGTTTATTAATTACAGCTAATTATATAGATTTTTTCATGTGAATTTAATATTCTAGCTGTTTCAAATTATCATCATTGACTTTGCTTTCATATTTCTTTCTTTATTGGTTTGCTTTGTTCTGTGTAATAAACGTTCTGTAACCAGACAATTTAATAGTTTTCTATGGAAATTATAATAAAAATTTCTTCAAAAGCATCAAACAGGTATTATTTTAGTATTAGTTTGTCATACATGATTATTATATAAAAACTTAACAGTTATCAATAATTTTTTTAATTATTTTTAGTCCATATTTTTACAGTTGCACAATGAGTAAATGGATTTTGAAATATGATTTCATAATCATATTAATGACTGTTGTACTACTACATTACATGTACACCAATTTTTTAATGAAATCTAATTTAGATAGTTTTTGTAATAAAATCCTAAAACAATGAAATGATCGAATTAACTGTTGTTCAAAAGTAATAATAAATTTAAAAATAATTTTATTATTACTTTTGTATTATGGATCTCCGCAAAGTAACCCTTAATTCTATAAACTGTTGTTCACTTAAAACTTTGCTTTTAAGTACTTACTAATAGGGGGTTGTAATACACCCAGTATTACAATTTAAATTAGCAGTGTCTTTCAAATATATAGGTTGTAGAATATGTTGCATTTTGTCATTGTTGTCTAGTGTGTGTTTGTATGAATGTGAGAGTGAAAAATATTTAAAATTCCTTAAAATAACAATGTTACTATTTTGACCATGATTATGATTTTATGCATTGTTCGTTTACAATATATATGATTACTTTTAAATGCTCTGTGGTATCAGGCTGCATAGAATAGTACCACCCTCATTTCTTATCGAGGTGTCGTAAAAAGCGACTAAGGTAAGTCGATCCGCTGTGTGGTATCCGGTGGACTAGAATGGACCACCCTCATTTCTTACCAAGGTGTTGGAAAGGTTGACTAAAGTAAGTCGGCCCGCCGTGTCGTGTCCGGCTGAGTAGAATGGACCACCCTCATTTCTTGCCGAGGTGTCGTTAAAGGCGACTAAGGTAAGTCAACCCGCCGTGTGTATTCGGCTGAATAGAATAGACCACCCTAATTTCTTACAGAGGTGTCGTAAAAAGCGACTAAGCTAAGTCGACCCGACATGTGATATCCGGCTGAGTAGAATAAACCACCCTCATTTCTTACCGAGGTGTCTTTAAATACGACTTAAGTAAGTTGACGTCAGACAGGTGGTCGTAAAATACGCAGGTAAATCATGTGACAACATTTTTGTAACATGTTGTGCCAACCCCACTTAAAGTGGGATAATGGCAGGAGGATGCATGCATATGATTACTTTTAAAAGATGAATTTTATTGTTACAGGTGTGAAGACAACAATAATCTATCCTGCCACAGATAAGCACATTGCAAAGTACAGCCAGCAAGAAGTACATATAGTATTAGAGACACCAGAAGCATATGAGAAGTTTACATTGCCGCATATTGAGAAGGAGCAATTTAACTTGCAGGTATTATTTGGTAAAAATTAACTAATAGTGAACAAGATCATCCCAGTTTGTCAAATTCATTTGGTAACCATCTGGTAATGGGGAATCTTTCTGACATATGATATGACTTTTACCCGCGCAACTTCGTTCGCGTGTACTGTAGTCCTGAAATTAAGGGTAGCTTCTGTCACTCTCCAACCCTGCAAATATCTCCATCACAAAAATCCATCCAAAAAACTTGGAATCTAAATACAGATTTGACTTGATTTTGACACATCGTGCATAAAAATAAGTTATTATAGATGGCGCTTTGAACGTCATCCTATTTAATTCCTCCTGAATTTAATTTCTTTTAAATTAACAGGATTTTTATATGTCCTATATGTTACATCACCCTATAAAGAATAATTGTATTAACTGGCCCGTTGGAGCAGTGGGTAGTGACCCTACCTTCAGCTCCGCGGGTCGCGGGTTCGATTCCCGCCGAGGGCCAACATTTTCTATAAATGAATTTGTTGGTCTTTGAGCCTGGGTGTATATTTGTATTTAAGTATGTATTTAAAAAATATATAAGTATATATTCACCAGTTGTCTACCATAACACAAATATTAAGTTACTTACTTTGGGGACGGACGACCGTGTGTGTAAGTGTCCCATATATTTATTTATATTATTTTATTATTAAATTTCATCGATATTGGTTCAGCAAATTGGCCGTGAAAACGTAACAGACAGACAGACTTTCGCATTTATAATATTAGTAAGGATATAACAATTAATCTTATATGAATATAGGAACTTTAAATATATTATTTTTAATTTTTGCAGTGGGTATATAATATTTTAGAAGGGAAGAGCGAACAAGAACGAGTTGTATACGACAATAAGTGTTCTAAAGAGGGATTTGTGTTACTTCCCGACTTAAAGTGGGACGGTCTGACAAAAGAGACATTGTATCTGCTCGCAATTGTCAGAGAGAGAGGAATTAAGTCTTTGAGAGATTTGACTGCAAGTCACCTACCTTTGCTGAAGAGAGTTCGAGACGAGGGCAAGGTAAGCTTAACAGGCTCAAAGATCTGATTTTTTTATTTTATTTAAAAAGCTTTGTCACTGTGGTTCTATTCTGTTGCATCAATCTTAATTAATATTTTGTATTCAAACAGGCATTAAGTAGATAAAATGATTCTAATAGTGTTTTTAAATAAAATTCTGTATCATGCTGAGAAATTCTTCTCATGATTTGCCTTCGTTTTTTACGACCGGCGGCCTGCCTGACCTCAACTTAACTTAGTCGTATTTTACGAAATCTCGGTAAGAAAGAGGGTGATCTATTCGACCGGATAACACACGGTGCGTCAGCTTACCTTGGTCGCCTTCACGACATCTGGTTAAAGAATGAGGTTGGTCTATTCTACACAGCCGGATACCACACGGCGGGTTGACTTACCTTAGTCGCCTTTTACGACACCTCGGTAAGAAATGAGGGTGGTCTATTCTACTCAACCGGATACCACATGGTTAGGTATATGGAATTACTTGGTATATTTAAAAAAAAACTTTATAAACTATACAAACTAAACTGATGTTTATATTTTTGTTTTCAGAAAGCAATATTTGAAAAGTACAAAGTACTAGGAAGTCAGTTGAGAATCTACCTTCACTACCAGCCATCGTTCTACCACCTCCACATTCACTTTACATATTTAAAGCACGAAGCACCTGGCATATATGCAGAGAAATCACATTTACTTGACACAGTCATCGATAATATCGAAATGATGAATGAATACTATAAAAAAGCAACAATACCTTTCACCATCCGTGAGATGGACTCACTTTTCAGTCTTTATGAGACCAATGGTTATATTAAAAGAATCAAGGAAAATATAGAACTAATTGATAAATAAGATATAGACGAATTAAGTTGCCCTCAATCTGATAGTCATTTGGATCGAGTAAAAATGCTGGTGCAAAATATCCTTATGGAGCTGCGTTCACGGCTTCGCAGTTGCAACGTGTATATCACGACCAATGTGGATTTTAAAAAAGATTGCAATTTAAAAATTAATATACAATCCAACTGTATAGTACTCAATTATTATGATAATAGTGAATTAAAGAGACATGACAGTTTATCTTCCATCGAGAGTCTTTCAGATTATTCCGAAGACGAATCTGATGTTTCATGTGTTATTCCTATACAGGAATTCTGTTTTATTATACCCAATTCAATGTCATGTCTCAAGATAGACAAAAATACTATATCATTTAGAATTTTAACAGAACCAAAGAGCGGTGGTAATTTTTATTCTGAATTTATTTCTGCGAGTGAAAATAAGGAAGTCAAAGTGGAGAAATTGGTAATTAATTTTGAACCCAACGATAGTTTCAAGATTCTATGTGCGAATTGTTCAAATGTTATATCGAATAGTTTAATTAAATTTGACAGGGTTTTAGAGTTGCCAACGACAAATTTGGATATGTCTGAATGGTTTTGCCACGGACATGGACACAGTTCGCAGAATGATACGTTGAAGCCAAACACTCAAGATTTCTTATATAGACTGACATTTTTTATTGTCAACAGCCAAAATTTATCAGATAAAGTTAACAAGTTTAACTCAAAGAGATCAGTGTACCATTGCAGCAGATGTCTGGCTTGGCTCGGCATTAAGATTAAGGATACAGTGAAACTTTACAATTCAGATGTTAAAATACATTATAAATCTAATACAAAACATATTTTTACACATAAATCACCATCGCAGGATATAAGTGTAGATGATTTTATATTCACAGTTGAAAGTATGACACGAGAGTTCAACCTCGGCCTTCAGTATACAATGATGTGCAAAATTGTTCTGGAATGTACCTTTTCAGCGTCAAAGAAACAATATTTGCTAATATGGGTGATGGATAAAGAATTGCAAGTGTTGAGGAATAAGGAAAATCAAAGTAACTGTGATAAGATACTGTTGCAATCGAGTTTATTGACAAAAATTTTGTATAAAATTGAAACCGAACTCAATGATGAGGTTGAGATATGGTTGTCTGATCCGAGTGCTGTAACCACAGATATATCTAAGAGTATGTTCTGTAAAGGCATAAATCATTTGGAGCAAATGTCTATGAAAGTACCAGAATCATTTCGTTACACAAACGGTTATTCTGTGAGTTACTTAAAAGCTTAAAATAAATAAATTTATTGAAATAATGGAGTCTTTTTCTTTTTCTCAATATAATAATGATAGCAGATTTCTACAAATTAGAAGATTATATCGAAAAACTAAAAAAACATTTAACCCCTTGAAATGAAATTTATTTGCATTTAGTTGGCAGAAAAAATATATCAGTAGTTCAAATGCTCGCATAAATTAACGGTTTAAAATTTTTTACAGATAAATCAGTAAATTAAGTAAAAAAATCAGAAATACACTATTTTATAGATTTAATGTTAAATTTGTCACAGAGTTTAATTCTTAGTTTTTTTTTTGTTTTCTGGAGCCTAGGTACATTTTTATAGGTTATTTTTAACACACAAACAAACATTGGTATGCAAAAATAAAGACGACAGGAATGTGAATGAAAATAATATCAATTTTGTAAAAACTATTTATTTATCATAAATTCTTGTTTTTATTTGATTTTATAAATATTTGTTATATATTTTTCAGTAGTTTTAGCGCCAACAACCTTCACAAAAAGATTTAAATACGTTACCGAAACATTATAGCGCATACCAAAATTGTTTCTTAAAAACCATAGGTTTTTTTACATAAACAAATTGAGAGCAAAATACCCAGACACATATTTTCAATTCAATTTTCAATGAATGGCGTTAGGAGTGCATTATTTGCACAGAATACTATTTTATCTCATTTTATCAATATGTATTTAAATTTTACAAATTTTATGAACAGTTTTAAATGACAATCCAAGTAACATTTAATAAATAAACAACCTTATAAAAATATGTCATAACATTAATTTATTAACTCAATGTATTTGAAAACATATATTCAAATTAAAACTAATATAATTTTATAGTTATACTTGTTGTCTTGAGTCCCGTATCTGGGATATGCCATTGACAATAATGGAATAATTGAAGTACCAGAACAATCCAAACACCACTGCAAGTAATATATCTGATTTCACTGTTAAGGAAACTTGTCAGCTTGCTTATTACATATTGGCAGGTTTTTTTTATCTTGTAGCTTTATCAGGTTTCCTTAGATCCAATTGTGATTACCTTCAATACACTTTTTAAAAATTAGTTATTTGAATATTACAATATTATAAAAAAAAACAGATTCATGCCAAACAATTGACTGTAGCATTATAAGTGAGAATTTCCTGATGTTTCAGTTACAGGGTGAAATAATTGAGATTGTGGTAGTGAATGTGTGTTGTCCTTCTGTAGTATTGGTGGTGGTGGTAATTTTCACAAATCCTACATGTATCAGTTATGAAAGTGGATAGTACACTCAACATTTAGCCTGACATATAATCTCTATTTTCTTTTATATCAGATTATAGCAAAATAATATTTTCATTAGTTTTGAATTTGTTAGTTGGATGTGATTTTGAAGGAAAAAAATATAAACAGGTAAAAATTATTATAAAGTATTATTTTTTATATTAATATTATATATTGAAGTATTTTCCAACATTAAACAGGAAAAAACAATAGATTCATGGGGCAAACGACTGAGTCACTATTTATCCTCAAGGAAATATAGCGATGTTCTAAAATTGAAATAACATGTTGGTAAGAGAAATAATTAAAATGACCTTTAGATAATTTACACATATAAATTACTGATTGGTGCCAGCAATTTTGCCAAGTAAAGTGTTTAAATAACATCTGTTTTTTCATTAATCTCAATAGAAAAACTGTATTCTGTTAATCCTATATTTAACATCATGAAAGCTTTAATTGTGGCAAATTTCATTAATCGATACAGATGTATATCCAAGTAGAGGCTACCTTTGCAAAAGTAAATAGCTACTTTACTCTACAGTTTTAAAGTCTTTTAGGTCTAATACTTGTTTCAGTAACTTTATCTGTTGTATGTATATTCTTTACATTCAAATCCAAAATATTCTTTATTCAAAGTACTACTTTTGAATTGTCAAATGTTTTTAAAGGTACCACTAATTCGGAAGTTAGCTCCAGATAGAAACAACAAGAAACTTGGTGGATAATATTTTCATTAAACAGAATTAAACAAAAAATAACATGAATACATTAATTTGTAGAATTAGGCGTTACTTTGCGGAGGTCCATAATACAAAAGTAATGAGAATATTATTTTGCTATAATATTCCCATACTTTTGTGTCATGTATACATTATCAAGATGAAGCTAGGCACTACCCATTATCCAAGTTTTTTGTATAGCCACTGGAAACTATAGGAGAGTAGGTATAGGCTCAATCTGTTTGTTGTACAAGTTAATTTAATATAATCACCTGATACAGAATACGAATTACATTTCACCAACAAAATTGATATGGATTACCATATCAGTTGGAATCTGGCTGACGTTTATCTAAATACAATAACACTTAAATACAATTAAATTGCAGTTATATAGAAGTCTGAAACTTGGTTAATAAACACTTTAAATCAATAGTATGGTTAAAAAAAGGATACGAACAACGACCTTCTCCCACGGCTCCACCATGTATAGTTCAGTGGACATGGAGTATCTAGTGTACCAGCGGTTCACGAAGTTGCGAAGTTTCTTTACGGAATCCATGATAAATGTTTCTTGCAAGATTTAAATTATACTTATAGTTATTTGGTAAAAATAAGTAAACCACAATTCCTTGTGTAACAAATAGTAACAATCATAGATTATACACAATAATATGAGAACAATGTACTATTTTTTCTTTATTATCAACAAACAGAACCTACCCCTTTACACATTTAAATACGAATAAATCAAAGACTACAGAACACTGAACAGAGTTCATATAGAATAAATTGACTATGTCGATATACAAGAATCGATTCACGCGTATAAAAATACGACATCGATGTTTATGTTTTAAATATTTTATTTCATGTAATAAGTTGAAGTTGTACATTTGATATGTTGATTTTTTTACAAATATTTACTACTTAGTGTGCAAATTCATATTATATAATTTTTTTCTGACGAGAACTTCAAATTAAGTTTAATAATCCCTTCTTATCCTTTTTATACCGTTTTACTCCATTGTAACCATTATACGGGAAGAAGCAGATTATAAAAGTACTTACAAAGAGTTTCTCCCTGCGATCTGTTTGAGATGGTCAGTTCTATTTCTACCAAAATCATCCGTTGAGTAACAGTCGGTAAGAACCGAGGTGTCGTAAAATACGTCTAAGGTAACTTGACGTCAGGCGGACAGTCAAATTCAAATTATTCTTTATTCAAATAAACTTGTAAACAAGTGCTTTTGAATCGTCAACTCTACTGCTGGTTCGGAAAGCTGTTCCTACCGAGAAGAGCCAGAAAGAAACTCGGCGGTTGCTCTTTTAAAAAAATATAATTCTTAATGTTATTTACATTAAGTCGTTACTGTCTTGTACAGGTTCAAAGAGAGCTATATCCACACATTCTTATCTTCCAAATAATCCTCAAGAGTATAGTAGGCTTTCTGTATCAGCCTCTTTTTAACAGTGTTTTTAAACTGCTGTAATGGCAGTGCTGAAATTGATTGCGGAATTTTATTATAGAATCTTATACCAAAACCCACAAACGAGTTACGCACTTTTGCAAGGCGCAAAGCAGGAACCGCAAGCTTATGTCGGTTCCTGCTTTGTCTATTGTATACATCACCTATCGTTTTAGTCGGTCGTGAAATACGTCATTTGACAACATGTATATAACATGTTATGCCGACCTCAGAGTGGAATAAGAGCAGGATGATAATAATGGAAATTACAGGTAATAAAACAAAAGAATAAAATTAATATTTTATTTAAGGATGCATTAATAGATTCGTTATTATAATGTGATCTTACATTAAAATATTGGTATCAGCACTTACATATATAAAAATAGTGTTGCAAGCTCTTAAACATTTTTACACTGGTATTAAATGTTCGTAAATTATTTTTTTGTACTTAAAAATTATGTTACAATGTATGCAATATGTAAATGCAAAATGGATTAATCTATATAAAAATAAAACTTGCCTTAATATAAATTAAAAATACGCACAAATCATTCAAACGGAAGCAACTAGTGAGATATTTTCCTATATTATATTTTATATGAAAAAAATTATGGATTTATTTACAAAATTATGTTTTAAGTAACTGTAACCTTAAAATAATAAATGGATTTTTTTATAATGTAGATAATTTAATGTATTCGATTCCACAGACAATGTAAAGTTGCCCGATATATTTTTTAATTATGGTAACATTTTACTACTAATTTAATAAGCGTGCATAGGATCTAACGCGATATTACTAATTTTTAAAAAATATAAATACGAAAATTTAAAATTGACTTTCACAAAGGATACAAATCACCTTATATTTAATTTAATGGTAATTCATCTGAAATTCTTCAGTCTTCTACAAGGCACCAATTAACAGTTAATCGTATAAAAATAGCCGCCATATTGGATTATAAATTCACTAATTGGCACAGATAAAATATTTATTGTCTATACATTTTTTAAATAAATACTGTTGGTTTGGTTACAAGCACAAGCATTTCATTAGGATTCCTGTATTAAAATAATTACGAATTTTAATACATATTTCATAACATTTAAAATATTTATATGATAATGATATACAAGGCAAAACATAGATTATTAAAGATATAATTTTTTGATATAGATAAATATAATCTCTAAGCATACTTCATAAACTTGGATGCACTAAAAATTGGATTATATATACTTAAAATTAATTGTATGTCAGTATTTATTACATTCTTAGCAAGGCAGAAATATTTCGAATAAATTCTCTCAAAAACTCTTTACTATACTCAATATAGTAAATATTATGAATATTATATATCTATGCGCGGAGCATGCAATTTGTGACGTCACATTTTAAATATATTCACATTTAGAATATTAAGTTCAGAATGGAATATCACATTTATATAATGAATATTATTATCAGAATATTGTCTTCGGAAAAACTATTAGATAAGTTAGTATGTATTATACCATAATATTGTATATATAATATAATTTCAATATTATATTTTATAATCACTTTGAATATCACTGCGTATTTTATTATTAATATTTATTCTAAAAATTCTGAAAGTAACGCTAAATATATGGAAATATTTAATTTTAAATAAGTCATGCTTAGATTTAAACGTCACACACATCTCTAAAGGATCGCTCTCTAATGATACATTTTTAATTATCCAGGATTTTTTTAAATATGCATAATATATAAATCGGAGAGTTGCTCATTTGCAGGAAATTTCAGTCTCTCAGTCGACAATGGATAGCATCTATGCGTGATAAAATCAATAGCTAGAAAAAAACGTGAAAACCAAAACGACTGAGTAAACCTAACGGTTTCAATACTATATTTAGTGTCGATATTTTTGGGTAGTTAGTGTGCTCAAATCGTTGGGTTTGGATTTACCAGTGGCTAGGGGCAGCGCAAGGCAATAAACATTGGGATCTCAAGGTATCGGAACAAGCGACCTCACTAGTCAAAACAGTTTTGGACCTTCTGCTGGGTAAACGACCTCAAAAAGTTCGTAGAGTACAGTTCGATTAAATATTAGAGGTCGCGGAAATACCTTTCAAAACCATTTGGTTACAGAGAAAGAGGCTACTTCATATATTCTAGTTTAGTCAAATGTAGTCTTTAATAAGATTATAAGTCTAACTGTATGAATAATTTTTAGAATTAGACGTTACTTTGCAGAGGTCTATATTAAAAAAGTATTATTTTGCTATTCGCGATTAGTATTTCCTAATATGGTTAAACGAAATTATCATTCCTTTTGTATTTATAGTATTTTAGTATCTAATCGCAATATAATTCACACTCAACCCATCATATATACGAATATAACATATATAATTCAATATTATTTTTCTGAATATTATATCTATAAGCCAATATTATTTTCCCGAATATTACAACCATAATCCAATATTAGTTTTCTGAATATTAGGTCTATAATCGAATTAGTTCATTCCAAATATTCAGTATACCCCTGTGCTCCGGTGAATATCACATCGATCCATATCCGGGCCGCCTCACCGGAAGGCGCCATTAGATAATATCTCCTTTGTCTTGTCTTTACAATGAATGTTGTCTGTGGATTAGGTGATTTTGACGTATTTCCGTGATCCAAATAGACTTCTTCTATTACCTAGAAAACAAAGCCAAAATCTTTAATATTTATTTATTTATATATACATATATGCTACATTTGCAAGGTAGGCATTGCGATAGTATAAAACTGTGTGCATATGCCATCCTTACAGTCAAAATTATTAAAAGAACATAAGATATCAATTTTAAAAAATTATATAATATATATTTAAAATAAGTAAAAAAAAATACTACTACTACTACTTCTATTAAATAAATATTATAAAATGAGTTAATCTTGTATGTATATATAAATTTTCAGAATCTCGGAAACGGCTCCAACGATTTTCCTAGAATTCAGCATGTAGGGGGTTATGGGGGAGAAAAATCGATCTAGATAAGTTTTATTTAAAAAAAAATGTCTTTTTATCCCTTTTTCGGACTCTAAAATTTTTTTCGGAATTTAAGTTGAATACAATCACAATATATCCCTGTCAAACGTGAAGTCATGGTGGTTAATTTGGGGAACGGGCGGTCTAGAGAGGTGAAAATACCTAGGATCGAGCCCCACCTGCCCTATTATTTTCCATTTTTCTTTTCAATATTTTTTTTTTAATCATTTTAAAAAATAGCTTTAAAATACTTGTTAATTTAACGAGTTAATTACAAGAGTTTTTATCAGACAATATATATATTACTTCTGCTGCTCCCTACCTGGAAGTAGGCGCCGCCGCGCGGTTTCTTCTCGCTTTTATCCCAGTAGTAGACGAACGTTTTCGTTTCTCTGTCGAAAACGAACCACCTGGGAATAACGAGCATAGTTTATATAACAAAATTGTTTATAACAATATTTTGTTATGTTTGTTTTGTATGTGTGGCAAATCCACTAAACCAGTCGTGGAAACGTTCAAGATATGTGTAAGGTATCTGAATATTAAAATTTACTTTTAATTTATTGAATATATAAAACACTATTTTTGCTTTTAAATGTCATAGAGCAATAGCCCGTAGACCTAGACCATGAACGTGGACCAGTTCATGAAATTTGACTTCTTTTTACGTCATAGTATAAACACTGATTTTAATATATATTACTTGGATAAGAATAAGATGATGTTTCCCCTCTAGCCAGACATTTTCGATAGTTCCTACCCCAGCCATGTAAGTTAGTCATACGGGCAAGCACGAAGTATACAGATAGATGCGAACGAGATGGCGAGTTAGATCGTTACTTACTCCGCAGTTTTTTTATACTGCGATATGTGTACTTAAGTAAGTAAAAAAGTAAGTAATGGCTTGTTACTATCCCACTGCTGGGCATAGGCCTCCTCTCTCCATTTTTGGAGAGAAGACCTACCACGCTGCTCCATTGGTAGGTTACACATATCCCTAGAATTTTCTAAAGATATGCAGGTTTCCTCACGACGTTTTCCTTCACCGAAAAGCGTGTGATAAATTGCAATTATCAATTAGACACATAAGTTTTAATAGAAAAACTCATTGGTGTCTGCCCGGGTTTGAACCCATGATCGTCTCTAGAGATTCACACGGTCGCACCGCTAGGCCATCACAGCTTGTATGTGTAATTATATATACTTATTTATATTAAATCGCAAATAAAAAACATTTTTTAACAATGGCTCGTAAAGAGAAGAACAAGCAAGAAATTCGGCAGTGAATCTTTTAAACGTTTTAAATTTACATGTCAAATTTGAATGTCAAATCCAAGCATCAGTTAGTTGCTGACTGACTTTTTATCACTTTCATAGCGCATAGGATAGGAGGCTGGTTTGAACATCTATAGAAAGTTAATGTATAGAAACCGGCTACACTCACGTCTTAATTCTATCGGGTTAGCCCGACTGGTTACGAACTCACGTTATCGTGGCGGGAACTCTTGCCAATTCCCACCGCGATAACGTCGTTTAAAGAGCTCATGAATAAAACCCCGGATGGGTTTGAAATTAGTCGGGCTAACCCGATAGAATAACACGTGGGTATAGCCGGTTCTATACATTAACTATGAATACTACTTACGATACTTTAAATTTAAAATCTATAGAAAGGTGATGGTATGTATGATGGTAAATGATGGAATAAATTAAGAGAGTACCTTTTGGACCAGGTATGGAACTTCGCACCAAGTTTGTGAAGGTATCCGCGGCACGATGTCGAGTTCACCATCACGTAAGGGCAGAGCTCGATCTGGTGACCTGGACATATCACAACTTGTTTGATAAATGTAAATACAATTTGAGATTTTGGGCCTGGTAATGTGACAGCCCAATATTGTGACCGTGGAACTCTTTCGAAGGGTCAAACCCGGGCAGGCACCATTAAGTTTTTCTGTTAAAACTATTTTTATCGAAGCATTTTTTTAGGTCACAATTGTGGCTTGTTTGCTACAATAGTTTAGTCCAATTATTTTTTTTTTGACACTTACACACACGGTCATCCGTCCCCAAAGTAAGTAACTTAATACTTGTGTTATGGTAGACAGACAACTGGAGAATATATACTTATATATTTTTTAAATACATACTTAAATACAAATATACACCCAGGCTCAAAGACCGACAAATTCATTTTAAAGAAAATGTTGGTCCTCGGCGGGAATCGAACCCGCGACCCGTGGAGCCAAAGGCAGGGTCACTACCCACTGCTCCAACGAGCCAGTCATTTTCAACTTTAAGAGCACAGTGGGAGTCTGCCACCCTGACAGGGGACTTTAGGGCGTTCCGAACTGGTTATATCGGACGCCTGGCTTACAGGTCCCCGAGGAGCATCTGGTGCTCCCGATGCATCGGTTAGTTAGGGGGACGTCCCTACCCAGAGGAGGTATCTCAGGGACAAGTGCGGCTGTCGGCGGGGATGGGGGCAATGTGTACAACGGTACCCTGTCCTTGCTATCAGCAGCGTGGTGGACACACGTCGTTTCATTAGGTGCGAGTCCGACATACCCGTCGCACACATGCACAAAACTCCACCACCGCCACCACAATACACAAGCATTACATACGCTCGCTATCACAAACTCAACAATCGTTTCGCCCCGCAACCGATGCATCATCAGGAGATAGGCTCCACGACCAAAATCGCAAAGCCGATGTGTTTTTACGAATCCTGCATGTATCAGGTATGATAACCGATTGTCCACTCTACATTTAGCATTATATATATTTTCCATTTTACTTCATCACGGATTATAGCAAAATAACGCCTAATTCTATAAATTATGGTTGTAATATACGTACCAGCGGACTCGACGTGACGTCGGAGATCAAAGTCGTCGCGGTCGACCGGCAAGTATCTGGTGAGCGGACGCTGCCACTCGTTGGCGATGCCGCGGCGGCTTCTACGAGGGGCATTCCCGACCGACACTGGAACAACGTTATGACTGGTTAAAGGAAGATTGTGTATGAAGAAACCCTCCCCATGCCTACATATTTTTAATATTTTACCCAATTTTGAGTGTTGGTCGACTCGTATAATTTTAAAACACGAGAAACGCCAAACTATGTGACCAAGCTCGTCGATATTTCTACCGCCTTCCCGCCTGTTGGGAGGTAACATACTCTGCAGAATGACTATCTAAGTTATATCTAAACATTCTATTACTTAAATATGCTTAATGCTAACTTGATAATAATTATAAACTAATGGACAGAACGTTTCATTATTTAGTAACTCTAAGTATATGTACACAATTGTTGTTCCAGTTGGAAATAAAATGGCATACAGAAAGAGATAATAAAAAAGGAAAAAAAAAATGTAATTAAAATAAAAAATAGAATAAAGGATAGTACATAGAAATCGTTCGCCAAGACTTGCTAAGCTAGCCCAGCCCTGGGCAAGACTAAGCTTGCCCAGGGTGCGCCACGAGGAGGCCGACCACTTTGGCACCTCCCGGGTGGGCTTAAGCTTAGTTGGGCTGACCAGATAGGATAGGACGTGAGTATAGGCGGTTTGTATACATAAACAATAATTATATCTATAAAAACTTACATATGTTGTCCCTGCTGAAGTCGGAAGCGTGGCTGAGCGGGCGGCTGTCATCGCTTCGCTTGTCGTCCTCCGTGGACTCGGTGCGGGAGTTGCGGACGTGGAGCTGCGGGAAAAACATACATACATTAATAAGCCGTATGGGTTTATGCCATAACCACTGTCCTTAGAAAGTGACAAACGTTGACCTTCCCGTTATATCCGGAGAGAGGTCCCTCGCAGCATCAGGTATGAGAACGAATGAGAACGAAGAGAAACACTGTACATTTAGCATTACATATATTTCCTTTTATCGCGGATTATAGCAAAATAATATTCTCATTACTTTTGTATTATGGACTTCCGCAAAGTAACGCCTAATTCTATAAATTACCGGTAGGGTTGTTAATAAAATACCCCTGATACTTACAAATAACGGTTTCGGCGTACAGTGTATCCCCCAGCGCGAACTTTTTACCAGCGTAAGCCAAACAGACATAATGCAATATTCATTTGTTGGTATTGTTTATTGTACCCGTTGTACGTTCACACAAAATTTATTTTATCACTTTATTTATCCGCCACTTCATTCGCGTTAATTTTACTGTTAAAATATTCACAATTATGTATTACTAGCTGTTAATCGAAACTTCGTTTGCGTGGACTGTTTTCGCGTGATAGGTTGATATTAGATGGCGTATTTCATTCTCATCCTAATTCTGTAGAATTAACAGGATTTCTAAAGCCTATATGTTATTCCGGTGTATAAGGAATAAATGTGCCAAATTTCATCGATATTGGTTCAGCGGATTCGCCGTGAAAGAGTAACAAACATACATCTATACTCACAAACTTTCGCATTTATAATATAAGAAATTTTCGCATTTATAATAATAACTAAGATAAGATGTACCTATTGTTGGATATTGGATGGCGCTTTTTAATGTCATCCTATTTCAGTAGAATTAACATGATTTCTCTACTCTAGCCTATATGTTACTCCGGTGTATAGGGAATAATTGTGCCAAATTCATCGTTATTGGTTCAGCGGATTTGCCGTGAAAGAGTAACTAACATACATCCATACTCACAAACTTTCGCATTTATAATATTAGTAGGACGTTATTTCCTATTTCCCACGATACTTTACTCCTCCTGCCCTTATCTCACTCTAAGTGGGGTCGGCACAACAAGCTATATACATAGTCACATGATTTGGCTACGTATTTTACGAACGGCCGTCTGCCTGACGTCAACTTGCCATAGTCGTATTTCACGACACCTCGGTAAGAAATGAGAGCGGTCTATTCTATTCAGCCGGATACCACACGGTGTGTCGACTTACCTCAGTCGTCGTTTACGACACCTAGGTAAGAAATGACGGTGATCTATTCTATTGAGTAGGATACACAGCGGGTCAACTTACCTCAGTCGCCTTTTACGATACCTCGATAAGAAAGAGGGTTGTCTATTCTATTGACTCGGATACCACAGCGAGTCATCTTACCTTAGTCGCCGTTAACGACACCTCGGTAAGAAACGACGGTGGTCTATTCTACTCAGAAGGATACAACACGGCATTTCCTATTTCCGAAGATACATTTATATTGTTACGCCAATTTTTCTTTCGGTAGAAACAAATTGCTATGGCTATTAATTTTTTATGGGACGGGACACACTAGACCGTCCGTTCCCAAAAGTAACTTAATACTTGTGTTTAAGTGTTTTAAATAAATATTTAAAAACATACATACACCCAGACTCGAAGAACCAACAACTTCGTAATTCCAATTCTAAATCTAATATTGTATATTGACGATATAATAACATAGCGGCTTCGTAAAACACGCGCGTACACATCTGAGATTAATATTTCGACACTCAATTATCTGGATTTGAACGTTACGAATATTAAAGTATGTTTTATAGCTGCGTTTCTATTTTAGTCAGCTTTGAGTGTGGTCCAGAATTATTGGTGCAAATAAACACTTCCCGAATATTAGTTACGAACCGAACGCATTGAGTCATTTATGATAGTGTCAAGTTTGTAGGAAATAATGCAATATTTAATGCGAGTTAAGAAATGGACCTACATAGTGTATACGCATGCTGCCTTAACGGGGACCTTCCGGTCTTCCCGAACGGGGTTTATCGAACGTCCACTTAATAAGGTCCCCGATGCATCGTCTAGCGGAGGGAGGGGACACTTTAAGAGAGGCTCCGACCCAGAGGTGGCGCACTCTGGTGCTCTGAGTAGCTGCTGGCGAGGATGGGGGCAATGTGTGCAACGGTACCCTGTCCCCTCCACCAGCAGCGTGGTGCAGCACACAGGTTGATTGTGTATGAGTCCGACATAACCGCCGCCTGTCCCCTTTGGGCGGTGGTACCCATAAGGGGTTTTTTCCTGTATAAAAAAAGGACCTACATAATGCCTACCGCCGTAGAGTCGAAGCCCGTTCATCGGGGAGAGACTCAGGGGCAGTAGAGGTTGACTGGCGGAGGGTAGCTCAGGAGGACCTCCTCTGTGAATGGAGATCGGCACTACGTGGTCCTCACCTTCCCCCTGACACAGGTGCCTTCCGGACATGATTGTTTTGGGAGGTATATGTGGAAGATAACCCGGTGCGAAGTATCCGGTAAGTGTTTAGGGGCCACTTTTAGGCCCCGGCTCAGAGTTGGCACACTCAGGGGTTCAGAGTTGCCGCTGGTGGGGATGGGGGCAGACAAAATTAAATCAAAATTATTGATTTATAATGATAATTAAAAAGGTTTAATTATGTCAAATTTATCTTATATGTTTAAGTGATCCGTGGATTTATTTAATGGCGTATCGTAGGTACCATCCTGTATACCAGCGAGTGTAGTTTAAAATATATCCAACATCTTTTAGGTGATTGGTCGTTGATGTCTGGAAAAACTGTTCTTTTGAAGAAGGTTTTTGCGAGAAAACTCGCCCGAAAGTAGGACATTATTTCTCCTTGCGTCGTTCTCTTCGGTGCTGGGAGTTGTGACCTTTTCCTTTGTTTTTTTTTTGTAATCCCTTGCGCCTTGTAAGGCATCGTGGATTTGGATGAAAAGCGAATTGGTTATCTGGTCGTATTATAGAGTTGAACTGAAGCTTCTTGGTCTTTGTTCTTCCACCCAACCTGTGACCATTAGCTTCCCCAGGTTGTATCCAGTCTTTCTAGCAATATGTCCGAAGATTTTATGGACTCTAAAGAGACACGTAGTTGAGGGCCTGATGGTTCCTCCTATATATTTGAGTATCAATTTAGTGGTTCGAAGCTCAGTCCAAGATACGCCCAATATGTTACGCTAGCACATCTCAAAGGCATCAAATTCAAATCAAAAATATTCTTTGTATATTAAGTGCTTTGGAATAGTCAACTCTACTGCTGGTTCAGAAAGCTGTTCGTACCGAGAAAAGCCGGAAAGAAACTCGGCAGCTCCGGCGATCTTTAGAAAAAAAAAATTCTTATAACTAGTTACAATTAATCAATACTGTCTTGTACCGGGTCGAAAAGAGCATTATCCACACATTCTTATTATCTATGTAATCTTGGCTTTGCGATTTTGACGTGGAGTCGATCTCCTGATGATGCTTCGGTTGCGGGACGAAATGATTGTTGAGTTTGTGATAGTAAACGTGTGTAGTGCTTGTGTATTGTTGTGGAGGTTTGTGCATGTGTTTTTACGAATTCTGCATGTATGAGGTATGAAAACGGATTATCCACTCTACATTTAGCATTATATATATTTTCTATTTTACTTCATTGCGGATTACAAGAAAATAATTTTATAATTACTTTTGTATCTACGTAATCCTCAACCGCAACAATAAACAGTTTTCATTTCATTTCAAAAATAAGTAGGCTTTCTTGTATCGGCCTCTTTTTAACAGTGTTACCTACAATGGCAAAGCTAAAATTGATTACTGATTTTCATTATAGAATCTTAAAAATCAATGACTAGGATATGACTAGTTTTTCTGAATCGATCAATTGATCGCTGTAAGGAATTCCGGCGTCACTATTATTTCCTAACCTTGAATATATATGACGCATACCAGAGTTGGAGCATATTCTTTGGGTTTTTATGTTAGTAAATTGCCAATCCGTGCCAAGAACAACTTTAATATACTTGCATTTCATGAGAGATATAATAGGTGTTTTATGACACGAATAAAACACCTTTTATTTGATTCGCGCCTCAGTGTCTGTCATGATTATTCTGCGGGCAAATTAAATTGTGATATGGCACTATCGCGACAGATGAAAATCATCAGGTCACTTACGAAAAATTCATGATGTTATTCACAAGCTGTACGAAATGTGAAATTATTTTCAAATCAAATAATACGTTCCTAAATTTTGCTCGATTAGAAAAGCTTTCTGAACCAGCGATAGCTGCATTATAATTTGACGATTCGAAAATGCTTGTAAAAGTTAACTTGAATCTGTGCTGAAATATACAGCTGAAAAGTTTGTTTAATAAAGAACACGTTAATCTCAGGAACTACTGTAGCAATTTGAAAAATTATTTCAGTGTAAGATAGTCCATTTATCAAAGGCTATATAACATCACGATTTTCTTGCACGCACGGCAAAATTTAAAGCTTTTCTTGCGTGCGCTAAGTAAACGATGAAAGTTATTCAAAAATCATGTATTACAAAATTGTGCCCCTCTAAGAGTTCTAAATTAAAGTCCGCGACAGCATATGTCTAGCTTTTAAGGTTAACCCACTTTAACCATTTTTATGGTTATCAAAATACTATATTACGGTTTTATCTTTCCACGCGGGCGGAGTCGCTGGCGATTGCTAGTAAGTATGTATGTATTTACCATTCTGTCACCCATAACACAAGTATCAAGTTGCTTACTTTGGGTGTACCGTGTAATTGTATCATTTAAACAAAAATAAAAAATAGAAATAGCGTCTTTTTATTTATCTACAAACATGTTTCATCGCATTGCAATAAAGATCGCGAAGTTATTGTTTGTTTATAATTCGCAGCGGGCATTTTGGTATGTAGCTGTTAATATAACGTTTGGATTAGGCGGGATATATTTTTAGTTAATGATTAATATACGGCGTGAGATTGCGGTAATGTTTGTACTAGCTACACCTAATTGATATGACAAAGGCAGTGACGTCATATCGACGTCCGAACAAATAACAAGTTCAAATTTAAAATCTTTTTTAATATTTAAATGAGTTAATCTTGTATATATATATTTTTCTGAATTTTGGAAACGGCTCCAACAATTTTCATGAAATTCAGTATGTACAGGGTTTTTTTTTGGGAAATCGATCTAGCTAGATTTTATTAAGAAGTGTTTATCTCTATTATCGGGTACTGAAAAACTGCTATAATTTTATAAGAAATCAAAGGATAATTACGTTGTCAATTGCAAAGTCATGATAGCTCACAATTGGGTAACGGGCTATCTCGAATTCAGAATACTAGGCTCGATTAAAAATTAAAAATTGATTAATTTGGTTAGATTTATAAGGACAATATTTTGCTAATAGTTTGTAACTTTCAGAGAAACATATAAGTACGAAGAACGGCTTTTCAGGCCAAGGTAATGACCTAGGTACGTCACTAGTTCTATGTTATTTAATTGATGCTGTATAAGAATAATAAAATGTCTAAAAATATTTTTTGTTTTATAAAACTGATGTCCGTATTTTGAATAAATTTACTAAACAATTTAGATATAATAAAATAAAAAATATTAATAAAATTCTATTTATAAAATTTAAATCAAAAATTTAATTTATTCCGATTAATTTTTAATTATTTCCACACTTAATTAATATTAATTGCAAATGTAGCATTAACTTTCTGTGCAGATTTAAATAAAATAACTACATTCAAATTTCGAATAGATTCTTTTAAATATCCTTATTATAGAATAAATTTTGTGTGCTATTTGTAACGAAATACATCACTCAGAATACACCAGTGTCAGTACACTATAAAAAACCGTTTCATTCATCAACAGTAAACAACGATATTCGCGCCAACCGAAATGTCAAGAATAACTTTTTAATTTCGAACACTCCGGGATGCCATCCGTACGGACTCCTGGCTCTTCGACGACTAAATACTAATTTAAAAGAGTTTATTTTAGTTTTCCAAAATCGTGGGCGGGGACAAGCTTGGATGTATTGATGTTTACATGCGTAGTTTGCTTTAATAACCTTATATTAGGGTACCGTATTCTTTTGTTTCTTGTTTTGAGCTCGATTTTATTGGTATTTGAAGTATTAATTTTACTACAAGCAAATAAATTACCTTACAACCTTATTTAGTTTTAAGAAGAAAAATGTTTTGTTCCTATAGAGTCATATTTAAATATTTTATGTTATTCGAATTACCGATTACGTTGAATTAAAAAGCTTATAGAATTTCTTGCAATTTTATATTTATATTGTACGCCGTGTGGTATCCGGCTGAATAGAATAGTACCACCCTCTTTTCTTACCGAGGTGTCGTAAAAGGCGACTAAGGTAAGTCGACCCGCCGTGTGGTATCCGGCTGAGTAGAATAGACCAACCTCATTTCTTACCGAGGTGTCGTAAAAGGCGACTAAGGTAAGTTGACCCACCGTGTGGTATCCGGTTTAGTAGAATAGACCACCCTCTTTCTTCCTTTTTTTACTATATGAAAGACGAAAATAATTAAGTCGCTATTTCGGAAATATTTGTAGTATTAGCTATACGGCAGCTAAGACAAGTAAGTATATATCCTCCTGCCCTTATCCCACTCTAAGTGGGGTCGGTACAACACATTATAAACATGCTGTAACATGATTTGCCTGCGTTTTTACGACCGCCCTCCTGCTTGACGTCAACTTACCTTAGTCGTATTTTACGACACCTCGGTAAGGAGGGTGGTCTATTCTACCAAACCGGATACCACACGGTGGATCAAATTACCTTAGTCGCCTTTTACGACACCTCGGTAAGAAATGAGGGTGGTCTATATTACTCAGCCGGATACCACACGGCGGGTCGACTTACCTTAGTCGCCTTTTACGACACCTCGGTAAGAAATGAGGGTGGTCTAATATTACTCAACCGGATACCACACGGAGGGTCGACTTACCTTAGTCGCCTTTTACGACACCTCGGTAAGAAATGAGGGTGATACTATTCTACTTAGCCCGCTACCACACGGCTAAGCTAAGACAACTAAGTAAGAACTGTTTTATACAGATATACGTTTGACACTTGAAAAGGTTTATGTCTTATTTGTTTCGTGAAATTAATGCTTATGCCGGGAATCCTTGAGACTTATAGTCTTGAGTTGAAAGATAAAAATAATCTGCAAATAAGCATACAAATACGTTCATTATGCTATTGTTCAATTTTAACAATGGAATGTGAAATTTGACACTTGTCTGCATTCGTCGATCACTACATCTACTTTATAACATAGACTGTCTTTATGTGGTCGGATATTTTGATCTGAAGCTGTGGTAGCCCAGCGGTAACACCGTGCGACTCTTTCAAGGAGGTCACGGGTTCGAACCCGGGCAGACACCAATGAATTTTTCTGTTAAACTTAAGTGTTTAATCGATTATATTTAAATTTTAAAATAATTTCAACTTATCACACGCTTTTCGGTAAAGGAAAACATCGCGAGCAAACCTGCATATCTCTAGAGAATTCTGGGGATATGTGTAACCTACCAATCCGCATTGGAGCAGCGTAGTATGTCTTAGCTCCAATACTTCACTTCAAAAACGGAGAGAAGAGGCCTATTCTCAGCAGTGGGATAGTAACAGGCTGCTACTTACTTACTTAAAATGTAGGCTTGGACTGAGCACCGAACAAATCGATAATAAAAGATTCCAAGATTCGAAAGAAGAGGAACCAGTTCCCAACTACGCGTCTCTGTAGAGTCGTCCAGTTATTCGGATATATTGCTTGGAAGCCTGGAGACAACCTCTACAGTGTGGTATCCGGTTGAATAGAATAGACCATCCTCTTTCTTACCTAGGCGTTGCAAAAGGCGATTTAGGTAAGTTGATAGCAGGCGGCCGGTCGTGAAATACGTAGCCAAATTATATGACAACATGTTTGTAACATGTTATGCCGATCCCTCTTAGAGTGGGATAAGGGCAGGACAATGATGAATAATTATTTTGTAACTTGTAACAGTGTTTCACATTAAGCAGCTTAAAAGTATTAAATACAGTAACCTTGTTTGTACGGAACCGTTTAACATTATTCCCAACTCAAGTGTTGTTGATTATCTTTTACTATTATGTGATGAAATTTAAATTCCCACCATTTAATTTCCTTTGGCACGTCCGTCCGTGGCATGAAGTAGGATGTATATATACATATTAGAACACAAAGTCACCAAAAGCTGCGTGTGTTATGTGATCGATTTTTTCTCAAAATCAATCACAAACAGACGAATGGATAAGGTAGTAGAACTGTTTCGGAACGTTTAAGTTAATAGTACATGACGGTTTTGTGCAAATTTTGTTGGAGAGGTCGCAGAACTGTATAAAAACTTCCGCGACAGCATGTCTCTATCTCTTATGGTTAACTCACAATAACTACGTTAATGTTCATAATTTCAATAAAATACACAGATTTTCACGCGGGCGAAGCTAGTACAATATAAACTTACCATTACAATACCACATTAACATAAAAGTTCTAAGTAAGTAACTTCAATCATAAACCTAGCTACATCGATTTTTTTCCTCCAAAACCATGCTGAATTTCAGGAAAATCGATGGAGCCGTTTCCGAGGTTTCGAATATATATATATATATATATATATATATATATATATATATATATATATATATATATATATATATATATATATATATATATATATATATATATATATACAGATACAATATTAACTCATTTAAATATTAAAGATATTGATTTGCAATTATTTCATAAATATACTGCAATTAAGATATATAGTTTTATAAATAAACTCCAGTTTACTTGGAAAATATGGAATGTGAACGTATGACAGATAAAATTTAATACAAACACGAGATAACTCGTTATCAGTGATAACGGTGTTGTGATTTCATGAAACACTGGACCTTTGTGTTCTGAACATATCACTCGCTTAGTATCAAAGTGACCGAATCCAAAATTAGACTGATAGAGATAGATTGAGTTAAATACATCGTAATCCTTATATCAACGCCATCTATGACATCTCGGTATTGATCGGTAATTTTTTACAAAAAAAAAGAAACTTAAAAAACAAAGACAACGTTTCTCGAATAAACTACGCTGACTTGACAGTTTATGTCAAAAATAGTGTTTTATATTCAAAATTAATTTTAGTATTTTTTAATGCCCAAAAACAGGGATAAAACGATTTTTTTTTAAATAAAAAACCAAAACCCTCCTACATGTTGAATTACAGAAAAATCGTTGGAGCCGTTAAGCATATATATATATATATATATATATATATATATATATATATATATATATATATATATATATATATATGCTTAACAGTTGTCTATCACCTGTAACAAAAGTATAAAGTTACTTTGGGGATAGACGATCGTTAATAAAAGTTACACACGAAATTGAATACTTTCAAACGGTGTGTAACTGCCCTTATAATAATAAACCGATGTATTTGTCAGTCACTTCAAAATTTTCTATTTAAAGAAATTTCCATTATAGAAAAGATAAATAGTTTCCTTTACGTAACGTGGTCGCGCGGCGGAAGCCACGATTTCCTTTACAGGACATGTTATTGAGGCTACCATACTTTTGGGGAATCATAGACTAGTCCTCGGGAATCATGGCAGAATATACGTCGCAATTTAAAAGGAAGCTGATACATAAAGCATATATATAAAAAAACGGTTGACTGTAAAGTCGGTTTTACGGGCAAAGATTTTACGTGACAACGTCTTTTTCTCAGTAGAATATTTATTGATATGAATATTATTAAATTGCACAATAGGAACAAGGAATTGAATAAAAATAAGAATTGCACAAATTTTAACTATAGAAATATAGTTCATGTTTCATGTTTGAGTGGGAGAGAGACGCAAGGCATTCGCCAGTCCGGCGGGCCTCTCTTTCGTTCGGTGACTCATCGTAACAGACGTGAGCGGGCATTATACTTTTTCATGGGTGACTCCAAACTAATTTAAGACGTTGTCACGTCAATATTAAATAAAGTAATAAAAAAATTATAAAATTTATATAAAATAAAATAAAAGTATAAAATACTGTAATATAAATGCGAGAATTTTGCTACTTTTTATCTTTCACAAGATAGCAATAAAAAATCATAAAAATTATATTTTGAAAAGAGTTTCCGAGCGAGCCGAGTTTCTTGCTGGCTCTTCTTGGGTAGGAGAAGGGCGCAATTTACTGTAGTCTATCAGCAGTAGTACTTGATATATATATAAGCCTAGCTTGGGAATCGGTAGAATATACGTCGCAATTTAAAATTAAAAGGAGGTTGATACAGAAAGCTTATACTATTGAGTTTTATAAATGATAAAAAGGCGTGAATTTAGCCACACGTTGACCTTTCACAAGATAGCAATAATGGGATGTAAGTAATTATAACAATTATATTTTGAAAGGAGCAATCATCGAGTCTTTGGCTAGCTCTTCTCGGGTAATAGCAAGGCATAAATTATCTTTTAGCAGTTTTTCTTGATGTATACGAAAATGGAGGCACAATACACTCCTCGATTTTTAAAAAAAATTTCTTATAAACGTTATTTTCCACTTATTAGTTCCAAAGCGTGTTTTAGTTTAGTTTTTTAAACGCTATTTACTTTTCATTATTTAGAGCAATTGATTATTAAATAATATATATTTTTTAAGTTATTTAGTTATTTTACTTTAGTGTCATAGGTTCTTGATAAGTGTACAAAATTTTAATTAAATTTGTTCGCTCAAAATTTGTTTGGTCACATTTCAGTTTAAAAGAGTTGGACACATACAAACAGGTAAAACTAATACAAAGCATGTAAAATAGTTTTATTATGACAGGAGGGATTTAATTAGATTTGCTACGTGCTAATAAAAATAATGATTCGAATGGCAAATGCTATATAATATAAGTGGCAAAATACAACGAATTATGTAGAATATTTAGAATGAATTTACCTTATTAAATGCATAAGTTAGAGCCATAAATTTTAAACCTAAATGTATATACAATGCGATAAGAGTTCGATATGTTTTATATTAGTGATTGTGTAGTAGAGTCTATCTTCTGATGCTTCGGTTGCGGGGCGAAACGATTGTTGAGTTTGTGATAGTGAACGTGTGTAGTTCTTGTGTATTGTGATTGCAGTAGTGGAGGTTTGTAGGGCATGTGTTTTTGTGAATCCTGCAAGTATGAAAACGAATAGCCCACTGTACATTTAGCGTTATATTTGTTAACTATTTACTAAATCGCGGATTATAGTAACATCATTTTAGTATTACTTTTGTATTATGAATCTCCGCAAAGTAACGCCTGATTCTACAAATTATACGTTTCATATACTGTGTCCCTATTTAAGTTTTTTCAAGATGGCTTCTCTAGTGTGGGAACACCAAAATACATATGGAGTTCAAAATAAACTGACGTCAATGGACTGTACAAAATATATTTATTCGTTGAAAACCATCATTATTCTCCTGCCCTTATCTCATTCTAAGTGGGGTCAGCACAACATGTTATAAACATGTTGCCGGTCGTAAAATACGTAGCCAAATCATGTGATTTGTTTACGTATTTTACGACCTCCACCTGTCTGACGTCAAGTTACCTAAATAGAGGATGGTATATTCTACTCAGCCGGATACAACACGGTGGGTCAACTTACCTTAGTCGCCTTTTAAGCCTCGGTAAGAAATGAGTATGGTCTATTTTACTCAACCGGATACCAAACGGCTTTTATTCTTTGAAAACCATTAACAATTATTGTTGTATTGCAGGGTGTCTTGTGGAGATGCCTAAGGCCCGGTTTCCACCGAAGAGGGAGGTGTGTTTTGAATACCAATCGGATATCCCCATTAAGCTGTGATGGCCCAGCGGTAACACCGCTCGAATCTTTCGAGGAGATCGCGGGTTCAAACCCGGGCAGACACCAATGAGTTTTTCTGTTAAAACTTATGTGTCTAAATGATAATTTCAATTTATCACACGCTTTTCGGTGAAGGAATACATCGTGGGGAAACCTGCACCACCTGGAAACCAATCCGCATTGGAGCAGCGAGGTAGGTCTTAGCTCCAAACCTTCTCTCCAAAAACGGAGAGAAGAGGCCTATTCTCAGCAGTGGGATAGTAACAGGCCGCTACTTACTTACTTATCCCCATTAAGCTACACGAAGAGACGTGGAAACACATCCATTTCCTCCCCTCTCCGCTTTAGTGGATATCGGGCCTAAGACGTGTAGTTTGTGGTCAATGAAAGCTAGTACATACTATCAATTTGTGTATCGTAATAAGATATATGCACTCACCTCTTCTATGGACGATGACATAAACCCGGAACTGTAACAAAGAGAATAACAATTTTATATAAGTACTTAGCAATTTAAGTTAGTAAGTCTTAAGTAAGTCTTAGTAAGTTAAGTAAGTAAGACTCTTGAGTTTCCACTTTTTGAAAAAGATATGGTTGGATTGTGCGAAGTATAAATAAATAAATATATGGGACACTTACACACACGGTCGTCCGTCCCCAAAGTAAGTATCTTAATACTTGTGTTATGGGTGACAGACAACTGATGAATATATACTTATATATTTTATAAATACATATATAAGTATGACATGCATATAAAAGGAGTAGCGCCAGATTTGACGAATGATAGGAGAGAATGGAAGTGAAAGACATGTTGTGCCGATCCCACCAAGAGTGGGATAAGGACAGGAAGATATACATATATACATATATTCTGAATCTCGAAAACGCTCCAACGATTTTCCTGAAATTCAGCATGCAGGTTTTGGAGGTAAAAAATCGATATACCTAGGTTTTATTAAAAAAAAATCGTTTTATCCTTGTTTTTGGTCATTAAAAAAATACAAAAATTTACATTGAATATATAAAGCACTTTTATTGCCGAAAACTGTCAAATCAGCGTAGCTTATTCGGGGAACGGGTGGTCTCTAGAAAGGAAAATACCTAAAACCAAGTCCCCGCCTACCCAACTATTTTTTCTTTATTTTCTAAAAAAATTCCCGAGCAAGGTACGGTCAACCAGGTACTGACATATTAGAGAACTACTCACCAACATAATAGCGTCCGTTTATTTTCGTTCATCCTTTTGTTTACCACCTCATCCGTACAGTTTACGAGCTATAAAACTGTTTATGGCACTTAGCGATGGAATGTCTAAGATTTTATTTTTATTTTATTTTATTTTTACAGGAAAACTTACAGCGATAATAAATACATAAAAAAATAGGAAATACTATAAGCTAATAACAAGTTTTCACAAATAGATTTTGACTAAAACAAAAAGATATTAGCATATTATTTGGCAAACTACTTTTTGCGTGTAGAATATATATCAAAAGATCTTTACTAACAACAGATTTAAACGTAGATTATAGGATGATAAGATATCTATACTTTTTAAGTATTAATGCAACTAATCCTTCCAGTCCTATCCTACTAATATTATAAATGCGAAAGTTTGTGAGTATGGATGTATGTTTGTTACTCTTTCACGGAAAATCCGCTGAACCAGTATCTATTAAAATTGGCACTATTATTCCTTATACACCGGAATAACATATACGCTATAGAAATCCCGTTAATTCTACAGCTATAGGATGACATTGAAAAGCGCCATCTATGAATAATAAACCTATGGCGCGACAACAGTCCACGCAAACGAAGTTACGGGTAAAAGCTAGTTTTTAATATAGCACTAATATATTATTCAGCTAATATTATTACGCATTACAAACAATTATGGATACAATAAGCATTCTCCTGTCCTTATCCCATTTAAAGAGGGCTTGGCACATCATGTTTTTCTCTTCCATTCTCTTCTATTATTAATCAACTATGGCGCTACTCCTTTTATCTCCTTTTATATGCATGTCATACTTCACACAAGCTGTGGTAGCCCAGCGGTAACACCGAGCGCCTCTTACGAGGAGGTCTAGGGTTCAAACCCCGGGCAGGCACCAATGAGTTTTCTAGTAAAACTTATGTGTCTAATTGATAATTGCAATTTATCACACTCTTTTCGATGAACGAAAACATAGTGAGGAAACCTGCATATCTCTAGAGAATTCTGGGGATGTTTGTAACCTACCAATCCGCATTGGAGCAGCGTGGTAGGTCTTAGCTCCAATCCTTCTCTCCAAAAACGGAGAGAAGAGGCGTATGCCCAGCAGTGGGATAGTAACAGGCCGTTACTTACTTACTTCATACAATCCAATCATCTCTTTTTAGGCCTCCATCCGGCCACATATATAACACTCATTTGGTCACATGATTTTCATCAATCATTTTACATATGTCCATAGCATCGTAACCCTGCATTCTCGTCTTTTCTATAATGGGCGCAACTTTTAGACTTCCCCTTTGATAAATATATCATAATCTTTCTGCCCTTATCCCATTCTAAGTCGGCACAACATGTTATAAACATGTTGTCACATGATTTAGCTGCTTATTTTACGTCAGGCCGCCTGACTAATATCAAGTTACCTTAGTCAATACGATACAGAGACGTACTTTCTGAAAAACAAAAGGTTGGTCTATTCTACTTAACCGGATACCACACGGTGGGTCGACTTACCTTACATTCGCCTTCCTTTAAACCTCGGTTAGAAATGAGGATGGTACTATTCTATTCAGCCGGACACCACACGGCGTGATGAATTAATGAGTACAATATGCAATTATAAATACATTATGAAGATAAAAATAAAACTTTATCGATGTTCAAAAGGTTAATCGTTAATTTGCATATGCGATATTACTTACGTAATACGTCAATGGATTTCTAAGAAACACGAGATTATATGATACGACAGCAAAAAAAAAATGAATGAAATGAAAAACTTGTCTTGTAATTTGGACAAGCCTTTACGCAAATGAGACCAAATTTTATTATACTGAACTAAATGATACCAGCGACTTTGTCCACGTGGAAATTAGTGTATCATAATTTTTTTCTCAAACTGATTGATTGTGACTTAACCGTAAGAGATAGAGACATGCTATCGCGGACTTCTCTGTAGTATTTTTGCAGATCTACAATTCTCTAGTACATTACTTTAGTGTATCTCTGCCGGTTTACGCGACGCTCGCAACTTAAGCTCCAAGCAGGCGAATTTATTATAATTGCGCGATCTCTTCAAAACAAAACAATACACAAACAAACAATATAAAATGGTAATATACTATTAACCTAGTGGACCGTGAAGAGCCCGTGGACCCCAGAACTTTGTCATTTTATAAAAGCTGAAACTTTGTCAGAGCATGCTCCCAACACAGGTAAGAACGATGGTAGATTATGAAATTTGGATCATAGTGGCTTTGGGAAAAAGGCGGTAATCAAGGTCACAAAATACCGATCTAATTTCGTCAAATTATAAAGGCTGATTTTTTGGTATTGCATTCAGAATAATATTAAAAATCACGTCAGTCATAGCCAGACACTTAGCATAGTGGAAACCCCCTGCCAGACACCCTTAAAGTTCATGAAATTTGAATTCTATTTACGTCATAGTATAAAAGCTGATTTTAATATATTTATTTATTTAAATATTTTGGAAACATACAGTATATATAAGCTCTTATAAGTAAAGTACACTAAAACGTAACTTAAACCATTAACAGTTTCCTACGATAAAAGATACATATAAATGAGAGTATAGCAATAAAAATAGTGATTACAGACATAATAAATATACGGAAAAAAAATTATTGTACAAAAAAAAAATTACCTAATTATTTGTTTATTAAATTTCTAATTTTTAATTTAAATTCTAAGAGGGAGAGATGAAAAATGTCAATATCAGAAGTCAAGTTATTAAATTGTTTGCAACTTCTGTCAATAAACCTATTTCCTGCGTATTTTCTTTTCTTCTCTTCTCTTCTGTTACTTGGATAATAATACGATGTTACCCTTATTTCTTACTAAAGTGTTGTAAAAGGCGACTAATGTAAGTTGATGTCAGGCGGTTGTAAAACAACTACCCAAAACTAGCCAAACTAGCCAAAGATAAGGGCAGGAGAATAAAGTTGAAAATAAGCGATAAATGAAAATGAATTTTACAATCGCGTACAATTTAATAGATTAATTAAACTAAAATCAATTATGTCACATTGTTAATCAGTTGATTGATTAATATATCAATCACACACTTTCTTTAGTACAGAACATTCGTTTGATAAGCTAATCAAGTTGACCATCGCTTTATCATACATAATCCATAATCTTTTCTAGGTAGAATAAGATGGCGCTCTTCAATGTCATGATATTCCTGTAGAATTAACAGGATTTTTATAGTCTATATGATATTCCGGTGTATAAGGATAATTGTGCCAAATTTAATCGACATTGGTGCATAAGATTCGCCGTGAAAGAGTAACAAACATACATCAATACTCACAAACTTTCGCATTTATAATATTAGTAGTATATCGCTCGCTTAGTATACTATTCCAAGATTTCTATAGCCTATATGTTAACCCTGTGAGCTGTGGTAGCCCAGCGGTAACACCGTGCGATTCTTTCGAGAATGTCACGGGTTCCAACCCGGGCAGGCACCAATGAGTTTTCTGTTAAAACTTATGTGTCTAATTGATAATTGCAATTTATCACACGCTTTTCGGTGAAGGAAAACATCGTGAGGAAACCTGCATATCTCTAGAGAGTTCTGGAGATATGTGTAACCTACCAATCCGCATTGGAGCAGCGTGGTAGGTCTTAGCTCCAATCCTTCTCTAAAAACGGAGAGAAGAGGCTTATTCCCAGCAGTGGGAGAGTAACAGGCCGCTACTTACTTTACTTTACTACTTATGTTAACCAGTTGTATAAGGAATAATTGTGCCAAATTTCATCGACATTGGTGCATAAGATTCGTAGTGAAAGAGTAACAAACATTCATCCATACTCACAAACTTTCACATTTATAATATTAGTAGGTGGCGTTCCAAGAATATAAGCGCACCGTCACAATGACCTACGGACAAACGTGTTTAAAATTGTAAACATACATAGCTTGTGTCATGAAGTATAAACATCTGCGAGGTCGGGAAGGAAGTAGGCACGAACAAGATTATACAGGATGTTTAATTTATCACAATTACTGTATATGAGTTCAAGAACGATATAAAGTGCCCGTATTGCGATCTGACTTTACTGACTTTACACCTAGATATCTCTAGAGACAACTCTTGTAGGAAAACTTAGTTCAGCGGCCTACGCTGTTCGAAAGATAAGACAGTTTACAGATGTCGAAACAGCTAAACTTGTTTATTTAGCTTACTTTCATAACATTATGTCTTATGGTATATTGCTATGGGGTGTAAAATGTACTTGCATAACTGTCAAATAAAATAAATAAAATAAATAATAAATAAAAATGCGCGGATAATGAAAAAAAAATTGTATTACAAAAAAGAGCCATACGTGGTATTTACAAATAATCCGCGTGATTCCCTGCGAAAGGAGTTTAAGGAAATAGGTATTCTTACATTTGCTTCACAGTATATTTTAAGCAATTTAATTTTCGTACATAAAAATATAAAGAATTATAAAATGATAGGTGATGTGTATAATAGGCAAAGTAGGAACCGACATTAGATTGTGGCTTTGCGCCTTGCAAAAGTACGTAAGTCGTTTGTGGGTCTGGGTATAAGATATAAGATTTTATAATAAAATTCCGCAATCAATTTTAGCTTTGCCATTACAGCAGTTTAAAAACACTGTTAAAAAGAGGCTGATACAGAAAGCCTACTATACTGTTGAGGATTATTTAGATGATAAGAATGTGTGGATATAGCTCCCTTCAAAAGTGTACTAGACAGGAATAAAGAAATGTAATATTAAGAATTATATTTTTAAAAGAGCAACCGCGGAGTTTCTTTCTGGCTCTTCTAGGAAAAGCTTGTTAAAAAGAGGCTGACCTACTATACTGTTGAGCATTACTTAGAAGATAAGAATGTGTGGATATTGCTCGCTTAGACCCTGTACAAGACAGTAAAGACTTAATGTAACTAGTCATAAGAATTACATTTTTAAAAGAGCAACCGCCGAGTTTCTTTCTAATTCTTCTCGGTAGTTTTTGAATCGTCAACTCTACCAGCAGTAGAGTTGACGATTGAAAAACACTTTTTTACAAGTTTATTTGAATAAAGAATATTTTGAATTTGAATATGATATGCAGGTTTCCTCACGATGTTTTCCTTTACTGAAAAGCGTGTGATAAATTGCAATTATCAATTAGATACATCAGTTTTAACAGAAATACTCATTTGGTTGGTTTGGGTTTGAACTCGTGACCATCTCGAAAAAGTAGTACGGTCTCACCGCTGAGCTATCACAGCTAAATATGTAAAGACCAGCTTTTACCCGCATCTTCGTTTGCGTTGACTGTCGTCGTGTTATAAGTCGGTAATAGATGACCGTTTTTCAATGTCATCCTATTCCTGTAGAATTAACAGGATTTCTATATCCTATATATTAACCCGGTGTATAAGGAATAATTGTGCCAAATTTCATCGATATTGGTTCAGCGGATTCGCCGTGAAAGAGTAACAAACATACATCCATACTCGCAAACTTTCGTATTTATAATATTAATTAAAAAACATTTTCGTATTAGCAATTTAAGGTTACACATTTAACGTATACACATTTAAGGACCAAAACGTGTGCAAATAAAATACATGAAACATTGTTTCCTCAGTAATCCATACGATTAAATAGATTAAAAAAAGTCATAAAAACTCAACGATTACGAAAATATTGTTTTTGAGATAGGTCACTTGTCTTTTTATTAATAAATTATTCAAAATCCATAATTTAAATAACACTAAAACATTTTAATAAACCACTCCAGATAATCGACATATAAATTAATACTTTATTTAAAAAAATATAAATAATAAGCGATACGTCTCGCTGCTAAAGCGTTCGCGATTCGACTGACTGATAAGCTTATCTAGTGATAAGAAATATTCGCTAGGCGGTTTAGGCTTTGTGTAGATTATAATTTTTTTTATTCTACACAGGTCCAATTAAACAAAGTAACATTTTTTTTAAGTATCATATCTGATACAAATATGGATGGATTGTGTGAAAAAGGTGGGGTCGGCACAACCTGTTATAAACATGCTGTCACATGATTTGGCTGCGTTTTTACGACTGGCCGCCTGCCTGACGTCAATTTACCTCAGTCGTATTTTACGACACCTCGGTAAGAAAGAGGGTGGTCTATTCTACTAAACCGGATATCACACGGTGTGTCAACTTACCTTAGTCGCCTTTTACGACACCTCGGTAAGAAATGAGGGTGAAACTATTCTATTCAGCCGGATACCACACGGCGTATTGTGTGAAAAATGATATGAATTTTAAAGGGGTGGCACCAGAGTTGACGAATGATAGAGGAGAATGGAAAAAGAAGACATTGTGCCGACCCCACTTAGAGTGGGATAAGGGTAAGAAAATGATGATGATCTGATACAACGATAATAAATATGATAAATAGCTAAACAAAGACCCAATACATGAAAATCACTACATAGTATAAAACAAAGTCACATCCTTTGTTTGTCCATATATCCCTATGTATGCTTATTTCTTTAAAACTACGCAACAGATTTTGCTGCGGTTTTTTTTTAATAGATAGAGTGATTCAAGAGGAAGGTTTATGTGTATAATACCATTCAATATGGAGTAGAGACATACTGTAATTTTTGAGGTTTCTAATAAATATAGTAAATAAATACATTTTTTTCCGCTTACATTACAAACGCAGGCAAAATGATGTACTAAGTATTTGTACACCTTGAAAAGATCTACAGAAAAGTCCGCGATGGTATATGTCTATCTCTTATGGATAACCCACTATAGCATTTTTTGTCATTTACTTTTTACGAAAAATAATGCCTTATTTTTGAACCTTTTTTAATACAATACAGCATTAATCCTTATCCAATTAAGTACCTTAAATAAATTGTTGATTTAATATAGATCAATATGGCCGTTTACAGCGTGTAATTTAAGAGAACATTTTCGGAGATATCACAGATTTAAAATCTCGCGAGGGGGCCGCGGTTCGCCCTAGAGCACTTCGAATTGAGCAGCTATCGGGCCACGGGCAGTAATGAATAAATCAAAACTACTGGATCGATTTTAATCATTTTTTTCACTGAGTGACAAACTATATATTTTATATAGCCCGTGCGAAGCAGGGGCAGGCCGCTAGTATAATTATAAACAACTCACCTTTCTTCATATATAGTTGAGGTGGTCACGTTGAAGGGATCTTCAAAGCTGATATCTTCGAGTCCCGCACTGAACCGGTCTTCGCTGTCGAACTCACTGGATATATTGTTTGACACATTTGCCAAATTGTTTGACACATTTGCCAAATTGTTTGACACATTTGCCAGATTGTTTGACACATTTGCCAAATTGTTTGACACATTTGCCAGATTGTTTGACACATTTGTCGAATTGTTTGACATATTTGCCAAATTGTTTGACACATTTGTCGAGTTGTTTGACACATTTGCCAGATTGTTTGACATATTTTTCGAGTTGTTTGAGACATTTGAGATATTGTTCGACCCTTGACTGTCGGCTTTCATCTCCTTGTTGCGCTGGTCCCATAGCTTCTTGGTCTCGTCTTGAACACGCCGCTTCAGCTCAGATATCTTCTCGCGTTGATCTTCTATCATTTGACAACCTGTTTATTAAAGAAAATTCGCATTAAAATCAGCAAAAAGAAATTTATAGCGTAAGATCGTGTTCTATACTGATATAAAAAAAACCCAGTCTATGTGCCACGTTTTCACGGTTAATCCGCTGGATTTATATTTATATAATTGGGTACAACTAAAGCTTATATGTATATAAAGGCCGAAAACTAATAAAAAAGTCTGCCTGTCTGTTAAGTTTTTACGGATAAACAGCTGGTCTAATATGGATAAAGTTTGGTACAACTGAAGCTTTAATTATGAAGAATAAAAATACGCGCTTTTTTTGTTCGGCAACAGGCACAATTGACCATTATTTTTTTGTCAGGAAAACCTATTACGGGTCGTAACCACAAGATGGGGACGAAAGGCGACTAAAAAACCTGATAGCGTTCCACCACGTTGCTTGTGGCGGAGACAGAGTAAGGCATAACTGAGAATGTTTTTACAAGCTTTATAATTAGTTTTAGTTGTATGTATGTAACCAACTCATTTGAACTCAATTTTGACTCATTTCAACCGGACAGATTTAGTTCCAACTTTGTAAACTTATCGAAAACCGGTGACAAAAATATAATTTGAGAAATTTGTCTTTTTATTTACAATACAGAAGTAAAAGCGAGTAATTAGATATATATAAGAGAAATTAGTTAATACATCATTGGGGGGTGGTCTAGGATTCAGTAGGTTTTACAAAATTAATAATTCAAGTTCAACAACCACAAATGACTTACCTTTCTCTTCTAACATCTCTATTCGCTTCCTCTCAATCTCCATCAAGCTATCCAATGTTCTTTTGCCCAATGAATTCACGTCAGTATCACTTGACAAAATGGGCGCGTCCATTGTTACTTTAGATATCCTATCGATATCGTCTTGAGACGGAATCTTCCCTGAATCTGTTATTTTATGGAACTCCCGACCATTGGGTTCGTCCCCACAACTTTTCCTGTGCAAAACTTTTCCACCTTTATCAAGTTTCCTAATAACGCCATCACATTCATTATCCTCTTCTTTTATAGACTGGTTAACTTTATCAGGCGATAAAGATTTGGATTTAACATATTTGTTATCACATACAATCGGTTTGAAATTTTTAACGTAACGTATTTTAACATTGCTATCCATATCTTCAGTTTTTAATTCTTTATCTTTTTCTTTTTGCGCATTACTTTCTTTACGCTTTAAAGAATCTTTCTTAATAATTTTCCCTAACGCTGCAAATGTTGGAATTTTGGACGATGAATTACTTTTAACAGGACCATTCTCCTTTTTATCTTTCTTTTTAGAATTTCTGAGGCTGTTAAATTTATCCAGCGACACGTCTACTTCTATTTTATCATTGTAGAATATATTTTCATTCAAACTCTGCGACATTATATCAATTTTTTCTTGCTTCTTCTTATCTTTATTCTTCCGTTTTAGTGAATCGAAATTTCTCTCCCAAAAACCTTTCTTCTCTTTAGATGACGTTGAGGATTTTGATGGGCTGCTATCTACTTCTATAGGGTCGTCTAAATCTGACGTCACTCTCCTTTCTATATCAACTATCATGGATTGAGACATTTGGTCTATAGAGTTAAATTTATCTTTTAACAGTTTTGTATGATCTTCGAAATTGGACATTTTTGCAACGTCTATATCATCACTGTCCGAACTTTGCGGGGAATAACCGAATTCACCAGATTTAGCTCTAGTTTGATCTGTATAGAATGCACTGTCAGGTGATTGCGTTCTTTCAATATCATTTAACCTAGCGACTACAGGTTTCAGTTCCTTTTCTATTATTTGTACTTTGCCAGTTAAATGTTCAACTTGATTAAGTAGTTTCACGTACTCCGCTTGCAATACCTTTGTTTCTTCTAAAGCTGATGTTAAATTGTTATTTGCTTCAGATTTAAGAGTAAGTATTCTTGTTTTCTGAGCTTCTATCTTTTTCGATAATAGTATTATTTCGTTTTGTAAATCTTCTCTATTAGCCAATCTGTAAAAAAGGATAAAAATTTATGAATTCTGCTTAAATGCTTTAAAGTATCTAAATACAAAAAAAAACTCAATACTATTTGTGGTGGTAATGAAATAGTTTGATGTTTATCGATCATATATAAAAATATTAGGCTTTAAAAATATTAAATTCAATAACTCACAGTTCAGATTCTTCCTCCAAATGCTGGAATTCTAGATCTTCAAATATTTTCGTCTCATTATCCAATATGTCTTGCGCATTTTGCAATTCTTCTAATGTTGCTTTGTTCTCCCTTAAGTCCTTTTCAATCCTGTTTATAAAAATTTAAAGTATATAAATCTCTCAAATTGACCTTTGTTCAGTTAATTGGCTTAACAGGGAAATGGCTTGACAAATTAAGGATTGACAGCCCTTTTTGTGATATGGATACTATTATTGATAAGAGCCGATTTACCTGACTTTACTGGGGTGAATCTTGAAGGAAAGATCTAAGTGTGTTTTTGGTTACAACCTTAATAAGTAGCAATAGATTAAAGATGTCACGTCTATTTATCTATAGGAACAAAGTGCTTAAAACGCGGTAAACTTATGGTACGTGCTCAATCAAGTATATCATTATCCTACTGCTTACTGGACTACTAAAATATTCTAGAAGCTTACGGAGTATCTACAACTTACCTATCAGCTTTCAATGTGGCGATTTCAACTCTGTCCCTCATCTCATTCTGCCGTAACTCCTGTTTCTCCTTCATTTGCTTAATCTCTTCTTCAATCTTCTTCGCTTTATCCACAAGCTCAGTTTTCTTTTTCTGTTCTATATTGAGGATCGCGATTTCTGAGTCGTATTCGCCTTTGATTAACGCTTTTTCCATTTCCAACTGTGAAAACGTAATAAAATTAATTTGTTGATGATTAACTTAAAAAATTAAGGCACTTAGATGACAGAAGTTACAATAGAATTATTTTGCTTGATTACAGTAAAATATTTATATTATAACTTCTGTACTATGGAATGCCGCAAAGTAACGACTTCTTTATGACTCACCTCTCTTAGAATATCATCCTCTTGAGATCTGATTTCAGTCATTTTACATTTGATTTCATGTATTTCACTCACTAGTTTCCTTCTTTCTTCCTTCAAATTCTCATATTTAGATTTAAGTTCTTCAACGGTTTCATCTAATACTGTAAAATCTATTATATCGTCTTCCACATCTGTCTTTTTTATATCAACTGTAATAGTTTTAATGACTTTCTCTCTTTTATTCAGCTTCAATTCTTTCTCAAACTCTTCTAACTCTGGTATATCTGCCATCAATTCATTTTTAACATCGTCAAAGCTTTTGTTTTTAGTCATTGAAACTACTTCTTCAGCTTTGTCAATATCACTCGTATCTTGATTCGAGTCGTCATTTTTATCAATGATTCTCGAATATCTGAACTCGATATCATTCGTTAAATCTGCATCATCGATCATCGGTATTTCCTCTTCTAGACTTAACTGTTTCTCAATACCACCGCAATTAGGATTCCTGTCATCAACATTTCTATCATTGTATATTTCTGTATTGAAATTAGGATTTGCTGAATCCTCAACTGGCGGAGCTGTTGGGAATATGAAATACTGGGGAGAAGGCAGATTTTTATGTGCGAAAGTCGTCTTTATTCTCGTTCTAGGGCTTTGTGTGTTGGGCGATTTTGGCTTGAAGCCTAAATTGTTTTTGTAATAAACGTTTTCGTACGGGCTCCCGATTGGGGATTGGTTTTGTATTTTTCTTATCATTAAGGGACTAGATAAGTCATTTCTAGGTACATCGTCGAAAATCGGGATCCCTATTTCGTCCATTCGGCCTATGTTTTCGTAGTTGTTTTCAGATATTGTGACCTCTGGGGTTATGGGTTCGAGTTTGGTAGGTGATTGTGATGTTTCGAAGTTTTCGTAGCTGGAGAGATTTCTTTGTATGGGTAACGATTGACTCATGGGTGAGTTCCTGTTATGACTAGTATCGAACCTGTAATAAAAAATAAGGCATGTAGAACTGTTTCTTGCTAAAATAAAATTCGGATTCCATATAAGTAAATAAGTGTTTTTGAATCGTTAACTCTACTGCTGGTTTGGAAAAGCTATAGTGGGAAAAGCGACTTAGAAACTCATTGGTTGCTCTTTCCAAAATATAATTCTCTTACCTAGTTAGATTTGATCATGGCTGTCTTGTCTAAGGTTATATTCCTCAATAGTATGGTAGACTTTTGGATCAGCCTCCTTTCAATAGTTGTTTTAAACAACTGTAATGGCCAAAGAGAAGTCACGACGCCTTTGCCCAGCAGTGAGATTAACTATCCCACAACCGGACAAAGGGTATGACCCTATTACACTTTTTATAAAAAACTACTTCTCTCTACCAGTAGAGACGAGACGTTTGCCCAGCATTGAGATTAACTATCCCACAACTGCGCAAAGGCCAGACAGCTATTTCACTTGTTAATTCTGTCCATCAGAAGAGATGAGAAGTTTGCCCAGCTGTGAAAATAACTTGCCCACAGTTGGGCAAATGCCTGATCGCTATTTTCCTTCGATTACTTATACAGAACTCACTTGTAGCCAGCAATGCAGCCTGCCCAGCAGTGGGATTACCTTTCCCACTGTTGCGCAAAGGTGAGACAGCTAGTTTGCTTTGCTTATTTATAAAAAACTCACTTGTAATAGCCCTCGCTTGTTTGTACGAAGTTGGGATTGTTCAACGTCACACTCCGCGGCAGGGACCCGTTCGTTATGATTTTGTTATGTGGCCTTTTCTCTGTGGGCGTTATTGGGATACCTGTAATAAAAGATATTAAGGTTTTACCGCTGTAAGTAAGTAAGTAGCGGCCTGTTACTATCCCACTGCTGAGAATAGGCCTCTTCTCTCCGTTTTTGGAGAGTAGTTTTGGAGTTAAGACCTACCACGCTCCAAAGCGGATTGGTAAGTTACACATATCTCCATAATTCTCTAGAGATATGCAGGTTTCCTCACGATGTTTTCCTTCACCGAAAAGCGTGTGATAAATTGCAATTAACAATTAGACACATAAGTTTTATCAGAAAAACTCAATGGTGTCCGCCCGGGGTTTGAACCTATGATCGTCTCCAGACATTCGCACGGTCGCACCGCTGGGCTATCACAGCTTTCTGATAAGTACATACATATATAATTTTAAATAAATACACCCAGGATCCAAGAACTAAGAAATTGTATTACGAAAATGTCAGTTTTCTGAATTCTGCGATCCACAAAGCTAACCTCTGCGCTAACGTGCCAGTATTATATTTAACTGACCCGTTGGAGCAGTGGGTAGTGACCCTGTCTTCAGCTCCGCGGGTCGCGGGTTCGATTCCCGCCGAGGGCCAACATTTTCTATAAATGAATTTGTCGGTCTTCGAGCCTGGGTTTATATTTGTATTTAAGTATGTATTTAAAAAATATATAAGTATATATTCACCAGTTGTCTGTCCATAACACAAGTATTAAGTTACTTACTTTGGGGACGGACGACCGTGTGTGTAAGTGTCCCATATACTTATTTATTATTATCCTTTTTTGACCTAGTTAAGCCTAATTCTAAACATCTATCTATATAAAACCAAAGTGATATACCTGATGCTATTTGTCTCTCATACTCGGCGCACATGTTCAGGATTTCCTCGAGGCGGGCCGTTTCGGCTTCCTTTTGTTCCTCCTCCTTTATCCTATCCTGGTACGCCTGTAACAATTTTATATATCACTAGCAATCGCCAACAGCTCCGCCCGCGTGGACAGATATATACTGTAATATAGTAATTTACAGAATTAGGCGTTACTTTGCGGAGATCCATAATACAAAATTAATAATAAAATTATTTTGCTATAATCCAACCAAACCACGATTTTGGTCGTGGAGTCTATCTCCTGACGATGCTTCGGTTGCGGGGCGAAACGATTGTTGAGTTTGTGATAGTGAACGTATATAGTGCTTGTGTATTGTGGTGGCGGTGGTGGAGGTTTGTGCATGTGTTTTTACGAATCCTGCAAGTATCAGGTATGATAACCGATTGTCAACTCTACATTTAGCATTATATATATTTTCTATTTTACTTCATCGCGGATTATAGCAAAATAATTTTAGTATTACTTTCCTTATATAGTATTTTGATAAATATGAAAATGTAAATAAAAATATAAAGAATTATACAACGATGGGTGATGTATAATATAGACAAAGTAGGAACCGACATAAGCTTACTCCTGCTTTGCAAAAGTACGTAATTCGTTAGTGGGTTTGGGTATAAGATTCTATAATAAAATTCCGCAATCAAAGAATATTTTGAATTTGAATTTTGAATGGTTAAAGTGGGTTAACCTTAAAAGCTAGACATATGCTATCGTGGACTTTTATTTAGAACTTTTAGAGGGGAACATTTTTGTAATGCATGTTTTTTAATAATTAGCACCGATTCGCTTTTTCCTGGATTCCCGGGTCGTAGACGATCGTAGGCGATTATAGACTATGATTGGCGAGTACAGCCCTCTACATCGTGCTTGCACTTAATGGGTTTTAATCCTATCCTATCCTACTATCTTACTAAATTACTTACTAATGTTATAAATGCGAAAGTTTGTGAGTATGGACGTATGTTTGTTACCTTTCACGACGAATCCGCTGAGCCAATCGATGAAATTGGGCACAATTATTCCTTATCCACGGAACATATAAGCTATAGAAATCCTGTTAATTCCAGAGGAATTGGATGACACTAAAAATCGTCATCTATTATCAACCTATCACGCGAACGAAGTCGGGGGTAAAAGCTAGTCGATTATGAACAAGCCTTAAGTCTAGTCAAGTTTATAATATGTGATTAATGTTTAAGATTAGCACGGATCCTAATCAACTGAGCTTATTTATTGGAATTATAAAAACATATCGATAGCTTATCCGTTTTTAGGCGTAATTAATAAAATATTTTAGTTGTTTTTACTTATCGCAACATATATCTTAAGCACGTGACACATGTAAGAAATAATAACAAAGTAAGGCTCGCTTACCGCTCGCTTACGATAAAGGAATATAAATAATGTAAAGAAACCGGCTACACTCACGTCTTAATTTATCGGGTTAGCCCGACCGGGGCACTTATTCACGAGCTCTTTACGCGATGTTATTGCGGCGGGAACCCGCCTATCCGACTGAGTAGAATAGACCACTCTCGATTCAAGACTCACGTGTCGTAAAAGGCTACTAAGTTGACCCGCCGTGTGGTTTCCAGCTGAGTAGAAGAGACCACCCTCATTTCCTACTAAATTGTCGTAAAAGGCAACAAATATAAGTTGGCCCGCCGTGTGGTTTCCGACTGAGTAGACTAGACCACCCTTATTTCTTACCGAAGAGTCGTAACAGGGGACTGAGGGAAGTTGACACCAGACCGGCGGCCGGTCGTAAAATAACAAGCTAAACATGTAACATGTTTGAAAGATTGTGCCAACCCCACTTAGAGTGTAATAAGGTCAGGACGATGTTTTATTTTGTTTTTAGTGTAACTAGGAAAACAAACTTTTGCCTTTGAAATATATTTTTATATTGCTTGCATCGATTCACCTCCATTTATGTAAAATTTATATGTTTATTTACCAAGGAAAAAAATGTTGAAAATGACAAAAGTAAAACGTAAATTCCAAACAAAATCACACTCACCAAATTACAAAACAACTTATCAATTTTCTGTATAACACTATTGTATATCTGATTTTTAGTATACAAATCATTATATTGACTGTACTTCATATCATTGCCAATCAAAAAAACATTGCCGTTCTGCTTCGGGGAAATATTTACAGAGTTCCTGGCAACACACGTGTCCGCCATTTTCTTGACGTCACACCTCAACGTTTCGTAGGCCTGTAGAATTTGCTTTTCGAGATTTAAAATTTTTGCATCGATATTGTTCTCGTGGTCTCTGGTCTCTTTTATGTAATGATTAGTTAATATCGTGTTTATGGTTTTGTATATTTTTATGTCGTTTCGTAATTTATGCACGATTTCGAGTTTTTCGTTAACGCAATTAGCTATTTCGATAATTCTTTCATAGTTTTCTTTACCATATTTCGTTTCGAACGTTGATTTTAATTCTTTTAGAGCTAACGTGTTCTTCTTTAAATTTCTAACGAATAGTTTTAATAACTTTTTCTGTGATACACCCGCTTGTGTTGTTTTTGAACACATTTTTTAAAATTTCCCGTACCAGCACACAGAGTTCACGATTCACAAGCACTCGTTTAAAAGTTTATTTGAAATCTATTTACAAATACAAAATCGATATAACCTTGGTATAATAAAAAGATTGATCATATTTATTTATAACAGACTACAAAATTAGAATTACTATTAAATTTTATTATCTATTTTTGATGTTACCATAAGTAAATTATTTTTAATACAACATTCGCTTCCGAGAATTTAATTGATTTTAAAGCATCCTTTTGCATTTATATTTATAATTTATTTTATTCCTTTTTCATTAAGAATATAACAATATGTCCATCAATTAGTATAATAGAAAATTAATACTACTCCAATAATGTAATGATTTAATTAAAACTCTTATCGTTATTAAATCTGTGTTTAGGAATCGCTTATGCATTTGAAGTAATTATTTTTAAATTTTCGATACATATCATTAATCGTTTAGATTTTATCGTAATTTTACATTGCGACTTATTGTTTGGAAACAATTTATTCGTTATTATTAAATGTTATTATTGGAATTAATTAAAATTAATATTATTCACACTAATCAACTTTTGTGTCACTATTTATAAAAAATTTAAGCAATTAATCTTTTTACATTTCATAAATTATGTAAATTTTAATTTATAATTCATTTCGAGGTTGATTTTACTTTTTTATCAGTGTATAATTAAAATTTATTATAATTTGATATTTAATATTAATTAAGAGCTAATATTATTAAAATCAAATTTACATAATGAATCAATAAGTTTATATTTAGATAGTATTATTTTTATTTTAGAATTATTTTTAGTTTGTATAAAATTTGTCAACACTTTTATGCTTCACTTGTCACTTTTTCGTTTAATTTATAACTTTTGTTTGTCTATTTATTAGCATTCTTAAAAGTTTTTTATCATTTTTGTGTTTATATCTAATTTTACAACATTTCCGTCAACACTTTGACACTGCACTAATCACTTTTTTGGTTCACTTATCACATTTTGTGTAACTCGCACCTATTCCGTGGACTTTGCAGGTAAATTTAACACCACACTACCGCAGTGCCGCCGCATTGTTCTTATCTCGTACGTAACGAACTTATCTTGAGATAGTGTAATTGTTTCCTTTATGTCAATTATATATTATCTAAGTATATAATAATAATGAGCAGTGATCGCGGTGCGGTGAAATCCTTTACCCCTTAAATATTTAGCGGGTTCAAATCCTTGATATGCATCAATTAAACTCAACATTTAGAAATAATTTTTTTTTATATATGTATTAGTTTTATGTTCCTTATCTCAAGATTTGTGTGTAAGTTTCATTTCTTTTGTATTATGGACCTCTGCAAAGTAACGTTGTCACGTAGAAATCGCATGGTCTCTGACCGTCGTCCTTGTTCACATTTAGATTCCTTGATGGATGTGTTGAAATAGAAAAAATCGATGTATAAATAAACGATTTTTAAAAAATCGATTTTTTCGTATCAAAATAATCGATAATTAATTATTGTTTTTTTCTGACTATAAGAAGTTGCCTTTTTAATATAAATACTTAATTAGAATAAAAACTTATTAAAATGGACAATTACTGATAAATAACAACAGATGAGCTGTTTGTGGAATTCTATTCAAAGTAGTTTGGCTACATTGGTTTCATCCGACAGTGCTTATGTTATCTTAAAAAACTAGAAAAAGGATGATTAAAATAATTGATTTTTTATGAAAAAACAAGCGATTATTAAAAATCGATTATTTTGAAAAAAGAATCGATTATTATATAAATCGATAGACTTGTGATAGTGAACGTACGTAGTGCTTGTGTATTATTGTGGTGTAGGTATGTGCATGTGTTTTTACGAATACTGCATGTATCAGGTATGAAAACGGATTGTCCACTCTACATTTAGCATTATATATATTCTATTTTACTTCGTCGCGGTTTATAGCAAAATAACTTTATTATTACTTTTGTACTATATTGTTTTGTACTCGTTGTTGAAGGAAAAAAGAAGCTTTTACACTAATTAAAGCCCGCTTTATTGGCTTAAATTGTACCAAATCTCACCTAAATTGCTTCAGGTGATATTCACACAGATAGAAAAACAGACTTTCGCATTTATAATATTAGTTTGAATTATAGCCGTGTGGTATCCGGCTGAGCAGACTAGACCACCCTCATTTTTTACCAAGGTGTCGTAAAAGGCGACTAAGTTAAGTCGACCTACCGTGTGGTATCTGGCTGAGTAGAATAGAACACCCTTATTTCTTACCGAGGTGACGTAAAAGGCGACTAAGGTAAGTTGACGTCAGGCAGGCGGCCGATCGTAAAAACGCAGCCAAATCGTGTGACAGCATGTTTATAACATGTTGTGCCGACCCCATGTAGAGTGGGATAAGGGCAGGAGGATGATGAATATTAGTTTGAATTAAAACAATAATTTTGATACTGACCTTGATCCTCATATTCTCAGCTTCAAGATTCCTCTCATAACAGTTCGCGTACACAGGCGAGTATTGCGGGTTTCTGTCATACGCCGGCGAAGGCAAACACACGACCTTACCAACACCACAGATCCTGCCATACTCCCCAATATCAACATTCAGACTTTTAGACTCATTCTTGTAATCTATATTATCAATCTTGCATTCTAAATTCTTGTCTCGTCTATCTGTATTAATCTTTCCATATATATTATCTGTTCTCTGTTGGTCGTTGTTTATCTTCTTAGGAAGTTTGGTTTCATCAAAATTCCTAACTATATCGTCTATTTTTGTCTTCCTTACATTCACGTACGAACAATTTTTAGCGTCCAAATTATTCTCATTCAATACTATTAACTTTTGCTCCTGTTTCTTGTTCATGTAATTTGGTATATTCCTGTTGCCTAGAACGTCTTTTGCCGGCGTGTTAACTGTTAAGGAGTTTGAACTGAACACTTTTGGGGATATCTCGATTTCTGTTGACGTGTAGAACTGACTACGTCCGATCACTTTTTGCTGTTTCGCGTAATATTCAAATTTTGAGACTTTAGCCATGATATTGCCTATCTTTGGTCTGCCTTCTTGATCTGAATTAGAGTCTGTATCATCTTTGTAAGGTTTCCTGGGCGCTACGGGCGGTTTCTTTCTCGACATCTCTTTTAGAGTTATGTCCAGTTCGTGGTCGAGTTGTGTAAGTGTGTTGTCTTTGTATATTTTCTGTATGTTCGTGTTTTGGTAACATTGGTTGCTTGGGTCCGAATTGTGGTTGACGTAGCCTGGAATTTGAATGAACATTCTTACTAGAGTAAACGCCGTGTAGTATTCGGCTGAATAGAATAGTACACCCTCATTTCTTACCGATGTGTCGTAAAAGGCGACTAAGGTAAGTCGACCCGCCGTGTGGTATCCGGCTGATTAGAATTGACCAACCCCATTTCTTACCGAGGTGTCGTAAAAGGCGACTAAGGTAAGTTCACCCACCGTGTGGTATCCGGTTTAGTAAAATAGACCACCCTCTTTCGTACAGAGGTGTCGTAAAATACGACTATGGTAAGTTGACGTCAGGCAGGCGGACGGTCGTAAAAACGAAGCCAAATTATGTGACAGCATGTTAATAACATGTTGTGCCGACCCCACTTAGAGTGGGATAAGGGCAGGAGGATGATGATTCTCACTGGTGTAAAATCATTACCTCATGAACATAAGGGTGGAATTTGAAATTTTTCACTCCATAAAAATTTCGTTGTCATATCTATGTAAAGGTGGTATTTGATATTTTTACAAGTTTTTATTTGCCGTATGTATGTGAAGATGAAATATTGCAAGTTAAATTTGACCCAATTCGCGGCGTCCGATTGAGCTGCAATTTTACATACTAATCCAGTGCCGATGACAATGCATGTTTATGATAAGCATGGCCTGATGCTGTTTCTAGGATTGACTCCAGACGAGGTAATTCCTCAACGTGAAACATTAAGACATTTTGTTAAAAGCTTACGTTTTTTAAATGGACTTCTTAAATTTATATTCGGTTGGTTTATAATATAGTCAACTCACCAGTAGGAAGACACTGTTCGTTCGGTTGGAACTGTATTGGCGCCATGGAGACATGCCCTGAAGGTAACACTGACTTCATCAGCTTGGCTTCTTCAGGATGGTTGAAACGGAGATAGTTCGAACGGCCGATTGTGAGCATGCTGCCTGTAATACAGGAAACGTACCAATATGATCAAATGGAACAGAAAAGATGGAAGAAGCACCTGTAAAAAAGTAAAGTAACTAACTAGCTTGTCTAGTTAAAAATTAAATTAAATTAAAAAATATTAATTAAACCTACCGTTACACAGACTCACTTTATTTCAAAACAATCCTTATTGTATGCCTGTAATATTATTTAACAAACTGTCTGACTATGTCAAAAATATGACAGTGCTTAATTTTAAGAAAATGCTGTGTAATTACTTATTGGATAAACTTTATTATAACATTAATAAATTTCTAGCAGATTGTAATTTATAAGATCTAGACATGACATTTTCTTATATAACTAACACATTAATTTAATTTAATTTTCTTTTTTTTTATAATGTAATTTGTTGTAATTTTATAATGTATTAATTCGATAATAATTAACTGTTTGCACGTTTTAGGACTGAAGAACCTACCCTCACTCCATCTTGAGAACCTTAAACAGGCATTTTCCAAGACCAGATCATTCTAGCCGACATCATCGTCTTTAATTGCAGATGTCCTAAGTTTTGGAACTATAATAGCCCGTAGATGCTCTTGAGAACTGGCGAAATATTCTAGTGTCTTTCTGTTTTGAGACATCTCTAGAAGTTTATTGGACATCGTTGTAGATATATACGTGATACAAAGCTGTCTTTCGTTAAAATATGTCGACGTCGACGCTACGCGACGTCAACTATGGATCATATAAATAAGTAAATACTATGGGTCGAAGTTGTAAACTTACCTTGCGAGAGTCGCGTCGGCTTCTCCACTGGGAGTCCATCTAGCAACGTGGTCCCACTGATGGGGTATAAAGTGACCACACCGTGCGAATTCTCCACTCTGCAATGCACATTTGCAACACCCGTGCCCACCACGTAGATATCGCACGTAGGGTCCGAGCCTATTGTGACGCGACCTGGAGAAGGGGTTATTTCATTATGATTTTGACAATAATTACATTTATTTATTTTTATGGAATAGGATCGCAAATGAGCCCGCCGTGTGTTATCCGGCTGAATAGAATAGTACCACCCTCATTTCTTACCGAGGTGTCGTGAAAGGCGACTAAGGTAAGTCGACCCGCCGTGTGGTATCCGGCTGAATAGAATAGTACCACCCTCATTTCTTACCGAGGTGTCGTAAAAGGCGACTAAGGTAAGTTGACGCACCGTGTGGTATCCGGTTTAGTAGAATAGACCAACCTCTTTCTTATCGAAGTGTTGTAAAATACGACTAAGGTAAGTTGACGTCAGGAAGGCGGCCGGTCGTAAAAACGCAGCCAAAACATGTGGCAGCATGTTTATAACATGTTGTGTCGACCCCACTTAGAGTGGGATAAGGCCAGGAGGATGATGAGGATCGCAAATGAGCATGCGGTTTCCATCCACGTGCTTTGCCAAAAAGGTGTAAAACACGCTTTCTGAAGGAACTAATGTCGTACCGCTCCGGAAACGCTACCAAAGGAGATTGTGCCATTAAATGGTGTTGCACGAAATAAAAATAATTTGAGAACCGCACTGTGGTGGATCACCATGCATCCAGATGGTGAGGATGATATTTTAACCTGTGACGTATACCGCGATTATGGAATTTAACAGCAGCAATCAGGTCGTGTAGCTCACTAGAACACTCCCGTGAAAGATTCGGTTTAGAAGTACAGTAACTATACGTTCTACTGTCCAACTGGTTGCTGATCAAAATTTATTATTTATTTTTATTTGTAAGTGTTGTGAAATAGACTTATAATTATCGATTTTTGATTTTTTTTAGTTCTCCAAAGCAGACTTGATTCAATCCGATTGCTTTAGTAATTGCCGCAATTATGACAAAGTGCTTCAATTTTAACAAATTGAAAGTTTTACAATCTGTAAATTAATGGCCTGTTACTATCCTCCTCCTGGTCATATACATTCTCAGTTTTTGGAGAGAAGAAGAAGAATAACTTTATTACACAAACAAAAATACAAAGTGAAAAGAAGATATAAATAACAGATACATTTGAATGTGCAAAGGGCGGCCTTATCACACTGTTTTGATCTCTTCTTCATCATCACTTCATCACTGTTGTGATCTTGTAAGAGAAAGGTTGGAGATAAGACTTACGCTGCTTCAGTGCAGATTAAAAGGTTACACATATCCCCAGATTTTCCTAGAGATATGCAGATTTCTCACTAAGTTTTCCTTCATAGAAAAGCAAGTGATAAATTTCAATTATCAATTAGACACATATGTCTTAACAGAAGATTCATTAGGCCTGCCGAACTCGTGACTTGACCAACCAGACTTGAGAAACCATAGAGACCCATAGAAACCAACACATAATTATAACTTATACTGTTTCCTCTGAAATTCACTTACCTTGTTTGATGGGATGAAGGGTGACTGCGGTGCTCAGGCGGCCGGTCCCCAAGCTCACCAGGTGTGGGGTATTTGTGGCCACCCTGGAAACAACATAAAGCAATGTATATAACTATCTTTAATATTTAAATGAGCTAATCTTGTATGTATATATATTTTTGGAATCTTGGAAACGGCTCCAACTATTTTGCCAACTAGTTCTTATGAATCCTACAAGTATCATGTATGAAAACGGATTGTCCACTCTATATTTAGCATTATATATATGTTCTATTTTACTTCATCGCGGATTATAGCAAATTAATTTTATTAATGCTTTTAGATTATGATCTCTTACAAATAATGGTATTGCCTTTCTAGTCTCACATTAGCGTGCCTAGGTATTGTGCGCACGGACCCGTGACGTCACAGGAAACGGCAGTCTATTTTCAGGCATTGTGTACCCGCCTTTGTTCGTAACACACCGCTTTCATTTACATTGAATTACAGCTAGAATAGAATGCCGTTTTCGTTCGCTAACAAAAAGGAAGGAAATATCACTTTCGACTCTGTTTTACAGAGCGACCGAAAACAAAACAGCATAATGTATTTGCATCTATACTAATGTTAAGCTCTACACTATCGGCAATGATCGTTAATAGTGTATGTATAGACATACACTATCAACGATCATCGCCGACATTTGATTCTATAATCACGATCGTGCAAGTGTCCACACGATCGTCCGTATTATAATACTATAAATCATCCTCTCGCCCTAACCCTACTCTATGTGGGGTCGGCACAATATGTTATAAACATGTTGTCACATGATTTGGCTACGTATTTAACTACCGGCCGCCTGCCAGACGTCAACTTACCATAGTTTTATTTTAGTCGATAAGAAAGGGGGTGGTCTATTTTATTCAGCCGGACACCACACGGCGGGTCGACTTACTTAGGCATCTTTTACTACATCTCGGTAAAAACTGAGTGTGGTCTATTTATTCTACATAGCCGGATACCAAATCGCATATAACACTATACATACGATATATAAGATGTGATGGCCCAGTGGTGAGACCGTGCGACTTCTTTCAAGGGGTCACGGGTTTAAACCCCGGGCAGGCGACCTTTGAGTTTTTCTATTAAAACTTATGTGTCTAGTTGATAATTGCAATTTTTCATACGCTTTTCAGTAAAGGAATATTTCGAGAGGAAACCTATCTAGGAAGCATATCTTAAAAGAATTTTGGTGAGGATATATCATGACTCTACAAAGAACCTCTTCCTTAAATCACTGTGAAAAATAACATGGTTACAATAAAACCACATCTAAAACTATTTCAGCCAATAAGGAAGTTCATCAAATCACTAATAAATCATTATCGAAAATTACTAAATGGACAAATTAACGCCGATACTAAATTAAATCGAGTCTTAGAATGTAAAAATAAACACAATCCACCGCATGTCGCATCACGTGCATCTGTTTTGAGTTATTTTAGTTATACTATAAGCTCCACTATAACGAATTATACCAGACAGTCCTATTTAAAAGTTATGTATATTACAATGATATACGAGTACCTGACTACAACGACATAACTTACCAATCCGCATTGGAGCAGCGTGGTAGGTCTTAGCTCCAATCCTTCTCTCCAAAAACTGAGAGAGGAAGCCTATGCCTAGCAGTGGCTAACAGGCTGTTACTTATTACTAAACAACATATACATTCTAACAGGCTGTTACTTATTACTAAACAACATATACATTCTAAGATAGCGATGATAGCGGATTGGGGAAAAATGTGCATTAGCTACTCTTCGGCCCTGTTCAAAACAGTAATAACCAAATGTAACTAGTAATAAGAATTATATTTTTAAAAGAGCAACCGCCGAGCATCGTCAGGATATAGACTCCACGACCAAAATCGCAAATCTTTGTCTATCTTCTGATGATGCTTCGGTTGCGGGGCGAAACGATTGTTGAGTTTGTGATAGTGAACGTATATAGTGCTTGTGTATTGTGGTGACGGTGGTGGAGGTTTGTGCATGTGTTTTTTTACCAATCCTGCATGTATCAGGTATGATAACCGATTGTCCACTCTACATTTAGCATTATATATATTTTCAATTTTACTGCATCGCGGATTAGAGCAAAATAATTTTACTATAACTTTTGTATTATGGATCTCCGCAAAGTAACGCCTAATTCTATAAATTAACCTTAATATTATTTACAATTATGATATGTTTTTCGCTGCCATTCTTTCCTATCATTCATCAACTCTGGCGCCACTTCTTTCATATACACGTCATACTTCACACAATCCAAACATCTTTTCGGCCTTCTTCTACATTATTTCCATCACTCCGCATTATATATCCAGACCATTTTAATCTTGCAATTCTCGGCTTTTTCGAATGGGCGTGCCTTTTAGACTTCAACCTATACCAGTTAAGCGGTACCTTATAATAAAAATCTAAACGTAATATAAAAACTAAAAAATGTTCTACTCCTAAAATAGAAAAACAAATAATTCTTCACACGCAGCGTCACATGCATACGTTGGCGCTAATTCCGCCTCATTAGTGTCCCCATATTAATATGTTATACAGGACAGTCTTATATAAAACGCTAAATACATTACGGAAGGCTGACAAGAAATGTATTATTTTTTTGGCGCGTGTGCTAATTCGTTTTGTATAAAAACTTATGTAATTAATTTACATTTACAATTTATCATGCGCTAAGGTTGAAATCGGGTGACGAGGGGGTTACGGGTTTAAACCTCGGGCAAGTTCCAATGAGTGGAAACTTATATGTCTAATTGAGAGTTTCTTGCTGGCTCTTCTCGGTAGGAACAGCTTTCCGAACCAGCAGTAGAGTTGACGATTCAAAAGCACTTGTTTACAAGTTTATTTGAATAAAGAATATTTTGAATTTCAATCTGAAAATAATCCCAAAACATTCTAGTCTCGATGGTGACGAGTGACTAATAAAAACAACATTAACGAAAATAACACGACCTGTCTGGTCGTCTCATACGCATCTGTTGGAGATACTTTCGTGGGGTACTGATACCGTAATTATAAACAAAGACGGGACAAAAAACATGCTTCCGACGCAGGGAGTTTTAAGTATACTAGTACTCCACCCCGGTTTTTTCACGGGTAGTAAATTATGTCTTGACTAAGACCAGCGACTAAATTTATTTTTCGCGTCACAAGTTTTATAACTCCTAAGATATTAATTTCATTTATATGGTGTAAAACAGCTTTACTCAATGTGTGTTTCTCGGAACCCTAGGGTTCCGCGATACGTCTGTAGGGGTTCCACAAGAATTTACAAAAAAAAATCAAATTACCTCTCTCTGATCGAACGTTTTGACTCCGCGGCCGCGCCTAGGTTTAATTATCTATTTATTTGTATTTGTATAAACATGTGTTAGAACAGCTGGTGTATTAGTTAGATTTTTTCTTTTTTAATATCTTTTATTGTTCAATACTTACTACCCGTACCCATACAATAATAATTATTATTGTACTTACCATTGGTAAAGTAAGTAATAATTAGTAACTGTTACATTGTACTTTTATTATGCTTATTAATAAAGGATACACTTTTAGGGTTCCATCAAGTATTTAGCTTCCCAAAAAGGTTCCGTCACCAAAAAAGTTTGAGTACGATTGGTGTAAAGGATCATAAACTTAAGCATTGAATACTTAAACCTAAGCTATTTAGACGGATAAAACATTGTCAAATTAAATATATCATTGTTTTTTTTGTCCGGAAATCTCAATATGGGTCGTTGCCGCTCGACGGGGACGAGCGGCGACTATGCCGGACTCCGACCGGAATGAGTATATCGACTAAAAACCTAACAGTGATCTACCACGCTGCTGGTGACGGGGACAGGGTACCGTTGTACACATTGCCCCCATTTTACCATTTACCCATTACCAGCAGCAGCTCTGAACCCAAAACTGCGCCACCACTAGGTCGGGGCCTCTCTTAAATAGTGGCCCCTGATAATCTAATCGATGCATCCTCTAGTTGTTACTATAAATTAAAACCAATTACCATTAAAGTCGAAACGGAAATCAAAATTACCTTGCCTTGCCTTTTTTGGAATTACGTAGCGACCACATCAATGAATGGTTGATCTTAGATTTATGGAAACACCCATTTATTATTTACATGTAGAAAACACCAATTTAATATTTGCGCGATTTTAAAACACGTATTTTGCTTTCACTTATTTCACCATACCGATTTAATATTTGCGTTTATTTTTAATACACCCATTTAATATTTGCGTTTAGTTTTCATACACCCATTTAATATTTGCGTTTAGTTTTGATACACCTATTTAATATTTGCGTTTAAAAACACGAAATTAATGTTTGAAAACATTTCACTAACTTCACTAAAAAGATTAAAATAATAAAAAAACAATGCGATGATAAAAAAACACACCAAAATTTTTATTCGTGCTTAGTTTTAGTCACATTTAGTTTAAGGATACACATTTAATATTTGAGATTAGTTTATAAACCCCAATTTAATATTCGTACTTAGATTAAAATATACTATTAAATGGCACTTAATTTTAAAAACACCTATTTATAAATTATATGCATTTAGATAAAGAACAACCCTTATAATATTTTAAAAACACCAATTTAATATTCGTAGGTACTTAGATTTAAGGAAACAATCAATGGCACTTAATTTTAAAAACCACCATTTTATATATTATTTGCATTTAGTTCAATAACACCCATTTAATATTTGATCTTAGTTAACAAACACCAATTTAATGATCGTGTTTAGTTTAAAAATCACACACGCCTAATATTTAAATTAAACTGCTTTTATTAAATCTACAGTATATATCACAAGTCGTACTAAGTTTAATTAGCAAATAGCAGTTTAAAACGCATCTTTCAACTATGGTCTAAAGAATAAACATCAAGTATTCAGAGTACGTGAAATTCCATTGTATCTTGAATCGCTGATAAGAGATGACTGACATGATGATAACAAAAACAAATCGCCGCGTTCTGAACTAGATTCCAATGCGAAAGGTATGTTGGAACGCAATTCAATTGAAAGAAATGAAACAAGAAATAAATCTATACTTGCTTGTAGTGAAAATGTTGCAAATCTAGTTTGTTTGAAGAAGGAAACTGGTCGCTATACAATTAAATTTGTAAAGGACATTACCTTTTTAAAAGATTTTATTTAACTTGACTTGTATGTATGTTTGTGTACTGTCATTTGCCCGTGTCTGCGCGCGTGGAATTGTTCTGCCACATTAAGTTTCATGACAGATCATTTGAAATTTTAATATACTGAAATGTGCATTGTAAAATAGTATCTAATTTAATTAAATTTATGGTTAACAATTTTGGTCATGGTAGCTTCCACATAAAAGGTAGATATATGCTGTCACGGAATTTTATTTTGAAGCATTTAAGACAAACAATCCTACGGTATACCAGCCGTGTGGTATCCGGCTGAATAGAATAGTACCACCCTCATTTCTTACCGAGGTGTCGTAAAAGGCGACTAAGGTAAGTCGACCCGCCAATTGGTATCTGGCTGAGTAGAATAGACCAACCTCATTTCTTACCGAGGTGTCGTAAGAGGCGACTAAGGTAAGTTGACCCACCGTGAGGTATTCAATTTAGTAGAATAGACCACCCTCTTTCTTACCGAGGTGTCGTAAAATACGACTAAGGTAAGTTGACGTCAGGCAGGCGGCCGGTCGTAAAAAAACAGCCACATCATGTGACAGCATGTTTATAACATGTTGTGCCGACCCCACTTAAAGTGGGATAAGGGCAGGAAGATGATGAATCCTACGGTATACGGTACGGTACATCATATTTGCGTAACTCCAAAGGTTTAGGCAGCATACGCCAAGATAGCTCTCAGAGACCAGATTTGTTTCCAACTTAAGTGACATCACTACATATTATAAAACAAAGTCCATATTTCCGTATGTACGCATAAAACTTTAAAACTACGCAACCGATTTTGATGCGGTTTTTTTTAATAGATAGTGATTCCAGAGGAAGGTTTGTACGTATAATAACATTCAATACGAAGTAGAGAAATAATGTAATTTTTGAGGTTTCTGTAAATAATTACATTTTTTTCCGCTTACATTGCAAACGCAGGCTAAACCCTACGAGATTTATCAAAATGATGTACTAAGTATTTGTACACATTGAAAAGGTCTACAGAAAAGTCCGCGATGGTATATGTCTATCACTTATGGATAACCCACTAAAGCATTTTTTGTCGTTTACTTTTTACGAAAAATAATGCCTTATTTTTGAAGCAATTCTTATACAATACAGCATTAATCCTTATCCAATTAAGTACCTTAAATAAATAGTTGATTTAATATCGATCAATATAGCCGTTTACAGCATGTAATTTAAGTGAACATTTTCGGAGATATTACAGATTTAAAATGCCGTGAGGAGGCCGCGCTTCGCCCTATAACACTTCGACTTTAGCAGCGATGTCGCTCTTTCAAGAGTTTGTTTAAGGACATTCTGTAATTAATTGTAAAAATAAAATACATAGGGAAAATATAAAATTAAATAAGTAATAATGTACTATATGAATTTAGATATTCCAAAGATAGCAGGAAATCTTCTTGGTATAGGAAAAGGAAATTGTTTTTCTCCAAATTTAACGCTACGGCCACGGGCAGTAATGAATAAATCAAAAAAACTGGATCAATTTTAATCATTTTTTTACACTGACTGACATGGGATATATATTTTATACCCGTGCGAAGCAGGGGCAGGCCGCTAGTATTACATAAAATCATTACAAATTGTAGCCTATATTGTTATCCGATGTATATAGGAGTAATATAGGTTATATTACTGTAAAGTTTCATCTAAATCAGTCGAATAGTTTTTTCATGAAAGAGTTACAAACATACATCCATACTCACAAACTTTCGCAATTATAATATTAGTAGGAAGTGGAATCCTGCAAGTTAAATTTGCCCACTTCCCGGTTTGATTGAACTGAAAATTTACATATTGGTCCTGTCCTGATGACAATTCATGTTTATGATAATGATTGGCTCCAAACGAGGTAACTCCTTAACGGTTAACAATAGGGGCATGTAATTCTGTTAAAAGCTTTTTTTAACGTGATTTTTTGTTCACCAAGTCATAGACATTACAAAAATTATTATACTGTTGAGGACTATATTGATGATAAGAAAGCTTGGTTTTAAATTGCGACCAGCTACGCACTAGATTATATTGTAAATTTTTTAATCTGTTCTTAATTAAGCCATTATTGTAAAACTCAATTTTGAAAAGAGTGACCGCCGAGTTTCTTGCTGGTTCTTCTCGGTAAGAGCACCTTTCCGAACCAGTGGTAGCTTCATTGTAATTTGACGATTCGAAAGTGCTTGTAAAGGCCAATTTTAATAAAGAATTATTTGAATTTGAATTGAATTGAAGATTTGCGTTATGGTAACGCGATCTAGGAAGTTAAAAAAACTCGCACTAATCACACAGGTTTATTGAATTGCTGTTTTTCTATCAGCAATTTCTTAGCACTGGAACGGGTTAAATTAATTCACTAACTATTACTATAATATTAAGACTATTCAGTCAAGCCCCGAGTTTCACTGATTCAAACGCGTTATTAAACATTTATAACGTTTCTTTTTGTATAAATACAAGTAGAGAAAGGTAAAGATAGCGAACACGTATAATGCTTATCTGCAATGGAAATTTATTGACGTTGCAATATGTATATGCTTTTCTTTATTACATCTTGTAGATTTTCACTTTTTCCTTAAGATAGTTTTTGTTTGTGCGTAACAAAATGCTTTCGTTTTTTTATTTTGCGTTAATACTTTGCGATTTTATCGTGGAGTTTATTTCTTTTGACGATGCTTCGGTTACGAGGCTAAACAATTGTTGAGATTGTGGTAGTGAGTGTGTGCAGTGCTTGTGTATTCTTGTGTTATCGGTGGCGGGTAGTGCATGAGCTTTTACAAATTCTCCATGTATCAGGTATGAGAACGAATAACTCTATATTTAGCATTACATATATTTTTTTTATCGCGGATTATAGCAAAATAATATTTTCATAAGTTTTGTATTATGTACCTCCACAAAGTAACGCCTAATTCTATAAATTATAATTATTATAAAACAAAGTCCCCAAAAGCTCCCTGTCTGTATGTCATTTATTTTCCCTAAATCTACAGAACGGATTTTTGTACGGTTTTTACTTAAAAATAATGCAATTCTTCAGCAAAGTTTAGGTTACTAGTACATTACCGTTATATGTAAATATTGTTTATGAGGTTGCGATTGTAAAAAGAACTCTGCTGCCGGGAGCTCGAGTGCGCCCCGTAAACCAGCGAAGATATGTACACTAAAGTAATGTATTACAGAATTGTAGATCTACAAAAATACAACAAAAAAGTCCGCGAGAGCACGTCTCTATCTCTTATGGTTAACTCACAATAACTACTTTTATTGATACACACAGATTTTCATGCGGGCGAAGCAGCTGTCACAGCTAGTAAGCCTATATGACAGCTAAGTCACTCAGTGGGCGACGGAGTGAGCTAAATATTGTCGCAAAAGCATAACTCAGACACTTTTGAATGCATCGGTCGCCTCGAAGGACCTTTCTCCAGCTACTGCACATAATTCCCCAAATGTTACCGGATTAATGGCCATTCTAGTTGCACCTAATATCAAATCACCGAATCCACCAATCGGCACCCAATGTAATGGCCACCCTAGTTGCACCTAATTTCGAATCACCTTTAACATTTAGCCCGTAAGGGCGTCATTTCGACGGTTGTATATCATTATTTAATTAAAGCCACAAAATTATCCGTGCACTCTAATTGACATTTACTGTTATAGCCTTAAGAACTATTTCTGCTTGACATTTCATTAACAATAAAATATAATGAACGAGCAAAATTGAATTTTATTTACATTAAAATAGAACTCATTTTTGTTTGAGTGTATGGAATATAATAATATTAACGAATTGTTAGGCGGCGAATATCAACCGTAACTACTAGAACATATGATATATTTTTGAATGAAACCTATTTTATTGTAAGCAATAAACATATGGAAGGCTAAAAATATGCGGGTTTCCAAGTATAAGTGCAGTTTATTCTGATTTATATTCGTATTTTTTCCTACCCCTTATTTATAGTTTCCTTAATTTGACTAGCAAATCATATTTGGAATAAAATAATCGTTATGGCTTAATAGAGCAATAGACGTAGATCGTATAGTCGAATAAGTTTTTTTTTATTTGACTTTTTTCATCCTCCTTCGCATATCCGCTTTAAGGGGGATCGACACAACAAGTTATTAACATGTTGTCACATAATTACTAGATATTTTACGACAGGCCGCCTGCGTACGAAATGAGTCACTGAATGAATGACATGTCTGAAATGATACCCGGTAAGAAATGAGGGTGGCCTGTTCTATTCAACCGCATATCACCAATTGAGCTTTTTTATTGCTATAAAATAACCTATGGGCGGTTTATCTATTCCACACTCGGGCTACCACGCTATTCCAATGTCGATTTTAGGTCAACCGTTTAACTTAGTCCTCGCATGTAGGGTGATAAGGGCGCGGAGATGTGACGTGTTAGCCTATAGCAGGTCACACATATCATAGGATTATCTAAAGATATGCGGGTTCACGATATTTCCTTCATCTACCCTCAATAATGCTCTTTTCCCCAGTCTTCGATAGAAAAATAATCTTTTATCATTATAAATATATACTACAAACATAAATTTTACATTTAAGATTTAACATTTAAGACTTGAAGAACCAAGAAACTCATTTTTTGATAATATTCGCCATTGGCGGGAATCAAACCCGTGACTCGCGGTGTTCAAGGCAAGGTGTCTACCATATGCGTCCATAGTTTAATCCGTTATCAATCTAACATAAATCTTATAATATAAAAGTTAACCTATATTAGTTCAAAGCTCTCGATAATAGTTAACTAATGACAAAGTTATCAGTCGCTATTAATAATAACTTAAGGTTAACGACTTTACCGGCGCTTAACATGTCTGAAGGGGCCAGAGTTCGATTTGTGTTCAGATACTAATTTAATTACTAACAAGACAAAGTAATGAGAATATTATTTTGCTATAATCCGCGATAAAAATTTATCTATGCCTGACGTCATCTTACCTTAGTCGTATTTAACGACACCTAGGTAAGAAACAGGATGGTCTATTTTACTAAACCGGATACCACACGGTGGGTCAACTTACCTTAGTCGCCTTTTACGAGACCTCAGTAAGAATTGATGGTGGTACGTAAAATACGTAAAAAATGTAAAATACTTAGCCCTTCACATTAAATACGGTTAAAATATGTTGTGCCAACCCCACTTAGAGTAGGATAAGGGCAGGAGATTGATATAGTCTACGTTAGGGCTTCTTAAACTTTTTTATATAGCGACCCCCTTCAAGCTTAGGAAATTTTAAACGACCCCCTCCTCCATATAATGAAATATATATTAACCGTAGATGTAGATATAATATCGCACTATTTTGCAATATAAATAACAGTTTTGCATTGCCACTTTTTTCAAAAAATAGTTGTAATAAAACTACAATAGTATTTTGTATGATTTTTATTTGTATTTATATTTGTACGTAGTGTGTATACTAATTTTAAAATTTTATTTATAATTGTTGTAAACTAACCAATCATAAATTTAATAAAATCTATTTAATTAAATTTAATGAAAAGGGGTAATGAAGGAACTTAGGAGGAGAAATATCAATCAGTATCAGATCTTTGCGACGCCCCTTTCAGTAGTCTACACAGTTTAAGAAGCCCTGGTCTACTCCATTATTAAGTCCCCTAACAAGCAAGGGCGATGAGGGGACACAAACACCCCTTTTATGGTCACCCCACATATCCACTCAAGGCAATCGTTTCAATATCACGAAATCAATATAGTTCGAGCAGAATCACAGTTTCAATTACAGTTAACATTATATTATATTACACGATCCTATTACTTACAAGTATTCGGTGTTCAGATATTTAATGGAGAAATATGAAACCTTATTTTATTAGACAACTACACGTTAATGGTTGGGTAGGACATATACTATGCTACTAATATTATAAATAGTGCCTGGGTGAATTTTGTATTGTATGTAAAATGATGTAAAAAAAATAATAAAAAAAATTGAAAAGAAAAATAAAAAAATAATAGGGCAGGTGGGTCTCGATCCTAGGTATTTTCACCTCTCTAGACCGCCCTTTCCCCAAATGAACCACCATGACTTTACGTTTGACAGCGAAAAATTGTGATTGTATGCAACGTAAATAAAAAAAAATTTAGAGCCCGAAAACAGGAATAAAAAGACATTTTTTTTAAATAAAACTTATTTAGATCGATTTTTCTCCCCCAAAACCCCCTACATGCTGAATTTCAGGAAAATCGTTGGAGCGGTATACGAGTTTCCGAATATACATATATATATACAGATTAATTCATTTAAATATTAGAGATATTATCTGTGTATAAGATTCTGATGATACTGTTGAGGATTACTTAGAATATAAGAATGTGTGGATATAGCTCGCTTAGACCCTGTACAAGACAGTAATGACTAAATGTCTGTAACTATACTGCGTCCATCATATTATCAGTCTTTTGACAGCTCACGCTCATTAAGTTTTGTATTGCTTACGTACAAATATCATACAAATAATATTTGTACTTTATGGATGGGTACCGCCCACTTAGTGATGTCACACATAATGGTTTCTACGATTATGCCACAGATTAAAAATAATCGGTAGAAATCGATGTTACGAGTATTAAAAGACATTTAATAACATTATATAAAGTTTTACTTTCTTCTTAGTTAATACATGAATACAAATAAAACAATCAGGATATTTTAATTTATTTTATTAGCACGAGTCGTCGGAATGATAATCAACACTAGACTCCTCCGATGAGGAGTCTTCAGTAGCAGTTATTATTAGCTCTTGTGTAGATAATATATTATCAAACGCAATATCACGTTCCCAATCAGAGAATATTACTCTTTTAGTTCTTTCTACCACACTTGCCCAGTTCTCGGCCGTTACGTGGGTGCAAGCATTTTTTAGCAATTGCAACATTTTATTCGCTGTGAATGGGGGGCTTGTATTGCATCTCGCAGCATGCCCTTTTACTTGTGCCCATATAAGTTCTATTGCGTTGTACTGGCAGTGGTATAGAGGAATCCGAAGAACAGTATGGCCATATTCTGCTGCCATTTCATTGATTACATAGCGTTTTGCTCTCTTTTTGGTTTTTAATATTTTTATTAATTCAACTTTTAACATTGAGTCGTCCACATTTTCTCCATTGTCCCGAAGCCAATTAATTATTTCATGCTTTTTATTAGCCTGTGTTGGCATTTTGTCAATTTGACGGGAGTGGTAGGGCGCATTATCAATAAAAATTATTGATGGTTCTTCCAATGAAATGAGCATTTTTTTGAACCACTCTTCATACACATTTGCATTCATCTCTTCGTGGTAGTCATTTGATTTCTTCGATTTAAATGCCAACAGTGCGTCTTGTACAAATCCTTTTGCTGTACCTGCATGGCAAATGATTAGGCGCTCACCTTTTCCCATTGGTACTGAGGAAGTGGAATCAGCAGTATCATCAGTCCAGAAACGAGATAGTGTGTGGTTAGCGTTGAGCCATGTTTCATCCGTGAAAACAATATTTGCCCAATCTTGTATTTTCTTTGCCTCTCTTAAAAAATCACAACGTGCTATAGCTATATCTGTGCGTTCCATTAATAATTTTCTTTTATTTAACTTTTTATATGAAAAGCCAATTGTGTTCAAAACTTTGACCAAAGAAGATTTTTCACCATGAAATAGACCACTTCTTTTCAAAGAAACAATAAGTTTTCTCAAAGTTGGAATTTCTTTTCTCAAGTAGTAATCTAGTTTACGTAGGTTATCATTAATCGAATTACGTACCTAAGTAATTCGATTAATGATAGTAGGTACTATAATCGGAATGGTATCGCATACGAGAATCTTTAGGACATCACTATCGTCAATCTGTCAAAAGATGGTTAATATAATGGACAGTGTATAGTCATAAGAATTATATTTTTAGCAGAGCAACCGCCGAGTTTCTTGTAGGCTCTTCTCGGTAGGAACAGCTTTCCGAACCAGCAGTAGATTTGACGATTCAAAAGGACTTGTTTACAAGTTTATTTGAATAAAGAATATTTTGAATTTGAATACGAAAGTTTGTGTATGGATTTTTTTTTTCTTACACTTTCACGGCGAATCCGCTGAACCAATTTCGATGAAATTTGACACAATTATTCCTTATACACCGCGGTACAGGCTATAGAAATCCTGTTAATTTTTTCAGGAATAGGATGACATTTAAAAGCGCCATCTATTATCAACCTATCACGCCACAACAGTCCACGCGAGCTTCCCATATAATTCTAATATGTACCCGTCTGTTAGCCTTTCATGATTAATCTGCTGGAGCAATATTGGTGAAATTGAATACAATTGAAGCTTATATCTATATACCTTCACAAAACTACCTATGGTGTAAACAAATTAATAATTATGATTGAAAAAATTTGCAATAACACCAAAGATAAAATTCGTCTGTAAAATAATTAAAATTATTATTCATAAATATTTTTTAAAATTACGATATAGTTTTAATACATTTCGTTTTGAACTATGTTCATTTAACACTTTTTAGTGTGATTCATTGTAAAAAAATATTTTTTCTAAAAAGTGCACTAAATTTATTGTCACCGAATCCTGATAAGTTTAACAGCTTTGAATTAAATCATTCCGAATACAGTTAGTAAGAATAGAGTTCAATGTAGATGATTAAATATATACAGGTGCAACTAACATAAAGCGCGTGAAATAGCGTGGATATATTGCCCTATCCGAAGAATAGTCACATTTCTTATGGACAATGATTCTTCGGATAGTGCGATAGATATATCAGCAAATGCCGTGCAAAGTCAGTTCGGTTAACTAGTCGCCAAAACCTTTCAACCGTGCAAATATTCGAGTCGTTTTAAATTCAACAAACGCCATGATGATTTCATATTGACGTAACCGCCCGCCGAAACGAATGTCAATCGCTTACGGCGAAAACCGAACGATTACTGTGACCACGATACCAGATACTTCAAGACAAATTTAAAAGTCAATCTTCTTTTAGGTATTTTTTTAGGATATAAAAAATGATTACAAGTTTCCAAATGACACCGTTCGACTCTTTCGAAAAAAGTTGCGGGTTCAAACCCGGGCAGACACCAATGAGTTTTTCTGTTAAACTTATGTGTCTAATTGATAGTTTCAATTTATCACACGCTTTTCGGCGAAGGAAAACATTGTGAGGAAACCTGCATATCTCTAGAGAATTCTGGAGATATGTGTAACCTACCAATCCACATTGGAGCAGCGTGGTAGGTTTTAGCTCCAATCCTTCTCTCCAAAAACGGAGAGATGAGGCCTATTCTCAGTAGTGGGATAGTAACAGGCCGCTACTTACTTACTTATATATACTATATCGGACTTGATCAAAACCTGCGATGTGACAAATTATTTGAGATTAAGAAAGTAGAGAAGTTTTAACATAATTTATAGAATTAGACGTTCCGAAAATTACTCTTCGGAGGTCCGTAATATATAATTATATTATAGTGTACTATCCGTTCTCATACCTGATACATGCAGGATTTGTGAAAACTCATACACTACCCGATAACACAATAATGCACAAGCACTGTACATATTCACCACCAAAAACTCAATGATCGTTTCGCCCCGCAACCGAAGCATCATCAAAAGATAGACTACACGACAAAATCGGAAAGTTTCACACTCCGCTGGTAGATGTATCGATATATCTACCGTCTGGGGGTAATCTACCTTAATAGATATAGATTTCACAAATAAACAAACCAGATACTACACTTATTAAACTCAGATTCTTTAATATTTATGAGTGCCAATATATTATGTAAGTTGCGTCTAGACAGGGCTTTCATACCGAAGGGTAGACCCGAATCTATGCCAAAATCTCGCTCGCACAGTCTTCAGAATAACATGTTATCATGTTTGCGAACAATATTTGGCAAATACTTTGGCCAATGGCCAAGTTTAGCCAAAAGGTTGAATTGAAATCGTAAACCATCAATATCGACTTTTAGTTCGTATCAGCATTCACCTGCCCTTATCCCACTCTAAGTGGGATCGGCACAACATGTTATAACATGATTTGGCTAGGTATTTTACGACCGGCTGCATGCCTGACGTCAACTTACCTCAAGTCGCGTTTTACGATACCTCGGTAAGAAATGAGGGTGGTCTATTGTACTCAGCCAAGTACCACACGGCGGATTAACTATTATTAATAATTATTGACTATTAGTAGGTAATGGGATGTAAATTGTAGATATATAGTAATCCACACGAATATAAATCAACTAGCTTAGCTTGTGGCTTCGCCCGCGCCCCTGATACAGAAAGCCTACTATACTCTTGAAGATTATTTGGAAGATAAGAATGTGTGGATATAGCTCTCTTTGAACCTGTACAAGACAGTAACGACTTAATGTAAATAGTATTAAGAATTATATTTTTAAAAGAGCAACCGCCGAGTTTCTTGCTGGCTCTTCTCGGTAGGAACAGCTTTCCGAACCAGCAGTAGAGTTGACGATTCAAAAGCACTTGTTTACAAGTTTATTTGAATAAAGAATATTTTTAATTTGAATTAGAAATCAGTGTACCATAAACGACACAAAGAAGTTACTGTCAAATTACCATAAGAGATAGAGACATGCTATTCCGGACTTTCTTGTAGTACACATCGCTTCAGTGTATCTCTGCTGGTTTACGCGGCGCGCGCAACTAAAACTTCGAGCAGGCAATTTTATTACAACTGCGCGACCTCTTTTACACAATTCACGTAAAACCGTAATGAACTATTTAACGCTATTAATCTTCGTCAAGAATTACACTACCTTATAGTAAAAACCGTCCAAAAATCCATTTAGTAACTTATGATAAAATCGTTCACGTACAGACAGACAGCTTTTTGGGACTTTGTTTTATAATATAGGTGGTCATCCTATCGCATGGACATTATTTTATACAGGTCATTGCATGATTTGTGTGTGGGAGTGGTTGCAGTATATTAAATCACTTTTATATCGTCACTAGTTTTTGCCTGCAACTTCCTCTACGTGGACTTCAACAGGAGTACCTACTCTAAGTAGGAACGGAACAACGTGTTATAAACATGTTGTCACACGATTTGGCTACGTATTTTACGACAATTCTACTCTACTGTCCTGGTGCCCTTAACCCACTCTAAGTGGGGTCAGCACGACATGTTACAAACCAGTTTTCACATGATTTGGCTACGTATTTTACGATCGGCCGCTTGCCTGACGTCAAATTACCTTAGTCGTATTTTAAGACACCTCAGGAAGAAAGAGGGTGATCTATTCTACCCTTCTATTCTAATATTCTAAGAATAGTATTATTAATTAATGTATAGAAACCGGCTATACTCACGTGTTATTTTATCGGATAACCGCCGCGATAACGCCGCGTAAAGAGCTCATGAATAAGAGCCCCGTATGGGCTTGAAACTAGTCGGGCTCATCCGATAAAATAACACGGGAGTATAGCCGGTTTCGATACATTAATTATGAATTCCACTCACGATAGTTTAAATTCAAAAATAGTATTATTATTACTTTTGAAATATATTAACACTGTGTATGCTAGCACAGATTCAACAATTAAAACTAAGTACGCATCTTAAGTACAAGGCAAGGTGCTATGCAAATGAACGGATGTTTACATGTGATCAAGGACTCGGCGTAGAGATTAGATAACATCCGCTCGCATTTGACTGGCTTGAAATTTGAGATAAATGATTAACATTACTCTTAATTCTTAGAAAATTTTGCTTACAATATCTACTGATAAGACAATTGACATTTTTGAAAATGCTATCTTTAATATTTAAATGAGTTAATCTTGTATGAGTATATATGTATATATTGGGAATCTCGGAAACGGCTTCAACGATTTTCCTGAAATTCAGCATGTAGGGAGTTTTGGGGGGAAAAATCGATCTAGATAGGTTTTATATAAATCGTTTTATCCCCATTTTTGGGCATTAAAAAATAATAAAAATTATATTTAATTTTAAACACAATTTTCACCATTAACTGTCAAGTCAGATAAACTTATTCGGGGAACGGGCAGTCTCGAAAAATGTAAATACCTAGGATCGGTCCCCAACTACCTAATTATTATTTTTTTGAAAAAAATTACCGAGCAAGGTTCGGTCAACCAGGTACTACATATAATAAAGTCCCCAAAAGCTGTCAGTTTTTATGTGATCGATTTTCTCACAATCTACTTAACGGATTATGGTTTTTAATAAGCGCAATTTCGAAAAGTTTAGGTAAGTTGTGCAATACAGTTCTTCTAAAGTGTGTTGAAGAGGTCGCGCAGTTGTAAAAAAACTCTAGAGATATAGGTGCGTGCGCCGCGTAAAAAGTCCGCGACAGCATGTCTCTATCTGTTATGGTTAACTCACAATAACAACTGTTAAGTTCAAATTTTTTATAATAGAATAAAATAAAGGGATTTACGCGGGAAAAAAATTGTGGCAGTGATTTCCACGCGGGCGAAGCCTCGGGCATAGCTGTATAAGTAATATAATATATTATAAGTAATAAATTACTTTCGAGAGGCACGACCGTGTTTGTAAATGTCCCATATATGTATTTATTTCTTTATTTAAAGAGAGAAGATTATATGCTCAGCAGTGGGATAATAAGAGGCCGCGAATATCAGCACGCGCGTTAACATTAAAAGTCAGTTACAATCACCAACCTTTCTGTATAACGTTGTGATTATTGACATTATTCTATTTAGCTGTAATAGCATCAACATAATGCGAATCACTTTGGTTTTAAACCTTATACATTTTAAAAGAGAACTGAAATTATGCACCACTACGCCATTGGAGTAATAAGTAACGGTGTACTCACGTCACGCTTCATAAAACCTGCATTAACTTCATGACGTGACCCATATAACTGTCATCGATATAAGAATAAACAAATGCATTAAAAAATAACTAAATAAATAACGTTTTCCAAGCTTAAACGCAATTAAATTAAATCACTCGGCCGCTAAAACGAAAATAAAATAAACTGAAAACATATACCGACTATCATTCCTTCGACACGATGCGATTTGACAAAGAATAGTGAAATAGACAGAAGCGCAATTCGAACTAATGTTGCAAAAAGTACATTCTATCTAAACGTAATTTAAAGTTATTGAAATTCACCTACCTGCATATTGAAATTCAGCCACAATTCCGCAGCCTTAAAAATTAATTGTTAGTTGACAGAATTTTCGTAATTTTGTTTCTATATAATTTAGGCAATAATTTTTTTCTATGTTTTTTTTTTTTTTTTTTTTTTTTTTTTTTTTTTTTTTTTTTTTTTTTTTTTTTTTATTGCAGAATAGGCGAGCGCTTGACTGCAATCATGCCTGATGGTAAGCGATGATGCAGTCTAAGATGAAGCACGCTTGCCTAGAAGATGCCTATTCACTCTAGCTTTAAAGAGGCCCATATTGTATGAAGTGGGAAATATTGATGCCGGGAGAGAATTCCATTCCCTTGCTGTACGCAACAAAAAAGAGGACGCGAAGCGCTCTGTGCGCCTTCGTGGGAGATCGATGATGTAGGGGTGGAAATTCTCCCGGTGCCTTGCGGTGCGATAATAGAAAGGCGATGGAGGAACAAGGTTATGGAGAGCCTCAGCACACTCTCCGAAATATATCCTGTAGAAGACCGATAGACAGGCAACTCTGCGCCGATGTTGAAGACTATGTAATTTGGCATTGGTCAGGGTTTCGTCCGAAATGAGCCTTCTGGCGCGTCGATCCACCGAATCCAAAGCATCTAACTGGTATTTGGCAGATCCGTCCCACAAATGACAGCAGTACTCCATACACGAACGTACTTGAGCTTGGTACAATGTTAGAAGCTGATTCGGTGTGAAGTACCGCTTGACTTTGTTGAGGATGCCAAGTTTTTTAGCAGCCGTTTTTGCTTTGGATTCGATGCATTTACCAAAGTTGAGCTTGGAACTTATTTCAATACCCAGAAGCTCTGTACTATCGGTAATCGGTACGGATATATTTCGGAAAGTAGGAGTTAATGTGAAGGAACTCCGTTTGGCGGTGAACAGACACGCTTGCGTTTTGGCAGCATTAAACTTGACTAGGTTGGCTTCACCCCAGTCGGAAACCTCTTTCAGAGTCAAGTTAATGCGCTCAACCATGGCCTCTCTTTGTTGGAGAATCTCTGCACTACTAGCTCTGGAACTGGACATATATCTCTCCGTGACAGTGCTGTCATCTGCGTACCCAAACCGGATACCACACATATGTAAAAAAATAATTAGGTTATTTACTTTTTATAGTTCCAATGAAATAATATATATTTTTAAATTAAACAAAATATTTTTTGTCATGGTTTTTCATAGCTACCTACATAAACTCATTACGAGTTTATATAGGTAGCTATGAAAATAAAAATGAATACGAGATAAAGGTATGCAGGTTTATATCAAGACGTTTAATCGATTATCGAATATCATTCATTCTCCTGCCCTTATCTCACTCTAAGTGGGATCGGCACAACATGTTATAACATGATTTGGCTAGGTATTTTACGACCGGATGCTTGCGTGACATTAGAAATGAGGGTGGTCTACTGTACTCAGCCAAGTACCACACGGCGGATTAACTATTATTAATAATTATTGACTATTAGTAGTAGTAATGGGATGTAAATTGGTCCCCCCCCCAGTAGGTAATGGGATGTAAATTGTAGATATATAGTACTCCACACGAATATAAATCAACTAGCTTAGCTTGTGGCTTAGCCCGCGTAGAAATCAGTGTACCATAAACGACACAAAGAAGTTACTGTCAAATTACCATAAGCGATAGAGATAGAGAAGATGAGAAGAGATAGAGACATGTTATTGCGGACTTTCTTGTAGTACACATCGCTTCAGTGTATCTCTGCTGGTTTACGCGCGCGACTGAAACTTCGAGCAGGCAATTTTATTACAACTGCGCGACCTCTTTTACACAATTTACGTAAAACCGTAATGAACTATTTAACGCTATTAATTATCGTCAAGAATTACACTACCTTATAGTAAAAATCGTACAAAAATCCATTTAGTAAATTGTGATAAAATCGTTCACAGCTTTTTGGGACTTTGTTTTATAATATAGGTGGTCATCCTATCGCATGGACATTATTTTATACAGGTCATTGCATGATTTGTGTGTGGGAGTGGTTTTAATGATTTTGCAGTATATTAAATCACTTTTACATCCTCACTAGCTTTTGCCTGCAACTTCCTCTACGTGGACTTCAACAGGAGTACCTACTCTAAGTAGGATCGGCACAACGTGTTATAAACATGTTGTCACACGATTTGGCTACGTATTTTACGACGGCAACTTACCTTAGTTGTATTTTACAATTCTACTCTTCTGTCCTCCTGCCCTTATCCCTCTCTAAGTGGGATCGGCACAACGTGTTATAAACATGTTGTCACATGATTTGGCTACGCTCACGACCGGTTGCCTTACGTCAACTTACCTTAGTCGCCTTTTACGACACCTCGGTAAGAAATGAGGTTGGTCTATTCTACTCAGCCGGACACCACACGGCGGGTCGACTTACCTTAGCCGCCTTTTACGACACCTCGGTAAGAAATGAGGTTGGTCTATTCTACTCAGCCGGATACCACACGGCGGGTCGACTTACCTTAGTCGCCTTTTACGACACCTCGGTAAGAAATGAGGTTGGTCTATTCTACCCTTCTATTCTAATATTCTAAGAATAGTATTATTAATTAATGTATAGAAACCGACTATACTCACGTGTTATTACGTTCACGATAACGCCGCGTGAAGAGCTCATGAATAAGAGCCCCGTATGGGCTTGAAACTAGTCGGGCTCATCCGATAAAATAAGGGAGTATAGCCGGTTTCTATACATTAATTATGAATTCCACTCACGATAGTTTAAATTTAAAAATAGTATTATTATTACTTTTGAAATAAAGTAACCCCGTGTATGATAGCACAGATTCAACTATTAAAACTAAGTACGCAACTTAAGTACAAGGCAAGGTGCTATGTAAATGAACGGATGTTTACATGTGATCAAGGACTCGGCGTAGATTAGATAACATCCGCTCGCACTTGACTGGTTTGAAATTCGAGATAAATGATTAACATTACTCTTAATTCTTAGAAAATTTTGCTTACAATATCTACTGATAAGACAATTGACATTTCTAAAAATGCTATCTTTAATATTTAAATAAAATATAAAATAAAAATAAATAAATATATGGGACACTTACACACACGGTCGTCCATCCCCAAAGTAAGTAACTTAATACTTGTGTTATGGGTGAGAGACAACTGGTGAATATATTTTTTAAATACATACTTAAATACAAATATACACCCAGGCTCAAGGACCAACAAATTCATTTATAGAAAATGTTGGCCCTCGGCGGGAATCGAACCCGCGACCCGCGGAGCTGAAGGCAGGGTCACTACCCACTGCTCCAACGGGCCAATCAAATAAGTTAATCTTGTATGTATATATATATTTTGTGAATCTCGGAAACGACTCTAACGATTTTCCTGAAATTCAGGAATGTAGGGAGATTTTTGGGGAGCAAAATCGATCTAGCTAGTTTTTATATAAAAAAAAATCATTTGATCCTTGTTTTTGGCCATAAAAAAATACTAAAATTTCTATTGAATATAAAACACTATTTTTGCCATAAACTGTCAAGTCAGTCTCAAGAAATGTAAATAGCTAGGAGTGATCGCTAACTACCTAATTTTTTTTTCATCATCTTCCTGCCCTTATCCCACTCTAAGTGGGGTCCGCACAACATATTATAAACATGCTGTCACATGATTTGGCTGCGTTTTCACGACGTCAACTTACCTTAGTCGTATTTTACGAGACCTCGGTTAGAATGAGGGTGGTCTATTCTACTTAACCGGATACCACACCGTGGGTCAACCTAGTTATTTTTTTTATTTCGTAAAAAATTACGGAGCAAGGCTACTAGGTACTTACTACATATTATTAAAGTACAGAAAAGCTGTCAGTTTTTATGTGATCGATTTTCTCAAAATCTACTTAACGAATATTTGTACCAGTATTAGAGCTGTGGTAGCCCAGCGGTAACACCTTGCGACTCTTTCGAGGTTGTCACGGGTTCGAACCCGGGCAGACACCAATGAGTTTTTCTGTTAAAACTTATGTGTCTAATTGATAATTGCAATTTATCATACGCTTTTCGGTGAAGGAAAACATCGTGAGGAAACCTGCATATCTCCAGAGAAATCTGGAGATATGTGTAACCTACCAATCCGCATTGGAGCAGCGTGGTACGTCTTAGCTCCAATCCTTCTCTCCAAAAAACGGAGAGAAGAGGCCTATTCCCAGCAGTGGGAGAGTCACAGGCCGCTACTGTCTGTACTGTCTGGATATTTGTACGGTTTGTAATAAGAGCAATTTCAATACGGTTTTTCTAAACCACCACCAAGTTCGCACCACTGCGCCAGAGGAGTAATAAGTAACGGTGTACTCACGTCACGCTTCATAAAACCTGCATTAACTTCATAACGTGACCCATATAACTGTCATCGATATAAGAATAAACAAATGCATTAAAAAATAACTAAATAAATAACGTTTTCCAAGCTTAAACGCAATTAAATTAAATCACTCGGCCGCTAAAACGAAAATAAAATAAACTGAAAACATACACTAACTATCATTCCTTCGACACGATGCGATTTGACAAAGAATAGTTAAATAGACAGACGCGCAATTCGAACTAATGGTGCAAAAAGTACATTCTATCTAAACGTGATCTAAAGTTATTGAAATTCACCTACCTGTCTATTGAAATTCAGCCACAATTCGGCAGCCTTAAAAATTAATTGTTAGTTGCCAGAATTTTCGTAATTTTGGTTTCTATATAATTTAGGCAATAATTTTTTTCTATGTAAAAAAATAATTAGGTAATTTACTTTTTATAGTTCCAATGAAATAATATATATTTTTAAATTAAACAAAATATTTTTTGTCGTGGTTTTTCATAGCTACCTACATAAACTCAATACGAGTTTATATAGGTAGCTATGAACATAAAAATAAATACGAGATAAAGGTATGCAGGTTTATATCAAGACGTGTAATCGATTATCGAATATCATTCATTCTCCTGCCCTTCTCCCACTTTAAGTGGGGGTCGTCACATGTTGTAACATGAATTGGCTATTTATTTTACCGGCGGCCTGCCCGACGTCAATTGACCTTAGTCGTTTTTTACGACACCTCGCTAAGAAATGAGGGTGGTCTTTTCTAATCAGCCGGATACCACATGGCGGAATAGATTATTAAATATAACAGTACAGGAAAATGTCTAAGACGTACTTTCATGGACCGAGATAATCTAAATGACTAAAAATTACAACAATCCGTTTCTGCGATTGGACGTGAATGAAAAACAAATAATCACAATTTTTTTTGATATTACAATGGATTTTCAGAAGAAGTCTATATATGAATTAGTCAGCGTAATTCCGAAAATAATACAATTCCTGCAAACCGTAAGAACTGATGCAGCTTCGACGAAATCTATTTAAGGTATTCTGAATGTAGTATTTCTGATTCAGCGGACTAAAGCGGTTTAAAGTTTATTATTTACATATACTAAATCCTATTTCAAGGAGTAACTATAAAAATTTATATAAATCGTGAAAAAAATAAATTGTTATTATTGCACGTGGTCAAATGACCGCCGTGTCAGCTAAGTAGAATAGACCACCCTCATTTCTTACAGAGGTGTCGTAAAATACGACTAGGCTAAGTTGAAGTCAGGCAGGGGGCCGGTACGTATTCTACATACGTAGCCAAATCATGTGACAACATGTTTGTAACTAGTTGCGTCGACCTCACCTTAGAGGCTGTTGATTGCACGTAGTCAAATGAAACTTTCAAATGCGACATTTATAATAAATTGTTATATTGATCGTAAATAATATCTATATATATAAAAGAAAGTTGGTCTAAGTTACACTATTTATAACTCAAGAACGGATGAACCAATTCGACCGAAAATTGGTGTAGAGGTTGCTTAGAACCAGGAAACAGACATAGGATACCTTTTATCCCGTTCGACCGCATTTATTTTATCCCGTCAAGTCGCTATAAAACGTGGTATAACAAAAACGACTATGACATGGAAAAACAAAACATAAATGACAGCTAAACGTAATTTAGTCTTTGGATAAGTATGGTAAAAATATGACAATTATCAAAATAGTAGTAGCTATAAACGTTACTACATAGTATAAAACAAAGTCACTTTATCTGTCTGTCCTTATATCTCTATGTTTGCTTAAATCTTTAAAACTACGCAAAAGATTTTGATGCGGTTTTTTTAAGTATATAGTGATTGAAGAGGAAGGTTTATATGTATAATAAAATTCAATATGGAGTAGCGAAATACTGTGATTATCACTGAGTGACATAGGCTATATGCTTTATACCCGTGCGAAGCTGGGGCGGGACTCCTAGTAGTAAATAAATCTAAAACAAAGATAAACGACCTAATTATCTTTTTCTTCACTTACACTTCGCAACACTAATTAAAATTCCCCTATAATTAGGCATCTCAACGTTATTTTCCAGTCACCGCGTCTATCAAATTAACTGATCTATGATAGTGGCCAGGAATAGACGCGAGGTCGTCGACCCCTAGTTGCATTAATTCGGATGAATGTAACTGCATTCGGTCAAACTGTTTATTTGACGGCTTTGATGTTTGTGAAACGGTTTCCTCCCGCAAATGTGGGGTGCCTTTAAACGGTCTCGCATAAACCGTGAACGAAACTTTGAAATTTATTGTATACTAGCTATACACGCGGCGTCGCTCGCATAAATTTCCCGCGTCTTCTTCCTGCTCTTATCCCGCTCTAAGTGAGGCCGGTCACATGATTTAGCTGCATATTTTACGACCGGCCGCCTGCCTGCATCAACTTACCTTAGTCGTATTTTACGACACCTCAGTAAGAAATAGGTTGTTCTATTCTACTTAACCGGATACCACACGGCGGGTCGACTTACCTTAGTCGCCTTTTACGACACCTCGATAAGAAATGAGGGTGGTACTTTTCTATTCAGCCGGATACCACACGGCCGTACTCTTCTACTCAACTATTCGAAGAATGTCAAATGACCGCCGTGGTGGTGGGGTGGGGGTTGAACCAATTACTATATAACTATGCTTGTTTGATAGAAGCAGGCGTTACTTTGCTGAACTCCATAGTGCAGAAGTTACAATAAAATTATTTTGCTGTAATCCGCGCTTGTTAAGGGAATATATGCTATGCTAAGTGTATGAAGCAGGCAACAATCACATGCTGCATACATGCAGGACAAGTCACCAACACTCCATACAAGCACTACACCCACTCACTATCACAACCTCAACCTTGAGGTTGTAGTAGTGGACTGTAGGGATATAACTTCGAGTACAAAAAATCGATTAATAAATAATCGATTTTTTCCTATTTAAAATAAAATTCTTAAAAAATCGATTAATTTGTATCAAAATAATTGATTTTTTAATAAAAGATTTGAACATTCGCCATTTTTAATATCAATAATCGGTTGATAATAAAGGCTAATTAAAGTGGACAACTATCAAAAAATAATATGAGATGCGCTGTTTGCGAAATTTGATCAAAATGTGTAGTTTGGCCACATTGGTTTCATCCAATGCATATCTAATCTTAAAAAACAAGAAAAAGAGTAAAAAAATATTTGATACTTAAAATAATCGATTTTTAAAAATCTATTTTTGATGAAAAAAAATCGATAATTGAAAATCGATTATTTATTTGCATCCCTATAGTGGAGTAGTGGAGTGTACGCGGTTAATGAATCCTGCATGCATCAGGTAAGACCACGACTAGTAAACACTAATTTTATCATTAAATCTATGTGAATTTAAACTATCGTGAGTGGAATTCATAATTAATGTATAGAAACCGGCTATACTCACGTGTTATTTTATCGGATGATGATGATTACGATGATGAAAACTAGTCGGACTCATCCGATAAAATAACACGTGAGTATAGCCGGTTTCTATACATTAATTATAAATCTATGTAAAGTAAGTAAGTAACGGCCTGTTACTATCCCACTGCTGGGCATAGGCCTCCTCTCTCCATTTTTGGAGAGAAGAGTTGGAGCTAAGACCTACCACGCTGCTCCAATGCGGATTGGTAGGTTACACATATCCGTAGGATTCTCTAGAGATATGCAGGTTTCCTCACGATGTTTTCCTTCACCGAAAAGCGTGTGATAAATTGGAATTATCAATTAGACACATAAGTTTTAATAGAAAAACTCATTGGTGTCTGCCCGGGTTTGAACCCATGATCGTCTCTAGAGATTCACACGGTCGCACCGCTAGGCCATCACAGCTTGTTCAAGGCCATCACAGCTTGTTTGTCACAGCAAATCTATGTGATTTATTCTAATCGCGGATAACAGCAAAACACTACTATTACTTTTAGAAATAAATAAGCAAATAAGAAACACATTTCAAGAACACGTGTTCAAAGAGTACGGCTTCTAGTAACCTTGTAAACTTTGTATATCGGATTATAAAAGGTTTAAATGGCGCATATACATTGTAGCCTGGTGGTTGGAATGCTAAGTGGGTCACAGGGTCTCTGTTGACTGTACAAAGCCATAATGGCTTGTTATTCCGGTGTATAAGGAATATTTGTGCAAAATTTCATCGATATTGGTTCAGCGGATTCGCCGTGAAAGAGTAACTATCATACATCCATACTCACAAATATATTTACCTATAATATTAGTAGGATCATCTTCCTGCCCTTATCCCACTACATGTGGGATCAGCACAACATGTTATAAACATGTTGTGCTGATCCCACATGCTGCTTGCTATGCAGTAACATGATTTGGCTGCGTTTTTACGACCGGCCGGACGCCTGACGTCAAATTATTTTAGTCGTATTTTACGACACCTCGGTAAGAAAGAGGTTGGTCTATTCTACTTAACCGGATAGCACACGGTGAGTCAACTTACCTTAGTCGCCTTTTACAACACCTCGGTAAGAAATGAGGGTGGTACTATTCTATTCAGCCGGATACCACACGGCATATTTGTTAAACAATTACATATTATTTAAATAATTATTTTTGAAAAGAGAGACCGACGAGTTTCTTGCTGGTTCTTAACATATTCAATATCAAAAATATTCCTCATTTTGGCTTCTGCCAAATAAAAAGACCAGTCAAGAAAGTCTTATTACACAGACTAATTAAATGCAAGCAAATAAAGATCGGACAACGCACGTTACACACAAAACAGATACAATCGCTATTTGCGAGTGGGAGAGTAATTTTTCGCTCCGTTGACGTTCCCCGGATGCGTTAACAAAACCCACTCAAGTTGAAACCTTAAACCCTGGTAATTGGATTCAAATTACACGGAAATACTTTAAAGAGTATAAAATTACGATAAAAATTCAATGTTTTGCTTTGGTTAGCGATCGCAGCTGGTATTTTTAAAAATTATCGAATTAGGCGTTACTTTTACTAAAATTATTTTGCTACAATCCGCGATGAAGTAAAATAGAAAATATATATAATGCTAAATGTAGAGTGGACAATCCGTTTTCATACTTGATACATGCAGGATGTTTATCGTACTGAATACAATCTTGTTTCCAGTAAAATTTATTGTACAATAAAACACTGTCATGGAGAAACTGATACGTCGAAAACTCCTTAAATAACATACATTAGTTTTTATGAATGAAATATATTGTATACAGTCGATAATTTAAAATATACCTTTATACGAAAAAAATAGCCAATACATATATCAATGGCGTTCCAAATCAGTCAAGGCAACATCACTGACCTTAAAGCGCTTCCTTGTTCCCGAACGTCGACTCCATTGATCGGGTCATCCCCTCTATTCGGCAGTCCTGACATTTTCGGACCAATCGGAACGCGTGACGCTATCCTCCTCCAATCAGAGGCGAGATCGCGTCACTGCGACACGCGATCAGCCAATAGGAAGCATCATCTGTGAAAAAACAAACGGTTCGATTCAAAATTTAAATTCGGAACGCGAACTGCGAACATATATGGAAATGGAAAGGAAGTTGTGTGTAATTCCGTTACGTAACTGTTAATTGAAATATAAAGTGGATTAAGATGGTTACACACGTGGCGTGTAACGTATTTATAATGGGCACATGTGTACTGTTATTTTGGTCACGCCACTTGTGAGTTTATTTTAAGGCGAATAATCCCAAAATACTCTAGAATCTTGATCGGTATAAGTTTAACGGAATTGAATTCCGATTTTGAATAAAACAGAGTTTACACTCGATTATACTCGTACCAACGTAAGCGACCCGAGCTTGACAACTCGATCAACGATCTGGGTTGATGTCAACTAGAGCTTTTTTTTGTCAGGAAAACCCATTATGGGTCGTCACCGCCCGACGGGGACGAGCGGCGAGTATGTCGGACTCACACCGACTAAAAACCTGACAGTGCTCCACCACGCTGCTGGTGGCGGGGACAGGGTATCGTTGGACACATTGTTCCCATCCCCGTCAGCAGCAACTCCAAACCCCAGAGTGCGTCATCTCTGGGTCGGGGCCTCTCTAAAAGTGGCCCCTGCCTCCGCTAATCGGTGCATCGGGAGCACCAGATGCACCGACCGCCTCGGGGACCTTTTCCGATGGGTGTCCGATAAAACTCGTTCGGAATGCCCGGAGGTCAATTACAGCTGAGTTTACCCAATTAATTCGCAGCGACCTAAACGTAACTAATCGATCACTGTGCAAGGTAAAAAAGTTTATTTTTCTTATTTTTGTATTTGTAATAACGGGATTCGGTAAGATATTTCCTATGAACAGTTGGGGTGATCATATAGAAGTATCATCATAAGATCATAAGGCTATAAGGTGTCCTATTATCTAGTTCTTGGTTAAGACTTTGTTTAATCACGAAACAATCTCTTTGGACTATTACTGATTTGTAAAAGGTATTTATCGTCAGTAATATGTTAGAAATCTGTGCTCGTTTGTTTGTAGTTACATGTTCGTTGGGTAGGTCCATGTCTACACACATGAAGTATTCTATGTCCTTTTTCAACATGTATAATAGCAATATCCAACAAGTGTTGTTGTTTACAAGCTTTACTCCCATGATAATTGTTTGTATTCGTAATGATTATGCAATTATATATTTTTTTTTGTTTATTAACGAGGTTATAATAGGAGAGTAGGTAGAGGCCAGTTGAGCTAGTGGAATATAACTTATATTACTTTTGGTTTTTTACATGCCTTATATTAATATCAACCTGTCTTTATGTATGTATAAATTTTACGTATGTATTTATGTAATAGACTCCTTGGAACTTAATTCTGACCCACTTTGAACGGAGAAACTTTATATATATATTGTGCGATCCGATTAAATCCAATTCAGAATATCCAAGACTCCTCTCCTACCGACCATCATTTTAATAGAATATCCTACTATGACCGACGTGTTGTTACCCCTCCCCCTTTCGACAGTGTGGCTAACACAAAATGTAGGAATTTATTCGGCACTTATTCCGGGAGCACGAATAAAAAGAAAAGAAAAAAACTTAGAGAGCACACGTATATTATTGTCTTTACAATGAATCGTAGATGACAGATAAAAGAGGGAGGGGTAGTGAGTGTTTCGGATGCGTTCACTTTCCATCATCCTCTCCTGAACGCAATCCCATTGAAGTAGAACAGAAGTCATGCTTGTTACTATACAGCCCCTTGGTTAGAACATCAGCAACCATCTCATCAGTACTCTTGAAATAGACAGCAATCTCACCACTGGACACCTTCTCTCGAATAAAGTGATACCTCACATCAATGTGTTTGCTGCGAGAATGATATACGTCATTACCTGAAAGTCTAATAGTGCTTTGATTATCACAATAAATTATTATAGGTTGAATTGCTTTATTAAATTGCAAGTCACTGTAAAGTTGTCTAAGCCAAAGTGCCTCTTGCATTGCTAAAGTCAGTGACATATATTCTGCCTCAGTGGATGATAAGGCAACTGTAAGTTGTCTTTTAGAAATCCAACTTATAGCTGAACCCTGAAAAAGAAATACATAACCAGAGCAGGACCTTCTGTCCTCTATATTTGATGCCCAGTCTGCATCACAATATCCAGTTATATAGTCATCTTTATTCTTCCTGTAAGTTAATTTCATATTTATAGATCCCTTTAAGTATCTTAATAATCTTTTAAGTGCTACCCAGTGTTCCTTGGTAGGTTTATGATTGAATCTACTTAGGGTATTCACTGCAAAAGCGATATCAGGCCTTGTTCCTTGTGATAAGTATAATAGGCATCCTACCGCTTCATGAAATGGAATATTGGTTAAAACTTCATTGTCATCTTTTGCAGGTATTAATTTTGTACTAACATCACATGGTGTATTCATTGGTTTACACTGTGACATTTCAAAACGTTGTAAAATCTTTTCAATATATAAAGATTGATCCAAGGAAAGATAACCATTGCCTCTTTGAATTCTTAAACCAATGCAGTGTTTTGCTTCGCCTATATCATTCATATTGAACATATTTTTTAATTTACTTCTCACTGAATTTAAAGTTTCTGTATTGTTATAAAAACATAGCAGGTCATCCACATACACTGCTAAATAAAATATATCATTTGCGTTCTCTGTAAAATAATATATGCAAGGATCTATTTTACATCTTAATAATCCAATACCTGTAAGAAAATTATTTAACTTCTTATTCCATTGGCGACTGGCCTGCTTAAGACCATAGATTGACTTTACTAAGCGACAGACTTTATTTGTTTCTTGCTCATAGAGAGGAGGTTGATTCATGTAAATTTCTTCATCAATATCACCTTGAAGAAAGGCTGTAACTACATCCATTTGATGTATTTTTAAGTCATATCTTGCAGCTAGGCTCATTAAAAACCTTAAGGAAGTGTTACGAATAACAGGTGCAAAAACCTCTTGATAGTCTATGTCTTTCTTTTGTTTATATCCTTTTATAACAAGCCGTGCTTTAAATCTGACTACTTCTCCATTTTCATTAGCTTTGGTTTTATAGATCCATTTACAAGGTATCGCCTTTTTTCCTTCCGGTAAGTCACTCAGAACCCATGTATTATTTTCTAATAATGAATTATATTCAGAATCCATGGCGTCTCTCCATTGTTGTGCTAGTTCACTTTGTAATGCTTCTTCAGTGCTTTGTGGGTCACAATCTAGCATACTCATGGCTAATTCATTATTGAAACACATCATAGATACAGGACTATAGCAATCCATATGTTCATTTCTATATTTATTCCTAGTTCTCACTGTAACATTTGGCATTTCTAAACTTTTTTCAGGTAAATAGTCAGGATCACTAACACTATCAAAATGTGAAGTATTGCTTGTGGATTCAAAGGTAGAAACTGAGTTATCAAATGTATCATCTGGCAAACTGTCAATGTTGATACTTACATTATTAAGATTGTTTTTATTCATCTTTATTGATTGTTTTAATGAGTCCTCTAAGAAAACAACATTGCGACTCATTATTGCTCGTTTTGTTTTATTATCAATAAATCTGTAACCTTTTGTGGCTTCACTATAGCCTACAAAAATTAACTCACGTGATTTTGAATCCCATTTCAGCCTTTTTTCCTTAGGTATATGGACCATAGCTTTACATCCAAAAATTTTCATATGGCTAATATCTGGCTTGGATCCTGTCCATTTTTCATGGGGAGTGAGTCCTGATAGTGAGCGAGATGGAGAGCGATTAGTTGTGTATGCTGCAGTTAGAATTGCCTCTGCCCAATACTCCTTCTGCAAAGAGGCATTGAAAATCATACATTTGGCCTTTTCAATAAGAGTTCGGTTCATTCGCTCTGCACGCCCATTTTGTTCTGGTGTATATGGGTTACTTGTTTGATGCAAAATGCCAGAAGCTTTTAGGAATTTTATAAAAGCATAATTTATGTATTCTTTTCCATTATCAGTACGGAGAATTTTGATACTTTTATTTAGTTCGTTTTCTACTCTATGCTTAAATTCTTGAAATTTTTCTAAAGCTTGACTTTTGTTTACTAAAGTATACACAAATACTTTGCCAGAATAATCATCTATAAATGTCAAAAAATACCTTGAACCTCCAATTGAAGTATGCTCCATCGGCCCGCATATGTCAGAGTGTATGAGTTCAAGCAAATCATTTGCTCGGGAACCCACATGCTTGAAAGGCTGACGAGTTTGTTTTCCTTCAAGACATGCGATGCATGTGACATCTTCTTTCTGTGTTAATTTCATACCAACAGCACAGTTCTGTAATTTATATAAATCAGTATAATTCAAATGAGCCATTCTTTGATGCCAGAGAAAGCTATTATTCTCAGCCTGCGTTGACAGGGCTTGACTTTCACATATATTTAGTTTATAAGTCCCGTTCAGGCAATTCCCTGTTGCAACCTTAACATTTTTATTATTAACAATATGGCAGCCATTCTCAGTAAACTCAATTCTACAACCATTTTCAATAATTTTGCTCACTGATAATAAGTTCGTTGCCAGGTCGGGCACATATAGAACATGTTTTACTTGTATTTTATTAATAGATCCATCATCACTTCTAACTGAAATAGTGGCATTCCCACACAATTCGACTTTGAGCACCTTATCGTCTGCTATTCGGACATGACTCTCACTCGGTAAACTTACTTCTGACAACCACTCTTTATGTTTAGTCATGTGTACTGATGCTCCGGAGTCTATATACCAATTATATTCATCATTGACTAACGCTGCAGAAAAAGCAGCAACAAATCCACTATTATTTTTACTAATATTTCTTGGTTTTTATTTCTACAAAATTTGCTTAGGTGACCAAATTTATTACAATTATAACACCGTGGGCCTTTTGATTTTCCTTTAGTATATAGATTATGTTTTTCATTATTGCGGATATAAAATGCAGAATTTGTATCTGCCGGTTTAACATCCTGTAGAATTTTGGTCTTGACAGCATCTGCTGATATAGTTATACCCGAGTTCTCTAATGCCATTAACATAGGCTTATATGATTCTGGTAAGCCAGCGAGCAGCAGGGTGCCAAGCCATTCATCATCTACCTTAAAATTGATATTTCGGAGCTTATAAGCTGTAGACATTATTTTATTTACATAATCTTCCACACTATTACTATTCTCTAAGGAAGTTGTAATTAAATTTTTTAACAAACCAACTTTTCTAGTTAGGCCAGAGTCACTAAATGCTTTTTCTAGGTTATACCATACCTGTCTAGATGTTGTGCATTCTTCTATGTGGACATAATTGACCGGTTCCACTAATAGTATTATCTTTGACTTTGCCTTTTTGTCTTTTGTGGCATCCACGTGTTTTTCAACAATACATTCCCACAAGTCTTCGTGCTCTAAATAAGTGCGTACGGCGAATTTCCACGTATTATAATTATCTCGACCACTTAGTTTGTCGATATTGAAAGAATTCGACATTGTTCTGAAATTTTATAATAAATATACCGGTATGTCAATCTTGACTTTGACAAATGGCGGCCGGTAAATATATATCCAAATTTACTATGGTAATCAATATAATGATTTTGTAAAATATTATTGCAACCACGCTCTGCTACCATGTAGGAATTTATTCGGCACTTATTCCGGGAGCACGAATAAAAAGAAAAGAAAAAAACTTAGAGAGCACACGTATATTATTGTCTTTACAATGAATCGTAGATGACAGATAAAAGAGGGAGGGGTAGTGAGTGTTTCGGATGCGTTCACTTTCCATCACAAAATATCTATATCTATTCTAATATATAAAGCTGAAGAGTTTGTTTGTTTGAACGCAGTACGAATCTCAGGAACTACTGGACTGATTTGAAAAAATTTTTGTGTGTAAGATAGTCGATTTATCGAGGAAGGCTAAAGACTATAAAACATCACGCTAAGATGAATAGGAGAGGAGCCGCAATAAAAAATATTACAAAAACGGTATAATTTCAAGCTTTCCTTGCGTGCGCTAAATGGTGCGAGTTTTCAAATAATTGGTAATTTGTTTAAAGGCCCGTAAATTCGACATTATCAAAAACGAAAAAATTAAAATGATTTCATCTCAATTTTTTTTAAATATAAAATTTTGAAATATATTTTTTTTTTTTTCAAATAAAAGAGGTATATAGAGTATTGTAAACATTCTTAATTTTAATTGTCAACCAAGTTAGTAGATGACCTACTTAAAACATGAAACAAAAAAAAATTACGACTTCAGTTATATAATGTTAAGAATTTTAACTAACGAAAGTTGTATACTGTTGGACAGATTGAGATCTTTGTTACAGTTAAATGTTTTCCTTAAATTGTTTATTAAAAATACTCATATTTTATTACAATACCATTTTTTTTCTAAAAAGATGTAGACCATGCAGTTTTCGCGACTTTCGAGATATGATGAAAGAAATGATTAGAGTAGTTTAAACTTCTGACCTCAAAATGAACCTTTAGGGTAACCTTATAAGAATAAATTGTAAAATAATAGATGTTATTTTATGTTTTAGGTAAATTTTCAAATATTGGCTACCCATCCATTTACCATCTCAGTCACAGTTGCAGTAAGACAACTATCTGATACTCGCAGTCAAAACATACTATCCAAAAAGTTTGGTAAGTTATTTCCGATTTGCCCCAATCTTCTCTAAAGCAATACTGACCGCGCAATTCCATACAAAGCCATGGCGTCATTTGCCATCGAAAAAATCAATTTAATTAATACTAATTTAAATAACTCTATTTCTTGAGGTTAACTCACGATAACTACTTTTATCTCAAAATTTCAATTATATACACTGATTTCCAGGCGGGCGAAGCCACAAGCATGGCTACTATAAACACGAATCAATCCCCAAAAAGTTCACTGCTTACAAGTTGCTCTGAGGTCATTTCAATTACTCCTAATTTCAACAACCGTACAAGCCATAAAGCATAATTTAACACCCATAAATTTCTATTGTCCGACCGACCTAATCAATCTTAACCGTGTCCTAAATCATAGGGGTCTTTTGGGTAAAGTTTTGATTTATGTTATTTCACTGTACAAAAGTAATGAGAATATTATTTTGCTATAATCCGCGATAAAAGAAAATATATGTATATGTAATGCTAAATGTAGAGTGTACTATTCGTTCTCATACCTGATACCTGACAAAATCGCAAAGCCTTGTCGTGGAGTCTATCTCCTGACGATGCTTCGGTTACGGGGCGAAACAATTGTTGAGATTGTGGTGGTGAATGTGTGCAGTGCTTGTGTATTGTTGTGCCTTCGGTGTCGGGTAGTGCATGAGTTCTTACAAATTCTGCATGTATCAGGTATGAGAACGAATAGTACACTCTACATTTAGCATTACATATATTTTCTTTTATCGCGGATTATAGCAAAATAATATTCTCATTACTTTTGTATTATGGACCTCCGCAAAGTAACACCTAATTCTATAAATTATTTACTTCACTGTAGCAGAAGAGCTGCTATAACAGCGATGTGACCGTGCGATTCTGAAAGAACACGGGTTCAAACCCCGGGGAGACAATGAGTTTTTTCACCAGAACCCACTTATAACAGTGACTTCCACTTACACCCCTGTTAGGTCGACCCACCTAAAATATAGGCGTCCAAAAAGCGTCCTGTATGACCCTGACGATCAAATAACGACCGCAAACACACACCACACAAATGGAATACACGCAAACAACGGAGGTCCTAGATTTCTGACGTCGGTTGGTCGTGGCTTCTTGCTACCCTTCCGACGTCGTAATGACTAATAAAAGTCATACAATCAGCCCTCCACTACACGTCGCCCTAAGCCGTGGTCCGGCCTCGCAGGAGGCACCCTTAGGACGACGTTCCCCGACGCTAGTAGAGTTTCTGCGCTCTACTCTCCGCATTTCGCAACTTCGGTGATGCTTCTGTGCTCAGTGACGCTGTAAAAGCCGTTAGGGCTAACAGCATATAGTCAATTCGAAAAAAAATGAGTTTTTCAGTTAAAACTTTATTTACTTAATTGATACGTGCTTTGACACGCTATTTGTTAAAGGAAAACATAGTGAGGATACCAGCATATCTCTAAAAAAATTCTGGTGATATGTGTAACCTACCAATTAACATTCGAGTATTGTCATGGATTTTAGCACTTCTCTTCAAAAACGGCGAGAGAAGACCTATGCCCAGCAATTTAGAAAATACGTGGCCGTTACTTAGCCTAACTTCGTTCGCGTCAAGTTAAGTGTTAATATACCCTTAATTGTGTATTCTATGATCGCGCGCATTCCGCGACCTCAACGATACTTCTGCGCTCTCCCATCGCCCCGGCGTGATGACAGTACCCAAACGGCGTTTAATGTAGGATCGATTATTATTTTTAATTACTTATTTATCCTTTATCATTTAATTGATATTTACATTTCTTTAAAAATAATTTTGCTTCGTACAATATTAAAAAGGAATTTTATCAACTTAAACTTTACGCAATAAAAAAATATCTAAAGTGAGATTTTATTTAAATGTTTTAGTTAAAGGCTGACCGCAATTTCGCTTAATGGAAAGCGACTTTCCTGTATAGAATGGATCGCCTTTTTTATTTTATTGGTATGCCCAAAATAGTTATAATGTTATAAATGCGAAAGTCTGTCTGTCTGTTACACGACACGGAAACGGCTCCAACGATTTTCATGAAACTCGGTATATATGGGATTTCGGGGGTAAATCGTCCGACAGTGCGCGACAGCATACGTCTAGCTTTTATGGTTGACCCACTTTAACCATTTTTGAGGTTATCAAAACACTATATTACGGTAATCTTGCCACGCTGGCGATTGCTACTTGTATATAAAAGAGATATATATATATACACACACACACACTCACACACACAAGATAAACTCATTTAAATATTAAAGATATATCATTTAAATTATATATATATATATATATATATATATATATATATATATATATATATATATTACTTTTTTTTTCTTTTACCATTATCTTATTCTTATTCTTATATATATATATATATATATATATATATATATATATATATATATATATATATATATATTCAGAATCTAGGAAACGGCTCCAACGATTTTCCTGAAATTTTTGAAACAATCACAATTCAAACGTAAAGTCATGGTAGTTCTTTCGGGGAACGGTCGGTCTAGAGAGGTGAAAATACCTAGGATCGAGCTCCACCTGCCCTATCATTTTTTTTATTTTTCTTTTATTTTTTTTACATCGTTCAAAAGTTACTAAGCAAGACTAGGTCACCCAGGTACTGTATATATAAATCATCCATTCATTCTATGCTTGAAACTATACATCTGTAACCTTGTTGTAAGCACATTTCTCGCAAACAATCAACGCAACTACGTACGTGTATTACATAAGTGTTAACCAGGGTTGCCACCCGTACTATATTATATAGTATCGTACTATATTTTAGTCAATTGTACTATATATTATAGAAAAACAATATAGGACGAAAAATACTATATTTTTATCGCAAATTCAATTGTCGCGATTTTTCTGAATCAACAGTGAATGGAACGCACTCGCAGCACTGCATAGGGAATGTTTGAACGAAACTCATTCATGTATTGACGAGGCTTAGTTAGTTAGTAACTCTAACTTCTTTGTCATTGTCCAGCGAAAAGTAATAATAAATAATCATGGAAAAATAAATAATGATTGGAAATAGATCTGAACTATTTTTCTTCCTGAATTTCCTAAAAGTACTATATTTTTTTGATTTAAAAAGAAAAATACTATTTTTCTTCAAAAAAAGGGTGGCAACCCTAGTGTTAACTGGTGTAATTGCATGTATACGCGGTTTCATTAACAAACGATTCCTAATTAATACTGAAAGGCATAATGGCCGCTCTACAATGGCGATTCTTCTTTGCTTTTTCAACCGATACACATTCATCATTCTCTTACCCTTATCCCACTATAAGTGGGGTCGGCACAATATGTCTTCTTCCGTTCTCCTCTATCATTCGTCAACTTTTTCAACGGATATACATTATCTGCTAGAAATATCTCTTTAGATGCCTATCCAGGGGTTCCTCGCAATTTCCTTGAGATCGGCGATCCACCTAGTAAGGTAAATATATTACACCACTACTTATACGCCTTGTGGTATCCGGTTGAATAGAATAGTACCACCCTCATTTCTTGCCGACGTGTCGGTAAAAGGCGACTATTTAATTCACCCGCCGTGTGGTATCCGACTGGCTAAAATAGTACCACCCTCATTTCTTACCGAGGTGTCGTAAAAGGCGACTACGGTAAATTGACCCGCCGTGTGGTATCCGGTTGGGTAAAATAGTACCACCCTCATTTCTTACCGAGGTGTCGTAAAAGGCGACTACGGTAAATTGACCCGCCGTGTGGTATCCGGTTGGGTAAAATAGTACCACCCTCATTTCTTACCGAGGTGTCGTAAAAGGCGACTACGGTAAATTGACCCGCCGTGTGGTATCCGGTTGGGTAAAATAGTACCACCCTCATTTCTTACCGAGGTGTCGTAAAAGGCGACTACGGTAAATTGACCCGCCGTGTGGTATCCGGTTGGGTAAAATAGTACCACCCTCATTTCTTACCGAGGTGTCGTAAAAGGCGACTACGGTAAATTGACCCGCCGTGTGGTATCCGGTTGGGTAGAATATACCACCCTCTTTCTCACCGAGGTGTCGTAAAATACGATTAAAGTGAGTTGATGTCAGACAGGCAGCCGGTCGTAAAATACGTAGCCGAATCATGAGACAACATGTTTATAATGTTGTGCAGACCCCACTTAGAGTGGGATAAAGGCAGGAAGATGATGATATATACACAAGATTAACTCATTTAAATATTAATCATCATCAATCATCATCATCATCATCTTCCTGCCCTTATCCCACTTTACTATCTTAGTCGTATTTTACGACACCTCGATAAGAAAGAGGGTGGTCTATTCTACTTAACCGGATACCACACGGTGAGTCAACTTACCTTAGTCGCCTTTTACGACACCTCGGTAAGAAATGAGGGCGGTCTATTCTACTCAGCCGGATACCACACGGCGGGTCGACTTACCTTAGTCGCCTTTTACGACACCTCGTTAAGAAAAGAGGGTGGTACTATTCTATTCAACCGGATACCACACGGCGTTAATCATCATCAATCATTTAAAGATTACATCATTATTACTAATAGTGATATTCATTTATTTCAATCAAACATCATTACATCAAGTATGACAGGTGACCTTGTACGGTTGGCACATTTTCCCCGTACACACGGCACAATGGCGGCGGGCCTCGTTTACGTAACTGTTAAACAGACCTACTTCGCACCATCGCGATCAGTTTAACATACACGCCCTAATAAATTGATACCACACGCGTAGAACTGACCTAACTCATGAACAATAATTTTATCTTATACATGTTGAGCGGTTTTGGTTTTAAGCTAAATGTTTGAGTAAAATTTCCTGGGTGACCGCTATTTTTTTTTTAAATATAAAAAAATGCTATTTAAAAAAAATAAAAAAGTAAAAAAATGGCATGTGAGAATCAATCACAGGTTTTGAACTTTTTAGGTCCGGACGTTACCATTAGGCAATCACAGCTTTGCGTTAGACAGCTATCTATTGCAGACAAAAATCTATTGCTTTCTGTTCCTACTTTAGTAGTTTTTTAGTGCCCTAAAACAGGTATAAAATGCCTTTTTTTAAATAAGACCTAGCTGGATCAACTTTTCTCCCCCTAAACCCCCTAGATCGATTTTTTACATGCTGAATTTCTGATTGTTTGAACGCGCTGATCTCAGGAACTACTGGACCGATTTGAAAAATTCGTTGAGTGTAATATAGTCCATTTATCGAGGAAGGCTGTATGTAGGCTAACATCACGCTGAGACGAATAGGAGGGGACGAGCAACAAAAAATATTACGAAAAAGGCAAAACTTTAAGCTTTCCTTGCATACGCTATGTAAACGTTAAAATTTATCGATAGATAGATAGAGATCGATAGATCTCAAAATAAATTATGATTATAATTAACTCTATCAACATTAACATGATAAATTCACACAAATTTTTAATTCTGAAAATTTTTAATTAAAAAAAATTTTTTGTTACACACTTATTTCCACGCGCGCAAAGCCGCTGGCATAGCTAGTATAATAATAATTTTAGTTATGGTACTTCTTTGCTGACGGCCTCAATTGCATAGTATACTGTAAACATTGCGTTTACTCGTAGATTAGGGTTGGCACTTGGAAGAAATATACTTAATTAATATTACTACAAAAAACAAAACACTTTGTTTAAAGAACGATTTAAGAATGACCTTTGAATGAATGAAAGAATTAAAATTGTTTTCGGGTGTATAGTGATCATTTTATCGAGGTGTCGTAAAATACGACTAAGGTTAGTTGACGTTAGGCAGGCGGCCGGTCGTAAAATACATAGCCAAATCATGGTGCAACATGTGTATAACATGTTGTGGCGACCCCACTTAGAGTGGGATAAGGGCAGGAAGATGATATTGCATGCAATTGTTGAAGAAAGTTTAGATTTCATAACATACATAGTACATCCATAATAAAAAAATATATAGATAGTACATAACAGTTTTATGTAAATTGACTGACATACATACTATAAAAAAGTGTCTAAAAGCCGCAACGCAGGGAAATTTTTGTGATATACTTGATTTCCACACGGGCGAAATTGTGGATATTGCTAGTGTAATATAAAAATAATTAGATCGGTTTTAGTATCAGTGACAGCCCTATCCGTAATTACCTAAACAAGCGACCTACCTACTTCTTAAATCAGGTCAATATATTTTAGAACAAAGGTCAAGATAACAGAGCAAAAATAAAATTCTATTTATACTATAACGATTTCAATAGCAAATATTTCATATTTTACCATGGACTAGGTCAGACTTTACCACTTTTAGTCCGATGGTACATCAGAAAGCTGTCTAGGATGGAAACTCGATCGGTGGTTCAAGGGACATTGACAATGTGGTTGTAGTTAATGTACAGAAACTGGCAATACCCACGTCTTATTGTATAGATCAAGCCGAATAGTTTCAAGTCCATCCGGGTCCCTTATTCATGAGCTCTTTAAATAGTGTTATCGTGGCGGGAACTAGTTGGGCCCGATAAACATAATTTAACATTAATGACATATTCTTATATATTTTTTGACTTTTGATATTCTAATATGTTGACAATTTTATAATGATCATAATGTACTGTATTTTTGAGCAAGCTGTGTCCACTTATAAAAAGGGTAGCATTAGACTTTTAAAATGTATATTAATAATTAAGTTAATAAAAAATGTATACTCTGTTGGCGGACCTAATAAAATAAATAAATAAAAAGATACAGACATGAGTATAGCCTACATAACATAAGTTAGTATAAACTCGAGGAGAAGTGTCAGTTTTTAGTTTGTTTAACATGACATGACCACTGTTATGAACCAGTATGGATTTCCTGACACCAAAAGTAATGCTAGGTAGTTAAAAATAAGTAGTGATTCAGAGGATTCATGAGGGAACCGAACAATCTCACGTCATGCTGCTTTGCACGAAAGTGGCAGAACATCGGACGAACATCCTTGGTTTACCAAGGACGTTATTAGAAATTCAAAATTCAAATCATTCTTCAAGCAAACTTGTAAACAATTGAATCGTCAACTCTACTGTTGGTTCGGAAAGTTGTTCCTGTGGAGAAGAGCCAGCAAGAAACTTGTTGGTTGCTCTATTTAAGATATTTTTTTAAAGTCTCGAGGGTCCTGCAAGGGATCCTCGACTTCTGGAAGGGGCTAGGGTGGTTGGAGTAACCAGTCCTTTCACCCATATAATGGTCGCCAAAATGGGACTAGGTGCGGAAATAATAGGCCGCCAAAAGAAAGAAATAGAAAGAAAAGTAGTGATGCTAGGTTCTTTTCTCTCTCTCTCCAAATGTTTCTTCATTATTGAGGACTTTGGTCTTAACTAGGTTCTATCTTTGTGTGGATTAGTTGAGTGGATCACTTTCATCTTATCACACTTAGTGGGTAGATGACGAGATATAAAACCACGCATACCGGTAGTATTGTAGCCCAGCTTATAGTTCTTTTACTTCACCATGAATAAACCCATAAACGGTATGAGCAGGATCTGTTTTGTTGTCTACAGCGCAATCAAGACCGGTTAATTGGATTCCGACGTCATACGCCAACCGCCATACATGTACCGACCTTAAATCACCCGTATTGTACGAATTAAGACGTAGGAAGTGTGGCCTCTGATCGAGGTCCTTATACGATTTCGAAATGCCAAATGTACTATACGATCGAAATATCTCAATAACGCTAAGACCATGGACCGCCAAGAGGACCAGTATGTCTATATTGGATCAATTAAGACAAAAGTAATAGTAAAATTATTTTGCTAAAATCCGCGAAGAAGTAAAATAGAAAATATATATAATGCTAAATATAGTGTGGACAATCGGTTATCATACCGGATACATGCAGGATTCGTAAACACACATGCACAAACCTCCACCACCGCCAGCAGAATACACAAGCACTATATACGTTCACTATCACAAACTCAACAATCAATTCGCCCCGCAACCGAAGCATCATCAGGAGATAGACTCCACGACCAAAATCGCTTTTTTTGTCGTTCTTCGCTTCGCTTTTTGCATTTGAAAAATTAAATGATCAATTAAGAGTTAAGGTTCGGCTCTCGACAATATATTATCAACGTATCTTAGGATACTTTGGTCGCTTTGCTCGCCGTCAACCAGATAACCTTGACGAGTTGATAGTGGTGGGCAAGGTCGAAGGAAAACGACCCCGCGGCCGATTACCTAGCCTTTGGTGCGACCAAGTGACTGCACTTACTGGTCTTTCTGTAACTTCCGCCCTAAGAAAAGCCGAACATCGAAAGAAGTGGAGGCGAATTATAAGAACTGTGAAGGACTTTCAACTAGGACACGACCTTCAGTAATGATTAATACGACAGAAGAAGAATCTCAATAACCTGTAGTTAATTTAAGCATGGGATAAATTAAATATAGGTAAATCGTAGAGTGATATTAGCATATAACAACAATCAGCTACGCACAAAGCTGCAACGATTAACTATCAAGTCAAATTGTACATTTTTTGTTGTTGAAGAGATTATACGTTAAATTTATTACTGGTTCTTCTCACTAACTACTAAAAAAGCTAATATTTGCTTGATCTTTCATATTACAGTTCTCTAACACTCACGAGTTTTGTAGACACTACGCTTTGTTACAATTTGTCATAAACAAGTTCTTTGAATTCAGTCACATTAATACTGAGCGTGCGATAATATATCTAGGATTTCGGTTGTAAAGATTGGATTTAGGTATATGTTAGGATCGGGTGTAAAATCAAAGAATGAGGTTAAAGTGTAACAAATCACTTCCCACACATATTCCGTATTGTAAAGCTTTTGTTTTAATTCCATCGGGATTACGGTTACAGCGTTATTGGGTTGCAGCCCCGACTGGCATTTGGGTGGACGTTATTTTATTGATTGTTTATAATCTAGTTTGGGTTAATTATGTTTTGGTGTTTTAACTGTTGGCACGGTTTCAAATTGAAACCATTTCAATCGGAATGGGATCACTATAGTTCGTGACTCACGGCAAATTAATGGGATACACGAGTAAAAAATCAGGATGCTGTAAAATAAATTAGAGACTTGTAACTATCCCACTGCTGGGAATAGGCCTCCTCCTTCTGTTTTCAGAGAGTGTTCACTTGTATTGTTTTAGTATAGACTTGTACTTGTTTATAAAAATAGCACAGGTCCAAACACGCACTAATGTATGTCACTACACGTCCACTCCTGACCGCGGCTCTGGTGTTACTGACATGGTGCGCTTTGAGATAGTGTGGGGCATATACGAATCACACATCTCAAGTTTTTCATGAAGCTATTGGTAAGGCTAGTGGATCTAAAAGTAATAAAAAAATTATCGATATTTATATTGATCAGTTGCACTGTTTCAAAAAGTGTGTGTTGGAAAACCTTTTTTTTTTTTTTTACATTTTTTAATGATCATAGTTTATATATTTTTGTAGTTTACAGGATATAAGTATAGTTTTTATATATTATATATAAGTATAGTTTTTATATATTATATATTAGTATAGTTTGCATCAGTTATTGTTTGTAGTCATAAATAAATGCTGTGCGTACCTGTAATTTAGAAACATATAGGAAAGATGATGTATTGTTAAAATTAGTTTCAAAAGTATATGTATATGATTTCTAGTTGGTAAGCCTTATAAAATAAATAACAAAAAAAAAAAAAAATAACCTCAGTCGCATATGTACCTAGTGTATGTGGGATGGAATGTGTGATTCTTATGGCGTCAAATTTAACACAGATTTTGATACTAGCAGTACATGTCTATCGGTAACAAAAAAAGCCTAATTAAAAAAAATAATGCATGGTTCTAAAATCTAAGTTTAATAGACTAGGTATGTAGTAAGACACAGTAGTGTTTATGCAATGCGTTGCCTACACTATAATTATGAATCATCTCAATTTGTTTTATCATTTCATAACCTCTGCAAGCGAAGTCTGTATATATTGTCTCCTGTCCAGAAAATCGTTCAAGCAATTGGAGCTTTTAAGTTGATTCCTGTAAGATCTATTATCACGTGCAGTGTAAAGGCACACATTATCAAAAAGCACTGGTGAACGACGGTTCGTTAGAACAATCTTCGATTATATAGGCTGTGGTTCAAGAGAAGAGATGCCAGCGGGAGGAAACAATACTTGTAAATATCCTACTAATATTATAAATGTGAAAGTTTGTGTGTATGGATGTATGTTTCTTACTCTTCCACGGCGAATCCGCTGAATCAATCGATTTGGCACAATTATTACTTATACACCGAGGTAACATATAGGCTATAGAAATCCTGTTAATTCTACAGGTATAGGATGCCATTGAAAAGCGCCATTTATGATCAGTCGATGGAGATATTTGCAGGGTTGGAGAGTGATAAAAGCTACTGATTTATTCCAAGACGCGAACGTCCACGCGAACGAAGTTGCGTGTAAAAGCTATTTAACTATATTGTAAGGTTAAGTTTTAAAACGAGTTACCAATTACTTAATATATTTTGTGTTGGCCACACTGCCTAAGGTGAGACAAAAACATTGCGGCTTGCGGGGAAGGATATTCTATAAAAATGACGGTCGGTAAAAAAAGTAAATCAAACACACTTTCACTTTATATGGCCGATATTTACTGTACCTTCATCCTTAAGAACTTCGTTATCGAAATAAAAAAAATATTAGTAAAAGTCTGTCAATGGTATCCGGCTAAGTAAATGATAATTCAGCTTTATTTAGCTGAATGAAATAAAGCTAAATAAAGTGGAATACACCACCATTATTTCTTACCGAAGTGTAGTAAAAGGAGACTAAGGTAAATGCGGTATCCGGTTGAGTAGAATAGACTACTCTCTTTCTTACGACGCGTCATAAAATACGACTGAGGAAAGTTGACGTCACGCATGCGGCTGGTAAAATTATGTGATAATATGCATATAACATTTCGTACCGACCCGACTTAGAGTAGGATAAGGGTTGATGATGATGATGAGTAAAAGTTCGTCATTCTCCAGCCTTAAACTATCTCCATTAAAAACATATCGTCCAATCGAACTTGAAATAAGGTCGAAACAACAAAGTAATGTTACTAAGAGAAGAATCGCTTCAGCTCATGACTCGCGCCAAACACAAGTGAGCATATTAGAAAGTGATCGACAATAGCAATATGTGTAATTTAGACAATTTAAACATTATACATGCCTTCTTTCTGTAATGGGAGGGCAGGAGAAAGGGAAACACTAAAGGCCGTATACAGCCTCGGGGCATACTCGGAGACACTTTCTATTTCTTTAACGTTTTACTTGTATTCAACGACGCCTAATACGGTTTATTTATCGATCGATTTGATTGTTATTTGAGAGTCGTTGATTGACATTTTCTATAATTCTTTAATGTTTTATTTGCAGCTTGGGAATTGTTCTTGTGAGCAATCTAGTCATGGGCGCCAACTGCGGTAGATAAAAAAATATAAAACGATAGGTGATGTGTATAAGAGGCAAAGTAGGAACCGACATAAGCTTGCGGCTCCTGCTTTGCGCTTTGCAAAAGTACGTAAATCGTTTGTGGGTCTGGGTAGAAGATTCTATAATAAAATTCCGCAATCAAGCTTTGCCATTACATCCGTTTAGAAACACTGTTAAAAAGAGGCTAATCCAGAAAGCCTACTATACTGTTGAGGATTACTTGGAAGATAAGAATGTATGGATATAACTCTCTTGAAAAAGCAACCGCCGAGTTTCTTGCTGGCTTTTCTCGGTAGGAACAGCTTTCCGAACCAGCAGTAGATTTGACGATTCAAAACCACTTGTTTACAAGTTTATTTAAATAACGAATATTTTGAATGTCCAAAAACAGGGATAAACACGATTTTTTTTTAATAATACTTTAATTTAATAATAAACCTAGCTAGATCGATTTTTCTCCCCCGAAACCTCCTGAATGCTGAATGCTGAATTTCAGGAAAATCGTCGCCGTTTCTGAGATCACGAATATATCTTCTATATATATAAAAGAAAGTTGGTCTTAGTTACACTATTTATAACTCAAGAACGGATGAACCAATTCGGCTGAAAATTGGTGAAGAGGTTGCTTTGAACCAGGAGACGGACATAGGATACTTTTTATACCGTTCGACCGCATTTATTTTATCCCGTCAAGTCACTATAAAACGTGATATAACAAAAACGACTACGACAGTGAAATAACAAAGCGTAAATGACAGCTATTCGTAATTTTGTCTTTGGTTTAGTATAGTTAAAAAATTTGACAATTATCAAAATAATAGCTAAACTTCACTACATAGTATAAAATAAGTCGCTTTCTCTGTCTGTCCCTATGTCCTTATATCCCTATGTATGCTTAAATCTTTCACAATACGCAACAGATTTTAATTCGGTTTTTTTAATCGATACAGTGATTGAAGAGGAAGGTTTATATGTATAATAACATTCAATATGGAGTAGACAACAAAACAAAACAAAACTACTGCATAGATTTTAATCATTTTTTTCACTGAGTGACATGGGCTATATATTTTATACCCGTGCGAAGCCGGAGCGGGCCACTAGTAAATAATATAATACATACAAGATTAACTCATTTAAAGATTAATAATTGTTGATCTCATGATTAACTAGGTACAGACATTGGTTCCAAATTTGCTTAACTTAAGGGTACTTACTACCTTAGGGCAATTATCCCGACGATTGGTGAGCTTCTTCTCATTTCACACCCCTGATAATGATTCCATGGGATTGGAAGTTCGAAAAAAGCGATGGCATTCGCAAACGCCCGCTTATCGTCCAACGCTGTATCAACAAAACACCACAGTTCTCTGAACCGATAAGTATTAAAATAAACTTGATAGTTTATTTATACAACACCTTCTAGGAATCGAGACGCATGCCAATGCTCTGAGATCACATTGTATTTTGTACCTGTTTTAGTCTTAATGTAGTTGCAAAATCTCTATAAATTATTATCATGACTTAATCGTTCCAATTTTACCGTTAAATGCCTAACGTTTCCGGTACGATACCGCTAAATTATCGTTTACGAGGCAATTAACCTAAGGCAAAATATATTGATCGGTAAAATAACGCAGCATCTTATCTTATAACTAGCTGGGTCAGTAGCTTTGACTGCAGCGTGTCACAAATTTTTTCCTGAATCGAAATTTTGGACATAAAAGTAGTTACCGAGAGTTAATTAAATTTATAAGCGATTAAATTAAAATTATAATAAAATTTATAATCATAATACTTAAAATTAAATATTCAATATTAATAATAATTAAAATTATAAGAGACTTTTAAAATAACTTTCACCGTTTACTTAGCGTACGCAAGGAAAGCTTTCAATTCTGCCGTTTTCGCAATATTTTTTATTGCTGCTCATCTCCTATTCATCTTAGCGTGATGTTATATAGCCTAAAGCCTTCCTCAATGGACTATCTTACACTGAAAGAATTTTTCAAATCGGCTCAGTAGTTCCTGAGATTAGCGCGTTCAAACAATCAAACAAACAAACAAACTCTTAAGCTTTATATATTAGTATAGATACCTGGGCACTGTCTGTTAAACAGACACACACAATAACAAGAATTAATAAGATGCTCCGTGCCCAGAGTGTGGAGAGGAAGAAACGAGTCCTCACCTTATGTACTAGCTGGTAAGATGGGAGATACTATATAAGGATGGAATTAAAGTTGAGAACCTAACAAATATCAGGGATATTTTCAGGTTTGTAAGAGCAACAGGTAGGTTAGAGCAGGTGCCACTGTCAGCCTGACATGCTGTCAGGGTAAAGTATCGGCTCCCTGCATTAAGCACGCACGTCCGTCCTTTCCCGCCGTCGTAGGAATAAGTGGGTAATTCTCTCCCCTCGCCCCACTACTACAGCGCGCTGTGTGTAGGCATGGGACGACAGAACCTCTAATATTATAATCTACCTATTATCAAGACTTCTACCTTTATTTCTTATACTGTAGCAATATATACGAGTATATATAGTTATATTCTATTCGTACGAAAAAAATATCCACGTGTACAAGACCAAATTCGATGTATATCATAGACATACGACAGGTCACATAAAGCTTCTGAAATCTGTGTCGCGACTCAGCAGAGTTGGCAACTCATTCGATGGTCTCGGTATTCGCTTCTACAATAAAATTCCGCAATCCATACTAGACCAGTCTACAGAAAGGTTTATGTTAAGTATTAGAGATGTACTTATACGTAAAGCATATTACAAAGTTGAGGATTATTTGGATGATAAAAAAGCCTGGATTTGAATATCCTTTCAGCTCCATACAAGACTTCTGTTTATAATTGAAAATGTTTAAAAGATTGACCGCCGAGTTTCTTTCTAGTTCTTCTCGGTAAGAGCAACATTCCGAACCAGTTGTAGCTTCATTCAATCATATTGATCCTTGACGATTCAAAAGTGCTTGAAAGAGTTTATTTGAATAAAGATTATTTTGATTTGATTTGATTTTGATACACTACACAGGGCATTCAGTTGACAAAGTAAATAACTTAGTTAACAAATTACGATTGTATTACGAACCAAATGCGTTGACGTCATAACCTTGTCAATCTAACAAGATAACCGAGCTGTTTTCATATTTAAAACATGTTTCTTTTATTTATTATATACAGTTTTGTTACATTTAAGACGCGCCGTTTGATTTTCAACTGTATATATTCAGCTCAGAGTATAATTTCATTTGAATATCTTCAATACATAATGTAACGAAGATGCAAATTTAGATTACGTTATAATGGGCTTTCTGATTGTGAATTTTGATTGCGTCATGGACTTGAAGTAAATTGGATTCCCGTTATGTTTACGGAGCAGAAACCAATCTATGGTGTCATCATTGTCATGCCTTTTACCCACTCTAAGTAGGGTCAGCACATGTTTTAAACATGCTGTCACATGATTCGGCTGTATTAACGACCGGCCGCCTGCCTTACGTCAACTTAGTCGTCTTTTACGACACCTCGGTAAGAAAGAGGGTAGTCTATTCTACTCCACTGGATACCTTTTACGACATCTCGGAAAGAAATGAGGGAGATCTACTCTACTGTAAAAGTGTAAAACTGTAAAAATAAATAAGTAAATATGTAGTATATGAATTTAGATATTCCAAAGATAGCAGGAAATCTTCTTGGTATAGGGAGAGGGGAATTGTTTTTCTCCAAATTTAACGCGTGCGGGCCACGGGCAGTAATGAATAAAGCAAACTACTGGATCGATTTTAATCTTTTTTTTTACACTGACTGACATGGGATATATATTTTATACCCGTGCAAAGCAGGGGCAGGTCACTAGTTACTAATAAAACAAATTTATTTTACTTTTATATTAAGATAAGAATCAGGCATGAACATGATGAAAATTGTCCGACGAACCATGAAATAAGATCACAAACGATTAACATAAATAGCTTTTAACTAAACTGCCATACTTAATACAGATTAAACTATCTCTAATGCAAATAAATAGGGGACGTGCTAATTTAGACCTTGCATCAATAGAAATACAGTCTACAACTAAAATGGTTTAATAAATAACTGAGAGATTAGTCACTTTAAGCCAGCAACGGGTAATGAATCATAGTATAAAAAAACAGACACAGCTTTGAAGTGAATGCATTAGTTTGTGACCACAGTTTTGATGAGTTCTGAACTGAAATTACAATATAACTATTTTACTGTAATCCGCGTTTGTTAAGAGAATCTATGTAATGCTAAGTGTATGAAGCAGGCAACATTCACATACCTTATACCAGGGCTTCTTAAACTTTTTTATATAGCGACCCCCTTCAAGCTTAGGAAATTTTAAACGACCCCCTCCTCCATATAATGAAATATATATTAACCATAGATGTAGATGTAATATCGCACTATTTTACAATGTAAATAACAGTTTTGCATTGCCACTTTTTTCAAAAAATATAGTTGTATCAATAATGATTGAAAAGTATCAGATCTTTGCGACGCCCCTTTCAGTAGTCTCGTGACCCTCTGGGGGTCGCGACCCACAGTTTAAGAAGCCCTGCCTTATACAATGTGGCTCGTCGGCATGTGACCGCCCGAAATAATCGGAATATTTATGAAATATTATCGAAAAAAACCTTAAAAGGGAGGGTCTAAATTTAATAGTTTTTTTTTTATTTAATTTTTAATTTTTCTAGTATCGTTGGTGCATGGTTTGTGAATTTTTCTTCATATCTGTGATGCTATTGGCTCGATTTAGATTCTGTTTGATATTCCTAAAAGTTATTAACGATACTAAAAAATAAAAAATTGTGATGCATTACGATTTTATCGTTGAGCTTATCCTATTGATGATGCTTCGGTTTCGGGGCGAAACAATCGTAGAGATTGCGATAGAGAGTGTGTGTAGTGTTGGTGTTGACGGCGTTGTGATGTCTGTCCTGCATGTATGCGGTATGTGATTTTTGCCTGCTTCATACACTTAGCATTGCATATATTCTCTTAACAAACGCGGATTACAGAAAAATAATTCTATTGTAACTTCATTATTTTAAGTAATTTAATTTTTGTATATAAAAATATAAAGAATTATAAAACAATAGGCGATGTATATAATAGACAAAGTAGGAACTGACATAAGCTTGCGGCCCCTGCTTTGCGCCTTGAAAAAGTACGTAAGTCGTTTGTGGGTTTGGGTATAAGATTCTATAATAAAATTCCACGATCAATTTTAACTTTGCCATAACAGCAGTTTAAAAACATTATTAAGGAGAGTCTGATACAGAATGCTGTTGAGGATTATTTAGACGATAAAAGTACGTGGATATAGATATTGTTCGACCCTGTACAAGATAGAAACGTTTATATGTAACTAGCATTAAGAATTGTATTTTTTTTTTTAAAAGAGCAACCGCCGAGTTTCTTGCTGGCTCTTCTCGGTAGGAACAGCTTTCCGAACCAGCAGTAGAGTTGACGATTCAAAAGCACTCGTTTACAAGTTTATTTGAATAAAGAATATTTTGAATTTGAATTTGAATTAGTGTCTGCCCGGGATTTCAACCCGTGACCTAGTGGCACAGCTTTTTCATTGCATTTGTAGTGTATGTAACAAGGTAGCACACCACAAATAAGCATAGTCATTAGCCGCGACCGCAAGAGATCGTTTGTCAGATACCAGAACATGTTAGTGAAGGCTCTATTCACGATGACATTAAAAGGCCTTAAGTAAACTGTGGAGCTGTGATAGCCCATTTTTTTTTCATGTCAGGAACACCCATTATGGGTCGTCACCGCCCGACGGGGACGAGCGGCGGATATGTAGGACTCTCACCGACTAAAACCTGACAGTGCTCCACCACGCTGCTGGTGGCGGAGACAGGGTAGAAGCTGTGAGTGTGAGGAGCTTTCTTTCGAGAAAGTTACGGGTTCAAAACGGGCAGACACAGAGTTTTTCTGTTAAAACTTATGTGTCTAATTGATAATTGCAATTTATCACACGCTTTTCAGTTAAGGAAAACATCGTGAGGAAACCTGCATATCTCTAGAGAATTTTTGGGATATGTGTAAAATACCAATCCGCATTGGAGTAGCGTGGTAGGTCGTAGGCCCAATCCTTCTCTCCAAAAACGGAGAGAAGAGGCCTATTCCCAGCAGTGGGATAGTAACAGGCCGCTACTTACTTAAGTAAACTGTACAGTTTAATGTATCACTGTAAGATATAACGGTGTGCAACCATAAAGTTATTATACTAGAGTAGAGGAGCAGTTTTTATCTATACTTAATATAGAAAGCTAAAGAGTTTGTTTGTTTGTACACACTAATCTCAGGAAGTACAAGACCGATTTGAAAAATTGTTTGAGTGTAAGATAGTCCATTTATTGAGGAAGGTTATAGACTGTATAACATCAAGCTAAGATTAATAAGTGAGACGCAGCAATAAAAATATTGCCATAACGATAACAATTAAAGCTTTCCTTGCGTGGCAATTGCTAGTAGTTTATACATAAAGTATATTCTAATTTTATATACTATTTTATTTATTTACATTTGTATATTATATTTACTTTGCCTCGAATATATTGACTGGACATCAACTAAAGTAAGTTGATCCACCGTGTGGTATCCGATTGGATAAAATAAACCTCTCTCTTTCTTACTGAGGTGTCGTAAAATACGACTAAGGTAAATTAACGTCAAGGAGGCGGCCGGTCGTAAAAAACGTAGCCAAATCATGTGACATGTTGTGCCGACCCCACTTAGAGTGAAATACGGGCAGGAGGAATGAACGAACATCAAAAATATATCGGACCACGAGTGTGACACCCCTGCTCTACACAGTTCAATACACGTTATGACGTCAATTCATTAAAACTAAAATCCAACAAAACAACAATGCCACAACTCGGCATTGAAAAAAAGCAGTTTTGCAATAAATATATTGCCGATTCATTCATAACAAAACCTAACGACAACTGTGTTATAAGGACGTGAGAAAATTGCATAATCGATAAGAAATGTGCATGCTTCTCTTTTTGTTATTGCAAAATGCAAATATTAACACGTCTGATTGCACTAACATATTCAAGGCAATATGCACGCACTAGTGGGAAAATAAAATGAAGCAAGAACGAATGATCAAGCAAATAAACAAAAAAAAACAATAGGTGATGTATATAATAGACAAAGTAGGAGCCAAAGTAAGCTTGCGGCAACTGTTTTGCGCCTTGCAAAAGTACGTAAATCGTGTGGATTTGGGTATAAGATTCTATAATAAAATTCTGCAATCAATTTTAGCTTTGCCATTACCACGGTTTAAAAAACTCTAAATACTACAAGTAAATTAAATGTAAGTAGTTATAAGAATTATTTTGAAAATATGGCTGGGCTTTTTCTGCTAGCTCTTTTCCGCAGGAACAGCTTTTCTAACCAGCAGTAGAGTGGACGATTCAAAAGAACTTTCTTACAAGTTTACTTGAATAAAAAGTATTTTAAATTTTAGAATGGTCCAGCGGTGAAATCAGCGACTCTTTCCATGGGTATAAAATTTTAGATGGTCCAGCGGTCAGCGACTCTTTCCACGGGTATAAATCCCGGATAAGCACCAATGAGTTTTTCTTTTTAACCTTTTTTTTTGCCTAATTATGTGCCAAATTGATATCAACAATTTATCACACGCTTTTTGTTGAAAGTAAACATGAGGAAACCCGCATATCTCTTAAAGAATTGTGGGGATATGTGTAACCTACCAATCTGCATTGGAGCACTATGGTCCAACCCTTCTTTCCAAAAACAAAGAGGAGACCTATGCTAGGTACTCCATACCTTTGTTCCTCCATCGCCTTTTTATCATCGCACCGCAAGGCACCGGGAGAAGTTCCATCCTTACGTCATTTACCTCCCACTAAGGCGCACGGAGCGCTTCTCGTCTTCTTTCTTAATGCGCACAGCAAGGGAATAGAATTTTCATAATCTTTCCCAGTTCATTTAATAAGGGTATCCTTTAAAGCTAATGTTAATAGGCATCTTCTAGGCAAGCGCGCTCCACCTAAGACTGCATCATCGCTTACCATCAGGCATAATTGCAGTCAAGCGCTCGCCTATTACGCAATAAAATTTTAAAAAATGCTTAGAAATGAATACTAACATGAAACACGATTGGAGCATAGAGTCCCTGGACAGGAGCAACTTAACAGCAACCTAGAATTCTAGGGTTGCATCCCTAGAATTATCTAGAGATATGCAGGTTTCCTCGCGATGTTTTCCTTCACTGAGAAGCGTGTGATAAATTTCAATTATCAATTAGACACATAAGTTTTAATAGAAAAACTCATTGCCTGCCCGGCGTTTGAACTCGTGACCAAGATCAAGACCAAAGAAAGAGACGGTCTCACCGCTGGGCTATCACAGCTTTTTTGCTATTTTATAAGCCTAACGGAAATAAAAACAGATCGCAGCGGAAACAGTTACGCCAGCGTGACATCGACGTAACCAAAATTAATCGTTGTCAACGGTTTTCGTTACGGACTTCCAGAAAAAGGCACGCTGGTATTGCAATCTAATGTTTTCGTTAATTATTCCACTAATTTAATGAGTTGACAATGAATAGAACGGATGAAAATCTCGAAAAGAAACTACAAAGCAGGGATATTTTTCAGATTTGCAGCAACGAAGTGCAAAAACTCAACAATCGTTTTGCCCCGCAACCGAAGCATCATCATGAAAATCCACGACAAAATCACAAAGATTTGCGATTTCAGCTTATCTCCGGTTGTGGAGGTTTGTGCATATGTTTTTAGATACATGTGCATATGAATCCAGAATGTATCAGGCGTGAAAGCGGATTGTCCACTCTACATTTAGCAATATATATATTTTACTTCATCGCGGATTATAGCGAAATAAATAATTATTACTTTTGCACTTTGAATTACTGTTTGATTTTTTCTTTGATATCAATATTCTCTTACATATACCTATCATTATTTTTTAAATCTATCCAAACTAGATACTCCTACTCTATTCACCCACAAGATTCTCTTTGCCCAAGGATAATATTCCATTCATATTCCAAAATTATAATTTATTATGTACATGGGTGACCGATCCATGCTCGGTAATTTTTTACAAAAAAAAAAAAAATTAAAAACGAATAAAATAATTGGGTAGGTGGGGCTATAATAATAAGCTATAATATAATAATAGGAATAAGGTACGCTGACTTGACAATTTACAGCAAAAATAGTGTTTTATATATTCAATGTAAATTTAAGTATTTTTTAATGCTTGGGCATTCTTCAGTCCGCCCGTTATCCACTAAGCTATTAGAACTTTACAAATGACAGCTAAAATATCATTTGCATCTTATTCTAAACTTGAACATGTCTTCAGTGCCTTTTTTAAAATAAAACCTAGCTAGATCAATCATTCTCCCCTAAAAACCCCTCCATGCTGAATTTCAGCAGATCTTTGGAGCCGAATTTTCAGAAAATCTTTGGAGCCGTTTCCGCGATACCGATATATGTATATCCATCCAATCTCATAGTGTGAAAGAATACATAACATATTTAGATATTAAATCTTATCCTCCTTTTGGTGAAGTCAACCGGGATGTGGTCATAAAATGATTAACTCATCCTTTTTCAGGAAATCCCGGCGTCACAAACTACACGGGAAGAAATAAAATTTGGCACGCACCGGCGTCCATTAATTCAGCGCGATGTCGACACGGACAAACGCTGTTCCGGAAATAAAACACTATATTTAGGAATCGCTTCCTGTAGCGGGATGACTATTAAGCAATTGATTCACATTTCCGAGTAAAAATACACGAAAGTCTAGTTATATCTATACTAGTATTATAAATGCAGAAACATATCTTTCTCTGTTATTTATTTATTTTTAATTAGACTGTTTCACAGCCTTTCGCTTTTAAATTTGGTAAAAAAATCTCAAATTACTTATTATATATTTTTAATATTTAAATGAGATAATCTTGTATGTATATATATATATATACGACTGGCCCGTGTGTGGCCCGCAGTGGGTAGTGACCCTGCCTTCTGCTCCGCGGGTCGCGGGTTCGATTCCCGCCGAGGGCCGACATTTTCTATAAATGAATTTGTTGGTCTTTGAGCCTGGGTGTATATTTGTATTTAAGTATGTATTTAAAAATTATATATGTATTCACCAGTTGTCTGTTACCCATAACACAAGTATTAAGTTACTTACTTTGGGGATGGACTACCGTGTGTGTAAGTGTCCCATATATTTATTTATTTATTTATATAAAATATATTTTCCGAATCTCGGAAATGACTAACGATTTTTTGGGGAAGAAAAATTGATGTAGCTAATTCGTTTTATCCCTATTTTCAGGAAAATGCTAAAACTTACGTTGCATTCAAAAAACAATTTACGCTTTCACTTTACTGTACTTACTTATTATATACTGTTAACATACTGGATATAAAAAATTCCGTTTTCCTTTCGGAAAAAAACGCATGGTCAACAATCGAGGGTCAACAATCCGGCCTGCACAGCACTTCTTAACAATCTAAGTTGACTCGCCATGTGGTATCCGGTTGAGTAACATAGACCACCCTCTCTCTTACCGAAGTATCGTAAAATACCACCGTATAAGTACTAAGGTAAGTTGACGTCAGACAGGCGACCGATCGTTAAATACTCAAATCACGTTGCAACATGTTAATAACGTGGGATAATGGCAGGAGAATGATGATCCCGATTTGCCTGTGATTGTACCGCGAAGATTATCGGAGAGTAATGAAACCAGCCATCATGTAACGTTGGTATTTGGTTCGAAGTACAGTAAAAGGTATTAGCTGTGGAGCACGGTGTTACCGCTGTAAAACCTTTCAAGGAGGTCACGGTTCCAAACCCTGGGTAGACACCAATATGTTTTTCTGTTAAAACTTATGTGTCTAATTGATAATTGCAATTTATCACACGCTTTTCGGTGAAGGAACACATCGCGAGGAAACCTGCATATATCTAGAGAATTCTGGAGATATGTGTAACCTACCAATCATTGGAGCAGCGTGGTAGGTGTTAGCTCTAATTCTCTCCAAAAACGGAGAGAAGAGGCCTATTCTCAGCAGTGGGAGTAACAAGCCGCTACTTTACTTACTTTTATAGTAAAAGGTAAGTATAGCTGCGTCAGGTAGCAACATAAATTAAATAAACCCAAAAAAGAAAAACTCGGCACAAAAAAGAGTACATAAAAATTGACTAAAAAATAACAGATCAATAAGTGTAGTATATTTGCTCTTTAACAAATTGTAACTAAATATATATTAATTGTAAATATTAATAAAAGAAGTATTCTAAATAAGTTTTATTCTTTTCATAAAAAAATGCTAAAATGAAATCAAAGCAAACTCTCATTCGCTATCCGCGGGCTAGCTGCTAATGACAGCAGCTGTCACATCTCCCACGTCAAAATGGCGCGAAAGGCTGTGGCAAGATGTGACGTCATGGCTTGCTTGCTTGCTTGCTTGCTTGCAATAGCGACACGGCGGCGTTGTTACAAAATCGTGGTATTAATGAAAGCAATTGTCATCGTGTATGAGTGACAATTCGGCACCGAACACCAATTATACCATATAATTGGTGATGGTAATTGATCTTGGCCACCACTTGATTGTTTATTGCCTGAACGACTCGCAGCTGCGCGAGTACGTAATGGCTGTACCTAATTCAATTGCTTCGACAGATCATTAGATCATCAGGCATCTTTTACTGCCATCAGAGTCGATTGGTAGTAAAAGAGGAGGTTATTTAGTCCGTGCGAGTCGGACACTCCCTACCAGTACGGGCTGGTAGGCGTCCGTCAGGGATTTTTCCTCCTCACGAGAAAAAAAAAAAGATCATTACATACTTATAATACGAAGTCTGTCTGTCTGTTTCAGTGCCTGAAAACCGGGATAAATGTCTTTTTATCCCTGTTTTCAGGCACTGAAAAATGTTAAAGTATAAAATGATTTTAATGATTTTAGCTGTCATTTGTAAAGTTACAATAACTTAGTGGCTAACAGGTGGACTTAAGAAGTTAAAATACCCCTGATCGAGCCCCTGCCAATATTTTTAATTTTTTATTCAAGTTTCATCTTTTTTATATCTTAAAAAAAAAACTGAACAAGGTTCGGTTACCCAGGTACTACCTATTATATATCTAAATACATATTGAAAATGTAAAAATCATGATCTTCCTACCCTTATCCCACTCTAAGTGGGGTCGGCACAACATGTTTTAAACATGCTGTCACATGATTTGGCTGCGTTTTTACGACCGGTCGCCTGACTTCAACTTACCTCTGTCGTATTTTATGCACCCTCGGTATGAAAGAGGGTGGTCTATTCTACTAAACCGGATACCACACGGTGGGTCAACTTACCTAAGTCGCCTTTTACGACACCTCGGTAAGAAATGAGATTGGTCTATTCTACTCATCCGGATACCACACGGCAGATTATAAATATAAAAATTTACTCTAATTATGTTTTTTCTGGATTTCAGGGTGCTTCTTGGAATAATAGGTTAAACCACGTAGCATAGTTAGTAGTAGTAGTAGTACCGGCCTGTTACTATTCCACTGCTGGGCATAGGCCTCTTCTCTCCGTTATTGGAGAGAAGGATTGGAGCTAAGACCTACCATGCTGCTCCAATGCGGATTGGTAGGTTACACATATCTCCAGAATTCTCTAGAGATATGCAGGTTTCCTCACGATGTTTTCCTTCACCGAAAAGCGTGTGATAAATTGCAATTATCAATTAGACACATAAGTTTTAATAGAAAAACTCATTGGTGTCTGCCCGGGTTTGAACCCATGATCGTCTCTAGAGATTCAAACGGTCGCACCGCTAGGCCATCACAGCTTTTTACCTTAGTAAAAATAGCATATGTAGCATAGTAACCCGATCGATATCGACTGTAAAAATACCAATTTCGATAGCACCGAAATTATAAATGTCTAAGTTTATATCGGCATTACGATATGCTCTGAAGGAAGTACGCAATAAAAGACACGTTCAAACATTACCTTGAATTAATATTCCGTGTTAATTGTACTTTAAGTTAACTCATCTGATGCGATGCGACCTCGGCATCTTATCGAGATGCGTTCAAGTGGAACATTTCCTAATGTGTTCTGACTTCATCTATGTGTATATATCAAATTTTGTCTTTTCTGTCTGTCGTACTTGCGGACCTAAATCGGTATCTTTATATTTAAATGAGCTAATCTTGTATATATATATATTTTCTGAATCTCGGAAACGGCTCCAACGATTTTCCTGAAATTCAACATGTAGGAGGTTTTGGGGAAGAAAAATCGATCTTGCTAGGTTTTATGTAAAAAAAAAATTTGTTTTATCCCTGTTTTTGGGCATTAAAAAACACTAACATTTATATTGAATTGAATTTTCGCCATTAACTGTCAAGTCGACGTAGCTTATTCGGTTAGCGGGCAGCCTCGAGAAATGTGAGTGCCAAGGATCGATCCCAACAAAATAATTGTTTTTTTTAAAGTTTTTTTTTTGTAAAAAATTACCGAGCGAAGCCAGATATTATCGGTCACCCAGATATTATAACTTTATAAGACTAAAGAACTACAGCGGTAACCCCACCGTACGAATTTAATTCATTCTGTAGCCTTAGAACAAACATCATCTTCTTGCCCTTATCTCACTCCGAGTGGGGTTGGCACCAGATGCCATAAACATGCTGTCACATGATTTGGCTACGTTACGACCGGCCGCTTGCCTGACGTCAACTTACCTCTGTCGTATTTTACGACACCTCGGTAAGAAAGAGGGTGGTCTATTCTACTAGACCGGATACCACACGGTGGGTCAACTTACCTTAGTCGCCTTTTACGACACCTAGGTAAGAAATGAGGTTGGTCTATTCTATTTAGCCGGATACCGCACGGCGGGTCGTCTTACCTTAGTCGCCTTTTACGACACCTCGGTAAGAAAGGAGGGTGGTACTATTCTATTTAGCCGGATAACACACGGAGTTAGCCTTAGAACAAACATACGAGTTTAATTCGTTCTATAATTTAATTTAATTTTTGTATATAAAAATATAAAAAATTATAAAACAATAGGCGATGTATATAATAGACAAAGTAGGAACCGACATAAGCTTGCGGCTCCTGCTTTGCGCCTTGAAAAAGTACGTAAGTCGTTTGTGGGTTTGGGTATAAGATTCTATAATAAAATTCCGCAATCAATTTTAACTTTGCCGTTACAGCAGTTTAAAAACACTATTAAGGAGAGGCTGATACAGAAAGCCTACTATACTGTTGAGGATTATTTGGACGATAAAAATGCGTGGATATAAATATTGTTCGACCCTGTACAAGATAGAAACATTAAATGTAACTAGTATTAAGAATTGTATTTTTTAAAAAGAGCAACCGCCGAGTTTCTTGCTGGCTCTTCTCGGTAGGAACAGCTTTCCGAACCAGCAGTAGAGTTGACGATTCAAAAGCACTTGTTTACAAGTTTATTTGAATAAAGAATATTTTGAATTTGAATTTTGAATTTGAATATAGCCTTGCCCGTAGATCTAATTGTTTGTAAAGTTTAGGTTTCTATAGAAAGAACTTCAAGATGATCAAGTTCAGCGTATTCGCGTATAAAATTGTCGTATTGTGATTTAATAAGCGGATTTTTCTAAAAACGGTTTTTTTAATTTTAAAAATCGCCGCTTGGCAGTATTGAATCACCCAAACAATTGGGTTTTTCAATAAGAGGAATTTTCACACAAAATCGGACAGTGGGCAATCGCGTCGTATGTGACATGAAGTGTTGCTCACAAGCCTTTTCAGTTTTAGATAGAAGTAGTTTTTCCGGAATATCCTCAATATTCCAAAAATCGTGGTAATAATTCCTAAATGTTTTCATTCTTTGTATCTCAAAGCAATTGTCGCAATTGAAATGACATTAATCCGTTCTAGGACACCCGTCCCCAAAACCAAAATAACACCAGAGTTTTTTTGTTAAGTGTTTATGAATAGGAAAAATTGATTTACAAGAAGAACCCAACTTAGCAAAATTGATTTACAAGAACCCAACTTATCAAGAATTGATTTATAAAAAGAACCCAACTTATCAAAAATTATTTTTCAAGAACCCAATTTATAAAAATTAAATTACAAGAAGAACCTAACTTTAAAAATAGATTTTTAAAAAGTACCCAACTTATAATAAATTGATTTACAAGAAGTAACCAACTTATCAAAAAACGGTTCGAAAAAGAGAAAAGCAAACAGAGGTTAAATAAACTGTTGCTATCTTAAACATTGGTTTGTTTTTGCATTCTTTTGGAAGACAGGGTAAATAAGCTCCCTCTTCGATACGTAGTAGTTACGATATAAAATTAAATAAGAACGAAGTCGCAGGAGCATAATTAACACGCAGTTAATTAATATTCCGTTTTAATTTAACTTTAACTAAACTTTACTTGTTCGATGCGACGCGACCTCGGCAAGAGATGCGTTAGAGTGGAACGTTTCCTAATCTGTTTTTATAATCTTAACTAGTAAGTGTCAACGGTTTTGTCTATGTCATGATATATGTATATAAAAATAGAGGAAGGCCGAAAAAAGATGGATTGTGTGAATGATCTATACTTATTATAAAACGAGATATTTTTGCTTCGCCCGCGTGAAAATCAGTGTTTTTTGTAGATCTTCAATTCTCTAGTACATTAGTTTAGTGTATCTCTGATGGTTTACACGGCGCACGCGACTAAAGCTTCCCAGCAGGAGAGTTTTTTTTACAACTGTGCGACCTCGTAAAATCGTAATACACTATCAACCTAAACCTTTCGTAAGAATTACAATACCTTTTAGTATAATGTCGAGGAAGGCTATATCCTCGATAAATGGACTATCTTACACTCAAAGAAATATTTCAAATCGATCCAGTAGTTCCCGATTATAACGCGTGCAAACAATCAAACAAACTCTTCAGCTTTATATATTAGTATAGATGTGCGAAACATTGGAATTAAATTTCGCAGTTATGTGCTCCAAAATAGACATAGACAATCGAGCTTAATCTCAGTATAGTACGATTCTAATTACGTCATAGACAATTTAAGATTACACGCTCTAACTGTGCCAGTAGCATCCTGCTAGGCGTCCTAATTTCACACATGCTTACAGCAGCATCATTCCCAACATTAACAATATCTCAAGTGTTTCACAACAGGCCGCTTACAAACATGACTTCCTATATATTAAAGTGATCGTTTTTTTAACTGCTGTGTGCGTAGTGCGAGTTTTTTTAACCTACTCGATCGCGTTAGTGTAACGCAATTTGTATGGCGCAATTTGTAATATGTATAGCAATCACTAGATGTCGCTGTTACAGCGTCATTCAAATTGGCGTTACGCTAACGCGATCGAGTAGGTTGAAAAAACTCGCACTACGCACACTGGTCATTTTAACCGAGTGCGACGTATTGTTGTGATGAAAACCTTCATTTGGATAACGTATAATCTGCCTTTTATTTAACACTTCAGCAATATAAGTGAAAATAGGAGAAATCGAAATCTTAACTTACGACTTTGCATGGTCGTGCAATGCGATCACGACAAATTTGCGATTTTGTCGTGGAGTATCTCCTGATGATGCGTGTAAAGTGCTAGTGCATTGTGGTGGCGGTGCTAGAGGTGGCATGTGGTTTTACGAATCCTACGTACGAACAATAAGTTTCTATAAACCCTTCGGACAACTTCTAGAAATTAGAAAATAATATACACACACATACTCTCTTGTACACATAATCAAATCAAATCAAATCAAATATTCTTTATTGTACAACAAAAAAAAGTTAGTAATAATACATTATGTACTAAAGAGACACAATTTAAAAAAAGTACATAGCACATACATAGTCTCTTGTGATTTTTTATATTCAAAACAAATTATAATTAATATTTAATGAGTTAATCTTGTATAGTGTGTGTGTTCTGAATCTCGGAAACGATTTTCCTAGTTCAGCATATTACACCCCCTACCTGCTGAATTTTTGGGGGAGAAAAATCGATCTAGCTAGGTTTAATTAAAAAAGAATAATTTATAGAATTAGACGTTACTTTGCGGAGGTCCATAATACAAAAGTAATAAGAATATTATTTTGCTATAATCCGCGTATAATATAAATAATATGTAATGCTAAATGTAGAATGTACTCTCTACATTTAGCATTATATAGGATTATAGCAAAATAATATTCTCATTACTTTTGTAAAAAAAAATATCATTTTATCCCGGTTTTTAGACAAAGAAATGGTAAAATGTAGAATTGAAAGCAAAGGATTTTTTTTTGTTGTCAAACGTAATGTTGCGATAGCCGATGGGTAGTGGGCGGACCGAAAATGTACAAAACCCGGATTCGAATCCCAAATGTAATCGGCGCCTCTTTTAAAAAAAAAAATTACTGAGCAAGTCTCGGTCACCCAGGTACTGTTAATAAACTCATAATAGAAGTATCTTAGCTTAAATAAATAAAACTGTTCCTCACACCACGACCAAATTATCAGGCCTCATATAAGACAGTACAAGACAGGCAAAAAATCTGATGTCTTGAGAGCCTTAGCTGCTAATTATTCACGACAACAACAAAAAGTGCTTGAGAGCCTTCGCATGCTCGACAATTCAAAAAGTAATACATATATACAAATAAGTTGTAAAGCTCAAAGTACCTCAAAAAACGTTCTTTTGGAAGAGCTAGGGCTGAGCAATTAATAGATTGCACAGAACAGATGTCAGCTCAGTGTGTGGGAAGCCTAATTAATGAACGAGTATTCATAATGGATGCAACAGTAATTTAGCACTTGTTGTTATATATATTGTACTTACACCAGTACTCTATAAATAGGGGTCAATGAACATTGCAGAGATGAGATCAAACGATAGAAAACATTAAGCAATGCGGGTACATGTTGATAAGAAGTCTTCCATCATTAATATATAGTCTATAGTCATTGTCTTTTGCTGTCGCCAATGACCTCCGCTTTGTATTTTATAGCAACACAGTCATGAAACAAGAGTTTCGCGCCCTTTTTGATTAAAATGGTGGCAACATTGTACTGTTGTTGTTTCCGGTGGAGTCTTCCTATTGATAAAACGTTTCAGTGACAGTCAGTCTTTGTTCGTCGTTCAACAGAAGAGCATCTCGGAACGAGAATTGTGGTATTTCTGTGGGCGTTAACACTTTCTAACTTTATCCCACTCTAAGTGGGGTCAGCACATCAGCACAACATGTTATAAACATGTTGTCACATGATTAGGCTACGTATTTTAAGACCGGCCGCCTGCCTGACGTCAACTTACCTTAGTCGTATTTAACGACACCTCGGTAAGAAAGGGGGTGGTCTATTTTACTAAACTATTATACCACACGGTGGGTCAACTTACCTTAGTCGCCTTTTACGACACCTCGGTAAGAAATGAGGTTGGTCAATTCTACTCAGCCAGCCGGATCTCATCTTAAGAATTAAAGTAGAAAATATATTATTTAAATACATTCAATGATCAATTTAATAATATATATTAACTCGTGGTCATGGTATAAAAGTAGATGTTTTATGAGTAAAGCCTTTTTTAATTTTACCTACAGTTATGTACTGTTTTCTTTTATTGGCAAGCTGCTGTTTATTTGTTTCTTGGGGTTAGCAACACTGCTTTGGACAGTTTTTGATCTAATATTTTTATGGAACTGTATATCTATGGGTAAATAATCAATGCTTTCCGAATATAATAATAAACAAACTACTTCGTCGCGTCTGTCTGTCTAGTTGTTTGCGATAAACTACTTAGCGGATACAAAAGTAATAATAAGATTATTTTGCTATAATCCGCGATGAAGTAAAATAGGAAATATATATAATGCTAAATGTAGAGTGGACAATCGGTTATCATACCTGATACATGCAGGAGTCGTAAAAAACACATGCACAAACCTCCACCACCGCCACCACGATACACAAGCACTATATACGTTCGCTATCACAAACTCAACAATCGTTTCGCCCCGTCACCAAAGCATCATCAGGAGATAGACTCCACGACCAAAATCGCAAATGCTTTGCGATTTTGCGAGCATCATCAGGAGATAGACTCCACGAGCAAAATCGCAAATGCTCAATCTCTTCAATCAAGGATCTCCGCAAAGTAACGCCTAATTCTATAAATAGCGGATTTTATTATCGCTAATATGGACAATGTTTAGTTATCATAACGAAATTGTCTTATCATATACCAAGAAAGGTCTGAACATAAAAGTATGATGTCATTATTAGCTTTTGCAGAATCAACGTTACAAGAATGTGCTTGTCTTCGAACAGTACATGTTATTAGTATTGACTAATGGATACTTCATATGATACCAGACTATGTGAAATAAAAAAAAACGGTTGCCTGTAAAGTCGGTTTAACGTGCAAAGATTTTACGTGACAACGTCTTTTTAAATGTGATGGATTGGAGTGGGAGACAGACGCAAGGCATTCGCCAGTCCGGCGGGCCTCTCTTTCGTTCGGTGACTCATCGTAACAGACGTGAGCGGGCGTTACACTTTTTCATGAGTCCTCCAAGCCGCAACCTAATTTAAGACGTTGTCACGACAAAAACTTAAGAGTCAGTCTGAAGTTCAGTACATCAGTGAAAAAATTCTTTTTGTTTATTTTTTTTTTGTTTTGTTTGTTTTTTGTAATCTCTTAATTGCATTAATAAAGATAAAAATAAAAACAATTTTTTTTTTATTATTATTATTGGTACGCCGTGTGGTATCCGGCTGAATAGAATAGTACTACCCTCATTGCTTACCGAGGTGTCGTAAAAGGCGACTAAGGTAAGTCGAACCGCCGTGTGGTATCCGGCTGAGTAGAATAGACCAACCTCATTTATTACCAAGATGTCGTAAAAGGCGACTTAGGTAAATTGACCTACCGATAGGTATCCGGTTTAGTAGAATAGACCACCCTCTTTCTTATCGAGGTGTCGTAATATACGACTAAGGTAAGTTGACGTCAGACAGGCGGCCGGTCGTAAAAACGCAGCCAAATCATGTAACAGCATGTTTATAACATGTTGTGCCAACCCCACTTAGAGTTGGATAAGGGCAGGGGCATGATAACATTACATGCATACATTAAATGGATGAGCGATATGGAAGATTAAAAATATAAATAAATAAATAAATATAAATATATGGGACACTTACACACACGGTCATCCATCCCCAAAGTAAGTAACTTAATACTTGTGTTATGGTAGACGGACAACTGGTGAATATATACTTATATATTTTTTAAATACATACTTAAATACAAATATACACCCAGGCTCAAAGACCAACAAATTCATTTTTATAGAAAATGTTGGCCATCTGCGCGAATCGAACCCGCGACCTGCGAAGCTGAAGGCAGGGTCACTACCCACTGCTCCAACGGGCCAGTCAATAAAAGATTAAAGATAGAAATGAGAAATAAATAATCATTTATTCCACATTTCCAACAGGTAATATATGCAATGCTCTTTAGACATTCATATTGTCTGTATGTCATTAAACAGATAATGAATAGGCATATATTATGCAATTGCACTCCACCTTAGATTACATCAGCACTTTCCATCAAGTTTAAACGCAGCAAAACACAGTTTCACAATATTCTATGTATATATAAAAATAAATTGCCTGTTTGTCCTGCATAGACTGAAATGGCTGGACTGATTTTAATTAAATTTTCACACGATGGACCAGAGGATGATCCTGTAAAGTTTGGTAGCAGAGGGAGCAGTTTTTGAAAATGTTCAGTTCTGGTTCAAGAGGATTTTAAAAGTTTTAAAAAGACAAAACAAATTTGAATATTATTTTGCTATAATCCACGATAAAAGAATATATATGTAATGCTAAATGTAGAGTGTACTATTTATTCTCATACATGCAGAATTATTAAGACAACCACATCGACGATTTTGCGAATTTGTCATGGAGTCTATCTCCTTACAATGCTTCGGTTACGGTTGTGTGCAGTGTTTGTGTATTGTTTTGTTATCGGTGTCGGGTAGTGCATGAGTTTTTACAAATTCTGCATGTATCAGGTTTGAGAACAAATAGTACACTCTACATTTAGCATTACATTTATTTTCTTTTATCGCAGATTATAGCCAAATAATATTCTTAATAGTTTTGTATTATGGACCTCCATAAAGTAACGCATCTGCTCCTGATGCCAGAGATGGCATCGGAGAAGAGGTCGCAAAGCGAAAAGATGGGAGGACGACCTAAAAAAGACCCTGGGTCCTCTTTGGCTAAGGGTGGTGGGGGACCGAAAACAATGGAAAGAGATGGAGGAGGCCTTTGCTTTAAGGCACACGGAGCAGCGGAATATTTTGTAGATATAACTAAGCAAAAAGTAGTAAAATTATCTGTACCTGTTTTCTCAGAATAAAAGGCTATCATCATCATCATCAAAGTAACGCGTAATTCTATAAATAATTTTTAAAAAGCATAGCTAGTCTAGTTTACCAAAGCTGTATTGACAATGTGGCAGTTTCAATCTTATTTCTATAAAAAATTTATATGTGAGGGTAGATTGAAAATCTCTTGCTGTTTGTTAATTAACATGTGTGGTAAATAACCTATATGGGATACATGTTTTTGAGGAAAAGTTATTGAAATAAGAATTCATTTATATGTTTTCAACACTTTTTTTTAAAGTTAGTCACACATATAATCTTTGTATAAACATTTTTGAAAGAATCATATAAGAATAGACTGAATATGAGCAAAGATATAGTTTTACACAGTTAAAAAAAAGCTTATTTATACCATATACAATGTAAAGTAACTGTAATTTATTACTTTTATATTTTTTCATAGCGCAATTTTTTTTATTATGGTAGAGACAAAGTAATATAGAACCTTGGCCTTATTATGAGATCAAAACTTTCTTTTAAAGTTTTTCTGAAAACATTGTCATGAGTAAAAAAAATACAAAGAATAAGCGAGTACAGCTAATTTAAATTCGTATGCAGTGTCATATGAGATTTTTACCTTTAATCGAGGTCAACTACCATGAGCCAAAAAAAAATTGCAATGAAAGTCAAATAAGGCAAAAACACTCACTTGTCCTCCCGTTACTGGTTTTGACAAAGTTTAAGCCGCAAAAACAGAAAGCATCACAGAAACTCACCGCAATATTCAAATTCTGTCATACGAAATCACTTCGTTTGGCGATTTATGCTACAGAATTGTAAAAAAAAACAATATAATCACAACGAAGACAACCGAACCATAACGTATTTGTAATAAAATATCACTGTATAGAATAAATATCACAGTAATACACAACACACGTTCTAGATTATTCTAAAAGACACCGAGTGGCCGAATTTATAGGAACAAAAGTTTGTCTTGTAAAAACGTAAACAAAATAAGGATAAACATCTCCCACCGCATAATGTGACTAACCAAATCGTACTGAAGTAAGAAGTTAGTCATCTGTGTTGCCGTGTTGTCATTTTTTGCTAGCGTTGCCATTAGTAGCAATGCTGCCAGAATACTTGAGAATTACCCTACCACGAACTTTCATATTTTCGTTGTACATAAAAAAACATGATGTTACTTTACAATTCGCACATATCAATAATTCTTGATTTTCTATGTTATAACTTTGCTTGAATTAAATAAGAGGGAAAAAGTAGTGCCACTGATAACTTTTTAAAATTGTACGTTAACAATGTGGAATTTCAATTGTAAATGTGCTTCTGGATAATTCTTTGCAGGTCTTAATTTTTATGTGTAAGTTAAGTTACTTCTTTAAATCATTAAAAATGATTTCTTGAGTTTTTTATCCATGTCAAATTATTTCTAATATATCTAAAATAACTTTCGTTGATATTAAAATATAAAATGGTAAGTCTTGAGGTACTAAGAATTATATTTATACAACATTTTTATTGCTAAATTTATTGCAAAACCATGACATTTCATTGCAAAATATAAATCTTTGTATACTTAATCTTATATTTATTAAGTAATAATATATCATTTTCATATATAAACTTGAAGTAAAATTTAGTCCGATTTTTTATATTGCATGGTATAAGCTAATTTTCATTATGGCCATGTAATTTCCCACAATCTAGGGAAATAGTACATAACTGCCATTTATACAATTTTAGTGACAGATATAACAGTGTTGCAAACAACATCTTTTAATATTACAAAAAAGTTTTACTAAAATTTTAAAAACTTAATTGTACAATTGTTTAAATATAACAACTGCAATCAATAATAATTTTAAAGAGATTTGTTCTAGTGTAAGCAGACTACAAATATGGCGTCTGTGAGCGCCATTTTATCACCTCAGCTCAAAGCTGATTTATTACGAAGAGACCCCTAAGTAGATGGTTTAGATTTTCATGTCGTTCAAGATTAAAATTCAATCAGATTTTACTTTTAGGTTCCTTAAAGTCATCCTTGGGGAAAAACTACAATAAAGAGAAAGTAAATTAAGCTGTATCTATAAGACTCTGATTTTTGTGTGAGTAGATAAAGATAAATATACGTTTTTTATCTGCCCACTCACCCTCTTGCTTACCGAGGTGTGGTAAAATACGACTAAGGTAAATTGGCGTCAGGCAGGCGGCCAGTCGTAAAATACGTCAAATTATGTGACAACATGTTAATAATATGTTGTGTATATTTGTATTTAGGTACCTATGTATTTAAAAAAAATATAAGTATATATTCACCAGTAGTCTGTCACCAATAACACAAGTATTAGGTAAGTTACTTACTTTGGGGACGGACGACCGTGTGTGTAAGTGTTCCATGTATTTATTTATTTTATTTATTTAGAGTGGGAGTGAGCAGAAGGGCAAATCAGCTTAAAAGCTGACTTCGCTACTCTAGTATAATAACTCTATGCTTCTCTATCGACTCACCGAAAATATAGGTGTCCAAAAAGCGTCTTGTATGACCCTGACGATCAAATAACGATCGCAAACACACACACATATAATACACGCAAAAAGCGTCTTCGCCGGCGACGAGGTCCTAGTTTTCTGACGTCGGTCGGCCGTAGCTTCTCGCCATACTCCCGACGCCATAATGACTAATCGTCATACTATTAGCCCTCCACTACACGTTGCCCTAAGCCGTGGTCCGGCCTCGCAGGAGGCACCCTTAGGACGACGTTCCCCATAGCTAGTAGAGCTTCTGCGCTCTACTCTCCGCATTCCGCAACATCGGAGATGCTTCTGCGCTCGGTCGTCCCGCCCGGTGACGCTGTTAAAGCCGTTAGGGCTAACAGCATATAGTCGAAAGGAAAAAAAAATATATGCTCCTCTATTTACCAGTTACCATCCAGTCTTCGGACCTCCTCTGCCCGTATTTCGCTACGTCCATAATTATCCGAATATATTACGTCCTTACATATGAAATTGGCGTTTTCTATGGGAGGAACATAAAGTCGTTTTTTTTTAATGAAAAATATTTAATTAATCAAAGTATGTACCATTGCTATGTATGCACTTTTGCTATCTCATAGGTAGTTCATTGATCCCCTTACTAAAAAAACCATTCGGGCGGGAATCAATAAAATCTTTGAAGGCGGTTAGGACTGCCCCATCGGAGTTGAATTTTTTTCCTTGCAAGTAGTTATCCAAATTGCGAAAAAAATGGTAATCTGTTGGAGCAAGGTCCGGAGAGTACGGTGGATGTCTAAGACATTCTAATTGAAGCTCCTCTGATTTGGTAGCCGTCTGTTGTGCAGTGTGTGGTCTAGCGTTAACCTGAAGCAGCAGTGGCCTAGAGCGATTGACCAGCCTCGGTTGTTTAGCAGCTAGCTTTTCCATCATGGTTTGCAGTTGCTGACAATAGATATCTGCCCTAATCGTCTGGCCAGATTTAAGAAAGCTGTAGTGAACGACACCGGCACTAGTCCACCAAACACTTACAAGCAACTTTTTTTTAGTCAATTTTCGCTTAGGGCAGGATATGGCTCGTTCGCCAGGGTTCAGCCATTGCGATGAGCGCTTCCGATTATCGTAGAGGATCCACTTTTCATCACAGGTAATGATTCGATTTAAAATTCCTTCATTATTGTGCCGGTTGAGTAACGTAACGCAGCATTCGACGCGCGTTTGTCGGTTTGCTTCACTCAATTCATGAGATACCCACCTTTCAAGCTTTTTCACCTTCCCAATTTGCTTCAAGTGGATTAGAATAGTTTTCTCACTAACACCGGAGCCTGCAGCTAACTCGGACGTGGTTTGCGATGGATCCGCTTCCACAATAGCCTTCAATTCTTCATTATCAACTTTTGTCTCCGGCCGTCCACGAGGCTTGTTCTGCAGGTCGAAATTTCCAGAACGAAAACGTTGGAACCAAAAACGCACTGTGTTTTCTTTTGCGACACCGTCACCATACACATCATTAATGCTTCGTGCCGTTTCTGCAGCACTGGTGCCACGGTGGAACTCATACTCGTAAATAACGCGATATTTCATGTTTTCCATTTTGTAAACAGAGTGACACAAAGAAAAAAACAAAAGAAGAAAAAACAAATGAATTAGGGGGTTTGAAACACAAATGCATGAGTAAATAGCTGTATGAATTTGAATTTGGAATTCCTAAACATAAAGGTAATATTTGAGATCAAAGTGGCCAGTACGACAAAACGCCAATTTCATATGTAAGGACCTAATATATAGGTACGGATATATAAACTCGGAAAGGGCTCCAACGATTTTCCTGAAATTCAGTATGCAGGGGTTTTGGGGAAGAAAACTCGATCTATATCGTTTTATCCCTGTTTTAGGGCAGTCAAAAAATCTTAAAATATATATAGAATATATAACACTATTTTAGCCATTAACTGTCAAGTCAGCGTAGCTTATTCGGGAAACGGGCAGTATAGAGAAACGCCCAGGATCGATCCCCAACTACCTAATTATTTTTTCTTATATGAAAATTTCTAATTAGGAAGTTTCTTTAATTTTTATTTTTTTATATCTATTTATTTATTATGTAAAATTTTATAAAATTTACCAAGCAAGGCTCGTTCACCCAGGTACTTATGATTTAAGAGTCATCATCTTCCTGCCTTTGTCACATGATTTGGCTATTATTTTACGACCGGCCGCCTGCCTGACATCAACTTACTTATGATTTAAGAGTAATGATAGGATATGATTAACATAAAGAGAGAAAATATTTTCGCTTAAGTAGGCAGTCAAAATAATAATTGAGTTATTTACATATTTATAAGTTCCATCTTGTATATATAATGGGGGTAGATGGAGACAGGGCATTCCGTGTGGCCCCTTTGAAGTGAGCTGATCTAAAAGATGAATTATATTTGTTTAGTATTGGCTGCCATTGTTATGTAAGTACTAGTTATAAATAAATGTTACACACACGGTCGTCCATCCCCAAAGTAAGTAACTTAATACTTGTGTTATGGCAGACAACTGGTTAATATATACAATTTTTCAAATTCAAAATTTATTTATTCAAGTAAACTTGTAAACAAGTGTTTGTGAATCGTCAACTCTACTGCTGGTTCGGAAAGCTGTTCCTACCGAGAAGAGCCAGCAAGAAACTCGGCGGTTGCTCTTTTTATAACTGAGTAATATTTAGTTCCTACCAGGTACAGAGTCGAAGAGTAGCTAAATCCAAGAATTCTTATCATTTACTAGCAATCGCCAGCGGCTCCGCCCTTGTGGCAAGAAGTCGCGGACTTTTATTTAGAACTTTTAGAGGGGAACAATTTTGTAATACATGATTTTTGAATAACTTTCACCGTTTACTCAGCGCACGCAAGAAAAGCTTTAAATTTTGCCGTTTTCGTAATATTTTTTATTGCTGCTCCTCTTCTATTCATCTTAGCCTGATGTTATATAGCCTATAGCCTTTCTCAATAAATGGACTATCTTACATTCAAAGAATATCAAATCGGTCCAGTAGTTCCTGAGATTAGCGCGTTAAAACAATAAAAAAAAAAACTCTTCAGCTTTATATATTAGTATAGATTGATATTCAGAATCTCGGAAACGGCTCCTACGATTTTCCTGAAATTCAGCATGCCGGAGGCTACATTTCGTTACTATCTTGTACAGGGTCGTAGAGTACCTAAATCCACCCATTCTTACCATTATGTAATACTCAATAGTAGTCAACTTTAATGAAATTTCCTTCCAGAATGGGGAGCGATGCGTTTGAAGAAAACCAGGTGCCTTATCGACATGATATCTTAGAGTCGGTTCTCCGTCCAAATAACAAGAGACCCTTTAAACCTAACTGCGCTTATGTCTGCCATCCTGATCCAGAACCGACACCATTCTACTCCACAGGTGGTACTGATGTTAAACCCCAAAAGGATGACCCCTTTTATGAGGATTCTTACTTGAAATACAAAAGATATTATAAGTCGTTGTATGGAAAATTATTAGTGAGTACTGTTTGAGCTTAAGTTTTGTATATAATTTATAGAATTAGGTTACTTTGCGGAGATCCATAATACAAAAGTAATAATAAAATTTTGCTATAATCCGCGATGAAGTATAATAGAAAATATATATAATGCTAAATGTAGAGTGGATTCCATCCAGTGGATCCATTTTCATACCTGATACATGCAGGATTCGTAGAAACACATGCACAAACATCCACCACCGCCACCGCAATACACAAGCACTACACACGTTCAATATCACAAACTCAACAATCATTTGAGAAATCAGGCTGCTTCGACGCGGAGTGGTTGGTTACACACCAGAAAATTTCTTGAACATGTTTTTCTTCACCAAAAACGCCGTGTGGTATCCGGCTGAATAGAATAGTACCACCCTCTTTTCTTACCGAGGTGTCGTAAAAGGCGACTAAGGTAAGTCGACCCGCCGTGTGGTATCCGGCTGAGTAGAATGGACCAACCTCATTTCTTACCGAGGTGTCGTAAAAGGCGACTAAGGTAAGTTGACCCACCGTGTGGTATCCGGTTTAGTAGAATAGACCACCCTCTTTCTTACCGAGGTGTCGTAAAATACGACAGAGGTAAGTTGATGTCAGGCAGGCGGCCGGTCGTAAAAACGCAGCCAAATCATGTGACAGCATGTTTATAACATGTTGTGCCGACCCCACTTAGAGTGGGATAAGGGCAGGAAGATGATGTTTTTCTTCACCAAAAATCGTGTCATAAATTGCAAATAGCAAGTAAGCACAGCAGAAAATTATTATTTGTAAAATTATTTTTGAATACTGTTTGAGCTAAAGTTTTGTGGTTGAGTTTGCTTCTGTACTTTAATTAATTTTTTTTCCAGGGTTTTGGAGATGGAAACCATAGTCGATCTAAATTTGCACCGTTGCCTTTCAATTCAAATATTTAAAATGCGGGTACAATAGATTTATATAATATTTATATTCTAATAAAAATAAGTTAGACAATGAATTGTCAGTAATGTCCAAGCATCTAATAATTTAAAAACCTGTATGTAAGTTAAATTTTAATTATATATTTCAAATTGTAACAAATTAGTTTTAAATACATATAATAAAATAATATTAATCGTGGTTAATAATACACAAGAATTATCATCATCCTCCTGCCCTTATCCCACTCTAAGTGGTGTCGGCACAACATGTTATAAACATGCTGTCACATGATTTGGCTGCGATTTTACGACCTGGCGTCAACTTACCTTAGTCGTATTTTACGACACCTCGGTAAGAAAGAGGGTGGTCTATTTTTCTAAACCGGATACCACACGGTGGGTCAACTTACCTTAGTCGCCTTTTACGACACCTCGGTAAGAAATGAGGTTGGTCAAAATAATAAACAAGAATATTTTGCACAATAATATTTATTCATTGCCAAGCCATAATTATATTACACGTCAATTACAGATAGATTTAAGTGCCTAACTCTTTATGATAAATTGGTCCGGTTTACTTTACTGCTTCTTTGCGGATCTGAAAAGAGAAAATGATTTAAATCAATGCAAGTTTTAAATATTAATGTCTGTCTATTACGCTTTATTCTCCTTCTTTTCCAACCAATGGGTGTCCACTGCTGGACATAGGTCTCTTCAAGACATCTCCATACCCAACGATCTTGTGCCGCTTTGATCCAGCGGTTCCTCGAGACCTTTTTTAGGTCAGTCATCCTCATATGGGGTCTACTATCTTCGAGGTCGCTATTCCAGCATCTTAGGACCTCAGCGCCTAATGGTTCTTCGCGCTACATTCCCCGCCAATCGCCACTTTAGCTTCTCGACACGATGAGCTATGTCAGTTACTCTGGTTCTCTTGATCTGCTTTGATCACGTACAGATACTCTAAGCATAGCTCTCTCCAACACATGCTGAGTGACTCTGAAGCTTTCTTATGAGGCCCATAACACGACTAATACGTTGGACCAATATAGATGAAATTTGACACAATCAAAACTTATACCCAGTTACCATTACAAATCTGAGCTGTCTCTATATAAAATAGAGTTCTCTTTAAGAGATTCTTAAGGCTTAAATCCACCAGATACATCTTTTTAAAATTCTCGGAAGAACTAATAGCAGCCAACGTTTTGTCTACTGTGATAGGCGAAAGATCGAAACCCCTGGTAGGCACTAATAATTTTTTCTGTTAAACCTTATCTGCCTAATTGATAATTGCAATTTATCACATGCTTTTCGGTGAAGGAAAAACACGTGAAGAAACCTGCATCTCAGGAGAAATCTTAGGATATTTGAACCAATCGATTCAAATTGGAGCAGCGTGATGGGTCAAACTCTAACCCTTCTATCTAAAAAGTGTGAAGGCATTATGCCTATATTAACTATGGGATAGTAACAGGCCGTTTCTTTGAGATCCGGATCGCCACTCCAACTTCATGTTTCAGCTACCGTACTGCTATTGTTTATTTATTTCTCTTAGTTACCTTAATCTCGGTGAGAAGCGACGTCTTCTAGTCTCGTTCGATTCCAACGTCTGCAGATTCTCAGTCTTTTCCTGTGAAAAGGGTTTAAATTAACTGTAAGAAAACGATATACAATTTCTACTTTGGCGGCGTTACTTGGCGGTTACTAAAGTTATGATAGAATTATTATCCATTTTCTTAGTACGTATTTATGATGAGTAAGGGATTGTTTTACCTGAGCAGTCTTCGGAGGGCCGTATTCAGCAAAGCCAGGTGGGCCATACTCGAGGAAGCCTTCGGGAAGATGTTCCAAGGTTCTGGAAGCAACGTTTAGATTCATCATCATCTTCCTGCCCTCATCCCACTCTAAGTGGGGTCGGCACAACATGTTATAAACATGCTGTTACATGATTTGGCTGCGTTTTTACGATCGGCCGCCTGCCTGACGTCAACTTACCTCAGTCGTACTTTACGACGCTTAGGTAAGAAAGAGGGTGGTCTATTCTATTAAACTGGATACCACACGGTGGGTCAACTTACCTTAGTCGCCTTTTACGACACCTCGGTAAGAAATGAGGTTGGTCTATTCTACTCAGCCGGATACCACACGGCGGGTCGACTTACCTCAGTCGCTTTTTACGTCACCTCGGTAAGAAATGAGGTTGGTACTCTTCTATTCAGCCGGATACCACATGGCGTAAGCAACGTTTCGTTTATATTTTCAAAACTCTATTAAATTGTATATCATACAAAGATCTTGATTTTTGATGGTACAGATGGTATACTTATTAAATAAGGTGAATATATCCCTACAGGGAGGCTGAAAAGAGATGGACGGATTCTATAATATTACTATCAAACGAACTATTACTATAAAGCTAACGATTGATAGAAGAAAATGGAAAATAAAAACATATTGTGCCAACCACTAAGAGTTTGATAAGCATAAGAGAATTATTCCATAAGGAGGTATTCCAAGAGCTTCTGAATTTCTGACTGCGTCAATATAAATCTATTTTTATCCATTTTTATGAAAAAATTAACAACTTCTGTTATTTTTATTGTGAATTGAAGTTTCAATGAAGAATAAACTATATTTACGCTGAGACTCCTGGAACAGGGTTGACTTCGCTTACGGCCTGGTTGACTTCTTCCTGAATAAAGAAAAAAAAATATAATTAAACAATCGAGACCCTTCGCCAATCATGCCAGTCATGAAAGATTGTTCATCTGTTTTATATTAATTTTATAGCCATGGTTAGTTTATACATTACCATCTGTTGCTGTATGGAAAGCGTTAATTTATTGTTGTAACATAATTCGGTATACTATTAATTAGCAGCTGGAAAGTTTGCTAAACTTTTATATTAAGGAGTTCCTTTTTCTTCTCATAGTATTGGCAATAAAGTGCTATTGAGGTTTAATTCCTCTGAAAGTTTATTACTGATCCAATGTGATCGCGTTACAGATCATTTCCAATAACTATATGAAGATAGTACGAAGAATATATAGTTAACGATCGTAAGGTGTAAAGACCGCTAAATCCAAGTAGCATAAAATCGTGTGGCGTTGAAATCAATATAAAAATATTATGTCTAATAACTATTAGACATAGTATTCTAGTCCATTCGATGTCAATTTATAAGACAACATAAAAATAGCGGAACCTTCTTAGGCTATTAGATATTTATGTCACATAATCAATGATCTGAACAATCAAAAACATCGGACGTCAGCACTTAAGGCTTCTAAAAAATTGTTTAAGTATTTATACAAAATAACTTACCTGTAGATTTAAAATTTCCTGATCTAAACTAGCAATAATTTCTGGTATATTTTGTAGGACTGGAACACTTTCTTGTGTTTGCTGAATGGTTGCGGGAACACTAGCAATTTCTGACGAAGATTCAGTTTGGTCAATAGCAACAGATGTAACCTTTTCTAATTCGCTCAGTACTGTAGATGTTTCTTGTTGATTCAATAATGGTTCTTCGTTACTTTGCTGATTTGATTGTTGACTCGCAAGTTCTGTAGTTGGCTCAGGACCGGCTATAGTTGCTTCTCTAACTTCGAAATCTAAAATCGGCAGCTCAGCAGATATAGGGGAGTCAATGATCAATTGAGATTCTGTAATGGATTCTTCTGTTGATACCACTTCAGGTTTGACTGAAAATGCAAACAAAAAAGTAAGCTATGACTGGCCCGTTGGCGCAGTAGTGACCCTACCTTCAGCTCCGTGGGTCACGGGTTCGATTCCGCAGAGGGCCAACATTTTCTATAAACAATTTGTTGGTTCATCGATCCTGGGTGGGTATTTAAAATGATATATGTATATATTCTCTAGTTGTCTATCACCCATAACACAAGTATTAAGTTACTTACTTTAAGGACGGATGACCGCGCGTGTAAGAGTCTCATATATAATTTTATATTTTAAAGTAAAGTAACGGTCTGTTACATATCACTGCTGGGCATAGGCCTTCTCTCTACATTTTTTTTTGGAGAGAAGGGTTGAAGGTAAGACCTTCCACGCTGCTCCAATGTGGATTGATAGGTTACACGTATTCCCAGAATTCTCTTGAGATACGCAAGTTTCCTCACGATATTTACCTTTACCGAAAAGTGTGTGATAAATTGCAAATATCAATAAGACACATAAGTTTAAAGAGAGAAACTCATTGGTGCCTGCCCGCGGTTTTAACCAGTGACCCCTTTAAACCAGTCCCATCGTGTTACCGCTGGGCTATCACAGCTTTCATCACTTTGTAGCTTTATAAATGTAATTGATTGAACAATATTTTACCTTCAGTTACTTCAACAACTTTTTCTTCAACGGCGTCATTAGTAACGGAGTTTTGAGCGGCAAAACCAAAAACTTGTTCAATCGCCACATCGGGAAGACCTTGGTTAATTAAATTCTGAGATACTTCTAGAACTTTTGGTGGGCCGTATTCTCGAAGGAAATCGGAACCCGACGCCTCCGAGCCTTGAAGACTTAAATCTACCACAGGAGTTTCTGCTGGTTTCTGGAATACAAAATGAGACATTGCTGAGTATCGTTATCGCGACGTGAAGAGCTCATGAAAGACGTTCAATTCAAAAATACCAAAGGGTAAGTACCCTTTAAGTAAAGGATCACCTTTAAGTACTCTTTAGCTTTAAGTAAAGTTGGTATTTTGTCATTTTTGAGAATCAAATCAAATTAAAATAATCTGTATTCAAATAAGCTCTTACAAGTACTTTTAAATCGTCAAGGATCAATATGATTAAATGAAGGTACAACTGCTTCGGAATGTTGCTCTTACCGAGAAGAATCAGAAAGAAACTCAGCGGTCAATCTTTTAAACATTTTTAATTTTACATTATTAAAGCGCAGTCTTGTATGAAGCTAAAAGGATTTTCAAATCCAGGCTTTTAATCTTTAAATCTATTAATCAGGAATAAAATCTTTAGCAGGAATTCTTTTGTGTACACCAATATAGAAGTATAGGAATTGGTAAGGTTGGTTAAGTGGATGCGAATCTAGCGGCTATATGTCCCATTGAACTTATTGAATGGGACACATAGCCGCTAAATTCAATTGTATCAAAATTTATTTACGTGGATAACTTAATTAATACCTTTTTTTACGGGGGGGAAATCTTCGAAAAGATACCGGAACTCTTAGGGGTGAGATCCGGTTAAATTTAACTCCGTTTTCTCTCGGGGCCAAAAGGAACGGCCACAAGTCTAGACCACGGCGTCTAGACCCCCTATGAGGTTGAATGAGGACTTCATAAAGTTAGCGAGGAGCCGCTAGATACCAGCGGATAACTTAATACCTAAGAGCCATCTGTAAAAGGGTAAGGATAATGGTTAAGCACCTGTATCTCTGAAGGCAGGAAGAACGCGGGTCCGTCTGGTTTCCAGCCACTCGGTAGGTAGGGTCCAGATCCTTTGGCTGACACCGAAGCCACGGCGACAATAACTAATGCCAATACCTGTAAATAACATTTGTGCATTTACTTATGTCTATACATCCAACAACAGGTATACTTTAATTATCATATTATATATTGCTCGTTCCCTTTCCAGAAGGTTCGCTTATCAAATTGCTAGCTTGTTTTTAGCACTTACGTGTAGAGCAACGTTATTACACGTCAAATTTGATAAACGACCAATTGACGCCAATCAGTAAAAATTGCATTTCTTTAAACAACGTGTATAAACATCTGAAGTTTGGACCATTTCCTTCAAGCTACGTCATTACGCCGTAATATTTTAAATTTATGTACTGACGGCGCCGCCCCACGTTAGTTATTTCGCCTTACGCGTTTCGTATTAATCCAGTCTTGTCACACCAAACATCTATCTTAACATTCTCATCTCATTTGCATGCACTTTTTTTTCATCCGTCTGTTTCATTGGCCAACGTTTTGATCCATACAATAAGATGTCTATAACCGTTTTATAATATTTTCCTTATAACTTTAAGAGGTATTCGGTCACATATAGTCCCTGAGACCTGTCACCACTTTATACACTGTGCATATCGATCTATTTTACCGTCGTTGTGAAAAAACGAACCGAGGTACCGGAAATCAGAGCAGACTAGCAAAATTTAACCATCAGTTAAATTCAATCAAATTCAAAATTTTCTTCTATTCAAATTTTTTTTTTATTATTTATTTTCAGCAAAAATGTTTCAGTTATATCTATCTTAAATTACTTACACCCTAGGACTATATAAGTCACGCCCACATGGAATAGTCCCAAGAATGCTGGCAGAGTTTTAACTCAACGATTAATAACTTGTAAACAAGTGCTTTCGAATCAATTCTACTGTTGAAGGCTGTTTCTAGCGAGAAGAGCCAGCAAGAAACTCGGCGGTTGCTCTTCTCAAAATAATACTTTTAACTAGTTATACTAAGTCATTACTATCTGGTATAGGGTCGAACCCATGTTTATCCACCGCAATAAGGGTAGATTTAGTTCTATGAATAACATTAAACGGTGGAAATAACAGGAATTTGTATAAAATAAATCATAAAAATTATTATCCATACCTTCATGTCGATTCGATTAATGAGATCTTCGAAAAGATGATGACTGATTAACGATGCTGGCCTTTGCCCCAATTTATACCTTAAATTGGCGTGATTGGAAAAACAAACATTCACGGCAAATATTTGAATATATTCGATCATCTAGTGCGGATTAACATGAAAATAGAGCGAACTTCAAGGTTTTATTGGTACGAGTGAATAATTTTAGAATACGTTTGTATTAACCGTTTTATACAAGAATGTACAAAATATATCTTTTACGAAGGATGAAATTAAAAAAAAATTGACGCATCTAAAACTTGTCGAATTCAAATGTACTGTTCATCATTCTGCGGCCATATCTCACTCCAAGTGGGGTCGGTACAATATGTTTTAAACATGTAACATGTTTTGCTGTCTAACGTCAACTTACTCTAGTCGCCTTTTACAGCATCTCGGTAAGAAATGAGGGTGGTCTATTCTACTTAGCCGGATACCACACGGTCAACTTACCTTAGTCGCCTTTTACGTCATCTCGGTAAGAAATGAGGTTAGTCTATTCTACTCAGCCGGATACCACACGGTGGGTTGACTTACCTTTGTCGCCTTTTACGACACTTCGGTAAGAAATGAGGGTGATCTATTCTACTAAATTTGCTCTTATTCATAAAAATTATTCCTTAACATTTCGCATATGTTAAATCGGAGATAAAAATTAAGATCACGCACAAATTGAGTGTTGATATAAAATATTTGTCAAATAATCAACGCCTTTTGTTTGCGATCGATTATAGCTTACACAACATATGGTTGTACTAATTAAAAACTATATTTGAGCTTTTTGCGCAGTGTAGTTAATCGTGATGGCTTAATGGTAGGATCGCGTGTCCTTCACTAGAGGCTTATGAGTTCAAATCTCTGGTACTTGAAGTAGCGGCCTGTTACTAACCCACAGCTGAGAATAGGCCTCCTATCTCCGTTTGTGGAGAGAAGGTTTGGAGCTAAGACCTACCACGCTGCTCCATTGCGGATCAGTAGGTTACACATATCTCCAGAATTCTCTAGAGATATGCAGGTTTCCTCACGATGTTTTCCTTCACCGAAAAGCGTCTGATAAATCGCAATTATCAATTAGACACATAAGTTTTACCAGAAAAACTCATTGGTGTCTGCCCGGGTTTGAACCCGTGACCTCCGAAAGAGTCGTATGGTGTTACCGCTAGGCTACCACAGCTTATCAAATCTCTGTTACTTATACGTTTTTTTAAACTTTTATTTAACTTGGCCTGTATGTATGTTAAATCTTGCAAGTTAAATTTGACCCACTTCCAGATGTCCGATTGAGCTGTAATTTGACATACTGGTCCAGTCCTGATGACAATGCATGTTTATGACAAGCATGACCTGATGCTGCCAGGATTGGCTCTAGACGAGGGAACTCAGCAGCTAACAATAGGGACTTGAAAATTTGTTAAAAGCTTGTTTAACTTGACTTGCAATTATAAATTAATGTGCTTTATTATTACTTACTACACTTACTAGGGGTCAGGGGTTAAAACCCCTGACAGGCAAAAAGGAGTTTCTCTATTAAAATGTATTTATCTAAATGATAATTGCAATTTATCCATTTTCGGTAAAGAAAAAAATCATGAGGAAACTTGCATATCTCTTGACATTTCTGGGGATTACTGCTGCCTACCAATCCCATTTCTATCAAAACTCATGCGCCCAGTTGATATTTACAAATAAAATATGATTGTATATGAATAAATAATTTATTACAGCCAATAGATTGTATTATAAAATATATTACTTGAAATTACTTGATAACAAAACAATATATGTCTTCAATTTTAGTTAAGAAAAATTATGGAAATCTTAATTTGGTTGGCAATAAATCGCACAAACAAAAAAAATATATTACAAAAAATCAGAATAACAATACAATAACTTTATAAACATAAAATTATATAAAATATTGTAATAATATTACGTCATAAAATAACGTCAATAGCCGTGTTGTTCGTTGCTGTGACCGGCATTCTTAAAACCGCTGCCAAGATTGCGAACGCCGGCGTTACTTTCGTAGCCATTGCCGTTACGGATGCCGGCATTACCGTCGTAACCGTTGCCATGATTGCGAACGCCGGCATTTACATCGTAGCCATTGCCATGATTGCGAGCGCCGGCATTAACACTGTACCCATTGTCATTATTGCGAGTGCTGGTATTTACGTCATAGCCATTGCCATGATTGCGGGCGCCTGCATTTGCGTCGAAGCCAGTAGAACCAGTGAGCTCTTCTGCATCGTGGTAAGAGACCTGGGGCTTAAAGCCGTTCTCATCAGCTTCATAGCTGACAGTCTGTAACAAAAAAAAATGGAATTTGGATATTTTTATATTCAAACAGTATACAAACAACATTTTAATTTGTTATGTCCACTTAGGAAAGTTGCATTATTTCTTACGGTTGCTTTAACTTCGTACATTACTTCTGAAATGCTTGAAGCCTAATTAACTTTGCCTCAATTTTTTTACTTCGACTAAGCCTAAATACCAGTACCTAAAAGATATTTTCAAAGCTTTTGCTTTCGCTTTTTGCATTCTCAAATTTCACCATGCGCTCTTCCAAGACCAAATCGAATGTATTTATTTTGAAAAGTATAAAAAGTCTTTTATTCCATTTCTTATTACAACTTTTGACTTTATAAAACATTTCTTTTGATTTTCTAAACATTCAAATCAAATCAAATCAAATCAAAAACCTTTTATTTATAACGTCACAGTAAATTAACAAAGTAAATAACAGTAAATTATAGAAAGAAGAGGTATTATAAAATAAAATTATGACATACAAGATATACAGAAATGTGACGTTATAAAATGGACCACCATTCAGCTTAAGTTGAGGAGTACCTCAACGCTGGTTTTCAATGGCGACCATTTTTACTTAAAACTAAAACTTAATCTAAACGACAGTAAAAACGACAGTGACAGACAGTTACAGAAGTGTTAAAGACAATGAAGTTATACATAGAATCAAAAAAAAAAAAAAAAAAATGAAAAAAGAGAGGGCAACCAAGGGTGCTAAAATTATTTCCACTGACCATATACTTTTATAATTGGCGACGACCAAATGAAGTTAGGGAATGATCTAAAGTTTTTCTTTCTGTAAGTCCATGAGCAAGGACTTGTACTTTGTTTTAAAAATTTCTACTGATTTTAGATTCCAGTATGGTGGAGGAATACTGTTCCAACATTTGGTCGCCGCGAATTTAAAACTTCCTTCGAAAGCAGCAGTTTTGTGGCGTGGCATATATAATCTGTTAGCAGAGGCTCTCGTATCATGAGATGGAATGCGACTATGTGGCCAATTAAATTTATTGTAGAGGTATTCCGGCACTCTATACTTCGCTACACTGAATAAAAGAGAAGCAAAGTGTAGCTGTCGCCGATAATCCATTTTTAGCCACTTCGCATTATTTATGAAAGGTGTTACATGTGATCGAGGTGGTATTTTATAACAAAAACGAGCACATGCATTTTGCACACGTTGTATGAGTGATTTAGTTCGGGATAACAGTCGCGGGCCGATGACCATGTCAGCATAATTTAGTTTACTTAGGATTAGGGCTTCACACAAATTTATGCGTATGTTGGTACTTAAAAATTTTCTTACCCGATACAGTAATTTAAGTCTATAGAAACAATTTTTAACAACAGTCTTTACATGATTTTCGAAACGCAACCCATAATCCATTATCACACCAAGATTTCGCGCTTCGCTTACCCTATCAATCTTGTGATTCTGTATATGAACAACAATATTTTGCATATTGAAGTTACGTACTTGATTAGCCGATCCGAGAATTAAATATTTCGTTTTAAGCGGGTTGAGTTGTAGACAGTTACTATCAGACCAATTTGCTATCCTATCCAGGTCAGCGGTAAGTTTGTCAACAGCTATTTGTGCATCGCAAGGCTTACAAGATATGTATAATTGTATATCATCGGCATACATATGATACCGACAATGTTGAATACATTTGGTAATATCAGTACAATATAATATAAACAATATGGGACCTAAGATAGAACCTTGCGGCACTCCTTTTAAAACTTCACTGCTCTGTGAGAAAGCTTTAGTGCCGACTTCATTTGTTACCTCAACCACTTGAGTCCTGTTTTTCAAATAACTTTCGAACCACATAACCGTTTCTGTAGTAAAACCGTAATAATGTAATTTTGCTAACAATAAATTCAAGTCTATGGTATCAAACGCCCTAGAGAAGTCCAGCAAAACTAGGATAGTTACCTCACCTATGTCTTGAGAACTTAGTATATTATCTACAACTTCCGCTAAAGCTGTAGCAGTACTTCTGCGCTTTCTGAATCCTGACTGAGTACACGGCAGTATGTTACTGCATTCTAAATAGTCATCAAGCTGCGAATGAACAATTTTTTCTAGAACCTTTGAAAGACAGGGCAGAATGCTAATAGGGCGAAGATCCTTAAAATCACTTGGATTATCTATTTTCGGGATTGGTCTTATGATTGCATTCTGCCATTGTATTGGGAAGGTACTAGTTAGGATAGATGTATTAACAATTAAACATATTGACTCTATTACGTAGGTCAGACTAGATTTTAACATTGGCAACGAAATGCCATCCGAACCGACGGCATTCGATTTTAATGCACGTAACGTTTTTGTAATTGTTAAAACATCGACTGTTTTAAGAGAGAACTGACCCGTGCCAAACGTTGTTGACCTGTAAAAGTTAATGTCAGCAAGCGAGGCACAATCCCTACCTGGGACGTCTAAAAAGTGATGATTAATATCGTCTGGATCGTTAAGATTGCTAGGGAGAATGTAGTCGTACTTATTTTTAAATGCTACATTTTGTTTTAAATGTTTCCATAACTTGCGAGGATTCTTGGCATTGTTATTTATATAAGAAGTATAGTAAGCACTTTTTTCGGAGTCAAGAGCAGCTTTAACGCAAGATTTTAGCTCTTTGTAGTGCTCGTAGTGTTTATCCAATCTTGTATGTCTCGCTCTTGCATGAGCCTCGTCACGCTTACGCATCATTAATTTGATGTTGTAAGTTATCCAAGGATGGTAATAATCTTTTAGATATCCATGTTTTAATGGCGCAATGATATCGAATATCGCGAGAAAGTAGGCATTAAACTGTGCGACCATGAAATTCACATCTCGAGCTACAATAAGCTGAGCCCAATTTACTGATTTAAAACGCGAGTCAAGTTCGCAAATATCAATCTCACCAACTTGTCTGTAAAACTTTAACCTTGCCTTAGGTTTATTTTTAGGGATATTTACTTTGCATGAAATAAATGCGTGATGACTAAGACCACTTACATAATCCACCCATATACGGTGAATATTAGTATCAGCACAGACGAGGTCCAAAAGAGTTTCGCTATGACAAGTGAAGTGAGTCGGTTCACAGACATACTGATTTAAACTAGTGCAAACCAAAAACTCATTCAACATATTGGTGTTAATGTTGTCTTTAGCCAAACAATTTATATTAAAATCACCTAACAATATAATATGGTCATACCGTGGAAGCGAAGTATATGTCTCCATTAATGCATCTAAAAAAGTCCGCACACTTAACCATGGTGGTCTATAAGCAGTGCCAATCATTATTATTTTACCACTAACATTCATGCTAAGCCACATCTGTTCAACCGGCGGTACTTCTGCATGCACGACATTTCTTATGCATACACCCCTCCTGATATAGAATCCAACTCCACCCCCTCGAGTACGCATTTGCCCAGTTCGTGGCCTGTGACGCAATCGATAACCGGGCACACTCGGAGCACTGCCCTCCTCGCCTTGCTTCAACCAGGTCTCATTTAAGGCCATTACGTCAACATCATGACGGCTCATAGCCACTAAGAATTCATCACATCCGGAGCCAAGTGACCCCGCGTTAAGAAACCCAATTTTTAACTTACGTTGGTTTACCATTTGAGAATCAAAAATTTAATAATATTTAATAGGAAAGGTATAAATATATATACCCAAAAAATAAGAACCCTAAGAATGGAAATACTCTCCGTTATACTTGTAATAATAATAAAGAAATATAACTTATCAATATAACTAGTAACTAAATAATGTATAAATATGAAAGAGTAACTATCAATTAAAAATTGTCCGTAAGATTCATTGAAAATTAGACGTGACGTCACATTTCTGTATAAAACTAAATATAAACAAGCATTTATGTTATGCAAAAACACAATACAACAAACACAGCAAGGTTTAATACATATTTTTAGACATACTTCGTTCGTTCGCATAACGAGACAGCAGTGTCTATCTGTGTGACCAAAATTATATAGAACTAATAATAAAAAAGTTTTTTTTGACATATATATAAGAATGAACGTGTGTTGAAATGATAGTGAGCTTAAGAGACCAACAATTTTTTTCAAATTTCGCTGCTGCCAAAAAACTTTGCAATGTCCAATTCATTGCGCACGCGATGCACTTCAGTGCTTACATTTCGGCGAATATATATGCGTCCATTCTTGGTCCATACAAATCGCCACCCCTTATTGCGACCTTGTTCACGAGTTTTATAAAAGATATAACGATTTGTATGAGTCAAACGCTCGTTTAAATAAATTCGATGCGACTCGCTTTCAATAATTCCCGTCGAGTCGATAGTGCGTCGCACGCGCGCCGCACGAAGTAACTCGTCGCGTACAGACCGTCTCGCTAGTCTCACCGCAATAGGCCGCGGTCTACCGCGATCTCCCGGGCCCGACCCGGCGTAGCGTCGTCCCGTACGTTCAGCGCTGACGATATCACGCTCGTTCAAATCGACTCCGATTTTTTTCGCTATGAGTTGCACAATATGTATGGTATTTTCTTCAGATTTCTCTTCTAAACAAGCTACTTCGACATCATTGGAGAGGTTATCCTGCTCACGTTCATTAAAGTCGGCACGCAGCTGTGAAATAATTTCGGAGGAGTCATAGGCGGTCGGGTCCTTTTGCCTGTCTTGCTCGAGCTGCATCAACCTATCTTCCATTGAATCAATACGTTTGCCACAGCTTATCACTGTAACATTTAAGTTTGCTATCTCTTCTCTGAAAAACACCATCTCCTGTCTCATGGATGAAATTTCCTGTCGCAGCATACGTAATTCATAGGCGATTGAACTGGAGCCCTCAGCCGGGACGACGTCGCTAACGACATCGCTTCGATCATCCATCAACTCCTGCTGGACAGCGGCTCCATGCACAGGCGTACACATTTTAGGTGGCCTCGGGCGCCTGGGCTTGCACCCACTGCAAGTCCATTTTGATGATATACGACTCTCCATGTCGATTTTTACACATCCACGGTGAAATGATATGCTGCATTTCGAACACTTAGCGCCCTCTAGTAGTGGTAACGATTTGCCGCAAAAGCCACATCTATTAGCCATACTGTCAAGATTCTTTGATACTATCAAGTTACAATAGATGGCGCTGTCCAACACTGGATACGTGTTTAAGTGATATGATATGATTTTTTAATTGAGTTGTATTAAATTGCACTGCAAAATATAAGCATATTTCACGACAAACTCAGTACTAAAGTTCTTCGATAGTTTTGCCAGATCCATGTATAACGATAATGTCAATATGGAATATGAATTCTATAGAGGGTAAATAAACAAAAACAGCTGATTAGCAGCTGATTCCCATATAAATAAAATGAAAGAATTTGCAAATACTTGTTATAACTTAATTTCACTTCACTTTCACCACGTAAAATTGTAATAAAAAAAAAGTACTAAACTCTTTTGAAATACTGTAAATAGATTTTTAAGAGGAATTAAACAACAACATAAACCGCTGTCACTCACGTTCCCACTGTCACATTCCATGTTAAGACATTCAAGAGTCAACTTTATTCCGTATGCAACAAAAGAAAACGCTTTATAGAACTTGCTAGAAACTGGATCATAATAAGACTAACATAAATGATGAACTGAGATAACCCTTTCCAGAGGGTTACTGCTTCAAACCAGAACCAATGAGTTTATTGTTAAAACTGTTGCCTAATTGATATTAGCAATTTATCACATGCCTTTCAGTTAAGGAAAACATCGTGAAACATTCATATCTCTGGAGAATTTTTGAGGTACGTTTAACCTACTATAATCCGCAGTGGATCAGCGTGATCTAAGTTCCAAATCTGCTTTATAGAATTAGGCGTTACTTTGCGGAGATCCATAATACAAAACTAATAATATAATTTTGCTATGAAGTAAAATAGAAAATATATATAATGCTAAATGTAGAGTGGACAATCTGTTTCACACCTAATAAATGCAGGATTCGTAAAAACACATGCACAAACCTCCATAACCACCACTACAATATACAAGCACTACATACGTTCATTATCACAAACTCAACAATCGTTTCGCCCGCAACCGAAGCATCATTAGAAGATAGACTTCACGACAAAATCGCAAAGCAAATCTTCCAAATCTGGTCTCCAAAAAAGAAGATTGGAAGCCTATAGCAGTGGGATAGTAATACGTTACTAAGTCACGTCCAAAAGGCCCTATATACCTGCTTTCTCCCATCAGGTAGTACTACATGGTACTCGCCGTGAGCTGTATCTTCCAAACGCTCTTCGCGGTGTCCAAAATCAGTACCCTCATAGATGTCATTGACTACATACTCAAAATTGTAGTTCGCCGGTTCCTGCACACAGAAAATAGTATAAGTACTTCACTTTCTCTATAAATCTATTTATTAACAAAATAACTGGCTTCAACTAAGTGAATTCACGGATTTTATTGTTATTTGAGTACTTATGCTTTCTTCTGTGTTTTATATGTATTTATAATTTTATAGATGATATACGATCGGTTAATATGTTAACTGGCAAGACTATAAAAGTATATAAATCGTAATTTTATCGTATACTACCACGATTATGTGACCTGGAATTATCCTGGATTCTTATGCAAGAATTTCATGAATTTAATAGTTTCAATTCTAGACATGATCTTAAAATCTAAAAAAGTTAATAAATCAACACCAGTAGAATCAGGATATTACATGGAATGCAATCAATCATTAATCAATCAATGGAATTACGCACTAACACCTGGAAATTAACTTAACATTAAGTTTAATTTAAAATTAACAGCTGATAATTTGAAATCAGAAAAGGGTCTTAGAGATAACATAAATTTGTTCGTTCGTAGAAATATTTATTTTAGACATCTGCAAATGATGGCAACGTAAGTCATCATTAAAACGCATTGACTTACACAACCTCGAAAAGACTGTCCTACTAGTTTGACATTATATTCATCTTCAATTAATTGGACTATTTAGTTTAGATAGTATATATTAAAAGATACTTACAGAATTCCCATCTACATTATTTCGTCCCAAAGCAGCAGCATTTTCGTCGTAACCCTGATTTGCACCTACACCTAACCTTCCTTCATATTCTTGAGAATTGCCCCTGAAATACAGATCAAATATCAAATATCTTAAAATTCGGAAAAATTTATACAACTGTCGTAAGACTTGTCGTATTGTATGGATCTGAATGTTGGGCAATAAAAAAGACGGTCATTCTCATCTCATTTGCATGCAGAGTGCAGATCAGAATGTTAAGGTGGATGTGTGTTGTGATAAGACTGGGTATAATACAAAATGAGTATATAAAGGTAAGAGAGTGGACGGGACTTAGATACTATGAAATAAAAAAGATAGCACACGATCGGAAAAGTTTTCTCCTCCTCCTCCTGACCTCCGAACATCATTTTGAAGATGGCACCAGATGATGATGATGATATAAGTCTGAAAATTGCACCCATTATATAAAATATGTGAAGTGCAAGAATAAGATGGTATGGACATGTAATGAGGAGAGACGAAAATGATGTGACTAAAAGAGTGTAAAATATGAATGTGACTAAAGGGTGGGCGTAAAAACGATGGTAGGGCTGTGTGAAGTATGACATGAATAAAAGGAGTAGCGCTAGAGTTCACGAATGATAGGAGAAAATGGAAGAGAAAACCATGTTGTGCCGATCTCACTTACAGTGGGAAAGGGCAGGAGGATGATGAAGTTTAAGAACTGGACTACATACCTGGAAATAATGTTTCCGCGACCACGCGCTCCTTGATCTAGAGTCCTCGCTGCGATAACTTGGGGCGCACCAGAGAATGTGGCTTCGGGCTGAGATGTTTGGGGATATCCGTTACGACTTAATGATGGAGGCAGATAACTATAATCGAATAAGATGTTTGAATACTTTATTACTTTTAGTTCACTTATTTATAGATAGGGGTTGAAATGTTGCCAATAAAAACAACTCAAAAAAGCGTTGGGATTAGCTGAATCAAGCAGGTTACTTGGAAATAGCTTTTACAGGTTTTATTTTAGCAATGGACGTTTATTTAAAACATTAAAGATACAAAATCTAATTGACTTTGATCTTTACCTTTTAGATGGTGGAGGTTCAGCTAAAGTGACAGCTGCAATCATAACTACGTAGAATAAAGACTGTAAAGGAAATAACGATTTTGAAGTAATACATAACAAAAAATGAAATTAATTATAAGTCTAAACTAATGATAATATAATTCTTCTATAATTGACGATGATAAAATATCTATGCATTGCTATATGTAGAGTGTACGGTCTATTTTCGTTGGAGAAACATACTTTCATATTTTTGTAGCAAAATGAAAAATGATTCACATATTTTTGTAAGGAACTGCAAGCTTCTGTCCGTTTCTTTTGTATATATTATGTACATGATCGCCAATTAATGGACGCTAAAAAGTATCTTGCTATAGGCATTTTTTTCCTAGAAATCCACTATGGCCTTCCTGCTGACTTTTCCACAGGGGAATGTCCGACTCCCATGGACTAAAACTCCTCCTCATTTCCTCCCCATTCTACGGCAGGACCATCTTTCGCTATTGCTTCACCGTAGCCGGTGTCTTTGTCTTGGCCTTTCTTGCCCGTTCCTCCTTTTTTTTCTCTACCATTATGTCCATTATCTTTCTTGCTATAAGCCTATTAGCACCCATTTTAATAACTTCTCTTAAAGAGAATCACGCGGTGTTAAATTTTAAATAGCACATAAGTCTTCCATATTCAATATTTATATTCTTTTCCGCACTTTAATATTTAAGTAGATATTTATTGTTGTTACATAACTTACCTGCATTTTATACGACACTAAACTTAGGAAAGAATATGTAACAATGATGCAAGCGTCCCAATTCTTAGTTCTTTTATACTTAACCAAAGCTAATGTGTAGGGGATGAAAAATTGTATCTCATTAGCGACAATAGAAGAGCATTCAAGGTGTACCTAATATATAATGGAACATGAATTACATAGAGTAGGTGTTGAATGATATAAGTTTAACTCGCTTTTGCCTGTGGCTTTGGCTGGTCTTCAGTACTGAAATAAAAACCTTCAGCCTTGACCTGCTTTTATAAAGAGATCATATTGATCTGTTGTTCGTCTTGGATGTTACGAAAACCTTTTACGCTTATTCATATTATATCGCCGTGTGATATCCAGCTGAATAGAATAGACCACCCTCTTTCTTAAAAGGCGGAGGAAACACCCATGCATATCCTATGCGACTGTTCTGCGCAGATTCACATTTGAAACTCTCTCCTAGGGTCGCACATTTTACGCTCAAGAGAGATGAAAGAACTCGCTGTCAAGAAGATCCTGAAATTTTCGGAGGATACCTGCATTGGTAGCGAACTGTAAGCAGTGGCAATAACATTGATCTAAGTGATACTAGGCCCTCAGGCTCTGCATAGCCTACTCCCGAGAAGAAGAAGAAGCAATTTGTTTATAAGCAAAGCAATTGAAGATTATATAAATGATGAAAATACTTTGACTTGAAAATACTGAGTTCCGCGCACTCGCACCGATTAAAACAACCTGAGTGCTCTACCCCGCTGCTGGTGGCGGGGACAGAGTACTGTTGGACACATTGCCCCCATCCCCAACAGCGGCTGAACCCCGGAGAGCGCCACATCTGGATGGGGGCCTCTCTAAAAGTGGCCCTTCCCTCCTATTCGATACATCGACCTTTCCTTCTCCTCGGGGACCTTTTCAGGTGGGGGTCCCATAAACGCAAAGTAAGGCCTAAGTCTATAAATTATGAAAAACTAGATGTGCCAGCAGCGACGCCCGCGTGGAAGTGATTTTTTCACTTTATTGTTGTTTTTTCACTTTATTTTTTCCCGAATTGAATTTTTGTATATAAAAGAAGTTGTTGTGGGTTAACCATAAGAGATAGAGACATGCTGTCCAAGACTTTTTTGTAGTACTTTTATAAATCTACAATTCTATAGTACATTACTTAAATGTATCTCTACTGGTTTATGCGGCGTATGCGAGTAAACTGTATTACGGTTTTAATATTTATACGCGGGTGGAGCCGCTGGCATTGCCAGTCTTTAAATAAAATCCGTACAAAAATCTGTTTAGTAGATTTTCGCAAATCGATTATATACAGACAGACAATTTTTATAAAGTTCATAAATTTTTTTATTTTTTAAATAAGTTAAATGTACGTTATAAATACGTAAAATAGATAAATGTACGTTAAATATCCACTCAATGTATTACTCTATCCTATGTTCGGGGGTGTACACGAGTGCGATAGTCGCGTCGTGACATGTATCACGGTTTTCTATAGTTTTTCGGTGAGGTCGCATTATAATCAACATGATGATATTGTTTGACAAATAGCCGATTGAAGAAACGATGTTTGTCTACAAATAAATAGTCTAATACTTGAGAGCTTATTTTTTTTTCTTTATTATTTTCTTTAAAATTAATAATATTAATTATATTATTTAATACTTTTGATCGATTTAAAGTAACGGCCTGTTACAATCCCACTGCTGAGAATAAGGGTCTTCTCTCCGTTTTTGGAGAGAAGGATTGGAGCTAAGACCTACCACGCTGCTCCAATTATTGGTAGGTTACACATATCCCCAGAATTCTCTAGAGATTTGCAGGTTTCCTCACGATCTTTTCCTTCACTGAAAAGCGTGTGATAAATTGCAATTATCAATTAGACACATAAGTTTTAACAGAAAAACTCATTGGTGTCTGCCCGGGTTTGAACCCGTGACATCCTCGAAAGAGTCGCACAGTGTTACCGCTGGGCTACCACAGTTTGTATCGACAATAGTCCATATACTAGATTCTGATTAGTTCAGAAGTAAGACCGGGCGACTCTTTCAAGGGGGTCACGGGTTTCAAACCCTGGTTTGAACGTATTGAGCTTTTCTGGTAAAATCTGGTAAAATCTGGCAAATTGATAATTGCAATTTATCACACACTTTTCGGTGAAGGAAAACATCGTGAGGAAACCTGCATATCTCTAGAGAATTTTTAGGATATGTGTATCCTACCAATCTGCACTGGAGCAGCGTGGTAGGTCTTAGCTCCAACCCCTCTCCAAAAACGGAGAGAGGATGCCTATGCCCAGCAGTGGAATAGCTTTACTTACTTTAGCTGTTACTTTAGCTTCTAATTGTGACAAAATCCATCTTTTAAATGATGATGGTGACTGCCATGTGGTATCCGGCTGAATAGAATAGACCACCCTCATTTCTTATCAAGGTATCGTAAAAGGCGACTAACGTAAGTCGACTCGCCGTGTGGTATCCGGCAGAGTAGAAAAGAACACTAATTTCTTACCGAGGTGTCGTAAAAGGCGACTAAGGTAAATTGACCCGCCGTGTGGCATCCGGCTGAGTAAAATAGACCACCCAGTTTCTTACTGAGGAGTCGTAAAATACGAATTATGCAAGTAAGCAAGACGTCTGGCAGCCGGTCGTAAAATACGCAGCCAATTCATGTAACAATATGTTTGTAACATGTTGTGTCGACCCTACTTAGAGTGGGATAATAACCAGGTGGATGATGAACAAACCTCTTATAAGATGACATCTTAAATATAAAATACTCTTTTTAAAGAAAATAATTAAAATATTCTTTATTCAAGTAAAATTGTAAACAAGTGCTTTTGAATCGTCAAGTCGTTTGTAGTCACTACCACAGATAAATTCCCATTATAAAAAAAAAATAAAAATCTAAATCAAAAGAGTTTATTGAAATTTAATAAATATGTGAAATCCAATGTGAGTTTTATGATTGTCGTATGGCATCACTAATATCAAAGTTTTATTAACTCGTTTATAAAATTATAAAGTGTTAAAAATTTACAATGGATGCCATATCCAATAAACCTAGCCGATTCAAAAGCACTTGGCTTTTGTTGTTTTCTTGCTCTTTCAAGTTAAAATGAATGGATGACGATACATTTCATTGTTTATCTTTTAGTGGAGCGTACTCGGAGCGAAGTCATGCGATCACCTTTTGTTAAACGGTTTAAAGTCGATATCCAATATTTGGGCACTATTATCCTTGCAGTACCGACTTCAGAGAGAGTACTGTAAAGAAGTCTCGATGTAATACAGATGTAAAAATCTGGGTCTGACCATAACCTCTAAGAGGTTTAAAGACCCGATAAAAGTAAGAATAAAAAAAAAAGTTAAAATTAAACTTTAACACTTACGAGTTTAGTAGGCGTCACACTACATATTGCAATTGTCCATATCAAAAGTTTTTTGAATTCAGTCACTTTAATACTAAGTTACTGATAAAATGTCGGACAGTTAACCGACAAATAAACTAAGCAGCAGATAAATGTGTCTTAAAAGAAACTCTAAAAAGTGAAAAATTAAAAAAAATGAAATCGCGCCCATTTTGAAACAGAATGAATGAATGAATGAAAAAAGGTATTTGCTATCCAGCAGATAAACAAAATAACAGTCACATGATCTACCTGTTAACTTATTAGGGACTTTAAGTGCTCAATAAGCCTATCAGAAACCTGAGACACGCAAAATTTCGAGATATGTGTCAGATATGTTCCGAATAAGCTAACTGACAGTTTATTGGTAACTTGTGAAACAGACCCTTAGCGTGCCATATTACCGCATTTATAAAATTAGTATGAATTAGATTACGAGGTAACATAAGGGAAACACAATATTAACATCAAAATCTTTATTGGCAACTAAATATACTAACAGAAGCATAACTTACTATCTATGAGGTATTTTTTTATACATTTTTTTTCAATTCTACAAACAATAAATAAAATGAGTATTTCATTAATATTTCCGTCACAAATAATCTTTACATTGGTAGATACAAAATGTGAATACATTAGTGTAATATAGCTTGGAATACGTTTTTAGAAAACTTAATGCTTATAATTTTGAAAAATAGCTCATATTTTGATACAACGATTTATACCTAAGTCTATTCAATAACATCGTGTATGACTAATGTATTAAGCCAGGTCTGATATTAGATATATTTCTTTGTAATTAATGGCATTTGATGGATCCTAACACAATATTAGTGTTCTAATAGTATATGAAATGCTAAAAGAGAAATCAAGGACATAGTTGGGACATAAGGTGTTAAATGGAAGCGCAGATAGACTTGTTGGTGTACAACACACAAACACTTTAAAAGGCGCGCCAGGAAATGACGAGTTCCAATGGCAAGAAAATGCCCTATAGAGACCTAGATTTGCCATTGTCTATTGTTGAAAAGGAAGAAGTAGGAACTAAGACGAATATATAGCAGAATACAAGAAGATTGTACAAAAGGCTTCCAAAGTCTCGCAAGGAAATGCCTTTTAGAGACCTTAATCTTCCAGTGTATTTTGGTTAAATAGAAGGAGATGCTAAGACAATGAATTTCGCAGAATACAAGAATATATTGGCCTAAGTAACTGCGTAAACATATAATATAAAAAAATGTAAAGTACATAAGAATTTTTGTATCTGTCAAGACTTGAATTTTGAAATCGGCTTATGTAAAAAGCTAACGGTTTAAAGGGAAGAAGAAGATTCTGAGAAGTAGAAGCTCGCAGAATGCAAGACAGTCTATATTGGAGTAAGTAACTGCTTAAATGTTAAACAAAATCAACCATGAAGTACATAATCGCCATCTTCCTTGCATTAATCCCGTCGAGTGAGAAAGTCCGCTTTCCCAATCTTTTCCTTCCACTTCGCTTCATCTTGGACGTCTGAATCTGCGAGTTCACATCTTTACATGTCTCAAACGGGAAGTGTGTATAGATTTATTAATCTGTTAACTAAGAATTTTTGGACGAAAACTTGTTATTTAGGTTTGCCGGTTCATGAGTTGTGCAATTTTAATAAGGTCCATCGCCAGAGCGAAGAAGATCCGCTGCGTTGTCATCGTAACCTGATCTGGTCTCAGCTGGCTCTACTGAGATCCTTGGCTTGAAACCTCGTTCGTCAGCTTCGTATTCCACGACCTTGAAAAGAAAGTTGCTTATTTTATATACTATAGAAAACATTTCTGGAAATTTTGCTACTACTACTAAGCCTTATCTTTTTAAATATTTAGAACCAGCTGTGCTTTTTAATGAGATTCCATATTCATAAAATGTACGAACAAACATCATGAACAACATTATGTAAACAAAAAAGCTGAAACCATTTAAATTTTTTGATTATTCAAAAATAACTGCATATAATATTTAGCTGTAGATCAAAGATTTTTTCGTCTAGATTTTTAAATAGCTCTTTTAATACTTCGGGTGGTCTTTACACTGCATTACAATTTTCGATTGAAATAAATGATGATTAAATCAGTTTTACCGAAAACGTTTAAAGAATTTTTATATCTGCAATACAAATTTTCTAAAACCTGTCGACACACAACATATATTTTTGACGTAGGTGAGTATATTATTTTAATTTCACCTTTATGAAGGTACTTCATCAGCTACTCTTTTTATATGAAGCAGATTTAGTCGCACAGTTATACTCAAATTATTGTATTACCTGTTTAGTTCCATCAGGGAGTACCACAAAATAGGACCCTTCTGCTTTATTCTCTTGACGAGTTTCGGTATGCCCGAAATCGCTACCGGTGACGTAGTCGTTAACCTTATATCCAAAATCGTAGTTCGCCGGCTCCTAAAAACAATTTTCATTAAAGATATTTCAAATAAACTTAAATATTGTGGCCAAAGATTAATAAATATGATCTACTTGATCATCATATATTTTATTTGCTTTATACATTTGACTTGTGTTATGAATATTTCTGATTTTTATCTTCACAGTGGCTCATATTCACATTAAGCAAAAGTAAAGTAACAGCCTGTTATTATCCTATTAAGAAGGGTGGGCGTTAAGACTGACAAACTAAGTAACTAAGCCACTACGCTGTTCCAATAGTGTTAAACACACATCCCTGAATATCCCCCGAGATTTAATGATCAGGATATTTTCCTGCGATGAATTGCAAACGTCAATTAGGATCATTAGTTTTAACAAAATACGTATTGCATGAGGCTTGAATCTATAATCCCTTGGAAAAAGTCGAGAATTCTCACCCTTGGGTTAACACAAAGTAATTGTGTCCATTAGAATTAAAAATCTGGGATAGGTTTAGACCTAAAATCTTAAAACACATATGAATTATATAACTTACTTGATTAAGCAATTCGTCAAGAGCATTTCTGGCATAACTATAACCTTGGCTGGAAAGTGCGTCATACTGTTCGGGTAAACCATATTGCTCTGATGGCATCGCCTCTCGACCAGACGGTGCGCCATATTTAGGTGAAATAGATCTGTGGGCATAGATTTTTTGAAATATTTTACACAAAAAGTTATTAAAACCTAGGAATTTATCTATCTAAGAATGGATGTAATCTTATCTGTACAATATACTCCATGTAAATTTTAACAAAATACAAATTGATTAATGGAGTAATAAAATTCTTTAACTTTACTCTTCCCCTTAATCTTCTTAATGCTTAAAGTTAATACTAACCTTGCGGAGTCAAACGAAGAAGCAAATGCATTCGTATTTATTCCAGACCTACTTTCAGGTAGACCATATTCTGAAGATAAGCCACGGCTATCTGGAGCTCCGTAAGTTTGGGAAACAGTCCTTGAACTTGGCAAATATGATGCAGAAATGGAAGCGGGAGAATATGAGTCAAAGTTTCTTGCACTAGGCACAGCGTATTGAGAAACAGATGATCGAGAAGAACCATAATTATGAGATTGAGAACCTAAAGAAGATTGAAAACCTCTCGTAGATGCACTTGAACTTTTGGCACTGAATCTACTTTTAGCAGAAATAGGATTAAAAGATTGAGTGCTTCGGAAATTAGGTTGACTGTATTTTTCCGATGAGAATTGGTCAAAGTTCCTTTGAGATGGAGTGCCGTATTCTTGGGATGGCGCTGATCTGAAGCCTGATCGACTGTGCAAAGAAGATCTTTGAAGAGGTGCGCCATAAGAATCTGATGGTATATCAGTGTTATAATCTGCAATAGATCCAGATCTTAATTGAGGAGTTCCATATTCCTGTGATAATCGCGCGTTGCTTCCGCTATAATCTTGAGAATGAACAGATAGTGGGTTATATTCTGAGGAAGCGGCATTTCTTGAGCTAGGTGGTCCATATTGTTGTGATAGGCTTCGTGAACTAGGCGGTCCATATGCTTGGGATGGTCCTGTCCTAAAATTTGGTTGTCCGTACTCTTGTGATAGTCCCGATCGTGATGCAGGAGCGTCGTACTCTTGGGATGGTGTTGATCTAAAAGATGTATCGTATACTGGGTGTTGTGATCTCGCATCAATTGGTTGATAGCTTTGACTTCTAGCTCCAAATGGTGCTCCGTACTCTTGGGAAAGCCTTTGGTTATCAATACCATGGTCATGACTTGAACGAGCTGATGCATAGCTGTCCCTGCAATCCGTTGTATTGCGTTAGATACAAGGAGAAAACAGATGGTGAGTACAATAAAAAATCAAGAGAATTTATGATTCACTCGTCATCATCCTTATCTTTCTGTCATTGTCCTACTTTAAGTGGGGTCGGCACAATATGTTATAAACATGTTGTCACATGATTTATTTATTTATGCATCATAAAAAATATTGGAAAAAACATTATTTGTACAAAAAGTGTAAAAAGGTCAACTTATCCCTATGACAAAAATCTCTGCCAGCTAACCTACGAAGTTAGACAATTTATAGTTAAGAAAAAGTTGTTAAAATTTAGCTAGGTATATTACGACCGGCCGCCTGCCCGACGTCTACTTACCATAGTCATATTTTACGACATCTCGGTAAGAAAGAGGATAATCTATTCTAATCATCATCTATTCAATCGGTGGTTCAACTTACCTTAGTCGCCTTTTACGACACCTCGGTAAGAAATGAGCGTGATCTATTCTACTCAGCCGGATAACACACGGTGGGTCAACTTACCTTAGTCGCCTTTTACGACACTTCGATAAGAAACACGGTGGTCTATTCTATTCAGCCGGATACCACACGGCGTATATATTTAAAAAATATAGAACTTACCCCACAGGTGGCTCAGCTAGCACATATGCGAGCAAACAAACAAAGATATACATCTGAAACAAGCATCAAGGAAACAATCAAAATGGCTTTTGCATTTACATATCGTATATCAAACAAATATTATGTATTACTTACTACCTTCATTTTGTTTTTAATCGAGCTTTATCTGAAATCATAAAAGATTAAACTTTACTTTTGATAAACTGTGATTCAAATAATCTTAATATATAAAATTTAATGTTTGCTTATATGTTTTTTATAGACTCTGAAACTGCTGCAATGATTTTAATGAAATTTCCAGACAATCTTTAGAATGAGCCAGCGGATGATCCTATGAAATTTGGTGGCGATCAAAGCATTTTTCGTTAACTGTTCTACTTTCTAGGGGAAGTCGAAACTAGATCACAGCAATGCGTGGCCGGACAGCTAGTATTAAATATATTGAGTTTCGAACAAGACGTCAAAGATATCTTACTTGTATGTATAATTTTCACCAAATCAACCAACAAGGCTTTGTTAGGTATGATTTTTGTTATTCTGATATTAATTTTTAACTTTAACATTTGTAATTTGCAATCGGAATTTCCAATTTTCTAAATCGCAATTTCAAAAATTAGCAATTTCCAATTCCAAAAAAAAAATACAGATAAAATAATTCCTAAATAAAAATAAAGTTATCAAGGTAATCCAATAGTTTTTTTGAATTGACTAGCCCGTTGGCGTAGTGGGTAGTTACCCTGCCTTCAGCTCCGCGGGTCGCGGGTTCGATTCCCGCCGAGGGCCAACATTTTCTATAAATGAATTTGTTGGTCTTTGAGCCTGGGTGTATATTTGTATTTAAGTATGTATTTAAAAATTATATAAGTATATATATATTCGCCAGTTGTCTGTCACCCATAACACGAGTATTAAGTTACTTACTTTGGGGACGGACGACCGTGTGTGTAAGTGTCCCATATATTAAAATAAAAATTAAAAATTAAAAAAAATAGTTATTATTTGGATTAGGCAGGAACAAACATACTTGTATGTATGTAAACTAAATATATTTGTAATTTTTTTGTTCAGTATATTTTTTAAAAGGATGAAGGAATTTTATATATTTTATTGGAATATATTTTCGCCTGTAAAATTAAATGTAATTTTCGCCATTCGCATCTTAATTTTAATACTTATTCGCCGCGGAAAGTTCCGCAAGAAGTTGTTTGGGAAATCTTTCTTTTGCTTTTCCGAAATTCTCTTAATGTAAACGTAATCTGTGATAGCCCAGCGGTAACACCGTGTGACTCTTTCGAAGTGGTTACGGTTTCAAACTCGGGCAGACACCAATGAGTTTTTCTGTTAAAACTTATGTGACTAATTGATAATTGCAATATATCACACGTTTTTCGTTAAAGGAAAACATCGTAAGGAAACCTGCATATCTCTAGAGAATTCTAGGGATATGTGTAACCTATCAATCCGCATTGGAGCAGCGTGGTAGGTCTTAGCTCCAAACCTTCTCTCCAAAAAGGGAGAGAAGAGGCCTATTCTCAGAAGTGGGAGAGTAACAGTTACTTATTTAAACGTAATAACTTGTATTGATAAATTTATTACCTTTCCTAGTCTTGAGTGGTGTTCTCAAATACACAAATGACCGTTGAATGTATCATCCCAAATTCATCCCACTATTTATACCAAATCCAAATCAATACAGCCTCCTTGCCAATACTTAGATGCAGCTATACATTAACTCGCCAAGCCAGTATGAGCTTTTTTGTTCTGGGATGAAAGCTCATGGTGTGGAACATGTGTTAAGCTCTATGTTGTTTAGTGTAGCGTGTGTCGACACCTGTACCAGATGTGCTATTGTTCAAATAAATCGATACTTTGAGTATAATACACGGTCGCCATTATCACATTTATAAATTTGGGACATACATACGTGTAGAATATATCAATTAATCCATCATCATCATCATCATCCTCCTGCCCTTATCCCACTCTAAGTGGGGTCGGCACAACATGTTATAAACATGTTGTCATATGATTTGGCTGCGATTTTACGACCGGCCGCCTGCCTGACATCAACTTACCTTAGTCGTATTTTACGACACCTCGGTAAGAGAGGGTGGTCTATTCTACTAAACCGGATACCACACGGTGGGTCAACTTACCTTAGTCGCCTTTTACGACACCTCGGTAAGAAATGAGGTTGGTCTATTCTACTCAGCCGGATACCACACGGCGGGTCGTCTTACCTTAGTCGCCTTTTACGACACCTCGGTAAGAAAAGAGAGTGGTACTATTCTATTCAGCCGGATACCACACGGCGTATATCAATTAATCCATATATCTTAAATATTTAAATGAGTTAATATTGTATGTATCCGCCGTGTGGTATCCGGCAGAGTAGAATATGCCACCCTCATTTCTTACCGAGGTGTCGTAAGAACCGACTAAGGTAAGTCAACCCACCGTGTGGTATCCAGTTGAGTAGAATAGACCACCTCCTTACCAAGGTGTCGTAAAACACGACTAAGGTAAGTTGACGTCAGACAGGCGGCCGGTCGTAAAATACGTAGTCAAATAATGTTGTGCCGACCCTACTTAGAGTGGGATAAGGGCAGGAGGATGATGATTAACGGCTCGAACGATTTTCATGAAATTCAGCATATAAAGAGTTTAGGGGAGAAAATCGATCTAGCTAGATTTTAATTAAAAAAAATCGTTTTATTCCTGTTTTTGGGCATTCAAAAATACAATTGAATATATGAAACACCATTTTTGCCCATAACTGTCAAGTAAGTGTAGCTTAGTCGGGAAACGGGTGGTCTCTAGAAATGAAAATCGATCGATCGACCTAGGATCGAGCCCCACCTACCCAATTTTTTTTTTCTTTTCAGTTTATGTTTTATTTTGTAAAAAATTACCGAGTAAGGGGCGGTCAACCGTTTACTACATATATAATGTGACCAGCCCGTTGGCGCAGTTGGCAATGGCTCTGCCTGCAGCTCCGTAGGTCATGGATTCGATTCCGACCAACATTTTCCTAAACAATCTGTTGGTTCTTCGAGTATGGGTGTATAGATGTATTTAAAATAATATATGGCACAATATGGCACAATATATGGGACACTTACACACACGGTCGTCCGTCCCCAAAGTAACTTAATACTTGTGTTATGGGTGACAGACAACTGGTGAATATATACTTATATATTTTTTAAATACATACTTAAATACAAATATACACCCAGGCTCAAAGACCAACAAATTCATTTAGAGAAAATGTTGGCCCTTGGCGGGAATCGAACCCGCGACCCGCGGAGCTGAACGCAGGATAACTACCCACTACGCCAACGGGCCAGTCAGAATATGTATATATTAACAAGTTTTCTGACACCCATAACACAAGTATTAAGTTACTTACTTTGGGGACGGCGTGTAATTATACTAATAATATAAATGCGAAAGTTTGTGAGTATGCATGCATGTTTGTTACTCTTTCACGGCAAATTCACTTAACCAATATCGATGAAATTGTGCACACTTATTACTTATACACCGGAATAACATATAGACTATAGAAATCCTGTTAATTCTACAGGAATAGGATGACATTGAAAAGCGCCGTGTATTATCAACCAACATTATAAAACGATAGGTGATGTATACAATAGACAAAGCAGGAACCGACATAAGCTTGCGGCTCCTGCTTTGCGCCTTGCAAAAGTGCGTAAGTCGTTTGTGGGTTTGGGTATAAGATTCTATAATAAAATTACACAATCAATTTTAGCTTTGCCATTACAGCAGTTTAAAAACACTGTTAAAAAGAGGCTGATACAGAAAGCCTACTATACTCTTGAGGATTATTTAGAAGATAAGAATGTGTGGATATAGCTCTCTTTGAGCCTGTACAAGACAGTAACGACATAATGTAAATAGTATTAAGAATTATATTTTTAAAAGAGCAACCGCCGAGTTTCTTGCTGGCTCTTCTCGGTAGGAACAGCTTTCCGAACCAGCAGTAGAGTTGACGATTCAAAAGCACTTATTTACAAGTTTATTTGAATAAAGAATATTTTGAATTTGAATTTGAATTTGAACCTATCACGCGACAACAGTCCGAGCGAACGAAGTTGCAGTTAAAGCTAGTTGGCCCATATAAAACTGCGATAAAAGAAAATATATACACTACAATATGATGATCGTTGTCCTAGAACTACAAGAATATTGGTATCCCTAGTATAATGCTACATTAACATTGAGTTAGCGATGATCGCTTTGCGGCGACGATACGTTTGTGATCTTGACCTTATTATCTTTTATTATAACATTATTTAAAAATAGGATACGCAATTTTCCTTTCCATCTTCCTGCCCTTATCCCACTCTAAGTGGGGTCAGCACAACATGTTATAAACATGCTGTCACATGATTTGGCTGCGTTTTTATGACCGGCCGCCTGCCTGACATCAACTTACTTCAGTCGTATTTTACGACACCTCGGTAAGAAGGAGGGTGGTCTATTCTACAAAACCGGATACCACACGGTGGGTCAACTTACCTTAGTCGCCTTTTACGACACCTCGGTAAGAAATGAGGTTGGTCTATTCTACTCAGCCGGATACCACACGGCGGGTCGACTTACCTTAGTCGCCTTTTACGACACCTCGGTAAGAAATGAGGGTGGTACTATTCTATTCAGCCGGATACCATACGGCGTGCAATTTTCCTTTCCATTAAAATTAAATATAGCTTAAAATATGTGTGTCCTCCTGCCCTTATCCCACTCTAAGGGGTCGGCACAATGTGTTACAAACATGTTGTCACAAAATTTGTTTGCGTATTTTACGACTGGCCGCCTGCCCGACGTCAACTTTTTTTTGCCAGGAAAACCAATTATGGGTCCTCGCCCCCGACTGGGACGAGCGACGGGTATGTCGGATAGATGCATCGACCGCCTCAGAGACAGTATCGGATGGGCGTCCAATAAACCCCGTTCGAGACGCCCAAAGGTCCCCGTTATGGTGGCATACGACGGGCTTCGGCGAGTCGTCTGCGCCCCGCTCGCCTGCGGCGGATCGGATCCAAGGACTTGACTTCCCGGATCCGCCCCACCGCCTCCTTCCGCGAGATAACGTCCTCACAGATGGAGGCCATCGCTGCCTACGATCTCTTCCTGTCCACCATGGCACGAATCACGGTGGGCAGGGAGAGATCGTGCCCCACCTGTGCCACGAGTTCCGCCCGCTGAATCGCCCAAGCTGAACAGTCCGCGAGCGTGTGCAGCGCCGTGTCGAATTCGGAAACGCGCTCGTGGCACTCACCGGACGCTACGCGCCGGGCCATCCACCATATATACCTCCCGAAGCAACCATGTCCGCAAAGCATCTGCGTCAGGTGGAAGGTGAGGACCCCATGCCTTCTGGCTACCCAGTCCTGCAGAATGGGCTGGATGGCCGAAATCATCAAGGTTCCTGCACAGGGCGATTCCAGCCGCTCCTGGGCTGCCCTCCGCTAATCCACCTCTACCGCCGGTGATGACCCCCAACGTGATAGGTATTAACGCCAACTCCCTCGACAACAAAAAGGAGATAGGAAGCGTATGCCGAGCAGTGGAATTATTACAGACCGTTATATCACTATAAATGAGTATATAATGCGTATATATTATTTTATAGCAAGGTTAATCGAACCTTTATAGATTTTAAGATAAAATAATTATTTGTACTCTATTATCGTATTGGCTAGCTGTTAAGGTAATGAATGTTGTTCAATAAATAAATAAATAAATCTATCGATCTATCGATTTTAATTTTATAATTAGATTCAAGATAAACATTATTTTAAAGTTCTAACGAGGCACAAGATGGCGTGACTTCAATTCACCTTCAATGTATCTGAATGCTCAACAAGAATTGAATCTACACGGTTTTTCAATGGTAGATCAAATCAGAGCGAGGCTGGTATCAATAATGTTGTCTATTTATCACGACATCTCATACAGCTATTGTCGTTAGCTCATTACGGGTTATAGCAATTTGTAACGAAACAGCCTCTATTGGTTCGGTGTTTTTTTATGGCGCTAAGGACAAGGCAAAACATTGTAATGCCGAAATTTTAATAAAACAACTTTAATCACGACTATTTATTAATAGAAAAAAAGTATTGACGAACTGTTTTTATATTATATTATAATGCTTATGTTTGTTTTTATTTCTAATCCCGAAGGAAAACCAATATTTTTGTATTCTATATGTTATCTTAGTATATAAGCTACAATTCTACCAAATTTCATCACTATTGGCCCAGCGCAGAAGGCGTTACAGACAAAAAGACAGACTTTCCCGTTTATAATATTAGCATAACTTCACTTTTGACTTCTACAAAATTTTTTTAAAGGAATTTGGTTAACAGGAACTTTGTACGTTATTCCACTGTAATCTATTTTTTATTTACATTGAACATATAGAAGTTATATTTATCTTAAATAACTTATATGTAATTTTATATTTTTATGTAATTTTGTTTCTTTTTGTTGGCAACTGTGTTCAAATAAATATCTTTCTTTCTTTATACGCTACTACTTTCATATCAGCATTATATAACGTATACGCAAATCAAGTCCACGTGAAATGGTCCCAAGAATCTGCTAGTGTTTCCGCGTTCAATCGCTAAGCTAAATTGTAAGAAAAAGGAGACATCCCTCTTCAACAAAAATATACACTACGTATATCAATTCTTTATTTATACTTCAGAAATTATAACGGTAAATTAGTATCTTTATCGCTCACTTTTAAAGATGCATCAGTGAACAGTCCAATTTTGATTGTTTCAATAATTGTTTTCTCAGTTTCCAATCCGCCACTTTTCAAAATACTATTAATGGAGGGACTATAAAAGTGGTGTCCCTTGAACGACCTTCTGTAGTTTACCGCTACATTTCCCCTCAGTGTTACCATGTATTCAATTTCAATTTCCAATGAACATTTATTAGCTGATAAAACAGCAGTTGCAGTTTGTTTTGGCTGTAACTCTATTTCAACGTTAGTAGATGTTCCCATCGTATTAGATTCAGATTTCTCTTCGCCTTTACCCCAACTAGATGTATAAGAAAAGCTAGTTGTTCCTGAAAGCTTCGCAAATATCACATTCAAATCATATTCGACTTCTTGGCTTACCGTAAATTCTTTGTTCTTCGACCAACTACTTGTAAACGTGTTCTCAACAGTTTGACTTATGCCTGCATTAACTTTGATCGGTTTATCTGAATTATTATTGAAATCTTGGGCCAAAATTAGCACGCTTTTTATTGACCCTTCTTTTAATTTTGCCGATTTGACTTTTAATATCTTCGAAACTTGTTCCCAGTTATGCTTTTTGTATAAGTCTCCCCATGGAGTCGGGCTTTTTAAGTAGACATTACTAGGTACTGCGTTGTAGTGATTTTTGACGGCTTCTTTTAAACTATTTTGATTAATATTAAAGAGTTCAATATCTCTATCACTAATTATTTCTCTACTATATCCGTGATAGTCTATTATTGTTTCTGACACGTTTCTTCCAGCTTTAACGTTAATAGTTATTTTCGCTTCACTTACTAATACTAATGTCGTTATTATTATTATTTGAATCACCATTTTAAATTGTTTTTATTTTAATTAGCTATAAATTTTAAGTACTCGGTTCGCTTTAAATCTACGTAAAGTGATGGTTCATAAATAATATTGTTTAGGTTAACCTTTGCCATCTTATCTTTAATTAAAGTAGGGATCTGTACATCTTTGAATAAATAAATTTTATAATTTAAAACATGATAGTATTTATAAATGCTAAGCACTACATAATATTAAGAAGGATATAATCTCAACCTCAGATAAAAAGTTGAAAATTGAGAAAAGATCAAAGTAAACAGTTTAAGTAAAATCTAAATTTAAGAACTAAACTAACTGAATGTCGTCCTCGCAACCGCCACACTACTCCATGAGGATTGTACTGAAGTAGCGTGGTGGGCTTAAGCTCCAATCCCTATTTTTCAAAACAGGAGGGAGTATACGTCTTTGACGACTACTAAGGTACAAGCTGGTATGTTACTTTTAGTCCCACAGAGTAACAAACGTCGAGTATATTATAAATATATGGGACACTTACACACACGGTCGTCCGTCGCCAAAGTAAGTAACTTAATACTTGTGTTATGGACAGACAACTGGTGAATATATACTTATATATTTTTAAATACATACTTAAATACAAATATACACCCAGGCTCAAAGACCAACAAATTCATTTATAGAAAATGTTGGCCCTTGGCGGGAATCGAACCCGCGACCCGCAGAGCTGAAGGCAGGGTCACTACCCACTGCTCCAACGGGCCTGTCAACATAATTAAATTTTGAAATATCAATAATTGTCCTTTTGTAAAATATATGTCACCTATTATTAATGTGGAAGTCTGTCTTTTACGCTTTCATATCCGCTGTACCAATATTGATGAAATTTGATACAATAAGGCTTATACATCGAAGTAACTTATACATAAGGAATAAAAAACCCGTATTTCCTCTGACAACAGGAAAAAATACATTAATTTATTGAGGGTACTTAAGCGCTTAAGTTGTAGCCAGGTGTAAAGGCATCAATGCTAAATTTCATTAATCTTGTTACAGCGGATTAGCCGTGACAACGCAACAGACAGACTTTCGCATATATTATATCAGTATGGATCGATTAAATTTGCTTTAACATGTGTTTATTAATAACAACATAAGTTTTAAGTTCAATGCTATAAGTCGGAATCGGGTTTTAATGTAAATAGGATGTATTATATAACTGTAAATACGTATTTCATCATATTATTTTATAACATTTATTGTGTTAATAGTGGAATCAACATAAATATTAAAGTTGCATCAAGCAAAGGTGGAATCGCTGTCAATTTCGGTGGTACTGATAAGAAAATAATAACTGATAAAGAAATTAATACATTTAATGTAACTGAAGCGAATATTATGAAAGGTGTAACTGTTGAATTTGGACGAAAACCCGATGATATTTATTTCAAAGAACCTACACCATACGGGTATTTATATAAAAAGTATAATTGGACTGAAGTGAACAGAGTGTTAAAAGTTAAAAGTGTAGAATTGAACGAAATTATAAACGAAAATGTTGTTCTAAGTGTACACGATTTTGTTAATGGCGCGTCCAAAACAATTAAAATACCAGTTAATTTGCATGTTAATGTTGAAAATACAATAAAATCTTGGTGGTGCGATGGGGGATTCCCAAATGATGATATAGTCTACACAACAAAGGTTGATTTTGACGTAAAACAGTTCGATTTTCAAAATAAGTGGAGAAATGAAAATTTCAAAATTATTATACTACCTTTCGGCTTACTAAAGCCCGGTTTCGTTACAATAAAACCAGGAAACGGTGTTACAGTAAGGTTAAAAGCTAAAAAAACAATTTTAATATTTAAAATTACATATGCGGCGTATCTTTCAGGGAGTGTTATAGCGAATTACGCACATTTATTGGGTAAATATCATTTCTGGTCACCCGCCATTTCAGATATAATGGAAGCTGCTAATTTAAGTAATGAAATAATTACAACTGAAATGATGGAAATTAAAGTTTACACGGACCCCATACTGGAGGTGGTTGATAAAATTAGTGGGGAAAAGATACCTATTGCTTTTGTTAGCACACCATTTGGCAGTCGAAAAGTCAAGTACCGTAAAAAGAGAATATAGAAAAAAATTTTACATAACTAATTTAAATAGATTTTTTTAAGTTACTAAACACGTTACAAGAAAAGATAATATTATTGCGCCAGGATAAACAAATTTTAGAACTAAATAATAATTAAAATAAAGAAATAAATCATCTTATTTACATATCTCATATCATTTATCTATTATCTTATAAACTTTCCTGACAAAAACAAAAGATTTTATACATTGTCTATGGTTATTATTGTTTATATACAGTGTTTAACAATTATAAAGATTAAAGTGCTTTTCGGACGAGTTCAGTTCAAAAATGATGACAATAGTTTATTTAACGGATTATAGCAAAATAATATCCTCATTACTTTTGTATTATGGATCTCCGCAAAGTAACGCCTATTTCTATAAATAACTTATTTGTTAAAAAGCTAACGTTTATAACTTTTAAAATGTATCATATCTTTAGGACTATTGTCATTGCGTAATGAATAAAAAAATTTAATTACCCTTAAGTGGAGTAACTATGGAGTAACTATGATAGTAAAGACTATATTTAACTAGTTATAAGAATTGTATTTTGAAAAAAGCAACCGCCGAGTTTCTTGATTATTCCTCTCAGTAGGAACAGCGACTTTCCAAACCTTTTTAAAGCTTTTTTTACAGTTAACGATTCACAAGGACTTGTTATAAGTTAACTTGAAAAATAAAATTTTGAAGTTGAATTGACTATGAAATCCATTGCGATTTTTTCGCACTTAAATAATGTTATGAGTTTATAGAATCTTGATATTAGTCATGCCATAAATTCAAATTTTTCTTTATAAAACTTCAAATAAACTTTCATTCAAATAAACTTATAAACAAGTATTTTGGCCTATGAGGCTATTGCCCATAGATTACTAACTAAAATTATTATAATTATAAAATACTATATATTGCCTATTATGACCGAGGTAGTCTCTGGTAGGGATGTAGCTTGGCATAGAAAAAATCGGTTAATAAATAATCTATATTATAATATTATATAATAATTTTTCCTTTCAAATAAATCAATTCTTAATAAAATTGATTAATTCGTATCAAAATAATCGATTAATAATAATCGGTTTTTTCTGAAAAGTTGCTTTTTCAATATTAGGAATTAATTAGAATAACAGATGCGCTGTTTGTGAAATCTTTAATATTCAAAAGAGTTTATCTTGTATGTATATATATTTTCGAAATCTCGGAAGCGGCTCCAACGATTTTCTTGAAATTAGCATGCAGAGGTTTTGGTGGAGCAAAATCGATGTAGCTAGGTTTTATTTAAAAAAAAATCGTTTTATCCCTGTTTTTGAGCATTAAAAAAATACTAAAACTTACTTTGAATATATAAAACACTATTTTTGCCCTAAATTGTCAACTCAGCGTAGCTTATTCGGGGAACGGGTGGTCTCGAGTAATAAAAATATCTAGGCTCGAGCGCCATCTACCCAATAATTATTTTCTATTTTTTTGAAGTTTCTTTTTTTTTTGTAAATAATTACGAAGCAAGGCTCGGTCAACCAGTTACTTCTATTAAAATGTGTAGTTTTGCTACATTTGTTTCATTCAACAATGCATATGTAATCTAAAAAATCAAGAAAAAAGAGTAAAAAAAGAGAAAGAGGATGATTATAAAAATTAATTTATTAAAAATTGATTTTTTATGAAAAAAAAACGATTATTAAAAATCGATTATTTAAAAAAAATATACAATTGTTATAAAAATCGCTTATTTTTCACATCTCTAGTCTTTGGTTACGACTTTGACATTTTTAATTTATTTTCATTAATTTTGCCATTTATCTGTGATTCAGCCGATTTTTTTGTGTATAAATCAGTATTCACTATCATTCCGAATAATATTTTTTTAAATATTTATTTAGTTTTCCTACTTATTTAATATATAAAAAAGGAAATCTCATTTGGATTGGTTAATTGGAGTACAAATTCGACTAATGTTAGAGGCTTAGTATTTTTTTGTTTTAAAACTATTTTTAATTACAATCGATCGTTGAATATTTTAAAGTAATTTATTATCATAATTAAAAGTAAGCTTCCGGGTTCCGGTGTCGTTATAAATTTTAACGTGCCGATTATAACATATATATAAGTAAAGTGAAGTGCCTTGTGATTAAATATAAATTAACATGAAAGTATTTCTGTTTCTCATGCCCTTCTACATTATTGCGTAAGTAATTTTCATTTCAAAATTGATTTATTTAATTTTTATTCATTTCATTGCTTTTCTGTGTATCACATTTGGAGAATAAACATGACAAAGTTTAATTATGTATTGTTTTTAATTAGCATTAAATTATAATACTTGTGAACTTGTTTTTTTTTATTATAAAATAATAAATAAGTGTATCCATAATATGGAAGTTTTTTTAAAATTATCCATTGTTAAATGGTACAAAGTAAAAACTAAGTATTTTCTTACACTTTTTCTAGCATTATTGTCATTCTGTTAATGAAACGTTGTTGAATGATAATGTTAATGCAAAAAAAATGAGAAACCCTTACTAAGGGGTTGCTGGTTAAATATAATCATATGTGTGTGAGATATCTATCTAAATATAAGTAATTTAAAGTATTTGGTGTTACTCTGTGGACATCCAGAGTACAAAAGTAATATTTGATAGAGTAAATATATAATGTTAAATGTAGAGTGGACTATCCATTTTCATACCAGATACATTCAGGATTTGGAAATACACATGCACTACAAATCTGCTGAAGATAGAAGCTGTGATAGCTCAGAGGTGTGACCGTGCGACTCTTTGAAGAAGGTGCAGGTTTAAACCTGTGCAGACACCAATGAGTTTTTCTGTTAAAACTAATGTGTCTTATTGATAATTGCAATTTATCACACTCTTTTCGGTGAAGGAAAACATCGTAAGAAAACCTGCATATCTCTTGAGAATTCTGGAGATATGTGTAACCTACCAATCTGCATTGGAGCAGCGTGGTAGGTCTTAGCTTCAATCCTTCTCTCCAAAAACGGAGAGAGGAAGCCTATGCCCAGCAGTGGGATAGTAACAGGCCGTTACTTACTTACTTTTTACTATAGGTACCAAAACCGGGCGGCTACTTTACTACTTTTACAAATCTGTAGCAATGGTGACTCTGAGTCTATCTCCTGATGATGCTTCTGTTGCTGGGTGAAATATTGTTGAGTTTGTAATAGTGAATATGTGTAGTTCTTGTGTATTGTGTGTATTGTGTCGGTGGTGGAGGTATGTAGTGCATCAGTTTTAGGGAATAAGTCTATGATAATATTACTTGCAATTAATAATTAAAGATCTACAAATGTTGTAACTTAATTGTTAACTATCCTTTTATCTATTTATTTTAACAAAATTATTTAATAGATTAAATAGTTCAATTTATATAAACTTTTTTTTTTCTCTATATGACCCGCACTCTCTTTCTTCTTCAATTCTAGCCCTTTTCCTTCTATTACTCAAAGGTTGACTGGAAGAGATCCCTTTTAGGGATAAGTCCGCCTTTATACATGTGTTTTTTTTTAATTTTTATATTTTTTCTTTCTCTTTTCTAAATATATGTGTAAAAAGAACAATAAATAAAAAATAAAAATAAAACTATGTCTTTTCCAGGGCGCTGATACTGGGTGCTTCAATTACAGCTGGTATATTTGTATTGCATGTGGCAGTTGCACCACTACTGTTCAGATATTCTAAAACATTCCGAAGACATCTTATATTCGCTAATATCGGTGAGAGATCAATTTGTTATCCTACATTGGTAATTTTATAATTATTAAATCGGAATAACAAGCTTTTAGTTATACTCGATACAGATGTTGCAATGCTAACTCACTTCTATACATATAATACAAAGTCCCCAAAAGCTCTGTCTGTTACTCTGTGATTGATTTTCTCAAAAATATAAATATATAAATATATGGGACACTTACACACACAATCGTCTGTCCCCAAAGTAAGTAACTTAATACTTGTGTTATGACAGACAGACAACTGGTGAATATATACTTATATATTTTTTAAATACATACTTAAATACAAATATACACCCAAATTTAGGTTAATAATATGTTTCTTAACCGGCTAAACCAGTTATAGTTCAACTTTAAATGGAAAATAGAATAATTTATACAACAATATATATAGGCTTTCTTTTATTGACTGGCCCGTTGGCGCAGTGGGTAGTCCCCTGCCTTCAGCGTCACGGGTAGCAGGTTTGATTCCCGCCAAGAGCCAACATTTTCTATAAATGAATTTGTTGGCCTTTGAGCCTGGGTGTATATATGTATTTAAGTATGTATATAAAAAAAATTTCAAATCGCTCCAGTAGTTCCTGAGATTAGCACGTTCAAACAATCAAACAAACAAACTCTTCACCTTTATATTTCTATTAGTGTAGATATCATTAATAATAATATAAATGAGAAAGTCTGTCTCTGTCTGTTACGTTTTCAGGGCCAATCCAAAACAAACAAACTCTCCAGCTTTATATATTAGTATAGATGACGTTAATTGACTGGCCCGTTGGCGCAGTGGGTAGTGACCCTGCTTACAGCTCCGCGGGTCGCGGGTTCGATTCCCGCCGAGGGCCAACATTTTCTATAAATGAATTTGTTGGCCTTTGAGCCTGGGTGTATATTTGTATTTAAGTATGTATTTAAAAAATATATAAGTATATATTCACCAGTTGTCTGTCCATAACACAAGTATTAAGTTACTTACTTTGGGGACGAGCGACTGTGTGTGTAAGTGTCCCATATATTTATTTATTTATAATTTCTTTCAGCAAAATGGCCGCTAAACGTTGACTATGAAGATCCTTCAGCAAGCGGCATTGACGGTGCTAGAAACTTTACCATAGAATACCAGTCGAAAGTAGATAATTGTATTATTAAAATTGGTAAGTATTTGATTTTCCCAGTTTTAATTAAATAAATAAATATATGGGACACTTACACACACGATTGTCAAATTCAAATTCAAATTCAAAATATTCTTTATTCAAGTGGACTGTTTACAGTACTTTTGAATCGTCAAATGTTTTAAAGAACCTACCACTGATTCGGAAGTTGCTCCTACCGAGAAGAATCAGCAAGAAACTCGGCGGCTAATCTTTTAAAAAATTATTATTGTCCGTCCCCAAAGTAAGTAACTTAATACTTGTGTTATGGACAGACAACTGGTGAATATATAATTATATATTTAAATACATACTTTAATACAAATATACACCCAGGCTCAAAGACCAAAAAATTCATTTATAGAAAATGTTGGCTCTCGGCGGGAATCGAACCCGCGACCCGCGGAGCTGTAAGCAGGGTCACTACCCACTGCGCCAACAGGCCAGTCAAATATACAGACATCGCTTTATCCGAAGAATAAAGTAATATTAAATAATATAAAAATATGTAACTTTCATCATCTTCCTGCCCTTATCCCACTCTAAGTGGGGTCGGCACAACATGTTATAAACATGCTGTCACATGATTTGGCTGCGTTTTTACGACTGGCCGCCTGCCTGATGTAAACTTACCTCAGTCATATTTTACGACACCTCGGTAAGAAAGAGAGTGGTTTATTCTACTAAACCGGATACCACACGGCGGGTCGACTTACCTTAGTCGCCTTTTACGACACCTCGGTAAGAAATGAGGTTGGTACTATACTATTCAGCCGGATACCACACGGCGGGAAACATGTAATTTATACTTTGGAAATCATTTATAGAATTAGGCGTTACTTTGCGGAAGTCCATAATATAAAAGTAATGAGAATATTATTTTCCTACAATCCGCGAAAAAAGGTAAGATATGTAATGCTAAATGTAGAGTGTACTTACTATTCTTTCTCAAAAACTCGACAAAATCGCAAAGCAATCTCTTTGCGATTTTGTCGTGGACGATGAATGGATCTCCTGACAATGCTTCGGTTATGGGCGAAACAATTGTTGAGATTGTGGTGGTGTATGTGTGCAGTGCTTGTGTATTGTTGCGCCATCGGTGTCGGGTAGTGCATGAGTTCTTACAAATTCTGCATGTATCAGGTATGAGAACGAATAGTACACTCTACATTTAGCATTACATATATTTTCTTTTATCGCGGATTATAGCAAAATAATATTCTCATTACTTTTGTACTTCGGAAATCATAATATGAGTGAATTTTTAGTATTTTTTTTCTTTCAGGTGTATGGCATATATTATCAAAGAGTTCATATGAAAAGCATAAAGGTTGCTTCGAACAAAAGTCAGATAAGGAACAATTGAGTCGATTGTTGGACGCTGAATTACTTAATTCTAAAACGCCAATTATACTTTACTGTCATGGTTAGTAAACTATACTAATATATAAAGACTTAAGACTAAGAATCAAATTCAAATTCAAAATCTTCTTTATTCAAGTATAAGTTGAATGGTCAACTCTACTGCTTCGCCCGCCCGTTGGTCCGCCCGTTACCCATCGGCTATCGCAACATTACGTTTGACATTAAAAAAAAATTATTTGCTTTCAATTCTACATTTTACCATTTTTTTGATGCCAAAAAACAAAGGATAACGAATTTTTTTTAAATATAATATAGCTAGATCGATTTTTCTCCCTCAAACTCTTTACATGCTGAATATCAGGAAAATCGTTGCAGCCGTTTCCGAGATTCAGAAGATATATATTTATATACACACTTATTGTGTTGTGATGGCCTAGCGGTGCGACCGTGTGAATATCTAGAGACGATCATGGGTTCAAACCCGGGCAGACACCAATGAGTTTTTCTGTTAAAACTTATGTGTCTAATTGATAATTGCAATTTATCACACGCTTTTCGGTGAAGGAAAACATCGTGAGGAAACCTGCATTTCTCCAGAGAATTCTGGAGATATGTGTAACCTACCAATCCGCATTGGAGCAGCGTGGTAGGTCTTAGCTCCAATCCTTCTCTCCGATAACGGAGAGAAGAGGCCTATGCCCAGCAGTGGGATAGTAACAGGCCGCTACTTACTTACACACTTATTTCGCACTGTTTAATTGCTATACTCTTATTTATATGTATCTACTCGTAGGAAGCTGTTAATGGTTTAAGTTACTTTTTATTGTATTTTACTCATAAAAGCTTAATATCTGGGTGACCGAGCCTTGCTCGGTAATTTTTTGCAAAAAAAAGAAACTTAAAAAAAAAGAAAAAATAATAAAATAGGTGGGGTTCGATCCTAGGTATTTTCATTTCTTACGACAACCCGTTTCCCGAATAAGCTTCGCTGAGTTGACAGTTAATGGCAAAAATTCAATTCAATATAAATTTTAGTTTTTTTTAATGCCCAAAAACAGGGATAAAATGATTTTTTTTAAATAAAACCTAGCTAGATCGATTTTTTTTCCCCAAATCCCCACATGCTGAATTTCAGGAAAATCGTTGGAGTCGTTTCCGAGATTCCGATAATATACATACAAGATTAACTCATTTAAATATTAAAGATATATACTGTATGTTTCCAAAATATTGAAATAAATCAATAAATAAAATACATATATACATACAAGATAAATTCATTTAAATATTAAAGAAATGAATAAATCATACGAAGATACTGAAAGTTTACTTACTATTCAGAAATAAGCTTATGGCAGCACATCTCTATGCTTTCTCACCTCTAGGACACTCACTTCACACACAATGCACTCACCCACACCTACACACAACTCACTCACAAATACCCACACACAACCCATTCACACAACAAATAAACAAACACACACATTAATATAGTTTTTTAATTTTTTAATTTTTTCTTTTTTTGTAACTCAAATCCACGGCACAGGTTTTACCTTAGTGTGGATTAAATTTATTATTTTTGTAGTTAGATATAGTCATAAAAAATTTTGTATTTTTGTGTATAATTTGTATTCTGTGTGTGTAATAAATAAATAAATAAAATAAAATTGTTTCCAGGCAACTCAAACACCCGCGCAGCGTTCCACAGGCTTCTTTTGTACAAGTTTTTTCAAAAAATGGACTATCACACCATAGCTTTCGATTATAGAGGTAAGTTGTTTATATTTTATAATAAGTACTTGGTTGACGAAACCTAGCTCGTTAACTCTGAAATTTATAACAAAATAAAAAAAAGAAACTTCAAAAAAAAAAGAAAAAATAATTCTCGCGACCGCCTGTTCCCCGAATAAGCTACGCTTTTATATATGCAATGTAAATTTTAGTATTTTTTTAATGCCCAAAAACAGGGTTAGAACAATTTTTTTTAAATAAAATCTAGCTAGATCGATATTTCTTCCCCAAAACCTCCTGCATGCTAAATTAAATTAACTCATTTAAAGATTAAAGATAAGATACTTTTTATATATACTTTTATATTTTAATTCATATACATAAAAAAACAAACGACAAAGGTAAGTTGACGTCAGACGGCGGCCGCTCGTAAAATACGTAGCCAAATCATGTTGCAACATGTTGTATCGACCCCACTTAGATACTCTTGTATTCCAGGTTACGCCGATTCGACAAACGTTTTGCCATCCGAAGACGGCGTGGTGGAGGACGCCTTAATAGTATATGACTGGGTCAACAGCGCTATAGAGAAAGCTGACAAGAAACCGCCGGTCTTTGTCTGGGGACACTCTCTAGGTTAGCTCATTTCAACCTCGAGATCGAAGGTCATCGAGGTTCGAAGGACCAAAATTAATTATGCGATGCGAGTCACATATCTTCATTTAAATCGCTACAATTTGTTTTGGGATACTTGGTTTAGCTTTTTTAAAGATCCGGTTCGAAGGACCAAAAATAACTATTATATTAATTATTTGTCACACATCACAAGCTGTGATGGCCTAGCGGTGCGACCGTGTGAATCTCTAGAGACGATCATGGGTTCAAACCCGGGCAGACACCAATGAGTTTTTCTATTAAAACTTATGTGTCTAATTGATAATTGCAATTTATCACACGCTTTTCGGTGAAGAAAAACATCGTGAGGAAACCTGCATATCTCTAGAGAATTCTGGGGATATGTGTAACCTACCAATCCGCATTGGAGCAGCGTGGTAGGTCTTAGCTCCAACCCTTCTCTCCAAAAATGGAGAGAGGAGGCCTATGCCCAACAGTGGGATAGTAACAGGCCGTTACTTACTTTTGTCACATATCTTCATTTAAATGGTCTCAATTTGTTTGGGGTTACTTGGTTTACCTTTTTTAAAGATCCGTTTCGAAGGACCAAATTAATTATTTGACGCGAGTCATATATCATAGGATATTTGATATTGAGTCTCATACATATCCTTTTAAGACACCGCAGTAAGAAATGAGGGTGGCCAATTCTACTCAGTCGGATACTACACGGCGGGTCGACTTACCTTAGTCCCTTTTTACGACACCTCGGTAAGAAATGAGAGTAGTCTATTCTACTTACCGAATACTACGCGGTGGTTTATCTTACCTTAGTCGCCTTTTACGACACCTCGGTAAGAAATGAGGGTGGTACTATTCTATTCAGCCGGATACCACTCGGTGGGTCAACTTACCTTAGTCGCCTTTTACGACACCTCGGTAAGAAATGAGGGTGGTACTATTCTATTCAGCCGGATATCACTCGGTGGGTCAACTTACCTTAGTCGCCTTTTACGACACCTCGGTAAGAAATGAGGGTGGTACTATTCTATTCAGCCGGATACCACTCGGTGGGTCAACTTACATTAGTCGCCTTTTACGACACCTCGGTAAGAAAGAGGGTGGTCTATTCTACTTAACCGGATACCACTCGGTGGGTCAACGTACCTTAGTCGCCTTTTACGACACCTCGGTAAGAAAGAGGGGTGGTCTATTCTACTTAACCGGATACCACACGGCGGGTCGACTTACCTTAGTCGCCTTTTACGACACCTCGGTAAGAAATGAGGGTGGTCTACTTACAGCCGGATACCACACGGCGGGTCGACTTACCTTAGTCGCCTTTTACGACACCTCGGTAAGAAATGAGGGTGGTACTCTATTCAGCCGGATACCACACGGCGTTTTAGTATATTTATGTATTTAAAATGGATAATTTTAAAATAAAGCAAATAAAATATACCGACGACCCCACTTTGGATGGGATACGGGCAGAAGGATAATTTCAAAATATATTCTCTCCAGGTACAGGCATATCATCACACCTCCTCGGCAACCTGCAGAGGCTGTCTAGAGAAGTCCTGGACCGTACGGAGTCCTTGCCGCCGCCCAAGGGACTGATACTGGAAGCGCCTTTCAATAATCTAGCGGACGAAGTCGAATACCATCCACTAGCTAAGGTAAGATATTTTATCATGATAATGCTGCATTCCTAATTAAAGTAGGGTAAAGCTGATGCAGCATTGCACCGGCCGAGGAAATCTTATTTGTTAAATGACGATAATCCATCATTAGAATAGAATAGAATAGCTTTATTCATTCACACAACACAAAATAAACAATTTACCTACACACAGAGAAGCAATAACAACAAAAATTATATAAAATTATTTTTTTTATTATTATTAGATTTAGCTTCGACTGAGAAGATAGTTTAAGTAGGTTTAGTTCAGTTGTAATTTTAATTTTAAATAAATTATTTCTGATAATTCTTTTTCTTCAAACCTCTCGTTGCTGCTAACGTAATTTGTGACCCATATGTCTATACGAAGCTACAAAGCTGTGGTAGCCCAGCGGTAACGCCATGTGCCTCTTTCGAGGAGGTCTAGGGTTCAAACCCTGGCAGACACCAATGAGTTTTCTAGTAAAAACTTATGTGTCTAATTGATAATTGCAATTTATCGCACGCTTTTCGGTGAAGGAAACATCGTGAGGAAACCTGCACCTACCTATGTCTACACGAAGTGGTACAAAAAACGGGAGTAAACAATAACATAGTATTATGAATTAGTATGATGTCGACGATTTTAAAGTCTCATTACTTATTAGATAATTTCATCAAAACGAACGCGGCGACCGTGGCGCAGCGGTAACGATGTAGATGACTTATACTAGGCGTTGTCAACCGCCGGCGCGAGTTCGAATCCCAACTTCGTTTTAGATTTTAGTTTTTTCTTTTTGTTTAATTTATATAAGGTAGGTCATGGTAGGTCGGAGGCATTTCCGATCAGCTGTCCAAGGAGACAGGACGTAATACGGTACATTTTGTTTTATGTGCCATAGTCGAAATTAATAGTGGTCTTTGTTAGCATTTAGTGCTATTGATATTACTATAAATAAGTGATATTATAATAAACTCCAAAAGGGGTAAGTTGCACAAGATTTATGTAACTTTGTTTCTTATATAATGTTATTAATAGTGATTTAATGTCGGCGTTTCATTGTTATAGCCTATGGGAATGCCCTTTTTATACCTCGTTCTAAAACCCTGAGGAAACGAGTAGCCGCGGATTGGGTTTTGGCAGGATTCCCACAATATAAAAATTCTCCTGGCGTCCAAATAGATTAAGTTTAGCTACTTCATAGTTTACATAGGAGCAATACAAGAAGTAAATAGATAAAAACAGTGTTTCATTATAAGAACCCGTAACAAATGGCGCCCAACGTAAAATCTTAATTTTATTGTAATAAACATTGGCGTTGATACGAATACATAGCATCGTATTAAAATTTATGCATAAACTACCTACCAATCTTATGCATTTTTATTGACGCGCATTATGTTGCTTATTGTTGTGTACCATGATTAAGAACGTTGTTTTGTAAATCTATATTATTATAGTAGAAATTACTTAAGTACGCACTTGACTTTATAACTATATTGAAAAGTTATTCTGTCTAATAAAGTAATTTGTTATTGTTTTGTATATGCTCGAATTTTGTATTTTTTATTCAGGTTTTATTAATTCTTTTACGTTTGTACTAAGTAACTTTCGATGAGTATACGAATTATAGTTCTTAAGCATCATTATAATAATTTGTTTAGCTTTTAATATACAATTTTTTTTTCTCGCTGAATTGGTTTAAAATAATATGTAAAAAAAAATTTTTTCTTGCTTATATGTATTTCCTGGGGTAAAAGTTTCGTTTTAAAAAGAATATATAAAATATATATATAATATATAGAATATATGAAAATTTGTATTTAGAATTTATGTCATACAGTAACAATAACTTAATGAGGTTTTTCGTACCATAATGTTTATGTTATATTATATTTAAATTGTACTCAGTAATTTAACACTGAAAATATGGATCCTCATTTTTTGTTAAAAGATGAAGTTGAATTCGAACTTGCGTGTCGGGGCTATACACAGCCAGGCCTAGTCTCAGCATTAAAGTTGATTTTAAAAAAAATGATAGTAGCTGAAAGTTCAATGGTTGTGTCTTATGAAATCAAACCGCCGCAGTTCTCTATTGATAATCCTAGTATAGAATTAGACACGTGTTCTGAAAAAATAAATAATATTATGCGTTATGTTTCGGAGTTGCAAGAAAAACCAGATAGACAACTATACAAACGACTAGTTTCACGTCTATGTCATATAGTCAACAGGTTAAAAATATCGGTTCAAGTAGACGAAGGGGAGAATGATAGGCGCAATATTCTGTTAGATAAAGCAGTATTTATATTGGAAGAATTGGAAGGTAAGGATGATATGCAGGATGGAGAGGAAATAACCCCGGAAATGAAGGAAGCTTTGCATAATACTTTAGGAGAAGATAGTAAGAAAATTTTAGATCTTCTAGATGAGGACATTTCTAAGACAAAGCCAGTGGCATCGACTTCGAATGTAATGCAAGAAGTATCAGAGGAGGGTGGAGCGTCAAAACAAAAATTAGGACATAAAAGGGTAAGTTTTGCGCGAGATGATTTTGAAATTCCGGATTTCCATTGTGATAGACCTAATTCTAGATTTTTGAATTCCACTAGTTTTGAGGAGAATCGACCAGTGCGTAAGCTCATACCAATAAGTCAATGGGGTGTTCACTTTTACGGAGATAATAAATTCAGTGTCAATGCATTCATTGAACGAGTAGAGGAACTTAGGGAAGCTAGGAATGCGACCGAACATGACTTATGGTGTCATGCTATTGATTTCTTTAAAGGGGATGCTTTAATTTGGTTCCGTGCAAATAGAGAGTTCTTATGTAATTGGAATGATTTGGTAATTTTGCTTAAGCGGACATTCCAGTCGCCTTACTATCAGGAAGAATTGCTGACTGAGGCAAAAACGAGAACACAGGGTAAAAATGAGTCGGTACTTATTTTCATAGCGGTGATGCAAAATATGTTTAACACATTACCCAGCAAAATTTCGGAATCAGAAAAACTATTTATTATAATTAAAAATTTGCAGCCATATTATCAGAGGGCCATATGTAGGGACTCATTTAGTACCATTTCGGATCTCATAAACGTGATGCGTATTGTAGAAAGAACTAAGATTAACTGCGACAAATTTCAAGAGCCAAAAATGATAGTGAACTCATTGGAACCAGACTTAGCTTACAAATCGAACTCAGATTCTTCAACGATTACAAACGTCGTCAGCCAAATAAACAACACTATTAGTAAAAATAGCATGAGATGCTGGAATTGCCGTGAAACTGGTCATTTATTCAGATCATGCGCCATACCAAAACAGCGGTTATTTTGTTATCGTTGTGGTCGTTTTGGTATAACTGTAAAAGATTGTACCTGTAAGGGAAACGCCAAAGAGGAAGGTTCGAAACCTGTCAACTAAACCTCTCCTCTAAGGCTAATAAAGAGTGGCAGGACTGGCTGGACTTCATTCGCAAATTTATGACTGTGGATACACTAGCATCTCTAACATTTAAGAAAGAAAATGATAACAGGCCATATATTCAGTTAAATATTCTTAATTATACCTGTAACGGGTTGTTAGATTCTGGTGCAACTTGTACAGTAATAAACAGCGATTTTGCGAACATTTTAAAACATCTGGGGGTTAAGACACAAAAGATGAAGCCCATGTACATCGCCACTGCGGATGGCGTTAGTCATTCTGTAAGGGAAGGTTTTGATGTCCCGGTAGAATTTAATGGCCAGTTTCACTACGTAACTATGCTTCTAATGCCTACTTTATCACAACAATTAATACTAGGTAAAGATTTTTTCGACATTTTTGGAATTTCATTGCAATTCAAAAGGGTACCGTTAGAAGAAATGCCAATAGTTAACTCCATTGAAGACAAAATAACGTACTTAACATCTAAAGAAGATCTAGATGACATTCAAAAAATGGCACTGGGGAGAGTTGTTGAAAAAATACGCGAATATATAGGTATAGGTTTAGGTAGAACAAAAATTATTAAACATATAATAGATACGGGAAATAATAAACCAATATATCAAAAACAATATAGCTACTCTCCGGTTATCAAGAAAGAAATTGAATGCCAGTTAGATGAGATGTTGGAAAAAGACGTAGTTGAACCTTCTCACAGTCCCTGGTGTTCTCCTGTTGTAATTGTTAAAAAAGCTGATGGTACTAACAGGCTCTGTTTAGACAGTCGTCAACTTAATAAAGTAACAAAAAGAGATACTTATCCATTACCAAAGGTTTCTTATATTGTAGATAATTTACGCAATGCAAAATTCCTTAGCACGATTGATTTAAAATCAGCATTTTGGCAAATTGAACTTGAGGAATCTAGCAAAGAAAAGACAGCATTCGCGATACCAGGAAGGGGACTCTTTCATTTTAAAGTTATGCCTTTTGGTTTAGTAAATGCATCACAATCTCAACAACGGTTGATGGATATTTTATTTTATTCTCTAGAAGGAAAAGTGTGGACTTATCTTGATGATATCGTGATTTGTTCTGAAACATTTGAAGAACATTTAGAAATTTTGTTGCGAGTAATGAATATTCTTAGAGAAGCCGGTTTAACAATAAATGTGGATAAATGTAGATTCGCGAGATCTAGCTTACGTTTTTTGGGCTACGTTATTGATAAGGATGGACTGCGCACAGATCCGGAAAAGGTTGCGGCTATTATGAATTTCCCTAAACCCAAAAGTATCACCGAGTTAAAAAGGTTCATAGGAATTGCTAGTTGGTATAGGAGATTTGTAAAAAAATTTTCACTTATAGCTGCTCCACTTCATGACTTGACAAAAGGAAAGAAAAATAAAAAATTTATCTGGACAGAACAGGCAGATAAAGCGTTTTTGAATTTGAAAACATTGCTTACTTCAACTCCTGTAATTTCCTGTCCAGATTTTAGTAAGCCTTTCATCATCCAATGCGATGCCAGCAGTAAAGGAATCGGCGCGGTACTTTGTCAGAAAATTGATGATGTCGAACAACCCATATCTTACTTAAGCAGGAAGCTTAACAATCGTGAACAAGTGTACTCGACATCTGAAAGGGAACTTCTAAGTATAGTTTACGCTATTGAAAAATTTAGACCTTATATAGAAGGTACTCATTTTACAGTGGTTACTGATCATAGCGCGCTTAGAATGCTAAATAGCATGAAGGATCCGCACGGCAGATTAGGGCGTTGGGCTATGAAGTTACAACAATTTAGTTTTGATATAATTCATAGACCTGGTAGAAGTAATGTAGTTCCGGATGCGCTGTCTAGATCGGTTAGCGTACTTACAGGCACAGATGGGAATAAAATTATCATATCGGATAAGCATAAGGATGAGTGGTATAAAAGTAAAGTAGCCAATTTAGAAAACGATCAGCATGTTTGTAACGACTGGCAGGTTAGAGAGGGTCTACTATATAAAAAGATTTGTTTAAAGCAATATCCTGATAAAGTGAACGACTGGAAGTTAGTTATTCCGGAATCGTTGAGAGCTAGTGTATTAAAACACTGTCATGATGACACTAGAGCTGGGCATTTGGGTGTACGTAAGACATTATTCCGAATTAAACAACATTACTTCTGGCCGGATATGCTACGGGAAGTAAGGCAATACATAGGGAAATGTGAAACTTGTGCTAAAGTCAAGGTATCACAAAAATTACCTTTAGGTCATATGGGTTCACATAGAACTGTAACTGGGCCTTGGCAAGTGATAGCAATGGACTTAATGGGTCCTTTTCCAAAAAGTAAAAATTGTAATACAATGCTTTTAGTTATTACCTGCTTATTTAGCAAATTTACATTATTATTTCCCTTAAGAACAGGAAAAGCCGACAAAATTTGTGAAATAATAGAGAAACAGTTTTTGCTTTTTGGTAAGGTTACAGCCATAATCTGTGATAATGGTAAACAATTCGAATCTCATCTGTTTAAGGAACTTGCAAAGAAATACGATATTAAAATTTGGTATACTCCTAACTATCACCCTCAGAGCAATCCCACAGAACGCGTGAATAGAGTTATTGGCACTATGATAGCTTCTTATATAAATTCAAAAAAGCATAATGAGTGGGATATACATTTACAAGAATTTGCTCATGCCATTCGGACATCGGTTCATGAGAGTACGGAATACACCCCCTCATTTTTATTTTTCGGACGGGAAACGTCTTTTCGCGCACAACTGCCGACGCAATCTGGATGCTCACAAGATTTAACTTATAGCCTACCAATAAGTGTGGATACGAAAGAGTACTTATCAAACTTAAAGTCACGCACAGATATATATAAAGGAGTAGAGCAGAAACTAAAAGTTGCACATGAAAGAAGTCTTAAATTTTATAATGAAAGACGTCGTAAAGCTCACTTTAAAGAAGGAGATGTAGTATGGAGAAGAACCAAATTTTTATCTAAAGCAGGAATAAAATTTATGGCTAAATTAGCACCGAAATTTGAAAAGGCTGTAATTATAAAGAAGTTGTCGGATAACGTATTTAAGTTAAATAATGCCTATGGCAAACCGATTGGTATATGGCATGCAAAGGATTTAAAATCGCTATGGACTGATACATAAAAGAAATAAAAAAATATATATGTACAGCTTTGTATAAATATATTTTTTTCTTTCTTTGCTGGGTTAGGGGAATATTATGAATTAGTATGATGTCGACGATTTTAAAGTCTCATTACTTATTAGATAATTTCATCAAAACGAACGCGGCGACCGTGGCGCAGCGGTAACGATGTAGATGACTTATACTAGGCGTTGTCAACCGCCGGCGCGAGTTCGAATCCCAACTTCGTTTTAGATTTTAGTTTTTTCTTTTTGTTTAATTTATATAAGGTAGGTCATGGTAGGTCGGAGGCATTTCCGATCAGCTGTCCAAGGAGACAGGACGTAATACGGTACATTTTGTTTTATGTGCCATAGTCGAAATTAATAGTGGTCTTTGTTAGCATTTAGTGCTATTGATATTACTATAAATAAGTGATATTATAATAAACTCCAAAAGGGGTAAGTTGCACAAGATTTATGTAACTTTGTTTCTTATATAATGTTATTAATAGTGATTTAATGTCGGCGTTTCATTGTTATAGCCTATGGGAATGCCCTTTTTATACCTCGTTCTAAAACCCTGAGGAAACGAGTAGCCGCGGATTGGGTTTTGGCAGGATTCCCACAATATAAAAATTCTCCTGGCGTCCAAATAGATTAAGTTTAGCTACTTCATAGTTTACATAGGATAAGAACCCGTAACAATAGTTGTTTTCTCACCTTCGCACTTGCATTTAGTCTCTCGGTCAAGTTCAATGCATTACATACGAAATGGAAGGGAATGGGTACGGTCATTCACCTGTGGCTTATTTACTTCACTGAGGGTCTGTTTCACAAGTTACTGATAAAGTGTCGGATACTTAACTGACAAATAAAATAAGTAGCAGATAAATGTCTCTAAAAAGAAACTCTCAAAAGCGAAAAGTTAAAAAAATAAAATCGCAGCCATTTTGAAATATGTATTTGCAGATCAACAAAATACGCCGTGTGGTATCCGGCTGAATAGAATAGTACCACCCTCATTTCTTACTGAGGTGTCGTAAAATACGATAAAGGTAAGTTGACGTCAAGCAGGCGGCCGGTCGTAAAATACGTAACCAAGTCATGTGACAACATGTTTGTAACATGTCGTGCCGATCCCACTTAGAGTGGGATAAGGGCTAGAGGATGATGAGTGTCTTTAAGATTATCCCAATCCCATCGCAAGTTGGTCCGGTGGCTGCCGTACTTCGAGGCGTGGTTCGTGGCGCCGTTCCGCGGCTGTCCGCAGCACGAGTTCGCGTCCGACACGCACTTGGCGCGCGCGCCCGCACTGCCCGTGCTCATCCTGCACGCACGCGATGACGTCATCGTGCCGCACTACGTCGGCAGGAAGGTCAGTGACCTCTCTAGCTACACGAGCTATTATCATTTTATTTTATTATTTTATATATGCACTAGCGGCCTGCCCCTGCTACGCACGGGCTATATAACATATATAGTTTGTCACTCAGTGAAAAAAATGATTGAAATCGATCCAGTAGTTTTACTTACAGGTTACTCTTGAAAGAGCGACAGTTGCGAAGTGTTATAGGGCGAAGCGCGGCCCCCTCTCGGGATTTTAAATCTGTGATATCTCCGAAAATGTTCATTTAAATTACATGCTTTAAAAGGCCATATTGATCTATATTAAATCAACAATGTATTTAAGGTATTTAATTGGATAATAATTAATGCTGTAGTGTATAAAAATTGCTTCAAAAATAAGGCATTATTTTTCGTAAAAAGTAAATGACAAAAAATGTAATTGTGGGTTAGCTATAAGAGATAGACATATACCATCGCGGACTTTTCTGTAGACCTTTTTAAGGTGTACAAATACTTAGTACATGATTTTGATAAATCTCGTTGGGTTTAGCCTGCGTTTGCAATGTAAGCGGAAAAAAATTTAATTATTTACAGAAACCTCAAATATTACACTATTTCTCTACTCCGTATTGAATGTTATTATACGTACAAACCTTCCTCTAGAATCACTCTATCTATTTAAAAAAACCGCATCAAAATCTGTTGCGTAAGTTTTATGCGTACAAGAAATGCGACAAACTTTGTTTAATAATATTTAGTGATTATACCAAAAAACAACATTAAAAAAAACACCTTTACCATCATAATGTAATTGTTGACATTTATATATTATACTTTGTATTATATATAGTGTGTATATATATATATATATATATATATATATATATATATATATATATATTTTATTGTTAAATTAGGAAATTATTAGTAGGTAATTCTAATTCATAATGTTTGATATTTGCGTACCAACTTTTTCTTTAATATAAATTGTCTCATTTCTTAGGTTAGCTGGCAGAGATCTCTGCCATAGGGATAAGTTGACCTTTGTACATTTTTTTTTACCAATAATGTTTTTTTCCAACATTTTTATGGTACATAAATAAATAAATAAATAATAATTCTTACATACAAACAACGGAAAAATATTATTATCTATACAAATTTCTTTCCATAATTTAGACCTCTGTAACCGAACCAGGTTTCCCTGTATCTCGGTATACAGCGCCCTTCCCGTGAATTATATTTTATTTTTGTAAAATTGAATATTATTTGTTGTTTAATGTAAACAAAAGTTAAAAAAAAAGAAAAAAAAGGGTAGTTAGATATGTTCCTATCGGTGAGTAATATGTAAAGTGCATGTGTGTGTGAGAGGTTGTGTACCAAGACCAAGTGCAATGAATAAAAAACTACCATTGTGTATTAAAAATACATATACAATGTATTTAAGGTACTTAATTGGATAAGGATTAATGCTGCATTGTTTAAAATTGCTTGGATAATAAGGCATTATTTTTCAGGCAGTAACGAATGAATCAAACTACTGGATCGATTTTAATTTTTTTTTTCACTGAGTGACTTCGGATATATATTTTTTACCCGTGCGAAGCCGGAGCGGACCGTTAGTATATACCTATATATATGTATAATCGGAATTACGGAAATGGCTTCAACGATTTTCACGAAATTGAGCATGTAAGGGGGTTTGGGGGCGATAAATCGATCTAAATTATTTTAAAAAAAATTGGCGTTTTAATCCTATTTAAAAAAAATTTATACACTTGGTGTCATTTATAAATTTTTCATAGCTCAATGGGGAACGGGCGGACTAAAGAAGTGTAAATACTCGGAATCGAGTCCCAGATATCAGCCTTTCTATTTTTTTTATATCTTTTAAACAATTACCGAGCAATGCTATGTCACTCAGGTCCTTTAATTTTCCAGTTGTACGAGTCGTTGGTCCGCTCGCGATCTGAACACGACGCCCCGGTCATTTTCCACTCGTACCCGAAAGAAGCTGGATACGGACACAAGTATATTTGCAACGCAGGAGATCTACCGGAAGTTGTCGGGTGAGGGACACGTCATCATCCTTCCCTTAGTTGTAGCTTCATTAATCACATTGATCCTAGTAGTTGTAGCTTCATTAATCATATTGATCCTAGTAGTTGTAGCTTCGTTAATGATATTGATCCTAGTAGTTGTAGCTTCGTTAATGATATTGATCCTAGTAGTTGTAGCTTCATTAATCATACTGATCCTAGTAGTTGTAGCTTCATTAATCATACTGATCCTAGTAGTTGTAGCTTCATTAATCATACTGATCCTAGTAGTTGTAGCTTCATTAATCATACTGATCCTAGTAGTTGTAGCTTCATTAATCATACTGATCCTAGTAGTTGTAGCTTCATTAATCATACTGATCCTAGTAGTTGTAGCATCATTAATCATATTGATCCTAGTAGTTGTAGCTTCATTAATCATACTGATCCTAGTAGTTGTAGCTTCATTAATCATATTGATCCTAGTAGTTGTAGCTTCATTAATCATATTGATCCTAGTAGTTGTAGCTTCATTAATCATACTGAATTTTGAACTGTTTAGTGATCCTAGTAGTTGTAGCTTCATTAATCATATTGATCCTAGTAGTTGTAGCTTCATTAATCATATTGATCCTAGTAGTTGTAGCTTCATTAATCATACTGATCCTAGTAGTTGTAGCTTTATTAATCATACTGATCCTAGTAGTTGTAGCTTCATTAATCATATTGATCCTAGTAGTTGTAGCTTCATTAATCATATTGATCCTAGTAGTTGTAGCTTCATTAATCATATTGATCCTAGTAGTTGTAGCTTCATTAATCATATTGATCCTAGTAGTTGTAGCTTCATTAATCATATTGATCCTAGTAGTTGTAGCTTCATTAATCATATTGATCCTAGTAGTTGTAGCTTCATTAATCATATTGATCCTAGTAGTTGTAGCTTCATTAATCATACTGATCCTAGTAGTTGTAGCTTCATTAATCATATTGATCCTAGTAGTTGTAGCTTCATTAATCATATTGATCCTAGTAGTTGTAGCTTCATTAATCATTTTATTTATTTATTTTAGACTGGCTCGTTGGAGCAGTGGGTAGTGACCCTGCCCTCGGCTCCACGGGTCGCGGGTTCGATTCCCGCCGAGGACCAACATTTTCTTTAAAATGAATTTGTCGGTCTTTGAGCCTCGGTGTATATTTGTATTTAAGTATGTATTTATAAAATATATAGGTATATATTTACCAGTTGTCTGTCTACCATAACACAATTAATTACTTACTTTGGAGACGGACGACCGTGTGTGTAAGTGTCTCATATATATATTTATTTATTTATGTACCATAAAAAATGTTTGGAAAAAAAAACATTATCGGTAAAAAAGTGTACAAAGGTCAACTAATCCCCATGACAGAAATCTCTGCTAACCTAAGCTAATCTAAGAAGTGAGACAATTTATATTAAAGAAAAAGTAGGTACGCAAATATCGAACATTATAAATTAAAATTACCTACTAATAATTTTCTAATTTAACAATAAAAATAAAAGAAATATATAATATATTTATATATAAATAAATATATATACATACACACTATATATAATACAAAGTAAGAGCAACATTCCGAACCAGTTGTAGCTTCATTAATCATATTGATCCTTGACGATACAAAAGTGCTTGAAAGAGCTTATTTGAATAAAGTTTGAAGAAAGTGGCGAATAATTGGAGAGGCCTATGTCCAGCTGTGGACTAAAGTGGGCTGTTAATGATGATAAATAAGGATATTTTGATTTGATTTGAGTTATCCCATTCTAAGTGGGGTCATAAACATGTCAAATTATTTGGCTAAATCTTACCTCTGTCGTATTTTACGACACCTCGGTAAGAAAGAGGGTGGTCCATTCTACTCAGCCGGATACCACACGGCGGGTCGACTTACCTTAGTCGCCTTTTACGACACCTCGGTAAGAAATGAGGGTGGTACTATTCTACTCAGCCGGATACCACACGGCGGGTCGACTTACCTTAGTCGCCTTTTACGACACCTCGATAAAAAATGAAGGCGGTCTATTCTACTCAGCTGGATACCACACGGCACGGGTTTGGATATAATATCTATACTAATATATAAAGCTGAAGAGTTTGTTTGTTTGATTGTTTAAACTACTGGACCGATTTGAAATTCTTTGAATGTAAGATAGTCCATTTATTGAGTAAGGCTATAAGTTATATATTATAATAAATGAAATAACAATAATAAAAAAAATGTTGTTATGTATAATGTAAAGGTTATATTTTACAATCGAATAATAATATTTATATCTGTCGACGTAACCCCTAGGGAGGCCACTGAAAATCAGCGTAGGGCTCACCGTCCTTGTTAGTCTGAGTGGTTATCCTATTTCTTTTTCTTCACACCGCCACACAACGTTATATAAAAGTTTTTTTGTTATTTCCTTTTTTATGTTAATTTTTATTTTTAATTTTCTATTGTTTTAACTCTGTAATGTGTGTAGAAAAGAAATAAAGAAATTCTATTCTATTCTATTCTATTCTAAATATATATAAAATCACGCTAAGATGAATAGGAGAGGAGCAGCAATAAAAAATAGCACGATAACGACAAAATTGAAAGCTTTCCTTGCGTGCGCTGAGTAAACGGTAATAGTTATTCAAAAATCATGTATTACAAAATTGTTCCCCTCTAAAAGTTCTAAATAAAAGTCCGTGACAGCATATGTCTAGCTTTTAAGGTTAACCCACTTGAACCATTTTTATGGTTATCAAAATACTATATTACGGTTTTAATCTGGCGATTCCTAGCTCTATAATAAAATTCCGCAATCAATTTTAGCTTTGCCATTACAATAGTTTAAAAACACTGTTAAAAATAGGCTGATACAGAAAGCCTACTATACTGTTGATTATATATAGCTACTGTTCGACCCTGTACAAGACAGTAATGACTTGATGTAACTAGTTATAAGTATTATGTTTAAAATAGCAACCGCCGAGTTTCTTGCTGGCTCTTCTCGGTAGGAACAGCTTTCCGAACCAGCAGTAGAGTTGATTCAAAAGCATTTGTTTACAAGTTTATTTGTATAATATATTTTTTAAATTTAAATTTGAATTAAGTCCCAGATAACATCAGCCCTTTCTTTTTCTATTTTTTATTGCATTTTTTTACATCTTTTACACGATATAATAAGAATACCACAATTCCCGTTCCGAGATGCACTTCTCTTGAATGACGAACAAAGACTGACTGCAATTGAAACGTTTTAGCAATACACAGGCAGACTCCACCGCAAACAACACGACACATTCGTATATTTCTTCTTTTTTTATCAGATACTTATTATATTATTTGTATTTCATGAACCCATACATATTTTTTTTTTTTCTTCTTTTCCTCCTTGTTGAAGGTAATCAATATTTTGCATGCTACCTCTAAAAATTATTAATAATTTGGCATTATAATTTTGTTTTTGTAAACAGTAGTATGTTATGACAATAAATTGATTTAACAAGTAGTGACTAGTGACAAATGTCACTGTACAGGTCATAAAGCAAGATTGACAAATGTCATTGATAGTTGTCAGCTGTGATTACGATGCTGGGTTCTTGCTTTTTTGTTTACCCGGGATAATTATCATTGAACAAAATATGTTACAACTAACTATTAGCGTTAAGTTCTGTGTACTTTTAAATTACCTTTTTCTTTTCAATAATAATTGTGTTTTTATTATTATCATAGTAATTATGTAAAGTATTTATGTGAAAGATATATCTTAAAAATATACTGTGTAAGCATCATTTATTCAGGCGGCTGGCGTGTGCACTATATATTTAAAGTATTTTATATACCTTTTATTTATTTTTTTTAATATTTTTATAGATACATATATACTATTATTTTCATTTATTATGCTTTCAAATAATGAAAGTTTAGACAACACCTTTTTTTCACGTACCTCTTCCTCTGAGAGATTAAGCAGTATCGACAGTTTTCACAATATTTCGTCTATCAATGATAATCTAACTTCATACTTCTCAGATGTTCTGAAAAATTTCAACGTCATTCACATAAATGCTCAGAGTATTCCAGCACATTATTCGGATATGTTATCTTCTTTTGATGTTAAGAGCACTCATGCTATTCTAGTGTCAGAGTCATGGTTAAAACCGTCTTTACCGTCCACATCATATTCTCTTCCCGGTTTCCATCTCATACGTAACGATCGTATAGGCCGCATTGGTGGTGGTGTTGCGATTTACTTACGCTCACACATTCCTTACTCCATAATAAGTTTATCGCAGCCACACAGCCCTACAACAACTGGCCCAGAGCATCTATTTTTAGAGGTCATTTTTGGTCATACAAAACTCTTACTTGGAGTCTATTATAATCCTAGTCTTACGATCGATTACTTTGCGTCATTGGAAACCCTCTTAGAGCAGCTATCACCTTTATATGAGCATACTGTAATCATGGGCGATTTCAACACCTGCCTCCTTAAAAATGACAATCGCTCCACTCAATTAAAATCCCTTGTTCATGGTGCTAATATGCAAATACTACCCCTTACTGCTACTCACATTTTTCCTAACTGTTTGCCCTCTCTTCTCGATCTAATTTTTGTCTCTTCCGTTGATCATGTTCAAAAGTATGGTCAATGTGCTGCTATAGCTTTCTCGTACCATGATCTCTTATATTTATCTTACAAACTTAAGCCACCGAAAGCAAAATCAAGAATTCTTCTCCAACGTAACTTTGGTGGTATGGATTTAAATCGATTGCAGGCAGATGCTGCAAAAATCGATTGGACAGCTGCTATAAACGCAGAATCAGTTGATAGACAGATTACTGTCTTTAATTCTCTACTGACGCAGCTGTATGATATTCATGCACCTGTTCGGCCAGTTCGAATGAAACACCTACCTGCTCCCTGGCTTACTGCGGATATCAGGAAACTTCAAGTTAAGAAAAACACTGCTAAGAATAAGTATAGGTTGAATCCGACTGATGCAAATAGGGAGAAATATTTAAAAGCCAGAAATCGCTGCAACAGAGAATGTAGAGATAAACAACGACGCTATATCTACAATTCTGTTATCGAGGAAAAAGACTCAGCTAAAGTCTGGTCTTTCCTAAAATCTATAGGAGTTGGTAAAGCGCACATAAATATTGCATCTCAGAACTTAAATTTAAATCTTCTTAATCAACACTTTTGCTCTAATGTTACAGTGGACAGTAACATCAAATTTGACACGATTTCCCAACTTTTTGCTTTACCTACTCCTCATATCCCTAGTTTTTCCTTTAATCAATTTACTTGTTGTGATGTTAAGAAGAATATTTTAGCCATTCATTCGGATGCTGTCGGTTCCGATAGCATTAGTCGTAAAATGATCATTCCTATCATTGATGTCCTTACTCCCACTATAACGACCATTTTTAATTCTTGTATTGATATGGATGCATTTCCTTTGGTCTGGAAAGACGCAAATATTATTCCCCTACCTAAAAAAATCAATCCTACTTCTTTTGCTGATTATCGGCCCATCTCCATCCTTCCTTTTCTCTCAAAAGTATTTGAGCGTCTTGTACATCGTCAACTGAGCTTTTTCCTTTCTCAACAAAATCTCCTGGATCCTTTGCAATCTGGTTTCCGTCCTGGTCATAGTACGACTACTGCTTTGGTTAAAATTGCCGATGATATCCGGTCAGGCATGGATAATCAAAAAGTTACAGTATTGACATTACTAGATTTTAGCAATGCCTTTAATACAGTGGACTTTGACATCCTGCTTGCTGTCTTAAGTTCTCTTAACATATCTCCAAAGGTAATTGATTGGTTTCACAGTTACTTGCATGGACGTCGGCAGCGTATTCGCTGTCAAGATTCCTATTCAGACTGGTCTTCAGTCGCTGCTGGCGTCCCGCAAGGTGGCGTGTTGTCTCCCCTCCTGTTTTCAATTTTCATTAATACCATCAGTAAATCTATTACTTCTCTCTATCATCTGTATGCAGACGATTTACAAATATACTCCCTTTCGAAACTGGTTGATTTACCTAGCACTATTAGCCATATTAATGATGACTTGGTTCGGATTTCTGAATGGGGAAAATCTTTTGGTTTGCAAGTAAATCCTAGTAAAAGTAAAGCAATTATTATTGGTAGCCCAAAACTAGTGTCGAGACTAAATTTATCAACTCTTCCTTCAGTGTTGATCGAAAATGTGCAAATACCATATAGTGAAAGGGTAAAAAATCTTGGGGTTATTTTCGATCAGCACCTGTCATGGTCACCGCAGATAAGTGAGATGAGTAGGAAGATGTTTAGTGCTATTGGGTCATTGCGTCGACTGCGAAACTTTCTCCCCATACCCACCAAAGTTGCATTGGCGCAGTCCCTCCTTCTACCGATTCTTGATTATGCTGATACATGTTATGTCAATATCACGGAGGAGCAACTAAACAAACTTGAGCGGCTTCAAAATCTTTGTATAAGGTTCATATTTGGGTTACGTAAATATGACCATGTTTCCGACTTCCGCCAAAAGCTCAAGTGGCTCCCAATTCGTCTTCGCAGGAATACTCATATACTTCATCTTCTTTACTGTATACTGTTTGATCCCGCTACCCCTCCTTATTTAAAAGAACGATTTGCCTATGTCTGTGACACACATAGCTTTTCTTTACGTTCCAGCAGCAATCTTCGATTAAAAATTCCTTCCCACTCTTCTTCCTTTTATTCCAAATCCTTTACTCTCCAAGCAGTCCTACTCTGGAACTCCCTTCCCTTACATATTAAACAGTCGCAGACTCTTGCGATTTTTAAAACTAGATTAAAACGGCATTTGTTTAATAGTGATACCTAATCTGTTATTTATGTCTACTGTCACATGTATTTGTTGTCTTGATTCTTTCAGTACCTATATTATATGTATGTATGTCTATGTATTATATTAACGTGTATATTATAGTATATATTGATTTATGTATCTTATATTACAATGTTTTATATTATAATTTTATTTTTATATACTATTTCATTTATATTTATGTGTATTTTATTTTCCGTACGCACCTACTGCCTACTTTGTAAGTTTACTTATGTCCAATGTATAAAAATGGTTGCCTGGAAGAGATCGCTGTTATAGCGATAAGGCCGCCAATTGCACAATATTTTTCGTTTAATGTTATTTGTTTTGTTTCTTATTTGTTTAGAAGTAGTAGTAGTAGTGTTATTTGTATGTTATTATTATAGTGCAATAAAGTATTCATTCATTCATTCATTCACAGTGTTGCCACCATTTCAGTCAAAAGGGCGCGATACTCGTTTGATGACTGTGTTGCTATAAAATACAAAGCGATAGTCATTGGCGACAACAATACTGACCAAGACTGAGTCACCTAGGCACTTATAATAAACATGCATTTTGTTTCAGTGGTTTCGTGACGAGCAATAGATAGAAAATATCAAGAAAAGAAACTCAAAGGGGGGTAGTTGAACAAATTACGCTTAAGCTTGGTGGCGATCTCTACACGTGCTTTTATGCATCTGATATTTATTTGGCCTATTTATTAATAAATAAAATGGTTTTTGTATAAAGTGTTTTATTGTAAATCCATCCACGATTCAGGAACGAGCTGTTTTAATTACCTTAATCATCTTCCTGCCCTTATCCCACTCTAAGTGGTGTCGGCACAACATGTCATAAACATGTTGTGACATGATTTGGCTACGTATTTTACGACCGGCCGCCTATCGCCTTATCGTGATGTCAATGATTGCATTGAAATAATGGTTACAATGTATTTAACTCAATTGGGCCTAATTTTTAATTCGGTCACTTTTATGTTATTTCCAGGTTCCGACACGCCTTTGCACCGTACATAAAAAATTTAGTAAAGCAGCCCCAAAAATAACTTAAATGGTTTTGAATAAAAGATACATAGAAGGGTGAATGACCGTACCCCATTCCATTTCATTTCGTATATAATGCATTGACCTTGACAGAGGGCCTACATACAAGTGCGAAGACAGAATTATAATGTTATCGTTTTATTCTGTTATTGTTATTATCCATATTAATTAAGAGGAATAGGATGACATTTAAAAGCGCCATCTGTTATCGACCTATCACACGATATATATCACAGTCTACGCGAACGAAGTCGCGGGTAAAAGCTAGTAATTCAATAATTTCAAATGTAAAAAAACTATTTAAAAAGTCTGTCAAGTTACTTTTTTTAATAATAAGTGCTAAACCTATATCCTCTTTTATTCTATCTATAGAGAATTTATCATTGAAATATTAAGTCTATGTATTCCATAAACCATAGATAATACACTATATAGGATACCATAAACATTTATAACAAAATAGAGTAATGTCAGTGTGATAAAATAAAATATTATGCTACAAAATTAAAAAATATATAAAAAAGCAAAGAAAAAAGTAAAAGTTCGAGTAAATAAGAAGTACATATTTGATAACATGGTTGTAGCGTAAGTGATTTACTGTATATAATTTAATAGTATTCTTGCACCGTGTGGTATCCGGCGGAATAGAATAGTACCACCCTCATTTCTTACCGAGATGTCGTAAAAGGCGACTAAGGTAAGTTGACTCACCGTGTGGTATCCGGTTAAGTAGAATAGACCACCCTCTTTCTTACCGAGGTGTCTTAAAATACGATTATGGTAAGTTGTCAGGCAGGCGGCCGGTCGTAAAATACGTAGCCAAATCATGTGAGAACATGTTTATGACATGTTGTGCCGACCCCACTTAGAGGGATAAGGGCAGGAAGATAATAATAATAATAAATATATGGGACACTTACACACACGGTCGTCCGTCCCCAAAGTAAGTAACTTAATACTTGTATTATGGTAGACAGACAACTGGTGAATATATACTTATATATTTTTTAAATACATACTTAAATACAAATATACACCCAGGCTCAAAGACCGACAAATTCACTTTAAAGACAATGTTGGTCCTCGGCAGGAAACGAACCCGCGACCCGTGGAGCCGAAGGCAGGGTCACTACCCACTGCTTCAACGAGCCAGTCAAATGCATGATGATGATGCATTTAATAGTATTCTTGTGTTTTCACCGTAGTTAATAATAGTACAGTAACGGTCTATCACTATCCCACTGCTGGGCATTTGCCTCTCCCTATTTGTCGAGAAGAGTTGGAGTACAAACCTACCACGCTGCTCCAATGCGGATTGGTAGGTTACACATATCCCCAGAATTCTCTAGAGATATGCAGGTTTCCTCACGATGTTTTCCTTCACCGAAAAGCGTGTGATAAATTGCTAATATCATTTTGGCACAAGTTTTAACAGAAAAAATCAAGGCACTCCGAGAATGTCGAAAGAAGTGGAAACCTGAAAATTAACGTTGTACATATTTTGGAATGATTAGGGAACAATTTTGAACGAAATGCTTTAATTAACAGTATAAAAATACTATAATTTATGTGGTTAAATACAATTTTAATTTATTGCCCTATTGAACACAAACATAACACAAAAGTAATAATAAAATTATTTTGCTATTATCCGTGAAGAAGTAAAATAGAAAATATATATAATGCTAAATGTAGAGTGGACAATCGGTTATCATACCTGATACATGCAGGATTCGTAAAAACACATGCACACCTCAACCTCCACCACCGCCACGACAATACACAAGCACTACATACGTTTACTATCACAAACTCAACAATCAAAATGTTTTTACGAATCCTGCATGTATCAGGTATGATAACCGATTGTCCACTCTACATTTAGCATTATATATATTTTCTATTTTACATCATAGCGGATTATAGCAAAATAATTTTATTATTACTTTTGTGTTATGGATCTCCGCAAAGTAACGCCTAATTCTTTAAATTACAAACATAACAAATTCGCACAAGCGACTAAACAGCGAGCAACTTAACGAAACAGCAGGCGCAGGCATATATTATTCGCCGCAATGTAGAAAGGGAGGGGGTTCCTCTCCTATGCCGCATTGGCGGTCTATTCTCCCTCCAGTGGGAGCGGCAAAACTGTGACAAACTAACTCAAAGCGAGCTTAGCCGCGGCCACAGCTAGTCTATACTAATATATAAAGCTGAAGAATTTGTTTGTTTGATTGTTTGATTGAATGCGCTAATCTCAGGAACTACTGGACTGATTTGAAAAATTCTCTCAGCGTAAGATAGTCCACTTATCGAGGAAGGCTATAGGCTATATAACATCACGCTAAGATGAATAGGAGAGGAGCAGCAATAAAAATAGTACGAAAACCGGAAAATTGAAAGCTTTCCTTGCGTGCGGTAAGTTAACGGTAATAGTTATTAAAAAATCATGTATTACAAAATCGTTCTCCTCTAAAAGTTCTAAATAAAAGTCCGCGACAGCATATCTCTAGGTTTTAAGGTTAACCCACTTTAAGCATTTTTATGTTTATCAAAAGAGTATATTACGCGGGCGGAGCCGCTGGCGATTGCTAGTTATAAAGGGCAACAAGTGAAATACATACATTACAGGGCGATCCTTTTGACCGGTGCTTCGCTCACAGCAAGCCTGCTAGTTATCCAAGTGGCCATACTACCACTGATGTTCAAATACAGCAAGTCTGTTCAGAGGAAAATGGTCTTCTCTAATTGCAGTAAGGTTTAAGTAACAACGGATTTACTTTCATTTGTAACTAGCGGTCCGACTATGCGATGCTGTGGCTTAAATAAATAATAATAGTAATAAATATATGGGACACTTACACACACGGTCGTCCGTCCCCAAAGTAAGTAACTTAATACTTCTGTTATGGACAGACAACTGGTGAATATATACTTATATAATTATTAATACATACTTAAATATATAGATACACCCAGGCTCGAAGACTAACAAGTTCATTCATTGAAAATGTTTGCCCACGGCAGGAATCGAACTCACAACCCATGGAGCTGAAGGCAGGGTCACTGCGCCAACGGGCACTCAAAATGTCCAATCTAATCTATATCTATCTGAAAATGTCATTAAAATCGGTCCCGCCATTTCTCTAAGATAATATGAGAACGGATTATATTCTCTACGCTTAGCATGACAAATTTTAAAAGTTAATCTCGTATAACGAAATTACTTTTCAGTAAATTACCCGAAAAATTTGGACTTTCAACATCCTTCAAGTTGTAACGTGCTTGGGTGCAGGAATTTTGATATCAACTTTCACTCAACTGTGGACGAATGTGATGTGAAATTGGGTAAGTATAAAAAAAATATAAAACATATCTTTAATATTTAAATGAGTTAATCTTGTATATATATTTTCCAAATCTCGGAAACGGCTCCAACGATTTTCCTGAAATTCAGCATGTACGGGGTTTTGGGAGATAAAAATCTAGCTAGGTTTTATGTTTCAAAAAATCGTTTTATCTCTGTTTTTGGGCATTAAAAAATACTTAAATTTACATTGAATAAATAAAACATTATTTTTGCCGTAAATTGTCAAGTTAGCATAGCTTATTCGGGGAACGGGCGGTCTCGAGAAATGAAAATACCTAGGATCGAAGCCCAACTTTTTTTTGTTTTTTTTTTTTATAAACTAGGTACTATATGTGATGCTAAATTTCATCGATATTGGTTCAGCGGATTCGCCGTGAAAACGTAACAGACAGACGCATTTATAATAATAAGTTCTAAGGATTGCGTTTTGGAACTTTCCCTAGCAACGACTAGACTTTTTGAGTCTAAAAAAAGTCAGAAAATCCCATCTACGTAGCTTTACACCTTATGTTCTAAGTCTAAATGTTATTTTACAGGAGTGTGGCACATAGTTCCAAGGTCTTTTTTCCGAGAGCTATTCTTTGTTCACGACTACATGTCAATAGATGAGAGAATTGCTAACGAATTGAAAAGAACACATAACACTATCGTATTATACTGTCACGGTGAGATTTCAAATTTCAAGATTTTCTTTATTAATATATGGGACACTTACACAAACGGTCGTCCGTCCCCAAAGTAACTTAATACTTGTGTTATGGGGAAGAGACAACTGGTGAATATATGAATACTTATATATATTTTAAATACATACTTAAATACAAATATACACCCAGACTCGGAGAAATGTTGGCGGGAATCGGACTCGCGACCCGTGGAGCTGAAGGCAGGGTCACTACCCACTGCGCCAACGGGCCAGCCATTATAGGATTATTTAAACAATTGTACAAATGGTTTCATTAAAATTTTTAATTAAGGTTATATTTTTATGCTAATGTCAATCGCTAAATAGGACTTTTTAATAAAAGATTACATTCTATCGATAACGGATAGATGGCGCTAAAACTTAAATAAATTCCATCATCATCGTCCTGCCCTTATCCCACTTTAAGTGAGGTCGGCACAACATATTATGAACATGTTGTCACGTGATTTGGCTATGTATTTCACGACTGGCCGCCTGCCTGACATAAATTCATCATCATAATTCTCTTACCCTTATCCCACTCTAAGTGGGGTCGGCGCAATATATCATCTTCTTCCATTTTCCTCTATCATTCGTCGACTCTGGTGCCACTCCTTCAAAATGCATATCATTGTTCACACAATCCAACCATCTTTTTTTCGGCCTCCCCCTAGCCATACATCCACATTCATATTTAAAACTCTTTTGGTCACATGATTTTCATCCCTCCTCATTACATGACCATACCAACTTAGTCTCGCACTTCTCATCTTTTCTGCCTGACATAAATTACTTTATAACAAAGTTATGCTGTAAGTATTTCGTTAAGAAGATTATCTCTCATAAATCGGTCGATTAAACTTTTTCGTTAATTAGCCGCGGATTCAATTCCCAGCAAACACCAATAAAAACATACATAACATAAAAATATTATAAAACTGTCTGCATGTGATCAATTTTCCCAGGATATGGCCTGGATTGACCTTGGCAAGTGAGCCTCAACTTTTTTAAGTTGGATCAAGCTCGATCGGTTTTGAATTCGGTCAAGTTTTATAAGTAATAGGTCAAGTAGCTCAGCCTTGGGCCAGCTTTATTCCAACTACAATTAAATATTGGGAAAAAGACTTATTGCCAGCCTGGCCCAGTCCAAGCCTTGGTCTTTATCATCCCAGACTTAAAGCAATATTGGGCCGACGTGGGTGTGCCATTTGGGGCCAAGCTTGATAAGGATCGCCGCAAGTTTGAACCAGTATCGGGCCTATGGTAATTTCCTACATGGGTTAATGGAAAAATAGTGATGTTTTAAAATCTTGAATACGTTCTAAACGTAATTGATGTGATAATGAAGCACATTATTACGAGTAATTGTTTAATCTTAGGTAACTCAAATCACCGCGCGTCGCCGCACCGCTTGCAAATGTACAAGGTCTTTCAGGAGTTGAACTTTCACGTCATTACTTTCGATTACAGAGGTAAGTATTCTATTGCAAAAGGGACCATGGGTCAGCTAAAGGGAATATGGGTTACAAATACCAGCAAAACCACGGCACAAAACCCTTGCGGACTTAATATTTACCATATTCCTTGAAATATGGAAACTCCGAGGAAGTGGCCGTAGATGTCTTGGAGATGAGGTGTTGGAGGACATCTTGGTGTGGCTTTGGAAAATAATGGGATTGCTAAAGGGAATCCTCTTCCCCTTGGACCTTCGTAAGTAGAAAGAAGTATTTACAGTAATCGGTAAAAAGAATTTAAGAGTGAAATTAAAATATTACAATATTTAATTAAGTTTATAAAATAGGAGTGTATAACAGAGCAGCAGTCTACTGCATGTTAACGCAGTGAAGTTGAAAGTGACTTCGATTGTTTTATGTTATCCTGGTACTTGACGCACAGAATCGCACACGTACGTAAATTAAAATTCTACCAAGAACAAATAAATACAAAACAAAATAAGTACACAAAGAGTAAATGAAATCATGAGTAACCTCCATTATTATATGTTACCCTGGTACTTTACTATTTTTAATTATTTCAAAATTGGTAATTGCGCCAAAATTAAACAACCAACTTAAGGTTTTTTTATATATCTGCTACTTTGGTACAAAACCACCACTTTAGCTGTAAATCTTAGCTGACTGTATTGTATCACTCACTACATATTATAAAACAAAGTCGCATTCTTTGTTTGTCCATATATCCCTATGTATGCATAAAACTTTAAAACTACGCAACAGATTTTGTTGCGGTTTTTTTTAATAGATAGAGTGATTCCAGAGGAAGGTTTGTATGTATAATTCAATACGGGGTAGAGAAATATTGTAATTTTTGAGGTTTCTGTAAATAATTAAATTTTTTTCCGCTTACATTGCAAACGCAGGCTTAAACCCTACGAGATTTATCAAAATTATGTACTAAGTATTTGTACACCTTGAAAAGGTCTAAAACCAGGTAAAAAAGGTCTAAGGTCAGAAACCGTGAATATGGAATGGTAATTTATAGTTATAGGGGTTAGGTTCCTAAGCGACATTAAAAAAACAAAATCATAAAAATCAGTTTAAAATAAAATAAGTTTCTGACTTTACATTTTGATAAGTTACATATTATCTTCAGGTTTAAGCAATGGTTTAAAAATAAATTAGTAATGTTTTGAGTAATAAGTTTTGTTTTTATCTAAATATTCTGTTTGTTTACAACAACACCGACCGCGGCTTAACTTAAAAGAACCGCCAAACTGAACAAACAACGCCGATAGCTTTTGAAAACGCAATCTAGGCGTAGTTATAATATGATCTATTTTATTTATCTATTTATTTATTTATTTATCTATTTATTTATTTATGTATTTATTTATTTATCTATTTATTTATTTATCTATTTATTTATTTATCTATTTATTAGTTGACGAGGCGTTGACGAAGGATACCGTATGCTTTTATTTTACTACAATGATGTACAGATTCGATCCGCGAATATAGGACTTTAGTTACAGTCCGCGAATAGTGCAAAACGCGAATGAAAGAAGCGCGAATAAAGAGCTTCTGTAGATAGAAAACTTTCAGTGGAATTGATTGTTTTCATTTGAACAGGATACGGAGATTCGTCGCGTGTTCGCCCGACTGAGAGAGGCGTAGTGGAAGACGCCTTGCAAGTTTATTCGTGGTTGGTGGGCGCAATCGACTCCAACTGCAGTCCCGTTATAGTGCTATGGGGACATTCGCTTGGTAATCTGTCATCATCATCCTCCTGCCCTTATCCCACTCTAAGTGGGGTCGGCACAACATGTTGTAAACATGCTGTCACATGATTTGGCTACGTTTTTACGACGGGCCACCTGCCTGACGTCAATTTACCTTAGTCGTATTTTACGACACCTCGGTAAGAAAGAGGGTGGTCTATTCTACTAAACCGGATACCACACGGTGGGTCAACTTACCTTAGTCGTCTATTACGACACCTCGGTACGAAATGAGGTTGGTCTATTCTACTCAGCCGGATACCACTAGGCGGGTCGACTTACCTTACTCGCCTTTACGACACCTCGGTAAGAAATGAGGGTGGTCTATTCTACTTAGCCGGATACCACACAGCTATCGCTTGATAATCTGTATATATAAAAATAATCTTCATTGTCTTGGGAGGCCGAAAAAAAGATGGATTGTGTGAAAAATGATATGCATATTAAAGGAGTTGCACCAGAGTTGACGAATGATAGAGGAGAATGGAAGAAGACATATTGTGCCGACCCCACTTAGAGTGGGATAAGGGTAAGAGAATGATAAATCTTTATTGTCTTGGGTCAAAGTATTACGCATCAAAGGATGGAACAATTTCGCTTATTCTTTTTAGAAGCTTTTATTTATCTTGACATGTATGTGAAGGTGGAATCTTACAAGTTAAATGTGACCCATTGAGATAAAATTCCCGGTGTCCGATTGAGATAATATGGTATATACTGGTCTAGTCCTGATGACAATGCATGTTTATGATAATCATGACCTGGTGCTGCCAGGATTGGCTCCAGACGAGGGAATCCAGCGGTTAACAGTAGGGACATGAAATTTCACTAAAAAAAGTAAAAAATTTATTCGCATTAAAGAATTTCACAGAAAAAAAATCGATTATATCATAACCAATTTTTACGATACGAATTAATCGATTTTTTGCAAACCGTTTTATTTTAAAGGAATAAAAATCGATCGTTTATTTAATCATCGATTTTTCCACTCCAATATACATCCCTATTTCCCAGGCACAGCCATAGCAGCGAACCTGGTCTCCCACCTATCAGATCTCTGCTGCGATCGCAATATGGCGTCCCTTCCGCCGCCGCACGCTTTGGTCCTAGAAGCGCCTTTTAACAACCTTGTTGATGAAATAGAGAGCCATCCGTTTTCTAAGGTAAACAATAACAGCCCACAAGCAGCCTGTACATATCCCACTGCTGGTTAAAGATTTCATGTCTTTTTAATATTAAAATTCACTGTAAACAATTTTGAATCGTCAACTTAGGTATTCAAACAGCTATTCTTATATTGGCTTCACGGTATATTTCAAGCAATTTAATTTTTGTGCTTTAGAATATACATAATTATAAAAAAATTGGCGATGTATATAAAAGAAAAAGTAGGAACGGATTTAAGCTTGCCGTTCCTGCTTTGCGTCTTGCGTACGTAAGTCGTTTATGTGTTTGGGTACAAGATTTTAAAATTTAGCTCAATTTTAGCTTTGCCATTACAGTTCAAAAAACTTGTTAAAGGGAGGCTGATACAGAAAGCCAACTATACTGTTGAGGATAAGAATGCGTTGATATGCGTGGACACTGAGCTTTCCTGTGCGGAGTCTTTCGAACACCTTGAGACCCCAACGCCCATAATTTCTTCACACTATGTGCCGCCCATCGCCACTTCAGCTGCGCGACACGCTGAGCTATGTCGGTGACTCTGGTTCTTCTACGGATCTCCTCATTTCTGATCACTTAGAGATAAAAAGCACTCAAATCAAATCTCGCTCCATTGACCGCCGAGCGACTCTGAGCCTTCTATCGGGTAGTAAAGTAAAGTAACGGCCTTTTACTATCCCACTGCTGGGCATAGGACTCTTCTCTCCGTTTTTTTTTTGGAGAGAAGGATTGGAGCTAAGACCTACCACGCTGCTCCAATGCGGATTGGTAGGTTACACATATCACCAGAATACTCTAGAGATATGCAGGTATCCTCACGATGTTTTTCTTCACCGAAAAGCGTGTGATAAATTGCAATTATCAATTAGACACGTAAGTTTAACTAGAAAACTCATTGGTGTCTGCCCGGGGTTTGAACCCTAGACCTCCTCGAAAGAGGCGCACGGTGTAACCGCTGGGCTACCACAGCTTATTATCTATCGGGTCAGTTTACCTTAAATCTGGTCATCAGCTGGTATCCTGGTTGCCTTACTACAAGGGGTCGTTCGTGAAGCCGTTCACAACCTCGTCGGAGTACACTTTCGCCACTGACCAGTACCTGACCACCGTGCCCAACCTGCCAGTGCTGATGCTGCACTCCAAGGGCGACAGGATCGTGCCCTACGACCTAGCTGTCAAGGTCTCCTGTACTTTACATGTTTTTCGAGAAACAAGTAATAAATAAATAATGAATAAATATATGGGACACTTACACACACGGTCGTCCGTCCCCAAAGTAAGTAACTTAATACTTGTGTTATGGGTGACAGACAACTGGTGAATATATACATATATATTTTATAAATATATACTTAAATACAAATATACACCCAGGCTCAAAGGCCAACTAATTCATTTATAGAAAATGTTGCCCCTCGGCGGGAATCGAACCCGGTGCCCGCGGAGCTGAATGCAGAATCACTACCCACTGCGCCAATGGGCCAGTCAAATAAGTATAAAGTACCAGGACGCCGTGTGTTATCCGGCTGAATAGAATAGTACCACCCTCATTTCTTCCGAGGTGTAGTAAAAGGTGACTAAGGTAAGTCGACCCGCCGTGTGTTATCCGGCTGAGTAGAATAGTACCACCCTCATTTCTTACCGAGATGTCGTAATAGACGACAAAGGTAAGTTTACTTTACCAAATATTCATTAATAGCAATCCCGCTGTGAAAATTGACTTAAACTCAAATAAACACAGAAGCTAGCTGACTGAGCATACGTTGTTTTGCCATATCTATCTTTTATTTATTTCTTTTTATACATATATTTGGAAAAGAGAAAGAAAAATTAAAACGCCGTGTGGTATCCGGCTGAATAGAATAGTAACACCCTCATTTCTTACCGAGGTGTCGTAAAAGGCGACTAAGGTAAGTCGACCCGCCGTGTGGTATCCGGTTTAGTAGAATAGACCACCTCTTTCTTACCGAGGTGTCGTAAAATACGACTAAGGTAAGTCGACGTCAGGCAGGCGGCCGGTCGTAAAAACGTAGCCAAATCATGTGACAGCATGTTTATAACATGTTGTGCCGACCCCACTTAGAGTGGGATAAGGGCAGGAAGATGATGATGTATCTCTTGGTCTTTATACAGCTTTACGAATGCGTCAAGCAATCCCGGGGCGAAAAGGGAGCCCCTCTCCAGTTCCACGTGTTCGACAGGGGCCACAACAATCTATGCGAGGCGCCCGACTTGCCTCGCGTTGTTAAGTAAGTAACGGCCTGTTACTATCCCACTGCTGGGCATAGGCCTCCTCTCTCCATTTTTGGAGAGAAGGGTTGGAGCTAAGACCTACCACGCTGCTCCAATGCGGATTACGGAACACATATCCCTAGGATTCTCTAGAGATATGCAGGTTTCCTCACGATGTTTTCCTTCACCGAAAAGCGTGTGATAAATTGCAATTATCAATTAGACACATAAGTTTTAATAGAAAAACTCATTGGTGTCTGCCCGGGTTTGAACCCATGATCGTCTCTAGAGATTCACACGGTCGCACCGCTAGGCCATCACAGCTTTGTTAAGTGAGTATTTTAAAAACCTGTGTTCAAACAATTCTGCTTCCATATATGAAATGGAGCGTTAACCAGCCGTTTCTAAATATCCAAATTGAAGAGTGACAGATAAATTTCTAAACTTTTCGCAACACTGTTCATACGTCGTTTGATAATATTGTTACAAAACTACTTGTATTAATAAAAGAAGTATTCTAAATTAGTTTTATTCTTTTCATAAAAAAATGCTAAAATGAAATTCAAAATTCAAAATATTCTTTATTCAAATAAACAAAGTGCTTTTGAATCGTCAACTCTACTGCTGGTTCGGAAAGCTGTTCCTACCGAGAAGAGCCAGCAAGAAACTCGGCGGTTGCTCTTTTAAAAATATAATTCTTAATATTATTTACATTAAGTCGTTACTGTCTTGTACAGGTTCAAAGAGAGCTATATCCACACATTCTTATCTTCTAAATAATCTTCAAGAGTATAGTAGGCTTTCTGTATCAGCCTCTTTTTAACAGTGTTTTTAAACTGCTGTAATGGCAGTGCTGAAATTGATTGCGGAATTTTATTATAGAATCTTATACCAAAACCCACAAACGACTTACGCACTTTTGCAAGGCGCAAAGCAGGAACCGCAAGCTTATGTCGGTTCCTGCTTTGTCTATTGTATACATCACCTATCGTTTTATAATTCTTTATATTTTTATGTACATAAATTAAATTGCTTAAAATATACTGTGAAGCAAATGTAAGAAATCAAAGCAAACTCTCATTCGCTATCCGCGGGCTAGCTGCTAATGACAGCGGCTGTCACATCTCCCACGTCAAAATGGCGCGAACGGCTGTGGCAAGATGTGACGATGGCTCGCTTGCAGTAACGACACGGCTGCGTTGTTACAATATTGTAAGAATCCGCAATAAAAGTTTTAGAATCATTCAAGCACGCATTTGTTAGCGCACACTATATACAATAACACGATATATGAGGAATACCACTATTCCCGTTCCGAGATGCACTTTTCTTGAAAGACGAACTAAGACTGAATGTCACTGAAACGTTTTATCAATAGGAAGACTCGACCGGAAACAACACGTCACAGTGTTGGTACCATTTTAATCAAAAAGGGCGCGATACTCTTGTTTCATGACTGTGTTGCTATAAAATACAAAGCGGAAGTCAATGGCGACAACACATTTTACTTGAAGAACTTGTGATTAGGCTGTGGGTCACAAACCCCGGGAATACACAATAGCATTTTATTGAATTTTGCATTACTCTGTTTACTTTAAAAGCTGTGATAGCCCAGCGGTGAGACCGTGCGACTCTTTCGATGAATCGCTGATTCGAAACCCGGGATAGACAGCAATGAGTTTTTCTGTTAAAACTTATGTGTCTAATTGATAATTGTAATCTATGACACGCTTTTCGGTGAAGGAAAACATCGTGAGGAAACCTGCATATCTCTAGAAATTTCTGGAGATATGTGTAACCTACCAATCCGCATTGGAGCAGCGTGGTAGTCTTAGCTCCAACCTTTCTCTCCAAAAATGGAGAGAGAAGGCCCATACCCAGCAGTGGGTAATAACAGGCCGCTACAGACTACTACTTCCGGTTTTTTTAATTTATACATGCAGGATTACTATATTTTTAGTAATCCTGCTAATGATAAAATCATAAAAATATTTACATGTTTTTTTTTTATTTCAGAAACTTCTTGAACGTTATAAAGAAGGAAAATTAATTAATATTTAATGTATTAAAGATGTTGCCATATAATTGTGTTTTATTTATTAATATTATTCCTTTTAATTAGATTATATTGTAACGCAAGGAAATTTTTGTGGCCACGGCAATTATTATTTTAGCTCGGCAAGACACGCCATCATAGAGGATACTAAAAATAATTGATTAAAAAAAACCATTTCTGAAGAAAAGTAATCTAATTATAAATTTTTAGTTTCGGGTACATACCACGAATATTCAAGTATAAAATCATTAAAAATAATCTATTCTTAAAATTTTCTTTTTTTTAATCGATTATTTTTTCACACATCCCTAGTGTCTTGCTGAGATAAAATATATTGCACCGTGGCCATAACATTTTCGTTCCTTACAAATAATGTCATTATTTTCGTATAATGGACCTCCGCTAATAGTGCCTAATTGTATAAATATATATTTCTTTTAACACTTAGTACACTAATCAGCAAGATGGTACCATCACAATCTGCGCTGCGTATAAAATTACATAATTTCCAAATTAATAATCAACTCTATTATGTTTGAACCAAATTATATTTTTTCTAATAAAATAGTTCTTACAGTATACACAATACAGATTAAAAACAATCAAATTCCACCCCAACAAGGCGAGCGTGAAATTCGATGGTGCCTCAGTTTCAAAACGCAATCTCACCACATGTTTAGTTTCTGAACGTTACCAAATATTCATTACTGGCAACCCCGCTGTGAAAATTGACTCAAACTCAAATACATAGATAATACACTATATAGGATACTTACCAACGTTTTCACATCCAAAATAACACATAAAATAATTTTTGGACGGCATAATTTCCAATATAGACCTTTAGAAAAGTTTAAGAAGTGATGCGTTTTTGGCAGAAAAATTTGAAAATTTATGACATCTATATATATAAAAGAAAGTTGGTCTTAGTTACACTATTTATAACTCAAAAACAGATGAACAAATTCGGCTGAAAATTGGTGGAGAGGTTGCTTAGAACCAGAAGACGGACATAGGATACTTATTATCCCGTTCGACCGCATTTATTTTATCCCGTCAAGTCACTATAAAACGTGGTATAGCAAAAACGACTATGACATGGAAAAACAAAACATAAATGACAGCTAAACGTAATTTAGTCTTTGGGTAAGTATGGTAAAAATTTGACAATTATCAAAATAGTAGTAGCTATAAACGTTACCACATAGTATAAAACAAAGTCGCTTTCTCTGTCTGTCCTCATATCTCTATGTTTGCTTAAATCTTTAAAACTACGCAACAGATTTTGATGCGGTTGTTTTTTATATATATAGAGTGATTGAAGAGGAAGGTTTATATGTATAATAAAATTCAATATGGAGTAGAGAAATACTGTGATTATCACTGAGTGACATAGGCTATATGCTTTATACCCGTGCGAAGCTGGGGCGGGACTCCTAGTACTTATATATTACAGTGTATCATTTGCGACATCTAGTGAATAATGATATAAAACTAATTTTTGTTGTCCAATGCTTTCTGTGAGATGACGCTCTCGGCGACCTAAAGGTGCTTCTTAGAGAGTTTCACCCCCCTGCTCAAATATACATAGAAGCTAGCTGACCGGGAAAACGTTGTTTTGTCATCATCATCTTCCTCCCCTTATCCCACTCTAAGTAAGGTCGGCACAACATGTTATAAACATGTTGTCACATGATTTGGCTGCGTATTTTACGACCGGCCGCCTGCCTGGCGTCAACTTATTTTAATCGTATTTTACGACACCTCGATAAGAAAGAGGGTGGTCTATTTCACTTAACCGGATACCACACGGTGGGTCAATTTACCTTAGTCGCCTTTTACGACACCTTGGTAAGAAATGAGGTTGAGGCAAAACAACGTTTGTCGCCTTGTGGTATCCGGCTGAATAGAATAGTAACACCCTCTTTTCTTACTGAGGTGTCGTAAAAGGCGACTAAGGTAAGTTGACTCACCGTGTGGTATCCGGTTACGTAGAATAGACCACCCTCTTTATTTACCGAGGTGTCGTAAAAGACGACTAAAGTAAGTTGATGTCAGGCAGACGGCCAGTCGTAAAATACGTAGCCAAACATGTGAAAACATGTGCCGACTCCACTTAGAGTGGGATAAGCGCAGGAAGATGACTCTCACTTACAGGCATATGGCTTTCTTACTCTAGTATAATAACTCTATGGTTCCAACACAGCTTTTGCAAAGCTTTTATTTAATCAAAACAAAAAGTTTCTATTAATTATAATTTCGTAATTTAAGTAATTTTTTATCTACCTACAAATAAATATAAAAATCATAATACAAACCTGAGGCCATTCTTTAAGCCTCAAGGATAACAAGACAAATTAAATGACATCGCTTGGAAAACAATTTGCACAATTCAATATGGCCGCGGTCCATTTAAGAAATTGTTTTGCGCTTATTTTTTATTTATATAATTTTTATATTCATACCTACTGATATCATAAATAAGAATTATTAAATTAAATACGAATTATGCTTATTAGATTTTTAAAAAATGCATTTAAAATATTTTAAGGTCATTTATGTATTACATTAATAATAAGTCTGGACATGGTAAATTATTAATAATATCTGGGTGACCGAGCTTCGCTCGGTAATTTTTTACAAAAAAAAACTTTAAAAAAAGAAAAAAACAATTATTTAGTTGGGATCGATCCTTGGCACTCACATTTCTCAAGGCTGCCCGCTAACCGAATAAGCTACGTCGACTTGACAGATAATGGCGAAAATTCAATTCAATATAAATGTTAGTGTTTTTTAATGCCCAAAAATAGGGATAAAACAATATTTTTTTTACATAAAACCTAGCTAGATAAATTTTTCTCCCCAAAAACTCCCTACATGCTGATTTTCAGGAAAATCGTTGGAGCCGTTTCCGAGATTCGGAAAATATATATATATATACAAGATTAACTCATTTAAATATTAAGATAAGGAATAAATGCTTCAAATGAATATTAATGGTACTTTTTAAAAATATTTTATGGATTCTTCATATTTCTGTTTCATATATTTTTAGTTACGAAACAGTCCATTTTTATAATGTGCTCTCTATATTTTTAATATAGTATACTTCAATTGGTAAGTTTTTAAATGTGTTTAAGATCCTAGATCATTCAAGATCCAAAAATTTGACAGAATAAGCCATATATATAATCATAACATAATATCACAAATGATAAGTGACCCACAAAATAATTTAATAAACTTTATTCAAATATATTTTAATAATGTATACAGAAGCTGTTTATATATGTAATTATTCAACATTTTATCATTTTCCAAAAATTTATATGGCTTGTTTACGCAGTGGGTAGTGACTCTGCCTTCAGCTCCACGGGTCGCATGGTCGATTTTCGCAGAGGACCAAAATTTTCTATAAATATATGGACTTTATTTATTTATTTATTTATATATACATATTTATGCTACATTTGCATTTGATGTTGTTGGTCTTTGAGCCTGGGTGTATACTTATTTGTTTTGGCCGTCAAGGACTAGATTCCAGGCCGTTAATAAACTAATAAAAAAAATTAAAAAAAAACTTATTTGTTTTTAAGTATGCAATGGTCAAAGAATTGTCTATAGTTAGAAAGTTCTTTTTTAATTGGGTTTTTTCTATGTACAGATTCCAATGTAATATTTTAATACACAGACTATATTTGTTTTATCATATTTATCAATCAAATAATTAAATTTAATTTTTGCTAAATATTTAGCATTGTTACAAAGCTAATGTGATCTAGCCGTGTGGTAACCGACTGAATTTCTATTCTATTAAGAAATGAGGTTGGTCTATTCTACTCAGTTGGATATCACACGGCATATCTGATACTACTGTTTATCAGTACAAATATAAATGGGAAAGTCGGTTTGTATGTTTGTTACAATTTCATTGCTAATCCATTGATGTAATTTTGTACACATAAGCTTATATTTACAATTAAAGCTGTGATAGCCTAGCGGTGAGACCGTGTAATTTTTTAGAGGGGTCAGGGGTTCAAACCCAGGCAGACACCAATAAGTTTTTCTGTTAAAACTTATGTGTCTTATTGATAATTGCAATTTATAACACGGTTTTCGGTGAAGGAAAACATCGTGAGGAAACCTGCATATCTCTAGAGAATTCTGCAGATATGTGTAACCTACCAATCCGCATTGGAGCAGCGTGGTAGGTCTTAGCTCCAATCCTTCTCTCCAAAAACGGAGAGAAGAGGCCTATTCTCAGCAGTAGGATAGTAACAGGCCAGTACTTACTTACTATGCTTATATGTAAAGCATTTTACAGAATTGAATGAAAGAAATGTTTGGATTTGAAAATACTTTCAGCTTCATACAAGACTGTGGATTTAATAATGTAAAATTGAAAAATGTTTAAAAGATTGACCGCTGAGTTTCTTTCTGGTTCTTCTCGGTAAGAGCAACATTCCGAACCAGTTGTAGCTTCATTAATCATATTGATCCTTGACGATTCAAAAGTGCTTGAAAGAGCTTATTTGAATAAAGATTATTTTGATTTGATTTGGAACATATTAAGAGTAGAATGGACCAACCTCATTTCTTACGGAGCTGTCGTAAAATACGACTAAGGTAAATTGACGTCAGAGAGGCGGTGGGTCGTAAAAATGCACCCAAATCATTTGACAGCATGTTTATAACATGTTCTGCTGACTCCACTTAGAGTGGGATAAGGGCAGGAAGAAATTGATTTGACACATATGACCAGATTTCAGCACGATTAGCCTAGTCTGTCCTTGAGTACTATCAAACAAGAATATTTTAAAAGAAATAATTTTTTTATTTATTTATTAGGACATCCAGTAGTTGCTACATATAAAACTTACGTATAATAAAAACAGACACAAAAAATAAATTAATATGTACAACTTTTGAAGGTGTCACGGCATGCACCAAAATTTTTTTAATCAATTTAAATAAAAACATAACATAAAAATATAAGCAAACAGTTAAAGTTAATAGGTAAAAAAACCCAATAATATTTTCTGTAAACGAAACACATACCTAAATATATTATATTATAAACGAAAATATCACACGTCTAAAGACGTAGGTATAGTAAAAAATTGCTTGTATTTGCAACTATAAAACCTTAATCCCTTACAAGCAAAGCCTAGAAAGCGCTACAGCAAATACTACGCCATAAAAACATCTAAATGATACCATAAAGTAATTGATGTTCAATAAAATTCAAATTCCGAACTACCGATAGTTAAACTGGATATCACGAACCCCGCCATAAATCATAAATAGCCCATTATTTATTACCGGTTCAATTTCACCCACGTACACTTATTGTACCTAGAGATATGTGCATTGTTGTTCGCTGGAATAAAAAAATAGTCTCAACTCATTTTCCTTTTAAATAAAACAAAAGAGACTAGCAAGACACGTCGTTAAAACAATTGAGTTAGTATCGATAGAGAATGGAATATTGTTATATGAGAAGCGTTCGATTTTCAAATCTCCCGCGTCTTTATAGAAGCTAAAGTCGTAACGTGTAATGCCGCTGTACAACTCTTTGGAGCGCGGTAACGAAAGCGGTTACATATTTATAAAATGGAATCGATTTTTAAATAAGCCAATGGTAAGCCATGGTTCTAGAGGCGGGTCGATTGCTCCTCCCTACGTTGCATGTCAGATCAGTGTCTCGTGTTGGGTTTTTGTTCATTCGCGCAGCGTCCGCTGGCGAGAGCGGTCGTCTATATTGTTGGAATTTATTGTTCATGAAACATTTGCAATTGAAAGGAAACCTTTTAATGTTTATTTAATTATGAACATGATGTCATGTGCTATATAGTTTATTTTTATAGGAAATTGAATTTAATTACCTTACTGTTTACATCATATTTGTTTTACAATTATATTTTCTTGTTAATATATAGTGGGTAATCCTTGCTCGGTTATTTTATTTAAGATATAAAAAAATGCAATTATAAAAATATAAAAAAAATAATAGGGTGACATATGGGAATTGAACCCAGGTATTTTCATACATACTATCCGCCCGTTTACCATTGCGCTATTACAACTTGATAACTGACAGCGAATTTAAGCTTCATATTCCATTTTTAGTTTAGCAGTTCTTTCAATGTCCGAAAACAAGGATAGGATTTTTTTAATATTTTAATATTTACCCCCAAAACCCCCTGCATGCTGCAAACATGCTGAATTTCATGAAAATCGTTGAAAACCTATTTTAAAATTCAGAAATACCTACATAAATTTACTTACATAAACTCTTTAAAATATGAAAGATTATTTTAACTATAAATAATTATTACAAAATAAATCTCATAAAATAGTTTGTATTTTTTAGTAAATACATTTTCTTTTTTTAGAATTTTTTTATTAATAGAAACTATGATGTTTACCTTCACCAAAAAGCGTGTGATAAATTGCAATTATCAATTAGATATATAAGTTCAAATAGAAAATCTCATTGCTGCTTACCCGGGGTTCGAACCCATGATCTCCCAGAGAGAGGCATACGGCTCAACGATATATTGTAAAAAGCCAGACAGATTGAATAAAAACTTAGTTCTACCTGCGACGTCCGTAAAGTCAAATTTAGTTTTAAAATACCCTAAATTAAGTAATGTATTTTTTCTTGATGACAAAAGGATTTTTTTTATAAAAGTAATAATAAAATTATCTTGCTATAATCCGCGATGAAGTAAAACAGAAAATATATATAATGCTAAATGTAGAATGGACAATCCGTTTTCATAACCGATACATGCATAATTCGTAAAAACATGCACAAACTTCCATCACTGCCACCACAATACACAAGCACTACATACGTTCACTATCACAAACTCAACAATCGTTTCGCCCCGCAACCGAAGCATCATCAGGAGATAGACTCCACGACAAAATCGCAAAGCCAAAGCTTTGTATTATGGATCTCTGCAAAGTAACACCTTGTTCTATAGATTTTTTTTATCCTATACGTTAATTGTAAAGTTATTTCAACTATTCAACGGCCTGTTATTATCCCACTGTTGGGCATAGGTCTCTTCTCTCCGTTTGTGGAGAGAAGGATTGGAGCTAAGACCTACCACGCTGCTCCAATGCGGATTGGTAGGTTACACATATCCCTAGGATTCTCTAGAGATATGCAGCTCACGATGTTTTCCTTCAGCGAAAAGCGTGTGATAAATTGCAGTCATCAATATATACATTAGTTTTAACAGAAAAACTTATTAATACCTGGATTTAAACCCGTGACACATCGAAAGTCACATATTAATTGTAAATACCTATAAGCTTGTTTTTACAAAATTACATCAAGGGATTAGCAGTGAAATTGTTACAACCATACAAACCGAGTTTCGCATTTATGATATTTGTATGATATACAGTACTTAGTATCAGATATGCCGTATGATATCCGATGAGTAGAATAGATCAACCTCATTGCTTACTAAGGTGTCGTTAAATACGACTAAGGTAAGTTGATATCAGGCAAGCCCTGTTGTAAAATATGTAGCCAAATCATGTTACATGTTTATAACATGTTATGCCTGCCCCACTCTGAGTGGGATAAGGGCAGGATGATGACATTTAGGTATACAAAACATAGTTATTATATTAGAGTGAGAGAACTAGCCTAAAATACCTATATCCGTCGACAATAAAGAGAAAGCAAATGAGACTGTATCTGTCTCTCTTTTTTATATGGGATTAGATAAAGATGAAGTATACTAGTTTCATCTTCCCTCTCATTATTTATTACTTACAGGCTTATGGTTCCCTTAATCAAGTATAATAACTCTATGATCAGATTAGCTTTGTAACAACGCTAAATAAATATTTAGCAAAAATAAAATTTATTCGAATGATAAATATGATAAAAGAAATATAGTCTGTGTATAAAATATTACATTGGAATCTTAACATAAAAAAACCCAATTAAAAAAGAACGTTCTAACTATAGAATCCTAGTTTGGGGGGCAGGAATTCGCTATAATGTTTTCGTATATTTTAATATGTATAGTTAAAATTTGCGTGTAACAAGTTTGTAAAGTTTATTAAATAATATAGTTAAAGTTAATAAAGTAATAATTAATAATTATAAATAGACAATTCATTGACAACTTTTTAAATCTATATTTGAGAAAAGAATACAATTCTATCATTAAGCTTAAGACACACTCCCTTTGTGTCATTTGAAGAAAGCATTGTTTAAAACTAGTGAGATTAGATTCTTTGTCACCGTATAGAATACGTAGTTAGTAGTACGTAGTAGCCTGCGTATGACTCTCCTACTCTAGTATAATAACTCTATGATTGTAAAGTATTGTCTTTGGTATTAATTTTATGTTGCATCAATCTCATACTGAAATAGATACGCGATAAAACTAAATATAAAAACCCCAATTTTATCGGTGAGGTGGTAAATATTTCACAAGTCGACTCGGTGCGTTTTATTTTCGTAAATAAATCAAAGTAAAAATCGTAAAGGAGAACAAACTGCCCGCCGCGCGCATGGAATGTCTCTGGTTTTTTAACTCACCTTTTTTAAATTCAAATCGAATCACCCAAATTAAGTAGCCATAAACGGAATCAGCTTCCAAATTTGAATATTTCATTTGTGCTCGTACAAGCGCGTGCTTTGATTTGTGTGTGGCGCGTTGCGAGTGTGTGCGCGGCTAGTGATGGCCGCTTCTTACCTGTTAACGCATTATACCGATAAAATATATCGATAGTCAACATCTTCCTGCCCTTATCCCATTCTAAATGGGGTCTTCACAACATGTTATCATTTACATTAGTCGCCATTGTACGACACCTCGGTAAGAAATGAGGGTGGTCTATTCTACTCAGCCGGATACCACACGGCGGGTCAACTAGCCTGAGTGGTTTACGACACCTCGGTAAGAAATGAGGGTGGTCTATTCTACTCAGCCGGATGCCAAACAGGGTTAAATATTTCGATAGTATTTAATTAACAACAAAACAAGACAACAGACCGTTTTAAACCCGACACCGTAAGCATGCACAAACTTCATCCGGGCATCCGACGACGAATACCAGAGCGACAGGGAACACATTGAATAGGCGCGACCACCGCCGCTGCCGTCAATGTCACGGAACTTTTATGTCTAATTTTCTAAGAGTTTTCTGTGTGTCCTTCTAGTGTCAAAGCTTAATATTGTTATTAAAATTAAAAAGTAAATTGATAGCTGAAAAAAAGAGAGTATGACTAATTTATTATTGCACTTTATTTTCACGGCTTTATATTTTAACCGATAACTATTACTTACTAATAATGCAAACCATATTGTTTGTGTAATTTGTTATTGTGGCATGATAAGTATGGTATCAAATAAAACAATTTTCTTCATACTCGATATCGATAAAAACAAATAACAGAACAACCCTAAGCCTTTTGTTGAAGCGCACCGCGCGTTGATAAGGAAACATTTTAAATTAGTAGGAGAAGAAGAGAAAAAATATTATAAAAATTTATTTTTTATTTATATTTTATCACGCGCACACAAAACGGGTAGCCGCTTGCTACCAGAACCGATATAAATTATATCATTTTTCACTGCGACAACCCTAACGGACGTAAAAAATGACGTCCCATTCAGTTCCAAGTTTGAAAGTTTTGCCGCGTTTTTTATACGTTTCCGGGCGATGGGATTCCATTATTGAACTACGACATTAAAAATGGTAATACAAGCTATTTTTATGTTATTTTAATACATTGCTACGTTTATACGAGTTGTATACATAGCTTGGTTGACGAAGTAGAAATGTATGCGCTGAGTAAAAATAAATTTGTTTAATATTTGACCTTGGTGTCTTTTTTACTATATTCAGTATAATATTGTTGGAATTCATAATTGTAACTTTGCTGATTAATCAAAATGAGGTCGGTGGACTTTGGATTTAGACGGGTCACGTTATTGGTTTAAAGAATTCGTTTTTTGGTCAGTGGCAGGTTCGAAATTTAAATTTAAATTGATAGCTAGGTATATTTGAGATGACGAATTATGAGTTCTAATTTTAATATGAAATATTTGTTTAGAAATCGTTTTATAATTTGATATTTAGTGTTGATTTTGACATTTGTAACTTTAAATTAATAAAATGAGGAGATAAATACTAACCTTTACAGACAATGGTGTATTTTAATAATTTACCTTAAAGGGTTCCGAGATTAGAAATTATTTAACAACCCCTTTTTGAATTATTAATCAATTGTAATAGTGTAATTTTCAAATAAATATTTAACTAAATTCGTACAGATTTTAATTTAAAAAAATATTATTTGTTTTTTTTAAATAATTTATTTGCATGATTTTTGAGATTGTTGTAGTGAATGTGTGCAATGCTTGTGAATACAAGAACGAGTATAAAAACTGTAAAAACTCTTCATTTACCATTACATATATTTTCAATTTATTTATCACGGATTATAACAAGATTTTTTTTAAAAGTGAAATCTAAGGTAGCGGACACGAACTTACCTGCTTGGGGTTTGAACCCACTACCGTCAAACCACAACAATAATTTAATTCCAAGAAGTCACGAGTTAACAACGAATATCTGAACACGCCTAGCTTAAAGTTGAAGGCATAAAAACGACCGCGAAGGTGGCAGTCGACAAAAATATCATAAATTTATGACGCGATGCACTGAAAAGTAAAAAAAATATTCCGTATTAAAATATATCTCACTTTGTGATACCGCGGGGCGACAATAGTATGGACATGGTTTAAAAAACAATATATATATATAGTAATATTCTATTCGTACGGAAAAATATCCATATGTATAAGACGAAATTCGATGCAGTTTAAAAACACTATTAAAGAGTTTTAATACAATTTATTTTTATTTATTTATTTTTTTATTTATTATTAAATTTCACCTATACACTTACAGATCTAGCCAAAACGCATACATGATATGGATAAGTATAACAGTAAGAAAAATTTAAATTAATTATAATTATTATCTAAATAACAATTTACGTACTTTAAAAAGGTTTTAGCATTATGTGTGAAAATGTCGGCATCTGGGAATCTGCTCAGCAGCTCATTGACTTGCGCAATAGCCCTATGAGTCGGCTTTTACGTTTTTACAAAAGAGCAACCGTCGAGTTTCTTGCTGGCTCTTCTCGGTAGGAACAGCTTTCCGAACAGTAGAGTTGACGATTCAAAAGCACTTGTTTACAAGTTTATTTGAATAAAGAATATTTTGAATTTGAATTTGAATTTTGATTTATATCATAGACATACGAGAGGTCACAAAAATCTTCTGATACCTGTGTCGCGACTCAGCAGAGTTAGCAACTCATTCGATGGTCTCGGTATTCGCTTTTACAATAAAATTACGCAATCGATACTAGACCAGTCTACAGAAAGGTTTAAATTAAGAATAAGAAATATTCTTATACGTAAAGCATATTACAAAATTGAAGATTATTTGGATGATAAAAAAGCCTGGATTTAAAAATCCTTTCATCTTAAAACAAGACTGCGGTTTAATAATGTAAAATTGAAATTTTTTAAAAGATTGACCGCCGAGTTTCTTTTTGGTTCTTCTCGGTAAGAGCAACATTCCGAACCAGTTGTAGCTTTATTAATCATATTAATCCTTGACGATTCAAAGGTGCTTGAAAAAACTTATTTGAATAAAGATATTTTGTTTTGATTTGAAAAAGATGTTTTTTTATATACCTAATGTACTAGCAAATTGTAGATTTACAAAAATATTTCGAAAAACTCCGGAACAGCATGTGTCTATCTCTTATAGTCAACTCACAATAAATGTTCAAAATTTCAATAGGGAAAAAATTTGTGACATTGATTTCCCCGCAGCAAGACACAGCTAGTAAATAATTAAAAAAACATGGAGAAATAAATAAGAGAAATAAAGGAAACAATCAACATACACAAAAATATATGTTAGCAAAAAGTAAAAAAAAAGTAATGCGCGACTTTACACTAGCAATTGTAAAAAAATCAAATATTTATAATAAAAAAAAGTAAGTTCTTAAAACCATATGCTCATTTGCTCATCCATTAATCAAACAAGTTTTATTACGCTATGAAACGTATAAGTGCTTCTGTATAACCTATAGCCATATAATAAAATTTTGAATTTTTCACAAATTGCACATTATAAATAATTATTGAGCTACCTGTTGCTATTTTTTTGCTCAAAAAACTCAATTGACATGCTGATTGTGAATTTTAAATTTTATAATAAAAATGGCTACATTAATACAAGTCAACCGTATAACGAGACGTATCCACATTTAACATCCTTCATTAGCTTTACAAAACCAACGACATTTACAATAATCTTATTTTGTGACAGAATGATTTAACTACATACAAGTTTATTGGAAAATAAACTTAAACTAACTATATTTAAAGCTTAATTTATGTTTTTAATATTACCAATGATATATTACCTTCTCGTAGGTGAGAAATATATGACATTTGGAAATGTACGTGATACAAACTGTCTGAGTTCGAATTGGATTCAAATATCGAATACCAAGTTCAACATCATAAGTAGCTGCTTTACAACGAGTTATATATGCAAGGTGTTTTAATAGACACAGATCTAAAATAAAAAAAGTTTGAAAATTTGTTTCTTTAAATGTGAAATTTATTTAATAACATTTCATCTTCGTTTAATTAAAATTATATATTATTAATTTATTTCAAGTAATATAAACAAGATGATTTAAAATCTATCAACATAAAACTAACCATAAATTTCAATGTTGTCATCGTTGATAATAAAATTAGAGGAGACGAAATATTTTGCCAAAAACCGTTTTGAAACGGCTAGATTATGTGACAGCTATCACCGGGGCCGCAGTAAAGTTGAAATTTTATTATTTTCTAATCTCGTAACGATATGATTGTCATAAACTATCCAATATGGCGTACGGTAGCCGGGCGCATTTGAATTTATGAATATTTTGTGGTGACAATAATTTATAAAGGGATAAAAAGTATTTATTGGGAAGTCAAGTTTCTTGGCGAATTTTTTAAGGCAGGAATAAGTTTATATATTTTTCCATTTACGTTAATAGCATGTTTATCGTGAAAAATTGTCACAAATAAGAATCTTTTGACTTGACTTGAAATATAGTAAAACCAAAGTAATAATAAAATTATTTTGCTATAATACGCGATGAAGTAAAATAGAAAATATATATAATGCTAAATTAAGAAAAATACACACGTTCACTATCACAAACTCAACAATCGTTTCGCCCCCGCAACCGTCTATCGTGTATTTCGTGGAGTCTATCTCCTGATGATGCTTCGGTTGCGCGGCTAAACGAGTTATTGAGTTTGTGATATTGAACGTGTGTAGTGCATGTGTATTGTGGTGACGGTGGAGGTTTGTGCATGTGTTTTTACGAATCCTGAATGTATCAGATATGAAAACGGATTGCCCAGTCTACATTTAGCATTAAAATTTTATTATTACTTTTGTATTATGGATCTCCGCAAAGTAAAGCCTAATTCTAAAAATTAATAAATTAATATTTTTGCTTAATATTTAATACTACGCAGACAAAATAGCTGTCTATTTTCGTTACTATTCAAAGTAATTAATAATGTTAATCAAATGGACCTTTTACGTTAACCGTTTTGAGAATAGTAAAAAATTGTAATAAACATTTATTAATCAATACGTTTTCTATGTTCGTCAAATCGAGTCGCTCGATTGATTTGACATCAACATGCTATTGGAGCCGGTAACGCGTTTAACCTTTTTTTTTATTCGAATTCAAACAAATTTCATTCGTATCGTGAACTTGCAGATGCTGTTTTGTTTCAATTAATTTTGTATTTTCGTGATTATTGTAAAGTGATAGCCGCGTGGTGAGACCGTATGAATCTATCGAAGGGATTACGGATTCAAACTCCGGGCAGGTACCAATGAGTCTTTCTGTAAATACTGATATGTCATATTTACAATTTATCACTTATTTTGCGGTGAAAGAAAACATTGTGTGTAACCTTACAATTGCCGCCTGCCTGACGTCAACTTACCTTTGTCGTATTTGACGACACCTCGGTAAGAAATGAGGGTGGTCTATTCTACTCAGCCGGATACCACATAGCGGGTCGACTTACCTTAGTCGCCTTTTACGACACCTCGGTAAGACATGAGGGTGGTACTATTCTATTCGGCCGGATACCACACGGCGTATACTTTTTATAACTGGTGAATATATATTATTATAATTAAGTACATACTTAAATACATATATACACTCAGGGTCTAAGAAGCAACTAATTGTTTGTATAAAATGTTGGCCCTCGGCGGGAATCGAACCCGCAACCCTCGAAGAGCCACTACCCACTGCGCCAACGGGCCAGTAGAATATTAGTGTAAAGTACAGCTTTGCCCGGACTATGAACCAAAAAACGATAGTCACCCTACTATTATATCAATTAAGTATAAATTACAATTCGTTCTTGATAACTATTTTATTGTGAAATCCGCTTTGTCTGTGTGAATATTGTATATATGAAAGTGAATTGGTGGCGGTTACACCTGATGGGATGTGGTGTAAAAGAAATGTACCAGGCTAAGGCTAAAACAACAAGTTAATTAAAAAAGCTTACCAAAATGTTGCTACTGTTAACCGTTTAGCAGTTTTCTCGTCTGAAACTAATCCTGGCAGAATCAGGTCATGCTTATCATAAACATTGTCATCAGAACTAGAACAGTATGTAAAATTCGGGTTTTCACTACCACTCACTAACGTTTGATTTTACTATTTAATGCCTTATTTAATTATTATTTTATCTGCTAGGTAAAACCCTTTCAGATTTATTTAAAAAAAAATCAAATTACATATAATTAAAAATACATATAAGATATAATATATTGGTAAACTCATATTATTTTCGTCAAAAAGCTATAAAACTCTTAAATATGTAGAATATGAAAATTTGCGAAATCGAATGAAAATTGTTTGTATTATTTGTGTAGTAAAACATCATCCTCCTGCCCTTATCCCACTCTGAGTGGGGTCGGCACAACATGTTATAAACATGTTGTAACATGATTTGGCTACCTATTTTACGACCGGCCGCCTGCTTGACGTCAACTTATCTTAGTCGTATTTTACGACATCTCGGTAAGGAGGGTGGTCTATTCTACTAAACCGAATACCACACGGTGGGTCAACTTACCTGAGTCGTATTTTACGACATCTCGGTAAGAAAGAGGGTGGTCTATTTTAATAACCGGATACCACACGGTGGGTCAACTTACCTTACTCGCCTTTTACGACACCTCGGTAAGAATCATTTCTTAGTAGAATCCGGCTAAGTAGAATGGACCACCCTCTTTCTTACCGAGGTGTCGTAAAATACGACAGAGGTAAGTTGACAGCAGGCCGGCGGTCGGTCGTAAAAACGCAGCCAAATCATGTGACAGCATGTTTATAACATGTGCCAACCCCACTTAGAGTGGGATAAGAGCAGGAAGATGATGAACTACTTTTATGTTCAAAATTTCAATTCGGGAAAAAGTAACTGCTGGCACAAGTGCTAAATAAATATTTAGATCAAAAATAAAATAAAATAATTTAATTGATAAATATGATAAAAGAAATATAGTCTGTGTATAAAATATTACATTGGAATCTGTACATAGAAAAAACCCAATTAAAAAAAATAACGTTCTAAGTATAAACAATTCTTTGACTACTTTTTTAATCTATATTTGAAAAAAGAATACAATTCTATCATTAAGCTTAAGACACACTCCCTTTGTGTCATTTAAAGGAAGCATTGTTTAAAACAAGTGAGATTAGTCTTTGTCACCTTTAGAATACGTGGTTCTAGTTAATTCACTTTAGATGACAAATTTTACCTGAATCGTATATAGACTTACATATTTTATGTGTAAAATTGTTCTTAAAAACATTTATCTCAATTTGACAATAGTATTATAAATAAAAGAGTACTTATGTGTTAATAAATTTTTCAAAGAATCAAAGCTACTTGTGTGAACGGTTTACAGATTTAAAGACTTCATAACGCAGTAGTAATCTATATTCATACTAATTATACTAGAGAGCTGTGTGACCGTGAGACTCTCCACGGGTTCAAACCCGGGTTAGGCACCAATGAGTTTGTCTGTTTAAATTTATATGTCTAATTGATAATTGAAATTTATCACACGCTTTTCGGTTAGGAAAACATCGTGAGGAAACCTACATACCTATCGCTGGAGAATTGGAGCAGTGGGATACTAACATATAAGAATATCGGCCATATTTAACTTTTTAACTTAACTAAATATAAAAGTCTGTCTGTCTTTAACGCTTTCACGGCTAATTTCCTGCAGCTGTTTTGATAAAAATTAATACGTATTATCTTGCATACATAATAATTCTCGTTTTACATACAGGAATACGAAAAAGCAGTCCATAATTGATGGTATTTTAACATTTAATTTAACGTGACCGAAGTAGCGGGTATAGTTTAAAAACTATAGCGATCACTTAGTAATACTTTTAGAAGAATTACTTTTTGATTTACAAGCTGTGATACCACCAAGTGTGTGACCCATCAAGCTGATCAAATGCGGAAAGGTAGGTTACACATATCCCTAGATTTCACTAGAGATATACAGAGTTTATGTTATATTTCGTCACCGAGAAGAAATTTATTTAATTTTGATAATAATTAAAATTAAGTTTTTGCTAGGTGTCGTAAAAGGCGACTAAGATACAACACGGCAGGTCAACTGACCTGCCGTGTTGTATCCGATTAAGTAGAATAGACCACCCTCATTTCTTACCGAGGTGTCGTAAAAGGCGACTTAGGTAAGTTGACCCGCCGTGTAGTATCCGGCTGAGTAGAATAGACCACCCTTTTTCTTACCGAGGTGTCGTAAAAGGCGATTAAGGTAAATTGACCCGCCGTGTGGTATCCGGTTAAGTAAAACAGACCACCCTTTTTCTTACCGAGGTACCGTAAAAGGCGACTAAGGTAAATTGATTCGTCGCGCCGTGTGGTATACGGCTGAGAAGAATTGACCACCCTTATTTCTTAGCGAGATGTCGTAAAATATGCCTTAGGTAATTCAACCCACCGTGTGGTATCCGGTTGAGTAGAATAGACCACCCTTTTTCTTACCGAGGTGTCGTAAAATATGACAAAGCAAGTCAACCCACCGTGTGGTATCCGGTTGAGTAGAATAGACCACCCTTTTTCTTACCGAGGTGTCGTAAAATATGACAAAGCAAGTCAACTCACCGTGTGGTATCCGGTTGAGTAGAATAGACCACCGTCATTTCTTACCGAGGTGTCGTAAAAGGCGACTAAGGTAAATTGACGCACCGTTTGGTACCTATCCGGCTGAGTAGAATAGACCACCGTCATTTCTTACCAAGGTATTATGAAAGGCGACTAAGGTAAGTTAAACTAAGTTGACGTCAAGCAGGCGGCCGTAAAACACGTAATTATGTGACAACATGTGTATTAAACGTTTTGCCGACCCCACTTAGAGTGGGATAAGGGCAGGAGAATGATGAATTAAAAGTAAGTTTTTGCTAGTTCTACTCAGTAACAGCAACTTTCTATATTATCATTAGTATTTGGCAATTCAAAAGCGCATATAAGTTAATTTATATATAAAATTAATGCATTTTATTTTGTGATATTGTTAAAAATAAACATAAGTCTGATAAATATAATAAATATAAGTCACCGTCCTGCCATTATCCCACTCTAAGTGGGGTCGGCACAACATGTTATGAACATGCTCTCACATGATTTGGCTGCGTTTTTACGACCGGCCTGCCTGACGCCAATTTACCTTAGTCGTATTTTACGATACCTCGGTAAGAAAGAGGGTGGTCCATTCTACTCACCTGGATACTATACAGCGGGTCGACTTACCTTAGTCGCCTTTTACGACACCTCGGTAAGAAATGAGGTTCGTCTATTCTACTCAGCCGGATACCACACGGCGGGTCAACTTACCTTAGTCGCCTTTTACGACACCTCGGTAATAAATGAGGTTCGTCTATTCTACTCAGCCGGATACCACACGGCGGGTCGACTTACCTTAGTCGCCTTTTACGACACCTCGGTAAGAAAGAGGGTGGTCCCTTCTACTCACCTGGATACTATACAGCGGGTCGACTTACCTTAGTCGCCTTTTACGACACCTCGGTAAGAAATGAGGTTGATCTATTCTACTCAATCGGAAACCACACGGCGGGTCGACTTACCTTAGTCGCTTTTTACGACACCTCGTTAAGAAAGAGGGTGATCTATTCTATACAGCCACGATTCAAGATACAACATGGCGTTTATTGTATTTTATACAATAATGCTAAAAATAAATAAATCTGATGTGTGACTATTTTATTGTCTATACAGACACAGTTATTGTCATCACCAAGTATTTTATTACTTTACGCATGAGAGTAAAGTGTGAAAGTTATAAATAGCTCAACCATTCGCCACCGGCACGTGCTGGCGCCGTAACGCCCCTAAAACAAAGAGATCATTCCGACAATGGCCGACGTATAATCACGCCTTTTGTTACACCCTCGCAATGTTAAACTAGCGAATTCACTTACAGATAACTAAAAAATGTTGCCAAATAGACAATAAACAAGTAAATAGATAATAAACAAGTATTTATATTCTTTTTTACCTGAATTGTGACTAGGGAGGGGCGGAGACGCGAGGGGCGACGACGCGCGGCAGTCTGCCAGCAGCCGCGAGCGTGCGTGTTGACTCGCGTTATAGGACAATTCAAATATCGAATACGGACAGTGTGTTCTGTGCATTACAATTACTTTTTTTTTACACACCGGCCTAATAGACAACGAATAGTTTACATAGATTATATTTTATATTTGTATTCATCGCACTCTGTCAAGGACGTGTAATTAGGAAATTTTATGGCGATTAAAGTGCGTTTTTTATATTGATAAGATAATTATTGGGAACGTCACTTTCGTGGCGGAGCCGTGTCCAGTGATCGATTGATTTTTTTTTTTATAGATTTTATATTTGTGGTCAAGTGCAGTTACATTGTGTGCCAGTTTGGATTTTAGTGTGTGGAGGTAAGTTTACTTTTTAATTTCTTATAATTGTTTATGGTATTGTTTACAAATTGCGTTCAATAATTTAATTATTTACAATAAGACATGGGGTTCATTAACCTTCTATTATAGTGTCAATTAGCTACACCCACAAAGTCAAGTCTTGTTTCTTATGATTTAATCATGTTATCATAAATATACCTACAGAATCAATATTATAAAGACCAAATCTACGTTTATATAACACTTTATAAATAATCTAGCAACAAATGTTAAAATTTCTTTGACAATAAACTCCCTAAGTATTTCAATAGAAATTGCATTCATATCATTTTTATTAATAATTATAAGATTAAAATATAATAATCTATGTAATTATATACCGTAACTAATCTAGTCTTACCGATTTTGATTTAGTTGATCGAAAATATTTTCCGATTTTAAAAAGTTTTGTTCCCTATACTCTAAATATAAAATATACCTTTTAAATTAATATATTCTATATTATTTTTAATAATTTTGAGGCTGTATGGTGCTTGATCTTTGCTTATGTTAAGTAGTTAATAAGACAAAAAAAAACAACAATGAAATTAAATGAAAAATATTCATATTATGTACATATGTATATCAATAGAATACAATACAATACAAAACGCTGTAAGTTTTTACAGTATTATGTTATTTAATAACAAATTTTTCGCTAGCAACCAAATTAAGCAGTGTTTGTACTTTTCGTTGCCAGATTAAATTCTTTAGTCATTTAAATAAACTAATATTAGACGTGGATTTTCGTACATATGTGTTACATATATATTTATACTTCAAGGAATATAATTATCGAAATAGTAATTATAAAGGTTTATCAAAGTATACAAATGCTGTTATTTCATTTATCATTATTTACCTAATTAATAATATCTTATATAATTTGTAATGCAAAAAAAAACCTTAATTTCTAATCAAAAACTCGGATTTTTAGCAACAAATTGATTATTTTTTTTTCGTTTTCACTGTTCTTTCGATGAATTACGGTGTTGGTTAGGCCTATTTACGCGTTGTTTGGCATACGACTTTCGACTTTTGATTTTTCTAAATTAAATTTTTGCTAGATTATAAAAATGTGATAATTGTCATACATAATATAATGCAATACTTAACTTGACTTAACTTAATGAAGACTTATTATATAATTATTAATAATAAGTTTAATAGATTTTAATTATCCATATTAATATTCTAAATTCGAAAGTCTTTCTGTCTGTTACATTTTCTAATCCATTAGAGCGATATAAATGAATTTTATCACAATTAAAGATAGGTAACACAGGAATCAACAATTCTCGTTTTTCTTTTGGGAACAGTGGAAAAACACATTACACTATTGAGGGTACTTAAACGCTTAAATTCACGCGACTTAAATTCAAATAAAAATATTCTTTATTCAAGTAAACTTGTGAACAAGTGCTTTTGAATCGTCAACTCTACTGCTGGTTCGGAAAGCTGTTCCTACCGAGAAGAGCCAGCAAGAAACTCGGCGGTTGCTCTTTACAACATACTTATACCTAGTTACATTTAACTATTACTATCTTGTACATCGTCGAATAGCTATATCCACGCATTCTTATCATCTAAGTAATCGTCAAAAGTAAAGAAGGCTTTCTGTATCAGCCTCTCTTTAACAGTGTTTTCAAACTGCTGTAATGGCAAAGTTAAAACTGATTGCGGAATTTTATTATAGAATCTTATACCAAAACCCACGGCTAACCAATTAAAGGTTAACATAAAAAAATATATTACGTCATCAAAAGATGGCGCCGTAAAAACTCGCATGTTTTGATTATTCCTCGAGGCTATTCCACATTGCTATTTAATATGCCAATTTGATTGACAACCGGCTAAATAGTTCATGGAAAAAATATACCTATAGAAGTAGCCATTACAAGTTGGATCGTGGCATTTCTAAATACATCCATTTTGAACCGCTATATTGATTCTTTATTTACGCCGTGTGGTATCCGGCTGAATAGAATAGTGCCACACTCATTTCTTACCGAGGTGTCGTAAAAGGCGACTAAGGTAAGTCGACCCGCCGTGTGGTATCCGGCTGAATAGAATAGTGCCACACTCATTTCTTACCGAGGTGTCGTAAAAGGCGACTAAGGTAAGTCGACCCGCCGTGTGGTATCCGGCTGAATAGAATAGTGCCACACTCATTTCTTACCGAGGTGTCGTAAAAGGCGACTAAGGTAAGTCGACCCGCCGTGTGGTATCCGGCTGAATAGAATAGTGCCACACTCATTTCTTACCGAGGTGTCGTAAAAGGCGACTAAGGTAAGTCGACCCGCCGTGTGGTCTCTCTTACTCTCTCTTACCTCTTTCTTACCTCTTTCTTACCGTAAAATACGACTAAGGTAAGTTGACGTCAGGCAGGCGGCCGGTCGTAAAAACGCAGCCAAATCATGTGACAGCATTTTTATAACATGTTGTGTCGACCCCACTTAGAGTGGAATAAGGGCAGGAAAATGATGAACGCCTATTTCTATAAATTACATGATAATCGTTCCAGTCTAGTGCGTAGCTGACTGCAGTTAATTTCAATATAAATTGCATAATATCCAATTGTATAATAATTATGTAATAGTATAGTTAATATATAAGCTGTGATGGCCTAGCGGTGCGACCGTGTGAATCTCTAAAGACGATCATGGGTTCAAACCCGGGCAGACACCAATGAGTTTTTCTGTTAAAACTTATGTGTCTAATTGATAATTGCAATTTATCACACGCTTTTCGGTGAAGGAAAACATCGTGAGGAAACCTGCATATCTCTAGAGAATTCTGGAGATATGTGTAACCTACCAATCCGCATTGGAGCAGCGTGGTAGGTCTTAGCTCCAATCCTTCTCTCTTATAACGGAGAGAAGAGGCATACTCCCAGCAGTGGGATAATAACAGGCCGCTACTTTACTTTTTTTTACTATAGTTAATATATTTTCTAAGCTTGTGCAAATGCAAATATAGATATTCTTGATAAATTGTGTAATAGAAACAGTACGGAGAACTACAAATGATTTTCACACTTTTTCAAGATTCACAGCTAGTCACATAATAAGTGAGTGACCTAGCCTTGATAGGTAATTTTAACGTGACAACGTCTTAAATTAGGTTGCGGCTTGGAGTCACTCGTGAAAAAGTGTAACGCCCGCTCACGTCTGTTACGATGAGTCACCGAACGAAAGAGAGGCCCGCCGGACTGGCGAATGTCTTGCGTCTCTCTTCCACTCCAATCCATCACATTTAAAAAGACGTTGTCACGTAAAATCTTTGCCCGTAAAACCGACTTTACAGGCAACAGTTTTTTTTTAAAGATACAAAAGAAATATTTAAAAAAAAAAGACGCCGATGACATGAGATTCGAATCCGGGTTTTGAAGATTTTCGGTCCGCCCGTTAACCATCGGCTATCACAATATTTTTTATTTATTTATTTCTTTTTATACATATATTTAGAAAAGAGATATATTTAAAAAAAAACATGTGTATAAAGACGGACTTATCCCTAAAAGGGATCTTTTCCAGTCAACCTTTGAGTAATAGAAGAAAAAGACACACAAGACGTGAAGAAAATAGAGAATTCGGTTTGACTGGCTCGTTGGCGCAGTGGGTAGTAACCCTGCCTACGGCTCCACGGGTCGCGGGTTCGATTCCTGCCGAGGGCCAACATTTTCTATAAAAATGAATTTGAATGAATGGTCCTTGAGCCTGGGTGTATATTTGTATTTAAGTATGTATTTAAAAATATATAAGTATATATTCACCAGTTGTCTGTCACCCATAACACAAGTATTAAGTTACTTACTTACATATATACAATAGACAAAGCAGGAACCAACATAAGCTTGCGGCTCCTGCTTTGCGCCTTGCAAAAGTACGTAAGACGTTTGTGGGTTTTGGTATTAGATTCTATAATAAAATACCGCAATCAATTTCAGCATTGCCATTACAGCAGTTTAAAAACAATTTAAAAAGAGTCTGATACAGAAAGCCTACTTATACTCTTGAAGATTACTTAGAAGATAAGAATGTGTGGATATAGATAGCTCTCTTTGAACCTGTACAAGACAGTAACAACTTAATGTAAATAGTATTAAGAATTATATTTTTAAAAGAGCAACCGTCGAGTTTCTTGCTGGCTCTTCTCGGTAGGAACAGCTTTCCGAACCAGCAGTAGAGTTGATCCAAAAGCACTTGTTTACAAGTTTATTTGAATCAAGAATAAAGAGCAACCGCCGAGTTTCTCGCTGGCTCTTCTCGGTAGGAACAGCTTTCCGAACCAGCAGTAGAGTTGATTCAAAAGCACTTGTTTACAAGTTTATTTCAATAAAGAATATTTTGAATTTGAATTTGAATATAATACATACACGCTAAAACCGTTGTCTATTTCCACCTATATAGATAACACTCAAAGTTATCAAACTTCATAATTGCTACTTGATAAATTATTAGAGTTTGTCGAAAAAAAGTTAATAAAAAAAATAATTCCACCATAGACTCACCGGAAATTAAGCTGTTTAGGTTATTTATTGAATTTTAATGTGTGAAAAGAGGTTGTACAGGTTTGTCATTCTTGTTTATGGCGAACACCTTTGATTAAATAATTATTTATTTTGTAATCCATGAATAAAAGACCGCCGTGTGGTATCCGGCTGAATAGAATAGTACCACCCTATTTTCTTACCGAGGTGTCGTAAAAGGCGACTAACGTAAGTCGATCCGCCGTGTGGTATCCGGCTGAATAGAATGGACCACCTTCATTTCTTACCGAGGTGTCGTAAAAGGCGACTAAGGTAAGTTACTCACCGTGTGGTATCCGGTTAAGTAGAATAGACCACCTTCATTTCTTACCGAGGTGTCGTAAAAGGCGACTAAGGTAAGTCGACCCGCCGTGTGGTATCCGGCTGAGTAGAATGGACCACCTTCATTTCTTACCGAGGTGTCGTAAAAGGCGACTGAGGTAAGTTACTCACCGTGTGGTATCCGGTTAAGTAGAATAGACCACCCCCTTTTTTATAGAGTCGTCGTAAAATACGACTGAGATAAGTTGACGTCAGGCAGGCGGCCGGTTGTAAAATACGTAGCCAAATCATGTGACAACATGTTTATAACAAGTTGTGCCGACCCCACTTAGAGTGGGATAAGGGCAGGAAGATGATGATGTAATCCATGAATAAAAGAATTAATGAAATAAAAAATATATAATACGGTAAATCAAACTTTTTTATTGTTTAATAAGTCCTTTTAATTAATATATTTTTAATTGCTGAAGTATGTTTTTGGCATTATTTTACGTCCGAATAGAGTATTTGTGATTTTTAGTGATTGAGACTATTTTTATTCAATTCTAATCATCTTTATTTGCAGATTATGGGAAGGTACATATAAAGGTCTTAAAATTAATTAAATACAGCCATAAACTGCCATAAGTGGCGTGCAAATGTCAAACAATATTCCAAATATGTAATTATAATGTCACGTAAATACAAAATAAAAAATGTCAAAAAGAAAATCATTATATACTACAACTAGCGGCCTGCCCCTGCTTCGCACGGGTTCGCACGCAAATATATAGCCCATGTCACTCAGTGAAAAAAAATTATTGAAATCGATCCAGTAGTTTTGATTTATTAATTACTGCCCGTGGCCCGCAAGAGTTAAATTTGGAGAAAAACAATTTCCCTCTCCCTATTCCAAAAAGATTTCCTGCTATCTTTGAATATCTAAATTCATATAGTACATATTTGCGTATTTATTTTTACATTTTTCTCTATGTATTTTATTTTTCAATTAATTACAGAATGTCTTTAAACAAACTCTTGAAAGAGCGACATTGCTGCTAAAGTCGAAGTGTTATACGGCGAAGCGCGGCGTCCTCACGGCATTTTAAATCTGTAATATCTCCGAAAATGTTCACTTAAATTACATGCTGTAAACGGCCATATTGATCTATATTAAATCAACTATTTATTTAAGGTACTTAATTGGATAAGGATTAATGCTGTATTGTATAAAAATTGCTTCAAAAATAAGGCATTATTTTTCGTAAAAAGTAAATGACAAAAAATGCTATAGTGGGTTATCCATAAGAGATAGACATATACCATCGCGGACTTTTCTGTAGACCTTTTCAAGGTGTACAAATACTTAGTACATTATTTTGATAAATCTCGTAGGGTTTAGCCTGCGTTTGCAATGTAAGCGGAAAAAAATGTAATTATTTACAGAAACCTCAAAAATTACAGTATTTCTCTACTCCGTATTGAATGTTATTATACATACAAACCTTCCTCTGGATTCACTCTATCTATTAAAAAAAACCGCATCAAAATCTGTTGCGTAGTTTTAAAGTTTTATGCGTACATAGGGAAATATGGACTTTGTTTTAAAATATGTAGTGATTAACTAAAAATTCATTGATATCATAATAACATTGTTTCAAAAGATAATTAAATAATTTAATTTTAAATCGGGCAGAAAATAGTTTCTTTAGATCGTCAGAGAGCTTATATTATTTTCTTACTAAACTTTTTTCTTTAGTTTTTATTGTACACTCTATGTGGTAGTCACAGTGCTATTTACTTTTTTTAAAGTTGTTAGTAAGATTGATATTACTCTGTAATGTACAAAAAAAACCATTTTATTTTATTTGTACGGCCATATTACGTCGTGGACAAAAGCTAGTATTAAACAAACATCATCTCCCTGCCCTTATCCCACTCAAAGTGAGGTCGGCACAACATGTTATACACATACTGTCACATGATTTGGCTGCGTTTTTACGACCCTGCCTGCCTGACGTGAACTAACCTTAGTCGTATTTTACGACACCTCGGTAAGAAAGAGGGTACTATTCTATTCAGCCGGATACCACACGGCGGGTCGTCTTACCTTAGTCGCCTTTTACGACACCTCGGTAAGAAATGAGGTTGGTACTATTCTATTCAGCCGGATACCACACGGCGGATCAACTTACCTTAGTCTCCTTTTACGACACTTCGGTAAGAAAGAGGGTACTATTCTATTCAGCCGGATACCACACGGCGGGTCGACTTACTTTAGTCGCCTTTTACGACACCTCGGTAAGAAAGAGGGTGGTCTATTTTACTAAACCGGATACCACACAGCGGGTCAACTTAACTTAGTCGCCTTTTACGACACCTCGGTAAGAAATGATGGTGGTACTATTCTATTCAGCCGGATACCACACGGCGGGTCGACTTACCTTGGTCGCCTTTTACGACACCTCGGTAAGAAATGAGGGCGGTTTACTCTACTCGGTCGGATACCACACGGCGGATCAACTTACCTTAGTCGCCTTTTACGACACCTCCGTAAGAAATGAGGGTGGTACTATTCTATTCAGCCAGATACCACATGGCGGGTCGACTTTACCTTAGTCGCCTTTTACGACACCTCGGTAAGAAATGAGGGTGATACTATTCTATTCAGCCGGATACTACACGGCGTCTAGTATTAAACAAACGCGAGTAATATTAAAAGTAGGTTAAATTTCAACATTTAGTGATATAAGATAGATATTTAAATTAGACAGTCTAGTTTTTAATTTATAATTTAGTTTAACCATCTAATTTTATAATTACATTAATACGAAATTATAAGTATTAAATACATGTTCAAATTTTACGAGTACGTCCGGAAAAAGCAAAAAATGATATCTAATGTTCAAAACAGTTATCTGAAAAGTATTATAATATTTTTTTGTATGGTCAGTATGTTGCCAGCCTCATTTTGCTACGTACGAAAAAAAGGAATTTGCATGTTTTCTTTTAGTCTATGGTTTTTTTACGCAAGACAAAATTATTGGATATGACTTCAATGATTTAATAAGTGAATATGAAAAAGTTACAAATGAAAGAAGAATATACTACAGACGAAAACTCATTTTATTATTATGGACAATTGACAAGGCGGTATGGTCAACGACCTTAGCCTGCTCGTTTAGAAACGGGCGAATGGAAGAAAAAAAAAAGTCTATGGTTTTCTTATATGATACCTAGGTAAAATTCATGTATTACGTTGCAAATCACTATCAAGATCAGACGCTCTAATTTTGAGCTATTATTAATTTTATTCGAAGTTCCATAACACTAATTAACAATAAAATTGTCTATATTTTACACCAAATAACAAAAATAATAACACCGACATCATAATATTATAAACAGCATAAAAAAACAAATAGATTTAAACAAAAATTTGAATGAAATTAATTTAAACAACCAAAAACATAGTGCGTTCAAATACTAAATACAATTTCACATTTTTTAAACTAAAAAGGTAATCCTCGAGGTATTTTTAAGTCACCTTTGTATATAAAAAGGAATTATGAAGGTTATTTTTACGTCGTCTTAGAGAGAAACATGATAAAATCAATTACAGCGAAGTTGAAGAGTAGGTACTTTGTCTATGGCCGCTTAAGAATATAAAATTGTTTCTTTGATCTTTTGTTACCTTTAAGAATAAAATCAATCGACAACTCTAATATACTTTGTCTAACAAAAAAAAAAAAAAAAAATAGAAAGCATTGCATGTTGTGTTTACCTTAATATAGTTAAGTAATTAGCATTAATTTAGTATATATTATTATAAGTATGTAAGATTATATTAACTGCTGGTAAGCCTAATAAAGAGAAAAAAAAAAAAAAAATATTTTTGGAATGAATAAAGAAAATGTTTTGAGAATAAAATTTCTGTAATAAATTGTTTTTTGTTAAATTATAATTCTAAATTTTGGTTTCATTGTACAAATAGAAAAAAATAATGTTGCTAGATAATTATTCAAATTTTTCGTTTGTAATAAAGTTTTTATTGCTCAACAATACTCTGTGTAGTTACCATAAATTATATTTCGAGGTATCTTGATTTATTCGCGCTGTAACTAAAATGTTCACAGATAATTATTTCAGTTTTCGTTTATATCGAGTAAAAAAAATGATTGTTTGTCTGCGTGTTATATTTATTATTGCCGTAATTAAATGGATCGTATCTACAGTTATTAGGTACTTTATAATGTCATTACAAGAAAATATAGTAATTAATACATCATCCTCCTGTCCTTATTCCACTCTAAGTGGGGTCGGCACAACATGTTATAAACATGCTGTCAGATGATTTGGCTGCGTTTTTACGACCGGCCGCCTGCGTGACGTCAACTTATCTTAGTTGTATTTTACGACACCTCGGTAAGAAAGAGGGTGGTCTATTCCAGGGCTTCTTATACTGTAGGTCGTGACCCCCAGGGGGGTCGCGAGACTACTGAAAGCAAAAGGCGTCGCAAAGATCTGATACTTTTCAATCATTATTGATACAACTACATGGCTGCAGCTGTCCTTTAAAGAACTTTTCTAACAAAGATTTATTGATATTTCTCCTCCTAAGTTCCTTCATTACCCCTTTTCATTAAATTTAATTAAATAGATTCTATTAAATTTATGATTATATATTTCATTATATGGAGGAGGGGGTCGTTTAAAATTTCCTAAGCTTGAAGGGGGTCGCTATATAAAAAGGTTTAAGAAGTCCTGGTCTGAATTCTACTCAACCGGATTCCACACGGTGGGTCAACTTACCTTAGTCGCCTTTTACGACATCTCGTTAAGAAATGTAGGTAGAATTAAAGGTGGTACTATTCTATTCAGCCGGATACCACACGGCGGATAGTAATTAATACATAAAATGCCGACGGAACGTATTAAAAATCATAACGAACGAAGTCTATGTGGATAAATTTTATGGATGCTAAGAATATATATTATATGTTGCAGGGTTTTCATGATAAACTTAACTTTTTGAAGAAAAATTTTGACTAATGACTTATGACGGAAGAATTTTACAAATAGGTCCGTAGTTCTTGAGATTAGCGCGTTCAAACAAACAAACCCTTCAGCTTTATATATTATTCTGTCACTTCGTTTTACTTTATTAAAAGTATTCTGAAACTTTGAAATAGAATATTTGATACAACTTTTAATGTAACATTTTTCCATCAAAACTTTTAAGTGAAACAAAAAACTAGAATATTAGTAAAATTCTGTTTGTGGTGATGAGAATATTAGTAAAATTCTGTTTGTGGTGATGAGAATGTTAGTAAAATTCTGTTTGTGGTGATGGGAATGTTCGTAAAATTCTGTTAGTGGTGATGGGAATGTTAGTAAAATTATGTTAGTGGTGATGGGAATATTAGTAAAATTCTGTTTGTGGTGATGGGAATATTAGTAAAATTCTGTTTTTGGTGATGGGAATATTAGTAAACTTCTGTTTGTAGTGATGGGAATGTTATTGAAATTCTGTTTGTGGTGATGGGAATATTAGTAAAATTCTGTTTGTGGTGGTGGGAATATTAGTAATATTCTGTTTGTAGTGAACTGCGTCTGTACTGAAAATCAGCGTTAGAGCATTCTATATCTGATGCTTTATTTTGTTATCCCACGCCGTGTGGTATCCGGCTGAATAGAATAGTAACACCCTCATTTCTGACCGAGGTGTCGTAAAATACGACTAAGGTAAATCGACCCGCCGTGCGGTATCCGGCTGAGTAGAATAGACCAACCTCATTTCTTACCGAGGTGTCGTAAAAGGCGACTAAGGTAAGTCGACCCACCGTGTGGTATCCTGTTAAGTAGAATAGTACCACCCTCTATCTTACCGAGGTGTCGTAAAATACGACTAAGGTAAGCTGACGTCAGGCAGGCGGCCGGTCGTAAAATCATGTTATAGCTTGTTTTTTAAAATGTTGTGCCGATCCCACTTAGAGTGGGATAAGGGCAGGAGTATGATGATGTGTAATGTAATGTGTGCGATAAAGAATTTCTATCTAAAATTCCTAATACTAAAATAGTTATATCAAGGCTAATGTTATCACAATCAAACGCCTCGCCCAAATCCAAACAAGATTCAAACTATTGTTTAATCATTAAAATATAACAATCAAATAAAAAATATAATCTAAATTCTACGAAATAACTAGCTAATCTGGCAATACGGGCGTATTACGCGTGTAAGTTCAGTTTTAAATATAAAATAATCGAATCACAACGGATATTATCGTTAATGACTTTAAAAAACGATAAATAACGATTAAATATTTGGCAACGTCCATAGATAAGATCGTGTTGTCAAGATCTAGATAGCGACGATCGATGGACGGTCTTTTAATCTAATTACAGTATTTTTTTACGTTAAAATACAATGATAAGGGACAACGGTAGCGCACAATCGTATAGCGTAACTTTTATTTTTAAACATAGACAATTCTGTTGTTTTTTTATTATTTAAAGATTTGTTGCAAAAACTTTTAGTTGTACGATTCGAATTTCAAACGCTGAAAGCAGATATTGTTGTATTACATTTAAGTTATATTTGAATTTCGAACAACATATGAAATGTAATTATTTCAGTAGTTTGTAGTTTAATATTGGATTTCAACTTTGACAAAATTGTTGGTTCGTTTTTACTAACAAAAACGTCAAGTTTGAACTTAGCCAAATTTTAGTTCGTTTTAATTGATAAAATTATTAAGTTTAAAATTTAGGTTTTTTTGTTTAGATTGACAATTGATCGAAGAGGCCGTAATTGTTACTAAATTGTAAATTGTTATTTCGAATAAAAGCTTTCATGAACTATCCCATTTTGCAGTATTTTTTTCATTTCAGATTCTTTTCCTTTTTTTTCAATACCTAACGACAGATTTAAATTTTTCCAGGTTTTTGTTCGTTTTCATTAACAAAATCATTACCTTATCAATTCGAATTTCGAATAACAATGAACGCGTTATATTTGCTAAATTATAGATTTGAATTTGGAATAGCAGATTTGAGTAACAATTCCATTTTGTAGTAATTTTAAATTTCAGATTCTCATAGTATTTTTTTAATACGTAAGTACAGATTTGTACTTTGCCAGGTTTTTGTTCGTTTTTATTAACAAAACCATTACCTTATCAATTCGAAGTTCGTACATCGAAGAACGCGTAATATTTGCTAAATTGTAGATTCGAATTTCGAACAATATATTTGAGGAACTACTCCAGTTTGCAATAATTTTTAAATTTCAGATTCTTATAGTATTTTTTTTAATACGTAAACAAGTTTGAGGTTTGCCAGGTTTTTGTTCGTTTTCATTGACAAAATCATTACCTTATCAATTCGAATTTCGAACAACAACGAACGCGTTATATTTGCTAAATTATAGATTTGAATTTGGAATAGCATGTTTAAGGAACTATTCCATTTTATGGTAATTTTTTAATTTCTGATTCTTATAGTATTTTTTTTTAATACGTAAGGACAGATTTGAACTTTGCCAGGTTTTTGTTCGTTTTTATTAACAAAATCATTACCTTATCAATTCAAAATTCGAACGAAGGACGCGAAATATTTGCTAAATTATAAATATGAATTTGGAATAGCACATTTGAGTAACAATTCCATTTTGTGGTAATTTTAAATTTCAGATTCTCATAGTATTTTTTCAATATGTAAGGACAGATTTGAACTTTGCCAGGTTTTTGTTCGTTTTTATTAACAAAATCATTACCTTATAAATTCGAATTTCGTACATCGAAGGACGCGTAATACCTATTTGCTAAATTATAGATTTGAATTTGGAATAGCAGATTTGAGTAACTATTCTATTTTGCAGTAATTTTTGAATTTTAAATTCTCATAGTATTTTTTAGTACGTAAGGGCAGGTTTAAAATATGTCGGGTTTTTGTTCGTTTTCATTAACAAAATCATTACCTTATCAATTCGAATTTCGAACAACAATGAACGCGTTATATTTGCTAAATTATAGATTTGAATTTGGAATAGCATGTTTAAGGAACTATTCTATTTTACGGTTATTTTTAATTTCTGATTCGTTACATTTTTTTATTACGTAAGGACAGATTTTTGATTTTTGAAACTTTGCCAGGTTTTTGCTTGTTTTCATTAATAAAATCATTGCCATTGCATTCCAATATGCAGTATTTTAATTACAGATTATTATATGATAGTAAACAACCGCGATTTTTTTTAATAGTAGGTACAGACGAGTCAAAGCAACGTTCACCGAATTACGCAACAACCAAAACAGTATACAACAAACAAATCAGTTGTGATTGTAGCCGAAATACATTTATTCATAGCCTAACTAACCTTTAAGCTTATTCTTACTTAATTGGACATGGCCATCTTGACTCAGCGTTTCTTTTGTTGCCACCGCGTTACGCTGATGCCCGTTTATACGTTCAGACATCATTAGTTTTGTGGGCCGGATATGTGAATGGGCTTTTTTTTACGTACAAAATGTAATTAAGGAATCGCGGTATACACTTTTTTAATGATTGCCCCTGACCGCTGTCTGACCCGATTTTATTTGACCGATATGAGTTGGCGTATGGTATCCGGATGAGTAGAATAGACCTTCTTTTTTACGGAGGTATCGTAAAAGGCGACTAAGGTAAGTTGACCCGCCGTGTGTTATCCGGCTGAGTAGAATAGACGCTCTTCATTTCTTACTGAGGTATCTTAAAAGGTGACTAAGGTAAGTCGACCCACCGAGTGATATCCGGCTGGGAAGAATGGATCAACATCTTTCTTACGGAGGTGTCGTAAAAGGTGACTAAATAAAGTTAACCCGTCGTGTGGTATCCGGCTAAATATAATAGACCACCCTCTTTCTTACCGAAGTGTCCTAAAAGGCGACTAAGGTAAGTTGACCCAGCGTGTGGTATCCGGCTGAGTAGAATAGGCGCCCCTCATTTCTTACCGTGGTGTCGTAAAAGGCGACTAAATTAAGTTGACCCGCCGTGTGGTATCCGGCTGAGAAGAATTGAACACCCTCTTTCTCACCATGGTGTCATAAAAGGCGACTAAGGTAAGTTGACCCGCCGTATGCTATACGCCTGAGCGGAATAGAACAACCTCATTTCTTACCGACATTTCGTAAAAGACAAACCAACCCCATCACAACATGATTTAAACATGTTGTGATGGGATTTGGTAGCCGGCCCCACTTAGAGTGGGATAAAGTCAGGAGAATGATGAAATGAATACAATATTCAAAAAATCTAATAATGATAATCTTCTTGATGTCGTATCGTGACCCCGATTATTTACATGAAATGCGAACCGTGGCATTATATTATATACATTCAAATTGCTCGTTAGTACTTGATATATGCCTGACAATATAATGACACCTCATTCTACATTGTTAGTTGAACGCATCAAAGAAATGTTATATTTTATTGCCCACTAAAAACAAGCAGATTATCGTGACAATATTTCAAAATGTCTGATGATATAAATGGGCTTTTAGATCGGTTCGATTATTAAACAAAATGTCCGCTTTTATGATTTGTTTGAATAAAATTGTGCGCAGTATTAGTTGTATAGCTAAGTCCAATGGGGACTGTGCGGTTCTAGAGATAAACTGGGTTCGAATCCCGGGCTAGCACCAATGAGTTTTTTTTAATTTATTTTTCAACAAACTCTTACATTTTCTTACAACTATCTCGCCAAACTAATTTTGTTGGCGAGTACACGCTCAACTATAAAAAAATCTATATTCTACCTATAAAAATAGAACAAAGACCTGCTTATCACTATCATCATCTTCCTGCCCTTATCCCACTCTAAGTGGGGTCGGCACAACATGTTATAAACATGCTGTCACATGATTTGGCTACGTATTTTACGACCGGCCGCCTGCCTGACATCAACTTACCTTAGTCGTATTTAACGACACCCCGGTAAGAAATGAGGGTGGTACTATTCTATTCAGCCGGATACCACACGGTGGGTCGTCTTACCTCAGTCGCCTTTTACGACACCTCGGTAAGAAATGATTGTGGTACTATTCTATTAATATATTATACTATAATATAAAAGGCGACTATACTGCGTCCATCATATTATCAGTCTTTTGACAGCTCACGCTCATTAAGTTTTGTATTGCTTACGTACAAATATCATACAAATAATATTTGTACTTTATGGATGGGTACCGCCCACTTAGTGATGTCACACATAATGGTTTCTACGATTATGCCACAGATTAAAAATAATCGGTAGAAATCGATGTTACGAGTATTAAAAGACATTTAATAACATTATATAAAGTTTTACTTTCTTCTTAGTTAATACATGAATACAAATAAAACAATCAGGATATTTTAATTTATTTTATTAGCACGAGTCGTCGGAATGATAATCAACACTAGACTCCTCCGATGAGGAGTCTTCAGTAGCAGTTATTATTAGCTCTTGTGTAGATAATATATTATCAAACGCAATATCACGTTCCCAATCAGAGAATATTACTCTTTTAGTTCTTTCCACCACACTTGCCCAGTTCTCGGCCGTTACGTGGGTGCAAGCATTTTTTAGCAATTGCAACATTTTATTCGCTGTGAATGGGGGGCTTGTATTGCATCTCGCAGCATGCCCTTTTACTTGTGCCCATATAAGTTCTATTGCGTTGTACTGGCAGTGGTATGGAGGAATCCGAAGAACAGTATGGCCATATTCTGCTGCCATTTCATTGATTACATAGCGTTTTGCTCTCTTTTTGGTTTTTAATATTTTTATTAATTCAACTTTTAACATTGAGTCGTCCACATTTTCTCCATTGTCCCGAAGCCAATTAATTATTTCATGATTTTTATTAGCCTGTGTTGGCATTTTGTCAATTTGACGGGAGTGGTAGGGCGCATTATCAATAAAAATTATTGATGGTTCTTCCAATGAAATGAGCATTTTTTTGAACCACTCTTCATACACATTTGCATTCATCTCTTCGTGGTAGTCATTTGATTTCTTCGATTTAAATGCCAACAGTGCGTCTTGTACAAATCCTTTTGCTGTACCTGCATGGCAAATGATTAGGCGCTCACCTTTTCCCATTGGTACTGAGGAAGTGGAATCAGCAGTATCATCAGTCCAGAAACGAGATAGTGTGTGGTTAGCGTTGAGCCATGTTTCATCCGTGAAAACAATATTTGCCCAATCTTGTATTTTCTTTGCCTCTCTTAAAAAATCACAACGTGCTATAGCTTTATCTGTGCGTTCCATTAATAATTTTCTTTTATTTAACTTTTTATATGAAAAGCCAATTGTGTTCAAAACTTTGACCAAAGAAGATTTTTCACCATGAAATAGACCACTTCTTTTCAAAGAAACAATAAGTTTTCTCAAAGTTGGAATTTCTTTTCTCAAGTAGTAATCATATACATGACGACGAATAGCGTCAGCGTCAAAGTCATCAACAGCTGTCACCTTATGAGCCCGGCGCTTTCTTTTTGGTGTAGATGGTTTGTTTTGCTCCAAGCCGCTCCTGCCGTAGGCATCAGTAGTGATTTTAGTCACAGTTGATAGACTGATCCCCAACGCGGCTGCAACACGGTTTCGGACTTGCGTGATAGGTATAAGAGGTCCGCCATTTTGATTTTCTTGCTCAAAATACTCATGAAGTTTTAACACTAACTGTCTCGATTGTGTTTTCAACACACGTCCTTTCGGCATTTTCACGATCAATTAATATAAGTTTTATAATAAATACACACGGATTAACATTTATTTTCAAAAAACTAAGGCAATATTAAATCAAAATGTTGATTTCTATATCTGTTATTAGTTTACGTAGGTTATCATTAATCGAATTACTTAGGTACGTAATTCGATTAATGATAGTAGGTACTATAATCGGAATGGTATCGCATACGAGAATCTTTAGGACATCACTAAATATGTAAATCGTCAATCTGTCAAAAGATGGTTAATATAATGGACAGTGTATAAGGTAATTTGACCCACCGTGTGGTATCTGGTTAAGTAGAATAGACCACCCTCTTTCTTACCGAGGTGTCGTAACGACTAAGGTAAGTTGACGTCAAGCAGGCGGCCGGTCGTAAAATACGTAGACAAGTCATATGACAACATGTTTATAACATGTTGTACCGACCCCACTTAGAGTGAGATAAGGGCAGGAAGATGATGAGTTAGGTAATTTGCCCATTGTTTTCCCATTATTGTCAAGCGACAAATATACGTAAAGGTCGGACCGTCCGAACGCGACAGAAGCCTTATGTCGCCAGTTAAGGTTTCATTTAAATAGATTAACCCTCGACTAGCCTTACCGACTACAGACATGGCTAGTCGATAAACTTGCCGCTTGTACCGAGTTCGAAAACTAAGGTGATATGCACCTACAAATACGCCATTTTGTTGATATATAAGTTATTTAAATAGCAACGTGTAATAGCGTCGAGGAATAATCAAAACATGCAAGTTTTTATATCTTTTGATGGCGTAATATATTTTTTATATTACCCTTTAATTTTAAGTAATTAATTAAGTATATTAATAATTTAATTAGAGCTGTGGTAGCCGTGCGAATCTTTCGAGGATGTCACTGGTTCGAACCCGGGCAGCACCAATGAGTTTTTCTGTTAAAACTTATGTGTCTTATTGATAATTGCAATTTATCACACGCTTTTCGGTGAAGGAAAACATTGTAAGGAAACCTGCATATCTCTAGAGAATTCTGGAGATATGTGTAACCTATCATTCCGCACTGGAGCAGCAGGATTGGAGCTAAGATCTATTAGCTCCAATCCTTCTCTCTAAAAACGGAGAGAAGAGGCCTATTCTCAGCAGTGGGATAGTAACAGGCCGCTACTTACTTTTACTTATGCACCTACAAATACGCCATTTTGTTGATATTTAAGATACTTAAATAGCAACGTGTAATAGCGTCGAGGATTATCAAAACATGCGAGTTTTTATATATTTTAATGGCTTAATATATTTTTTATATTACCTTTTAATTGGTAAAAAAGTAAAATTACTATATAAGGTAAGTGCACTAGTAATTTACCATGTATTAGTAGTTGACCGCTTTGTATGAAATTTTAAATAATAAGCGTTTTGTTTGTTGTAGCTGATAAAAAATATTAATTAATAATATTACATTTTAAATATCAAACAATGAGCTACAGTTCTGAGGTTTTAGGCAGTTGTTAATAGATGGCAACAGGTAATTATAAATTTATTTTTATTAGCTACAACAAACAAAACGCTTATTATTTAAAATTTCATACAATACGGTCAAATATTAGTGCACGGTCAATTACTAGTGCATTTACTTTGTGTTTTTATAATAAAACAAACTGCTTAGAACACGGAAAGAAAGAAAAATTATATTTCGTGTATATCATATTTTACAGAGATCAAAAAGTTTTTGATAGTCATAGATAAAAAAATGTAGCCAACATAACAAATACAGACTATCTAGTAATACCAACTTACAACAGATAAGGTTGCGTTCCTAATTACCAACATACTTGAATACGTTAAGAATAATTTATAGAATTAGGCGTTATTTTGCGGAGATCCATAATACAAAAATAATAATAAAATTATTTTGCTATAATCCACGATGAAGTAAACTAGAAAATATATATAATGCTAAATGTAAGTGGATAATCGGTTATCATACCTGATACATGCAGGATTTGTAAAAACACATGCACAAACCTCCACCACCGCCACCACAATACACAAGCACTATATACGTTCACTATCACAAACTCAACAATCGTTTCGCCCCGTAACCGAAGCATCATCAGGAGATAGACTCCACGACCAAAATCACAAAGAATAGTCGCTAAGTTACGTTACGCTAAGTTAAGTTACGTAGTAACGTTAAGAATAATCGCATTAAGTTACTACATACCAGATTTGATTTTTGGTTTGTATTCTCAGTTATAATTTGATTTGTTTTATTTTAATAAATAAAAAAAACAATACCACCGAGTACGAATAAATGTAAATAATGCTAAGATACCTACATAAACTTTCTTATATACTTCTTACTTACATAAATTTTCGTCGATTGTATATTTGAGTTTAATAACTAAGGTTTTATGCACCAACAAATACTCTTTTTTGAATAAGTTAGTTAAGAATAGTCGCATTAAGTTCCTTGACGATTAAAAAGTGTTTGAAAAAACTTATTTGATAAAGATTATTTTGATTTGATTTCATAAAAAATCACATTTTCCCTCTTAATACCTATATAGGTACTTTCTTATATTACTTCTAGTTTTGAGATAAATATATGTATTTGATTGTAAATAATAAACAATTCAATATCATTTAAACAGACCGATGTTTATATCACTGATGTTTATATCATGACTGGCCTTTTGGAGCAGTGGGTAGAGACCCTACCTTCAGCTCCGCGGGTCGTGGGTTCGATTCCCGCCGAGGGCCAACATTTTCTATAAATGAATTTGTTGGTCTTTGAGCCTGGGTGTATATTTGTATTTAAGTATGTATTTAAAAAATATATATGTATATATTCACCAGTTGTCTGTCATCCATAACACAAGTATTAAGTTACTTACTTTGGGGACGGACGACCGTGTGTGTAAGTGTCCCATATATTTATTTATCACATTTTTTATTCTCAACACAATAAAGTACCATTAAAAAAGCCAAAGACAATACTTTTTTTATAAAACCAAAAGGCAGATGTTCGTCTACATAGTGCCGAACAGGGTAATAACAATAAATAGCGGTACGCCCTTCCCATTACCCCCTGGGGCTCTGAATGACGCCCCTCGACGCCCCCTAGTTAGAAAAAAAAGATTTCGACACCCGTTCAGTTTGGGGTAATAACAGTAATTAGGTGATAGTGGTTTTGTAGCTCAGTCTTTACACTTTAGAGTTTTATGTTCTTTTTTCGTTAAATTAGCTATAACTAATCATGAATCGAGGCTGGTAAAATATTATTATTAGCCATATAAATATATTTATGATGAATGATTATTATTTTTAAAATTTATTTAAATAAACGAAATAAAATTATATCCAAAAATAACCGAGATTTATAAATATTCCGATCCTACTTCTTATCCTACTAGTATTATAAATGCGAAAGTTTTTGAGTATGGATGTATGTTTGTTACTCTCTCACGGTGAATCCGCTGAACCAATATCGATGAAATTTGGCACAATTGTTCCTTATACACCGGAAAAACATATAGGCTATAGAAATCCTGTTAATTTTACAGGAATAGGATGACTTTGAAAAGTGTCGTCTATTATTAACCTATACGCGACAACAGTCCACGCGAACGAAGTTGAGGGTAAAAGCTAGTTACTTATAATTTAGAGTCGATACGGGTAAAACTTTATTATTAGGAATATGAATATATTTATGACGAATTATTATTATTTTTTAAAATTTATTTAAATAAAAGAAATAAAATTATTTCACGCCGTGTGGTATCCGGCTGTATAGAGTAGTACCACCCTCATTTCTTACCGAGGTGTCTTAAAAGGCGACTAAGGTAAGTCGACCCGCCGTGTGGTATCCGGCTGAGTAGAATAGACCACCCTCTTCTTACCGAGGTGTCGTAAAAATAGGACAGAGGTAAGTTGACGTCAGGCAGGTGGCCGGTCGTAAAATACGTAGCCAAATCATGTGACAACATGTTAGTAACATGTTGTGCCGACCCCACTTAGGGTAGGATAAGGGCAGGAGGATGATGATGAAATAAAATTATTTCGTTATCTAATAAGTAAATAATAATTTAATATTTAAAGTTAGTTAGTGCGACTATAACTTATTATTAAAGTTCCGTATTTTGTAATTATTATAACTAACTTTTAACCGCAACTTCGTTTGCGTGGACTTGGAATTAATTAACAGTAGCCTCTGTCGTTCTCCAACCCTGCAAATATCTCCATCACAAAAATCAGATCGATCCGGGAAGACACAGAGAGATTTATCGTTTTAACAAGAGATCAATAGTTTGAAAATTTGAGTAAATAACCTGTATAACTTACATGAAATATTTATTAAAATATCTCAGTTAAAGGAGAAAGCTAAAATTGGGCCTAACTGTTACCCCATACATAAAAAATTCTAAATTTTTGTTCTGGTGTTAAATCCTACTAATATTATAAATGCGAAAGTTTGCGAGTATGGATGTATGTTTGTTACACATTCACGGCGAAACCGCTGAAAAAAAATTGATGAAATGAACACAATTATTCCTTATAAGCCGGGGTAACATATAGGCTATAGAAATCCTGTTAATTCTACAGGAATAGGATGGCATGGAAAACCGTCATCTAATATCACCCTATCAGGCGACAAAAGTCCACGAAAACGTTGCGGGTAAAAGCTAGTATCACTATAAATATTAAACCAATATATTTTTTATTTATTTATTAATACTTTATTGTACACCACATTTGTTTTTAAGTATGTATTTAAAAATTATTTATGTATTTAAATACTGGGTGTATATTTGTATTTAAGTATGTATTTAAAAAATATATAAGTATATATTCATCAGTTGTCTGTCTACCGTAACACAAGTATTAAGTTACTTACTTTGGGGACGGACGACCGTGTGTGTAAGTGTCCCATATATTATTATTATTATTATATTAATTATATATATGTATATATATATATATATATATATATATATATATATATATATATTCACTAGTTGTCTCTCACCCATAACACAAGTATTAAGTTACTTACTTTGGGGACGGACGACCGTGTGTCTAAGTGTCCCATATATTTATATTTGTACTGCATTGTTGTATTTGTGTACTTTTGTATTTTTTTTTGTACTTTTGTATTTTGTATTGTACTTTGTATTTTTGTACTGCACAAAATGCGGCCTTATCGCTTATAAGCGATTTCTTCCAGACAACCTTTATTATCGTTTCTAAACAAGACTAATATCGACTAAACACAATCTGAAATTAAGACATCGAATAGTCGGCTCGAGTCTATGTTTAAAACGAAACTTATAGAAATCTGCTATTCAAAAGAACTATTGACATTACTCGACAACTTCTTTCTTCTAAGGCTTAAGAAATCATCATTCTCTTGCCCTTATCCCACTCTAAGTGGGATCGGCACAATATGTCTTCTTCTTCCATTCTCCTTTATCATTCGTCAACTCTGGTGCCACTCCTTTGCATATCATTTTTCACACAATCCATCCATCTTTTTTTCGGCCTCCCTCTAGCCACTCATCCATCCACATTCATATTTAAAACTCTTTTGGTCACATGATTTTCATCCCTCCTCATTACATGACCATACCAACTTAGTCTAGTCTAAGGCTTAAGAAATAAGAAACGATATTTATTTCCGAGACTAACAAAATACTTTCGCCATTAGTTTGGTAATAAAATAGAATTTATAAAAACCATAAATATGGTAGATTTATATCCCACACACATTGCGATTTAGTAGTTAATAGAATTTTCTCTATGGCAACACAATTGAGCGCTTTATTTGTCTATATCACGTCCAGCATTCAAGCGAAATTTACACGATAAATGACCCGATACGCATTCCAAATACGAAAAAGTCACGTAGAGGAAACGTTTAATTGGATTTGGAACGCAATGAGAATTTTTTTTAATCTGTGCTTTGTTGAACGAAAATTATAGTCGCCGATTTCTAACAAAAGTGCTTTTTTGTTATATAATTTATACAAAAAATAAATTATAGATAGAACCTTAATAACTCATGGCATTACACTGAAATCTAATTTAATTTATTTTAATTTCTTCGGCTTTGTTTAAAATATATGATATAGTAGCCTTTTCCTATTCCATTGGAGAGAATGTTTGAAAATTAGAACGACTAAGATGTTCTATCGCAAATTAGCGGGTTAGAAAATTATACGTAATTCTCTACAGATACAACGGTTTTCTTACAATATTTTCGCCGATAAGAGCATGATCAACTGTAAATATTAATTACGTAAGCTTTTATAGAAAACTCATTACATTTAACTCATACTTACCCGGATGTGTGATGTATTTTTTGTAATTAAATCTATACTAATGCTGGAGTTATAAAATACTATGAGCAGGATATTCACCGAAACCAATAACCGAGTATATGTCTTAAGTATATATGTATATATGTATTTATTTATTTTTTGTTCTTTCGTGGCATTCCCCGCCTATCACATTGTTATTTTGTCCTTTCAGAGCTCAAAGGTTGGCTGGAAGAGATCCCTTATTGGGATAAGTCCGCCTTTGTACAATTTTTATTTTATATATATATTTCTGTGTCATGTATGTTTTTTTTAATCTTTTGTACAATAAAGTTATTAAACAAACAAACAAACAAACTAATATATAAAGCTGAAGATTCTGTTTGTTTGATTGATTGAACGCGCTAATCTCTGGAACTGCTGGACCGATTTGAAAAATTCTTTTAGTGTAAGATAGTCTATTTATTCAAGAAAGTAATAGGCTGTATATGAAAAAATGTGTATATTCTATTCATTAATTAAACGATCGATACAAGTTGTTATCGATGGTTGCTCGTCCGATCTAATGGCAATTAAAGCGAGAGAATTCCCTGCGAGAGAAGTTTAAACAAATAGGTATTCTTACATTTGCTTCACAGTATATTTTAAGCAATTTAATTTATGTACATAAAAATATCAAGAATTATATAACGATAGGTGATGTATACAATAGACAAAGCAGGAACCGACATAAGCTTGCAGCTCTTGCTTTGCGCCTTGCAAATGTATGTAAGTCGTTTGCGGGTTTGGGTATAAGATTCTATAATAAAATTCCACAATCATTTTAGCTTTGCCATTACAACAGTTTGAAAACACTGTTAAAAAGAGGCTGATACAGAAAGCCTACTATACTGTTGAAGATTACTTAGGAGATAAGAATATGTATAATAGAATATGAATAAATATAGCTACTCTTCGACTCTGTACAAGACAGTAATGACTATATATACCTAGTAATAAGAAGTATATTTTTAAAAGAGCAACCGCCGAGTTTCTTGCTGGCTCTTCTCGGTAGGAACAGCTTTCCGAACCAGCAGTAGAGTTGATTCAAAAGCACTTGTTTACAGGTTTATTTGAATAAAGAATATTTTGAAAACAAAATGCCGGGGTACCTCAGGGATCGTTTCTTTCTGCAACGTTGTTTCTTCTGCACATCAATGATTTATTTAAGCCTGGCATCTTGGGTTATGCCGTTGTAAAGAGATGCATATCCTACCCCAAAGCAAGTTGTACCGAAATTGACAGGCCATGATTGGACAATTGAATTCAACTTTAAAATCAATAATAGATTTGCAAATCTTGTTGAATTTAACGCCAGCAAAACACCAGGCGTGTTTATTTACCGCTAAATGGCGTGCTCATGTATCCATCTTAGGCTACATCTTTTCATCAGAGGAGATTGTAGCTAGCTGTTAGCCTTAAATAATATAAAAAATTCTCCAAAGGCTGTTTGTTAACTTACAAAAGAGAAAAAAACAGCGTTTTCTATAAAAGCTCCACTGACCAGGAATAGGGAAGGATTGTGAACAATATTTTGGTGACGTCACCGATTGCAAAATTCATAATGCATTCATTACGAGAAAAAAGCTGAAAAGCTTTGGCTATTTAGAAAAAAAATAGTTAAAAAAAACGAATTTACACTATGATGTTTTTTTAAGCGAACTACCAGGATGTCATAACTAAGTAAGATATTATATAGAACGATTTCAATACTAAAAATTGCCAACTTCGATATTAACCGTACCGTACATGCCTATATTTTCCAGAATGCGATATTACTGTTATTTTAAGTACATTAAATAGCGAAGTACAAATTATCCGAACAACCTATAATCTTGTAAAGCTTTTTATTTAACTCAAATGCCAATTGTTGCGTAAAAATTTATCCTGATACCGGATTATTACGAGCAATAGTAGTTAAGGTTTTTATTACAACACGCCACATTGCCTGACTCGATATAGGTTGTAAAACGTACCGGTATAGTCTTACAATTTAATATCCCGCAAGATATGGACGTGCCTTAACGTTGTTTACTAGGCGGGGATTTAGGCCACGCCCCATATCCCCCTAGCGTTCTCTCGCTCTCGCGCATACATCCGTCCCTCTCGGCTATCGATTTTCTCAGTTGTTTACTCTGTTGAATTGCGTCGCCGCTCTGTTGGTAGCGGGCTACTAATAAATGCGTGTTGACTCAAAACGGTCGGCTTATAAATGTGAACGACTGTAGGTATTTTATCGCAATAGAGTGCCCGCTTTCATGATATCCTGGTAGTGTAATATTTTTGTTTTCAAATAACCTTCATTCATTTTTTTTCCTTTAATAAAAAAATTCTTAATTAAAATAGTCACCTAATTTATGATATCCGGGTACATAAATACATATATATTTTTTTATACTAAATATTGTTGTAAAGGAAAACCCAGGTAGGTTTCTTTTCTGTTTTTTATATTTTTAGTGATGAGTCTTTGGTGACAGACTTACAGGGATGCCTAACGAGTCAATTAGTAGTACTTAACGCTGAATCGCGTTTTTAATTCCACTGCTAACTTCAAAATATTGTAGCTGATTACGTAGTCTTAGTGATGAGTCTCTGGTGACCGACTTGCAACGTTCCCTACCGAGACAATTAAAGTACTACTAAAACCTTAATCGCTTTTAGATCGCCATTGCTAAGATTGCTAAGATCCGATGTATTAGCTAATTACGTAATCACGTTAGTGATGAGTCTCTGGTGACCGACTTGCAGTCACCAAACGAAACAATTATTAAGTACTACTGTACCCTAAGTTACTTGTTATCCCTATAAAGTATATTAGCTGATTCCGTACTCGTCTCTTTTTCTTCAAGTACGAGGTATACTGCTGTATGACTCTTTCAGAGATTTTCATCGCCTCCATCATACCTTCATATGCGGTATATGAAGTATACAGTTTCGGCGAAGAACTGCAATCTTTTCGAGTTCATCTGTCAATCCAGTAGACAAAGGGTCTACTAAGTCTGCTAACCAGTGCTTGCCACTTCAAAACATTAAAACTCAAATCCCATCATTCCTCCATGCTACGAGTATTTTCATAGCCCACTGCCACTTCAGCTCATATTTGCACGATCTCATGTCAAATTAGGTATATAAAAACTAAACATCTCATATAAATATACTAAACTTCAAAAAAATCTTTCTCACGTAAACCTTACTCTTAGTTTACTGAATATTAAGTTATTTTTAACATAACTAGCGTTAATAAATTTCATATATCTAATAATATCAATTTTACATTTAACTTTACAAATAGAAGAAAATATCATATTTATAAAAGTCATTTTCACAGTGGCATGTTAAGTATGATAGTTTAAAGATGTTATTCTTTATATACACCAAATTTTTTTCGAAAAAAAGATTTGTGTCCGATTTAATATAAGCTATCATTTCAAAGTCTTGTCTTATTTGATAAATAATGCAAGCTAATAATATAAAAATAACTAATACATGCACATATTAAAATAATTACCGTACCATTTCGCGATAATTTACGAGAACGATATAAAAAATCTTATTATTCTATATTTAATTTTTCAAACTGTAAATCTATTTATAGTCTGCTAAAAAATACGTTTTTTTGTTAAATGTAAAGCACGGGCCTTTATTTATAAGTCCGTTAAAAATAAGATTTACATTATGGTATTATTTAAATGTCGTTTTTTCTGTAAAATTATAAAATCACACGTACATAATTTTATATTAAACTAAAATGTTTATCATATTTAATTATAATTTTAGTCATATCGCTACATTCCTTATCACACAACAAGTACATAATTCTAATTTGCATTAAGATATATCTAATATAATTACAAACTAATTATTATATCTATTTACATCCTGAAAGTGGCCACGTGAAATGATAATCTCATTATATTATGTCACGCTTGAGGTGAATTTAAAATATAAAATTAGATAAAGATTCCTAGATATAATCTTCAACGCGGAAGTTGGAATATATATTTGAAACTAATCATAATTATATATTTAATTAAAATATATAAAGTAGAATTTGAATCACACGTTATATAAATTATAATAAATAGAGGGAGATGCTTTTGCGAGCTAAATAAGAAGAACCATATAATAAGAAATATATATTTATTAATTTTTATTTATTTATGTACCAATAGTTAATATATAAAAATATAATAACATATCATAATTTTCCAGTAAAAAATATTCTTATTTATACACTACTAGCGACCTGCCCCTGCTTCGCACGGGTATAAAATATATATTCCATGTCAGTCAGTGTAAAAAAAATGATTAAAATCGATCGAGTAGTTTTGATTATTCATTTTAGTTAGTAGTTTTTTTATTCATTACTGCCCGTGGCCCGCAAGCGTTAAATTTGGAGAAAAACAATTTCCTTTCCCTATACCAAGAAGATTTCCTGCTATCTTTGGAATATCTAAATTCATATGGTACATTCTTACTTATTTACTTTTACATTTTCCCTATGTATTTTATTTTTACACTTAATTACAGAATGTCTTTAAACAAACTCTTGAAAGAGCGACATAGCTGCTAAAGTCGAAGTGTTATAGGGCAAAGCGCTGCGTCCTCACGGCATTTTAAATCTGTAATATCTCCGAAAATGTTCACTTAAATTACATACTGTAAACGGCCATATTGATCTATATTAAATCAACAATTTATTTAAGGTACTTAATTGGATAAGGATTAATGCTGTATTGTATAAAAATTGCTTCAAAAATATGGCATTATTTTTCGTAAAAAGTAAATGACAAAAATGCTATAGTGGGTTATCCATAAGAGATAGACATATACCATCGCGGCCTTTTCTGTAGACCTTTTCAAGGTGTACAAATACTTAGTACATTATTTTGATAAATCTCGTAGGGTTTAGCCTGCGTTTGCAATGTAAGCGGAAAAAAATGTAATTATTTACAGAAACCTCAAAAATTAGAGTATTTCTCTACTCCGTATTGAATGTTATTATACGTACAAACCTTCCTCTGGAATCACTCTATCTATTAAAAAAAATCGCATCAAAATCTGTTGCGTAGTTTTAAAGTTTTATGCATACATAGGGATATATGGACAAAGAATGTGACTTTGTTTTATAATATGTAGTGATAATAACATATCATAATTTTCCAGTAAAAAATATTCTTATTTATACACTACTCTTGCCTGCGTGTAAATCAGTGTATCACAAAGTTTTTCCCGCGTAAATCCCGGCTGCAAGAGAATTTTAGGATTAAAAGTGGCCTATATGTTGCGCCACGATGTCTAATTAATTAATAAGATTACAGATATCGTAAGAATAATGTTTAGAATCGCATAGGTATTAATCAGGTTAGTGATTATATTTTTATTTCTTTATTGTACATACATACCTATTGTTAGAAAAAAGAAAGAAAGAAAAATAGCCCATGTATAAAGGCGGGTTCCTAAAAGGGATCTCTTCCAGTCAGTTTTGAGTAACAGAAGGAAAAAGACAAGAATTGTAATACGGATAATATAGAACGAACAAAAATAAATAACTGTATACCTAGATTGATGTTTGCGCTCTGGATAACACAACAGATAAAAATAAAATAAAAATGAGTCAATCTATATAATAGTAAATAAATAATAATAATAAAAAAAATAAAAAGTGCTACGAATTATTTAATTAGGTACAATTAATTAAGTCATTTGGTTTGGGTATAAGATTTTATAATAAAATTCCGCAATTTTACCTTTTTCCATTAAAGCAGTTTAAAAACATTGGTAAAAGGAGGCTGATACAGAAAGCCTACAATACTCGTACTGTTGAGGATTACTTAGGTGCTAAGAATGCGTGGATATAGCTCCTTTTCGTCCCTGTACAAGATTGTAATGACTAAATGTAGGTACTAGTTATAAGAATCCGCACCTGAATTTCTGAACCAGCAGTAAAGTTGACGATTTGAAATCACTTGTTTACTAATTTAATTGACTAAAGATTATTTTGAATTTGAGTTATATTTTTAAGACAGCAACCGCCGAGTTTGTTGCTGGCTCTTCTCGGTAGGAACAGCTTTCCGAACCAGCAGTAGAGTTGACGATTCAAAAGCACTTGTTTACAAGTTTATTTGAATAAAGAATGTTTTGAATTTGAATTATAAAGTCTTCCCTTCAAATCTCGTATTAGAAACTAATCATAGCTTTCGAATAAAGATTGAAATCTCAATATGGTTTCCCATTGATACCATTGCAATTCATATGATATCCTCAAGTGCATTCTTAGGGATGAATACAAAGGGCCGCGTGGCGCCCATTGTGGGATCGAATTATTGTAGCAAATTGATATGGTTTAATTTTGGAAATGGGAATTGATTGGTTCGAAAACAAAAGACGATATATATACTTATTATAAAACAAAATCCCCAAAAGTTGTCTGAATGTGATTGATTTTCTCAAAATCTACTAAACGGATTGTTTCTGTTTTTACTTAAAAGTAGTGCAATTCTTTCGGAAGGTTTATATTAATAATACTTGAAGGTTTTATGTAAATTGTTTAGGAGATCGCGCATTGTAAGAAAACTTGCCTTCTAGCTTTAGTCGCGTGCGCTGTGTAAACCACCAGAGATACACTAAAGTAATGTACTAGAGAATTGTAGATCTACAAATATTCTACAAAAAAGTCCACGACAGCATGTCTCTATCTCTCACATTGTGAGTTAACCATAGGAGTCAAAATTTTGATTCGGTAAAAATTTTGTGACACAGTGATTACCACGTGGGAACGCTAAAAGAGACGTAAAAGGTGACTAAGTTAAGTCGACCCGCCGTGTAGTATCCGGTTAAGTAGAATAGACCACCCTCTTTCTTACCAAGGTGTCGTAAAATACGACTAAGGTAAGTTGATGTCAGGCAGGCGGCCGGTCGTAAACTACGTAGCCAAATGTGACAACGTGAAATGAGTTTTTCTGTTAAAACTTATGTGTCTAATTGATAATTGCAGTTATCATACGCTTTTCGGTGAAGGAAAACATATCTGTAGAGAATTCTAGGGATATTTGTAACCTACTAATACATTTTGGAGCAGCGTGGTAGATTTTAGCTCCAATCCTTCTCTCCAAAAACGAAAAGATGAGGCCTATGCCCAACAAGCCGTTTTCAAATCCGATACATGCAGGAGGATGACAGAATGCAAAAACATCCACAACCACCACAATATACAAGCACTACACACGTTCACTATCACAAACTTAACAATCGTTTCGCCCAGAAACCAAAGCATCATCAGGAGAGAGGCTTTTTCTTAACTTAACTAAACTTCCGATTTGTAAAGTCTATACCCGCAGGAGAGGGGCTTTTTCTTAAGTTGTTAAGTCTGTACCCGTCACGCAATTATGGCTTCTTCAACGAGCAAAACCGGCAAATGTGAGTTACACAAACATTTGTGTTGGAACGGAAGCGAATGATTAGCGAAAATTCTATTATCAGCCGTCGCACGCCCTCTGACCGCCGAGGGTTGCTAACAGCCCATTAGTTATTCCTCTGGGGGGTGAGTGGCCCAAGGTATAGGAGAAAAGCAAACTTTCCGAAGTTAACTTTAATATTTAAGTATCAGTAATTATGCTTCAGTCTAAGAAGACTGAAGCTTCGAAAGTTGTGGTAGCCCAGCGGTATCACCGTGCGACTCTTTCGAGTAGGTCTAAGGTTCAAACCCCGGGCAGGCACCAATGAGTTTTCTAGTAAAACTTATGTGTCTAATTGATAATTGCAATTTATCACACGCTTTTCGGTGAAGGAAAACATCGTGAGGAAACCTGCATATCTCTAGAGAATTCTGGGGAAATGTGTTACCTACCAATCCGCATTGGAGCAGCGTGGTAGGTCTTAGCTCCAATCCTTCTCTCCAAAAAAAAAAAAAACGGAGAGAAGAGGCCTATGCCCAGCAGTGGGATAGTAACAGGCCGTTACTTACTTTTTACTTTTTAATTATGCTTCGTTGTACTGAAGATAAATGGAGCAAGAAGGTGACAGTCTGGTACCCCAGAGATGGCATCAGGAGCAGAGGTCGCAAAGCGAAAAGATGGGAGGATGACCTAAAAAAGACCCTGGGTCCTCTTTGGCTAAGAGTGGCGGGGGACCGTAAACAATGGAAAGAGATGGAGGAGGCCTTTGCTTTAAGGCACACCGAGCAGCGGGATATTTTGTAGATATTACTAAGCTACATGTAGTAAAGTTATCTGTACCTGTTTACTCGGAATAAAAGGCTATCATCATCATCATCATCAATTAATAATTATATAAACATACAGGTCAAATCGCGTTATAATCGATTACCTTTGTATAAGGTTCAACGTTTCGGCAGAGTTGCATCCACCGTGGTCACGAACTGACTGGCTGATGGCCTTATACAAAGGTAATCGATTATAACGTGATATGACCAGTATGTTTATATAATAATCAGTATGAATCGCGAAAGTTTAAAATCTACTACAGTAATTAATTAATTAGTTAATTTAATATTTAAACAGTTATCTTTAATATTTAAATGAGTTAATCTTGTATGTATATATATATATTTTTGGAATCTCGGAAACAGCTCTAACGATTTTCGAAAAATCGATCTAGCTAGGTTTTAAAGGTTTAGGTGGAAAGTAATAAAATCATCATCTTCCTGCCCTTATCCCACTCTAAGTGGGGTCAGCTCAACATGTTGTCACATGATTAGGGATTATTTTTACGACCGGCCGCCTGCCTGAAGTCAACTTATCTTAGCCGAATTTTACGACACCTCGGTAAGAAAAGAGGGTGGTACTATTCTACTCAGCCGGATACCACACGGTGAGTCGACTTACCTTAGTCGCCTTTTACGACACCTTGGTAGAAATGAGGGTGGTACTATTTTATTTTATTTTTTTTATTCGTTTTATCCCTGTTTTTGGGCATTAAAAAATACTAAAATTTATATTAAATTCAATTTTTGCCGTAAACTGTCAAGTCAGCGTTTAAGGTTAACCCACTATAACCATTTTCTTGAAGAAATGGATCCTAGAAATGAATTTCATTTAATCTTGTGTTCGCTAAGCGTTTATAAATTAAACCATACGTATTTTCAAATTCATTATCCACGATATCAAATTTCATCCTCTGGGACTCTTATATATGTAAATACGATTTATTTTAGCAATACAATATACATGAATGTAATCATTGCTTGATTTATGCTGGGTGACTGAGCTTTGCTCAGAAGTTTTTAAATATATAGAAAAATACAATTAAAAAAAATAAGAGAAAGAAAGAAAATGCCGGTGAAATGTGGGATTCGATCCCTGGTTTTGAAATTTTTGGTCCGCCCATAACCCATTATAAGCTGTGATGGCCTAGCGGTGCGACCGTGTGAATCTCTAGAGACGATCATGGGTTCAAACCCGGGCAGACACCAATGAGTTTTTCTAATAAAACTTATGTGTCTAATTGATAATTGCAATTTATCACACGCTTTTCGTAGAAGGAAAACATCGTGAGGAAACCTGCATATCTCTAGAGAATCCTAGGGATATGTGTAACCTACCAATCATTGGAGCAGCGTGGTAGGTCTTAGCTCCAACCCTTCTCTCCAAAAATGGAGAGAGGAGGCCTATGCCCAGCAGTGGGATAGTAACAGGCCGTTACTTACATAACCCATTGGGCTATTACAGCATTACGTTTGACAGCTAAAATATCATATGCATTCAATTCTAAATTATAGCACCTCTTCAATGCTCCAAAATAGGGTTAAAACAATTTTTTTTATTGAAACTTAGCTAGATCGATCGATTTGAAAGTCGACGGTTGCTCTTTTAAAAATGTAATTCTTAATACTAGTTACATTTAGTCATTACTGTTTTATAAAGGTTCGAAGAGAGCTACATCCACGCATTCTTATCATCTAAGTAAACTTTCTTTTATACTTTCTTTTATATATATAAAAGAAAGTTGGTCTTAGTTACACTATTTATAACTCAAGAACAAATTCGGCTGAAAATTGGTGGAGAGGTTGCTTAGAACCAGGAGACGGACATAGGATACTTTTTATCCCGTTCGACCGCATTTATTTTATACCGTCAAGTCACTATAAAACGTGGTATAGCAAAAACGACTATGACATGGAAAAACAAAACATAAATGACAGCTAAACGTAATTTTGTCTTTGGTGAAGTATGGTAAAAAATTTGACAAGTATCACAATAAAAGCTAAACGTCACTACATAGTATAAAACAAAGTCGCTTCCTCTGTCTGTCCCTATATCCCTATATTCCTATGTATGCTTAAATCTTTAAAGCTACGCAACAGTAAATAGGTATAAATATAGTGTATGAGTTTAGATATTCCAAAGATAGCAGGGAATCTTCATGGTATAGGGTAAGGAGCATCTATCTATCTAATTTCGGGGACGCCTGTCGGTGCAGGGCGGGTGATCAGCTCCTATTCCGGACTATTCCACCCATTTCCCCATGTTGGGACAAGGGTTTCACTGCTGTCCCGACAGTGTCACCTGCTCTAATCTACCCGTAGCTTTTACGAACCTGATAATATCCCTGAAGGAGATATTTGTCAAATCCTCAACTTCAATTTCATCCTTACCTAGTATCTCCCATCTTACCAGCGAGTACATAGGGCACTCAGCCATAAGGTGAAGACTCGTTTCTTCCTCTCCACACTCTGGGCACGCAGCATCTAAGGGTAAGGGGCATTGTTTTACTCCAAATTTAACGCGTGCGAGCCACGGGAAGTAATGAATAAAACAAAACTACTGGATTGATTTTAATCATTTTTTTTACACTGACTGACATGGGATATATATTTTATACCCGTGCGAAGCCGGAGCGGGCCACTAGTATATGATATATCTTACCTTTCACGTATCTTTCGTACCGAGTAATCACTAGTATTAGTACAAATTAATTCAACATTTACCACCCACGGATCATAAATCGAGCCCCAGCGTTCTCTTTCACTACAAGAAATCAGTGGCTCAAATAACCTCTCTAGGGATTACAAGCAATGTTTAAAATTAATGCACTTATTAGCTCTTAATTATATATAGTTAAGGTTGAATATCGTGTATGTATTAGATTTAGAAATGTTATACTCGAATTGGTTGGTGGGGTTAGTAACGCAATAGTACTAGTGGGAATTGTTAAAAGTATTTTTTCAAATTCAAATTCAAAATATTCTTTATTCAAATAAACTTGTAAACAAGTGCTTTTGAATCAACTCTACTGCTGGTTCGGAAAGCTGTTCCTACCGAGAAGAGCCAGCTAGAAACTCGGCGGTTGCTCTTTTAAAAATATAATTCTTAATACTATTTACATTAAGTCATTACTGTCTTGTACAGGTTCAAAGAGAGCTATATCCACACATTCTTATCTTCTAAATAATCTTCAAGAGTATCAGCTTTCTGTATCAGCCTCTTTTTAACAGTGTTTTTAAACTGCTGTAATGGCAATGCTGAAATATTAATTTTAGTAATAGGAGCTGGTATGGAGCGTGGAAGCATCGTTGAGGGTATGAAAAACGTGAGTAGAGCGTGATAAATGCTAGCTAGCGTTTGGGACTTATAACTGGGCTATACAATAGGATGAAGTATTTTTACATTTAAGTTGACGCGAATTTTTACATTTAAGTTGACGCGGATAGCTGATCTTATTTCAGCATCATCATCTCCCAGCCCTTAGCCCACTCTAAGTGGGGTCCGCACAACATGTTGTCACATGATTTGGCTACGCATTTTACGACCGGCCACCTGAAGGACATTAACTTACCTTTGTCGTATTCTACGACACCTCTGTAAGAAAGAGCGTGGTCAATTATTCTAAACCGGATACCACACGGTGGGTCAACTTACCTTAGCCGCCTTTTACGACACCTCGGTAAGAAAAGAGGGTGGTACTATTCTATTCAGCCGGATACCACATGGCGTTGTTAAAACTTGTATTAATTTTAGTAATAGGAACTTTCATCATTTTCTTGTCGTTATCCCACTTTAAGTGGGGTCTACAAAATATGTTATACACATGTAACATAATTCGGCTAGGTATTTTACGACCGGCCGACTGCCTAACGTCAACTTACCTTAGTCGCCTTTTACGACACCTCGCAACACGCACCATATAACTCGGCAAAGACCGTTGATAAAAATCCCGTGTTATAACAAACATGGTAATTTATAGAATTAGGCGTTACTTTGTCCATAATACATAAGTAATATTAAAACTATTTTGCTATAATCCGCGATGAAGTAAATAGAGAATATATATAATGCTAAATGAAGAGTGGACAATCCGTTTTCATACCTGATACATGCAGGATTCGTAAAAACACATGCACAAACCTCCACCACCGCCACCACAATTAAGGTTGCCACCCGTACTATATTATATAGTATCGTACTATATTTTAGTCAATTGTACTATATATTATAGAAAAACAATATAGGACGAAAAATACTATATTTTTATCGCTAATTCAATTGTCGTGCTTTTTTTGAATCAATTGTGATTTTTTTTGAATCAAACATTCCCTATGCAGTGCTGCAGGTGCAGGAATGCAGGGATTTTTTGAACGAAACTCATTCATGTATTTACGGGGCTTAGTTAGTTAGTAACTCTACCTCCTTTGTCATTGTCCAGCGAAAAGTAATAATAAATAATCATGGAAAAATAAATAATGATTGAAAATAGATGTGTACTATTTTTTTTCATGAATTGCCTAAAAGTACTATAATTTTTGATATTAAAAAGAAAAATACTATTTTTCTTCAAAAAAAAGGTGGCAACCCTAACCACAATACATACATTGGGCTGCGAATTTGTCACCGCTTCTGTACAGCTTCTAAAATATATCATGCATTTTATTGTATTGTTAAAACAAAAAAAATCTTAGTTTTCATCTCCCGCGCATTCGATCTGTCACAGTGACAAGCTAACAGTGTTGCCAACTGCGCAAACAATTACAAAAAGGAAGGGCGCGAAATGTTTGTTTTCTCTAGCACAATATGCCCGATGTTTGCACGATATTATTTATAGCTGTTCATTGCTCTGACAAATAGATTCAGGGAGTTATTGACACCGTTTGGGGAGATGTATTAATTTATTACGAAAATATATACGTTCATTTATTATCAGGTATTGAATGAAGGTTTTACTGTTATTTCTTGTAAGGACGTAAGATGTTTAACTTATCATACTTTTATTTAATTTTATCGCACTTATAAAGTGACATTGCCTGTTGGCGCAGATGGCAGTGAATCTGCCATCAGATAAAGTAGTAGCGGGTTCGATTCCCGATCCCAAGGCCGACATTTTTTTAAATATCTGCTAGTTGTTTGAGTATGGGTGTATATATATACCGAAGTGTCAAAATACGACTAAGGAAAGTTGACGTCAGGCAGGCGGCCGTTTGTAAAATACGTAGCCAAAGCTTTCCTTGCGTGCGCTGAGTAAACGGTGATAGTTATTCAAAAATCATGTATTACAAAACTGTTCCCCATTGAGAGTTCTAAATAAAAGTCCGTGACAGCTTATGTCTAGATTTTAGGGTTAACCAACTTTAACCATTTTTATGGTTATCAAAAGACTATATTACGGTTTTAATCTTTCCACGCGGCGGTGTTATTTTACGAAGATCCATAATACAAAAGTAATTTTGTTTTGGTTTACCAAGCATTTTTTGATTTTGAAAATCATGTAGATTGAGGCACAATGTGTTGATGTTATACTCATAACCTCTAACCCAGTATTTTCCAATATGGGGCCCACGTCCCACAGGGGGCAATTTGATGGTTAAAGGGGGAGGGGGTTAATATCAACTCGACACGAGTATAAGCCTTTGGGTGCCAAATTTAACAAAGAAAAAGCAATTTCTTTTTTCTAAATATTAAAATTTATGTATGTTACTTAAGGGGGCAATTTTTAACGTGGGGCATGAACCAAAAAAGGTTGGGAAACACTGCTCTAACCCCTTTTTTCTGCCTCTCGTCCTATACCCCAAAATTAAATAGTACCATGCCGGTCTAACCTAATAGGCCTGGACTTCGAACCCGCAAACCCTGTGAGCTTGCCCGCTCTCGCCCGCCATATGTGTAACATAATTGCCATCAAATTATACAAAACTCCCTAAAACCCAACAAAAACTAATTCGAGGCGTGATAATGGTACTGGGGTTTCGTTATTGTGACAAATTTCCCGCATCAGAACACTCTATTAACTGCACAATGGTATTTTTTTTCAACCTTTCCGAGTAACTATTTGTCGGGACCACAAAGATCTTTTATCTATGGTACATTTGCGAATGTTGACGTCCTTCGTCGCATAGGTTGTGCCTTTATGCCTAGTAGCAGATTCGATTTCTGATGGGCAATTTTATTTTCCATTATTTTTTTTATATATGATAATAATATTTTATAGAATTAGGCGTTACTTTGCGGAGATCCATAATACAAAAGTTATAATAAAATTATTTTGCTATAATCAGCGATGAAGTAAAATAGAAAATATATATAATGCTAAATGTAGAGTGGACAATCGGTTATCATACCTGATACATGCAGGATTCGTAACATGCACAAACCTCCACCACCGCCACCACTATACGCGAGCACTATCACAAACTCAACAATCGTTTCGATTTTGTCGTGGAGTTTATCTCCAGATGATGCTTCGGTTGCGGGGCGAAACGATTGTTGAGTTTGTGATAGTGGACGTATGTAGTGCTTGTGTATTGTGGTGGCGGTGGTGGAGGTTTGTGCATGTTACGAGTCCTGCATGTATCAGGTATAATAACCGATTGTCCACTCTACATTTAGCATTATATATATTTTCTATTTTACTTCATCGCGGATTATAGCAAAATAATTTTATTATTACTTTTTTACTGGATCTCCGCAAAGTAACGCCTAATACAATCTATACTAATATATATAAAGCTGAAGAGTTTGTTTGTTTGAACGCGTTAATCTCAGGCACTACTGGATCGATTTGAAAAAATATTTCAGTGTAAGATAGTCCATTTATCGAGGAAGGCTATAGATATAACATCACGCTAAGATGAATATGAGAGGAGCGGTAATAAAAATACTACGAAAACGGCAAAATTTAAAGCTATTGTGTGCGAGTAAACGGTGAAAGTTATTCAAAAATCATGTATTACAACAGTGTTTCCCTCTAAAAGTTCTAAATAAAAGTCCGCGATAGCATATGTCTAGCTTTTAAGGTTAACCCAGTTTAACTGTTTTTTATGGTTATCATAATACTATATTACGGTTTTAATCTTTCCACGCGGGCGGAGTCCCTGGCGATTGAGTTGAGTGAGAGAAGTTTAAGGAAACAGGTATTCTTACATTTGCTTCACAGTATATTTTAAGCAATCTAATTTATGTACATAAAAATATAAAGAATTATAATACGATAGGTGATGTATACAATAGACAAAACAGGAACCGACATAAGCTTGCGGCTCCTGCTTTGCGCCGCGCAAAAGTACGTAAGTCGTTTGTGGGTTTTGGTATAAGATTCTATAATAAAATTCCGCAATCAATTTCAGCTTTGCCATTACATCAGTTTAAAAACACTGTTAAAAAGAGGCTGATACAGAAAGCCTACTATACTCTTGAAGATTATTTGGAAGATAAGAATGTGTGGATATAGCTCTCTTTGAACCTGTACAAGACAGTAACGACTTAATGTAAATAGTATTAAGAATTATATTTTTAAAAGAGCAACCGCCGAGTTTCTTGCTGGCTCTTCTCGGTAGGAACAGCTTTCCGAACCAGCAGTAGAGTTGACGATTCAAAAGCACTTGTTTACAAGTTTATTTGAATAAAGAATAATTTGAATTTGAATTTGAATTGCTAGCAAGTTATATTTTTACCACTATACAATGACGGCATTACTCAACAATATATTGTACTAACTATTTCACTTTATAAAAGTTTTAGTTAAACAAAATTTAAGCTTTAATTTGTTGTAAAAGTTCGCTTTAACTCTTGTTAAACGTGAATAAATTATAATAATGAGACATGGCTTTTATCTCAATTAAATTACAAACTAAAAGGCAATGCTAATTATATATACAATATGAAATATAGAAACGTCCGTTTGTATATTGACATAAAGAAGGGGTTATAAAATTAGGCATTATTTTGCAGAGATCTTTAATATAAAAGTTATGAAAATATTATTTTGCTATATCATCATTCTCCTGCCCTGTGGTATCCAGCTGAGTAGAAAAGACCACCCTCATTTCTTACCGTCGTTTCAGAAGGTGACTAAAGTAAGTTGACCCGTCGTTTGGTATCCGGCTGAGTAGAATAGACCATTCTCATTTCTTACCGAAGAACACGACTAAGGTAAGTAAGGTTTCTATCGTAGAACACGACTAAGGTAAGGTGACCCGCCCTGCAGTATCCGGCTGAGTAGAGTAGACCTCATTTCTTACCGAGGTGTCGTAGTAGGTGACTAAGGTAAGTCAACCCGCCGTTTGGTATCCGGCTGAGTAGAATGGACCGTCCTCATTTCTTACTGAGGTGTCGTAAAGTGCTACTAAGGTACTAAGGTAAGTTGAAAGTTGAAGTCAGGCAAGCGGCCGATCGTATAATAACTAGCCAAATCATGTGTCACCATTTTTAAAACCCTTTTGTAGTATTGATCCCGCTTAGAGTGGGATAAGGGCAGGACGATCATCGCTGATAGAATAGACAGAAGAGCAAGCACCTGCCTTCAGCTCCGCGATTCCCGCCGAGGGCCAACATTTTCTATAAATGAATTTGTTGGTTTTTGAGCCTGGGTGTATATTTGTATTTAAGTTTGTATTTAAAATATATATAAGTATATATTCACCAGTTGTCTTTCACCCATAACACAAGTATTAAGTTACTTACTTTGGGGACGGACGAACGTGTGTGTGAGTGTCCCATATATTTATTATTATTATTATTATTAACTAAACGGAACCGCGTGCGCTAAGCAGTTAGTAAATTTATCAGACATCCGTCCAATGTCACCTACATTTCAGATAGCGAACCACTAACCAGTTATGCTAATAGATAATTGAGTAACAAATATATTTTTGTCTATGATAGTAATAAAACTGCATTGGCAGCAAAATGTAACAGCAGTCTACGAAATAAAATGCTTTGGAATTAGGCATTACTTTGCGGATTTTTCGTGGAGTCTATCTCCTGATGATGCTTTGGTTGCGGGGCGAAACGATGGTTGAGTTTGTGATAGTGAACGTATGTAGTGCTTGTGTATTGTGGTGGCGGTGGTGTAGGTTTGTGCATGTGCTTTTACGAATCCTGCATGTATCGGGTATGAAAACGGATTGTCCACTCTACATTTAGCATTATACCTATTATCTATTTTACTTCATCGCGGATTATTGCAAAAATTTTATTTTTACTTTATTTAAGTTTTACTTTTGTCTTCCATTGATGATATTCGATGATATTCCATCGATGATATTCCATGATATTCGATGAAAATATAATATGTACAGAATGCTTAACAATCATCATCTTCCTGCGCTTATCCTACTCTAAGTGGGGTCGGCACAACATGTTACTAACATGTTGTTACATGATTCGGCTACGTATTTTACAACTGGCCGCTTGCCTGACGTCAACTTATCTTAGTCGTATTTTACACCTCGGTAAGAATGAGGGTGGTCTATTCTATTCCGCGCAATACCACACGGCGGGTCGACTTACCTTAGCCTTTTACGACACCTCGGTAAGAAATGAAGGTACTATTCTATTCCGCCGGATACCGTCGTGAATGCTCAACAATCTTCGCCGGTTTATTTTAGCTGTAAAAACCAATGACGCGTGATCACATCAAAACCACACCGCCATCACTGAAACACCATTGTTACACAATTGAACACCTTTTCACCGTAACCTGTTCAAGCAGAAATCCTTGCAAAAAGAACTTATTTAAGCATAGACTAAAAAGTACATAGCTAATATACCTCTCTCCTCTCTCATTAAATAACTCGTATATACCCATCTCTTTCCTGTCACAGTACAACGTACAGATTAAAAACGAAAATAAGGCTTTATAAAGGATTGATCTTATCTATGGTCTTAGGATAATCTTTTGTTGACAGGAAGGTGGAAAGTAATGCGGTTTCTGAGAAACAAGATCCTTTGCAGAAAGTGACAATGTATTAAAAAAAAACCATTAATTTTGCTAATAATTCTGTTGACAAAAATTGAAAGTGGTAAATTAAAATGTTTGCAAATGAGTCATGAATTAGTGGAAATAGTAAAAAGTATATTTTTCGCACTGGCTACACTTGAAGGATGGTTTTTTTAAATTTCAAATACACTAATGAAGATATGGAAGTATATTTGAAAATGCTCATGTATGATCAATTTAGGAGTATATATTATTAAAATATACTTTTTGGAGGTTGCAGTCATTATAGAAAAGACAAGAAGAGCAAGATTAAGATGTTTATTTATTTATTTATTAAGATTTCCAACAGCATTAAATATTATAATCAAAAAAAGTCTTATATAGTCTCAAATTAATTACGTAGTACCAATTATAGGAGATGGACATATAATGAGGAGGGATGAAAATCATGACCAAACGAGTATTAAATATAAATGTAGATAGATATGTGACTAGAGGGAGGCCGAAAAAGAGATGGTTGGATTGTGTGAAGTATGACATGCATATAAAAGGGATATCGCTAGACTTGACTTAATTTCTTAATTATTGTTAAATTAAGAAGATAAAGAAAATTAAGAGATATGCTTATATGTAAAGCATATTACAAAATTAAAGATTATTTGGATGATAAAATGCCTGGATTTGAAAATCCTTTCAGCTTCATACAAGGCTGCGGTTAAATAAGATAAAATTGAAAATGTTCATAAGATTGACCCCGAGTTTCTTTCTGGTTCTTTTTGGTAAGAGCAACATTTTGAACCAGTTGTAGCTTCATTAGTCATATTGATCCTTGACGATTCAAAAGTGCTTGAAAGAGCTTATTTAAATAAAGATTATTTTGATTTGATTTGACGAATGATAGGAGAGAATGGAAAAGAAAAACATGTGCTCTTATTGTGCTGACCACAATAAGAGTGGGATAAAGGCAGGAGGATGATCCGCCGTGTGGTATCCGGCTGAATAGAATAGTACCACCCTCATTTCTTACCGAGGTGTCGTAAAAGGCGACTAAGGTAAGTCCACCCGCTGTGTGGTATCCGGCTAAGTAGAATAGACCACCCTCGTTTCTTACCGAGGTGTCGTAAAAGGTGACTAAGGTAAGTTGACCCACTGAGTGGTATCCGGTTTAGTAAAATAGACCACCCTCTTTCTTACCGAGATGTCGTAAAATACGACTAGGGTAAGTTGACGTTAGACAGGCGGCCGGTCGTAAAAACGCAGCCAAATCATGTGACAGCTTGTTTAGCTTGTGCCGACCCCTCTTAGAGTGGGATAAAGGCAGGAGGATTTATGTAAAGGCAGGAGGATGATGTACTAAGGCAGCAGAGTTGTAATAGTAACTGAATCAGACACGTCAATAATCGTCCACAGGCTGAAAACATGCTCATATCAAAGTTTACTTTATTCCTTTAAATCCGTGTCAAATTTACGTAACTTAAAATAAACACACATTTGAGCATGAAGAAATGTTATCTATTACAATACTTCATGTTACAAACATTTTTTGGACGTGAAAGAAATAATTCCGTCCGTTTCATATGTCATCACATTGATACCCAACTCACTTTCAAAACGGAAAAAAAACGCCACAAGCGTGATCATAGCCCCCTCAATTTGCCAAAGGAGTCTCAGGTAACCGCCGGAAAAAAAATAAACGTGACAAAATGTCTGTAAACATGTACCTCCGTGGCTTTTAGAAAAAAAAACTTTACAATTTCGCGATCGGAATCTGTGCGTTTTCGGGCGTGACGAATTGAACATTTGAATTTGGAAGGCGTTCTTTTTGACTTTTGTATTGCAATGTTGCAATAGCGCGGAAAATTTACCATTGTATCGGGTAATTGTGAGCGAATCTAAAAATACTTTATGATTGTTGCAAAAAATTTTAGATTGACGTAGCATATAATTGAAACGGACGTGAATTCAATTGAGAAATATTAAATGTTGAATTAACCGTGAGTAATGCTCGAGGCACGAGTAGATATATTGATACGGTTATTATTTTCAAATTGTATTTTAATTACTAACGTCACTTGTATGGAGATTGTTTTTCTTAAAGAATATTTCCTACTTCTAGATGTTATTTTTTTTTATTGGCTTAATTGCGGGTTTTCACTACCACTCACTAACGGTTGGTTTTATTTAATGCCTTATTTAATTATTATTTTATTTGCCAGGTAAAGCCGTTTCAGATTTATTTAAAAAAAAATCAAATTTATATATAAGAAAATATTAAAATATGACGAAATAAATACGAATTTGACGAAAATAATATTAGTAAACTCATATTATTTACGTCAAAAAGCTATAAAACTCTTAAATATATAGAATATGAAAATTTGCGAAATTGTATAAAAATTTGTTTGTTAAGTACAACATCGAGAGGAAACATCATCATCCTCCTGCCCTTATCCCACTCTAAGTGGGGTCAGCAAAATATGTTATAAACATTTTACGACCGACCGCCTGCCTGACGTCAACTTACCTTTGTCGTATTTTACGACATCTCAGTAAGAATGAGGGTGGTCTATTCTACTCAAACGGACACCACACGACGGAGTGAGGAAACCTACGTAACTTTAGAGAATACTGCAAAAATATATTTTTGACAGATAAACGAATTCTATAAATTTTTTGCAAATGATATTTAAACAATTTTATTATCCGTCGCCGAGATAACTTTATCTGTAGTGATTGATTGCCCATTACCTGTAATTACCAGATAATTTCCAGTAACTGTAATTAATGTGAATTGAATTGCAAAAAAAAAATCCGAAGGAATGTAGACGTTATTTGTCTTTGGTAACGTTAACATGGATTAAAAATATTATCTATATATTATGGGAAATCAAAATGCATTCTTGATTCGAATTATTACAACAGATAATAATAAAATTATAATATTTTTTTCGTGTATTTCTTTTACATTTTCCTATTATAAAACATCTGTTAAGAAAGGTTTCTTTTTTTTCTTATAGGAATTTCTAAGAAGGGTTGAGAGTTTAAAGTATATTTGCATGATCGAGTCAGAAAAGGGAGATGCGTAGAAGAATCAAAATTACAGACACTTATCGTGTTTATAATTTCGCGCAGCGATGCACTTTGTACAGAACCTTACTACTGCATTCATTCATGCATGCATTCGTTCAATAAATTACTGAATTCACGTTCAGAAATGGACTATTTTCCACTTGAAAACCTTATTCAAAAAAGCCATGGCAACACAATCAAATCACTCCACAATTGTATAATTAATGACAAACTACTACATTCGTTCAATAAAGGACTGAATGCACGTTCAGAAACGGACTAATTTTCACCTGACAACCTTATTAAAAAAAGCCACAGCAACACTCAATCAAAGCTCTCCACAATTGTATAATTAATGACAAGCTCACTTAATAAATTCTCTTTGTTACAGTTCAACCTCAAACAATGCCGAACCAGTGTCTAGAATCAGGACGGAATTAAAAAAAAGCAACCTCGCAATCATGCCAACACACACACGAAAGAGGTCGACTCGGTGACTAGTTTTCGTGACTGAATAAGAGATGGCGCTGCTAACGAACTCGTCAGCTAGCGGGCCGACTGCCACGCCGTCGGCGCAGGCTCACCACTCGACGACACCATTGCACCACTACTTCCACTATCTAAAACAGCCCTCGCCGTTGTCCCAGAACCCATATGCCCACCATTCGAGCGCGCACCACATGGGCATGGGCCCAGGGCCTCTAGGTGGGTTGGGTCCGTTCGGGTTGACGCATCACGGGTTGGAAGCAGTCGGATTTCCCCAAGGTATGTTACAATTTTGGCTTTATTCGGCTCATTAATGTAGACAACTCATTTGATTTTTAGATTAAAGTATTTGGGTTGTTTGTATTCAAATAATAGTAGCATACATTATTGGAAAAGATTAGCGTTTAAGATACAGGATCTAAGTTACCATTTTTGGTGTCAATAAAGAATTTATTTATAATAGTATATATGACGCCGTGTGGTATCCGGTTGAGTAGACCAACCTCATTTCTTACTGAGGTGTCGTAAAAGGCGACTAAGGTAAGTTGGCCCAACGTGTGGTATCCAGTTTAATAGAATAGACCACCCTCTTCCTTACCGAGGTGTCGTAAAATACGACTGAGGTAAGTTGACGTCAGGCAGGCGGCCGGTCGTAAAAACGTAGCCAAATCATGTGACAGCATGTTTATAACATGTGCCGACCCAACTTAGAGTGGAATAAGGGCAGGAAGATGATGTTGCTTTATTCGACTCATTATTTTGGACAATTCATTTGATTTTTAGTAAAGTATTTGGGTTGTTTGTATTCAAATAATACTAGCACACATTATTGGAAAAGACTACTAGCGTTTAAGATACAGTATCTAAGTTACCATATGTTGTAAGCTAGATTTAGAGTATTTGTACAAAGTCAGAATGTCATGTTTGGTGTCAATAAAGAATTTATTTATAAATATTTATTATATGGTACTTACCTTACCTATATATCTTTAATATTAAAATGAGTTATTCATGTATGTGTGTATATATATATATATATACAATATATATATATATATATATATATATATATATATATATATATATATATATATATATATATATATATATATATATATATTCGGAATCTCGGTATCGGCTCCAACGATTTTCCTGAAACTCAGCATGTCGGGGGTTTTGGGGGAGAAAAATCGATCTACTTTGGTTTAATTAAAAAAAAAAAATTCTATCCCTGTTTTTGGTAATGAAAAATACTAAAATTTATATTGAAATGAATTTTTGCCATTAACTGTCAAGTCAGCGTAGTTTATTCGGGGAACATTTGGTCTCTAGAAATGAAAATACCTATGATCGTTTCCCAACCAAGTTTTTTTTATTTTGTAAAAAATTACCGAGCAAAGCTGGGTCAACCAGGTATTTTCTAAATAATATAATATATTATTTATTCCGAACTTTTTAACATGAATTTAGTTTAATTTTTTGTTGCTTATAAGAAATCTCAACTCTGCGTGCCTTTTGGCATAGGCCTCCTCCAACACTTTCTATTGTCCTCTATCTCGTGCCACTCTCGTCGAGAACGGCCCAGCAGTTAATATAAGGTCGTCCTCCTATTTCTATATAAGACACATAATAAATAGACTCAGAACAACAATACTGTGAAAGAGTAAAAGCAGACTACAAAAAATACCTGGCAACATTACGCGATATGTAAACGGTCTTCAAAATGCGATACGGTTGGCAAACGAAAATAGAGTTTACATCATGTCCGCCATCTTGTCGAGAACTTCATCCGCGAATGCTGAAATCTTATAATTTATTTTCAAGTTCTTGTAAATTGTATCGCGTAATGAAATTTTAATGGGAATATGGTTAATGGTTTTTTACTTATATTAAAACACAGGGAAGATTTTGTATTGCGCTTACCATTTCGACTAAGTTAATTTTCCTTTTCGAATGTTGGTAATATTTTGATGGTGTTACCAGGAAATTCTAAGAACGAACAAGCTACGGAAGCCTTTTTATTTTTTGAAACGAAGAAAAGGCAATAGAGAAAGAAAAATCAGCGGTTACTTTTCCAAAATTATAATTTACATATATTGATGGAATTTGACACAATTACATCGGGGTAATACTAGAAATAAATAGAAATAGAAATAGCTTCATACAAGACTGCGGTTCAATAATGTAAATTGAAAATATTACAAAGATTGGCCGCCGAGTTTCTTTCTGGTTCTTCTCGGTAAGAGCAACATTCCGAACCAGTTGTAGCTTCATTTATCATAGATCGTCTACGATTCAAAAGTGTTTAAAAGAGCTTATTTGAATAAAGATCATTTTGATTTGATGAACAATTTCCGTTTTTCTTTTAGGAACACGGAAATAATATTTTATTATAGCTGTGCCAGTAGCGAGCGAGTGAAGCGAGTGAAGAGCTTGGAAATCAGTATATCACAAATTTTTTCTTTAAAAAAACTTTAAAACTGAAGAAAGCTTTAAATTTTGCCTTTATCGCAATATTCTTTATTGCTCCTCTCCTATTCATCTTAGCGTGATATTATATAGCCTATAGCCTTTCTCGATAAATGATCTTGAATTTCAGCTACGTGCGTGGGTTGAGTAGTCTGCATCACTTTATCTGAATATTATGTTTATGTTTAATAGCGACTGATTATTGACTAACAAGTTGCTACTAATGCTAATGAGACACGATGACAGACAGACGGTACAGACTCTCTAAGAATCGATCCAGTGGTTCCTGAGCTTTATATATTAGTATGCTTTAATACTTAATTTAGCGAACAAAGTTGCTTGTACTACAAGTTTAACTATTAGGTCTACCGGAAAGTTCTGTCGGTTTTTAATATAAAACACAACAATAAATTTTTCACACTTTTAACAATAATTATTGGAAAATGTAATTTCCATTATTATTTATGACCTCTTGCCAGCGTTGTGGCAATTTATAAATTCTATTTTTGAAAAAGGTTTTGTCTTTAGAGGCATAAAACTCATGCAGTGCTTGACTAATATCTGCATCATTTTTGACACTTAACTCATGTGGCACACATCTCACATATTTCCACATTGCGATATATATTAATTTTAACGTGCCGTCTTTATTTTAGTTATTATAAAAGTAACATATGTATACACACTGTGACATAAACAGTCGTATTTGTCTCAAATAAATATGTACATACGTGTTGAAACTTAACGTTGCATTATCGGACAGAACTTTCCGGTAGACCTATTTATTATAAAAACATAACAAATTTAATGGAAATTACAAAATAAAGTACATCTCGTGTAGTAAATTATAAATAATATATTTGAAACGGCAAACTGACAGGGGAACTCAACAACGGAGCGTTGCATAATTTAGGTAGCAAGAAGACATCCTTGGAAATAATCAAAACAGCCACCCCGGTAAGCCGCTTATCCCGCCCGCCGGGGTTGCCAGTACGCGGATCTCCCCGTAATGTGGGAGAACGCGCTTGTTAGTTGTTTTAATTAGTTCAGTTTAAGTTTTGATGTTCTGCCATGAATTATGCCGGTCAGGTATGATCTCTTTAGTCTATTGTTGTTATTTTTAACTTTTATGTAAGTATGTTAAACTGTTTTCTTATATTTTCATAATATCAATCATCCTCCTGCCCTAATCCCATTATAAATGCGGTAGTATCCGGCTGAGTAGAATAGACAACTGTCATTTTTTACCGATGTGTAGTAAAAGGCGACTAAGCTAAGTACAACATTGACACTTAGAGTGGGATAGGGTGAGGGGGATGTGTCCTAAAAGGCGACTAAAGTAAGTTGACAACAGCCGGCCGGTTGTAAAATAACTAGCTAAAACACGTAAAACATGTTTTAAACATGTTGTGCCAATCTTACTTAGAGTGGGATAACTTTTTTTTATATAATATTTTAAATATAATTAATAGAAAACTATTAATTCAGAAAAAAAAACAGACACCAATGAGTTTTTCTGTTAAAACTTGTGTCTAATTGATAATTTATCACACGCTTTTTTGTGAAGGAAACATCGTGACAAAACCTGCATATCTCTAGAGAATTCTGGAGATATGTATAACCTACCAATCCACATTGGAGCAGCGTGGTAGGTCTTAGCTGCAAACCTTCTCTCCAAAAACGGAGAGAAGAGGCTTATTCTCAGCAGTGGAATACTAACAGCCGCTACTTATGTTTTCTATAGCAAATTGCATCTCTTTTTATCGTTTTTTTTTGCCGCTAATACTACAAAAAAAAACAAGCTGTGGTAGCCCAGCGGTAGCACCGTGCGCCTCTTTCGAGGAGGTCTAGGGTTCAAACCCCGGGCAGGCACCAATGAGTTTTCTAGTAAAACTTATGTGCCAAATTGATAATTGCAATTTATCACACGCTTTTCGGTGAAGGAAAACATCGTGAGGAAACCTGCATATCTCTAGAGAATTCTGGAGATATGTGTAACCTACCAATCCACATTGGAGCAGCGTGGTAGGTCTTAGCTGCAAACCTTCTCTCCAAAAACGGAGAGAAGAGGCCTATTCTCAGCAGTGGAATACTAACAGCCGCTTAATGTTTTCTATAGCAAATTGCATCTCTTTTTATCGTTTACTAGGAGTCCCGCCCCAGCTTCGCACGGGTATAAAGCATATAGCCTATGTCACTCAGTGATAATCACAGTATTTCGCTACTCCATATTGAATTTTATTATACATATAAACCTTCCTCTTCAATCACTCTATATACTTAAAAAAAACCGCATCAAAATCTTTTGCGTAGTTTTAAAGATTTAAGCAAACATAGAGATATAAGGACAGACAGAGAAAGTGACTTTGTTTTATACTATTTAGTAACGTTTATAGCTACTACTATTTTGATAATTGACATATTTTTACCATACTTATCCAAAGACTAAATTACGTTTAGCTGTCATTTATGTTTTGTTTTTCCATGTCATAGTCGTTTTTGTTGTACCACGTTTTATAGTGACTTGACGGGATAAAATAAATGCGGTCGAACGGGATAAAAATTCCTATCCTATGTCCGTCTCCTGGTTCTAAGCAACCTCTCCACCAATTTTCAGCCGAATTTGTTCATCCGTTCTTGAGTTATAAATAGTGTAACTAAGACCAACTTTCTTTTATATATATAGATAGATATATAGATATAACAAAAGTTAACTTATGTAAAGGCAAAAGCGCATTGACTTGCAATGGCAATTAATCAATATTATACCAATTAACTAAAAGGTTAACTATGTTTGCATAATACAATATCTAATACAGTGATCGATCTTAGAATTAACTGAGGCTTTGTACATGAGTTAAACCTGCGTCGGCTTTCTTTGTAGATTAATATGACGTTATCTATATTAATTTGTGAAATTATGCTATTAAAGTATTATCCTTTTGTATCAGGTTTACTTGTTTGATAATTTTATACGAGTAACGTAGGAATATATATATATATATATATATATATATATATATATATATATTTTATCCATTTATTTATTTCTCATTTGTTTAGGTATGTCGCTTTAGTTTATTGATTTTCATTCCTTTATTACTATCGCCTATTCCGCCGTGTGGTATCTGGCTAAGTAGAATAGTAACATCCTCATTTCTTACCGAGGTGTCGTAAAAGGCGACTAAGGTAAAATGACCCGCCGTGTGGTATCCGGCTGAGTAGAATAGACTACCCTTATTTCTTACCGAGGTTTCGTAAAAGGCGACTAAGGTACGTTGACCCACCATGTGGTACCCGGTTTAGTAGAATAAACCACCCATCTTACCGAGGTGTCGTTAAATACGACTAGGGTAAGCGGGAGGATATATATATAATTATTATCGCCTATTATTACGTTTCTTCTTCTGTTTGTTTGCTTGCTGCACCTATTTAAATTTTCCGTTTGTCCCTAAGGTTGACTGGTAGAGAACGCCTAATTTAAAGTTAAGTCCGCCTTTTGTACTTTTATTTCTTAATAGTGCAATAAATATTTTAAAAAATAATAATAATAGTATTTTTTTAATTTGATAACAAGCTGTGATAGTCCAGCAGTAACACTACGCGACTCTTTCAAGAAGGTCACGGGTTTAAACTCTCTGAGCAGGCATATATTACTGCCGTATGGTATCCGGCTGAGTAGAATAGATCGCCTTCATTCCTTAGCGAAGTGTCGTAAAAGGCGACTAAGGTAAGTTGACCCGCCATGTGGTATCCGGCTGAGTAGAATAGTACCACCCTCATTTCTTATCGAAGTGTCGTACGTAAAAGGCGATAAAGGTAAGTTGACCCGTCTTGTCGTATACGGCCTAAGAGAAGACCACCTTCATTTCTTACCGAGTTGTCGTAAAAGGCGACTAAGGTAAGTTGACCCGCAGTTTATCAGGCTGAGTACAAAAGACGACCCTTATGTCTTACCGAGTTGTCGTAAAAGGCGACTAAGGTAAATTGATGTTAATCAGGCGACCGATCGTAAAATACCTAACCAAATGACATCATAACACGTTGCGTCGACCCCACTTATAGTGGGATAGGGGCAGGAGAATGATGATAAAAATGTCTATAAAAAAGACATGTATTACTTTAAACAATAAGTTAAAACAAGTAAAATTATATAATCATCATCTTCCTACCCTTATCCCACTCTAAGTGGGGTCGGCACAACATGTCAAAAACATGTTGTCAAATGATTTGGCTACGTATTTTACGACCGGCCGCCTGCCTGACGTCAACTTATCTTAGTCGTATTTTACGACACCTCGATAAGAGAGAGGGTGGTCTATTCTACTGAACCGGATACCACACGGTGAGTCAACTTACCTTAGTCGCCTTTTACGACACCTCGGTAAGACATGAGGGTGGTCTATTCTACTCAGCCGGATACCACACGGCGGGTCGACTTACCTTAGTCGCCTTTTACGAAACCTCGGTAAGAAAAGAGGGTGGTACTATTCTATTCAGCCGGATACCACACGGCGTAAGAAAAATTATATAACTAATATTATATTATTCAGTTGCTTTCATCAGCGTCTCGACTCGGGGAAAAACTAATCCGGTGTCTTCGGGGAAAAACTCCCTTTGAATTTAGAATCAATACGCCTTGTGCTTCTTTTTACACTGATTTCTTTTTGAAATACCCTCTTTTCTGATACAATAAAGAACGATACATTTAACCATTCATAATTACTTTGAAAAACTTATTTATACAACCCATAGAAATATTATAAGCAATCAATCAGACTGGCCCGTTGGCGCTGTTTTCATTGACCCTGCCTTCAGCCCCGTGGGTTGCGGGTTCGATTCCCGCCGAGGGCCAATATTTTCTATAAAAAATTTGTTAGTTCTTTGAATCATCATCTTCCTGCCCTTATCCCACTGTAAGTAAGGTAGGCACAACATGTTATAAACATGTTGTCGATTTGGCTACGCATTTTACAACCAGCCACCTACCTGACGTCAACTTACCTTAGTCATATTTTACGGCACCTCGGTAAGAAAGAGAGTAGTCTATTCTACTCAACCGGATACCACGGATTATGTATATTATTTATTTATTACTATGACAGAGGTAATTTCAAGCGAGTTCTATTAAAACTCCATGGCATTAATGTAATTCATCGGAACTCCCAAAAATTAACGACTTACGACCTATTTGATTTAGTCGATTTTTAATGCGGACCTAAAAATTAATCCTTAATCCCTCATCTATCTCTTTTTTCCAAACTAAACCAAGTATATCGCCATCTCGCTCCCCCTTAGATGCGTAACGACGGCAGCTGAGGTTTTTTTATAGTATATTCAGTTTGTATCGGCGTCCCTCTTTTTATGTGCTTTATTCTTTTGTAGATATAATTAATTGTTTTTTTTTGTATACTTGGGTTTCTAAAATTCGTTATGGATTAGATATTTGTCACATTTACACACAGTTATATAAGTAAATAATGTTTCAGAAAACTTCTTTCGCTAATTGTTTTGATGATAACAATATTTATTTAAATATTAGAAACATAAATAATTCCCGTCCTTATCCCACTCTAAGTGAGGTCGGCACAACGTGTTTCTAAATGTTGTCACATGATTTGGCTACGTATTTTTCGACCGGCCAACTGCCTGACGTCAACTTACTTCAGTCGTATTTTACGACACCTCAGTAAGAAAGGGGGTGGTCTTTATTACTCAAACGGATACCACACGGTGTGTCAACTTCCCTTAGTCACATTTTACTATACCCCGGTAAGAAATGAATGTAGTCTATTCTATTCAGCCGGATACCACACGGCTAAATCCACAAATATCATTACTAAAATTAATATTTTTTTTTACAAAATCTAAGGGTGTCAAGGTTAAATTTGCACTCTGACACCCTTAGCCAGGGGTGTCGAGTCTATTTTCAAAATTCCCCCTGTTGGGCGTGGACTCTACGCTGGGAAACTGTGGTCTACACTCTACATTGCAAAGTATAGTTTTTACCATATAAAAGACTTCAACGCGTTTCACTATAGATGTCTACGAAAAATGATTACTTTACTTTTTTAATTAATGTCAAAAAAATAGCATCCCTTGCTCTTATCTTACTCTAGGTGGGGTCCGCATATTAAAAACATGTTGCCACATGATTTGGCTACGTATTTTACAACCGGCCGTCTGCTTGACGTCAAATTATTTTAGTCGTCTTTTACGACACCTCGGTAAGAAATATAGGTGGTCTATCCTACTCAGCCAGATACCACACGGCAAGTCAACTTACCTTAGTCACCATTTACGACACCTCGGTTAGAAATGAGGGTGGTCTATTCTATCCAGCCGGGATACCACACGGCGGTACAGAAGCATTAGGAGATAGACTCCACGACTAACGGCTTGTCGATTTTGTCGTGAAATCAACCAGATATACACCCATATTCGAAGAACTAACAAATTTTATTTGGAAATAGTTGACACTTGTTGAAAACCCGAAAAATATTTAAATTTATATAAACTTTTTCTTTTTCTCTATATGACCCGTACTCTCTTTCTTCTTCATTTCTTGTCCTTTTCCTTCTATTACTCAAAGGTTGACTGGAAGATATCCCTTTTAGGGATAAGTCCGCCTGTATACATGTGCTTTTTTACTTTTTCTTTCTCTTTTTTAATAATGTATAAAAAGAAAAAATAAATAAAAATAAACCCGCGATCCCCGGAGCTAAAGGCAGGGTACCATCTGCGCCTACGGGAGACAAAAAAAGATTACTTATTTGAACTCTAGACGCGAGGTATCATTTTAAAGTTATATACCAAAGTATGGCTTTACCCGACTTTATCGATCGAGGGTGTTATTTGGCTTCCCGTCCGCTGACACTGTGACCTAATTCCGACGTAAGCTGACACTTGCAGGTGACACACTGGGTCAAAGCTACGATCACTAATATTTTTTCCCCTAACTTTAGTTTACTAATCGTAGTTTTCTCTTTCCGGTGTCAAGTTAACGTAGATGTGTAGAATGTTGTTTTGTATATAATTATTTTTATCCCACTAATATTATAAATGCGAAAGTTTGTGAGTATAGATGTTTGTTACTCTTTCACGGCGAATGTGCTGAACCAATATCGATGAAATTTAGCACAATTATTCCGTTACGATTTTGGTAGTGGAGTCTATCTCCTGATGATGCTTCGGTTGCGGGGCGAAACGATTGTTGAGTTTGTGATAGTGAACATATGTAGTGTTTGTGTATTGTGGTGGCGAAGGTGGAGGTTTGTGCATGTGTTATGAATTCTGGGTGTATCAGGTATGATAACCGATTGTCCACTCTACATTTAGCATTATATATATTTTCTATTCAACTTCATCGCGGATTACAGCAAAATAATTTTATTATTACTTTTTTATTATGGATCTCCGCAAAGTAACACCTAATTCTATAAATTATACAATTATTCCTTATAAACCGTGTTGACATATAGGCTATAGAAATCCTGTTAATTCTACAGCAATAGGATGACATTGAAAAGCGCCATCTATTATCAAACTATCACGCGACAAAAAGTCCGCGCAAACGAAGTTACGGGTAAAAGTTAGTTCTTCTATTAATCACTTTCGTGGAATCGTAAATGGTCAACTGACGTTTTTTAAACTGTAATTGCAAATATTTTCGCTCCACAACAGTCTGTCTGTCATATATATCACTATTTTTACTATATTATCATTGAAATTATGTACATAAAATTGTTATTGTGAGATATAACAGACAGAGATATGACTGTTAGTCCGCAAAACATTTGCGATCTCATATTATTGACTCAAAAATCCCTTTTTACTAGGCGCAAATATGAAGACATAAATAGAAGCTTCATTTTTGTGCCTTTTGGTGTAGAGACCTTAGGTCCATGGGGCCCGGACGCTCATACGTTCTTCAACGAGCTCGTTAGAAGGCTCGTAGAGCGTACCGGGGACCCGAGAGCTGGCAGCTACCTTGGCCAACAAATAAGTTTGGCCATACAAAGGGGCAACGCTGCCAGTATTTTGGAAACTCTACCCCATTGCAATGGAATGGATGGTTTTGATTTAGTGTAAATATATATATATTTATTAATTTTTATTTTTATTCTTTAGTTATTATTTAAGTAGTTTTAATTTGTTTTTTTTAATGCTTGTTTTTTTAAAATAGTTTAGTTTAGTAAATAGTATACTTAGTAATTATGTAAATGTAGTCACTTAAAGGTATGGCTTAAATTCTGTTTACGTTTAAAAAAGTATTTTTTATATTTAATACATTTACTTGGAACAAGGAGATTGACTAAATAGAAATTTAAAAAAAAATTAAAATTTGAATAATAAAATTTACAGTTTAAAAAACGTCAATTGAACATTTCCGATTCCACAAAACTGATTTATAGAAGAACTAGCTTTTGCCCGCAACTGCGTTTGCGCGGACTGTTGTCGCGTCATAGGTTGATAATAGATGGCGCTTTTCAATGTCATCCTATTCCTGTAGAATTAACAGGATTTATATAGCCTATACGTTATCCCGGTGTATAAGGTATAATTGTGCCAATTCATCGATATTGGTTCAGCGGATTCGCCGTGAAAGAGTAACAAACATACATCCATACTCACTAACTTTCGTATTTATAATATGAGTATGTATGGATCAGAATGTTGGGCAATGAAAAAGACGGATGAAAGAAGAGTACATGCAAATGAGATGAGAATGTTAAGGTGGATGTGTGGTGTGACAAAACTGGATAAAATACGAAACGAGTATATAAGGGGAAGTCTGAAAGTTGCGCCCATTATAGAAAAAAGGAGAAGTGCAAGATTGAAATGGTATGGACATGTAATGAGGAGGGATGAAAATCATGTGACCAAACGTGTGTTAAATTTAAATGTAGATGGATATGTGCCTAGAGGGGGCCTAAAAATAAATGGTTGGATTGTGTGAAGTATGATATGCATATAAAAGGAGTGGCGCCAGAGTTGACGAAAGATAGGACAGAATGGAAGAGAAAAACATGTTGTGCCGACCCCACTTAGAGTGGGATAAGGACAGGATGATATATAATATGAGTAGGATAAGATTACATTGCAAGGTATTTACAATGTAAGTGCGACCGATGTAATTTTGTTGCTCTTTGTTTGACGAAAGTGATATAATTATTTCTTTGTAAAACTTTTAAATGTCGGTCATAACGGGATATTGATTTATCACCACTCAACGGTGAGTGACAGTCTTTACCATTATCGGCTCGCCTTACTTTGATGTGACTTTGACGAAAGGTCGCTCGGTCATTTAAATGTTGACATTTTATCGAAGATCTCCATTTCACTTTAGATATCGCGGGACACCTTTGCTATTTAGCTTTAGTTTTGTTTTGGGAAATCTATTTAAGGTGTAATGGCGAGCGCAGAAGCAACGTAGATTTAAAAGTTGCGAATTTAGATACAGAAGCTGTAGTAACGTCGGTGAATGTCGTTCTAAAGGTATCCCATGGCTTAGGGCGATGTGTAGAGGGTTGGTTTCTATTCTGGGACAAACCGTGAACCCAAAAAGACTATAAAACCTTCTGAACCAGATCATCAGATTAACCATCATCATCCTCCTGCCTTTATCCCACTCTAAGTGGAGTCAGAGTTGGAACATGTTATAAACATGTTGTCACTTGATTTGGCTACATATTTTACGACCGGCCGTCTGCCTACATCAACTTACCTTAGTCGCCTTTTACGACACCTTGGTAAGAAAGAGGGTGGTCTATTCTACTCTAACGGATACCACACGGTGAGACTACTTACCTAAGTCGCCTTTCACGACACCTTGGTAAGAAATGATGATGGTCTATTCTACTCAACCGGATACCACACAGTGCGTCACTTTACCTTAGTCGCCTTTTACGACGCCTCTGTAAGAAATGAGGTAATCTGTTCTACTCGGCCGGATACCATACGGTAGACCAACTTACCTTAGTCGCCTTTTACGACACCACGGTAAGAAATGGGGGTGATCTATTCTTCTCAACGTGATACCACACTGCTTTAAAACTAACTCTTTACCGTTACGTCATATTTGAGTATTTCTTGCGCAGGTCCACAAAATTAACCAAACCGCGCCGGATAACGCTTCAACAATGTCAATTTAAATCGTTTATAAAATTATCTCCGATAACTCTGTATAATGAGGGACATTTTTATAAATAAGGTCCTTCAACCGCGTGAAATCGGGGTCAGAACACCGGCGTACGCGACGGTCACTAAATTAACTATCATATTTTATACCGGCCGGATTTGCGCCGAGATGTTATTACCACCCTAATAAATCAATGTGCGATCAAAAGTAATAATAAAATTATTTTGCTATAATCCGCGATGAAGTAAAATAGAAAATATATATAATGCTAAATGTAGAGTGGACAATCGGTTATCATACCTGATACATGCAGGATTCGCAAAGCTTTGCGATTTTGGTCGTGGAGTCTATCTTCTGATGATGCTTCGGTTGCGGGGCGAAACGATTGTTGAGTTTGTGATAGTGAACGTATATAGTGCTTGTGTATTGTGGTGGCGGTGGTGGAGGTTCGTGCATGTGTTTTTTACGAATCGTGCATGTATCAGGTATGATAACCGATTGTCCACTCTACATTTAGCATTATATATATTTTCTATTTTACTTCATCGCGGATTGTAGCAAAATAATTTTATTATTACTTTTGTATTATGGATCTCTGCAAAGTAACGCCTAATTCTATAAATTATTCAATGAGCGATCTTTTTTTTTTCGATTTGACTATATGCTGCTAGCCTTAAAGGCTTTTACAGCGTCACCGGGTGAGCGCAGAAGCATCGTCGAAGTTGCGAAATGCGGAGAGTAGAGCGCAGAAGCTCTATTAGCTATGGGGAACGTCGTCCTAAGGGTGCCTCCTGTGAGGCCGGACCACGGCTTAGGGTGACGTGTAGTGGTGGGCTGATGGTATGACTGTGACTAGTCATCACGCTGTTGTATGAAGCTCTACTAGCTATGGGGGACGTCGTCCTAAGGGTGCCTCCTGTGAGGACGGACCACGGCTTAGGGCGACGTGTAGTGGAGGGCTGATGGTATGACTGTGACTAGTCATCACGCTGTTGTATGAAGCTCTACTAGCTATGGGGGACGTCGTCCTAAGGGTGCCTCCTGTGAGGCTGGACCACGGCTTAGGGCGACGTGTAGTGGAGGGCTGATGGTATGACTGTGACTAGTCATCACGCTGTTGTATGAAGCTCTACTAGCTATGGGGGACGTCGTCCTAAGGGTGCCTCCTGTGAGGCCGGACCACGGCTTAGGGCGACGTGTAGTGGTGGGCTGATGGTATGACTGTGACTAGTCATCACGCTGTTGTATGAAGCTCTACTAGCTATGGGGGACGTCGTCCTAAGGGTGCCTCCTGTGAGGCCGGACCACGGCTTAGGGCGACGTGTAGTGGAGGGCTGATGGTATGACTGTGACTAGTCATCACGCTGTTGTATGAAGCTCTACTAGCTATGGGGGACGTCGTCCTAAGGGTGCCTCCTGTGAGGCCGGACCACGGCTTAGGGCGACGTGTAGTGGAGGGCTGATGGTATGACTGTGACTAGTCATCACGCTGTTGTATGAAGCTCTACTAGCTATGGGGGACGTCGTCCTAAGGGTGCCTCCTGTGAGGCCGGACCACGGCTTAGGGCGACGTGTAGTGGAGGGCTGATGGTATGACTGTGACTAGTCATCACGCTGTTGTATGAAGCTCTACTAGCTATGGGGGACGTCGTCCTAAGGGTGCCTCCTGTGAGGCCGGACCACGGCTTAGGGCGACGTGTAGTGGAGGGCTGATGGTATGACTGTGACTAGTCATCACGCTGTTGTATGAAGCTCTACTAGCTATGGGGGACGTCGTCCTAAGGGTGCCTCCTGTGAGGCCGGACCACGGCTTAGGGCGACGTGTAGTGGAGGGCTGATGGTATGACTGTGACTAGTCATCACGCTGTTGTATGAAGCTCTACTAGCTATGGGGGACGTCGTCCTAAGGGTGCCTCCTGTGAGGCCGGACCACGGCTTAGGGCGACGTGTAGTGGAGGGCTAATAGTATGACGATTAGTCATCATGGCGTCGGGAGTATGGCGAGAAGCCACGGCCGACCGAAAAATGTGAGTTCGATACTTTTTTATCGCAAGGTCCAGGTTGTATGCTATTCAACCAGTCAATGCAGCCACTTACTTATCTATACTAATATATAAAGAAGAGTTTGTTTGTTTGATTGTTTGAACGCGCTAATCTCGTATCGTAATATAGTATTTTGTAAAATCGTAATATAGTATTTTGATAACCATAAAATTGGTTAAAGTGGGTCAACCTTAAAAGCTAGACATATGCTGTCCCGGACTTTTATTTAGAACTTTTAGAGGGAAACAATTTTGTTTTACATGATTTTTTAATAACTATCACCGTTTACTCAGCGCACGCAAGAAAATCTTCGAACTATACTGTTTTCGTAATATTTTTATTACTGTCTTCTCCTCTTCTCCTATTTATCTAAGCGTGATGTAATATCCTTCCTGAATAAATGGACTATTTTACACTGAAATAATTTTTCATATCGGTTCAGTAGTTCCTGAGATTAACTTTATTAGATTACGAAGTTCAATTAGTTAAGAAAACAGCTCTCATATTGGTATAAAAATTTGAAATTATAAACTTTTGAGTTGACGTTAGTTGTTTGACTTTAGACAAATTAGTTTCCCAGTACATATATTTTGATAGATTCCATGAATTATTCAAGGTGTATTCGATTGATATGTAATAACATCATTAATCAAGAAAATCAACACGATAACTTTCCTTTTAACAAGGCAGTAATTTAAATAAATCCGTAATAAATTGCGAAATATTTTTCGTCAAATGTAAGTAAACGCCGACGATTGTCCGCCATTTGTTTATGTAAGTAATCCGATTATAATTATCCAGACTACTGTCGATACACAATATCAGATATAATTCGTTGATTCATAACCTGTTGGTATACACGTGTAGTGTGCATCTATCTTGTATCAACACAATTTGTTTGTCAAATTTTATATATTTTTATTATGTTATATAAATAATTTATAGAATTAGGCGTTACTTTGCGGAGATCCATAATACAAAAGTAATAATAAAATTATTTTGCTATAATCCGCGATGAAGTAAAATAGAAAATATATATAATGCTAAATGTAGAGTGGAGAAATCGTTTTCATACCTGATACTTGCATGTTTCATAAAAACACGTGCACAAAGCTCCACCACCGCCACCACAATACACAAGCACTACACACGTTCACTATCGCAAACTCAACAATCGTTTCGCCCCGCAACCGAAGTATCATCAGGAGATCTATCTCCACTCTACATTTAGCATTATATATATTTTCTATTTTACTTCATCGCGGATTATAGCAAAATAATTTTATTATTATTTTTGTATGTTATATAACTTTAAAAGATGTATGCCGTGTGGTATCCGGCTGAGTAGAATAGATCACCGTTTTTTTTACCGAGGTGTCGTAAAAGGCAACTAATGTAAATTTACGTCAGGCAAACGCCCTTTCGTAAAATAACAAGTCAGAACATGTAGCAACTTGTTTAAAACATGTTGTGCCGACCTCACTTAGAATGGGATAAGGGGAGGAGAAATATGAATAGAATTAAATTTTTCGTACTTTTCTTTCTTGTACTTTGTTGTATTCTGTAAAACTATAATCATAGTAACATAGCCGATTACCTTATAGAGAAGGTAATTTATAGAATTAGGCGTTACTTTGCGGAGATCCATAATACATACCAAAATTGCAAAGCCTTTGCGATTTTGGTCGTGGAGTCTATCTCCTGAAGATGCTTCGGTTGCGGGGCGAAACGATTGTTGAGTTTGTGATAGTGAACGTATATAGTGCTTGTGTATGGTGGTGGCGGTGGTGGAGATTTGTGCATGTGTTTTTTACGAATCCTGCATGTATCAGGTATGATAACCGATTGTCCACTCTACATTTAGCATTATATATATTTTCTATTTTACTTCATCGCGGATTATAGCAAAATAATTTTATTATTACTTTTGTATTATAGAGAAGGGTTATTTGTTATTATAAATATGTATATCGGATCTTTAATATTTAAATCTAATTTAAGAGTTAATCTTGTATGTATATATGTATATTTTCGGAATCTCGGAAACGGCTTTAACGATTTTCCTGAAATTCAGCATGTTAGAAGTTTTGGGGGAGAAAAATCGATCTAGCTAGGTTTTATGTAAAAAAAGTTTAATGCCTGTTTTTGGGCATTAAAAAATACTAAAATTTACTTTGAATATTAAACACTATTTTTGCTATAAACTGTAAGTCAGCGTAGCTTATTTAGGGAACGGGCAGTCTTCAGAAATATTAATACCTAGGATCGATCTCCGACTACCTAATTTTTTTTTTTTGTAAAAAATTACCTTTAAAAAATTACTTATTTTTTAAAACATCAGTCGAATATTAATGTTTCTTACAAATTTAAAATTCCTATTTCCATCGATTTATACTGAACGATATTTATCAGTCATATATTTTGTAGAAAGCTTCTAAATTTTAGATTACTCATGACGTTTAGCCGTCAAAAGGTAGAAATTATAAGTACAAAGTGACATAGAAAATTACAATTAGAAAAATCCGGTATTATCACCTCTATAACGTTACGGCGCATCATAAATAATATAAAATTTATCATTTATGAATTCCAACGGAGCCGCTACCGGCGGCGCCCTTTGACGTGCCGCCATCTTGCGCGGCCATGTTTGTTTTGCTTTTTTTTCCGAACTTTAATGCAATGCTCTTGTCAGTGTCAGCCGTTATCAAGGAAACGTCATTTAAGGAAATGAATTTGCTACTATGATAAAGTAGATCGTTGTTAACTGGGTAGGTCGTAGTGTGATTTTTGGATAGAGTAACGTAAAAGTAAAGCCTGTATTATCTCACTGCTGGGTATAGGCCTCTTCTCTCCGTTTTTGGAAAGAAGGATTGGAGCTAAGACCTACCACGCTGCTCCAATGCGGATTGGTAGGTTACACATATCCCTAGGATTCTCTAGAGATATGCAGGTTTCCTCACGATGTTTTCCTTCACCGAAAAGAGTGTGATAAATTGCAATTATCAATTAGATACATAAATTTTAATAGAACCCATTGGTGCACGGAATTTAAACCCGTGATCGTCTCTAGAGTTTTTGAGATATATAAGTTTTCTAAAGGTCTTTCATTCACTGAAAAAGTGTGCTAAATTACAAATACCAATACTTACATACAGTATAATAGAAAACTCGTTTGTGCCCATCGAAAGAGTCGCATGATCTCACTGCTGCGCTATCACAGCTCTTCCTTATACACGATAGCAAAGACAAAATAGAATGAAGATAAATGTGAAAGAATAATATTTTTTAATTGCAATTATAAATTAGACACATAACTTTTAATTGAAACTCATTGGTGCTCTGGGTTTGAACCTCTGACCTCCTCGAAAGAGTCGCACGGTGTTATACCGCTAGACTATCACCGCTTGAGTAAGAGTAACGTGCTTTGTAGTAAATCGACTTATTTGCAATGATTCTTTATACGTAGTAATGCCGTGTGATATCCAGATTTTTCTGATTTAAATTGGGTCGCTATGAATGTTTATTGAACGCACTGTTGCGAAAGGCCCCACTTGGCCAAACATATCCAGGTCAAGAGTGGTCACTTCGGCGATTGGATTACTACAACCCTGTCTGTTCAATGATAAAGGTAAACAGTCTTGGTATCCGGCTTAGTAGAGTAGACCACCCTAATTTCTTACCGAGGTGTCGTAAAAGGCGACTAAGGTAAGTCGACCCACCGTGAGGTATCCGGCTGAGTAGAATAGACCACCCTCATTTCTTACAGAGGTGTCGTAAAAGGCGACTAAGATAAGTTAGAGTCAGTCAGGCGGCCGGTTGTAAAATACCTAGCCAATATTTTAACAACATATTTAGGTATAAAATGTTGTGCATGTGTTTTTATGAATCCTGAATGTATCAGGTATGAAAACGGATAGTCCACTCTACAATTAGCATTATATATATTTTCTATTTTATCGCAGATTATAGCAAAATAATTTTATTATTACTTTCGTATTATGGATCTCCGCAAACTAATGCTATAAATTAGTGAAGAAATAATTAAATCTGTCCATTCAAAGTGTGTAAAAATTGAGTTTCAAAATTATCAATATACAAATAAACAGGCAAATTAATGAAAAGCGTGTAAAAAAAGCCAAAAATTAATTTGTTTGTGTATTTGTCTAACGTGTGAAAGTTGACACGTTTCTGTTTACATATGCAATGGGCGCCCCTTGGGGGTTTGATTTGCGATTCTAGAGGGGCGCTTCCGAAAACAAACTCAAATTTACACTTAGTTTTCACAGCCATGAGATTTGTGAGTTTTTGACGCTCTACATAAGACGTGAGAGCCTAATGGCGATAAAGCGTGATATTTATAAAAGTTTCTCGGGTTCAAACTTGCAACGTCTGAGTTTTCTATTACTATTTTTTTGCAACTCATCATTGGTCTTTCGGTAAATAATCTATACTAATATATAAAGCTGAAGTGTTTGTTTGTTTGTTTGTCTGTTTGATTGTTCTCAGAAACTACTAAACCGATTTGAAAAATTCTTTGATTGTAAGATAGTCCATTTATCGAGGAGGCTATAGACTATATAACATCAAGATAAGATGAATAGGAGTGGAACAGCAATAAAAAATAGTACGAAAACGGTAATATTTAAAGCTTTCCTTGCGTGCGCTGAGTAAACGATACTAGTTAAAAAATCATGTGTTACAAAATTGTTCCCCTTTAAAAGTGCTAAATATTGAGGAGGTCGCGTAGTGAAAAAAATACCAAGCAAACCTTGGTTATCAATATATTTCGAAAGAAAAGTAATAATCTTCAATTATATATTCAAATTAAATATATAAAAAATTAAAAATATTCTTTATTCAAGTAAACTTGGAAACAAGTGGTTTTGACGCCAACTCTACTGCTGGTCTGGAAAGCTGTTCCTACCGAAACAGAAAGAAACTCGGGCGGTTGCTCTTTTCAAAATAATACTTATAACTAGTTACATTAAGTCATTACTATCTTGTACAGCTTATCCACAGCATCTTATATCCACGCATCTTCGTCTAAATAATCCTCAACAGTATAGTAGACTTTTTGTATCAGCCTCCCTTTAACAATTTTTCGTTCAGATTTCGTTTAATGTCGCAGTGCAAGTGTTAAACAAAAACAATTAAAAAAACATTCCTTGTCCCGTCTTCCCGTTCCAGAGGGTGAGGAAAGCGTGCGAAAACCATCACTCGGTGTCCCGTGTCACCCTCGGCTTTAATGTACTGTGTTGGATTGAATTAAAATATTTACGCACTGTTACATTTTCGCTTAAAGAAACATTAAATTCAACAAACAATTTTATGTTTGCTACGCCGTGTGATATCCGACTGAATAGAATTGTACCACGCTCATTTCTTACCGAGCTGTCGTAAAAGGCGACTAAGGTAAGTCGACCCGCCGTGTGGTATCCGGTTTAGTAGAACATACCACCCTCTTTCCTACCGAGGTGTCGTAAAATACGACTGAGGTAAGTTGACGTCAGGCAGGCGGTCGGTCGTAAAAACGCAGCCAAATCATGTGACAACATGTTTATAACATGTTGTGCCGACCCCACTTAGAGTGGGATAAGGGCAGGAAGATGATGAATTTTATCTTTGCTATCAGTACTCAAACTCAAACTTTTCATTATTCAAATAAACTTGTAAACAAGTGCTTTTGAATCGTCAACTCTACTGCTGGTTCGGAAAGCTGTTCCTACCGAGAAGAGCCAGTAAGAAACTCGGCGGTTGCTCTTTTCAACATAATACTTATAACTAGTAACATTAAGTCATTACTATCTAATACAGGGTCGGACAGTAGCTATATCCACTCATTCTTATCGTCTAAATAATCCTCAACAGTATAGTAGGTTTTTGTATCAGCCTCTCCTTAATAGTGTTTTTAAACTGCTGTAATGGCAAAGCTAAAATTGATTGCGGAATTTTATTATAGAATCTTATACCAAAACCCACAAACGACTTACGTACTTTTGCAAGGCGCAAAGCAGGAGCCGCAAGCTTATGTCGGTTCCTACTTTGTCTATTATTGACATCATGTATGGTTCTGTAACTCTTTATATTTTATGTACATAAATTAAATTACTTAAAATGTACTATGAAGCCAATGTAAATTCCCTTAAACTTCTCTAGCAGGGATTCCCGCGAACTTAAATTGCAAATGTTCTATTCTATGTATGTATTCTATGTATGGTTCATTTTTGTAATACAAAAATTATTTCATTATCTGTGCATTTACCCCATAGCGTTATTCCACTGTGATTGTTATTGTGATGTGTTAAAAGGAGGCTAATACAGAAAGCCTAGAGAGCTTGGCAATTGGAATGCCTTTTTTGTCACACACGTACCGTGAACTTTGAGTTTTGTTATAACTATATCATTAAATCAAATGAAATCAAAATATCTTTATTCAAATAAGCTCTTACAAGCCCTTTTGAATCGTCAAGGATAATTATGATTAATGAAGCTACAACTGGTTCGGAATGTTGCTCTTACCGAGAAGAACCAGAAAGAAACTCGGCGGTCAATCTTTTAAACATTTTCAATTTTACATTATTAAACCGTCTTGTATGAAGCTGAAAGGATTTTCAAATCCAGGCCTTTTTATCATTCAAATAATCTTCAATTTTGTAATATGCTTTACGTGTAAGCATATATCTTATACTTAATTTAAACCTTTCTGTAGACTGGTCTAGTATTGATTGCGGAATTTTATTGTAGAAGCGAATACCGAGACCATCTAATGAGTTGCTAACTCTGCTGAGTCGCGACACAGGTATTACAAGCATTTTGTGACCTCTTGTATGTCTAAACATTTCTCAGGCAGATGATGGCCCGGAGAGATTGGCAATAAAGATATTTGCGTTTTCACACTCCTGCAAAATCTCAGCATTAAACAAAGCTCTACAAACTTTATAAAAAAGATCCAATTGAACAAGACAAACATTAAAAAACACCACGTTATTTTAACATTCCCCGCACCCTCAGCATCAAGTGTTGCCAGCTAATTGCAAAGTCAACAACACTTTGCGCGGACTGTTTTAGTGTTTGTTGTTTTTTGCCCGCGGCAACACTGCGGTGAAATTGTTTCCAGCTTTATGAGTGAGGTTTGCGATGTGAAGTGTTTTGAAATAATCTGGGATGCATTTACAATATTTCTCACAGCTTATTTTATGTTAAACTGTTATAGCCTAGTGGTGAAACGGTACGACTCATAAGAAGTGAGTCACAGGTTCAAACCCCAGGCTCTAATAAGATTTTCTGTTAAAACTAATTAAAAATTATTTTGCTATAATCTGCGATGAAGTAAAATAGAAAATATATATAATGCTAAATGTAGAGTGGACAATCCGTTTTCATATCTGATACATGCAGGGTTCGTAAAAACACATGCACAAACCTCCACCACCGCCACCACAATACACAAGCACTACACACGTTCACTATGAACGTACACACAAAGCTTTGCAATTTTTTCGTGAAGTCTATCTCCACTGTCTATTGGAGTATTATATTACTTACTTAGGCATAGGCAGGCCAAGTGACCATGATAAAATAAATAATGAAAGGGAAGACGATTCTTCTTTATCAATCACGAATAAAAAAGAGAGACAATTATAGAGTTATTTACCTCTATAGTAGAAAAGATAGCCGAAGTATGCCCATCGACAATAATGAAAGAGTAAACGAGACTTATTATTATATTGTTTCTATTTTTATGTGCTATTAGACAAAAATAAGTATATACAAAATTTATGTGAGCAAATAAGATTTCTTGCACAGCAAGATTTTAGTAGCAACCTTAAAACAGATTAAAAATCTTATACAGCAGATTATATGAGAACAGAATATCGCGCCTTTACTTCCGTTCATTTAAAATCATTGCCCGCTAAAATGAACGCAACCGCACTAGCTATAAATTAATTAACGAACGCACTTATAGACGCTAACATACCGTCAAATTACGTTTTTTTACAGTCTGTGCCATTAATTAAATTAACCGAGACACCACGGCGTACAGAGCGGCGATAATAAAACAATAAAAATGTTAATCGTAATTTATATCAATGTTGAGATCTAATTTTTTAATTTTGCTTGTAAAACACTTAAAAAATAACGCAGGGCTGGCAGAACAGTGAAAATGTTGAAATACATATTTTTAATAAATCGCTGCCATAGATTTATTAAATTAGAGTAGAGAGGAAACCTTAAAAGGAGGGTGCCAAAATTGGCCAAAAATATCACATACATCAAAAAATTCTTATGAAATATCACTATAAATATTATAAACTTTAAATAGGAATGTGCTAGAAAACTTAAGATAATAATATTTATAATGTTCAATTCAATTCTTCAATTTATGGCTTCCAGGAGTGTCAAATGACACTATTTACTTCGCCAATGTCACGTAGGGATGGAAGAATCACGTTTATACTTTGATCGGTTAAAATTTTTGTTGGTCGGTTTAATTTGACACAGTAGAAATAGGCAGAATTTCAAGTTAATCCTTCACCTAAAACAAAACAGACAACACAATATATTATACTACACATATAAAAATAAAATATATTACTTATTATTTATAAACTATTATAATTTGATATTATTTTTTTTAATAAATTTACATAAATATTTACAATACGGACTAAACACAAGGGTCAGTAAAAACTCTACATTTATGGGACGAGGGATTTTATTAGGGATGAAATTATACAGCGGGAAAAGAAGTTTGGGACACGAAAGTAGGAGATGAGTAACGGTACCTTCATCCAAGCCACATTCACATATGGAGTGATCCCTAATCCTGAGTTTTGCCAAATGAACGGGGGTGCAAGCATGGCCAAAACGTAAGCGAGATATTGTGGATGTGATCCACCTATCAGCATATCTCAGAAAGAAAAACCAAGGTCGTCTTGGAATGTCAGTTTGGATTGCGGCATAGTATTTGCCCTTAACTAATTTTGATGAATCCCAAAATGTGTTCCATGATTTTAACATAAAGGTTTTCGCTAAGGCAGATTTATAATGTTATTAAAATAGTTTATGCCTTAACAGGTACGTCAATTGTCAACCTTTTAATTTTTTTCTTACCCATACAACTCTGGAATCCAATTAAATTTATCTGACACTCAAAGAATTTTTTATATCGGTTTTTTAGTTCCCGAGATTAGCGCGTTCTAACAATCAAACAAACAAACAAACTTAGCTTTATATATTAGTATAAATATCGACTTTCCAGTTAATTAATTAACCTTTAATCCAAATATATCTTAAAGAGCGATTCAACTTCTTGTCGGATGTAGGATGTGGCCGGCTAAGATCTTTAAATACCTTAGATCTTGCTTTCCCTAAATGCTCCTCACTGACTTACTCGAGATCATTTAGCTATCAAGGTGTTAAGCTGTGGAATGATTTACCAGTATCAATCCGCAAATCTCTTTCCCTTTCAGTATTTAAGTTACAGATTAGAAAATATTTATCTTAAGTGATAATATATTGGTAGCATCTTTTCATCTATTTATTTTACCATAATTATTTAATAGATGAAATGGGTCAATTTATATAAACTTTTACTTTTTCTCTATATGATCCGTACTCTCTTCTTTCATTCTTGTCCTTTTCCTTCTATTACTCAAAGGTTGACTGGAAGAGATTCCTTTTAGGGATAAGTCCGCCGATATACATGTGTTTTTTTTTTTAATTTTTCTATTAATAATAAATAATTAATGTCAATAAGTCATTCGTTTCGTACTAATGGTACTTGTTGTGCTTTTGCATGTGTTTTTTGAAATCATCTTTTTTGGAATAGTCCAGAATATGAGCTCACCATCCGTCGTGTACTGACAGGCGTCCTAGTAATTAGATAGATGTCGATCACTGGCTAACCACTGGAGGATTCTTTGTATAGCCGGCGTTATAACTGAGCACATTTCCTCTGACTAAGGTTATGGAAAATATAGGTTTAGACGGTAGGTTTTATTGCCTGGGTAACAAAATCATAGATTATCAAGACAAGTAAGAACCGCCAAGTGTTGACACCAAGGACCAATTGCCACTCAAAACATATTTGCAATGTCTTCCAACGGGTGGTAGTGGCAAAAGCATATTCTTATTAGGTATATGTAAAGCATATTACAAAATTAAAGATGATTTAGCTGATAAAAATGCCTGGATTTGAAAATCCTTTCAGCTTCATACAAGACTGCGGTTTGATAATGTAATATTGAAAATGTTTAAAAGATTGACCGCCGAGTTTCTTTTTGGTTCTTCTCGGTTTCAACATTCCGAACCAGTTCTAGCTTCATTAATTATATTGATCCTTGACGATTTAAAGGTACTTGAAAGAGCAAATTTAAATAAAGATTATTGTGATTTGATTTCATTTGAAAGAAAAGTCAGATTGTAATGATTTTCTTTATCAGTTAACTCAATGCCTTCATCGTGTCGTAGTTTCGAACAGGCAACATATCACAGTGTTGCCATAGTCTCCCATCTTAGTAACTGACATTGCCTTTGTTTTACTTCGATATTACTGGATTGTTAAATCTAGTATGTCACATATGCCAGTTATTATTGAAAAAAACCAAAACATAAACATAATTTAATTATCAGGCAGTCAACATAGCTCAAAAAGTAATTTTAATTTGAAAAAACTACACCCTTTTCGTTCAGAAATCCCACAAATCATTAAATAAAACCTCAATATTGGTTGAAAACAATTTTGTATCGTTAAATGTTCAATTACGAGGTTTTACTTACTGTAAATTAATGTCATATATATTAAATGTATTTGAGCGTGTAAATACCGCCATTTTGTTAGGTATTTGATATCTAAATTTAGATTTTCGTAATATTCATAATTGAATCACATGTAATTGCGATTAAGTTATCTTGAGTAATTTATTAACTCACTTAGGGTTCTTTATCATTTGGTCGACACATAATTATGTCTAAAAAAGTGTAAACTAAAACAATCTTTATTTTTGTTAGATTAGATAAGATAGTTCTGTGAAAGAGCAATGTTTACGGACGAAAGAACTAAAATTGTAATCACAGAAAACAATTTAATTTCGTTGACTAATATTCTCTATAAAGGTGTGAAATGAGGTTTTCGTTATTAGATTAGACAGCCCTGTAATAGAACATGTAAATGTTTTTAGGCGCGAAGCCATCGTCGCCATTTTGTATTGTGAATGACGTATCGCGTAATGGCGCGCGATGTAGCGAGTACAAATGCTCGAGTTGTCAGTTCAGCCGGCTGATTTGCATTTTTTAATTTTTTTATACAGCCTAGCTGATGATTTGTAGTTGATGGTGTGAAAATTTTATTCATAGAAAGTTTTGTATGGTTATACGGTGATATTGTGATAGTATTAATTTGTTATTTACTAGTAACATCCTGCGGTTTCACCCGCGTAATTTTATTTTTTTTGAAAATGTAATATAGCCTATGTTGCACAGTAAAGATGCAGCTTTCCAATGGTGGAAGAATTTTTCAAATCCGTCCAGTATTTTTTGTGTGATAACATTACAAACATACATACAAATTTTTCCTCTTTATAATATTAGTATAGATAAACTTGTGTTTCAATGTTTTTTTTTAATCGTACAGATTTGATTTTAAAAAGTATAAAAGGACTTAAGTTAAAAAAAAAATTCTTAAATGAGCTTCGCAAAAAATTTGTTGAATAAATATATGAGGAAAATCATCTCATCTTCCTGCCCTTATCCCACTCTCAGTGGGGTCAGCATAGCATGTTATAAGCAAGTTGCCACATGATTTGGCTACATATTTTACGACCAGTCGCCTGCCTGACATCAACTTACCTTAGTCGCCTTTTACGACACCTCGATAAGAAATGATGGTGGTCTATTATACTCAGCCGAATACCACACGGCGAGTCAACTTACTTTAGTCGCTTTTTACGACACCTCAATAAGAAATGAGGGTGATCTATTATACTCAGCCGAATACCACACGCCGATTCCACTCACCTTTACGACAACTCGGTAAGAAAGAGGGTGGTCTATTCCACCAAACCGGATACCACACGGTGGGTGGTATCCGGTGACTTACCTTAGTCGCCTTTACGACCCATCGGTAAGAAATGAAGGTGATACTATTCTATTCAGCCGGATACCACACGGCTAATACGAGACTACAATAAAAACCGATAAAAAAGTACGTTTAACTATTTGTTGGTTTTGGTTTACGATTCGATAAACTTCAGAGCATATAGCAAGCTGGGCTGGTATTTGAGGAGGCTGAGTGGTGCTAGCTTGACCGTTACACCCCAATCACTAATCGTCAAGTGTGAATTGCTGTGAAAACAGATAAGTGCACAAGCACGTGCGCGGCGCGTGGATATTTGAACGAACTGACAGTGACTTATCCCAATTTTAAATATTACTTGACTAACCTTGAAGATAATTTTTTTTTAAATAAAAAAAGGAACTTCAAAAAAAAAATATTAATAGGGTAGGTGGTCCTCGATCCTAGGTATTTTCATTTCTTGGGCCCGCCCGTTCCCTGAATAAGCTACGCTGACTTGACAATTAATTGCAAAAATAGTGTTTTATATAATGTAAATCATTTTCTTTTTTGAATGCCCAAGAACAGGGATAAAACTTTTTTTTTTTAATAATACAACTAGCTAGATCAATTTTTCTCCCCCAAACCCTACATGCTGAATTTCTGGAAAATCGTTGCGCGCCGTTTCCGTGATTCCTAATATATATATATATATATATATATATATATATATATATATATATATATATATATATATATATATATATATATATATATATATATATATATATATATAATCTATAATATAAAAAACAAATTACTAATTATATCTATCTTAGATAACTTATCTTCTATATAAATAAAATGTCTTTGTGATAGTGAACGTGTCTAGTGCTTGTGTATTGTGGTGGCGGTGGTGGAGGTTTGTGCATGTGTTTTTACGAATCCTGCATGTATCAGGTATGAAAACGGATTGTCCACTCTACATTTAGCATTATAAATATTTTCTATTTTACTTCATCGTGGATTAAAGCAAAATAATTTTATTATTACTTTTACAAAAAAAAATCTTTTTTCATCACGAAAAAAACATTACCTACATATTTAGTTAGGGAGTTCTGTGGTGAAACTGTGCTAGTGTTTGGTTTTGGGGCTTGCGATGCTTTTTTCTTTTACATATGATTATAAAAAATACACAGCAAAGCTCAGTCACCCAGTTACTTATAATCATCATCTTCCTGCCCCTATCCCACTCTAAGTGGGGTCGGCACAACATGTTATAAACATGCTGTCACATGATTTGGCTGCGTTTTTACGACCGGCCGCCTGTCTGACGTCAACTTACCTCTGTCGTATTTTACGACACCTCGGTAAGAAAGAGGGTGGTCTATTCTACTAAACCGGATACCACACGGTGGGTCAACTTACCTAAGTCGCCTTTTACGACACCTCGGTAAGAAATGAGGTTGGTACTATTCTATTCAGCCGGATACCACACGGTGTACCCAGTTACTTATAATAAATTCTGTTAAAAAAAGTATGACGTATTACTCAGTTTTACGCTTCTCTAAGACACCTAATTTTAATTTCAAATCGATACCCCATAATCTTAAGGTCCAATAAAACAAACAAACCAAACGGCCCCTACAGCGCCGCAACCGCCCTACTATCTTACCCTCCCACTCGTGATAAGTTAATCCCCATAACGATATCCCACTAGCTACTGTCATGGGGAAAGGAACACCCTGGTTACTATAAGAAGATACTTATCGTAATTTTTTCAACGGTGCTCCTAAATAATCAGAGAAAAACAAAAACTATTTTTATCACTAGGGATCAAATTCAAATTAAAAATCAGAATATTCATTATTAAAATAAACTTCTAATCAAGTGCTTTTGAACTGTCAATTCTACTGCTGGTTCGGAATGCTGTTCCTACCGAGAAAAGCCAACAAGAAACTCGGCCAAGCCATCGTAGAGGGTCATATAATAGGTATAAACGCATTCTTATCATCTATTTAATCCTCAACAGTATAGTAGGCTTTCTGTATCAGACTTTTTTAATAGTGTGTTTAAACTGCTGTAATGGGAAAGCTAAAATTGATTGCGGTATTTTATTATGGAATCTTATATCCAAACCCACAAACGACGCACATACTTTTGCAAGGCGCGAAGCCGGAGCCGCAAACTTATGTCGATTCCTACTTTGTCTATTATATACATCGCCAATTTTTATATATTTCTAAAAACTTATGTATCTAATTCATAATTGCAATCACACGCTTTTCGGCGAAGGAAAACATCGTGAGAAAACCATATGCATATCTCTAAAGAATTCTTGGGTATGTGTAACCTACCAAGCCGCATTGGAGCAGCGTGGTATGTCTTAGCTCCAATCCTTCTCTCCAAAAACGGAAAGAGATGGTGTAGGCTCAGCAGTGGAATAATAACAGACCTACAACTTTACTTTTCTTGTATAACTTTGCTCATACAGATATGTACAACAAGCGAGTCTACCACCGTTATCCTCCTTTACTAACTACATAACCTCCTACCAATTACAAATAATGGCCCAAATAATACCATTCAATCATATTTAACTCACCCTTCTCACTTGCAATAATTTATTTGATAAATTTCAATTTACCAACAATTCGGTCATCCCCTACCACGCGAGGCTGGCAACATTATCATGGTAATAAAATAACTCATCGATTTCTTAGGGGAGGCGAGCTGCATAGTGATTTTGACCTTATGTAAGTTATTTTAAGGCTGGAAATACTTTGACTGTATTAATAACTGTGTTTCCCTCAACGCTAATCTGTCACAACTTGTCGTAGCCAACCCCCGGGGCTGTGTTGCCAACGCAATTTATGTGTTAACATGATTTATGCGTTCGCAACCCTTGTTCTGGTGGGAAGTGCCATACTGAAATACCTTATATTTGGCTGCTGCTCTTCATCTTATATACAGCGTAAAACATATATATCTATATATCCTCCTGCCCTTATCCCATTCTAAGTAGGGTTGGCACAACATGTTATAAACATGTTGTAACATGATTTGGCTGCGTTTTTACGACCGGCCGCCTACCTGACGTCAACTTACCTTTGTCGTATTTTACGACACCTCGGTAAGAAATGAGGTTGGTCTATTCTACTCAGCCGGATACAACACATCGGGTCGACTTACCTTAATCGCCTTTTACGACACCTCGGTAAGAAATGAGGGTGGTCTATTCTACTCAGCCGGATACCACACGGCGGGTCGACTTACCTTAGTCGCCTTTTACGACACCTCGGTAAGAAATGAGGGTGGTACTATTCTACTTAGCCGGATACCACACGGCTACAGCCAAAAAACATAATCCCTATAAAAATCCCTTAGAATATTCTCTGGCTTAGTCTGAATATATCGTGAGCGTATACTAGTAGAATTTAAGAAAAGTGTTCTGTTATTCATTATATTCAAAACTAAACTATATTGAACAGAGTGGATGATGGTTCTGACTAGAGGTTCCCGAGTTGGAACCCCGGGCCTATGAGCTTTAGTCAGTATCGAACAAACTAGCATAGAGTAGTAAATCATAATTTAAATCTATACTTATTATAAAACAAAGTCCCCAAAATCTGTCTGTATGTGATCTATTTGCTCGAAATCTTCAAAACCGATATTTGTACAGTTTTTATTAAAAAATAGTGAAATTCTTCTTTAAGGATCAAATTAATAGAGCATTACGCTTTTATCTAAATTGTGTTGAAGAAGGTTACGCAGTTGTATAAAAAGTAGCCTGCTGGGAATTTTAATCGCATGCGCTGCGTTTATCAACATAAATACACTGAAGTAATGTAGTCGAGAATTGAAGATCTACAAAAATACTACAAAAAAATCCGCGACAGCATGTATCTATGCCTATATACATTGATCTCCACGCGGGCGCAGCCGTAGGCATAGCAAGTTATAAAATATAATTGGACATCTAGCTTTGTTTTGTTTATACGCTGATTACGTAGAACGATATTCGCTTAAATTATAATTTCGTTTAAATTATAAAAGTCAGAAAAAAAGAAAGGAGTGGTTAAAAATCACGATTTAATCAAAACGGTACATTTAACCTATTACTAAATAAAGTCGCGAACATCAAAGATAATCCATTCGTTAAAAATCTGGATAATACTCTACAGATCATACGTGCCCAATTATTTGTTTGCCCTTTTAAGTTCTTTGATCTGCGCAAACATTTTTGGAAACTAATTAGTCAAAAGCTTCCCTCGCTTGCGCAAACCGAACTAAAACAACAATCGCAAATCCGCGAGCGTCCATTACGGGCCCCTCAGGAGCTGTCAAATTGACAGTTGATGTTCCCGCCACTCAGTGTTGCCAGGTGCTAATCCAAAATCACCACTGAACGGCGGTAATAAGGTTGTTTTCTTTTCATTATCTATGCACATCTGCTCTCCCCTAGAAATATTTTACACGTCATTAAAAGAGATGCTCTATGGGGACTGTGGGGGTCAAACACCGTGAAAAACGGGAAAATAATAAGCGTTCCGCTGTACCGGTTGCGGTTTGTTGAAAGGAGACGCGTGGCGCTGATTTTTTTTATAGCTAATTTAGCATATCGGAATTGGATTGTGTTTATTTATTTAATGCCTGTTTAAGGCCTGTGAAATATTTAAAAAAAGGTTATTTTTTATCTATACTAATATATAAAGCTAAAGAGTTTGTTTGATTGTTTGATCAGAGACTTTTTTACTAAGACCAATTTGAAAATTTCTTTAAATTTAGGATAGAAAGTTCACTTATAACATCACGCTAAAGTAAATAGGAGAGGAGCAGCAATAAAAAATATTACGAAAACGGCAAAATTTAAAGCTTTCTTTACGTGTGCTAATTAAACAGTGAAAGTTATGCAAAAATCATGTATTACAAAATTGTTCCGTTTTCTTAATATGTCTAGCTTTTTTAACCCGTTGGATCAACTTACCTCAGCGGCCTTTTACGACACCTCGGTAAGAAAAAGGGTGGTCTATTCTACTCAACCGAATACCACACGTTGGGTCAACTTACGTTAGTCGCCTTTTGCGATACTTCGATAAGAAATGAGATTGGTCTAATCTACTCAACTCAAACTCACAAGTTGGGTCAACTTACCTTAGTCGCCTTTTGCGACACCTCGGTAAGAAAGAGGGTGATCTATTCTACTCAGCAGGATACAACACGGCTTAATAACTTCTCAACCCATATATGTAAAATACAATAATACAAAAATTTAAACTGTGAACTTGGACTTTATAGTAGCGTCTATTTATTTATTTAGTAAGACATGCCAACAGTATTATTAACATACATTTTTGCTTTTTTACATGAATTTCATACAGTCTTAATCTATTTAAAATACTATTACAGGCATATACAACATTCAAATACAGTAAAAATACAAATAAACATAGGTTTGGTACGAAGTAAAAGTAAAAAGAGTAAAATTTTAAAATATTTAGGAACTAAAACTGAAAGGAAAAAAAAAATGCGTCTAAGTTATTTCAAAATCAAAATAATTAATTCTAAATCTTAATATATTTAATAACGATTTCTTTGTACATTACCGTTTCGATGTAATAATGCATAATTCCAAATAATCAATTTGATACTGTAATCAAACTGTCAACGGCGTGGATTTTCAACGATATTTGTCAGTGATATTAAATAGTAAAAATAAATATAAGTTTACTAGCTGCGCCCTGCGTTACTACTTGCGGCGAAATAAAATAATACTTAATTTTTTCTATAATCTACAGTAAGACTAATTTAAAATAGTAATAAAATAAAGTCTTCCTGCCCTTATCCCACTCTGAGTGGGGTCGGCACAACATGTTATAAACATGTTGTCACATGTTTTGGCTACGTATTTTACGACCAGCCGCCTGCGTGACGTCAACTTATCTCAGTCGTAGTTTACGACACCTCGATAAGAAAGAGGGTGGCCTATTCTACTTAACTGGATACCACACGGTGAGTCAACTTACCTTAGTCGCCTTTTGCGACACCTCGGTAAGAAAAGAGGGTGGTACTATTCAGCCGGATACCACACGGCGTAGTATTAAAATAAAATATTAAATTTAATTAAAATTAGCCCACTGCAAATCTTCTTCTTCTTCTCCGTCGATACGCTCTTGGCAGAGCGGTCGTGGCCGTCACGTAGTTGGGGCGCTTATCGCTTGCTTGACGATGTTTCGCCATTTTTCCCTATTTGCCGTCTTCCTGGCGCATTCATGAAGAGGGCCACCAACAACAGATTTTATTTGATCGGTCCACCGCGTAGGCGATCGACCGCGAGGTCTGGTACCCTCGACCCTGCCTTGGACTACAAGGCGTTCTATGGACTCTTCGTTTCCGCGCGAGACGTGGCCAAAGTATTTTAAAATGCGTGCTCGGACTGTTGTCGATAGACGCTGTCTGATGCCGAGCTCTTCGAGTATCGATATATTCGTCCTAAATTCAGTCCAAGATACTCGAAGCATCCTTCGCCAGCACCACATCTCCAGAGCGTCTATCCTCTTCCTTTCTGTTTCGCGTAATGTCCACGTCTCAGCAGCGTATAAAAAGATTGGGAATACCAGTGAACGTACCAGTCTAATTTTTGTGGCTTTTGTCACTTTCCGGCTTCTCCATATTCTTTTTAATTTGTCCATAGAACTCCTTGTCATTGCCATACGTCTTTTGATTTCATCGATGCAACTTCCTTTGTTAGTGATCAACGAACCCAGATAAATATAAGATTGGACGACTTCGCATTTCGCTATATGTGAAACTTCCGGCGAGTTGTTATTAGGTCGATCTACAATCATCACTTTGGTCTTCTTTTGATTGATTGTTAGCCCAAATTCTAGGCTCGCATGTTCAATTCTCTGAAGTAACTCCTCCATGCGCTCCGCACTGGTCGCAAATAAGGTGATGTCATCTGCGTATCGTAGATTTGTAATTCGGCGACCACCGATGCTAACTCCGTCAGTCCAATTTTCCAGAGCGACGCGCATAAGAAGTTCAGTATAGATGTTGAACAGCAGCGGTGAAGTTATACATCCTTGACGTACGCCAGCAGTGAGATGAAAACTAGTTGACAATATTTCATCATTACGTACCGTAGCTGTTCCTCCCTCATACAGGCTTCGAAGAAGGTGCACCAGATGAGTTGGCGTTCCCATTTCCAATAAGGTTTTCCAGAGAACTGGCCATTTTACTGAGTCAAACGCTTTGGAGAAGTCAACGAAGCAAATATACACTGGCTTGTTGAATTCTCGAGCCTTCTCAATAATCTGACGGACAATTAGAATTTGTTCGCGGGTACCTCTACCCTTAACAAAACCTGCCTGTTCCGGGGCTATTTCCCTGGACAAATAGGACCTTAGGCGTTCATTAAGTATATGCAACATGATTTTACTAGCATGAGATATCAGAGCAATGAGTCGATAGTTGCTACATTTCTTTGTAGAACCTTTTTTATGTAAGGGCACTAAAACTGTATGTGCCCACTCTGATGGCCATGTTCCTGTCTGCCATATCTTGTTGCATATACTGTGAAACATTATGACTCCTCGATCTCCTAAAGCCTTTATGGTTTCTATAGGTAGAAAATCTGCACCAGTAGCTTTCCCATTCTTAAGGTGTTTAATTGCTGCTTGGATCTCTGATTTAAGGATATCAGGTTCTGTATTTTCAATTGTTGGCTTTGTGTCTGGGAAAGTTGAATACCTTGGGTCTTCAAACAGCGATTGACAATAACACTTCCATATTTCAGATATTTGGTCAATATCAGTAATGACATTCCCCTGGCTGTCCTCTATTGCCAATGTTTTATGGGACAGTGTCTTTGTGATAAGACCAATCTTCCGGAATAGGTCTCTGGATTCGTGCTTGTCCGCATGACTTTCTACCTCTTCGCAAAGTCTCGTAAGGTAATCATTATAGTCACGTCTACAGCCGGCCTGGATCCGTGCGGATAGTCGATTTAGATCTTTGACTGTTGCACCGTTGCTTTTCTTTTTTCTTCTTTCGTCGACAAGATCTAAGGTGTTATTACTCATCCAGTACTGGCGTTTCTGTGACATGGCTTTGGGTTTAGACTTTGCAACCGCATCGGTGATCAGAGATTTTGCTCGGGCCCACAACGCCTCTGGTGTATCGTCTGGTCGTTTAGAGCTTGTCCAGTTGATCCAATTTTGCTCTACCAGCTTATCAAACATCATATGGTCTTTGACTTCAATTTTAGGTCTTTTGACTATACTTCTGGCCGCTTTTAATTTTAATTTTAGTTTTAAGATCAGAAGCTGGTGGTCCGATCCACAATCAGCGCCAGGCAGAGTATGAGAGTTTTGGACAGAGGTTCTCCACCGTGAGCCAACAAGTATGTAATCTATCTGGTTGCGATAGTTCCCGTCCGGTGATGTCCAGGTGTAAATTCTCCGTGGATGGTGTTGAAATAAGCTGTTTGCTATTACAAAGCTGTTTTCTGCGGCAAATTGCATCAAACGTTCTCCTCTGTCGTTTCGTGTGCCAAGACCAAATTTTCCCACACAGTCACTGATTTGATTAGATTCAGCTCCAATTTTCGCATTAAAGTCCCCCAAAATCAAAAGCATTTCTCTTTTAGGGAATTTGCCAACAGTCCGCTCTAGTTCGGAGTAGAACTTTTCAATAGTCTCGTCACTTGCATGACTGGTAGGAGCATAAATCTGTATAATATTCAGATTAACCGGTGACGCCTTAACCTTTATGCTCAATATGCGGTCACTAATTGCATCATAACCCAACACGCAGTTACTTTGATGTTTTGGAACAAGGAAAGCCACTCCGTTATCACTACTGTTTTCACTACCCGAATAGTAAATGGCATGGGTCTCGGTAAAAAAGTGTCCATTACCTCTCCAGTGTGTTTCACTAAGGCCACAGATGTTCAAACCGCACCTAGATATTTCTTTTTCAACTATGGTTAGCTTTCCGGGACATAGTAAACCACGCACATTCCACGTACCTATTGTCTGGATATGTCTTAGCTTGAGTGGGATTCCAGTAGTACAGTTTCCATAGGGGGCCTGGTCTCCTACCCCCACATGGCCGGTAGCCCATTTCACACCGCGCACCCCGGACGCAGCGCGGCGCCGGTCGCTAATCGGCTGGTATGGCAATCGTAATATATTTGATTGAACTTCCATGACTGCTTTCTTGGGAAAGTAGTAGCAGTGGTTTCCCCTTGCCTTCTGCTCCAGGTATTTTTGGGGTTATTTGTACCCCAAGGCCTCTGTAGCCTCCTCTAGCTGGTATTCCAGTAGGAAAAGTGGTTATACCGCCACTGATTCGGTCGCCAGAGCCCCGTCTGTTGCTTAGCAGGGAGCACCACAGTAACATATTTGTTGCTGCCGCCGATTGGCGCGTGCAGGTGGGGTTGACAATTGGGTCAGATTTGATGTTGATATCTTTCACCCCTTACTCCCTTACTGCAAATCTACATCCTACTAATATTATAAATGCGAAAGTTTGTGAGTATGGATGTATGTTTGTTACTCTTTCACGGCGAATCAACTACACCAATATCAATAAAATTTGGCTCAATTATTCCTTATACACCGAATTAACAGATAGGCTATAGAAATCCTGTTAATTCTACAGGAATATGTAGAAACTACAAAACGTTATCTATTACAACAGTTCATGCGAACGAAGTCGTGAGGAAAAGATAGTACAAGATTAACTCATTTTAATATTTAAGATTATGAAGTTTGTGAGACCTTTGTGGTATTGTTATACAAGCAACGATATGAGAAATATTTTAAACAAATATTTAAACACTAGCAATCGCCAGCGGCTCCGCCCGCGTGGCAAAAATAAAACCGTATAGTCTTTTGATAACCATAAGAAATGATTAAAGCGGGTTAACTATAAAAGCTAGACATATGCTGTCGCTGACGTTTATTTAGAACTGTAAGAGGGTAACAATTTTTGGATAACTATCACCGTTTGCTCAGCGCACGTAATCAAAGCTTTAAATTTTGCCGTTTTCGTAAAAAAATTATCGCTGCTCCTCTCCTATTCATCTTAGCGTGATGTTATAGCCTATAGCCTTCCTCGATAAATGGACTATCTTACACTGAAATATTTTTTCAAACCGGTTTAGTAGTTCCTGAGATTAGCGCATTCAAACAATCAAACAAACAAACTCTTCAGCTTTATATATTAGTATAGATTAACGGAACATCAATAAATTTTTGCTCCCGAATGACGTACATAAGTCTAGGTACACTCTATATACCTTGGCCTTTCAATTTAAAAAATATTAAAGATACTTAACAAGGAACAAGTTCCAATAATAACCGCAAAATGTCAACATCGAATTCCGTATTAGATTACTACCGTTTCAAGATAATATAAGATGAATCACCCATAAATCGATTACTAAACCGCTTTAGAAAGCAACCTTTATCGCACACCTTTGAAATTATCGACAAACCGTAACAAGATCTCTACACGACTATACCATTAGCAGTCATAGACAAGCGAGCATAAACAAGCTACTAGCCCTATCAGGAATCAACTGTGGAGATAATATCGCCAACGCATAGAGAAAAAAAAAAAGAAAAAGCCATGTCACAGGGATTACCGCTCAAGCCCCATTGTCAGCGATGACAATTGAAATACATCTGTCTCTCTTTCACTTGCCCCGATTGTGTATGTATGAAAGAGGCAGATGTCTATTTATTTTCACTTCTCTATGGATAGGTAATGTGACAGTTTTCGTATGAAATGTTTGTTTGGAATGGTTGAATGGGGACGGTTTCGGAGTTTGAAATCGATGTTGTATTATTTTTTATTTTTTTTTAATCCGTAAGCGAGCGCGCGATCCCCAGCTGAATTTAGATGTCCGATAATAGAATTTTTAATATTAAACGTCACACATGAATGGTCTTTTGTTTAAAATGTTATAATACCTATTGTATTTTTGTTAAAGTCGTTTTTTAGCGTCGTCGCTTATATATGCAATAAATTTTGAAAAATAGCCAAGTGTTAGTTCATATTTAGTGGATATACTTTCGCATTTTTTTGGGTTACATGTTTAGGCCTCTCTATTACGTTACCTCAAAATAAATTAGCAAAAGAAGATATACACTACCGGAAAAAATTAAAGCTTCCAAAAAATTCAAAATTTTTTTGAGATTTTTCAAGTAAAAAATTCATAAAATTCCAAAAAAATGCTTTTTTTTTAATTTTAGTAATAAAAATTATTACTAAAATTATTATTATACTTTTTTATTACTATATATAATTATTATTATATATAGTAATAAAAAAGTATTACTATAAAGTAAACTATAAACGGCGGTAGCGGAATGGTTAGGTTAACGGACTTGCAATCGAGAGGTCGTGGGTTCGAATCCGAGCCCTTATACTACCACTCCTAGCACAAGCATTTAGCTTAGCTGGAAGGGTTAACAACTTTACTAGTAATTTGAGAATCAAATTGCTTGTAACCTTTTTTTTAAAGGCTTGCTAAAATAAAATAACAATTATTTAATAGCGAAAAACAAATTTTAATTATAAGTAGACAAGCCAAATGTATAAACAAAACAAAAAATACATCATGCAATTTATCAAAGCGCTCTTTCTTATATTCTCGACAGCCATTTTGTTGTTGAAATGTCAACTTGTACACATGTAATTCAGTTGTAGAGCATAGACACTGCGTCTATGGTTTTGAGTAATGTCCTCTAATATTTGTTAAAGAGATTACAATTTTTTGGTTGTAGCGTGACCCGCTTTCGTCAGTTTATTTTCTATTCGGTATTTAAGTTGAGTTATGAACGTAAAAAAGGTTATTCATTGACTAAACAAATCATAGACAAAAATACATTGACATAAAACATACTTTTTTTAGGCATCCTAAAATGTATTATTATACTTAGAGTAGGGAAGCTAGCTTTAAATGTGACATCTATACTAATATTATAAAGAAGAAAAAATTGTATGTATGTTTGTAATGTTTTCACACATAACTACTGGACCGATTTCAAAAATTCTTTCACCATTGGAAAGCTGCATCTTTACTGACCAACATAGGCTATACTGAAGCTTACCATACGTCCCGGTTTGACGGGGATAGTCCCGGTTTGAGATCCCTGTCCCGGCGTCCCGGCCGGTCTGCATTAGCGTCCCGGTCAAACTTGAACAGCACCGAGAAAACTTGAATGTGGTCTGACGATCGGGGGAAGATGGAAGAATGCGTTGTGGAAGCCTTGCTTACGTGCAAACTTAACTTGAACATGTCATGCAGTGAATTTTATGACAAAATTAAGCTCGACAAAACGATTCTGAAGAAAGTGCACTCTAGTGAAAAATATAAAGCAAGCGTGGGTGAATAATAAAACCGGGCAAATTTTTAGTGTTGTTAGTATTCATTGTACTTTGTCTCTTTTTCTTTTTAATAGAAAATATATTCACATTTATTAATATGTTTTCAATTCATAATAATTTTGATTGCATTTCAAATATGAAAAACACAAATTAAGCGAAAAGCAAAATTAAAATGAGCCTCTTTCTATTCTGCGTCCCGGTTTGGCTCTTCGTAATTATGGTAAGCCTAGCTATATATTAAAAAGCATAGGGATCCGTAATAATAATGTAATAAGGTGTAAAAAATTAGTTATAAAAATCCGTCATCACATGCGCTGCGGAAACTATTGACGATATATTTAACAAATATAAATCTATAGTTCGACTTATTAGACTCTTCACTGCCATGAGATTGGTATGTACGCGGGTGATACCGCGGGATATTACTAGTATCACAATAAAGAAAAAGTAAGAGCGATCTAAAAATATGAAGTATTAACTTGTGAAGCTGTGGTAGCCCAGCGGTAACACCGTGCGCCTCTTTCGAAGAGGTCTAGGATTTAAACCCCGGGCAGGCACCAATGAGTTTTCTAGTAAAACTTATGTGTCTAATTGATAATTGCAATTTATCACACGCTTTCCGGTGAAGGAAAACATCGTGAGGAAACCTGCATATCTCTAGAGAATTCTGGGGATATGTGTAACCTACCAATCCGCATTGGAGCAGCGTGGTAGGTCTCAGCTCCAATCCTTCTCTCCAAAAACGGAGAGAAGAGGCCTATGCCCAGCAGTGGGATAGTAACAGGCCGTTACTTACTTTACTTACTTACTTACATTAACTTGTACCCGTAACTTCGTTCGCGTGGACTATTGTGGCGTGATAGGTTACTCGTAATTGGTAGATGGCGCTTTTCCTATTCCTGTAGAATTAACAGGAAGGCTATAGCCTATATGTTACTCCGCTGTATAAGGAATAACTGTGCCAAATTTTATTGATATTGGTTCAGCGGATTCGTTGTGATACAAACATACATCCATAGTCACAAACTTTCGCATTTATAATATTAGTTGAATAGTAGGAAGTGGGGTGTTAACTTTTACTGATTTCGATTCCGGAATAAGCCCGGCATTGCACACTTATTATGTTGTTTTATATCATTTTTGTATTCATTTAAATATGTACGATATAGAGAGTTACAAACAAACAATTTTTTTTATAGAAGCAGGTGTTACTTTGCGGAACTTCATAGTACAGAAGTTACAATAAAATTACTTTGCTGTAATCCGCGTTTGTTAACAGAATACATGCAATGCTAAGTGTATGATTGTTGCCTGCTTCATGTATAATTAATAGATTCATTCATAGATAATTCTCCGCCGTGTGGTATCCGGCTGAGTAGAATAGACCACCCTCATTTCTTACCGAGGTGTCGTAAAAGGCGACTAAGGCAAGTTGACCCACCGTGTGGTATCCGGTTTAGTAGAATAGACCACCCCCTTTCTTACCGAGGTGTCGTAAAATACGACTAAGGTAAGTTGATGTCAGGCAGGCGGCCGGTCGTAAAAACGCAGCCAAATCATTTACAACATGTTGTACCAAACGCACTTAGAGTGGGATAAGGGCAGGAAGATGATGACTTAGCCGGATACCACACGGCGCTCCTAAAGTGATATAACAATAAAAATACATAAAATTTGACAAACAAATTGTGTGGATACAGGATAGATGCACACTACACGTGTATTCCAACAGGTTGTGAATCAACGAATTATATCTGATATTGTGTATCGACAGTAAAGGTCAGGAAGATGATGATGAATCAAGTATTTGTTGTTATAATTAAGTGTCTTTGTCCCCAGGCGTAAATCCCCGGAAGCAGCGCCGCGAAAGGACGACGTTCACTCGCGCCCAACTTGATGTCCTGGAAGCGCTATTTGGCAAGACGAGGTATCCTGACATCTTCATGAGGGAAGAGGTCGCTCTGAAGATTAACCTGCCCGAATCTAGAGTACAGGTATTTATCGTTATCTCTAAGGTCCTGTTTCACAAGTTACCAATAACCTGTTAGTAAGCTTATTCGGAACATAATAATAATAGAGCTTAAAACTCAATGGAAGGCAGATACAGTTAGAACTCTCCCAATTACACTATCCACTGCAGGCATCATACCCCATACACTCTTTAACAGTAATGTAAATAAATATTTTATAAGTCGATCTCTCTCTTCCCTGAAGTATTTTTTTAATATTTTGACTTCCTTCGCGTGGAAATTAGTGTCCCAAAGTTTTTCGCGCGTAAATCCCAAATCGGGAGATCTCTAGCATAAAAAATAGCCTATATATTGCTCCTCAATCACTGTTTATCCGTTTCGAAAAATACTATTAACCTAACTCAAGATATCTTTTATTAAAAACCGTACCGAAACGATACTAGAGTCGTAGAGGTTGTAGTAGTGAGTTTGTGTAGTAAAAAAAAAACAAGAAAAGTTGTATCTTTATAATTTTAATCGTATTTCAGAACGTAAGAAAAAAATTAAATATTATTCCCTTTCGGTAGTTCACGTCTCGCTGAGCTCTGATTCGCTCAAACGTTCAATTTATACTAACACGAATAGCACATTAGCGCGGAATCGAATTATGCGTTCCAAATTTGAAATTTGAAAATCGAATCACAATAATCCGCGCCATTGTTTAAAGGGATGTAGAACAGAGTAATAAGATATTTCACCGTCTATTAACTTTTAAATATAAAGTTATTTTACAAACTGTTGTTTTATACTTACTAATATAAATTTGTTTGTTTTTTTCTTGTTTCCATCGAAATGTAGCGAGAAATCTATGCATATCTCACGATCTCTATACAATAGTAATATAAATTAATAATAATATTCGAATCATTAAAAATCATTTAGGACGCTTTAGAAAAATGTAGCAACAATTTTCAATACATATATAAAAAATATAGAAACATACTACTGTGGCTAGTACTTTAGAGGAGGATTAAGGTTGATTAATTCAGGTTGTCCAGAGGGCCAGTCAGTGTTACCAACACAACTGTTTATTAACAGTAGATTTGCTGTTTGTGGTTGTGAAATATTGATGAATGAATAATTTAACAAAAAATATTTATAATTTTTCATCATTTTAATTACTTTTTCCATTATATTTTGATCAATTTAATAATATATTATGACTCTTAGTCAATAATAACAGTAGATATTATATGAGTAAAGTAAGTCATATGCCTTTTTTATTTTACCTACTGTTTTCTACTTTATTATTGGTAAGCTGTTGTTTTTTTAGTTTCTTATGGTTGGCAACACTGGAACCAGACTTCTACAGAGACTAGCGACTATTAGATACCTTGGTATATAGGACGTGTGCTGAGCTAATATGAGGAGATGGCGTGTATCTTACAAATAGATAAAATTGACAAAAATGTATTGTGCGTAAAAGAAGCTTATATTTTCTGTAGGTCACAATACCCCGGCGTAGTTTGAACCACTTTAAATAAAGTATGAATGTAACTAAAATAAACTACATACCAAATTAATTTAATTAGGTCAATCAAATATCGCTGTAAGGTCATGATTGTCGTTTCTATTATGGTAACACTGACCTAAATATTCTTAATAAAACTCCCTATAAACTAAGCACGCACAACGTCTTGTGTTATTTATTTAGCTTGACAAAATAAACATCACCGAAATACCAAGTTATCAAGTCATTTAGTAGTCTCTCGGGTAGATAAAAGAATGTATTTTAAAATTCTACGCCTCTATTTATCTTCATTCGGTTTTTTTTTTGTTTTTACCCCAAAAATTCTGTTAGAGCAGCTTTTAAAAATTAAAGATTTCTTCTCATTAAATACAAATGTTACTAAGTACTAGCGAGAAAGCCTAAACTTTTTCCATCGAAAAAAGAGAGAGCAAATGAGGCTACCTATCCTTTCCCTTTTTATTTGGGGTTAGAAAAAGAATTTTGTAAGTTTGTTTTAATGTGTAAGTGCAATAAAGTTTTATTATTTGTAGGACACTTTTACTGCGTCTCCACAAACGCACGTAGCCCTACTCTATGTATAATTAGTCTATGATTATCTAATCTGCAAAATATAACCTTAAAAACAAATACAACCCGGAAAACTATTAAACTCAAATAGTTAAACTAGAATAAGGGAGCCATAGGCAGACCTGCAAATGAGATAATCATTCATCATCATCCTCCTGCCCTTATCCCACTCTAAGTGGAGTCAGCACAACAAGCATTAAACATGTTGTTACATGATTTGGCTATTTTTTTACGACCAGCCGCCTGCCTTACGTCAACTAACATCAATCGTATTTTACGACACTTTGGTATGAAATGAGGATGGTCTATTCTACTCAGCCAGATACCACACGGCTCGTCAACTTATCTTAGTCGCCTTTTACACCACCTCGGTAAGAAATGATGGTGGTTTATTCTACTCAAACGGATACCACACGGCGGGTCAACTAAATTATAACCTTTTACGACACATCGGTAAGAAATGAGGGTGGTCTATTCTACTTAGCCAGATACCACACGGCGGGTTAACTTACCTTAGTCGCCTTTTACAACACCTCTGTATAAAATGAGGGTGGTCTATTCTACTCAGCCGGATACCACACGTCGGGTCTACTTACCTTAGTCGCCTTTTACGAATTTTTTATTTAATAATTTAAACTAAATAATTTAATTTAATTTGTTATTAGTCAATTTACCTTATCTCACCAACAAAATATATCCTTAACAAAAAAAAACCTTTGGAATTTATTACACTACTCATTAAAAAAAAGAATAGATTGCAAAAAAGCTTATTTATAACACAGATTTCCCTTCAACAGACTAATAGCAATTTTCCTCTGTTCATTATTTATCTACGTTCGCCATCTTGGTTGTTAGTCTGTTCTCTTAGATTATAATCTGTGCAGACTGCCGGGTCACTAATTGGTTTGTGATCGCATCCATAGATAATATATAATTGAGTTGTTTCATTTTGTTGATTTTAATGTTAAATTATGTACATTATATTTTGTATTTTACGCATTATTGAAGTGTGTAAGTAATTAACTACATTTTCGTGTTTACATAATTTATTCTCTTTTAAAGTTATTACGTTAAATGTTATTATTAATCTGGTAAGGTACAAGTTTTTGGTCGGAGTTGTTTATTATTAAAGAGTATAACTTTTTATTTAATAGATATATATCTGTCAATTTATGATTTCTTTGAATATAAATATAGATTATAAAACAATTTACATTTTTATTAGATCTGTGATAATCATAAAAGAGTTATTATTCTACAGTAGGGAAGTGAGTGTAATGTGTCCATAGACAATAAGGAGAAAAAAATATCTTGAAAATCCTTTCAGCTTCATACAAGACTGCGGTTTAATAATGTAAAATTGAAAATGTTTAAAAGATTGACCGCCGAGTTTCTTTCTGGTTCTAAGAGCAACATTCTGAACCAGTTGTAGCTTCATTAATCATATTGATCCTTGACGATTCAAAAGTACATGCAAAAGCTTACTCGAATATTCTTATTTGATTTGAATATCACTCAATACAATCTTAATTCATTTATGCCGTGGTATTCGGCTGAGTAGAATAGACCACCGTCATTAATTACCGTTGAGTAGAATAGACTAACGTCTTTTCAAAGTAAGCTGAGGTATTGTAAAATACGACTAAGGTAAGTTGACGTCAAGTATGCGGTCGGTCGTAAAACACGTCGCCAAATCATGTGACATATTGTGCCGACCCCACTTAGGGTGGGATATAGGCGTAAGGTTAATGACAATCTAATATCACTTGCAATATCTCTACGGATTACCAAGACACGTAAAAACGATTTACATGTAAGAAATGCCGAAATCGACACAAATCCAAACTTTTTAACTACAAATAAATAAATAAATATATGGGACACTTACACACACGGTCGTCTGTCCCCAAAGTAAGTAACTTAATATACTTACTTATATATATATAGTTATCATCATGTTTTGGGGTACGCTCTCCTAACTAAACTTCTCCAGAGCTGGCGGTTCTGGATCGTCTGAGGATCTATGTTTTCGCTTTTAACGTCGTCAATTATGGTCTTTATCCATGTAGTACGGGGTCTCCCACTTTTTGGTGCGGCATCGAGTTCCAGAATTTGTCTGCTCATATGGTCTACTGGTCTCCTCATGACGTGGCCGTACCATCGCAGTCGTGATTCCCTAAGCTTGTCCACGATGGGTCTCACTTTAAAAGTTCCCCTTATGGTTGGGGGCCTTGAATATATACTTATATAATTTATAAATACATACTTAAATACAAATATACACCCAGACTCGAAGGCCAACAAATTCATTTATAGAAAATGTTGGCCCTCGGCGGAAATCGAACCCGCGAAACAAAAATCAGTAGCGAATATTTCATATTAACGTATTCGTGCGCACACAGGCTGACAGAGGCTTATCGCTGCACCCCTCGCCATGACCATTGTGAATGAGTTAATAACTTTCGTGCAAAAGAGCAAAGAGTGAATGAATGGATTCGATTTGTAACAGATGCGCGGGCGGCCATCTTGTTATTACACGCGGCAATTATTGTAAACTAGCTGCAAAAGTGATAATAAAATTATTTTGCTATAACCCGCGATGATGTAAAATAGAAAATATATATAACAAAACGACGATATTTCTTCTTTGTATTTATTCAATAAATAAAAAGCAATTTTCCCAAAGTCAACCCATTTACTCTTTCACAACAGCTCAATGACACATATATATATGATAGCCAGAATGCTTTTTCATATTAATGACCAACTCTATGAAGGAGGTTGTATTAGAAGAATAAGTTGTAACATATATATAATGCTAAATGTAAGTGGACAATCGGTTATCATACCTGATACATGCAGGATTCGTAAAAACACACGCAGAACCTCCACCACCGTCACCACAATACACAAGCACTACATACGTTCACTATCACAAACTCAACAATCGTTTCGCCCCGCAACTGAACCATCATCAGGAGATAGACTCCACGACAAAATCGCAAAGCGAGTGGAGTCGTATCTGCATGTATCAGTTATGATAACCGATTGTCCACTCTACATTTAGCAATATATATATTTTCTATTTTACTTCATCGCGGATTATAGCAAAATAATTTTATTATTACTTTAGTATTATGGATCTCCGCAAAGTAACGCCTAATTCTATAAATTATTTAACCTAACTAACCTTTGTTAACCCCTCCAGCTAAGCTAAATGCTTGTAGAAGTGAGTTCACGTCGATAGTATAATAGCCGGGATTCGAAGCCACGACCTCTCGGATCTCAAGTCCGTTACCCTAACCATTCCGCTACCACCGCGTAGCCTCGCATTAAACCAACAAAATTTAATACAGACAAGCATTTTATTCGTTGATGTGCCATAAAAATCGTGACCGAAGCCCCATAAATCTCATTAGGCGGAGGCGTGACCGCAAATCATCACCGACGCTATAATAAATCAGTGATAAGCTGATAAACAAACACACATACCCCCCTCTATATATGAACAAAGCCAAATTCTAATAATTGCATGTATACACATCTGTCTATAAGTTTGTAACGCTACCTCTCTTTGTATCATCATCTTCCTGCCCTTATCCTACTCTAGTGGGGTCAGCACAACATGTTATAAACATGCTGTCACATGATTTGGCTGCGTTTTAACGACCGGCCGCATGCCTGATGTCAACTAATCTTAGTCATATTTTACGACACCACGATAAGAAAGATGGTGGTCTATCCTACTTAATAGGTTACCACACGGTGAGTCAACTTACCTTAGTCGCCTTTTACGACACCTCGGTAAGAGATGAGGGTGGTACTATTCTATTCAGCCGGATACAACACTCCTCTGTTTGTATCAAGTAAACAAATATAATAATTGAGGACACACAAAAGTAATAACTAATTGTATCCAGCTGAGTAGAATAGACCACCCTCATTTCTTACCGAGGTTTCGTAAAAGAAGATTAAGGTAAGTTGACCCGCCGTGTGGTATCCGGCTGTAAAATAGACCACCATCATTTCTTACCGAGGTGTCGTAAAATACGACTAGGGTAAGTTGACTTCAGGCAGGCGGCCGGTCTTAAATACGTAGCCAAAGCATGTGACAACATACATTAACATGTTGTGCCGACCCCACACACGATATAAAATAATTAAAATAACAACTGGCTTTATTTATATATAAAATAGTCATAAAGATATATTAATTTTAATTTTCAATTACTAAATTCAAATTACACACAAAAATACAAATTTTAATTTCCTGTGTTATAATTTTTCTATTTCCATAACCAAAGAATTATGTTTTTCTATTTAAATTAATTTAAAATGAATCAACCCAGATAAGATAAACGGAATCGTTGCATAAATTCGAGCAGAATAAATTTAAATTCAATATTAAAATAATTATAATATTGCGAATGGATGTTTTTTTACATACACTTTTTATTCAGTCATTACACACATACAATATAATTTACCATTGCTAATGATGATTTTAAGTAATTTATAAATTTTAATAAATTATACATTCGTGTCTTGTATAAATTATACTAAATATAAAATTGTATTTTACACCTGACACTTGCGTGTAAACAAGTCGCGCGTTCGAATTTTGAATAATATGTCATGGTTTGGAGATTCCGAACGCTCAGTGGAATATTTTTAACTTGGTTTTATTTCAAGGTAAAGAAAATTTATTTTATTAAATTTCTTTTAGTTAATTATAACTGCGTGCTAGCAGTGATTTCCTGGAACCGAATCTACTAATCACTGACTGTAATACTTAGTTCAATTGAATTGAATGAGAGAATAGATTTGCTGGTATTTTTAGTATATCGTATTATTTCGAGAGCGGTTTATTATGCAACATTGCTTAACAAGAGATCAGAAAAATAGGGAACTGTTACGGACAAATTAACAGAACACAGATAAAATTAGTAAGTAAGTAATGGCCTGTTACTATCCCACTGCTGGGCATAGGCCTCCTCTCTCCATTTTTGGAGAGAAGGGTTGGAGCTAAGACCTACCACGCTGCTCTAATGCGGATTGGTAGGTTACACATATCTCCAGAATTTTCTAGAGATATGCAGGTTTCCTCACGATGTTTTCCTTCACCGAAAAGCGTGTTATAAATTGAAATTATCAATTAGACACGTAAGTTTTAACAGAAAAAACTCATTGGTGTCTGCCCGGATTTGGACCCGCGACCTCCTCGAAAGAGTCGAACGGTGTTACCGAATGGTGTTTTTAGTATTTCGTATTATTTAGAGAGCGATTTATTATGCAACATTGCTTAACAAGAGATACAGAAAAATAGGGAAGTGTCACAGACAAATTACACAGATAGATAAAATTAGTAATTATTAGTAATTAGTGGTATCCGGCTGAGCAGAATAAACAACCCTATTACCGAGGATTCATTAAATACGACTAAGGTAAGTTAATATCAGCCAGGCCGCCGGTCGTTATATACGTAGCCAAATCATGTGACGACATGTTTATAATATAAACATAACATAACATGTTGTGCCAACCCCATTTTGGATAAGGGCATGAGTATAATAATCGAATCTTTAAAGTATGTATATATTTAATGAAATATATACATACTTAAAAAAAGAAAATTTTTATTTAATATAGTACGAAAAAATTTTCTTTCCTAATTTACTTGTAACAACCAATGCCGTATTTTTAATAATATAACTTAGTACCGCCTAGCGATACAATCTTTTTTTCTAGTTTTATACTAATTACATATAATTAAAGTAAGGTTTGAAATTTAATTAAAATATGCTAATTATATGAATTAGAAGACTCTTGACATATGCCGTGACAGCAGAATGGTTAGAGTGACTGCTCGTGACAAGTTTCGCACAGGTTCCGTGGGTATAAACGAACATTTTATGAGTTTTCAATGAAAGTTTATATGCTTAATCTTATATATACAATTTTCGTCTCACAATGTTAGTTACAAAAGAGCTACAATAACGAATGCAAACCATCATCAACCACGACCACTCTGTCAAGAGTGAACGACTGAGGAAGAAGATGTTAGTTACCATATTCATCCGAAACAGCTTGACAGATTTTTATGAAATTTTATATGAATATTCAGTAGTTCACATTCACTGTTGGGCGTAGGCCCTCCTCTTTACGTTTTTGGAGAGAAGGGTTGGAGTTAAGACCTTCCACGCTGCTCCAATGCGGATTGGAAGGTTACACATATCCTTAGAATTCTCTAGAGATTGAGGTGTCCTCAGCAATTATCAATTAGTTATTAGACTCATAAGTTTTAATAGAAAAAACTCATTGGTGCCTGCCGTCTGAACCCGTCCCAACCTCGAAAGAGAGGGCTATCACCACGCTGGGCTATCACAGTATTATGTTCTAAATATTAGGTATTAAAATATATATTTCTTACAGGTCTGGTTCAAAAACCGACGGGCGAAATGTCGACAACAGTTGCAACAGCAAACCAACTCGCAGATATCGAGCAAATCCTCCTCTAGCTCAAAAACGATTTCATCGAACAACTCAATAAAAAGCTCCTCCTCATCCAAATTGACAACCTCTAAATCCCTGACCAACTCATCCAACTCCCTAACGACGACAAACACGTCCAGTATCGCGACATCCTCCCCAAACCTCCCAACGCCAACTACATCAGTCAGCCCACCCATCAATGTTATATGCAAAAAAGAAGCAACGCCTAACTACGATTCGTCTCCGTTAAACAAGAATTTGTCATCTATAACCCACCATTACACTTCCAACGACGCGTTAAGAATTAGCGGTAAGGAATCTTCTCCGTCTGACGCGATATCCAACGTCCATAATTATGGAGTTACGCCTAAACAGGAGCTCTACAACAGCCCTAAAAGACTGGATTATTCCAGCAAAGTTGATTATTCGGAGAAGTTCGCCAGTAACCTGGTTAAAGACCAGTATAGCTCTCGTTTGACTGGAAACCTCACTCCATTGGGGTCCAACTCCTCCATAATGACCACCCCGTCCCCTCCTATAACGCCGCAGAGTCTGAACGGTCCAGGAAACGTGTACCATCCGGACAGCTATAACAGCTTCCACTGGCCTGGAAGTTCGGACTACATACGGAGCTATTCGAGTTCTCACCATCATCAGGGATATGGGCAGAGCGCGTACAACTCGCCGTATTATCCTAGTCAGGTAAGATATTATCACATTTAGTTTTAAAAACTTAGCTGAATTGTGTTAAACCTCATAAAAAACTTAATGAAGTTATCAAAATCCGTTCGGAAGATTGTGAGAAAGTCAATCAATCAAATTTTCGAGCTTTAGAGAATTCTGGTTACGATTTAAGTGTAGATAAGCATAATTTTGAGAGAATGCTACTTGAGTAAACAGCATTCGAAAAGTCACTCAATTTTTTCACGTCTAAAATCCTGTAGTTGATGAAGAGCAAAGTCTTCAAACAGCGCATGCTGATTTTTAGACATAGATGAAAAATTTGGTCGCTAGTCTTACGACTTAGTCTTAGATTATAACGAAAGGTCAATCTTTCAAATCTTTTAACAGACGCTGGACTGAACTGTAGATATTTTCTTCTTAATCGAATCAGGAATGAGGAGATATGTCGAAGAACTAAAATTATCATTGTTGCTTTTAATTCAATTTAAAAACAATCAAAATTATTATTGTCGTAAACTTATAGTGGTGTTATACATGGCATTTAGCACGATAGCCCATTGGTGTTAGGTTTAACTAGAAATGTTGGAGTGGATCCTGTACATCAGATATTAGAGTTTTAATAGACGTGAAGTTAGGTAGACGAATCACCTTAAAAAGATCACTGAATCAGAGCGGCAGAAAATCATGTAGCACTAAAATCCTTTGATTTGAGAGACCTATCATCATCCACCTACTCTAAGTGAGGTCGGCACAACATGTTATAAACATGTCACATGAGTCGGCTAAGTTTTTTACGACCGGCTGCCTGCCCGACGTCAACTAATCCTAGTCGCCTTTTACGACACTTCAGTAACAAAGAGTGTAGTCTATTCTACTCAACCGGATACCACATGGAGGGTGAACTTACAATAGTCGCTTTTTACAACACCTCGGTAAGAAAAGAGGGTGGTACTATTCTATTCAGCCGGATACCACACGGCGTGTTTTTATCTTGACATAATAAGAGTATAAATTAACATTATCGTTATTTACAGATGGAATATTTCAACGGTACATCCGTTAACCAGTCGCACGGGAGCCACCACACTCACAACCTAACAGCAAACGGCAACCAGCTGTACAACCAAGTGTCTTTCGGCAACCCGTCGCCACCAGCGGCCTGGCCGTCGCACCACAACATCCTCTCATCGGGCCCGGAGTCCCCAGAAAACCAATCCCAGAACTCCCCACATTTGAGCATGCTCCAAGCATCACAGATAACGAACTTTTCAAATACCGGAAACAGTTATTTCGCTCCAGAAAAGTACGGTATAAATATGGTGTAGTGTTTCTAGTCTTTTCCTAGGTTATTGTAAATATCAGGTAAGTAATAAGGTGGGTATGAAATATTTAACGGTGTATTTGAAGTTGTATTTGCTTTCGTCCTACAAAAAAAAACATTGTCTATGATCTTTATGGTCTTTATAACTTCGCATTCACGGTCACGTTCAATTTCAACGACAATATCTTTGTACTACGGTTTCCGATAAAATATTCAATTGGATTTGAACGTTTCTGAAAATGCGAGATAAGTACATATCAAATTTAATTTTATTTACCAAATAATAATTTTAACAGAGCAAATGAATTTCGGATACATCGCTTAAGCGGTAATTGTAAAGGAGAATGTTAAGTCTTGAATGTAATTTAAATTTTTGGGCAAAAATTAAAATCATTTTATGCTCTGAAAATGCTTAAAAATAATGGCAACACTATTAAATATTGCCTTTAGTTCTTTTTAATATAAGTTACTATTGCAAATCTTTTATTTTTAAATACCGTAATAATGTACAAAAATGGAATTGATATTTGCCCAATTTTTTATTTATAATTTTGCAACGCAATGAAGAGTTTTATTAAGCTTATTAAAATAAACGATTGTCAACGAAATGAATTATATAGTGAGGCCTAATTTTTTAAATTTTAATGTTGGCTTAAAGTTGCCATATCGAAAAAAAACTTGCGCTATACGTTTTTTTGCTTGTACATTCCCTTGAGTCATATCACTTATATTTAAAAATAATTTTAGAATATGACGACGCTTGGTGGATATGCGTAAATTTATTGTTGTATATAAAACATATGTTTAAGAGTTTTTATTTTTAAATCAAATTTGTAAATGTGCGTGCTAATATTGTATATGTCAAATAAATTGTGTAGATGATTTTTATTATAAGTGTTAAACTTAATTAGTGAATCATAGACACGTATTTTATAGAGCTCTGTCAAAAATATTAGTAAAACTTTTTTTTCGCGGCTATGGGTTCTAGGTTTTTTAATATTCGCTAATTTCCAATAAAGTAAAACAATATTGAAAAAAATATATATAGAGCTCTTAAATAATACGTATCTATGTAATTTCGAGGTTTTCAAATAATTTTGCACTGTGATTGTTAATATCAAATTCAGCCGTAGTGCAAAAACAGTGTACAGTTGTTATAAAAAATAATTTATAATAGATTAATTGTAATTAATTTCGAAGCATATGAATTTGCTTAGTCAAATTACCTTCAAAATTATTTATTGGTGAATGAGAAATATTTTTGACAGACCGGGTTTTGGAAACAAAATAGTTAAAACAGATTTCTATTACTAAATAAAGAATATTTAAAATTTGAACACAAATTTATAAATATACGCGGTTGTAAAAACTATAAAATATGCTCGATTTAGTTTTTTTTTAATTACAAAGAAATTTTAATGTTGCAATGAATAAAAAAAAGCGTATATATTTTTATTAATTTTTACAATGGCGTATGAATTGTCATAGATTATATAACCGTTAATAAATTTCAAAACAAATTGGTCGTGTTTTATTTAATTTTTCAAAAATGTAGAACGAAATGTATTGAAAATTGTAACTTATAGATTATGCTTGAACATAGCTAAGTTAGTTAAGTGCGGTTCGAACCGATTTCGGCGGAGAGTCAAGTGTATTTTTTTTAAGTTAAGTTCTACTAATTATTATTAAAGATAGCAATTGAAATATTGAATCCGAATATATGCATATAAAATACAACCTGATGTTTTATTTAATATACTTAATTTACTTAGAATCCAGATGCACGCAAAGAACAAGTAAAAAAAAAACTATTAAAAATCACATCATGTAATGTAACGGTCTGTTACTATCCCACTGCTGGGCATAGACCTCTTCTCTCCGTTTTTTTTTTTTGAGAGAAGGATTGGAGCTAAGACCTACCACGCTGCTCCAATGCGGATTGGTAGGTTACACATATCCCCAGAATTCTCTAGAGATATGCAGGTTTCCTCACGATGTTTTCCTTCACCGAAAAGCGTGTGATAAATTGCAATTATCAATTAGACACATAAGTTTTACTAGAAACTCATTGGTGCCTGCCCGGGGTTTGAACCCTAGACCAGCTTCAAAAAAAAATCAAATCATAATAATCTTTATTAAACTAAGCTTTTACAAACATTTTTGAATCCATAAGACCTTTCTTTCAAATCAAAATATTCTTTATTCAAATAAGCTTTTTCAAGCACTTTTGAATCGTCAAGGATCAATATGATTAATGAAGCTACAACTGGTTCGGAATGTTGCTCTTACCGAGAAGAACCAGAAAGAAACTCGGCGGTCAATCTTTTAAACATTTTCAATTTTACATTATTAAACCGCAGTCCTGTATGAAGCTGAAAGGATTTTCAAATCCAGGCATTTTTATCGTCCAAATAATCCTCAATTTTGTAATATGCTTTACGTATAAGTGCATCACTTATACTTAATTTAAACCTTTCTGTAGACTGGTCTAGTTGTTATTGTGGAATTTTATTGTATAAGCGAATACCGAGATCGAATGAGTTGCTAACTCTGCTGAGTCGCGACACAGGTATCACAAGATACATAAAGCACGATGACTCCTCATAGAGTTATTATGATAGAGTAAGGAAGTCATCCTTAAATATGTTAAAAGAGAAAGCAAATGTGACTACCTATCTGTCTCTGTATTTGTGCGTATTATCGGGAGATTAAATTGACTTTGACTGGCCCGTTGGCGCAGTGGTTAGTGACTCTGCTTTCAGCTCCGGGTTACGAGTTCGTTTCCCGCCGAGGGAGAACATTTTCTATAAATGAATTTGTTGCTCTTTGAACCTGGGTGTAAATAATTTAAAAAATATATAAGTATATATTCACCAGTTGTCTGTCCATAACACAAGTATTAAGTTACTTACTTTGAGGACAGAAGAGCGTGTGTGTAAGTGTCCCATATATTTATTTATATATTTAGTGAGTTCAAACAAATTTAAATTATTCTTTATTCAAGTAAACAAGTTCTTTCTTAGCGAGGTGTCGTAATATACGACTAAAGTAAGTTGACGTCAGGCAGGTAAAATACGTAGCCAAATCATATGACAACATGTTTATAACATGTTGTGCCGAACCCACTTAGAGTGGTATAAGGACAGGAGGTTTTAATTAAGTTAAGTGCTTTTAAATCGTCAACTCCACTGCTGGTTCGGAAAACCGCTCCTACTAAGAAGAGCCAGCAAAAAACTTGGCGTTTGCGCTTTTCAAAATATAATTCTTATAACTATTCCGAATTTGTCATTGCTATTTTGCACATGGTCAAATAGTAAATATCTACGCATTATCGTTTATGTAATCCTCAACAGTATAGTAGACTTTCTGTATCGGTCTCCTTTTAAATTGCTGTACAACAAACAAAAAGCTATTTAAAATTTCATACAAAACGGTCAACTATTATTCCATGGTCAATAATTACTAGTGCACTTACCATAAAACATTAGAACATACTACGTATAAATTCGAGACTGTCTAACTTCGTCACCTTTGACTTGGTATCCGCAAACTATAGGCTTCTTATACACGGGGCGTTTTTCTGTGGCTTCATCTATACTAATATATAAAGCTGAAGAGTTTGTTTGTTTGATTGAACGCGCTAATCTCAGGAACTACTAGACCGATTTGAATAACTATTTCTGTTTAAGATTTATCGAGGGAGGCTTTAGGCTATATAACATCACGCTAAGATGAATAGGAGAGGAGCAGCAATAAAAAATAGTACGAAAACCGGAAAATTTAAAGGTTTCCTTGCGTGCGCTAATAATGTGCGCTTATTCCTTATGCACCGGAATAACATATAGTCTATAAAAATTCTGTTAATTCAACAGGAATAACAATACGCGACAACAGTCCACGCGAACGTAGTTGCGGGTAAAAGCTAGTTTCTAATTACCTCAAGTTGCTCTCAAATGTTAGAACGCTGATTATAGAAACGCTGGAAACGGCTAATACGATTTGCTTGAAATTCAGCATACATAAGGTTTTGGGGGAGAAAAATCGATCTAGCTAGGTTTTATTTAAAAAAAAAAATAGTTTTATTCCTGTTATTAGGCGTTAAAAAAAAATTGCCGTAAAATGTCAAGTCAGCGTAGCTTATTCGGGGAACGGGCAGTCTCGAGAAATAAATAAATATATGGAACACTTACACACACGGTCGTCCGTCCCCAAAGTAAGTAACTTAATACTTGTGTTATGGACAGACAACTGGTGAATATATACTTATATATTATTTAAATACATACTTAAATACAAATATACACCCAGGCTCAAAGACCAAAAAATTCATTTATAGAAAATGTTGGCCGTCGGCGGGAATCGAACCCGCGACCCACGGAGCTGAAGGCAGGGTCACTACCCACTGCTCCAACGGGCCAGTCAATAAATAAATATAAATTACCTGTCAACCAGGTACTGTGATTAAACAAAGATGAAGTATACTAGTTCCATCTTCCCTCTTTTGTTATTTGTGCTATGTTTTCACCAGCTTGTAGGTGCAATATATTCTGCCAGCGTTTATTAACCGCTCCGTACATACATGGCCTTACCAAGTAACCCAATAGTTCGTCGACAGAAGCCGCACGAGGCGAGTCACGCGACACCGCCCGCCAAAGCGGAAGAATGTAGGAAATGTTGATATTGTCGCTTGAATATGTTTGATTTTTACTAACTACAGCCTAAGGATATCCCACAGGACTCTATCATCATCATTTACCTGCCCTTATCCCACTCTAAGTGGGGTCGGCACAATATATTTTAAACATGTTAAATTATTGGCTAGGTTTATTAGGCGTTACCTTGCGAAGACACGTAATTCAAAAGTAATAATAAAATTATTTTGCTATAATCTAACAGGTTTTTACTAACAGAAAGCGCATATTGATACGTTAGCCTCGTCCCATATCAGGGAAACAGCGTCAAGACCTGGAGCTGCGGCGGAAATGGCCGAAACCGGCAAACGGCGGAAGTATGCAACTCTCATCGAGAGTTATATATTTGTGCCGTTTGCAGTCGAGACCCTAGGGCCATGGAGTCAAAGTGCAAAATTTTTTTTATCCGTTTTAACACCTCGGTTGATTGCATCTTCAGGTGACAAGAGGGCTGGCTCCTTTTTCGCACAAAGAATCAGCTTAGCGATTCAGCGCGGAAACGCTGCCAGCATTCTTGGGACCATTCCACGTGAGCATGATTTGTATAGTCCTAGCGTGTAAGTAATTTAAGATAGATATAACTTGTACATTTTTGCTGTAAATAAAAAAAAAAAACAAAAAAAAAAAGAAAGCGCAACTGTTGATGAAGGTTTAGGTTAACAGTTAATTTGTCCGTAACGCCATAACCGATTTTGATGGTACTTTCACTGGAAGATAAAGAAAATTGTAGAGCAACATAGACACTACTTTATATCCTAAAAATCCCGCGGGGTCGGGATTTAAGCGGGGAAAACTTCGTGACAAACTAATTTTCACTGCTAATACGTAAATAAGCTGCAAAGTATATTTAGTTATTGTTATGTCGTTTAATAAATGAAACATGTCTTCATTCAAAAATCCAAAATATTCACTATTCAAATAAACTTGTAAACAAGTGCTCTTGAATCGTCAACTCTACTGCTGGTTCGGAAAGCTGTTCCTACCGAGAAGAGCCAGCAAGAAACTCAAATGCTCTTTAAGAATATAATGTTTTACACATTTCTCTTCATTCTCTTATTTTGACTGGCCCGTTGGTGCAGTGGGTAGTGATACTGCCTTCAGCTCCGCGGGTCGCAGGTTCGATTCCTGCCGAGGGCCAACATTTTCTATAAATGAATTTGTTGGCCTTTGAGCCTGGGTGTATATTTGTATTTAAGTATGTATTTAAAAAATATATAAGTATATATTCACGAGTCTGTCTATCATAAAACAAGTATTAAGTTACTTACATTGGAGACGGACGACCGTGTGTGTAAGTGTCCCATATATTTATTTATTTATTTATTTTATCTTTGCTATCGTGTACAAGGTAGAGATGTGATAGCGCAGCGGTGAGATCATGCGACTTTTCCGAGGGGGGTCAGGAGCTCCATCCAATGAGTTTTCTATTATACTATATGTACCTATTAATATTTATAACTTAGCACACTTTATCAGTGGAGGAAAGATCTTTAGGAAACTTGTATATCTCAAAAACTCTAGAGACGATCACGGGTTCAATTCCCGTGCACCAATGAGTTTTTCTATTAAAATGTATGAATCTAATTGATAATTGCAATTTATCACACGCTTTTCGGTGAAGGAAAACATCGTGAGGAAACCTGCATATCTCTAGAGAATTCTGGAAATATGTGTAACCTACCAATCCGCATTGGAGCAGCGTGGTAGGTCTCAGCTCCAACCCTTCTCTCCAAAAACGGAGAGAGGAGGCATATTCCCAGCAGTGAGATAATAACAGACTGTTACTTTATTTCAATACTTTTACATCATCATCTTCCTGCCCTTATCCCACTCTAAGAGGGGTCGGCACAACATGTTATAAACATGTTGTCACATGATTCAGCTACGTTTTTTACGACCGGCCGCCTGCCTAACGTCAACTTATCTTAGTCGCCTTTTACGACACCTCGGTAAGAAAAGTTGGTGGTCTATTCTACTTAACCGGATACCCACGGTGAATCAATTTACCTTAGTCGCCTTTTACGACACCTCGGTAAGAAAAGTTGGTGGTCTATTCTACTTAACCGGATACCCACGGTGAGTCAATTTACCTTAGTCGCCTTTTACGACACCTCGGTAAGAAAAGTTGGTGGTCTATTCTACTTAACCGGATACCCACGGTGAGTCAATTTACCTTAGTCGCCTTTTACGACACCTCGGTAAGAAAAGTTGGTGGTCTATTCTACTTAACCGGATACCCACGGTGAGTCAATTTACCTTAGTCGCCTTTTACGACACCTCGATAAAAAAGAGGGTGGTCTATTCTACTTAACCGGATACCCACGGTGAGTCAACTTACCTTAATCGCCTTTTACGACACCTCGATAAAAAAGAAGGTGGTCTATTCTACTTAACCGGATACCCACGGTGAGTCAATTTACCTTAGTCGCCTTTTACGACACCTCGATAAAAAAGAGGGCGGTCTATTCTACTTAAACGGATACCCACGGTGAGTCAATTTACCTTAGTCGCCTTTTACGACACCTCGGTAAAAAAGAGGGTGGTCTATTCTACTTAACCGGATACCCACGGTGAGTCAACTTACCTTAATCGCCTTTTACGACACCTCGATAAAAAAGAAGGTGGTCTATTCTACTTAAACGGATACCACACGGTGAGTCAACTTACCTTAATCGCCTTTTACGACACCTCGATAAAAAAGAGGGTGGTCGATTCTACTTAAACGGATACCACACGGTCAGTCAATTTACCTTAGTCGCCTATTACGACACCTCGGTAAAAAATGAGTGTGGTCTATCCTACTCAGCCGGATACCACTCGGCGGGTCGACTTACCTTAGTCGCCTTTTACGACACCTCTTATATATATATATCTTTCGATAACTTTACAACAATGTCACTTTAACAAGCATGCCAAATAAGAATTGTACATAAAAATATAAAGAATTATAAAACGATAGGTGATGTATACAATAGACAAAGCAGGAACCGACATAAGCTTGCGGCTCCTGCTTTGCGCTGCGCAAAAGTGCGTAAGTCGTTTGTGGGTTTTGGTATAAGATTCTATAATAAAATTCCGCAATCAATTTCAGCAGTGCCATTACAGCAGTTTGAAAACACTGTTAAAAAGAGGCTGATACAGAAAGCCTACTATACTCTTGATGATTATTTAGAAGATAAGAATGTGTGGATATAGCTCTCTTTGAACCTGTACAAGACAGTAACGACTTAATGTAAATAATATTAAGAATTATATTTTTTTAAAAGAGCAACCGCCGAGTTTCTTTCTGGCTCTTATCGGTAGGAACAGCTTTCCGAACCAGCAGTAGAGTTGACGATTCAAAAGCACTTGTTTACAAGTTTATTTGAATAAAGAATATTTTGAATTTGAATTTGAATTTAAGGCGGCCATTATTAAAATAAAAAGAGCGAAATCTTTCTCGGCTCGGTTAAAGTTCTCTTAAAATTAGCTGTTTAGACGCCACGGTAAATTGTGCCGCGTACATAGCTATACCGTACAAACTCCAGTTGTAGCGTCGCTCGTAGATATTCCTCGAAAATGTATTTTTATTTTAGTATGGCAACATTGTTGTTGCAACTGACGATAATAAAGAACCTAATTTGAACCATAGATAACATAAGAATAGGACTGAAATTGGCAAAAATGTAGCAACCTATACAACCTTTTTTTAAGTTACGTTTACAGATCGGTACTACGCAGCTGTATATAGCGATGTGTTGTTCACCTGCTCGCACTTATAGCAGTGATGTATAGGTCTGTCTCTGTCGGATGCGGAGCTAAGCCGCTTATCTTCGGCCCGCACGCCGCGCCCCGTCGCCCTTGCCGGCTGCTGCGCGTAAATTGGACCATTCTACAATTATTTTCAGAATATTTAGTAATAAATGTACATTGAACTAATACTTTTTTTTTTGTTAATTTCATGTACTTTTTTTGGTGTGCAATAAAGTGTATTCTATTCTATTCTATTCTATTGGCTATTTAAGATAACTTTAGTTTATGTATTTTTGTTATCAATATATTTTTTTAGTTCGAATGAATAAATGAATTATACTTTTCATCCTCCTGCCCTTATTCTAAGAGGGGTCGGCACAACATGTTATAAACATGCTGTCACATGATTTGGCTGCGTTTTTACGACCGGCCGCCTGCCTCACGTCAACTTACCCTAGTCGCCTTTTACAACACCTCGGTAAGAAATGAGGGTGATATTCTATTCAGGATATTTCGGATTACACACACATTCGGATACCACAAGGCGAGAATGAATTATACTTTTATTGTAAAAATAAAAACAAAATTAAGAAAAATACAAATTAAAAATATGTATATACATCTCTTTTTGACATCCAGGTCGGAGAAAGGACATAGCTAATGGGTAATAGGTACGTGCGTATCGTAGAAGATTATTGTAGTTGCGTAAATAATTGTTTGCCATTTGGCAGGCCACAGATCATTTGCTCATGATCTTATTTCTAGATCAGTTGACATGGGAAGTTATTGGAGTCAATGACCAGAACATGTCACGCCACTTGTTCTGGTTCTTCTTCCTTCAAAACTAACTGTACATTTATGTTATGTTATATTTAGTTTCGGTTAATGCAATAAGCTGTGATGGCCTAGCGGTGCGACCGTGTGAATCTCTAGAGACGATCATGGGTTCAAACCCGGGCAGACACCAATAAGTTTTTTTATTAAAACTTATGTGTCTAATTGATAATTGCAATTTATCACACGCTTTTCGGTGAAGGAAAACATCGTGAGGAAACCTGCATATCTCTAGAGAATTCTGGAGATATGTGTAACCTACCAATCCGCATTGGAGCAGCGTGGTAGGTCTTAGCTCCAATCCTTCTCTCCAATAACGAAGAGAAGAGGCCTATGCCCAGCAGTGGGATAGTAATAGGCCGCTACTTACTTACTAATGCAATAAATAATTTAATATATAACTTTTTATACATAACTGGCAGAGATTTCAACCTTCGACCCCGTGGTGACAATAACACGCGCTGAACGTTAGATCATCATGGTTAATCGTGTAGTATACATCTGTATTCTACTAATTCTACTAATATAATAAATGCGAAAATTATTATATTATAATAATTATTAAAATTATTATAATATATTATATTAATAATTATTATATAATAAAGAGTACGGATATATGTTTGTTACTCTTTCACGGCGAATCCGCTGAACCAATATCGATAAAATTTAGCTCAATTATTTTGTTTACATCGGAGTAATATATAGGCTATAGAAAGTCTGTTAATTCTACAGGAATAAGATGACATATAAGCGCCATTTATTATCAACGTATGAGGCGACAACAGTCCACGCGAACGAATTTGCGGGTAAGAACCTGTATGTAATAAAAGTATTATTGAATACCTTGCAAATTGTCGCAAAATAACTTAATATTGGGCTATAGAAATTTTGTTAATTCTACGGTAATAGCATAACATTCAAAAGCGGCATCTATTATCAACGTTACGACAAGAGTCAACGCGAACGAACTTGCGAGTAAAACATAGTTATTCAATAAAAGTAATATTGAATACCTTGCAAATTGTCGCAGAATAACTCGCCACCAATATATATTACAGAGCCCCCGAGAGCCCTATGTATAGCGGTACACAGCCTCCACAAACATACCTACCTTCTACGCATATTTCTTTCGTTCCCATCAAAACCTCTATTTCCCATAGACAAGAAATGTTCTTGGAAAAATATCACCCCTCGGTTACGCCATTAGCCCTTCTATAGTTGCGCGATCGAAAATGTTTCATATTTGAAAAATGAAATATTTAAAAATATTGCCAGTTTAAAGATATTACTTACCATTTACAAAATTTTGTAAGGAGCGAATATCTCTGGCGACGAAATACATAAAATCTTAGTTCAGGCGTCAGTCTCCTTTATTTCTTTTTATACATATATTTAGAAAAGAGAAAAAAACGAAAAAAGCACATGTATAAAGGCGGACTTATAACCCAATATCAATCGCCGGAAAAATCTGGAATTAATTCTTTTTTTACATATTTATTACATTTATTATGATAATTTATTGCATATAATTATCTTTATTAGTTTAGTTAACGGCCTGGAATCGCGTCATTTAAGGACTTTCATAAAAATACAAATTTTCTTAAAACTCCAATACATCTTATACGCACATGTTATATATCACAGACCAAAATCAATAAAAGCATCCAAAGAAATTAAGATACCCATAAAGTAATCTTTTTTTTTAATTAAAATTATATTCACACTAAAAACTCAAAAAATGGTTCAGATTTATAAAATATTACTATTTTATTAACTTCTCATGAATCTCGACTTTTATACAAAGAGAAATAAAAAATTGGCCTTAATAAAATCGATGGCGATACGTGCGATAAACACTGCATGTTTAAGGTGAGAGAACGGTTTTAGCTTTCTAAACTTAGCATAACGTAGATTTTCTTAACAATCGTGGATTGTAGCAAAATAGCTCTATCATAACTTTTGTCTTACTTATGACCTTACAATAAATTATTATTATTTTTATAATTACAAACAGACCATTATTATTCAAATATCATTACTACATAGATGGATTAAATCGCAAGACTATTCTGAACAGAAAGAAATCACACTGTTTCAAACGCATCTCTACATTTATCGCATCAAGAGAACCTGCGATGACGTTTACAGCGAATTTTTGTCGTTCCTTTTTTAATAAAGCTTTCTGTTGATCGAGGTACGCGTTTAAAGGGACCCCACAGGCCGCAAGTGGCTATAAAATGGCCGCGTAAGTGCAAAGTTAACGTATCATGGCGACTATTTAATATAACAGCCAGCAGGCGTCCACTTGAGCCCTCTCGAAAGTAATTCAAACAAATGTTGTGCCATTATTAAAAAGTTATAGTGCTTTAGCGCCTTGTGTTGTCTGTGGTCTTTTAGGTTTTTAAATTTAGAATACTTTGAAAAAAGTATTTTTTTTATAATCATTCTCAGAGATTATAGAATAATTGGTTAATACTTTATCGTATTCAGAATTGAATGTAAAAATAAACAAATGTAACTTTAAAAAGCTTTCGCGCCACGTCTTATCTATTGACTTACAGGTTTTGTATATTTAAAATCCTTACAAAAAAATGTTTTTTTTTAATAATTGTTATCAGAAACTATGGAATTATTGCTTGATTACTATATCGTATTTAAAATTTGAAATGAAATTGCAATGATTTTTATCATTATTGTTCTCAGAAATAATAGAATAATAGTTTACTTTACCGAATTAGGAATTGAATGTATAAAGAGACAAATGATCACATTAAGTATTTAAAAGCTATGGTAATTTCGTGCTCGTGTTATCTATAGTGACAATGATATTCAAATTCCTTACAAAAAAGAAATTATTTATTTTAATAATTGTTGTCAGAGACTATAAATTTATTGCTTGATAACTTATTCGAATTCGGAATAGAATGTGATGATGGACTAATTTTGTAATATTATTACGTTTTGCGTCTTCTTTTGTCTTAAATTTATGTTTTAAAAAATCCTACAGCGATAAATAACTCTATTGGTACTAATTTAAAAAAAAAATAAACATTTCAGTATATCTGACATTCGCGTCTATCAAAAAGTTCCGAGTGCCTTATTATCACCTTCGATTATCTGTCTCGGATTAAAATTCAAGACCTTGAGCGTATTACAATAATCTAGACCAGAAAGAATTTTTAAAAGTACTAAAAGGGTCAACTTTCGCCATGTGGTATCCGGCTGAGTAGAATAGACCACCCTCATGTCTTACTGAGGTGTCGTAAAAGGTGACTAAGGTAAGTTGACCTACCGTGTGGTATCCGGTTTAGTAGAATAGACCACCCTCCTTCTTGCCGAGATGTCGTAAAATACGACTAAGTTAAGTTGACGCCTGGCAGGCGGCCGGTCATAAAAACGCAACCAAATCTTGTGACAGCATGTTTATAACATGTTGTGCCGACCTCACTTAGAGTGGGATAAGGGCAGGAGGACAACTAGTAAAAGACCATGTACTAATAGGTTGACCGTTTTGTATGAAATTTTAAATAATAAGCGTTTTGTTTGTCGTAGCTAATAAAAAATATTACATTTTAAATATTAAACAATGGGCTACAGTTCTGAGATTTTGGGCAGTTGTTAATAGATGGCAACGGGTAATTATACATTTATTTTTTATTAGCAACAAACACAACGCTTATTATATAAAATTTCATACAAAACGGTCAACTACTAATACATGATCAATTACTAGTGTTCTTACTTTAACTCTGTTATTTGATATCCATTAAAATAAGGAATATCGAATAACTTTCACCGCAATCGAAAACTCCCGTCAGATGTATTAGGAAAATGAATAATAAATCCGTACCACAGACAATAGGGGCATTAGGCACCATAGACAAGAGTGATCGCAATTTACAAGGGGTGGGGTGCACGGTAACACAATCCGTAGCGTCAACTCTATTATTTATGGATTCTTTAACATGTAAGGACCATCGAATGAGAGGGGGCGTTTGAACACAAATATATCGGACATTTGGCGCAAGGAAGTGTTTCTTCTGGTTTGGTGAGCATAGAGAGGGAATTAACTTTTTTTTTCGGGAATATACCCAAGGGCACAGGTTGGTACAGTATAGGTAATTGAAAATACTTTAATTGAAATATTCTGCCTACGCATATTTGGATTTATTTTACAATTTCAATTATTATACAACTTTTAAGATGTAAAACTTTTATCTAAATAAAAGAAGAAACAATTGGTTTTGTTAATTTTTTGCTAAGAAATATGGCCGTGGGTTGTTAGTTAAATTAAAAACGAGTTTAAGGCCTTTCGTTTTGGGCCATTTAAGTGCAATGCTAGATTTCGGTGCCAAATTTAACAAAAAAAGGAATTTTTCTTCCTAAAACCTATTATTTATGTTCTTTAAGTTGATATGCTGTGGTAGCCCAGCGGTAACACCGTGCGACTCTTTCAGGGAGGTCGCGGGTTCAATCCCGGGGAGACACCAATGAGTTTTTCTGTTAAAACTAATTGATCTCTAATTGATAATTGCTATTAATCACACGCTTTTCGGTGAAGGAAAACATCGTGAGGAAACCTGCATATCTCTTGAGAATTCTGGGGATATGTGTAACCTACCAATCCGCATTGGAGCAGCGTGGTAGGTCTTAGCTCCAAACCTTCTCTCCAAAAACGTAGAGAAGAGGCCTATTGTCAGCAGTGGGATAGTAACAGGCGGGATAGTAACGCTACTTAAGTGGACAATTCAATTCTTAATATAATTTTTTTTTAACGTGGGCCAAAAAGGTCGGGAAACACTGTTATAGACACATATCCATCCACATTCAAATTTAACACTCGTTTGGTCATGATTTTCATCCCTCCTCATTACATGAATCTTAATCTTGCAATAATGGGCGCAACATTCACACTAATAAGTAAGTTAATCTATCTTACGGAAAACTAATATAAGACTTAAAATACTGGTAATATATATATCTTTATTTTGGTGTTACTTAACTTAAATAATGACGGTCTAAGCACAGTTTGTCGTAACAGCTATTACAAATGCTGCAAACTCTGTCATATGGGCAAATTAGAGATCACCAACCCGTACAAATCCACATATTTCCATAAAGTAAAAGTAAAGTAACGGCCTGTTACTATCCCACTGCTGGGCATAGAGGCCTTCTCTATCCGTTTTTTGCAAAGAAAGATTGGAGCTAAGGCTTACCACGCGCTGCTCTAATACGGGTTGGTAGGTTACACATATCCCCAGAATTCTCTAGAGATATGCAGGTTTCCTCACGATGTTTTCCTTCACCGTAAAGCGTGTGATAAATTGCAATTATCAATAAGACACATAATTTTTAATAAAAACAATCATTGGTGGGTTTGAACCCGAACCCCTCGAAAGAGTGGTACGGTCTGGCCGCTGGGCTATCACAGCTTGCCATCCTATAGTAAATAAGGAAGGTCCTATCTATCTTCTTATTATAAAACAAAGTCCCCAAAAGCTCTCTGTCTATATGTGATCGATTTTCTCAAAATCTACCCAACCGATTTTTGTATTGTTTTTCCTAAAAGGAAACTCCTAGTGTACTCGTAATTATTACAGCAAGTTTAGGTTAATAGTGTATTGTGTATTATATTATTATATTATTATCAATCTTGTCAAAAAACGTCAAACGTTCAGTGCTTACTTAGTAAAAATAAATAGTTTTGTGGTATTTAAAACGTTTATTATTAAACGTAAAAGTTATCACTGTGGGGAGTGCAGTATAAACAATGTGTTAAATGTAACAATTGTGTAAAATCTCGTACATAAATGTGTAAAAAACTGTTTTAAAATGTTAATGTGAAATTCCTAAAATTTCAATTACCCTCAAGTCATCATTCTAACAAAACAACATACATAACTTCACAATTATAAGAACCCTATTAATATTTTCACTTCGTCGGTTATCATTGCGTTGGTCTAGAGGAGCACACGATAACGCATTACTACGGGGCACATAGTTCGAGTCACGGATATAAAAAAAAAAAAAATTTTTTTTTTTTGTATTTTTTTTTTATTGTCTATTTAAAATGACAAATGAATGTTGTGTTTGTAAAATTAATGTCCTAGTTACTCAAAAAAGACTAAAATGTATTAAATGTCAATCACAATATCATTTTGATTGTGTTATATCATCCGGCAATAAATCTGTTGTGAGCCGAGGCCAATGGATCTGTCCAACGTGCCACAATAATTTGGAAGGTGCACTACCATCGACAGTACATGCACCTGATGAAATACCCGATACTAGTAATGATTGGCTAACGACGATTAGAAAAGAAATAAGGGAAGTAATTTCCCAAACAATTAGTGTTGAATTAAAGAAGATTCGCGAAGAATTGAATGGTTTACAAAGCATTAAAACATCGATAGAATTTTTATCGACGCAATTTGATATCATAAAGGAGGAGCTGGAAGAGGCAAGGAAAGAAATTATAACCTTAAAAAGCGATAATAAAAGTCTTCAAGAAGTATTAAGCGCTCACAATAATACAATTAAGATACTTGAAAAAGAGTCCAGAGCCAATAATATAGAGCTTCACTGTGTTCCAGAATTTAGAAGTGAAAATTTGGTCAGGACAGTTGAGCAAATTAGTAGAGTTATAAACGTTCCGATAGAAGAGAGAAGTATAGCCAAGTGTACAAGAATTGCGAAAATAAATAAAGATTCTGCAAGACCTAGATCGGTTCTGGTTAAGTTTAGCTCTCCACTTTTGCGAGATCAATTTTTAGCGGGTGTGATAAACTATAATAAAACTAATAAGGACGACAAGTTAAACACATCACATCTAGGAATATCAGGTGAAAAGAAGCCAGTGTACATTTCGGAACACTTAACTTCTACAGCAAAAGATATTTACGCCGCTGCACGGATTTTTGCTAAAGAGAATCAATACCGTTTTGTTTGGTCGCGTAACGGTAACATCTACCTACGAAAGACGGTATCAAGTGATGTTTTACTTGTTAAATCTAAAGACTTTTTAAAAACTCTAGGATAAATATTACTTCATTGTTTTTAAGTTAAATTTTTAATTCTTTATTTCTAAGTTTAAATTTTTTATACTTACTTGATGTTAAAATCTTTAAAAATATTTTATCAAAATGTAAGGGGCATAAGATCTAAAACAAATGATATATATCTAGCTATACTTAATACAGATTACGACATTTTAGTTTTTACCGAGACTTGGCTTCGTAGTGGTGTTTTAAACAATGAATTCATTGATGATCGGTATTGTGTATTTCGTCGAGATCGTGAGTCGACTGATTCTAGTAAATTAGACGGTGGAGGTGTTTTAATTGCTGTTTCCAAAAAATATAAATGTTTCAGAGAAACTTCATGGGAATCACATCATGAGGACCTATGGGTTAACATTTTATTAGGCGCAACAACCATCTCTTTATGTGCTGTTTATATTCCACCACCATTAAAATATGAAGTTCTAGAAAGTTTTACGCAAAACATTGAAAAAGTGATTACTAATCAGGTATCGACTATTTTAGTGGGAGATTTTAACGTACCGGCCATCCAATGGGAGAGCGACACTAATAGCATTAAAAAAAATATTTCTAACAATCTAAACCCAGTCGGTGTACTTATAAATGACTTTATGGCATTGACGAATTTGTGCCAGTACAATGGCATTTCTAATAGCTATGGGAAAACTTTAGATCTAGTATTTAGCAATTCCGATAATATTACAGTAGATGACAGTAGATTTTATGCTTGTCCAATAGACAAATACCATCCACCGCTACAAATCATTTATAAGGCCATTTTTCAAGATGAATTGCTGACATCTAAAACTTTTTCTAAATATGATTTTAAAGGTGCCGATTATAATAAAATCAATGAAACTCTCTCAGAATTGGTATGGGAAGAGTTATTCGATGATTGTAACGACGTTAATCATATGACGGAGATATTTTACTCAGAGTTGCGGAAAGTAATAGGGAAATGCGTTTCAAAAAAACTGGTAAAAAATAAGACTCAGTACCCCGCCTGGTACTCGCGAAACTTGATTAAAAGATTAGCAGAGAAAAATAGGTACAGAATATTATATAAAAAATATCGGAATCCGCTTGATAAGATTGAATTCCAGTTACTTCGCGAAAGATGTGAAGCTCTTATTATTACAGACTATAAAATTTATATTGACAATATTGAAAATAACGTTAGAATAAATCCTAAATTTTTCCACTCATATTTAAAACAAAAGCGTAGCAATAAATGCGATTATCCTGCTGTAATGATTCTAGATAATAAAATATATTCTATGGGTAAAGATATCTGTGATCAATTTGCTAAGCATTTCTCGAATATGTACACTTTACATAATTCGTCAAAATTACCAGTAAAAATAAGTAGTGATACTCCTTGTAGCTCACAACTGGCAAGTATCTGTATAACGGAAGAGGAAGTACTAAAACATCTTAAATCCCTCGCTGTACATAAGAGTACAGGGCCAGATGATATACCACCAATTTTTGCAAAAAATTGTGCGGTTTCACTAGCTAAACCGTTAGTATTAATATATATGAAATCCTTAAGTAAAGGAGAATTCCCAAAAATGTGGAAAAAAGGCAGAGTCGTACCAGTATTTAAAAGCGGTGACAAAAGAGACATAACAAGATACAGACCTATATGTATTTTGTCTATATTTTCAAAAATATTCGAATCCTTAATATGTAAAAAACTGACATATCACATGAAAATGTCAGTGATAGAAAATCAGCATGGTTTCATGAAAAAGAGGTCAACTATGTCAAATTTGGCTCTTTTTGTTGATAATCTATCAGAAACGCTGGATGATAATGGTCAAATGGATTGTATTTACACTGATTTCGCCAAAGCATTTGACGTAGTTGATCATACTATTTTGTTAGAGAAACTGAAGTATTATGGTGTTTGTGGAAATATTATTTTTTGGCTAACCTCATATTTGGGAAATCGAGAATTAAAGGTAGTTATTGGTGGGTATCAATCAGACACCTTTGTGGCAACATCTGGAGTGCCACAAGGCTCCAATCTTGGACCACTTTTATTTGGAATATTTATCAATGACATTAAAAACTGTTTTCAATATTGTAATTTTGAACTTTATGCCGATGACCTTAAATTATATAAGAAAATAAACAATGTTAACGATCCATTACTTATACAACAGGATTTAGATAGACTATCAGTATGGTGTGATAATAATAATTTAAAATTAAACCATCAAAAGTGTTATAGTATCACATTCAGCAGAAAAGTATTTAACATTGAATTTTTATATACCATAAACGGCATTCTATTGGCGAGGGTTAAGGAAATTAACGACCTTGGTGTCATATTAGATCATAAGCTAACCTTTATACCCCACATAGATGACTTAATTAGAAGATCTTTAAAAACTTTAGGTTTTATTATTAGGACTACAAGAGAATTTAAAAAATCATCTACTAGGCTCGTTTTATTTAATACTTTGATACGAAACAAGCTAGAATACTGTTCTATTGTTTGGAATCCATATTACCAAACACACAAAGACAGAATAGAGAGGATCCAGAAAAAGTTCTTACGTTTTTTAGGTTATAAGGATAAGTTAAATGATACTGAAAGATATAAAGATTTTTTGAATGCCTACAATAGTCTTTCACTATCTAATCGTAGACAAATGATTGATCTTTTTTTCTTACATAAATTAATTAATGGAGATATAGACTGTCCAAAATTATTAGCAAAGGTTTCACTGTACGTACCAAGATGTAATGCAAGACCTCAAGTTAAAAATAAACAAACATTTAAAGCTAGATTCTGTAAAACAAATATAGGCACGGCATCTCCTATGTATAGGAGTGTTAAATTGTACAATAGCGTTTTTAAAGCAGCTAATATTGATATATTTAGAGACTCTGGCAATAAATTTAAATTCAAGATAAAAAAATATTTTCATAATAAGTAAAGACAGGTTCAATTTTAAAATTCTAAAATTATATAAATTTTTGTTTTTTTTTTTTTAGTAGTTAGTAGTATTTTGTATGTTTCGTTTATGTAATAATTAAGTTATTTTCTTTTCTTTCCAAATTTACCTTTTTAAGCACTGTTCTTAATTTTTTATAATTAACATGCTAAGTTAGCCTATAAGTGTGATGTACGGGGTAGCAATACTAAATTTGAAGAAATGTTAAAAATTTAAATGTTATATTGTATACCCCGTACACCGTTGGCTTCCTATTTTAATAAATAAAAATAAATAATAAATAAAAAAAATAAAAAAATAAAAAATTATCGTATTATATGTATTGTATGTAAATCGTGGTCGGGCAGTTAAAAATAACTTCTTTTGGGAGCTTTAGTAGCGTGCGTCTCGCAAACAAACAGAGATACAATAAAGTAATGTACTAGAGGATTCTAGATCTATAAAAATACTAAAAAAACTCTGCGACGGCATATCTCTTATGATTAAATCACAATAAATAACTACAAGCTAGTTTAGCTATCTAGCTAATCTAGCTAGTAGCTAGCTACAGACTAGCCGCACAGCTAGTAGTAAAGAAAAAGGACCCTATGGTAAAAAGAAATAAACATTATAAGTAGTATCAATTCCCGATACTCTCAAATGTAAATTGGTGAGTATAATTCGTTCGTTGCTTACACCAACGATTTCTTTATAAAAGGGATGCCAAATTGAAAAGTCGCGTTCCGTGTAATCGAATACCGAATTCGCTCAATGGCAGAACATCAAAGCGTCTTAGATTTAATACGATAAATCGTTTGAAAATTACGAAACGAGCAGAATTGGCATTGGTGGCTTACACGGAAACGTCATTTGGCTATTTGTTTTTAAAAAGCGAACATGTTCCAAATACAAAATTACGTAATCGTGTTCTTGGATATGAATTCTTGAATATTTCTAAAAATAATCCATAGACATAATTTTAGTCTATGGACATAATTTTTTTAAAAGCTTTTATAAAAATTGCCTTTTATCTTTATTATATACCTATTTATAATCTGAATTACAGTAATGATTTTGGTTTCATTTTTTGAAAAATGTCTCTGTCTTCAGACACTGAAAAACTGTTACAAAATTATCAGAAACGATAATTTCATTGTCATTTTCAAAATCTTAATAGGTATTTTATGTAAGAACGTGCGGTCTTTAAAGCGAAACGGCCCCGCCACCATAATAGACAAGCACTACACACGTTCACTATCATAAACTTAACAATCATTTTGCCCAGCAAACGAAGCAGGTGGTGGAGGATTTGCATATGTTTTTACGAATCCTGTATGTATCAGGTATGAAAACGGATTATCCACTCTACATTTAGCATTATATATACTATTTACTTCATGGCGGATTATAGCTCAATAACTTTATTATTAATTTTGTATTATGGATCTCCGTGAAGTAACGCCTAATTCTATAAATGATCTATTCAAAATTTTGTTATAAGCTTTTTTAACATGTTATATATCTACTCCTTTCAAAAGCTTTGATTGCAAAGTTATAAGAAATTGAATTTGGTTCTCAAAAGACGTTTGTTAGGCTCGGCAGAGCATCGCTATTCAATTTGCCGCTATGTTAGACAGTACCGCGTCCGAAAAGTAAATTTATTGCATTATTCCCGCGTGAATTTGCAATGTGAGGTTGCTTTGATCTATTTTCGCGTTTCCGGCTCTCTACTGATTGTCTTTTAACTTTTATTTCGTTTATTATACTGTTTGATATGTTTATTGTTTCGTAAAGTAACCATATAAATAGTGTTAAAGAAGGTCCAGAAGTGAATATTAATTAAACCCTGAACTATAATACAAATTGTATTACCGCACTCGTAATTAATACCATATACGCCGTGTGGTATCCGGCTGAATAGAATAGTACCACCCTCTTTTCTTACCGAGGTGTCGTGAAAGGCGACTAAGGTAAGTCGGCCCGCCGTGTGGTATCCGGCTGAGTAGAATAGTACCACCCTCATTTCTTACCGAGGTGTCGTAAAAGGCGACTAAGGTAAGTTGACTCACCGTGTGGTATCCGGTTAAGTAGAATAGACCACCCTCTTTCTTATCGAGGTGTCGTAAAATACGACTAAGATAAGTTGACGTCAGGCAGGCGGCCGGTCGTAAAATACGTAGCCAAATCATATGACAACATGTTTATAACATGTTGTGCCGACCCCACTTAGAGTGGGATAAGGACAAGAAGATGAACTCGTAATTAATACCATATCCTAAAGCAAACGTCACATCACAGAAGATGGCTTGTTATTCCGTTGCCATCGCAACCTCCATTAGTTATTGCGCATTACGCCGGCACTCGGGTGTGTTCGTAGGACGCCCGAGTACCGGTGATGAGAAATGAGGGTGGTCTATTTTACTCAACCAGATACTACACGGCGAGTCAACTTAGCTCAGTCGCCTGTTAAAACATCTCGGTAAGAAATGTGGGTTGTCTTTCTATTGAGCCGGAAACCACACGGCTCGTCAACTTAACATAGTCTCCTTTTACAACACCTCGGTAAGAAATGAGGGTGGTCGATTCTACTCAAGCGGATACCATACGGTAGGATGACTTACCTTAGTTACTTTTTATGACACTTCGGTAAGAAATGAGAGTGGTCTATTCTACTTGGCCAGATACCACACGACGGGTCGATTTAACATAGTCGCCTTTTATGACACTTCGGTAAAAAATGTGGGTGGTTTTCTACTCAGCCGTATACCTTAAATTATATAGTAGCGGCCTGTTACTATCCCACTGCTGAGAATAGGCCCCTTCTCTCCGTTTTTGGAGAGAAGGATTGGAGCTAAAACCTACCACGCTGCTCCAATGCGGATTGGTAGGTTACACATATCTCCAGAATTCTCTAGAGATATGCAGGTTTCCTCACGATGTTTTCCTTCACCGAAAAGCGTGTGATAAATTGAAATTATCAATTAGACACATAAGTTTTAACAGAAAAACTCATTGGTGTCTGCCCGGGTTTGAACCCGTGATCGTCTCTAGAGATTCACACGGTCGCACCGCTGGGCCATGGCCATTAAATTATATATAAAAATAAATATAATAATATGCCTAATATAATGTACAAATAAAAAAAAATACGGCTAAAACGAAATATGTCTAAAAACTGTCTAATTATTAAATGAAAAAGTTTTTCCAGACTATCGCCAATTATTCAGACGCCAATACATTAAACAGTATCAATTACTCTGTATTTACACTTCACTCGATACACTCCGGCTATTTCTCCGCATTTCTTTGTTTTCTCACCTAACGCCGCCGATTAGCCGGCAATCCTCTTGATTTATGCGATTTCCGAACGTCGCCATTTTACGTCACGTGCCCACTGCAAATAAGGGAGCGATAGTGTTACTCTTCCCATATACAGGATGTTTATATTTAAATATTTGAGTTTTATTTTAATAATTTACAGAATTACAGGCGTTATTCATAACTAGCAGTCGCCAGCGGAAAGATTAAAACTGTAATATAGTATTTTGAAGAAAAAAGTTTTAGTAGAAAAAAGCTGTGATGGCCCAGCGGTAACGACGTTCGACTTTTTTGAAAAGGTCGCATGTTCAAACCCGGGCAGACACCAATGAGTTTTTCTGTTAAAACTTATTTGTCTTATTGATAATTTCAATTTATCACACGCTTTTCGGTGAAGGAAAACATCGTAAGAAAACCTGCATATCTCTAGAGAATTCTGGAGATATGTGTAACCTACCAATCCGCATTGGAGCAGCGTGGTAGGTTTTAGCTCCAATCCTTCTCTCCAAAAAAAAAACGGAGAGAAGAGGCCTATTCTCAGCAGTGGGATAGTAACAGGCCGCTTCTTACTTTCTTATAGTATTTTGATAACCATAAAAATGGTTATAGTGGATTAACCTTAAAAGCTAGCCATATGCTGTCGCGGACTTTTGTTTAGAACTTTTAGAGGGGATCAATTTTGTAATATTTCATTTTTTAATAACTACTACCGTTTACTCGGCGTACGCAAGGAATGCTTTAAATTTTGCCGTTTTCGTACTATTTTTTATTGCTGCTCCTCTCCTATACATCTTAGCATGATGTTTATAGCCTTATAGCCTTCCTCAATAAATGGATTATCTTACACTGAAAGAATTTTTAAAATCGCTCCAGTAGTTCCTGAGATTAGCGCGTTCAAACAAACAAACTCTTCAGCTTTATATATTCATATAGATACAAAAGTAATAATAATATTATTTCAGAGATACACAGTGGAATCTATCTCATAATGATGCTTCGGTTGTAGAGCGAAACGATTGTTGAGTTAGTGATAGTGCTTGTGTATTATGGTGGTGGTGGTGGGAGGTTTGTGCGTGTGTTTTTACGAATCCTGAATGTATCAGGCATAAAAACGGATAGTCCACTCTACATTTAATATTATATATATTCCTATTTACTTTATCGCGGATTATAGCAAATAATTTTATTATTACTTTTGTATTTATATTTGAGTTTACTCCATGAGAACAAGACACATATTTATACATATTATAAAATAAATTCCCAAAAGCTGTCTGTGATCAATTTTTTCAAAATATACTTGGCGGATATTTGTTATTTACAGTAGAAGATGCAATTCTTGAGGAACGTTTAAGTATAACGGCTAAACTGATTTTTTACGGATTTACGCGGGAAAAACTTTGTGACAGAGTGATAACCACGCAGGTGAAGCCTCAAACTAGGAATTTATATAAAACGAGCATAGTAGTAGTAATATAATAACTCGATGCCTAATGTAGGGAAATGTTCCCTAATTAAAAGGAACCTGGTCCCTGGACCCTAGGTCGCTGGTAGGTTCTTTAAGTGGACTGTATAAGGGGGTTCAGGGCGTTAACTTTTTTCTATCTCTCTGGGCAATGCGTATATTACCGATACGTAGTAACAACTTAGCACCACCCACCTTTCGATGCCTTTGTACTGCCACCGTGCACTGGAAGGTTCGGAGTCCTCGAAATGCGCCGGCGGCCGGCCGTTTCTTGTGACGCCAGGGGGAATGTTACTCGCACGAACAGTAACACTTTTACGAGTCCGAAACTCGACTCGACGACTTTATGTTAGGCACTGCACTTAGGTAATATTGCAGACGAATTGTTTACGTTTTTACAATAGATTTCATACGAATAAAGTATAGCGATCGAGCGGCCATTAGCGAAGGTTCCGCGCTCACGTAGACACTCGCACGGCGACAGACGAACCGATCGGCGAGTGGCGTTTTCATTGCTACCCACATATCGATGAATAAAAATATGACAATTGCCCAGAGACAAAAAGATATATTACGAAATAAATTAAATTATGAAATATTTACGAACACCTAATTTATGAACTTGTTTATGAACAACTGCTGTGACGTAAATCAAATTGCATTCATTCAAATTTTAATATAATAATTACATCCAAATTACTTAGTTTAAAAAAAAGTTTTTTCTCTATGTATGTATTTGAAATATAAAACGAACAATTAATCACATTTTTTAAAATTAATTTAATGTTTTAAAAGAATCGTACTGTATGAGAAACGTCTAGAAAATTGGACACCGTAATTGGAGCACTCAATTTGCGCGCCACTTCCCGCCGCGTGCCGCCGCGTGCCGCACTCTGTATTCAATTGTCTATACTCTCCTCTATAATCGAATGTTTTGTCTGTGGTACCCTCTAAATAAAGTAAACAATGGTACATCTCGTACATTAAATATTCATAAATGTTGATGGATTATTTAGCCGAATTTATTCACAATATTCTCTACTCAAGAAAGCTTTTATAAGTATTTATGTATATAATTTATAGAATATATATCCTCCTGCCATTATCCCACTCTAAGTGGGGTCGGTACAACATGTTATAAACATGCTGTAACATGATAATGAACACATATAGACCATCCTCATTTCTTACCGAGGTGTCGTAACAGGCGACTAAGGAAAGTTGACCCGCCTTGTGGTATCCGGTAATATATCTACCTAGCCATGCGACTACATGCTTATAACATGTTTTGCCGACCCCACTTAGAGTGGGATAAAAGCGGGAGGATGATGATATACTACATAAGTGAGGGTATTTTTAAATTAAGTCGACGCGAAAGTATTTACAACAACTACCTAATCACTACATATTATAAAACAAAGTCGCATTCTTTGTTTGTCCATATATCCCTATGTATGCATAAAACTTTAAAACTATGCTATGTCGCTCTTTCAGGAGTTTGTTTAAAGACATTCTGTAATTAATTGTAAAAATAAAATAAATAGAGAAAATGTAAAAGAAAATAAGTAAAAATGTACTATATGAATTTAGATATTCCAAAGATAGCAGGAAATCTTCTTGGTATAGGGAAAGGAAATTGTTTTTCTCCAAATTTAACGCTTGCGGGCCACGGGCAGTAATGAATAAATCAAAACTACTCGATCGATTTTAATCATTTTTTTTACACTGAGTGACATGGGATATATATTTTATACCCGTGCGAAGCAGGGGCGGGCCGCTAGTCAGTTATAAATTCAAAACAAATAGTTTTCAATGTGATTATTGAATAAATTATTTATTCAATAATCGCATCGAGATTAATTCAATTTGTAATGCAATATGCGATTCGGAACAAACATAAATTTATTAACTTAAATAATCGCAATGTTAATAATAAATTATGATATTATAGTCACGGTAAGAAGCTGTGATAGCCCAGCGATAACACCGTGCGACTCTTTCGAGGAGGTCACGGGTTCAAACCCGGGTAGGCACCAATGAGTTTTTCTGGTAAAACTTATGTGTCTAATTGATAATTGCAATTTATCACACGCTTTTCGGTGAAGGAAAACATCGTGAGGAAACCTGCATATCTTTAGAGAGTTCTGGGGATATGTGTAACCTACCAATCCGTATTGGAGCAACGTGGTAGGTCTTAGCTACAATCCTTCTCTCCAAAAACGGAGAGAAGAGGCCTATGCCCAGCAGTGGGAGAGTAACAGACCGCTACTTTAATCACAGTAATACCATAATACAAGAGTACAGGAATAAATCTATTCTCAGTCAACGATATCTAGTGACCGCTGTTGCAGTGCCATACAAATTGTGAATTAATAACATGTGAATTTCGTGGTTTATTATTCCTGAAAGCGGCCATATTATGTTCTTTATAACGGATAAAGTAACGATCCCACTGCCGGGCATAGGCCTCCTCTCTCCGTTTTCGAGAGAAGGATTGGAGCTAAGACCTACCACGCTGCTCCAATGCGGATTGGTAGGTTACACATATCTCCAGAATTCTCTAGAGATATGCAGGTTTCCTTACAATGTTTTCACCGAAAAGCGTGTGATAAATTGCAATTATCAATTAGACACATAAGTTTTAACAGAGAAACTCATGGTGCCTACCGAGGTTTGAACTCGTGACTCTCCCGAAAGAGTCGCACGGTGACACCGCTGGTCACAGCTTTATAATGGGTAATTTTCGCGTTTTAATAGCTTCGCTTTGCGATTTTGTCGTGGAGTCTATCTCCTGATGATGCTTCGGTTGCGGGGCGAAATTATTGAGTTAGTGATAGTGAACGTATGTAGTGCTTGTGTATTGTGGTGGTGGAGGTTTGTGCATGTGCTGAGCGACTCTGAGCCTTCTTCGTCCTAATACAACAATAAGAAAGTCTTAAGTATTTCAGTTGCGCTTGCGCTGAATATCATGTTTATTGATGGCTAGAAGTGTGCAAAGTTTTCAGTTTTTCATGTATAATTCGTATTTGGAATATCACGCTATTGAAACTTAAAGTTAAGGTATATGTACCGCCATAAACATCGCTATTTATCAAGCGAATTTTTTGCCTCACGCTTAAAAAGATGGCAAAGGACCGACGACATAAAGCCGAGCCAGTTTAAAAAAAATAATTTTTCGAAAGCAAAAAATATCAGGATTAAGAAGCACGCTCCATTGCCGATTATAATTTTGTAAGGAGTATTGGTAACTTTTTTAACATTTTCGCGAACCTTTTTCGTTAATCTGTACCAGATGTTCGCAAAATAGTATTTAATTGGGACGTCTTGTGAGGAATCTGTGCCCCTAAAATCCGTTTGAAGGACGGGTTTTATATTATTTATATCCATGAAATTTATTAATGGACTTTATAAATTAGCGCTCTTTACATGCAAGTTTTTATTACTTTTATTATCGCTTTGCAATTTTGTTGTGGTGTCTATCTCCTAATGATGCTTCGGTTGCGAGGCGAAACGATTGTTGAGTTTGTGATAGTGAACGTATATAGTGCTTGTGTATTGTGGTGGCGGAGGTGGAGGTTTGTGCATGATTTAGCATTATATATATTTTACTTCATCGCAGATTATAGCAAAATAATTTTATTATTAATTTTGTATTTTTATTTAACAATATAGCAAGCTGTAATAGCCCAACAGTAACACCGTACGACTATTTCGAGGAGATCACGGGTTCAAACCCGGGCAGACGCCAATCAGTTTTTCCGTTAAAACTTATGTGTCTAATTGATAATTGCGATTTATAACACGCTTTTCAGCGAAGGAAAACACGGAATCTTAATTATATCAAGAGCATTCTGGAGATATGTATTACCTACCAATCCGCATTGGAACAGCGTGGTAGGTCTTAGCTTCAATCCTTCTCTCCAAAAACGGAGGAAGGAGGCCTATGTCCAGCAGTAAGATAGAAACAGGCCGTTACTTTACTTTTATAGTTATTTCTTTACCTTTTAAATGTATTTTGTATCATTATTGCAAACGTTTTCTTTTATGTATTTAAAAAAAGTTCTTAGCTGTCCCTCCAAAGATAAAGTGTTACTTTATCTTTGGAGGGAAAGCGGACACCCTGCGAATGGTATTTCGTTTTAATCTTTACTTTCACAAAAGAAAAATTAAAGTAATTAAAAACTTGAATTAAGAATTTTTAGAATGTCAATAAAAAACATTAATTCTTAATTACTTCATGGTGAGGGAATACTTATCAAAATCAAATCAAATAATGTTATTTCAAATAAGCTCTTTCAAGCACTTTTGAATCGTCCAGGATCAATATGATTAATAAAGCTGCAACTGGTTCGGAATATTGCTCTTACCGAGAAGAACCAGAAAGAAACTTGGCGGTCAATCTTTTAAGCTAAACAGTTGCAAATATAAAATGGCAGATCAACTATTTAAACGTCTAATAAAGAAAAGATATAATATATATTCTTAAGCTCCAGACATTGGAGCCGTAGTGTTACATTTAGCTTAGTTTATTTTAGTTAAGTGTTGTCCCTAAGTTAAGTGTTGTCCTTACACATAATAATGTGCATGCAGTGGCACCTAAAGGCAGTGCATTTAAAGCCTTTTGTAGCGTATTTAGTTTATTCTGTTTTAATGTAACTGCCACTGGTTGTTCCGAATAAATAAATAAATATCAATTATATAAAGAGCGCTAAAACACAAAAGCAAAAAATAGTTAGAAACAATCTAGCTTGTATTTCATCAATCCAAAAATTAATCTCGTTTTATATTTCCTGTCCGATATGCATTCAGTTTAGGAAGAACATCCGCTCCATTGTAGAAATGTTAAATTCCTCGCGATCACCCTTAAATACCGTATCTAATCCAATTATAAAAAAAAATATTACAGATCTATAAAAACACAAAACCTTCCGATCGGCCAGGAAGCGTACGAAATAAAAAGATAACCCCCATAATTCACAATTAAAAACGGCTACTGGTCATGGCCGAAAGTATACATAATAAATTTCTTCCTTAAAAAGGTCTGGCTGAAAAGGGCAGGATACCGGCACAATGGCGGACAGCCTCGAGCACGGTGAATAAAAAAAATAGACTTGTTTATGGTTATTCGCCGCCAACGCTTGGTGAGTTTATATTTAGAACTCTAGGAACAAATTCCAATAGTAATAGGATAATTCCTGTTTGGATTGCATACGTATTACCAAAGAATATAACATGAATTTCGAAACCGCTATTCTAATTGCTCATAACCTTAATTCAATATTTCTTAAACAGAATAAAGTATAGTAAGCTTTAAATTGAAAACTATACAGCGTGACTAAAAATATAAATAAATTAATATTTTTAAATTTGGAATGCATTCACGCTATCGTGATCTCAGACAAAAAATATAGAATAAGAATATTTTCTTGTCATAGTAATTTTTAATTTTAAAATATTAAAATTTGAATAATTTAAATATTTTAATAAACATTTAGAATGATTGATTGGGTAGAGGTGGAAACAAAGATAATGATTTTATAAGGTATATTAAATATTTATAAACCGTCACAAAAAGCAAATTTCTTTTTTGATAAATATTAGCAGTTCGTCGACTTAACGAACGAAACATTGTGATAAAAATACCTTATATACCTTAAGTATTTTTCCGATATATTAAGCCTAAACCCGCCTGTAGCCTTTTAATAAATAATATATGTTTTGTTATAAAATCAATATTGCTATTTAAATATAAACTAATAAACTTCAGTATCTTAATTTCTTGTACCTTAATATTTTTTTAAATCTCAAACAGCTGTCTATTTTAATGTTTATTTCACTATGGATTACTGGACTAATTAATTTGGATTATATTTAAAAATAGAATGTAACAGAATAAAAAATTCGTAAAATGTGAAAAGAATATGTAGGGAATTCTTAAAATGTAAAAGAATATGAAATTCGTAAAATGTGAAAAGAATATGTAGGAAATTCTTAAAATGTGAAAGAATAGGAAATTCGTAAAATGTGAAAAGAATATGTAGGAAATTCTTAAAATGTGAAAGAATAGGAAATTCGTAAAATGTGAAAGAATAGGAAATTCCTAAAATGTGAAAGAATAGGAAATTCCTAAAATGTGAAAGAATAGGAAATTCTTGAAATGTTAATTGAACCTTAATAGAACCCTTTTTAAAATTTTGTGATGCGATTTATTAAATGCGAATTCTCTGCGTAACTTCAATGACAAATCGCAAGCATAATTGTAACGACATATATTTCTATTTACGCATATTACATCGACATTTGAAAATGTAAAGTTTGTGTTAACAACAGATCAAACAAATTAGCCTTGACGAATCACAAATACACCTGTGCACACGGACGAGTAACAAAAAAATTAAAAAAAAAATCTCATTCAAAAACGGAACTGCATTCTACACAATTCGGACAAAGGGCATTTGACGAGAAGACATATTCCCACGTTTTTTAGAGTTACCTAGATAAATTGTTAAGTAAACGGCCGCTTGTTTTTAGACTAGCTTTTTCGTCTGATCGTTCTTAATTAAATTTTACCACAGAGTACCTAACATAGGTGTATTGCATAGATCACATAGATAACGTATTTTTTTCAAACTTTTCTCTTTTTTAAACAGAATCTTCTTGCATGATGCATAGATAGAAAATGCACAAATTTTGAAAATTCAAATTAAATTTGATTATCATCATTCTCCGGCCCGTACCCCACTCTAAGTGGGGTCGGCACAACATTTTTATTCTACACACAAGTCTACACATTTTTATGGTTATATGGATACTATTTTACGGTTTTAATCTTTTTATACGGGCGGAGCCGCTGGCGATTGCTAGTAATATATAAACTACGGAACCAATCCAATTATTTCGATTCGAACTTCCTATTATGTTTTTCTATTATCTATGACAGCAAACATTTTCAGTTCAAATTGTCGGATTCGCGAAAACCTTATAAAAGCTTTTAAGTTGCAATATTTAAAAACTATAGTATATTTCTCGTCATTTTTTTACATTAGCCTCTTAGATTTTAGGTAGTTTGTAAAGCTTTTATGCATTTATGCATGTAATTACTAATTGTATTGTAATTACTAACTAATTGTAAAAACCTACATTTAATTGTTGTCTTCGTTTTTATATTTGTTTTAATTATGTAAAAGACGATGCTTTTGACTGCAATATTGTCATGATCGGAATCAATAATATAAAGAGCGCGCTTAAATAAAATATATCTTTTGTTTTCGTTTTTACCTTATAGGTACCCATATTATAGACAAAGTAGAAACCAATAATCTTGCCCCCTGTTTTGAGCTTTACACAACTAACTTATTATTTACGATTAATAAAACCCCACAATCTATTTAAGGTGCCATTACACCGGTATAAAATGACTATTACATGAAGACCGATAGACCAGAATGATTTTGAGATCCATCCACCTAAATCACTTTTAGATATTTACATATCAGGGCCCAGTTTTTTTTAGTGCTTAATGGCTATATATAACCCTTTTAAGGTTATTCGTCGATATAAAGGTTCGTCGTCGAAAAATTTGATCAATCCGTTATAGATTTCAAGATTAAATAAGTTGTACTCCATTATCACATTGGCTAGCTGTTAAGGTAATGGTATGTTGTTCAATAAATAAATAAAATAAATCTAATCTATTAGGGAGTATAGAAACGCTGCACATTCGAAATATTTAGTGATATTTTTTCATTAACTATATTTAAAGCATTGGTTTAAAGTATTGCTTGGAAGTATTGGGTTAATAAAGTTATGATTAAATATAACCGCGTCTACACAGCATCATTAATGTTTTTAGCATCTCGTTTAACTATAGTGTTTTTATAAATAAATAAATAAATAAATATATGGGACACTTACACACACGGTCGTCCGTCCCCAAAGTAAGTAACTTAATACTTGTGTTATGGTAGACAGACAACTGGTGAATATATACTTATATATTTTTTAAATACATACTTAAATACAAATATACACCCAGGCTCAAAGACCGACAAATTCATTTTAAAGAAAATGTTGGTCCTCGGCGGGAATCGAACCCGCGACCCGTGGAGCCGAGGGCAGGGTCACTACCCACTGCTCCAACGAGCCAGTTACTTATGTCGTACTATAGTGTTTTTACTTAGTCTTGAAGTCATTAAATGTTTTATTTATGTATATTTTATATATTGTATAGTAACATACACGGTATATAAATTTCAGTCGTACCAAATTTTATCTTTATTGATCTCGCTGATTCGCTGTGATAGTATAGCGGGCAGACAGACAAGCATACTTTATCATTTATGATATTACGAATTTCTGGTTCTTCGTTATGAATTATAAAGAAAACCTCTTCCGCGCGTCTTAGTAAAAACCGCGCCAAAAAAGCATTGAGACTAATGTTGTTTACGAAATGACAATAGATTCCGGCTTTTTAAAGTTAAAGCAATATTTTTCCTCCATATTTAAAAAATATTTTTACGTGCAAATAGTGATAATGCACAAACTCGTTACAGATAAAAAAAATTGAGTGACAAGTCTAAAACACGCCTACAGTCTACATCAGTTAATAGTAATATCAAATATCTACCTGTACCGATCATTGAGGAAAAAATTAATAAGGCGTACCAAATATACGGCCGCGACCATATCCCACGCCACCGGGGACATTAAAAAAGTAATTGATAAAAAAAAATTAATAATCCATATCCCCCGAGGATTACACGACAAACGCATTTTAGACGTGGCCACACTGAATCACAATAAAAAAAACAAATATACTCTATGATCGAAATTCAAAAAGGATTCCATTTGACAAATTCAATAGGTGTGATTCGATCGATTCAAATGTCATCGTCATCGCAAGTGCTGCCACCTGTTGAGGATGGCGTGTGAATTATTTTATAGATACGTATTTATCGTTCATCAATGATTTGGCGGAAATTTTTACAATGAACCACTCGGGGAGGCATTTATGGTTTTGACGCGGGTGGACGCGACGTGAACTCATAGATTCGTGAATACTGATATATTTTTTCTAAATATATTTACGTAACACGGTATTTGAGGTATAAAAAATAAACAGATCGCCTATGACATAGTATTTCGGGTGAAATAATAGTTATATTTACGTACAATAAATATATATTAAAAAAATTAAAAAATTAAAAATTGTTTATTTCCATTAAATCTTATGACTATAACACAGGGTTTTGAGATCTTTTTGTAAGTATGATAATACTTGTGTTAAAAGATCTCGCTCTTCCATAACAATACTAATAATATATATTTACAAAGTTTACCCAAACAATAATATTAAAAGTAACACTAAAAATATTCAAACAAAAAATATATAAATTAAAATTTGGAAACAAACAAAGAAAAATGATAAAAAGTCTGAATGATTGTGTATGTGAGAGAAGTAGAAGTGAGAAGATGAATGGGGAGGGCAGAGTGGGACGATGTGTGTGTGTGTGTGTTTGTGTAGAGTGTGTGTATGTGTGTGTTTATATGTGTGTATGTGTGTGTGTTTTGTGTGTGTATTTATGAGTTTGTGTCATTATGCATACGCAGTAAAATAATATACACAGTACAATAATATTACAAGCTAACTGATAAGTTGCATATTTCTAATATTGCATATTTTGCATATTTGATATATTGCATATTTCTAATAGATCATTAGCCGGTACTGATATATTTTTTTATAATATATTTACGTAACTCGGTATTTGAGGTAGTTATAAACAGATCTGTGCCAACAAGGCACTACTAAAAGCCATTATTGGAAAATTGAATTGAATAAACAGATCGCCTATGACATAGTATCTCAGTTGAAATAATAGTAATATTTACGTACAATAAATATATATTGCGTATTTTATAATAGATCATTAGCCGGCACTGATATATTTTTTTATAACATATTTACGTAACTCGGTATTTGAGATGATAAACAGATCGCCTATGACATAGTATTTTGGTTGAAATGACATAGTTACATTTACGTACGATAAATATATATTGCATGTTTATAATAGGTATATCATTAGGCGGTACTGATATGTTTTTATAATATATTTACGTAACACAGTTTTGAGGTAGGTATAAACATATCGCCTATGACATAGTAAGTAAGTAGCGGCCTGTTACTATCACACTGCTGGGAATAGGTCTCTTCGCTCCGTTTTTTTTGGAGAGAAGGTTTAGAGCTAAGACCTACCACGCTGCTCCAATGCGGATTGGTAGGTTGCACATATCCCCAGAATTCTATAGAGATATGCAGGTTTCCTCACGATGTTTTCCTTCACCGGAAAGAGTGTGATAAATTGCAACTATAAATTAGACACATAAGTACATAGTATTTACGTACAATAAATATATATTGCATATTTATAATGGATCATTAGTGTGGTATAGAATAGACCATTCTCATTTCTTACCGAGGTGTCGTAAAAGGCGACTAAGGTAACTCAACCCGTCGAGTGGTATGCGGCTGAGTAGAATAGACCATCCCCATTTGTCCGGTGTCGTAAAAGGCGACTAAGGTAAGTTGACCCACCGTGTGGTATCCAGTTGACTAGATTACCATCTTTCTTACCGAGGTGTCATAAATTACGACTAAAGTAAGTTGACGTTTGGCAGGCGGCCAGTCGTAAAATACATAACCAAATCATGTGACATCATGTTTATAACATGTGCCGAAACCGCTTAAAATGGGATAAGGGCAGAAGAATGATTTTATATTTGTTTTAAACATATCGAATATGAAATGGATCTTTAATTTTATGGTCATTTTTAATAAAAATCTACTGTATATCATCATCATCATGCTTCTGCCCTTATCCCACTCTGAGGATTGGCACAACATGTTATGAACATGTTGTCACATGATTTGGCTACGTATTTTACAACCGGCTGCCTCCCTGACGTCAACTTACTTTAGTCGTATTTTACGATACTTCGGTAAGAAAGAGGGTAGTCTATTCTACTCAACCGGATACCACACAGTGGGTCAACTTACTTAAGTCGCCTTTTACGACTCTAGTAGGAAATGGGGTTGTCTATGCTACTCAGTCGCGTACCACACGACATACTAAAATCTTCTGTATAGTCAATTGAAAAAGGTAAAGCGTGATATTATGGCAGAGTTTAGTATTCGCTGAAACCACAACACCGCAATAATCAATAGTCAGGTTTGCGGCAATAACAATCTAATCAAAAATTTTCCCAAAAAAAAACCTCTAAGCCCACCGGACGAAACGAAACGTCAGACCCGAATGGAAACGTGACAAACATGTCAAATATTATTTTTTTTCCAACGTCTTCGACCGAGATGTCAAATTAGACGCCGCGTTCAATATTTAACACTTTGACACTGGCAGCTAATCCCGCCAACAATTCCTCTTTTTTCCATCTCGAATGTCACGGACGTAACGAATAATCCTTTTAAATGAAGGCTCTTAGTTGCATCGTATTTCTTTGCATAAAAAACAGTAATAGGGGACCTGGTATGCGAGCTAATTTTAAACAAAAAGCGTTTATCGGAACGCGTTTTTATAAGGAACCCAGTGACATACCTATGAGTCTACAAATCATAGAGTTATTATAAAGAAGGGAAGTCAATCTAAAATGTGCCATATTAAAAAAATAAAGAGAAAGTAAATACGACTTTATCTATAAAACTTTCTTTTTTAACTTACAGTCTTATGACTTTGCTACTCTAGTATAATAACTTCTTTTTCTTTGAGTGCCTCTACAGTCCAGGACTCACATCCGAATAGAAGTAGAGGCCAGATGTACCATTGTAGAAGACGTACAGAAAATGGAATCTTGATATTACAGTTACTAAGTACCTTTCTCACTTTTAAAAGGCACTTATTTTTCTATAATCCGCGATAAAAGGAAATATATGTAATGCTTAATGTAGAGTGTACTATTCGTTCTCATACCTGATACATGCAGAATTTGTAAGAACTCATGCACTACCCGACACCGATGACACAACAATACACAAGCACTGCACACATTCACCACCACAATATCAACAATTGTTTCGCCCCGTAACCGAAGCATCGTCAGGAGATAGGCTCCACGATAAAATCGCAAAGCATCTGTCGCAAAGCATCGCATTTATCATAGAGTCTATCTCCTGACGATGCTTCAGTTACGGGGCGAAACAGTTGTTGAGATTGTGTTCCTCGCGATCTTTTCCTTCACCGAGAATCGTGTAACTGCAAATATCAATTAGACGCACAAGTAAAATCATTGATGCGGCTTAAAAAGAATGATTGTACAAATAAGAAAAGATGAGTTTCATTTTCTCTCTCATTATTTATTGTGTTACTCACTTACAGGCCTGCCTATACTCTAGGTATAATTCAAATTCAAAATATTCTTTATTCAAATAAACTTGTAAACAAGTGCTTTTGAATCGTCAACTCTACCGCTGGTTCGGAAAGCTGTTCCTACCGGGAAGAGCCAGCAATAAACTCGGCGGTTGCTCTTTTAAAAATATAATTCTTAATACTATTTACATTAAGTCGTTACTGTCTTGTATAGGTTCAAAGAGAGCTATGTCCACACATTCTTATCTTCTAAATAATCTTCAAGAGTATAGTATATAGTAGGCTTTCTGTATCAGCCTCTTTTTAACAGTGCTTTTAAACTGCTGTAACGGCAATGCTGAAATTGATTGAGGAATTTTATTATAGATTCTTAATAACTCTATGATTTAGATATATCAAATCACAATATACGTCAAATTATAAAACTAGCTATGCCAGCAGCTTCGCCCGCATGGAAATCAGTGCGTCTCAAATGTTTATCAAATTGAAATTTTGAACATTAAAGTAGTTAACGTGAGTTAATTGTAAGAGATTTTTGAAATAACATTCACCGTTTACTTAGAGCATGCACAGAAAGCCTTAAATTTTGCCGTTTTGGCAATATATTTTATTGCTGCCCCTTTCCTATTCATCTTAGCGTGATGTTATATATTTGTTTAATCAGCCCAGTAGTTCCTGAGATTAGCGTGTTCAAATAATCAAACAAGCTATTAAAATACTTAGAAAAGATTTCCAAAATATATCAAAACAATTCTTAAACTTTATTACTCTTAATTACTTTAATAACATTATTTAATTATTTTTCGTGAGAACAGAATGCCGTAGAATGCCGTCCTAATACACTGCACTGAATACAAAAATTATTATCCTATTATACAAATGTTAAAATTGCTGACAAAACTAACAAACAAACTCTTCAGCTTTATATATTAGTATAGATAATTTTAATTTGTATTTACCTAATAATTAAATGATTTTTGTAATTTTCTATACAGTCTACAAGCTTTTGCCGATCCTACAAGAAGGCCACTATTCTATTATTATTATTTATTTATAATTATAATAAACATTAATAATATTAAACGCTATAAAGAATTTTACTTTATTATATAATCAGGTTGGAATAGACGGAATTAAGTTGTCCCTTTTTCAATGCAACCTACGTTTACATTCCGGGTCGGTGTCGCCTAGTGTAGAAGCCTTGTCCACAAACAATGCTATTATTCTTTTAAAAATAAACAACCATCGGCTGCCATTCGATGTACCGATGCTTGAAATTAGAAAAAATAAAAAGTCCACCATAGACACCGCGGCGCGTTCGGTTTTTGAATTGAAAGTAGAGCATTTGTAGGGCTGTCCATTCATAAGTTTATCCGACCCGAAGCCTGATAAAATAGGTATGAAAAATAATATTCAATTTTATATTTATTGAATAATGAATTTTACATTATCTATATGTGAGACCTTTTTAGTTTTTATAAAGAAAAAGTATTTTGTAATGCCATAGAATAATATTGAAATATTTAATGTGTCCGAATTACCAGTTTTGTTTAATAAAATTTTATATTTTAAAATAAATAAATAAATAGAATTTCTTACTATTTTATCAATATATAGTCATATAACTTGATAACTTTAACAATTTTTATTCATCTTTTTGCGATTGCAAAAATTATAATAGTGAATCTTTAATATTTTTAAGAATTAATAAGAATAAAAATTTTAAGATGGGTGAAGCATATACCGTTATCGAAAATAAATTCCATAAAGTTGATTTTATATTCTTAGTTAAATTTACGAGTACATTAACTGTGTGGTATCCGGCTGACCACCCTCAATTTTCACCGAGGTGTGGTATCCGGTTGAGTAGAATAGAACACCCTCATTTCTTACCGAGGTTAAGTAAAGGGCGACTAAAGTTAGTTAACGTTAGACAGGCGGCCGGACGTAAAATAGGTATTTTATACCTACATTTAACATGTTTAAAATACTAGGTTAACTAAAGCCAACCGCACTAAGAGTGAGATAAGAGCAGGAGAAAATGATGAATAGAAATTAGAAAACTATATACATATTTGATATAAATGTCTTACTTAAGGTTTATAAATTAAATATATTTTAAGCAATTTAATTTATGTACATAAAAATATAAGGAATTATAAAACGATAGGTGATGTATACAATAGACAAAGCAGGAACCGACATAAGCTTGCGGCTCCTGCTTTGCGCCTTGCAAAAGTGCGTAACTCGTTTGTGGGTTTTGGTATAAGATTCTATAATAAAATTCCGCAATCAATTTCAGCTTTGCCATTGCAGCAGTTTAAAAACACTGTTAAAAATAGGCTGATACAGAAAGCCTACTATACTATTGAAGATTATTTAGAAGATAAGAATGTGTGGATATAGTTCTCTTTGAACCTGTACAAGACAGTAACGACTGAATGTAAATAGTATTAAGAATTATATGTTTAAAAGAGCAACCGCCGAGTTTCTTGCTGGCTCTTCTCGGTAGGAACAGCTTTCCGAACCAGCGGTAGAGTTGACGATTCAAAAGCACTTGTTTACAAGTTTATTTGAATAAAGAATATTTTGAATTTGAATTTGAATTTGAAATAGCGTAACACGCTTGTAAGGAGTTTCAGTCCGCATAACTTTGGATACTAACTGGGAGGATTTAAAATATGATTATAAGAGCCTTTTTCACAAGTTACCAATAAACTGTCAGTTAGTTTATTCGGAACATATCTGACACATATCTCGGAATTTCTGATAGACTTATTCGGCACTTAAAGTCCCTAATAAGTTAACAGGTAGATCATGTGGCTGTTATTTTGTTTACGAGCATCTGTTAGGTAGCAAATACCTATTCCAAAATGGCCGCGATATATTTTTTAAAAAATTTCACTTTTAGAGTCTCTTTTTAGAGACATTTATCTGCTACTTAGTTTATTTGACGGTTAACTATCCGACACTTTATCAGTAACTTGTGAAACAGGTCCCTAAAGTCTCTTTTTAGAGACATTTATCTGCTACTTAGTTTATTTTTCGGTTAACTATCCGACACTTTATCAGTAACTTGTGAAACAGGCCCCTAAAGTCTCTTTTTAGAGACATTTTTCTGCTACTTAGATTATTTGTCGGTTAACTATCCGACACTTTATCAGTAACTTGTGAAACAGGCCCCTAAAGTCTCTTTTTAGAGACATTTTTCTGCTACTTAGTTTATTTGTCGGTTAACTATCCAACACTTTATCAGTAAGGTATAAGTAAGGTAAGCAATCACTTTAGCCCTAAGGCTTGTATAATTGGAAAATAATAGGACCAACCCTGACCATAGACCATAGACACAGATGTGACGCATCGAAAAAAGCGCGCACAAAATATTTTGATATTTGACAACTGTCATGGTGGATTTGATCGATATCTATTTATTTATTTGGACGCAAGTCACCGATTCACCGCATGGGCCTCCGATTGTATTGTTAGTTTATCTAGATTGGAAATGCGTAATGGATTTAAGAATGGTAGCTACCTTCTGGCACACTTGCTGTAGGCAGTACTAGGTAGCGGGTTCGATATCAGTGTAGAGATCTCATCAACACTATTGAAGCATTAATTTTACTACAAGCAAATAAATTACCTTACAACCTTATTTAGTTTTAAGAAGAAAAATGTTTTGTTCCTATAGAATCATATTTAAATATTTTATGTCATTCGAATTACCGATTACGTTGAATTATAAAGCTTATAGAATTTCTTGCAATTTTATCTTTATATTGGCTAATAATTCATTGACTCTAACAAACACTATGATCTCTTTTTTATTTACAACAAAAATGTACAAGTTATATCTATCTTAAATTACTTACACGCTAGGACTATACACATCATGCCCATGGTACCGGGAATGATGGCAGCGTTTCCGCGCTGAATCGCTAAGTTGAATTCTTTGTACGAAAAAGGAGCCAGCCCTCTTGTCACCTGAAGAGGCAATTAATCGAGGTGTTAAAACGGATAAAAAGTTTGCACATTGTCTCCATGGCCCTAGGGTCTCAACTGCAAACGGCACAAATATATAACTCTCAATGAGAGTTGCATACTTCAGCCGATTGCCGGATTCGGCCATTTCCGCCGCAGCTCCAGGATATGGGACGAGGCTAACGTATCAACGCATGATCTCTTGGCTAATTAAATAAAAATTTCAAAAGCTGTGATAGCCCAGCGGTGAAACCGTGCGACTCTTTCGCGGAGTCACGAGTTTAAACCCCGGGCAGGCACCAATGAGTTTTTATATTAAAACTTATGTGTCTAATTGATAATTGCAATTTATCACACGCTTTTCGATGAAGAAAAACATCGTGAGGAAACCTGCATATCTTTAGAGAAATCTGGGGATATGTGTAACCTGCCAATCCGCATTGGAGCAGCGTCGTAGGTCTCAGCTCCAAGCCTTCTATCCACAAACGGAAGCAGGAGGCCTATGCCCATATGACGTTTTTAATCTATCCACGCGGGCAGAGCCGCTGGCAATTGCTAGTGTACAATAAAATTGTAAAGCTTGCCAACTAATTGAGTTAGTGATAGACAAAATTGCCGGGCCTCGAACCTGCGGCCCGGTCGATAGTAGACGAAGCCCGCCGGCGCGGAAGCCCCGCGTGAACGCAACATACACCGATGTCCATGCCCTGTGTACAGAGTGTTTCAATTTAGTTGTTTATTTATTTATTTAAAGAACACCAACAAAGCTGTAATAGCCCAGCGGTGTGACCGTGCGACTCTTTCGAGAGGTTCACGAGTTCAAACCCCGGCAGGCACCAATGAGTTTTTCTATTAAAAACTTGTGTTTAATTGCACTCTATCATACGTTTTTCGATGAAGGAAAACATCGTAAGGAAACCTGCATATCTCTAGAGATATACCCCAGATACCCCACATACCCCAGATTTCTCTAGAGAAATCTGGGGTATGTGTAACCTACCAATCCGCATTGGAGCAGCGTGGTAGGTTTTAGCTCCAACCCTTCTCTCCAGGAACGGAGAGAGGAGGCCTATGCCCAGCAGTGGGATAGTAACAGGCCGTTACTTTACTTTACAACAAAATGCTCACTTAACTTTAACAGTACATCACGTCACCCAGTGACGTTGCTCGCTAAATTCAAATTCAAATTATTCTTTATTCAAATAAACTTGTAAACAAGTGCTTTTGAATCATCAACTCTACTGCTGGTTCGGAAAGGGTACAGTGTCGAAGAGTAGCAATATCCACATATTCTTATCGTCCAAATAATCCTCAACAGTATAGTAGGTTTTCTGTATCAGCCTCTTTTTAACAGTGTTTTTAAACTGCTGTAATGGCTAGCTTAAATTGATTGCGGAATTTTATTATAGAATCTTATATCCAAACCCAGAAACGATTTACGTACTTTTGCAACGCACAAAGCTAGAGCCGCAAGCTTATGTCGGTTCCTGCTTTGTCTATTGTATACATCACCTATCGGTTTATAATTCTTTATATTTTTATGTATAAAAATTAAATTGCTTAAAATATACTGTGAAGCAAATGAAAGAATACCTATTTCAAAAGTAATAATAAATTTTTTTTGCTATAATCCGTCTTAATAATAATAAGAAGTCAAGTAGTTAGTCAAGAAGTTAAGTAATAAGAAGTCTTCTTCTTCGCTTCTTCGCGAATTATAGCAAAATAATTTTATTATTAGTTTTGTATTATGGATCTCCGCAAAGTAACGCCTAATTCTATAAATACCTATTTCCTTAAACTTCTCTCGCAGGGAGTAATGCGAGGTTAAATTTTTAAATACCACTACTACTAATTTTTTGAAATATATAAAATGTAAAATGAAACTACCTTTTCCCCGATTAAAAATTAAATTATTTAATTCTTTTGGAACAATGTTATTATGATATTAATGAATTTTTAGTTAATTGTAATATATAGGTAATGATTTTTTTTTAATTTAAATTGTAAATTTTGCTACTTGTTTGCATATTTATTTATTTATTTATTTATTTATTTATCAAATACTTAACCCACAAGACATTACAGTTACCCAATTCATCTTGTGGGGCTACATTGTACAAAAATCACACAAAGCATGCAATAATATATTATATAAAATAAAATATCCAGAAAATAAACATAAAAACATAATATTAGGCTTACTTATTCTGTAAACTATATGTGATTAATTTAATGAGCTGAAGCGGTGGAGTATGAAACACATCCAAGGCCGAGTTCTCCCTAACCAAATCGTTGAGCAAGCGCAGCGCACGAACAAGCGGAGCATGCTTGCCTAGCTCTGTCCTGCATTGCGGTAACGCGAACAGAGTGCGGCGACGTGCAGCTACATACCCGTCTGGCACGTGCAGATTTATATATGCTAATACTGCAGAATTAGATCTTTTGCCCTGAACGACGCTTAACACGTATAACAGCAATGCTATAGTACGCCTAAATTCAAGCGTGTCATATCCTGTCATACCCAGCAAGAATCGACTAGGATATATATGTACGCACATCGTAGATATAACTTCACTCTCATAATTCTTTGCAACAAAAGATTTTATAAATAGTTCCTGGTTGACCAAGCCTTGCTCGGTAATTTAAAAAAAATGATAAAATTATTGGGTAGGTGGGGCTGGATCCTAGGTATTTTCATTTCTCGAGAACAACCGTTCCCCGAATAAGCTACGCTGACTTGACAACTTACGGCAAAAATAGCGTTTTATATACAAATGTTAGTATGTTAGCATTTTATAATTCCCAAAAACTGGAATAAAACAATTTTTTTTTACCTACAACCTAGCTAGAACGATTTTTCTCCCCCTTAACCCCCTACATGCTGAATTTCAGGAAAATCGTTAGAGCCGTTTCCGAGATTCTGAATATATAATATTAGTGTGAATTCCAATTAATTGATCAATAGAATTATTCATTACAAACTCTATAAAAATATAACCATATATATAAGAAATTTTATAGTGTTGTTTGTTGCACATCGTAAAATATTTCAAAAATGTATTATGTTTATTATTTTATTAATAATTGTTGCTATCGAAGCACCCTGTAGAGTGGCCGGCAGCGTTGCAAAGCGCTATTTTTAAATGTCTTTAATGAGATCTGTTAATGTATAGCCTTCGCCTACATGCAACGTCCATTGTTACGTAATTGTATCGGTTTTCATTTAATTCAACGTTTAAAATATATATTACATAAGTAAATTAACAAGATTAAACCTCTCATGATCAACCTTCTTAACATGTTTTAAACATGTTGTCACATGATTTGGCTGCGTATTTTACGACCGGCCTGCCAGACATAAACTTACCTTACTCTTATTTTACAACACCTCGGTAAGAAATGAGGGTGGTACTATTCTATTCGCCGGATACCACATGAAAAACGTCGATTAAAATGAAGTCAAAACATTTAAGATCTCGCTGTCGAAATAGCTTCTTACAAATTTGCATGACAACATGAACCACCACCACAAAATCAGCCAAATTTCCTGGGCACAGTAAATTTTTTAATGATTGGCTATTGTCTTCAAAGAATGTGTGTTACCAGTATATATCGTATCCTAAAGTTTATCGCTGACTTTGGACCTTATATCAAACCTCAGAGTCACTTTTCAGGCAATGTAGTGAGCTATGTTTAGAGTTTTTTGTTTATGTTGCCCTTAGTACGAAGATTCGATGGATCCAACGGAGTCTAAACTGCTGATACGCTCCTCGAGTAAATAAATATTGTAATATAGGCCGCAAGCAGGCTCTAGATCGCAGTAAAATCAAAAGATTCTGTGATATCCAAATCTTTCACCTATATTAGGGAAACCATTACACCAATTACTTTAAAATTCCAATGCAATATTTAGCATTTTAAATATCATAATAGTAAGTTTATTGATGAAATCATTGATAAATTATAATGCACTAGAGCCTTCAAAAAAGAAAAATATTATAGGTAGCACCGTAGCATTAATATTAATTACAATAGGCACTAGTAATTATACTAGTAGAGACATCTGTCGAAGTTCTATATACGTTTTTGTTTGTTGTATTATTGTAGGACCATCTAGTGGCAATTATTTTTAAACTATTAACATTTAAAATTTTGTTATTAAATATCAGTTCTGCATGAAAACATAAAAATAAAATTTTTAAATCTGAGGGGTATAAAAGTTACATAGTAAAATCATTGATTTTAACTAGCAACTCCAAATTATAATATAAATTATACACTGTCCATTATATTAACCATCTTTTGACAGATTGACGATAGTGATGTCCTAAAGATTCTCGTATGCGATACCATTCCGATTGTAGTACCTACTATCATTAATCGAATTACGTACCTAAGTAATTCGATTAATGATAACCTACGTAAACTAGATTACTACTTGAGAAAAGAAATTCCAACTTTGAGAAAACTTATTGTTTCTTTGAAAAGAAGTGGTCTATTTCATAGTGAAAAATCTTCTTTGGTCAAAGTTTTGAACACAATTGGCTTTTCATATAAAAAGTTAAATAAAAGAAAATTATTAATGGAACGCACAGATATAGCTATAGCACGTTGTGATTTTTTAAGAGAGGCAAAGAAAATACAAGATTGGGCAAATATTGTTTTCACGGATGAAACATGGCTCAACGCTAACCACACACTATCTCGTTTCTGGACTGATGATACTGCTGATTCCACTTCCTCAGTACCAATGGGAAAAGGTGAGCGCCTAATCATTTGCCATGCAGGTACAGCAAAAGGATTTGTACAAGACGCACTGTTGGCATTTAAATCGAAGAAATCAAATGACTACCACGAAGAGATGAATGCAAATGTGTATGAAGAGTGGTTCAAAAAATGCTCATTTCATTGGAAGAACCATCAATAATTTTTATTGATAATGCGCCCTACCACTCCCGTCAAATTGACAAAATGCCAACACAGGCTAATAAAAAGCATGAAATAATTAATTGGCTTCGGGACAATGGAGAAAATGTGGACGACTCAATGTTAAAAGTTGAATTAATAAAAATATTAAAAACCAAAAAGAGAGCAAAACGCTATGTAATCAATGAAATGGCAGCAGAATATGGCCATACTGTTCTTCGGATTCCTCCATACCACTGCCAGTACAACGCAATAGAACTTATATGGGCACAAGTAAAAGGGCATGCTGCGAGATGCAATACAAGCCCCCCATTCACAGCGAATAAAATGTTGCAATTGCTAAAAAATGCTTGCACCCACGTAACGGCCGAGAACTGGGCAAGTGTGGTGGAAAGAACTAAAAGAGTAATATTCTCTGATTGGGAACGTGATATTGCGTTTGATAATATATTATCTACACAAGAGCTAATAATAACTGCTACTGAAGACTCCTCATCGGAGGAGTCTAGTGTTGATTATCATTCCGACGACTCGTGCTAATAAAATAAATTAAAATATCCTGATTGTTTTATTTGTATTCATGTATTAACTAAGAAGAAAGTAAAACTTTATATAATGTTATTAAATGTCTTTTAATACTCGTAACATCGATTTCTACCGATTATTTTTAATCTGTGGCATAATCGTAGTAACCCATTATGTGTGACATCACTAAGTGGGCGGTACCCATCCATAAAGTACAAATATTATTTGTATGATATTTGTACGTAAGCAATACAAAACTTAATGAGCGTGAGCTGTCAAAAGACTGATAATATGATGGACGCAGTATATTATTAGTAGTAACACTATTACAAAATTTAGACATGGCGCGCCTCAACAGGATCCCGCAAATGTTAAACATTTTTATATATTCCTGTGTATTTTTATGTTGTTTTACAAAATTAGCAAGTGCAAATATCGAAATAGATGAAGACAATTGGCAGCAGATACTTGAAGGGGAATGGATGGTCGAATTGTGAGTGTTTCGTTGTAACCGGTACTTAACTAAACGTGTCGAAATCCGATAGAAAAATTTGGTTCTCATGTTTAGTTTTCATAGACACATTTATATTTCAATTAAGGTTTACTATTTTCATAAATCGTGTTCAAAATAACATAAAATTTTGAAATGTTAGTGGGTTATTTTGTCAAGTCTTTCTTTGGGTTCAATAAACTTGCACGGTCGATAGGGTCTAAGAACCATTTTGGTTATTATGACGCATCTATGTCCGCATTTACTAAAAAAGTAATTTTTTTTGCATTTAAATATCGCGTGACTGCATACAAGTTCCAATATATCGAACGAGATTCGTCTGACTCATGACCTTTTAAATGGAGTCATAAATGGTAACGATGATCGTTTATGTTAATTAAGTGTTGATATTTATTGTAAATAAAGAAATATTTACTATATTGGTGGGGAATTTAAGTTTCATCGTAACAAGTATTTGGGTTACAAACTACTAGTAAACTTGTTAAAGCTAAGCTAAATGCTTGTTTTAGAAGTGGTTTCACGTTGGTAGTTTAACAGCCGGGACTTGAACCCCCAACCTCTATGACGTCCATGATGATATATATACAAAATAGCTGTGATAGCCTAGTAGTAGTAGTGAGAAGGTGTGACTAGTGGTCACAGGTTCAAACCCCAGGCAGGCAACAATGAGTTTTTCTGTTAAATCTTATTATATATCTAATTGATAATTTCAATTTATCACACACTTTTTTGGTGAAGGAAAACAAGGCAATACAATAGCAGGGTGGTAGGTCATAGCTCCAATCCTTCTCCCAAAAACCGAGAGAAGAGGCCTATATCCCAGCTGTGGGATAGCAAGAAGCCTTTATTTTTATAAATTTGAATCTCTATTTCTCTTTGTCATTACATAACTCTGAATAAATGATGTTTTATTTGATGTATTATTTTCGTATAAAAGAAATTTTATTTTTCGTTTACATTTCTAATGAAATATAAGTTAAAATCATTTAATGAGAACTTATTTATGACTAAGGATATCATTATATGACTTCAAAGTTAAAAATTAAAGTTGGATATGAATAATACAATGTTATGTAAGGTAAGTTACAAATAAAGTTGTATATGAAGAAATAAATTATGTAAGCTCTAACAAATTCAACATTATTTTCTTTATTGTTATTGCTCATTCACACAATATCTAAACGATAAATACTTAGATATCGCCCTTCTGGATGAGAGTGGCACAAGATAGGGGTCAATGGAAAGCATTGGAGGAGGCCAATGCCAAAAGGCACACTGGACTAAGAGATTTCATATAATAAAAAAAAACAATCCAATTCATATAGTTCGGAATAAAAGGCTTATTATTATTATTATTATAAATACTTAGATAAATGCATCATTCATTTTTATATACCTTTATAACCTACTTCCTACTAATATTATAAATGTGAAAATTGTGAGTATGGATATGTGTTTGTTACTCTTGAAAAATCTATTTGATGGATTTGAATGAAACTTTACAGTAATATAGTTTATACCGTGATGATATGGATTAAGGAAAAAAATATGGCATCAGAGAGCTATCATAGCATACTCTACATAAACTATTGGAATTACACAAAGCTGAAGTACCATAGGATTGTTTGTCTTCAATAGTTCTAAATAAAAGTCAGCGACAGTGCATATCAACCTTTTTATGTGAAAGCTATAATGACCAAGATTGTGAAACATAAGTTTAATTAAATTAAATAATATAAAGCGGTCATAAGACCTGTCGTATTGTTTTTGGTGTAGCAGCCTGTTATTATCCCACTGCTGAGACCAGGCCTCTTCAGGCCAGGAGAAGAATTGGAGCTAAGACCTACCACGCTGCTCCAATGCGAATTGGTAGGTTATACATATCTCCAGAGTTCTCTAGAGATATGCAGGTTTCCTACACCGAAAAGCGTGTGATAAATTGCAATTATCAATTAGACACGTAAGTTTTAACAGAAAAACTCATTGGTGTCTGCCAGGGGTTTGTACCCGTGACCTCCTCGAAAGAGACTCACGGTGTTACCGCTGGGCTACCACAGCTTATTAGAATAGATATAGATAAAAAAAGTTCTTTTCTTAAAATTAAAACTTAAACTCGACATCAGATCACAAACTATCAGGAAGTAAAGATGAATGAGATATGACAAATAGTAGAATCATATAACATTAAAGCCAAGAAATGCATTTTTGTTGATACCTGATACCTCTCTATAGTTTGAAGCCTGCTATAATAAACAAATATTTCAACAGTGAGTCACAACCATTATTTCATATCAATGATATCACTAGCCTGCCCTTCAACTGTATTAATGAGTTCAAAGTAGGTCACTTTACTTGGTATTGATTATTACTAGCTTTTTCCCCCTGCTTCACTCGTATGAAATTTCGTGCTCCACATTAATTTTAATGACAGATCATTTTAAATAAATAAGTTTTTAATATTTTAATTCTTAAAATGTGCATTTGAAAATATTATTTATATATCTTCCTGTCCTTAACCCACTCTAAGTGGGGTCAGCACAACATGTTTTTCTCTTCCATTCTGTATCATTCGTCAATTTTGGCGCCACTCCTTTTATATGCATGTCATACTTCACACAATCCAACCATCTCTTTTTAGGCCTCTCACTAGGCACATATCCATCCACATTCAAATTTAACAGTCACTTGGTCACATGATTTTCATCCCTCAATATATGTCCATACCATCTTAATCTTGCACTTCTCGTTTTTTCTATAATGGTCGCATAGGCTATAATACATTTTTAAATAAATAGGGAGCCGTAATAATAATGTAATAAGGTGTAAATAATTAGTCATAACAATCTGTCATCGCATGCGCTGCAGAAACTATTGATGATATATTGTAAATGTAATGTAACAGCCTGTTACTATCCCACTGCTGGGCATAGGCCTCTTCTCTCCGTTTTTTTTTTTGGGGAGAAGGATTTGGAGCTAAGACCTACCACGCTGCTCCAATGCGGATTGGAGCAGCGTAGGAGGATATATTTAACAAAAATAAATCTACAGTCCAACTTAGTAGACTTTCCACTGCTATTAGATCAGTATGTAAGGTGAAACCGCGGGCTATTACTAGTTTATAATAAAATAATTAATTATAATACAAATTCCAAATATTCTTTATTCAAATAAACTTGTAAACAAGTGCTTTTGAATCGTCAACTCTGCTGCTGGTTCGGAAAGCTGTTCCTACCGAGAAGAGCCAACAAGAAGCTCGGCGGTTGCTCTTTTAAAAATATAATTCTTAATACTATTTACATTAAGTCGTTACTGTCTTGTACAGGTTCAAAGAGAGCTATATCCACACATTCTTATCTTCTAAATAATCTTCAATAGTACAAAGTTACGTCGGACAGAGATGTCTCAATTTGGTCCCTGGATCTAGACCCTGTTGGCTGGATATATTGGATGCTGACATGAGAGCCAATAATTTACACAAGTCGGACGTTCAAGATCGGGTAAAGTGGAGGGAACTAAGTAGGAAAGCGGACCCCGGGTCTTAGCCGGGAAAGCGCTAAGTTGAAGAAGAAGAAGAAGAAGTATAATAGGCTTTCTGGGATAATGGAATTTAAAAAATATAATGGAATTTTTTTCCCACTAGCTACGCGCCATGGTGCCCGGCGTGCAACGCGCTGGCTCCAGCTTGGCGGGAGCTCTCCAGCATCTCCAAGTCCAGGAGCTTGGAGATGAGGGCAGCTGCTGTGGACGTGACCAAGTCCCCGGGGCTCAGCGGGCGATTCGTGGTCACAGCGCTGCCTACTATATACCAGTGAGTAAAGTGGCCTATTAATTTAAATATATATGGGACACTTACACACACGGTCGTCCGTCCCCAAAGTCATCATCCTCCTGCCCTTATCCCACTCTAAGTGGGGTCGGGACAACATGTTACAAAACATGTAATATGATTTGACTACGTATTTTACGACCGGCCGCCTGCCTGACGTCAACTTACCTTCGTCGTATTTTACGACTCCTCGGTAAGAAATGAGTATTCTACTCAGCCGGATGCCACACGGCGGGTCGACTTACCTTAGTCGCCTTTTACGACACCTCGGTAAGAAAATGAGGGTGGTACTATTCTTTTCAGCCGGATACCACACGGCGTTCGTCCGTCCCCAAAGTAAGTAACTTAATACTTGTGGTAGACAGTCAACTGGTGAATATATACTTATATATTTTTAAATACATACTTAAATACACCCAGACTCGAAGACCAACAAATTCATTTATAGATAATGTTGGTCCTCGGCGGAAATCGAACCCGCGACCAGTGCAGCTGAAGGGTCACTACCCACTGAAAACAAAAATGGTACCAGTATGCTTAGTCAAAGAAGTTAATCGCTTCCAGTGTCAAAGACGGTGAATTCCGTCAGTACAAAGGGCCGAGAGACGCTGATGCGATGGTGGACTTTGTGGAGCGCGCTCGCTGGAAGAAAACTGATGCGGTGCCATCGTGGAAGGCTCCAGATTCCTACCAGATGGGCCTCGTCGCGCAGTTCTTTAAACTCAGCCAGGCTTTGAGGGTGAGAATATTAATGGCCTCTGTTTTTTTTATAGGACACTTACACACACGGTCGTCCGTCCCCAAAATAACTTGATATTGTATTATGGGTGACAGACAAAATAAAAGGGCAGGTGGAGCTCGATCCTATTTATTTTCACCTCTCTAGACCGCCCGTTCCCCAAGTGAACTACCATGACTTTACATTTGACAGTGAAAAATTGTGATTGTATTGAACGTAAATTTCCTTTAAAAAAATGTATATGTGTATATATATATATATATATATATATATATATATATATATATATATATTTCCGAGATTGCGAATAGATTGCAAATATATATATATTCGCAATCTCGGAAACAGCTCCAATGATTTTCCTAAAATTCGGCATGTAGGTGGTTTTTTTTGAGAAAAATTGATGTAGCTGTTTTTGACCATTAAAAAAAACTAAAATTTATATACAATTGAATTTTTGCCATTAACTGTCAAGTCAGCGTAGTTTATTCGGGGAACGGGCGGTCTCGAGAAATGTAAATACCTAGGATCGAGCCCCACCTAACCTAGGTTTCTTTTTTTATTTTGAAAAAAATTACTGAACAATGCTTGGTCACCCTGATATTTTACTAATAATTTACTAACTTATCAATAAATAAATAAATATATATATATTTTAAATTTCAACCTATCCATCCCACAGGGTGTCCACAACACGTTGATGGAGTCGTACGGCCTGCCCACGTGGGGGTCGTACTTGTTCTTCGCCGTCGCCACAATATTCTTGGGAGCGCTACTCGGATTGGTGAGTCTTGCAGATAAAACCAAATTAAAAAGTTGCCAATGCGGTTTGACGAAAATATAGTATAATTTTAATAATTATTTAGTATTACATCATACCGCCGTATGGTATCCGGCTGAATAGAATAGTACCACCCTCATTTCTTACCGAGGTGTCGTAAAAGGCGACTAAGGTAAGTTGACCCACCGTGTGATACTCGGCTGAGTAGAATAGACTAACCTCTTTCATACCGAGGTGTCGTAAAATACGGCTAAGATAAGTTGACGTCAAGCAGGGGGCCGGTCGTAAAATACGTAGCCAAATCATATTACAACATGTTTGTAACATGTTGTGCCGACCCCACTTAGAGTGGAATAAGGGCAGGAAGATGATGATAAACTTAGAGATGAATAAGCAAATACTAATAGAAAATACAACCACAGATTAACTTACTAAGATAGCTTTATCAAAATTAAATCGAAAATATTTATTTATTTCCAAAATTCATAACAAGAAATAGATTGAGACCTTCTAGTAAGTATTACAAATACTTGTGTAGAAGATCTCGCTTTCCCATAACAAAGGTTAGTTATTTAATTAATTATTAAAAAGGTAAGTATTTACTATTTATTAAGTTATATAATTATAGCGTGTGTGTGTGTGTGACTGCTGTTGTGTGTGTGTGTGTGTGCGTGCGTGCGTGCGTGCGTGCGTGCGTTCGTGCGTGCGTGCGTGCGTGTGTGTGTTTGTTTGTACAAAATATTAATATATATATTCAATGAGAAAAATAAAATGGTTATATGTAATATTTCCAGCTGTTAGTGTGCTTCATCGACACGCTGTACCCGCCGCGCAGGCCCGACAAGGTGCTGGTGACCAGATCTGAGGCCGACAGGAGGCAGGAGGTGGACGGGAGGAAAGACGATGTAGACCAGGTACTTAGTCCAACATGGGCGAACAGATGTGTAAAAGTAACGGCCTATTAGTATCCCACTGCTGGGCGTAGGCCACTCACCGTTTTAGGAGAGATTGGAGCTAAGACCTACCACGATGCTTCAAAGTGAACTGGTAGATTTTATGCCATTATCCCACTCAAAGTGGGGTTTTTTTTTTAATTTATATATATAATCACTGTTGCTATTTAAATAAATAAATATATGGGACACTTACACACACGGTCGTCCGTCCCCAAAGTAAGTAACTTAATACTTGTGTTATGGACAGACAACTGGTGAATATATACTTATATATTTTTTAAATACATACTTAAATACAAATATACACCCAGGCTCAAAGACCAACAAATTTATATATAGAAAATGTTGGCCTTCGGCGGGAATCAAACCCGCGACCCGCGGAGCTGAAGGCAGGATCACTACCCACTGCCAACGGGCCAGTGAACAATAAATTGCAATTATCAATTAGAGTTTTGACTCTTTTAGTCTGCAAAGAGTGACATGTTAAAATTCCAATAGATCAAGAGCAAGCTCAAGCAAATAAGGCAACTAACCTCCGCTATATCCCAGGAGCTGATCAACGACGACATCGTGGACGACGCCGAGAACGTCCCCGACAGCGACGCCGAGAAAAACTCGCCGAGCGATGTGAGTACTGTCATCCTCCTACCCTTATCCCACTCTAAGTGGGGTCGGCATATATGATTTGATATTTGTTTAATTAAATAAGTATACGACATATATGCCACACTTCATAATGCTAACAACTTTATTTAGCACTGAATAAGTAATGTGGCCCTTCATTTGGATACTGCTTGGCTGTAACGGGTCGACCAAATTTATAATTCTCCAACCATAGATATAAAGTAAAACTACCAAATATAGTTCCTAAAAACCAAGTCCATTGGTGTGTAAGCGAGAATCTAGGTCTCAAAGCTGGATCATAACGATCTTCACCATATATTTCAGCACTAGCATGAAATGGTTCATTAAAGTTTCTTTTTAATTCTGGCATATCATATGGGTAGCGAGGATCATAAAAATCTTTTCCAATGTCTGGTAACTTTGGATAATCTCCATATCCCATATCTTCAGGGTACGGCTGATATTCCTCGATGGTTAAACCATACTTTTTCGCTGCTGCAGCTCGCTCTTCTGATGTTTTAGGGTATGGAGCCGGTTTATATTGATAATTCCAGTGGTTTCTAGCAGCATTACAAAATATGGCAGTCGCATTTCGAATAGTTTTTGGATTAGATAAAGCTTTCTTGACCAAAGTCAAAGCCATTTTTGTCAAAGAAAATAATGATATGATTTGGCTATGTGTTTTACGACCGGCAGAGGTCTCTGTCATAGGGATAAGTTGACCTTTGTACACTTTTTTTACCAATAATGTTTTTTCCAACATTTTTATGATACATAAATAAATCATCATCCTCCTGCCCCTATCCCACTCTAAGTGGGGTCGGCACAACATATTACAAACATGTTGTCAAATGATTTGACTACGTATTTTACGACCAGCCGCCTGACGTCAACTTACCTTAGTCGTATTTTACGACTCCTCGGTAAGAAAGAGGGTGGTCTATTTTACTCAATCGGATACCACACGGTGGGTCAATTAACCTTAGTCGTCTTTTACGACACCTCGGTAAGAAATGAGGTTGGTCTATTCTACTCAGCCGGATACCCCGCGGCGGGTCGTCTTACCTTAGTCGCCTTTTACGACACCTCGGTAAGAAATGAATTTGGTCTATTCTACTCGGCCGGATACCACAAGGTGGGTCAACTTACCTTAGTCGCCTTTTACGAAACCTCGGTAAGAAATGAGGTTGGTCTATTCTATTCAGCCGGATACCACACGGCGTAGCGATGTGAGTACTGTATCCTATGAAATTATTTATTGACTGGCCCGATGGCGCAGTGGATAGTTACTCTGCTTTCAGCTCCGGGAATCGCGGGTTCGATTCCCGCCAACATTTCTGTAATTGATTTTTTCATATAACATCACGCTGAGATGAATAGGAGAAGAGCAGTAATAAAAAATAGTACTTAAACGGCAAAATTTAAAACTCCTTGCGTGTACTAAGTAAACGGTAATAGTTATTCAAAAATCATGTATTACAAAATTGTTCCCCTCTAAAAGTTTAAAATAAAAGTCCGCGACAGCATATGTCTAGCTTTTAATGTTAACCCACTTTAACTATTTTTATTTGAATATAAAACATTAATTTTGCCATTAACTGTCAAGTAAGCGTAGCTTATTCGGGGAACGGGCAGTCTTGAGAAATGTAAATAATATAGGATCGATCCCCAAATAAATAATATTTTTTTGTTTTTAAATTTGTTTTTATTTTGTAAAGAATAAAATAAAGTGTACCATATATTATGTATGTTGTACTATATATTATGTTATCTCTTGCAGACTTCAGAGGATGACAAGAAATCAGGCGCTGGGGACGAGCAGCGTGAGGGCCAAGAGGTGCGCAAGCGCAGGCCGCGCAAGGCCGACTAGGTGCGGGTTCGGTTCCCGCTCCGTGCGGCATCACCTGCGCTCACTACTGACGTGTCGAATACTAAACTATCAGGAACCTAACCTCTGTATAACATAAGCAAAGCATGGTGGTTACAATGGTTGCCTTTGAACGCATAACTTAATTACACTATATAGTTAACCTCGATGGCTGATTGGTTAGAATTGGTGTTCCTTGCAAATGGTACATAGGTTCTTATTCTATTAATAATTAATTATAGTTACACACTTTCTAGTATATGTATGCGGTATATACTTTTCTTTCTGATGGAATATGTTTGTCCAACTGTGGGATAACTGTTATTTTATAATAAGTGACCTTGAAAAAGGATATACTTTTTTTTCCTGTGGGACACTATTATTTGGAATGATAAATGATGATGAAAGAAATCCCTTCAAAGTAAATAAAAAAATATATAAAGGAATTGGTAGATAACTAACTTGGTTATTAAATTACAAAAAAAAGGTCATATAGAGCGACCTTAAAAAGGTTATATGAGTGACTTTTTAAAGTAATTTATTCACATAATGGTAGTTTAACAACGCAATGTTTTATTTGACTTTATTAAGATACTTTTATCATGATATATATATTCAAATTCAAATTCAAAATATTCTTTATTCAAATAAACTTGTAAACAAGTGCTTTTGAATCGTCAACTCTACTGCTGGTTCGGAAAGCTGTTCCTACCGAGAAGAGCCAGCAAGAAACTCGGCGGTTGCTCTTTTAAAAATATAATTCTTAATGCTAGTTACATTTAATGTTTCTATCTTGTACAGGGTCGAACAATATTTATATCCACGCATTTTTATCGTCCAAATAATCCTCAACAGTATAGTAGGCTTTCTGTATCAGCCTCTCCTTAATAGTGTTTTTAAACTGCTGTAATGGCAAAGTTAAAATTGATTGCGGATATATATATATATAACATGGACTTACTGCTTCATATTTAGAAGGTCATTTCACAAGTTATCGAAAGTAATATAACACTGGTCGCTCCATGACCTTTAAAGGTCATTAATAAACCATAAGTGACCTTCAAAAAGTCGTTTATCTACCTACAAAGAAAGTGTACTGATTTTGATGTCATTTTAGAAGCTCTCGTACTTTTGCGGATATCATAATTTTTCATTTGATCACGTGAAACATTCTATCTTCAATCTACAAAAAAAGTGTTTAGTGACAATTCATGCCTTTATGACATTATTTATTATAAAGCTAAAATAACAATGTTTTTTTTATATTTTCATAACCAAATTGCTTGATCGATTTTGATTATTCTCACTGTTAAAGATAGATTGAATCGTGCTAGATATAGGCTATTCTAAAATAATTATTCCAATAATCATTTAGTAATAATAATATCAATTAAATAAATAAACTTTTTGTTATATTAATTTTTATTTCAAAAGCTTTTTTTACGAAAAGTTTTCGCAAAATTCTGATTCAAATTATAATTCTCTCATATGAATATTATAAAAAAATATTATTTATTTATAAATATATATCGCACGTTTAGTATTGAAGTGACCTAATTAAAAATTAGGCTTAATTAAATTAGATACAAAAGTAATAATAAAATTATTTTGCTATAATCCGCGATGAAGTAAAATAGAAAATATATATAATGCTAAATGTAGAGTGGACAATCGGTTATCATACCCGATACATGCAGGATTCGTAAAAACATGCACAAACCTCCACCACCGCCACCACAATACACAAGCACTACACACGTTCACTATTACAAACACATTTTTTTTACCCAAAATCTCTCTTTTATTTTGATCTGAAATATTAACATTTTTTTATTATAGTTTTGCTATTTGTTTGCAGCTGAGAGAAAACTACAAGATGTATAGTTCGGTTTAACTGATAAAAACGCATTAAAGGAGTAAATAGCCGCCATTTTGTTTTAATAATCATTATTCATTGCATTTTTTTTCAATCTCTACCATTAAGAAATTATATAAGGGAATAATAATCTATACTAATATATAAAGCTGAAGAGTTTGTTTGTTTGAACGCGCTAATCTACTGGACCGATTTGAAAAATTCTTTCAGTGTAAGATAGTCCATTTATATAGGAAGGCTATAGGCTCTATAACATCACGTTAGGATGAATAGGAAAGGAGCAGCAATAAAAAATATTACGAAAACGGCATAATTTAAAGCTGTCCTTGCGTGCGCTACGTAAACGGTAATAGTTGTTCAAAAAACATGTATTACAAAATTGTTCCCCTCTAAAAGTTTTAAATTAAAATAGAAAAGTCCGCGACAGTATATGTCTATGTCTTATATATGTCTGTCTGTCTTGTATATGTCTTGTTACGTTACTATGTTACGGTTTTAATCTTTCCACGCGGATGGAGCCGCTGGGAATTGCTAGTTTCAAATAAATAACTTTAAGGAATAAAAAGTTTCAAAGAAACATGCACCCTGTTATGAGTATCATCATAATTATCATCTTATAATTGTTATTACAAAATTTTTCCCCTCTAAAAATTCTAAATAAAAGTCCGCGACAGCATATGTCTAGCTTTTATTTTAAACCACTTTAACATTTTTTATGTTTTACAAGTTACAAAAGACTATATAACGGTTTTAATCTTAAGCCGCTGGCGATTGCTAGTAGTGAATAGTGAATAACGTAATAAATGTAATTTAGTCCACGACAAAATCGCAAAGCAAAGCCTTTGAGGAGATAGACTCCACGATAAATCGCCAAGCAAAGCCTTTGAGGAGATAGACTCCTCGATAAATCGCCAAGCAAAGCCTTTGAGGAGATAGACTCCACGATAAATCGCAAAGGAAAGCCTTTGAGGAGATAGACTCCACGACAAAATCGCAAAGGAAAGCCTTTGAAAAGATAGACTCCACGATAAAATCGCAAAGGAAAGCCTTTGAGGAGATAGACTCCACGTCAAAATCGCAAAGCAAAGCCTTTGAGGAGATAGACTCCACGATAAATCACAAAGGAAAGCCTTTGAGGAGATAGACTCCACGATAAATCGCAAAGAAAAGCCTTTGAGGAGATAGACTCCACGACAAAATCGCAAAGCTCAAAATGTTTTGTCGTGAATTGATAAATACTCTAATTGAAAAGTACTCCGTAGCGCATTCCTTTATCTCTCTCCGCCTTCTCAATGAGAATATATATCTCTGTTTTTTATCTATGATTAGACAGATATACACGAGTTTCATCTTCGCTCTCCATTATTTATGACGCTTTTTAAGATGGAAACACTTTCGAAACTATAGGTCATTAATTAATTTTATCGTCGTATTATATTTTGGAAATTAAATAGATATTAAATTAATTCTGTTAAAAATGTTTTTTTTTTATTTATGTAACAATCAAAGGGTGTAAGTAACAGTATTAATATGTTTTTATTTTGCGTATGTATGTAAAAGCATTTATTGTATTTTTAGGAACAGGTAACATTTTTGACAATTGTCGCTCGCTGTCAAAATCGTTACAATCTATGTACAAATACTGTAGAATGTTCTAGATGGGTTTTTTATAACATAATATTGTCTCGCTAATATATAATAAATTTATATTACTGTGTGTTTGATTTTAATTAATACTTTATACCTTATGGACTTGGCACCTTGTATAGCCATTTCCGTTTTCGAGATCTCAATTAGCCGTGTGGTATCCGGCTAAGTACCACCCTCCTTTTTTAACGAGGTGTAGTGAAAGGCGACTAAGGTACGTTGACCCACCTTGTGGTATCCGGTTTAGTAGAATAGACCACCATCTTTCTTACCGAGGTAGTCGTACAAAGGTAAGTTGATGTCAGGCAGGCGGCCGTTAATAAAAACGCTGCCAAATCATGTGACAGCATGTTTATAACATGTTGTGCCGACCCCACTTAGAGTTACGGTCTGTTAAGATAATCTTAAAGGAGATTACGGTCTCATACATTTACAAAGATATTATAACAAACGACGATATTTTCTTTATTTTGTTCAATAAATAAAAAGCAATTTTCCCAAAGTCAACCCATTTACTCTTTCGCAACAACTCAATGATAATACACTATATAGGATAAACTCAATGACACATAAATATAGGACGGCCACAATGCTTTTTCATATTAATAACCAACTCAATGAAGGAGGTTGTATTAAAAACATGTTGTAACAATATACTCGTACATAACAACGATATTTCTTATTTACAATTAAAACAAACTAGCGGCCCGCTCCGAGCGTGTATTTGCGTGTGTGTGCATGTAGATCTATGCATTAAAGATGTGTGATTCTATTACAGCTTCCGTATTTTCATAATTTAAAGTTTTTAGCCAATAAGATAAAGTATTTTTTTTCCTTTGTATCTACTCTGATACAAAGGAAAAAAAATGGTTTCAATGAACGAGTCCGCGGCGACGCAACACCCATGCGCAATATATGTTTGCGCCTTTGCGCTAACATTTGACATTTAAAAATCTTTTCAATATTTAAACAAAGTTTGGTTTTTATAAATATTGTTTTACGTATTATAGTATGAGAGTAGATAAAGTAGTGTATGACACTGTACATAACTTGGTCTTATAACACTCGTGTGATACTATAAAATACATTCGTGTTATAAGAACCCTTATTATGCAACAGTATCATAATCTACTATTATAGTTATGGTAAGGAAAGATGAGGCGAACCGCTTTGTGCGAGTTTTCGGGATATTTATAGTATATACGTGGAGCACCTCGCTGGTTGTTCGGTCATAGAATGGTGAGGGAGGGATCAGATCAAAAAATTTCAGAATTATGTTAATTAAAAAAGCAAATAAAACAAAAATCGTACTTCAATTTATTTTATTCAGATATTTACATGAAATAATTAAGTAATGAGATAAATTCACGTAATTGCAATTTTATAAGTCAATTATATAGATTTACATACAAATAATTGCGGGTACAAAGTTAAGATACAAGGAACGTAATGATTATATCTAGTAGTATTGAATTCAGCAAATATGATAGTGCTAATTTCATGCAACAAATATTTAAATAGTTTTTAATGTATCGCACTAAGTACTTGAGAACACTTGACATTAGACCATCAATATTAAACTATTTATAATCTACATAAATTGACCACAGATAGTATAGCATTTTGCTAAGTAAACAAGTAAAAAAAAAAAAGCTTATCATATTGTCTAAGCTGTGGTGGCCCAGTGGTAACACCGTGCGCCTCTTTCGAGGAGGTCTAGGGTTCAAACCCCGGGCAGACACCAATGAGTTTTCTAGTAAAACTTATGTGTCTAATTGATAATTGCAATTTATCACACGCTTTTCGGTGAAGGAAAACATCGTGAGGAAACCTGTATATCTCTAGAGAATTCTGGGGAATATGTGTAACCTACCAATCCGCATTGGAGCAGCGTGGTAGGTCTTAGCTCCAATCCTTCTCTCCAAAAAATAAAAAACGGAGAGAAGAGGCCTATGCTCAGCAGTGGGATAGTAACAGGCCGTTACTTAGTTACTTACTATTGTTTTCAACTGTCCTAAGCTCAAATATTCTTTGTATGAAATTCTCCCATTCGAAATTCATCGTCCTACCAACATAAAGTGCCTGTTAATGTTAGTTACTAAACCATTTGTTCAAAAGTTGTGTAAATTTATTGTATATAATAGGTTAAAATTGTAACTATTATACTGTTGAGGATTACTTGGAAGATAAGAATGTGTGGATATAGCTCGCTTAGACCCTGTACAAGACAGTAATAACTAAATGTAACTAGTTATAAGAATGATATTTTTAAAAGAGCAACCGCCGAGTTTCTGGCTGGCTCTTCTCGGTAGGAACGGCTTTCCGAACCAGCGGTAGAGTTGACGAATCAAAAGCACTTGTTTACAAGTTAATTTGAATAAAGAATATTTTGAATTTGAATTTAACTATTTTGATAGTTAATTTTATTTCATTCTACAATCTTATATATTATATACTATTTTAGGTAGTTAATTCATTTGGTACTCTTCGAGGCAAATTCTAAATTCCAATACTCGTGTGTTTGCCATTTTACGTGACACTGGCAGAGAGATTTGCGCCCAATTTGCGCTGTACATGCCATAAAGCAAGATAATAATAAATAAGCTTATAACAAAATTTAATGTCCCTACAGTTAACCGTTGAGGAGTTCCCTTGTCTGAATCAATCCTGGCATCATCAGGACATGCATGTAATAAACATGCATTGTCATCGGGACTGGAATTTAACTTGCAAGATTCTAACGTGCAAGTTAAATAAAAGCTTATAAATGAAATTTAGAAGCGTTAGTTTACGGAATTCGTTATGATCAACGACTTTTTAATATTTAATAATAATATATGGGACACTTACACACACGGTCGTCCGTCCCCAAAGTAAGTAACTTAGTACTTGTGTTATGGCAGACAGACTGGCGAACATATACTTATATATTTTTTAAATACATACTTAAATACAAATATACACCCAGACTCGAAGACCAACAAATTCATTTATAGAAAATGTTGGCAGGAATCGAACCCGCGACCCGCGGACCTGAAGGCAGGATCACTAGCCATTACGCCAACGAGCCAGTCAAACTTTGTCGCAACTTTTTGATAACTTTCGTTATGAAAAAGTCGCAAAGCTAGCAACTTTGTTGTGGATCTGTGATCTTATCTTAGCATTACATAAATTTAATTATGTAACGGGGATTATATCAAAACAATTCTATTCTAACCTCTAAAAAAATTGGTAAATAAAGAACGAAATATAGGAAATATTCCGTCACCTGTTTTAACGGAAACAGTCAGTGTTTTCTCCAGTACTCAGTACATACGGTGTATGTAATTATTATAATAGTAACGTATAAACGACTTAAGTAGACTTTAGTATAAATTCTATTCTAACTTTTGAAAAAATTGGAAATTAAAGAACGAAATATAGGAAATATTCCGTCACCTGTTTTAACGGAAACAGTCAGTGTTTTCTCCAGTACTCAGTACATACGGTGTATGTAATGATTATAGTAACGTATAAACGACTTTAGTAGACTTAAGTATAAATTCTATTCTAACTTTTGAAAAAATTGGAAATTAAAGAACGAAATATGGGTCATATTCCGTCACCTGTTTTAACGGAAAGTCAGTGTTTTCTCCAGTACTCAGTACATACGGTGTATGTGATTATTAGTAACAAACAACTTTAGTAGACTTTAGTATAAATATATCGGTACAATAAACCAATATACGGAATGTGTAACTTGCAAGCATATTTTAAAGGTATAATGGGATTATTTTGGGATATTTTAACAAGCCTATTTGAATACTTTTCTTCGATAAGTTCCATATAGTATGCTTAGTGCGATTATTTTAACCTCGATCGCGTTAGCGTAACGCCAATTTGTACGGCGCTGGAATAGAGGTCATTAGATGTCGCTATTGCAGCGTCTTACAAATTGGCGTTACGCTAATAAAATCAACTAATAAAAGCAAGTAAAGGCCTGTTACTATCCCACTGCTGGGCATAGGCCTCTTCTCTCCGTTAGTATAAGAGAAGAGTTGGAACTAAGGCCCACGACGCTGCTTCAATAGGCTACACATATCCTCAGAATTCTCTAGAGCAGTGCCTTTCCATCATTTTGATTTCGCGACCCCTTTACAGTTTGAAAAATTTTGGTAGCCCCCTTGTGTCATAGAAAGACAAAGAAATTATAAAATTCATTAAAGACTACGCTTTCGACTTTTGCTTTCAGTCGGCGACCCACGTAGTAAGGGTTTGCGACCCCCCTAGGGGTCACAACCCACAGATTGAAAAACACTGCTCTAGAGATATGCAGGTATCCTCACGATCTTTTCCTTAACCGTAACGCGTGTGATAAATTGCAATTATCAATTAGGCATATTAATTTAAAAAAAAACTCATTGGTGCCTACCCGGGGTTTGAACTCGTTAACCTTTGCACGGTCTCACCGCTGAGCTATCACAGCTTATGCGATCGATAGGTAAAAAAAAATTCGCACAAGACACTACACAGCACTTAAAAACGAAACTTTAATACCATTTTTCAAAAATATTTGAAAACAAATATGCCCCCCCAAAGCCCCCTATAGGTAAGGGGGTTATTTAATCATACAATTACATTACGGTATGGAAACTCCAATATTATGGAAACTTTGTAATACTGTTTAACAATACTTTCCTTATTTAACAAATTTTGTTTTTACATTATTAGGTTACACGCCAATTAGTTACTTGTCATGTTAAAAAAATTTATCAAGTATTCAAAATTTATTGTTATAATTGACTTGTTTTGAAAAAGTTATATCTTGGCTATACAAAAATTTAACAATTTAAAAGTAGCAACAGCAGAATGGTTAGAGTAACGGACTTGCGAATGACAGGACGTTGATTCGAATCCCGGCCAATATACTACCCGACTTGCTTAGCTGGAGAGGTTATTTAATTATCGAATTTACATACATTTATGAGAAATACATTGTTACACTTTTTAAAATAAATTTAAAAATAAACTTATATAACTAATTAATACACTCTCGATAAATTAAGACAGATCTTTGGATGCGCATTTTCTATTTATAATATTTATCTTAAAAAACGAAGCTTGACAAAAAGCGCCATCTTAAATACATCATAAGGTTTTATATCGAATATAATACACATTGTAAATCTAAAAAGAAAATCTCATTTAAATACACCTAAATTAAAATAAAATGCTGAAATATGCAGCATTTGAGAACGTTTATTTATTTATAAATAAATACGAATAATTATTTAATTATTTTTAGGGTTTTATTAATTTATTAATTTCTAAATATGTAAATAAATAAAACACTCAAATAGACAGCATTTGAAGTCTTTTATTAATTTATTTATTCAATTATGTATTCGTATTTTTATGTAGGTATTCTTTTTATTTATAAATAATTATGCATTTTTTAAAGTGATATTTATATCTGAATAATTTATTCAATAAAACCCTTAAATAGATGACACGTTCAATACGTTAACTTATATATCCATATTTATTCATAAATAATTATTGCTTTTTATTTAAAGTTTTATTTATTTATTTCTGTTTTCTGTTTATATAACAAATAAATAAAACGCAAATCGACATTATTTCAGTTATCGAACGAGCATATCGCTATTGTACATTTGAGTTTTATTGTATAAACTTCGCGATGATAATTACATCACTATTTTCAAAAAAACCATATATTAAATAATCATAATTACGCCAAAATTGAATCTTGATTAAATTAGCCGTTATTTTTAAGCGACCCTGATACATACAAATTTGAAATTAAAAACCTATATAGTTATGTTTAATTAATGTCTCTTCATTATCGGCGATTACAAACGATTAAACGCAAGCACGATAGTGTAGATACTTGACCGTACTCGCCAATAATCGTCTATGATCGCCTACGACCCGGGAATCGTCTGTTTCCGGACACGCATCAAAAGGGAATCGCTGGGTGATATGTATTGTATGATAATACGGACGATCGCACGATCACGATCATCGCCGATAGTGAGGAGGCATAAGGTTCATATATAGACATTTTTTAATGTAACAGGGTTGTAATACCAAAATACATAATCACTTACTAAAAAGATACAAAAATTAAAAAAAAAAATAAACGAAAAAGACTAGATCGTTAAAAAATAAGTATATTGCTAAAATTGGGGACATCATTTATTCTACTTCGCCTTATTGAGTTTAAATTTAATTTGTATAAATTAAAACAATTTAAGTTATTTCTAATTTATTAAAGCAAGCGTTACTTTGCGGAAAAGAATTATTGTGCTATAATTCGTAAAAAAGCAACATTATTCTATCATAAGTTATTTTTTAAAGTTATCACTTAATATTCTTGCAACGTCCAAAACATTGGCTTGAAATATTATTTGTTAGGTTTATTTTATTTCATCTTTTTCCATGATTTTATCTTAAACGGGCGAAGTTAAATACGTCCTATTTCTTAAAAATTAAAAGTCACAATCGCGATGAGATTTATGTTAAAATAATTACTTAACAGTAAAAAAATGGTACTAATAATTATTATAAAATTATTCACAAATAACTTATTCATAATTAAAATTCAAACCGGTTCGAAAATGTCACATATATCTGTGTGCTTAGTGAGTTTTTAATAACCTACTCGATTGCGTTGACGTAACGCCAATTTGTATAGCGCTGGAACAGTGGTCACTAGATGTCGCTAACGTCATACAAATTAGTGTTACGCTTATGCGATCGAGTTAGTTAGAGAGGTTAAAGCGTGATCAACTATTTTAACGGTTGGGCCAAACGGATGTTTCGAAAATCCAAATAAAAAAACAATCGAAATACTCCAAAGTTCTTCGACAAAAACAACTTAAAATCCTTGATTTCTTGAATCTTTCTAGTGAATTATATATTTTTTTTAATCTCATGCTTAGGATTAAAGTGACCTAATTCAAAATTAAGCTTAATAATAATACATTGTAATCCTTATTTCAACATTAATTTACATCCTCATTAATTTACATAATACATTACGGTTTTAAAAAACTCTAATATTAAATTGCGATAAAACAGAATATCGCACGTTTAATATTAAAATGACCTAAATCAAAATTAGGCTTAATTTAGTTAGATACACTGTTATCCTTATTTCAGTGCCATATATGAAATCACTTTACGTACTTACAAAAAGAGCTAGTGTTTTTTTTTTCTTTCAAGTTATGGGTCTATTTAACACTCAGGAATATTGTAGGCGATAACGTTTCGCTTTATTATTTGCTAAAAAAAAATTTTTAATTAGGTCACTTTAATACTAAGTACGCGGTATGTTTATTAAAAAAATAGAATAATTCATGAAATCAACGATTTTTAAGTTGTTTATGTTCAAGAATTTCGAAACTATCATGGATTTTTTGGGGGTGGTTCTAAATTAAAAATCTACAGAACCTTAGTTAGGTTCTTAGTTGTATGCCGCGACAATATAATACTATATCATTAAATAGAAAACATTATTACATGTTAATGTATAGAAACCGGCTATACTCACGTGTTATATTATCGGGAACTCAGTTCCCGCCGCGATAACACCGCGTAAAGAGCTCATGAATAAGAGCCCCGTATGGGCTTGAAACTAGTCGGGCTCATCCGATAAAATAACACGTGAGTATAGCCGGTTTCTATACATTCATTATGAATTCCACTCACGATAGTTTAAATTCAAAAATTATTACATGTATTCTAGCTTCATTATATAAATTAATCTAAACAATAAAATACTTTTATGTTCATAGCATTTACAAATACTTATTGGTCTATTGACCTATTAAAATTTAAGCTGACGCCATGGATTTTACTTTGTTTATAAAATCATTTTTGTCATGTTAATTTTTTTTATAAAAATTTAAAAACCTTTCGTCTTAGAAATGATCCCCTATCTATTAAATATGATAATTGAAAACAAAAGTGAAGAAGAGTTAATAAGGAAGAACGTAAATTGGAAGATGTTTAACTATCCAGAAGTGGAGAATCCGATTTATGTGATTCAAACCTTCCGATTTATCCGATTCAAACCTTCCGATTTATCCAAATCAAACCTTCCGATTACCCAAATCAAACCTTCCGATTTATGCGATTCAAAACCTTCCGATTTATCCAAATCAAACCTTCCGATTTATCCGATTGAAACTTACCTAATTTTCCTTTTCAGTCATATCAATGTAATAGATTAGATCACACTGATTCACGCTACACAATCGTACCAATTAACGCGATTCAATCATACTGATTTGCACAGTTCGATTCGATTTACACGATTTTATTATGACGATTTAGGCACATTAATCATATCGACTGACGCAATTCAATCATACTGATTTGCGCGTACCAATCAGTTATGATTATGTCAGTAGAATACCTTAAATCTAACGATTTATCAGTTATGATAAATCGTTAGATTTAAGGTATTTAAATTTACCGATTTATCCGATTCAATCATACCGATTTGCGAGTTCCAATCATTACCATTAACGAGATTCAAATTCACTGATTCACTCGATTCAATCATACCGATTTACGCAGTTGAATCGTACTGATTTAACTGATTCAATCTAAACTAAACATCTTCAAGTATTTAATTTGTTAATAACGCCATTACGGTCCACTAACGCCATTTTAACTTCAAAATTAATAGGATTTTAAATTGTCATTTTAGTGTCATTACTTAAAATTGGTCAGGTCATGTCATCTGCTGACAAAATACAAAAGACCAGCAGAACTACGTGGCAGTGTTATTATTTGAAGCCTAGCTAGTCTCAAATTATCTAATTATGGAAGATTATTTTATATATTTAAAACTTATATCTTTAATAGAAAATATGCATGTTTGTTCACCAATCCATACTGATATTACAAATATAAAACGTTATCCAGTGTACGTATGAAAATTAGAAGCGCCTTATTTGTTATTCCTAAACCGCTATATACAATAATTTTCCTATAATAACTATGGGCCTCAGAAGAAAGCTCAGTGTAGTAGTGAAGTAATCTAGCCATAGGAATTATTTTACGTTTTGAATAAGGTACTTGATATAGAAGGGTGAATGACCGTACCCCATTCTATTCCATTTCGTATGTAATGCATTGACATTGACCAAGAGACTACAGACAAGTGCGAAGGAGACAGAACCATAATGATATATTTTTTTTGTAATAATAATAATTTTTTTTGCAACCATAATGATAGTTATTTTTTGAGCGACTTGTTAACAATTACATGTAAACCAGATCTCAATTAAATTATATTTATTATGTTCGAAAGCGATCAGTGAATTTATTTAATGTCTTATCGTACCACTCTGTATATTATAACCTAACTACCTTTTACCCGCTATTTCGTTAGCGTGAACTGTTGTAGGTTAATAATAGATGGCGCTTTTCAATGTCATCCTATTCCTGTAGAATCAACATTATTTTTATAGCTTATATTTTTTTCCGGTGTATAAGGAATAATTGTGCCAAATTTCATACATATTGGTTCAGTGGATTCGCCGTGAAAGAGTAACAAACATACATCCATACTCACAAACTTAAGTAAATATTAAGTAGGATTATTTCATATACATGCATATTTCCTATCATTCCCGAATTTAATAATTGAAAAATGTATATCGACGGGTGCAAAGTATAAAGAGTTATATACAAAACAGCTAGTTTTCAGGAGAGCGTTTAATAAGAAAAAATGCTCCCATTTTGTTTATTTTGAACCAAAATTGTTGAAATTTTCATTGCCGATTAATTATTTAATAAGGCATCTACGTGTATATTTCATTTCTTTTAATTATGATAACTTTACGAGATATTGCAGTTGTTAACTGCCACTTGGTCGTTTCTACATGGCAATTTAAAAATCTAGATTAATAAAGTATTCTTAATATATTTCAGTATAGACAGTAAATGCAACATTTTCTATGTATTAAAATTAGTTTGTGATTGTAATAATTTGACACACGAATATAAACACGAAAAACGAATATAAACGTTGAAAATAAACACGTTTTTTAGTACGTGTTTATTTTCTACGACAAACAATAATCTTTTTCCGGTCAGCGAAGAGCATGTCATCTGACTGATGCCTCAGTACGAACGACCGCGCGCTCCCCGCGCGTCCCGCGTGAAAACGGCCAGCGGTAGTTAACCGTAGTCACGTCGTGCAATTTTACAAAATAGGAGTAGATGTCTTCTTATACATGACAAAAGTACTAGAAATAGTGCGAAATTTAGTTGTTTGTTTTTACCATGTTGTAGAACATGATATTTTTAGTTAATTACTGCAATAATAAAAAAATCTCAAAATTGTAGTTAACTTTTTTTACTTTGCACCCGTCGATATAATATTATTAGTTATACAAAAAACATAAATTTTAGACAATACAAGCAATTTATATTATGTTATATTTTAATAAACTTAATATATATTATGTTATTAGGTACAATACAGTATTCGTTACTAATTGACCTACAAGCCACTTCGGGTTAAATATATTAAATACAAATCTAATTATTATATTAATATATTATTAATTATTATCGCATATGGAAGGTATCTCTTAATTATATACCAAGCGATTCTAAAATATTTTACATATATGGAATAATTTTATATTATATATATCGAGGTATCGAAAATCTAATATATATCATCATCCTCCTGCCCTTATCCCACTATAAGTGGGGTCGGCACAACATGTTACACACATGTTGTCATATGATTTGGCTATGTATTTTACGACCGGCCGCCTGCCTGACGTCAACTTACCTTAGTCATATTTTACGACTCCTCGGTAAGAAAGAGGGTGGTCTATTTTACTCAACCGGATACCACACGGTGGGTCAACTTACCTTAGTCGCCTTTTACGACACCTCGGTAAGAAATGAGGTTGGTCTATTCTACTCAGCCGGATACCACACGGCGGGTCGACTTACCTTAGTCGCCTTTTACGACACCTCGGTAAGAAATGAGGGTGGTACTATTCTATTCAGCCGATACCACACGGCGTCGAAAATCTAATATATATATTTATAATAAATTAAATAATGCATTGCGATTTTGTCGTGGAGCCTATCTTCCGATGATACTTCGGTTGCCGGACGAAACGATCGTAGAGATTGTCGTAGTGAATGTGTGTAGTGCTTATTGTTATCGGTGGTGGCGATTAATCCTGCATGTGTAAGGTATGTGCACGGTTTTTGCTTCATACACTTAGCATTACATAGATTCTCTTAAAAACGAGAATTATAGCAAAATATTTCTAATATTACTTTTGTAATGTAAATATCATATTTATTAACGTAAAGTAATTTACTATCCCACTGTTGGGCATTGAGCTTCATTCTCTTTGGAGAGCACAGTTGAAGTTTAAACCCACCACGCTACTCTAATACGGAATGGTAGGTTACACATATGCAGGTTTATATATACAATATTATAAATGATTTTACGAAGAATTTCTATATATTAGATGATCGATACCAATATTATACATATTAGGAACCAAATACATTATACAAATTATATTATAAATACAATTTATAATTATACAGTCATAAATGTTCATACATACTATTTAATTGAACTAAATAGAAAAAAGAAAGAATTACTAAAAAAAAAGTATTTGAAATATCCGTTATTCATGAAAAATACACGTCATATAATCGAAATATAGAAGTTTATGTAAATTTCATTTAATAAAAAAAAATAACAACAAAAGTTACTAAAGTAAACTGCCTATGACTTTTCAATAAAAAAAAGATTGTTTAATTGATATTTAATTACACATTTTTTTGGTAAAAAATAATGCTTTAGAATACGTAAACTTATCTGAAAAATTTCAGTTAATTTCTGCCATTCCTCATTGGGGCGGCGTGGTGGGTCTAAATACTCAATCATTCTCTGCAAACAAGGACTCTCTCATATAAAGTCTTGAAGATTATTTAGAAGATAAGAATGTGTGGATATAGCTCTCTTGAACCTGTACAAGACAGTAACGACTTAATGTAAATAGTATTAAGAATTATATTTTTAAAAGAGCAACCGCCGAGTTTCTTGCTGGCTCTTCTCGGTAGGAACAGCTTTCCCAACCAGCAGTAGAGTTGACGATTCAAAAGCACTTGTGTACAAGTTTATTTGAATAAAGAATATTTTGAATTTGAATTTGAATATGCCCAATATTGGAAAGTCAATAACTCGGCATACTTTTAATATGTATACATAAAAAACATATTTTTAACATAAAAATGATTGAAAATAATGTTTTATAACATCATTTGTTTTCGAAAATAAAATCAGATGTTTTTAAAATAAAAATATTATTTTTAATAAAATTATATGATTTTTTAAGACCAGTGCTTCAGATATCGAATATTGAATAAAATTAAATGTCGCTGAAATAAATATCAAACATTTAATTGACTAATTTTCTTTACCGTTCTAGAAAAATCTTAAATGATTGTATGACGTTTACTTTTAAGTATAATGTCGGGTGTATACACATTATTTCAACGATAAATAGCTATAAAATAACTATACAATAAAAGAATATTAATTAATTTATTTAATATTCAAATAAAATAATTTAAAATTGAATATTAATTCAAACATAAAATTATAAATAATTATTTCATTCAAAGTCATCACTACATTTATAATTGTAAAGTTGTCATAATGGAAGTTTCATATTATTTACACGTTACAGTTACATTATGTTTGTATTTTGTAAAAATCCTTAATATTATTAGATTATGAGTCACTATTAATATTAATATAATTATTGTAATATACGTTAAATTTACATTATGCTAGACTTTACAGCTGAACCCCTTATCGCACATACATGAATAAAGTGTCCTAAATGAAAAATATAGATTTTTGAGATCGTGGTAATTTTCATATTTAAAATTGCTGAACTGGATAGTAATACTTCTCTTATAGAAATATTACTTATTATTATTAAAAACTAACACGCTGCTTTTAAGGTGTGTGAAATTTCATTAAAATTCCTTCAACTGTTTTGGCAAGATTTGTGTAACAAATATATAAAATTTCGCATTTTAAATATGAGCCAGAAATATAATACTAACTAACCGATATATATATATGCTCCTTACAAAATTTCTGTCTACAACTCGCTAGTTAATATTGTGCGTAGTCAGTCGAACACTTTTCTCTAAAGAGAGAAAAAAATTAAAAATTTATTTTTTAGGGTTAGGTCACTTCGTTTGTCATAGTGCGATATGTTATTTATTTTAAATTTAAAATAAATTATAGCCTCAAGTTGAAAATTTTATTTTTTACTTAACGACATTTACACAAACTATAAGTCAGGAGGAAGTTTTTTTTGTAATTTACATAAAATGTTATGAAGTTTTATGAATGTTAGTTTTTAATTAGAATGAATATTTTGAATAGAGTTTAGGACTGGTATATACAAAAACTTTTACATTCATATAAATGAAATATGCTCGATTTAGGATAAATTATTATTATTATATAATATTTTAAGTTAGCCAAGACAGAAAAATCACATACGACTTATAGAAGTGGGGTTTCCAAGTGTTGAAGTAGATACATTCCACCGTATTTTTCAAGATTTATTTGAACCCCCACTAGTGGACAAACATCGTCAAAAAGGTTGCAGGGAATCCCTATATTTAAAAACCACGACAAGTATGGGATCAAAACACTAATATTTTCGATGACTATTATTGTAAAATCATTGACACGTATAATAGCAAATTCTTCGACGATTATTATAGTAATTATTCGGACTATTGTTTTAAAATGGATAACAATTATTATTGTATATATGTATATATAGTAATTGTTTCTCAGTATTTAATAAATTGTTGATGTTAAATTTATTTATGTTATTATGCTAATGGGGGAGGTATTATAGTAACTCTTTCGATGAAAATTATATTACAATTTGTTATGTATCAACAATTTAATTGGTGACACATAATAATATTCTATGAATATTATAATTAATTGTTTTCAAGACTGTTATTGTAAAATTGTTGACAAGTGTGATAGTAATTTTTGGAAACTATTACATATTGCTGACGACCTTTATAGCAAAATTTTTGACGAGTAGTATAGTCAATTTTTTGGACAATTATTGTAGTAATTTTATTTTTCGACGAGTATTATTTAAGATTGGTTAGCAAATATTATTGTATTTGTCAATTTCATAAAATTGTTAGTGTTATATTTATTTTTTGATTAGTTATTATGCATATTATGGACAGGTATTTAGTATATTGTTTCGATAAATTATAATAAAATTGTTGACAGATATTATAGTACTTAGACAACTATTATTGTAAAATAAGTAACAAATATGATAGTAAATGTTTGAAACTATTGCATATTGTTGACGAGTATTATAGCAAGTTTTTCGATGAGTATGATAGTTAAATTATAGACAGGTATGATAGTAAATTTCTCCTTACTTTTGGCTAGTTAACGTAAAATTACCCAAGTTCAGTGTAAACGTCCAACACAACGCACAGTTATTATGCTATGAATACATCAATTACCACTGTGTGGTAAGCCGATAAACAACGACTTCAACAGAAGCAAGCGTAGAACCTGGACATGTCGATTTTCCAATACGTGTCCAGTTCACTTCTGAAATCAAATCAAGGTAATGTTTCATCTATAATTTATAGAATTAGGCGTTACTTTGCGGAGGTCCATAATACAAACTAATGAAAATATTATTTTGCTATAATCCGTGATAAATCGCGGATTATATCAAAATAATATTTTCATTAGCTTTTTTTCATATATAGAAAATAATATGTAATGAAAATAATATTTTGTATGATATAATCCACGATAAAAGAAAATATATGTTATACTAAATGTAATATCCGATTTCATACCTGATGCAGGATTTGTGAAAACTCATGCACTACTAACCAAAAATAACACAACAATACACAATGACTGCATAGCAATGCATATTTTCACTACCACAATCTCAACAATCGTTTAAAGGAATCTAAGGTTTTTGGTCCATCGAGCCGGATAAAATTTGGACATAAGCTATGTGGTGTTGCACTTACCATCAGGGGTCAGAAGGGTGCGGCGGGGAGGCGCCGCTACTGTCCTCCGATTGCAACCCCTCGCCAAGGTCTGTACCCACCTAGAGGTCAGGGAAAACATTAGTTATATATCGTTAATATGGCCAATAGGATAAGAGAAACAATTCCTAAACCTTAAATATATATTTGTAAAATTAAAATTCATACTACATATCAAAATCCATACGGTAGGTCTGGCCATTACGATAACGAAACTAATCGGTGAGACCGTGTGAATCTCACAAGGGGGGTCACGAATTCTAACCCCGAGCAAACAACAAAGAACTTTTGTATTAAAAGTTATGTGCCATAACTTTTAACACAAAAACTCTTTTTTGCTCTAATTAATAATTTATTATTAGATTATTTTAATATTTATTGGTAAGTTTACTTATTTGTATTGCATACAAATGCATTGTGAAAGTAAGTAAATTTGTATTGTGGTTTGGAATTTTTTTTTGTACTTTTATATCTCAATAGTGCAATAAACAGTGCAAAAAAATGAAGTTTTTTCGTATTTTCTTATAATACCGTATCTTTAGAGATGTAAACTATAAATATATATATATATATATATATATATATATATATATATATATATATATATATCACTACATATTATAAAACAAAGTCCATATTTCCGTATGTACGCCTTGAAAAGGTCTACAGAAAAGTCCGCGATGGTATATGTCTATCTCTTATGGATAACCCACAAAAGCATTTTTTGTCATATTCTTTTTACGAAAAATAATGCCTTATGCTCAAAGCAATTTTTATACAATACAACATTAATCCTTATGCAATTAAGTACCTTAAATAAATTGTTGATTTAATATAGGTCAATATGGCCGTTTACAGTGTTCCGTAGAATTAGCACAAACTACTTTTCTTTTCATTTGCAATATAATATAATATAATATAATATATAAAGCGTAGCTCCCTACGATCACCAAGCGCCATCTAGCGCGCAACACCAGTTGCCTCCGATCTGTCGAGGGAAGTGCTACCAGGCGGACGCGCACGCATTTTTACATAAAGCAATATTCGATAATTCAGCACAAAGCTTAAAATCACTAAAAGCCTATGGAAATATACATATAAAAAAGGGGATCCCCGAGGAAGATAATTCTGGAATAATAAAGGTGAGTTACGCTTTATCTTCCTTCACTCATTATTCATTATTCAATTTCTCATACATAATCTCTTTTCTTCGAGCCGGATCGCTTTTTTCTGCGAACCGGATCATTTTTACCACGGTTTTTAAGTATTTTGTGCTAAAATCTATTTATTATACAGTCCACATATTAATATTTATTCACTATTATCATGCTAAATCGTATTCAATAACTTTTCTTTGTTCTCAAGTTGTTAAAAGTTTGTTCAATCTACCTACACACTTGTCATATTTTTATAAATACGTATTAATTTTCGTAATAATTGTACGTACAGTGTTTACTTTTCGTATATTATTCAATTAAAACACGATTCGATATAAATATAACATATTATATTTATAAATTTCATTAACTTTTGCAAACGCGTCTCCGCCAGTGCAGTGTGCTAGGTTCAGACCACACGAATAATAAACTATTCTATTCACATACATACATCTTCACTACATTTTTATTCTTACACATATAACCAACTATTTACGCATATTCGTGTTAGATATTGGTTATTCTAATCGCGGTTTGTCTTTGTTTTTTCGAACGAGACAAGTAGCATTTCCGTGCTATAATCCGTATTCCACACTTTACTTTGTTTTTTCGAACAGGGTAATAAACATAGCATTTTCGTGCTTACTTACGTTTTGTTTTTGTTTTTCCGAACAAAGCAAGCAGTATTTTCGTACTGTAATACGTACTACACACATCTCACATTCATATTCACACATATTCATACATATTATTCATACCTTTATTCTACTACATTTGTATTTTCGTACAAATAAAAAATATTTACGCATTTTCGTGCTAAATATTATTACAATATTGTGTTCTCAGATCATTATTTTGTTTACTTTTGTTTTCTATTCTTATTCTTAAAATGGAGTTAGAACAATTAACGTTCGAAAGAGATATTGCCTTAAGTAAATTACAGCGTATGGCTGATTGTACTGAAAACGAATCAGAATTTCGTATTCGATCTAGGGACATAAATATTATTAAAAAACAGTTTTATACAGTTCAAGGTAAAATAGAAAAACTTTTGGCAAAAACAGAAGAATTTAATAAAGATGAGCAGTTAGCTATTCGAGATAAATTTGATTGCTTATACTATGTTGTTCAAGTTGCATTAGATAATTTAAAAACAACTATTAGAAGAAATAGCTCGGCTAGTGTGTCGCAAGCATTAGGTCATAATCAGCCGGCGACGACTTCGAGAATCAACTTACCTACAATTTCTTTACCTTTATTCAGCGGCAATGTTACCGAGTGGAATGCATTTTATGATTTATACAAATCTTTAGTTCATGATAATGAACAGTTAACCGATGTCGAGCGTTTTCGTTACTTGTTATTGTCGTTGCGTAACGAACCTTATAATCTCATTAAATCTTTTCCAATTACCGATTTAAATTATCAAAATGCTTTACAGCTTTTAACTAATCGATATGATAATAAGAGAATTATTGCAACCAAACACTTTGATAAAATTTTCGATGTTCAACCATTATGTGATAAAAACTTAGAACATGGTTTAAGAAATATTCTAAATATTTGTCACGAAAACTTAACCGCCCTGCGGTCGTTAGGTTTACCGGTGTCACGTTGGAGTTTTGTACTTTTAAACATTTTATTACGTAAAATTACTCCCAATATTCGAAGACGGTTCGAACTATCGTTAAAATCTTCCAGCGACATTCCCGATGTCAATGAATTATTAGATTTCCTTGACAAGGAACTATCCGCTTTAGAAGTGATGTCGTCCGCGTCGGAGCGGACGCAGCACGCGCTCGCTCGGCAGCCCGCCGCCGCAGCCCGCGCGCCTGCCGGCTCGGCTCGCGCGGCGCTTGCCGCTCGCGATGAATCATCGACTCGACAGAATGCAGCGGTGTCTCGCGCGCATTCTGACTTTAATAACTCGCAATTTAAAGCAAACTACAATACAATTTCTATGCGTCCCGCGCGTAAGGTTACCTTTCATAGTTCTACAAATAATAAACCTAAATATACATGTTGTTATTGTAATGAACATACACACTTATTAAACAGATGTGATTTATTTAATAAATTAAACATATCTCAGCGTAAAAGTTTCATATTAGAAAATAATATTTGTTCCAATTGTTTATTTATCGGGCATGAATTTAAAGCTTGTCAATCGCGATACAGTTGTCGTATCTGTTCTCAGCGTCATCATACTTCTATGCATGAAGATTCTTCTTCATCGGAAAATAAACCTTCTACGCATAACTTAGTTGCGGAAATACCTCAGTGCTCTGAAAATACGTATAACAATTCTACAGTTTTACTCACCACGGCGCTCTTAAATATTAATTCAACAAATTCGAATTCTCATTGTTCTCAAAACATTATTCGCGCTTTAGTCGATCAAGGATCGCAAGCTACACTCATAACAGAGTCTTGTGTTCAGCGACTCGGCCTTCAGCGACTCCATACTTCTCTCAGCACCACGATCACCGGCGTAGGTGACAAGGATAATCAGCCTCGAGGCTACGTAACTTGCGTGGTCACTCCGTATAATAAGTCGGAACCTAAACTTTATATCGAAGCACTTATATTACCGAAAATCACAAGTTACATTCCTATAATTCCTAGTTCTTTCGATAACATTTCTCATTTACGAAACCTACCGCTAGCAGATCCTGACCTGCGTTCTTCCCGACCTATTGAATTATTGTTAGGCTCGGACTACACCGATCGTATTCTTCTTCACAACAATATCAAGGGCCCATTAGGCACACCTGTTGCTATAAATAGTATTTTTGGATATTTACTAAACGGCAAAATAACTAATTTTCCTTCACAAGTTTGCGTCAACCTTAGTACATATCAACTTGATTTACAACTACAAAAATTCTGGGAGCATGAGTCGATGCCTGAATCGAAAACCCTCACACAGGATGAAGTTCGTTGTGAATCAATTTTTGTTAATACTCATACTAGAGACCCAACCGGGAAATATATAGTTTCGCTTCCATTTAAGGAGTTTCCATCGATATTAGGTGACTCCTATGCAATCGCCTTTTCACGTCTTAAGAAACTTGAGACAAAGCTCTCATGTAACTCTGTTTTACGAACAGAATATATTCAATGTCTTCAAGAATATTTAGACTTGGGACATATGGAGCTTGTTCAATTTCCTTCAAATTATAATACAACTCCATACTATATTCCACATCACGCAGTTGTTAAGAGTTCTTCTACTACAACGAAGGTCAGAGTAGTCTTTGACGCTTCTTGTAAAACCACTTCCGGTCATTCATTAAACGATAATTTATTAATTGGTCAAAAATTACAGCAAGATATAACTCAAGTTCTTTTAAAATATCGATTGCATAACATCGTCTTTACAGCGGACATTAAAATGATGTATAGATATATTGAAATTCGTACCGAAGATCGGGATTTTCAACGTATTCTTTGGAGATTTTCTCCTAACGATCCTGTGCAAGTTTACCGCTTGCGCACCGTTACTTTTGGTGTTTCCTCAGCACCTTTCCTAGCCTTGCGAACGCTTCGCCAGCTAGCATTAGATGAGGAATCAACTTTTCCACTTGCATCGCAAGTATTATTAAATGATGTTTTCGTAGATGACATTGTGTCTGGAGCTGCTACTCTGGATGATGCTTTGACATTGCAGCGTGAGCTTACAGCTCTCTGCAAATCTGGTACATTTGAACTTCGCAAATGGACTTCTAACAATCATGAGTTCTTATCGTCTATCAGTAAAGATGATTGTAATCATGACAACACACTTCTTCTTTCTGGTCTTGATAATGATACGTCAGTCAAGATTTTGGGACTTCAATGGAATCCAAAAACAGATACCTTTTCATATCACGTAGATACACCGTCTCATAAATGCACAAAACGAATAATGCTGTCTGAAATATCAAAAATTTATGATCCGCTAGGTTTTCTTAGTCCGATAATATTACTTGTTAAACATTTGATTCAACTTCTTTGGAGTTCTGGTGTTGGGTGGGATGAAAAACCCCCTAAAACTATTTGTGACTTGTGGTCTTCATTTATTTCTGAACTTCCTCAGTTAAAAGATATTTCGCTACCGCGGCATGTACTCCCTTCTTACAAGGAAATACAGTTGCATGGCTTTTCTGATGCCTCAGAAAAGGCCTATGCTGGTTGTGTCTATTTGCGTGTAACAGATCAAACAGATCATATTCATTTATTTCTTATTATTGCTAAAACCAAAGTTTCTCCTTTGAAAAGAATTTCTCTGCCACGTCTAGAGCTATGCGGTGCTCTTCTATTATCTAAACTTATTGAAAAGGTTCTTCGTACCTACGATAAAATTATATCTATCGATAATGTCTATGCATGGAGCGATTCTTCAATCACACTCGCCTGGCTTCGATCTCCTTCTCACGAGTGGCGTACTTATGTAGCCAATCGGGTTACAGAAATAACCAGCCGTGTACCAGCATCACATTGGCGTCATGTTCGCTCAGCAGATAATCCTGCGGATTTAGCTTCTCGCGGTGTTTTACCTTCACAGCTAAATCAAGAGCAATGGTTCACTGGTCCATCGTGGCTTATAACTCCACAGCATGAGTGGCCTATTTCTAGTATAGATTCACGGACAAATGAGGAACGGCGAAAACATACTTTGTTTACACAAGGTCAAGAAGAACCTGTAGATTTACAATTCTTACAACGGTTTTCATCGTTACCACGTTTACTTCGCGTAATTTCATTAATGTTTCGGTTTTATCATAAATGTCGTAAAACAAAATCATATTCGTCAAATCAAGTTACTGTTCATGAAACTAAATTCGTTCTTAATCGAATTATTATTCTCGTTCAAAATGAAAACTTTAATACAGATATTCTACGTATCAAGAATAATCAAAACTGTTCTATTCGTTTACAAAAACTTAAACCTTTTCTTGATCCCATTGGACTTGTCAGGGTCGGCGGGCGTATACAAAATGCTAAAATATCTTACGATGCTAAACATCAAATATTATTACCCAAAAAACATTTCTTTACAGATTTACTTATCGATTATTACCATAAAATTAATTTACATGTCGGACCACAGACATTACAATATATAATTTCTCAGATTTACTGGATTTTATCAGCCAGAGACGCTATCCGTATGCGTACACGTTGTTGCGTTCGTTGCTTTCGTACTCGACCGACCGCTTTTCAGCCAATCATGGGTCAGCTTCCAGCCGCAAGAGTTTCCGCTCTTCGGCCTTTTCTACATGTAGCTGTAGATTTTGCAGGACCTTTTTATTTAAAATCGAGTCCATTTCGTAAAGCGAAAGTTTATAAATCGTATGGGTCAGTCTTTGTGTGTATGTCCACTAAGGCAATACATTTGGAAGTTGTTCCTGATCTTTCGACCGATTCATTCCTTAACGCATTGCGCCGATTCATTTCTCGACGCGGTCTATGCTCGGATATCTATTCGGACTGCGGACGTAACTTTGTCGGATGTGATAGATATTTGAAGGAACTATACAGGTTTTTTCAAAGCGATTCAAATCAACAATATATTCAAAATAAACTCACAGACCTTTCCATAACTTGGCATTTTCAGCCTCCGTATGCTAGTCATTTTGGCGGTATATTCGAAGCCGCTGTTAAAAGCATGAAGACTCATCTTTACAGAGTCATCGGTTCTCATACGTTAACCCACGACGAGTTCAATACACTTTTAACACAAATTGAGGCAATACTCAATTCGAGACCTCTTTGTATTCAAAGTAATGATCCTAGAGATCCATTACCACTAACACCTGCACATTTTCTCATTGGGGGACCATTGACTTCTTTGCCTGAAATAGACATCTCTTCATGTCAGAGCAACCGTCTTACTAGGTGGCAATTGTTACAACAGGCAGTTCAGCACTTTTGGAAACGCTGGAGTATAGAATACTTGCACCAGCAACAGCAGAGAAGTAAGTGGTTTCGGGACACAAAACACTCGCCTCTTACAGAGGGTTCTGTAGTGGTGATCATGGACAGCATGCTACCACCACTGCAATGGCGTCTGGCTCGTGTGCACAAGTTACACCCAGGTGCTGACGGTATAACTCGTGTTGTCACTGTGCGCATTGGTAACACGTACACCAAAAGACCTGTTGTAAAGGTCTGTCCCTTACCCACGGATTAGGTTATTTTTTTTATTTTTTATTATTCTATTTTTATTCTATCTTTATTAATATTCTTACTTTATACATTTATCATTTTATATTTGTATTATTTTCAATACGTTAAAATAAGCCAGTTATTTTAAGGTCGGCGGCATGTTCCGTAGAATTAGCACAAACTACTTTTCTTTTCATTTGCAATATAATATAATATAATATATAAAGCGTAGCTCCCTACGATCACCAAGCGCCATCTAGCGCGCAACACCAGTTGCCTCCGATCTGTCGAGGGAAGTGCTACCAGGCGGACGCGCACGCATTTTTACATAAAGCAATATTCGATAATTCAGCACAAAGCTTAAAATCACTAAAAGCCTATGGAAATATACATGTAAAAAAGGGGATCCCCGAGGAAGATAATTCTGGAATAATAAAGGTGAGTTACGCTTTATCTTCCTTCACTCATTATTCATTATTCAATTTCTCATACATACAGTATGTAATTTAAGTGAACATTTTCGGAGATATTACAGATTTAAAATGCCGTGAGGACGCCGCGCTTCACCCTATAGCACTTCGAATCTTTTAAGAGTTTGTTTAAAGACATTCTGTAATTAATTGTAAAAATAAAATACATAGGTAAAATGTAAAAGTAAATAAGTAAAAATGTACTATATGAGTTTAGATATTCCAAAGATAGCAGGAAATCGTCTTGGTATAGGGAGAGGAAATCGTTTTTGTCCAAATTTAACGCTTGCGGGCCACGGGCAGTAATGAATAAATCAAAACTACTGGATCGATTTTAATAATTTTTTTACACTGAGTGACATGGGATATATATTTTATACCCGTGCGAAGCATGGGCAGGCCGCTAGTATATATATATATATATATATATATATATATATATATATATATATATATGGGACACTTACACACACAGTCGTCTGTCCCCATACATACTTAAATACAAATATACACCCAGGCTCAAAGACCAACAAATTCATTTGTAGAAAATGTAGGCCCTCGGCGGGAATCGAACCCGCGACCTGCGGAGCTAAAGGCAGGATCACTACCCACTGTTCCAACGGGCCAGTCAAATAAAATAAATAAATATGCATTGGAGCAGCGTGATGGGTCAAAGCTTCAACCCTTCTCTCCAAAAAGAGAAAAATCTATACTGAGCAGTAGGATAGTAACATGCCATTACTTAACTTTAGTACTTCAAGTGAATGTGAATGAAAGTGACACTGTATGAATCCACGTACCTTGAGCACGTCGTGCAGCGAACTCATACTGCCCAGGCTCAACGGAGTAAGGCACCGCTCCAACGCCGACCCGCTGCCGCAAGAACCCCCGCCCACCGACCTACACACAGATGATTTAATTATACACATACTAGACCGGACAAACGTTGTTTAGCCATATAAATTATTATTAGGGAATTTCTAGTGTACATTAGAAACACAAATTGTACAACAAATAAAAAATAAAAATTGTTAGGGATGGACAACCCTTATCACTTAGGCGTTGCGATTTTGTCGTGGAGTCTATCTCCTGACGATGCTTCGGTTACAGGGCGAAACAATTGTTGAGATTGTGGTGGTGAATGTGTGCAGTGCTTGTGTATTGTTGTGCCATCGGTGTCGGGTAGTGCATGAGTTCTTACAAATTCTGCATGTATCAGGTATGAGAACGAATAGTACACTCTACATTTAGCATTACATATATTTTCTTTTATCGCGGATTATAGCAAAATAATATTCTCATTACTTTTGCACTTAGGCGTAGTTAGTAGCCGATTCTCAGATCTACTGAATATGCATATAAAACTTCACTAATGTCGGTCAAGCCGTTTCAGAGGAAGGTATTTATTATATAATAACCTTGTATATATTTATTTATTTATTTTATTTATTTACTAAATATTAAGACATGCCAACAATATTATTAACATACATTTTTGTCTTTTTACATGTATTTCATACAGCCCTAATCTCTTTAAATACAGGCATATACAACATTCAAAAATAGTAAAAATAAAAATAAACATTGGTTAGGGTACAAAGTAAAAATAACATTTTAAAATATTTGAGAACTAAAACTCAAAATTAAAAAAATAATAAAAAATATATATATAATAATAATAAACAAAGTACTACAGAAAATTTTAAAAATGTTAAATGAAAATTGAATGAACTTTATTCTTATAACTATAATAGGATATATAAGAGAGGAGAATAACTTAAGAGGATTTATATATAAGGTACTTATGCCGTGTACCATGTTAGTTAGTATGAGTAACGGGACTTTGGACAGTGGTAATGGTGATAAAATCAGTTATAGCCAATCATAACTGATAGTTTTAATAGCGTCAGTGAAAAAAAATCTTTTTCTTTTTTTTTAGTTTGATAATTTTGCATTTTAGCCAGTTCTTCATAAGTACATACTTCACATACATATGTATTATACTACGTAAGGTCAGTGGCGTAGCTAGTACATTTGGGGCCCGGGGCCAATTGTCACCTGGTGCCCCCCCCCCCTTCTAAAGAGTCTAAATAATTTTAGATTTCAGAACTCAATGACTTTAATATAAAAATTTAAATTGGTTCAAAATTATAATAACTATATATAAAATAACATTAGATTATGATAAAATTTATTTACAAAATTTAAAAACGAACTTTCCTCACTTTTTGAGTGGCAAAGTCCGTTGTTTCTTCATCGAGCTCTACAGCTCAGAAACTTTTTTGTGTATATTGTAGACAATATAATCATACAAAATCAATGTGCAAAAAGTTCAATAAGAGTCTTATTCAACTTTTTCTGAAATGATTTCATTATTCATAAAAAAAAAATATCAAGTTTGGTGCCCCCCTTGCCTGTGGTGCCCTGGGGCGACCGCCCCTCTCGCCACCCCCTAGCTACGCCACTGCGTAAGGTACTTCATAACACAAAGTTTGAATTAAGTTATTAATTATATTATATTAAGTTATTAAGGGTAAGTTGATGTCATGCAGGCGGCTGGTCGTAAAATACATTCCCAAATCACATCACAACATATTTATAACATGTTCGGCCGACCCCACTTAGAGTGGGATAAGGGCAGGAGGATGATGAAAATAAAGAAAAAGAAAGGGCTGGTAACATCTGCGACTCGTTCCGGGGTATTTTACTTACTTAGTCCACCCATTCCCAAATGAGCTAAATTGAAATGAGGTGGAATTTAGAAGTTTTTCAATGCTTGAAAACATAAATATATAAATACATATTCACCTATCCATCGCTCTATGTGTAGGTGGAGAGGGGGGAGCTTCTGAAGGAGCATCCCTCGACCTGCCTCGCCATGACCCTGAAAGTATCATAAAATAACTTACTATCTAAGCTGATAGATTAATTGTAAATGTTGTCCAACATGAAGAGAATAATAATAAATATATGGGACAATTAAACGAATGCCCCTTAAACTTAAGGGGAAAATTTATAAAACGGTCATTAGTCCTGTCGTAATGTATGGATCAGAATGTTGGGCAATAAAAGAAAAGGATGAAAGAAATGTGCATGCGAATGAGATAAAAATGTTAAGGTGGATTGGTGGTGTGACAAAAATTGATAGAATACGCAATGAGTATATAAGGGGAAGTCTGAAAGTTGCGCCCATTACAGAAAAGTGCGAGACTAAGTTGGTATGGTCATGTAATGAGGAGGGATGAAAATCATGTGACTAAAAGAGTTTTAAATATGAATGTGGATGGATGTATGGCTAGGGGGAGGCCGAAAGAAAAATGACATGCTTGTTAAAGGAGTGGCACCAGAGTTGACGAATGATAGAGGAGAATGGAAGAAGAAGACTGTGCCAGCCCCACTTAGAGTGGGATGAGCGTAAGAGAATGATGATGATGGGCCAATTACACACACGCACAGATGTATGAACTTACAAATAAATGAAAATAGTTAATACCTGATAGGTATTGGCAATATACACACCATTATAGGAACCGGTGGGATGAGATATTGTCAGAGGCGACGTCCTTTTACTGCTGTCTCGACTTCCGAACATCTGTTAACAATAATTAAAATATTTTATACTGAGCACAAAGCGTGGCGTGACAATCGGTCAAAACCTTTTTTTCTTTTTTCCGGTCATCCTTCCTCATCATCCTCCTATCCTTATCCCACTCTAAATGGGGTCGGCACAACATGTTATAAACATGTTGTCACATGATTTGGCCACGTGTTTTACTACCGGTTGCCTGCCTGATGTCAACTTACCAGTCGCCTTTTACGTCACCTCAGTAAAAAAATGAGGGTGGCCTATTCTACTCAGCCGGATACCACACGGCGGGTCGACTTACCTTAGTCGCCTTTTATGATACCTCCGTAAGAAATGAGAAATAAGGCTGAGTAAAATACACCACCCTTTTTCTTATCGAGGAGTCGTCAAATACGACTAAAGTAAATTGAAGTCAAGCAGGCGGCCGGTCGTAAAACACGTAGCCATGTGACAACATGTTTATAATATGTTGTGCCGACCCCACCTAGAGTGGGATAAGGGCAGGAGAATAATGAGACGAATAAATACATATCTTAATTGAATTGTAATAAGAGTTTGATTTAGATAAACAAATATCGTAACTAATACAATGTGTTGAATATTTTGTGGTAATTTTATATCTATGTTCTGTTAATTTGTGTGTGATTCTTCCCTTTTTTTCTGTATCTCTTGTCAAGCAATTTTGCATAATAAATCGCTCTCAAAATTAAACGAAATACAAGAAATACCAACGAATTTCTATTCTCTCATTGCCACAGGTATTAAATGAACTGAACTCAGTATTACAGTCAGTTAGTAGATTCGTTTCCAGAAAATCACTGCTGATGTTATAATTTAGTGGATAAGGATAGAGTAGGATAAGGGCAGGAGGATGATACTCCCGATGCATCGTCCAGCGGAGAGATATAACCATCCTGGGCGTCTCGAACGGGGTTTTATCGGACGCCCATCTGAGAAGGTCCCCGAAACGGTCGATGCATCTGGTGCTCCCGATGCATCGATTAGCGGAGGGAGGGGCCACTTTAAAAGAGGCCTTGACCCAGAGGTGGCGCACTCTGGGGTCCGAGTTGCTGCTGGCGGGGATGGGGGCAATGTGTCCAACGGTATCCTGTCCCCGCCACCAGCAGCGTGGTGGAGCACTGTCAGGTTTTTAGTCGTTGGGAGTTTGACATACCGGCCGCTCGTCCCCGTCTGGCGGTGATGATCCATAATGGGCTTTCCTGACATGAAAAAAAAAGAGTCCGACATAACCGTCGCCTGTCCCCGTCGGGCGGCGGTACCCATAAGGGGTTTTTACCTGTCTAAAAAAAAAGAGGATGGTGATGGTGCGTTTGGGTTAAAACTTGGTAGTTGATCCTTGAGCCCTGTTGGACGATGGACGGTATCTGGTACCTGGAGGTGGTGGTCGTGGTCGGCCGTCTCCACGGTGGTGGGCAGGTCCAGCAGCCGCTGCGAGCGGATCCCGTCGCCGGGTCCCATGTGCGAAACGTGCGCGAAGTTAGTTGGTGCTGAGATCAACTTCGAGCGACGTTCCGATCTGAAAATATATTTTTTATATAAATTTTATATAAATACTAGCTGTGCTTGCGACTTCTCCCGCGTGGAAAATATTTAATTGAAATGTTGAACATGAAATTAGATATTGTAAGTTAACCATAATAGATAGACATGCTGTCATTTTCTATTATATTTATTTACAATTCTTTAATACATTACTTGAGTTTATCTCTGTTGGTTTACGCGGCGTACAAACTAAAGCCCTCATCAGGCGAGTTTTTTTTATAACCGCGCGAGCGCTTCAACAAAATTTACATAAAACCTTAATGTAGTATTTACCAAACTTGAAGAATTGCACACCTCTTTCAGAATGGTTGGACTACTTTTTAATAAAAACCGTACTAAATTCCGTTTAGTAGATTTTGAGAAAATCGATCACATACAGACACCTTTTAGTAAGTAAGTAGCGGCTTGTTTCTATCCCACTGCTGGGTATAGGCCTCTTCTCTCCGTTTTTGGATAGAAGGTTTGGAGCTAATACCTACCAAGCTGCTCTAATGCGGATTGGTAGGTTACACATACGTAAAATTCCCTAGAGATGTGCAGATTTCCACAAAATACTTTCCAAAATATACACCGAAAAGGGTGTGATAAATTGCAATTATAAATTTTATCAGAAAAACTCATTGGTGCCTGGCCTTCACTGGACTATCAGAGCCTTTAGAATCTTAGGTCAAGGGAAACGGAAAATTAAATGCTGAACCCATAAAAGAATGGCAAATAAAAAGTTTTTTTTTTCTGATATACGAGTACATGACTGAAATACCAAAGAGGTTTAAAGTATCAAACTATTTGTGTAGTCTGTACTTACAATCTGTTGTGGGCCTCTATAGCTTGATGCGACTGTTCCCGCACCGAAAACCGCCTCTTGTTAGTGCCGTACGACGTGTGCTCTAGATTCAACGGGCCCTCTGGAATATCAATTATAAAATTACCAACGAAATTGTTTGCGTAAAATTACTAACGAAATTGATTGCGTACATAAATAAATAAATTTAAAAAAATAACGCCGCGTGGTATCCGGCTGATTAGAATAGTACCACCCTCTTTTCTTACCGAGGTGTCGTAAAAGGTGACTAAGGTAAGTCGACCCGCCGTGTGGTATCCGGCTGAGTAGAATAGACCACCCTCATTTCTTACCGAGGTGACATAAAAAGCGACTAAGGTAAATTGACTCACCATGTGGTATCCGGTTTAGTAGAATAGACCACCCTCCTTCTTACCGAGGTGTCGTAAAATACGACTAAGATAAGTTGACGTCAGGCAGGCGGCCGGTCATAAAAACGCAGCCAAATCATGTGACAGCATGTTTATAACATGTTGCGCCGATACCACTTAGAGTGGGATAAGGAGCAGGAAGATGATGATGACATAAATAAATAAATATATAAAATATGTATATTACGTACACGCACGCACTCTTGCGTACGCGCGCAACAATGCGCGCTTGTTTATGAATACGTGCTTATATATGCGCCTACGTCTGTTTGTATGTTAAGACATGAATGCACAAGTTCTACATACGCGTCAACAGCGGCCTCAGGTACACTAGATAGGGTGCCGTGTCCGCCGTGAACGGGAACCCGCTACCCGCTCCGCCGACCAGCACGATCCAACCTGCCTCATCCAGCGGACGTGCGTTCGCTGAAACATGTTCACTGTACCTTAAAATGACGTCTTATCGACTTCTAGCTTTACTTAACATATACGCTTGGTATTAGTAAGTAGCTTTACTGTTAAAAAGAGGCTGATACAGAAAGCCTACTATACTCTTGAAGATTCTTTAGAAGATAAGAATGTGTGGATAAAGCTCTCTTTGAGCCTGTACAAGACAGTAACGACATAATGTAAATAGTATTAAGAATTATATTTTTAAAAGAGCAACCGCCGAGTTTCTTGCTGGCTCTTCTCGGTAGGAGCAGCTATCCGAACCAGCAGTAGAGTTGACGATCCAAAAGCACTTGTTTACAAGTTTATTTGAATAAAGAATATTTTGAATTTGAAAAAATTTGAATTTAGCGGCCTGTTATTATCCCACTGCTGGGAATTGGCCTCTTTTCTCCGTTTTTAGAAAGGATTGGTGCTAAGACCTACCACGCTGCTCCAATGCGGATTGGTAGGTTACAAGTATCTCGAGAATTCCTTGAGATAAGCCATTGAAAACCAGCGTTGAGGTACCACTCAACTTAAGCTGAATGGTGGTCCCATTTGTAACGTCACATTTCTGTATATCTGCCTTAATTTTATTTAATTTTACTTCTTCTTTTTATTTATTTACTGTTATTTACTTTACTGTGACGTTATCAATAAAAGGATTTCATTTGAATTCTCTAGAGATATGCAGGTTTCCTCACGATGTTTTCCTTCACCGAAAAGCTTGTGATAAATTGCAATTATCAATTAGACACATAAGTTTTAATAGAAAAACTTATTGGTGCCTGCCCGGGGTTTGAACTCATGTTTGCGTCTAGAGAGTCACGCGGTCTTACCGCTGGGCTATCACAGCTGTAAGCTAAAGAATATACAAAAGTTAGATATAATTTACTTACGTAAATTAATCGTCTGCACCCACTCCCCAGACTCGATGTCGTATATGTCGATGTGCGACGTTGTGAATATCAGCAAATGTGTGTCATTGATAGCTGCAACGAATGGATGTTATAATGAAACTAATTTTTCAAACTTTAGTACTTTGTTAAATAGTAGTATTTAAGTCTTATATATATCTTTTGAGAATGTTAAATGAAAATAGACCGCAAAAACTCTACTAGCGTCAGGGGACGTCGTCCTAAGGATGCCTCCTGTGTCTAGATCATGGCTTAGGGCAGTGATTCTCAACCACTGTGCCGCGGCACTTTTGTGTGCCGCCAAATTTTGCAAATATATAATAATGTTAATATTATTAAATTATATGATTAAAATAAAAATATTATTAGCTTGTAATTAATCCCTTAATAAACGTTTAGTTATTATCGTAGTATATATTAGTTTATTTCGTAAATTTAAAATTTTTGTCATAAACTATTTATGCAGTGTATAGTAAGTAAATAATTTTTGTCTTTTTCTTTGTGTGCCGCCAAATTTTGAAATGGTTAGAATATATGTGCCGCAACAAAATATAGGTTGAGAATCACTCGTTCAGGGTGAAGTGTAGTGGAGGGCAGGTAATATGACTGTGACTAGTTATCACGCTATTGTATGAAGCTCTACTAGCGTCGGGGAACGTCGTCCTAAGGATGCCTCCTGTGAGTCCGGACCACGGTTGAAGGCAACGTGTTGTGGAGGGCTGGTGGTATGACTGCGATTAGTCATCACGGTCTTATATGAAGAAGATCTATTAGCGTCGAGAAACGTCGTCCTAAGGTAGCCTTCTGTGAGTCTAGATTACGACTTAGGGCGACGTATATAAGAGGGCTGATGTTATGAATGTAACTAGTTGGGGAACGTCATTCTAAGGTTACCCCCTGAATATTTTAAGCAATTTAATTTATGTACATAAAAATATAAAGAATTATAAAACGATAGGTGATGTATACAATAGACAAAGCAGGAACCGACATAAGCTTGCGGCTCCTGCTTTGCGCCTTGCAAAAGTGGGTAACTCGTTTGTGGGTTTTGGTATAAGATTCTATAATAAAATTCCGCAATCAATTTCAGCATTGCCATTACAGCAGTTTAAAATCACTGTTAAAAAGAGGCTGATACAGAAAGCCTACTATACTCTTGAAAATTATTTAGATAATAAAAATGCGTCGACATAGGTACTGTTCGAACTTGTACAAAACAGTAATGGTTTAATGTAACTAGTAAAAAAAACTGTATTTGAAAAAGAGCAACCGCCGAGTTTCTTGCTGGCTCTTCTCGGTAGGAACAGCTTTCCGAACCAGCAGTAGAGTTGACGATTCAAAAGCACTTGTTTACAAGTTTATTTAAATAAAGAATATTTTGAATTTGAATTTGTCTAGGTGTTACGTACCGTGGTGCTGCGGGTGCGCCGTGTACATGAGCTCGGTGTCGCGCGCCCGCAGCCCCGCGCGGTCCACGTACAGCGCCAGCGCGCCGAACACCAGCAGCCAGTCGGCGCCGGCGGGCCGCGCGCACAGCGGACGCGCGCCCGAGTGCGCCAGGAACACGCCCACCTGGTTCTCGGGGTGCACCAGCGCTGGGGAACAGACACAAATCATATAAAGTACGTAAGCCGTTTGTGGGTTTGGGTATAACATTCTATAATAAAATTCCACAATCAAACAGAGCCGAATCATATATAATTCTAGATGTACAAAAGTACGTAAGTCGTTTGTGGGTTTGGGTATAACATTCTATAATAAAATTCCACAATTAAACAGACCCAAATCACATATAGTACACGATGTACACAACACATATAGTACACGATGTACACGATGTACACGATGTACGTTAGCCGTTTGTGGGATTGGGTATAACATTCTATAATAAAATTCCACAATCAAACAGAGCCGAATCATATATAGTAATAGATGTACATGAGCACGTAAGCCGTTTGTGGATTTGGGTATAAAATTCTATAAAAAAAATTCCGCAATCAATTTTAGCTTTGCCATTACAGCAGTTTAAAAACACTATTAAAGAGAGGCTGATACAGAGAGCTGAAAGTCTACTATACTGTTGATTATTTGGAAGATAAGAAAATAATTATAAATATAAATATATGGGACACTGTCGTCCGTCTCCAAAGTAAGTAACTTAATACTTGTGTTATGGTAGACAGACAACTGATAAATATATACTTATATAATTTTTAAATACATACTTAAATACAAATATACACCTAGGCTCAAAGACCAATAAATTTATTTATAGAAAATGTTCGCCCTCGGCGGGATTCGATCCCGCGACCCGCGGAGCCGAAGGCAGGGTCACTACCCACTGCTCCAACGGGCCAGTATAATATGAATGTTTATGAATGTATACTGTCTTCGAACCTGTACAATACAATAATGACGAAAGAAAACTGGTATAAGTTAGTATTCTTACTGGCTCTTCTCGGTAGGAACAGCTTTCCGAACCAGCAGTAGATTTGGGAGGAAGCTTAGGAGTTTGAAAAAGCTTGGGGGTCGCTTGGAGGCCGCTTGGATGAAAATCTTGCGGGGCGCTTGAATGATAAGCTTGGAGTCGCTTGGAAGGAAAGTTTATAGGGTCGCTTGGATAAAAATTTGGGAGTCGCTTGGATAAGAGCTTGAGGTTGGCTTGGATGAAAGCTTAGGGGGTCACTTCTTCTTCTTCTTATAGCAGGCTGTTTTCCGCACTTCGTCGCTTTGTGGCGGCCATTGTGCGTGAGGGTGAAAGGGGCTGGTTACTCCAACCAGCCAAGCTCTTTCCAGAAGCCGAGTATCCTATACGGGACCCTCAAGGCTTCTTGCAACGTCCTCGGAGAGTCGAGGATGTTCGTAGGGGTCACTATTGGAATCGTTATCGTTATTGGAATATTCCCGATACTCACAAGCGGCCGGCGGATGCGGATGTGTCTCGTGCGAAGGTCGTAACGTGTGCGCCACCATCCCACCACGGTATCCCAGTAACAACCGGCCCCGTAGTAGCTGCACGCTGAGAACGGGCGCCGCGGCGCGCAGTTCCGCCAACCGGCAGCGTCGCGCCGCAGTGCGCGTGATCTCATACACTATCACCACCCACGAGTTCTAACAAAGAGTTACAGAATATATAAACACTTGTTATACAGGACGAGGTTAATCCTAGCGTCTAAATATTACAGATAAATAAACACTAGCTATACAACAGGATGAGCTTAATCTAATAATCTCGTCTCAACTAAATAATTATATTATATCTAATTTATAGAATTAAGCGTTATTTTGCGGAGATCCATAATACAAAAGTAATAATAAAATTATTTTGCTATAATCCGCGATGAAGTAAAATAGAAAATATATATAATGCTAAATGTAGAGTGGACAATCGGTTATCATACCTGATACATGCAAGATTCATAAAAAACACATGCACAAACCACCACCATCGCCAACACAATATACGTTCAATATCACAAACTCAACAATCGTTTCGCTCCGCAAACGAAGCATCATCAACATCAATTGATTGAGGTTTGTGCATGTGTTTTTTACGAATCCTGCATGTATCAGGTATCATAACCGATTGTCCACTCTACATTTAGCATTATATATATTTTCTATTTTACTTCATCGCGGATTAAAGCAAAATAATTTTACTATTACTTTTGATATTATATCTGATTACAGTCTTGACCCTCGTCGCCGTATCCGCCTGAGTAGAAACGAATCATTTCATACCAAGGTGTTGTTAAAGACGAATAAGATAAGTTGGCGTTATGAAGGCGGCCTGTCGTAAATTAACTACCCAAAACATGCAACGACATGTTTAAAACAGTCGCCGACCCCACTTAAGAGTGCGATAAGGTTAGAAGAATGATGGTCTATACACTGTCCATTATATTAACCATCTTTTGACAGATTGACGATAGTGATGTCCTAAAGATTCTCGTATGCGATACCATTCCGATTATAGTACCTACTATCATTAATCGAATTACGTACCTAAGTAATTCGATTAATGATAACCTACGTAAACTAGATTACTACTTGAGAAAAGAAATTCCAACTTTGAGAAAACTTATTGTTTCTTTGAAAAGAAGTGGTCTATTTCATGGTGAAAAATCTTCTTTGGTCAAAGTTTTGAACACAATTGGCTTTTCATATAAAAAGTTAAATAAAAGAGAATTATTAATGGAACGCACAGATATAGCTATAGCACGTTGTGATTTTTTAAGAGAGGCAAAGAAAATACAAGATTGGGCAAATATTGTTTTCACGGATGAAACATGGCTCAACGCTAACCACACACTATCTCGTTTCTGGACTGATGATACTGCTGATTCCACTTCCTCAGTACCAATGGGAAAAGGTGAGCGCCTAATCATTTGCCATGCAGGTACAGCAAAAGGATTTGTACAAGACGCACTGTTGGCATTTAAATCGAAGAAATCAAATGACTACCACGAAGAGATGAATGCAAATGTGTATGAAGAGTGGTTCAAAAAAATGCTCATTTCATTGGAAGAACCATCAATAATTTTTATTGATAATGCGCCCTACCACTCCCGTCAAATTGACAAAATGCCAACACAGGCTAATAAAAAGCACGAAATAATTAATTGGCTTCGGGACAATGGAGAAAATGTGGACGACTCAATGTTAAAAGTTGAATTAATAAAAATATTAAAAACCAAAAAGAGAGCAAAACGCTATGTAATCAATGAAATGGCAGCAGAATATGGCCATACTGTTCTTCGGATTCCTCCATACCACTGCCAGTACAACGCAATAGAACTTATATGGGCACAAGTAAAAGGGCATGCTGCGAGATGCAATACAAGCCCCCCATTCACAGCGAATAAAATGTTGCAATTGCTAAAAAATGCTTGCACCCACGTAACGGCCGAGAACTGGGCAAGTGTGGTGGAAAGAACTAAAAGAGTAATATTCTCTGATTGAGAACGTGATATTGCGTTTGATAATATATTATCTACACAAGAGCTAATAATAACTGCTACTGAAGACTCCTCATCGGAGGAGTCTAGTGTTGATTATCATTCCGACGACTCGTGCTAATAAAATAAATTAAAATATCCTGATTGTTTTATTTGTATTCATGTATTAACTAAGAAGAAAGTAAAACTTTATATAATGTTATTAAATGTCTTTTAATACTCGTAACATCGATTTCTACCGATTATTTTTAATCTGTGGCATAATCGTAGTAACTATTATGTGTGACATCACTAAGTGGGCGGTACCCATCCATAAAGTACAAATATTATTTGTATGATATTTGTACGTAAGCAATACAAAACTTAATGAGCGTGAGCTGTCAAAAGACTGATAATATGATGGACGCAGTATAATTAATTTTATCGTCGTATTATATTTTGGAAATTAAATATGGATATTATTCTGTTAAAAATGATTTTTTTATTTATGTAACAATCAAATGGTGTATCAGTATTAATAGGTTTTTATTTTATTTTTCGTATGTATGTAAAAGCATTTATTGTATTTTTAGGAACAGGTAACATTTTTGACAATTGTCGCTCGCTGTCAAAATCGTTACAATCTATGTACAAATACTGTAGAATGTTCTAGATGGGTTTGTTATAACATAATATTGTCTCGCTAATATATAATAAATTTATATTACTGTGTGTTTGATTTTAATTAATACTTTATACCTTATGGACTTGACGCCGAGGTATGGCACCTTGTATAGTCATTTTCCTTCCGTTTTCGAGATCTCAGTTAGCCGTGTGGTATCCGGCTAAGTATAATAGACCGCCCTCATTTCTTACCGAGGTGTCGTAAAAGGAGACTAAGGTAAGTTGACTCACCTTGTGGTATCTGGTTTAGTAGAATAGACCACCCTCTTTCTTACCGAGGTATTCGTACAAAGGTAAGTTGATGTCAGACAGACGGCCGTTAATAAAAACGCTGCCAAATCATGTGACAGCATGTTTATAACATGTTGTGCCGACCCCACTTTGAGTGGGTTAAGGGCAGGAGGATATATAAAGATAATTTAATACGAGTCAATCTGTGTCTGTGTCCACCAAAAAAACATTACACACCCTTTACTAACAATGTTTATTAACCATATTATAAATTGGTTAGACGACATCCTTACTTTAAAATCTTACCTGTAAGTGTGACTCACCGTTCAGTTTAGCCCGTGCATTTATAATGCTATCGATAAGTGTATGTTACACTATCGTTATGCCTAAAAACTCGAATATAAGTGAAAATTATGTAAATTAAAATAGCAAATAAAACAAAAATCGTACTTCAATTTATTTTATTCAGATATTTACATGAAATAATTAAGTAATGAGATAAATTCACGTAATTGCAATTTTATAAGTCAATTATATAGATTTACATACAAATAATTGCGGGTACAAAGTTTAGATACAAGGAACGTAATGATTATATCTAGTAGTATTGAATTCAGCAAATATGATAGTGCTAATTTCATGCAACAAATCTTTAAATAGTTTTTAATGTATCGCACTAAGTACTTGAGAACACTTGACATTAGACCATCAATATTAAACTATTTATAATCTACATAAATTGACCACAGATAGTATAGCATTTTGCTAAGTAAACAAGTAAAAAAAAAAAAGCTTATCATATTGTCTAAGCTGTGGTGGCCCAGTGGTAACACCGTGCGCCTCTTTCGAGGAGGTCTAGGGTTCAAACCCCGGGCAGACACCAATGAGTTTTCTAGTAAAACTTATGTGTCTAATTGATAATTGCAATTTATCACACGCTTTTCGGTGAAGGAAAACGTCGTGAGGAAACCTGCATATCTCTAGACAATTCTGGGGAATATGTGTAACCTACCAATACGCATTGGAGCAGCGTGGTAGGTCTTAGCTCCAATCCTTCTCTCCAAAAAATAAAAAACGGAGAGAAGAGGCCTATGCCCAGCAGTGGGATAGTTATAGTAAGTAACAGGCCGTTACTTACTATTGTCTAAACTGTCCTAAGCTCAAATATTCTTTGTATGAAATTCTCCCATTCGAAATTCATCGTCCTACCAACATAAAGTGCCTGTTGATGTTAGTTACTAAACCATTTGTTAAAAACGTTGTGTAAATTTATTGTATATAATAAGTTAAAATTGTAACTATTATACTGTTGAGGATTACTTGGAAGATAAGAATGTGTGCATATAGCTCGCTTAGACCCTGTACAAAACAGTAATGACTAAATGTAACTAGTTATAAGAATTATATTTTTAAAAGAGCAACCATCGAGTTTCTTGCTGGCTCTTCTCGGTAGGAACAGCTTTCCGAACCAGCAGTAGAGTTGACGATTCAAAAGCACTTGTTTACAAGTTTATTTGAATAAAGAATATTTTGAATTTGAATCTATTTTGATAGTTAATTTTATTTCATTCCACAATCTTATATATTATATACTATTTTAGATAGTTAATTCAATTGGTGCTCTTCGAAGCAAATTCTAAATTCCAATACTCGTGCGTTTGCCATTTTACTTGACACTGGCAGAGTGATTTGCGCACAATTTTCGCCATACAGGCCATAAAGCAAGATAATAATAATAATAGTAAATAAGCTTAATAAGCTTATAACAAAATTTAATGCCCCTACGTTGCTACTACGTTGAGGTGTTTCCTTGTCTGAATCAATCCTGGCATCATTAGGACATGCATGTAATAAACGCATTGTCATCGGGACTGGAGCAGTATGTTTTCAATCGGACACCATTAAGTGGGTCGAATTTAACTTGCAAGATTCTAACGTGCAAGTTAAATAAAAGCTTATAAAAGAAATTTAGAAGCGTTAGTTTACGGAATTCGTTATGATCAACGACTTTTTAATATTTAATAATAATATATGGGACACTTACACACACGGTCATCCGTCCCCAAAGTAAGTAACTTAATACTTGTTTTATGGCAGACAGACTGGCGAACATATACTTATATATTTTTGAAATACATAAATACAAATATACACCCAGACTCGAAGACCAACAAATTCATTTATAGAAAATGTTTCCGCGAGCCGGACCCCAGAACCGAAGGCAGGGTCACTACCCATTACGCCAACGAGCCAGTCAAACATTGTCGCAACTTTTTGATAACTTTCGTTATGAAAAAGTCGCAAAGCTAGCAACTTTGTTGTGGATCTGTGATCTTATTTCATTACATAGAATGAATTAAGAAGCGGGGATTATATCAAAACAATTATATTCTAACCTTTGAAAAAAATTGGTTAATAAAGAACGAAATATAGGAAATATTCCGTCACCTGTTTTAAAGGAAACAGTCAGTGTTTTCTCCAGTACTCAGTACATACGGTGTATGTAATGATTATTATAGTAACGTATAAACGACTTTAGTAGACTCTAGTATGAATTCTATTCTAACTTTTGAGAAAATTGGAAATGAAAGAACGAAATATGGGTCATATTCCGTCACCTGTTTTAACGTAAAGTCAGTGTTTTCTCCAGTACTCAGTACATACGGTGTATGTGATTATTAGTAACAAACAACTTTAGTAGACTTTAGTATAAATATATCGGTACAATAAACCAATATACGTAATGTGTAACTTGCAAGCATATTTTAAAGGTATAATGTGTTATATTGGGATATTTTAACAAGCCTATTTGAATACTTTTCTTCGATAAGTTCCATATAGCATGCTTAGTGCGATTATTTTAACCTCGATCGCTTTGGCGTAACGCCGATTGTATGCGATGGAACAGCGGTCACTAGATGTCGCTATTGCAGCGTCTTACAAATTGACGTTACGCTAATAAAATCAATAAAAAAAGCAAGTAAAGGCCTGTTACTATCCCCCTGCTGGGCATAGGCCTCTTCTCTCCGTTAGTATAAGAGAGTTGGAGCTAAGGCCCACGACGCTGCTTCAATAGGCTACACATATCCTCAGAATTCTCTAGAGCAGTGCCTTTCCATCATTTTGATTTCGCGACCCCTTTACAGTTTGAAAAATTTTGGTAGCCCCCTTGTGTCATAGAAAGACAAAAAAAAATTATAAAATTTCATTAAAGACTACGCTTTCGACTTTTGCTTTCAGTCGGCGACCCACCGAGTAAGGGTTTGCGACCCCCCTAGGGGTCACAACCCACAGATTGAAAAACACTGCTCTAGAGATATGCAGGTATCCTCACGATGTTTTCCTTAACCGTAACGCGTGTGATAAATTGCAATTATCAATTAGGCATATTAATTAAAAAAAAACTCATTGGTGCCTACCCGGGGTTTCAACTCGTTAACCTTTGCACGGTCTCACCGCTGAGCTATCACAGCTAATGTGATCGATAGGTAAAAAAAAAATTCGCACAAGACACTACACAGCACTTAAAGACGAAACTTTAATACCATTTTTCAAAAATATTTGAAAACAAATATGCCCTCAAAGCCCCCTATAAATAAGGGGGTTATTTAATCAGATAATTGCATTACGGTATGGAAACTCCAATATTATGGAAACTTTGTAATACTGTTTAACAATACTTTCCTTATTTAACAAATTTTGTTTTTACATTATTAGGTTACACGCCAATTAGTTACTTGTCATGTTAAAAAAATTTATCAAGTATTCAAAAAATTTTTTTGTTATAATTGACTTGTTTTGTAAAAGTTATATGTTGGCTATACAAAAATTTAACAATTTAAAAGTAGCAACAGCAGAATGGTTAGAGTAACGGACTTGCGAATGATAGGACGTTGATTCGAATCCCGGCCAATATACTACCGACTTGCTTAGCTGGAGAGGTTAATTAAATATTAAAATGTATGTAAATTCGATTAATAATTATATTAATCTAATTTACATACATTTATGAGAAATACATTGTTACACTTTTTAAAATAAACTTATATAACTAATTAATACACTCTCGATAAATTAAGACAGATCTTTGGATGCGCATTTTCTATTTATAATATTTATCTTAAAAAACGAAGCTTGACAAAAAGCGCCATCTTAAATACATCATAAGGTTTTATATCGAATATAATACACATTGTAAATCTAAAAAGAAAATCTCATTTAAATACACCTAAATTAAAATAAAATGCTGAAATATGCAGCATTTGAGAACGTTTATATATTTATAAATAAATACAAATAATTATTTAATATAAATACAAATTTTTAGGGTTTTATTAATTAATTAATTTCTAAATATGTAAATAAATAAAACACTCAAATAGACAGCATTTGAAGTCTTTTATTAATTTATTTATTCAATTATGTATTCGTATTTTTATGTAGGTATTCTTTTTATTTATAAATAATCATGCATTTTTTAAAGTGATATTTATATCTGAATAATTTATTCAATAAAACCCTTAAATAGATGACACGTTCAATATGTTAACTTATATATCCATATTTATTCATAAATAATTATTACTTTTTATTTAAAGTTTTATTTATTTATTTCTGTTTTCTGTTTATTTAACAAATAAATAAAACGCAAATCGACATTATTTCAGTTATCGAAAGAGCATATCGCTATTGTACATTTGAGTTTTGTTATTGTATAAACTTCGCGATGATAATTACATCACTATTTTCAAAAAACCTTATATTATATAATCATAATTACGCCAAAATTTAATCTTGATTAAATTAGCCGTTATTTTTAAGCGACCCTGATACATACAAATTAAGAAATTAAAAACCTATATAGTTATGTTTAATTAATGTCTCTTCATTATCGGCGATTACAAACGATTAAACGCAAGCACGATAGTGTAGATACTTGACCGTACTCGCCAATAATCGTCTACGATCGCCTACAATGCGGGAATCGTCTGTTTTCGGACACGCATCAAAGGTAATCGCTGGGTGATATGTATTGTATGATAATACGGACGATCGCACGATCACGATCATAGCCGATAGTGAGGAGGCATAAGGTTCATATACAGACATTTTTTAATGTAACAGGGTTGTAATACCAAAATACATAACCACTTACTAAAAAGATACAAAAATTAAAAAAAAAAATAAACGAAAAAGACTAGATCGTTAAAAAATAAGTATATTGCTAAAATTGGGGACATCATTTATTCTACTTCGCCTTATTGAGTTTAAATTTAATTTGTATAAATCAAAACAATTTAAGTTATTTGTAATTTATTAAAGCAAGCGTTACTTTGCGGAACAGAATTATTGTGCTATAATCCGCATAAAAGCAAAATAATTCTATCATAAGTTATTATTTAAAGTTATTGCAACGTCCAAAACATTGACTTGAAATATGATTTGTTAGGTTTATTTTATTTCATCTTTTTCCATGATTTTATCTTAAACGGGCGAAGTTAAATACGTCCTATTTCTTACAAATTAAAAGTCACAATCGCGATGAGATTTATGTTAAAATAATTACTTAACAGTAAAAAATGGTACTAATAATTATTATAAAATTATTCACAAATAACTTATTCATAATTAAAATTCAAACCGGTTCGAAAATGTCACATATATCTGAGTGCTTAGTGAGTTTTTTATAACCTACTCGATTGCGTTGACGTAACGCCAATTTGTATAGCGCTGGAACAGTGGTCACTACTCACTAGATGTCGCTAACGTCATACAAATTAGTGTTACGCTAATGCGATCGAGTAGGTTAAAGCGTAATCAACTTTTTTAACGGTTGGACCAAACGGATGTTTCGAAAATCCAAATAAAAAAAACAATCGAAATACTCCAAAGTTCTTCGACAAGAACAACTTAAAATCCTTGATTTTTTGAATCTTTCTAGTAAATTATAATTTTCTTATAACTCTCATGCTTAGTATTAAAGTGACCTAATTCAAAATTAAGCTTAATAATAATACATTGTAATCCTTATTTCAACTTTAATTTACATAATACATTACGGTTTTAAAAAACTCTAATATTAAATTGCGATAAAACAGAATATCGCACGTTTAATATTAAAATGACCTAAATCAAAATTAGGCTTAATTTAGTTAGATACACTGTTATCCTTATTTCAGTGCCATCTATGAAATCACTTTACGAACTATCGAAAAGAGCTAGTGTTTTTTTTTTCTTTCAAGTTATGGGTCTATTTAACACTCACGAATATTGTAGGCGATAACGTTTCGCTTTATTATTTGCTACAAACAACTTTTTTAAATTAGGTCACTTTAATACTAAGTACGCGGTATGTTTATTAAAAAAATAGAATAATTCATGAAATCAACGATTTTTAAGTTGTTTATGTTCAAGAACTTCGAAACTATCATGGTTTTTTTAGGGGTGGTTCTAAATTGAAAAGAAGAACCTACAGAACCAGGTTCTTAGTTGTATGCCGCGACAATATAATACTATATCATTAAATAGAAAACATTATTACATGTATTCTAGCTTCATTATATAAATTAATCTAAACAATAAAATACTTTTATGTTCATAGCATTTACAAATACTTATTGGTCTATTGACCTATAAAAATTTAATCTGACGCCATGGATTTTACTTTGTTTATAAAATCATTTTTGTCATGTTAATTTTTTTTATAAAGATTAAAAACCCTTCTGTCTTAGAAATGATCTCCTATCTATTAAAGATGAAAATTGAAAAAAAAGAGAAGAAGAAGTTAATAAGGAAGAACGTAAATTGGAAGATGTTTAATTATCCAGAAGTGGAGAATCCGATTTATGCGATTCAAACCTTCCGATTTATCCGATTCCAACCTTCCGATTTATCCAAATCAAACCTTCCGATTTATCCGATTCAAACCTTCCGATTTATCCAAGTCAAACCTTCTGATTTATGCGATTCAAACCTTCCGATTTATCCGATTCAAACCTTCCGACTTATCCAAGTCAAACCTTCCGATTTATCCGATTCAAACCTTCCGATTTATCCAAATCAAACTTACCTAGTTTTCCTATTCAGTCATATCAATGTAAGAGATTAGATCACACTGGTTCACGCTACACAATCGTACTAATTTACGCGATTCAATCATACTGATTTGCACAGTTCGATTCGATTTACGCGATTTTATTATGACGATTTAGGCACATTAATCATATCGACTGATGCAATTCAATCATACTGATTTGCGCGTACCAATCATAACGATTTAAGGGATTCAAATTTACCGATTTATCCGATTCAATCATACCGATTTGCGCGTTCCAATCATAACCATTTATGAGATTCAAATTCACTGATTCACTCGATTCAATCATACCGATTTACGCAATTGAATCGTACTGATTTAACTGATTCAATCTAAACTAAACATCTTCAAGTATTTTATTTCTTAATAACGCCGTTACGGTCCACTAACGCCATTTTAACTTCAAAATTAATAGGATTTAAAAAAAATTGTCATTTTAGTGTCATTACTTAAAATTGGTCAGGTCATGTCATCTGCTGACAAAATACAACATAAGATCAGCAGAACTACGTGGCAGTGTTATTATTTGAAGCCTAGCTAGTCTCAAATTATCTAATTATGGAAGATTATTTTATATATTTAAAACTTATATCTTTAATAGAAAATATGCATGTTTTGTTCACCAATCCATACTGATATTACAAATATAAAACGTTATCCAGTGTACGTATGAAAATTAGAAGCGCCTTATTTGTTATTCCTCAACCGCTATATACAATAATTTTCCTATAATAACAATGGGCCTCAGAAAAAAGCTTAGTGTAGTAGTGAAGTAATCTAGCCATAGGAATTATTTTACGCATTGAATAAGGTACATGATATAGAAGGGTGAATGACCGTACCCCATTCTAATCCATTTCGTATGTAATGCATTGACATTGACCAAGAGACTACAGACAAGTGCGAAGGAGACAGAACCATAATGATATATTTTTTTTGTAATAATAATAATTTTTTTTGCAACCATAATGATAGTTATTTTTTGAACGACTTGTTAACAATTACATGTAAACCAGATCTCAATTAAATTATATTTATTATGTTCGAAAGCGATCAGTGAATTTATTTAATGTCTTATCGTACCACTCTGTATATTATAACCTAAACACCTTTTACCCGCAATTTCGTTCGCGTGGACTGTTGTAGATTGTTAATAGATGGCGCTTTTCAACGTTATCCTATTCCTGTAGAATTAACAGGATTTTTATAGCCTATATGTTTTTCCGGTGTATAAGAAATAATTGTGCCAAATTTCATACATATTGGTTCAGTGGATTCGCCGTGAAAGAGTTACAAACATACATCAATATTCACAAACTTAAGTAAATATTAAATAGGATCATTTCATATACATGCATATTTCCTATTATTCCCGAATTTAATAATTGAAAAATGTATATAATAATATAAGTTATACAATAAACAAATTTTAGACAATACAAGCAATTTATATTATGTTATAGTTTAATAAACTTAATATATATTATGTTATTAGGTACAATACAGTATTCGTTACTAATTGACCTACAAGCCACTTCGGGTTAAATATATTAAATACAAATCTAATTATTATATTATATATTATTAATTATTATCGCATATGGAAGGTATCTCTTAATTATATACCAAGCGATTCTAAAATATTTTACATATATGGAATAATTTTATATTATATATATCGAGGTATCGAAAATCTAATATATATCATCATCCTCCTGCCCTTATCCCACTATAAGTGGGGTCGGCACAACATGTTACACACATGTTGTCATATGATTTGGCTATGTATTTTACGACCGGCCGCCTGCCTGACGTCAACTTACCTTAGTCATATTTTACGACTCCTCGGTAAGAAAGAGGGTGGTCTATTTTACTCAACCGGATACCACACGGTGGGTCAACTTACCTTAGTCGCCTTTTACGACACCTCGGTAAGAAATGAGGTTGGTCTATTCTACTCAGCCGGATACCACACGGCGGGTCGACTTACCTTAGTCGCCTTTTACGACACCTCGGTAAGAAATGAGGGTGGTACTATTCTATTCAGCCGATACCACACGGCGTCGAAAATCTAATATATATATATTTATAATAAATAAAATAATGCATTGCGATTTTGTCGTGGAGCCTATCTTCCGATGATACTTCGGTTGCCGGACGAAACGATCGTAGAGAATGTCGTAGTGAATGTGTGTAGTGCTTATTGTTATCGGTGGTGACGTTGTCGATTAATCCTGCACGTGTAAGGTATGTGCACGGTTTTTGCTTCATACACTTAGCATTACATAGATTCTCTTAAAAACGAGAATTATAGCAAAATATTTCTAATATTACTTTTGTAATGTAAATATATATTTATTAATGTAAAGTAAGTTACTATCCCACTGTTGGGCATTGAGCTTCTTTCTCTTTGGAGAGCACAGTTGAAGTTTAAACCCACCACGCTACTCTAATACGGAATGGTAGGTTACACATATCCTAGGAATTCTTAACATATGCAGGTTTATATATACAATATTATAAATGATTTTACGAAGAATTTCTATATATTAGATGATCGATACCAATATTATACATATTAGGAACCAAATACATTATACAAATTATATTATAAATATAATTTATAATTATACAGTCATAAATGTTCATACATACTATTTAATTGAACTAAATAGAAAAAAGAAAGAATTACTAAAAAAAATATATTTGAAATATCCGTTATTCATGAAAAATACACGTCATATAATCGAAATATAGAAGTTTTTGTAAATTTCATTTAATAAAAAAAAAATAACAACAAAAGTTACTAAACTAAACTGCCTATGACTTTTCAATAAAAAAAAGATTGTTTAATTGATATTTAATTACGCATTTTCTGGTAAAAAATAATTCTTTAGAATACGTAAGCTTATCTGAAAATTTCCAGTTAATTTCTGCCATTCCTCATTGGGGCGGCGTGGTGGGTCTAAATACTCAATCATTCTCTGCAAACAAGGACTCTCTCATATAAAGTCTTGAAGATTATTTAGAAGATAAGAATGTGTGGATATAGCTCTCTTGAACCTGTACAAGACAGTAACGACAATGTAAATAGTATTAAGAATTATATTTTTAAAAGAGCAACCGCCGAGTTTCTTGCCGGCTCTTCTCGGTAGGAACAGCTTTCCGAACCAGCAGTAGAGTTGACGATTCAAAAGCACTTGTTTACAAGTTTATTTGAATAAAGAATATTTTGAATTTGAATTTGAATTTGACACGGCCCGAGGGATTATAATTATATGTAATCGCATCGTTCGTAATAAACCGCACGTGGATACACATACCTGTATTTTCATATACGCTTAAAATTGTACAGGCTACCTAACTTGTTTACAAGTTTATTTGAATAAAGAATATTTTGAATTTGAATTTGAATATGCCCAATATTGAAAAGTCAATAACTCGGCATACTTTTAATATGTATTCATAAAAAACATATTTTTAAAATAAAAATGACTGAAAATAATGTTTTATAACATTATTTGTTTTCGAAAATAAAATCAGATGTTTTTAAAATAGAAATATTATTTTAAATAAAATTATGTGATTCTTTTAAGACCAGTGCATCAGATATCGAAGATTAAATAACATCAAATGTCGCTGAAATATATATCAAACATTTAATTGACTAATTTTCTTTACCGTTCTAGAAAAATCTTAAATGATTGCATGACGTTTACTTTTACGTATAATATCGGGTGTATACAGATTATTTCAACGATAAATAGCTATAAAATAACTATACAATAAATGGATATTAATTAATTTATTTAATATTCAAATAAAATAATTTAAAATTGAATACTAATTCAAACATAAAATTATAAATAATTATTTCATTCAAAGTCATCACTACATTTATAATTGTAAAATTGTCATAATGGAAGTTTTATATTATTTACACGTTACAGTTACATTATGTTTGTATTTTGTAAAAATCCTTAATATTATTAGATTATGAGTCACTATTAATATTAATATAATTATTGTAATATACGTTAAATTTACATTATGCTAGACTTTACAGCTGAACCCCTCATCGCACATACATGAATAAAGTGTCCTAAATCAAAAATATAGATTTTTGAGATCGTGGTAATTTCATATTTAAAACTGCTGAACTGGATAGTAATACTTCTCTTATAGAAATATTACTAATTATTATTATTATTAAAAACTAACACGCTGCTTTTAAGGTGTGTGAAATTTCATTAAAATTCATTCAACTGTTTTGGCAAGATTTGTGTAACAAATATATAAAATTTCGCATTTTAAATATGAGCCAGAAATATAATACCGATACTAACTAACCGATATATATATATATGCTCCTTACAAAATTTCTGTCTACAACTCGCTAGTTAATATTGTGCGTAGTCAGTCGAACACTTTTCTCTAAAGAGAGAAAAAAGATTAAAAATTTATTTTTTAGGGTTAGGTCACTTCGTTTGTCATAGTGCGATATGTTATTTATATTAAATTTAAAATAAATTATAGCCTCAAGTTGAAAATTTTATTTTTTACTTAACGACATTTACACAAACTATAAGTCAGGAGGAAGTTTTTTTTGTAATTTACATAAAATGTTATGAAGTTTTATGAATGTTAGTTTTTAATTAGAATGAATATTTTGAATAGAGTTTAGGACTGGTATATACAAAAACTTTTACATTCATATAAATGAAATATGCTCGATTTAGGATAAATTATTATTATTATATAATATTCTAAGTTAGCCAAGACAGAAAAAAATCACATACGAAGGACTGATAGAAGTGGGGTTTCCAAGTGTTGAAGTAGAGGCATCCCACCGTTAGACTTATTCGAACCCCCACTAGTGGACAAACATCGTCAAAAAGGTTGCAGGGAATCCCTATATTTAAAAACCACGACAAGTATGGGATCAAAACACTAATATTTTCGATGACTATTATTGTAAAATCATTGACACGTATAATAGCAAATTCTTCGACGAGTATTATAGTAATTATTAGGACTATTGTTTGAAAATGGATAACAATTATTATAGTATACATATAGTGTAATTGTTTCTCAGTTTTTAATAAATTTTGATGTTAAATTTATTTATGTTATTATGCAAATGGTGGAGGTATTATAGTAACTCTTTCGATGAACATTATATTACAATTTGTTATGTATCAACAATTTAATTGGTGACACATAATAATATTCTATGAATATTATAATTAATTGTTTTAAGTCTGTTATTGTAAAATTGTTGACAAGTGTGATAGTAATTTTTGGAAACTATTACATATTGCTGACGACCTTTATAGCAAAATTTTTGACGAGTATTATAGTCAATTTTTTGGACAATTATTGTAGTAATTTTATTTTTCGACGAGTATTATTTAAGAATGGTTAGCAAATATTATTGTGTTTGTCAATTTCATAAAATTGTTAGTGTTATATTTATTATTATGGACAGGTATTAAGTATATTAATTATTTCGATAAATTATGAAAAATTTGTTGACAGATATTATAGTACTTAGACAACTATTATTGTAAAATAAGTAACAAATATGATAGTAAATGTTTGAAACTATTGCATACTGTTGACGAGTATTATAGCAAGTTTTTCGATGAGTATGATAGTTAAATTATAGACAGATATGATAGTAAATTTCTCCTTACTTTTGGCTAGTTAACGTAAAATTACCTAAGTTCAGTGTAAACGTCCAACACAACGCGTAGTTATTATGCTATGAATACATCAATTACCACTGTGTGGTAAGCCGATAAACAGCGACTTCAACAGAAGCAAGCGTAGAACCTGGACATGTCGATTTTCCAATACGTGTCCAGTTCACTTCTGAAATCAAATCAAGGTAATGTTTCATCTATAATTTATAGATTTAGGCGTTACTTTGCGGAGGTCCATAATACAAAACTAATGAAAATATTATTTTGCTATAATCCGTGATAAATCGCGGATTATATCAAAATAATATTTTCATTAGCTTTTTTTCATATATAGAAAATACAAATGTAATGAAAATAATATTTTGCATGATAAAATCCACGATAAAAGAAAATATATGTTATACTTAATGTAATATCCGATTTCATATCTGATACAGGATTTGTGAAAACTCATGCACTACTAACCAAAAATAACCCAACAATACACAATGACTGCATAGCAATGCATATTTTCACTACCACAATCTCAACAATCGTTCAAAGGAATCTAAGGTTTTTGGTCCTTCGAGCACAATCACACCACAATCTCAACAATCGTTCAAAGGAATCTAAGGTTTTTGGTCCTTCGAGCCGGATAAAATTTGGACATAAGCTATGTGGTGTTGCACTTACCATCAGGGGTCAGAAGGGTGCGGCGGGGAGGCGCCGCTACTGTCCTCCGATTGCAACCCCTCGCCAAGGTCTGTACCCACCTAGAGGTCATGGAAAACATTAGTTATATATCGTAAATATGGCCAATAGGATAAGAGAAACAATTCCTAAACCTTAAATATATATTTGTAAAAATAAAATTCATACTACATATCAAAATCCATATGGTAGGTCTGGCCATTACGATATTGAAACTAATCGGTGAGACCGTGTGAATCTTACAAGGGGGATCACGAATTCTAACCCCGAGCAAACAACAAAGAACTTTTGTATTAAAAGTTATGTGCCATAACTTTTAAGACAAAAACTCTTTGTTGCTGTTATTAATAATTTAATATTAGATTATTTTAATATTTATTGGTAAGTTTACTTATTTGTATTGCATACAAATGCATTGTGAAAGTAAGTAAATTTGTATTGTGGTATGGAATTTTTTGTTGTACTTTTATATCTCAATAGTGCAATAAATAGTGCAAAAAAATGAAGATTTTTCGTATTTTCTTATAATACCGTATCTTTAGAGATGTAAACTAGAAATATACATACATATATATATATATATATATATATTATATATGTATGTTTATATATATTTATATATATATATATATAAATATATATATATATATATATATATATATATATATATATATATATATATATATATATATATATATATATATATATATATATATATATATATATATATGGGACACTTACACACACAGTCGTCTGTCCCCAAAGTAAGTAACTTAATACTTGTGTCATGGGTGACAGATAACTGGTGAATATATACTTATATATTTTTTAAATACATACTTAAATACAAATATACACCCGGGCTCAAAGACCAACAAATTCATTTGTAGAAAATGTAGGCCCTCGGCGGGAATCGAACCCGCGACCTGCGGAGCTGAAGGCAGGATCACTACCCACTGTTCCAACGGGCCAGTCAAATAAAATAAATAAATATGCATTGGAGCAGCGTGATGGGTCAAAGCTCCAACCCTTCTCTCCAAAAAGAGAGAAACCTTTATAGCAGCAGTTGGATAGTAACAGGCAGTTATTTTACTTTAATATATCAAGTGCCACTGTTTGTATGAATCCACGTACCTTGAGCACGTCGTGCAGCGAACTCATACTGCCCAAGCTCAACGGAGTAAGGCACCGCTCCAACGCCGACCCGCTGCCGCAAGAACCCCCGCCCACCGACCTACACACAGATGATTTAATTATACACTTACTAGACCGGACAAACGTTGTTTAGCTATAAATTATTATTAGGGAATTTCTAGTGTACATTGTCAACACAAATTGTCCAAAAAAATAAAAAATAAAAATTGTTAGGGATGGACAACCCTTATCACTTAGGCGTAGTTAGTAGCCGATTTTCAGATCTACTGAATATGCATATAAAACTTCACAAATGTCGGTCGAGCCGTTTCAGAGGAAGGTATTTATTATATAACTAGCGGCCTGCCCCTGCTTTGCACGGGTATAAAATATATATCCCATGTCAGTCAGTGTAAAAAAAATGATTAAAATCGATCGAGTAGTTTTGATTTATTCATTACTGCCCGTGGCCCGCACGCGTTAAATTTGGAGAAAAACAATTTCCTTTCCCTATACCAAGAAGATTTCCTGCTATCTTTTGAATATCTAAATTCATATAGTACATTTTTACTTATTTACTTTTACATACTCCCTATGTATTTTATTTTTACAATTAATTACAGAATGTCTTCAAACAAACTCTTGAAAGAGGGACATAGCTGCTAAAGTCGAAGTGTTATAGGGCGAAGCGCGGCGTCCTCACGTTTTAAATCTGTAATATCTCCGAAAATGTTCACTTAAATTACATGCTGTAAACGGCAATATTGATCTATATTAAATCAACAATTTATTTAAGGTACTCAATTGGATAAGGATTAATGCTGTATTGTATAAAAATTGCTTTGAACATAAGACATCATTTTTCGTAAAAAGTAAATGAAAAAAATTGCTATTGTGGGTTATCCATAAGAGATAGACATATACCATCGCGGACTTTTCTGTAGACCTTTTTAAGGTGTACAAATACTTAGTACATCATTTTGATAAATGTCGTAGGGTTTAGCCTGCGTTTGCAATGTAAGCGGAAAAAAATGTAATTATTTACAGAAACCTCAAAAATTACAGTATTTCTCTACTCCGTATTGAATGTTATTATACGTACAAACCTTCCTCTGGAATCACTCTATCTATTAAAAAAACCCGCATCAAAATCGGTTGCGTAGTTTTAAAGTTTTATGCGTACATACGAAAATATGGACTTTGTTTTATAATATGTAGTGATTACCTTATATTTATTTAAGTAACGGCCTGTTACTATCCCACTGCTGGGCATAGGCCTCTTCTCTCCGTTTTTTTTTTGGAGAGCAGGATTGGAGCTAAGACCTACCACGCTGCTCCAATGCGGATTGGTAGGTTACACATATCTCCAGAATTCTCTAGAGATATGCAGGTTTCCTCACGATGTTTTCCTTCACCGAAAAGCGTGTGATAAATTGCAATTATCAATAAGACACATAAGTTTTACTAAAAAACTCATTGGTGCCTGCCCGGGGATTGAACCCTAGACCTTCTCGAAAGAGGCGCACGGTGATACCGCTGGGCTACCACTACTTTACTAATTTTATTTATTTACTAAATATTAAGACATGCCAACAATATTATTAACATACATTTTTGTCTTTTTACATGCATTTCATACAGCCCTAATCTCTTTAAATACAGGCATATACAACATTCAAAAATAGTAAAAATAAAAATAAACATTGGTTATGGTACAAAGTAAAAGTAACATTTTAAAACATTTGGGAACTAAAACTCAAAAGTAAAAAATAATAAAAAAATATATATAATAGTAATAAACAAAGTACTACAGAAAATTTTAAAAATGTTAAATGAAAATTGAATGAACTTTATTCTTATAACTATGATAGAATATATAAGAGAGGAGAATAACTTAAGAGGATTTATATATTATATAGTGGTAGCTTCTTTAAAACATTTGACGATTCAAAAGTACTGTAAACAGTCCACTTGAATAAAGAATATTTTGAATTTGAATTTGAATAGCCAATCATAACTGATAGTTTTGATAGCGTCAGTGAAAAAAAATCTCTCTTTTTTTCTTAGTTTGATAATTTTGCATTTTAGCCAGTTCTTCATAAGTACATACTTATTTTACATATGTATTATACTACGTAAGGTACTTCATAACACAAAGTTTGAATTAAGTTATTAATTATTGTATAACGCAAATACGTTAGTGCCGCGAATCAAACTAGATGGCGCTGCATCGAAAAAATGCCCGCTATCGTTTGGTTCGCGGAACTATATATAAGCAACGAGTGGTTTGTGACAACCCCTCTTTTTCTCACTCTTTCCATGTCGTCGAGTCGATACGGACGTTCACATGTAATTACATAATAATAATTGTTGGTAAAGCAATAAATCGTGATTCGGATAATGGATAGCTGTGTTATAATTTAATCGGCCGTCCTACATACACCGTGTTCGACCAACAACCCAAGGGCCCCAAGGGGGTTGTCCAATTACTAATTATATTATATTAAGTTATTAAGGGTAAGTTGATGTCATGCAGGCGGCTGGTCGTAAAATACATTCCCAAATCACATCACAACATATTTATAACATGTTGGGCCGACCCCACTTAGAGTGGGATAAGGGCAGGAGGATGATGAAAATAAAGAAAAAGAAAGGGCTGGTAACATCTGCGACTCGTTCCGGGGTATTTTACTTACTTAGTCCACCCATTCCTAAATGAGCTAAATTGAAATGAGGTGGAATTTTGTAGTTTTTCAATGCTTAAAAACATAAATATATAAATACATATTCACCTATCCATCGCTCTATGTGTAGGTGGAGAGGGGGGAGCTTCTGAAGGAGCGTCCCTCGACCTGCCTCGCCATGACCCTGAAAGTATCATAAAATAACTTACTATCTAAGCTGATAGATTAATTGTAAATGTTGTCCAACATGAAGAGAATAACAATAAATATATGGGACAATTAAACGAATGCCCCTTAAACTTAAGGGGAAAATTTATAAAACGGTCATTAGACCTGTCGTAATGTATGCATCAGAATGTTGGGCAATAAAAGAAAAGGATGAAAGAAATGTGCATGCGAATGAGATGAGAATGTTAAGGTGGATGTGTGGTGTGACAAAACTTGATGGAATACGCAATGAGTATATTAGAGGAACTGTGAAAGTTGTGTCCATTACAGAAAAGATGAGAAGTGCGAGACTAAGTTGGTATGGTCATGTAATGAGGAGGGATGAAAATCATGTGACCAGAAGAGTTTTAAATATGAATGTGGATGGATGTATGGCTAGGGGGAGGCCGAAAAAAGATGGATGGATTGTGTGAAAAATGATATGCGTGTTAAAGGAGTGGCACCAGAGGTGACGAATGATAGAGGAGAATGGAAGAAGAAGGCATATTGTGCCGGCCCCACTTAGAGTGGGATGAGGGTAAGAGAATGATGATGATGGGCCAATTACACACACGCACATATGTATGAACTTACAAATAAATGAAAATAATTAGTTAATACCTGATAGGTATTGGCAATATACACACCATTATAGGAACCGGTGGGATGAGATATTGTCAGAGGCGACGTCCTTTTACTGCTGTCTCGACTTCCGAACATCTGTTAACAATAATTAAAATATTTTATACTGAGCACAAAGCGTGGCGTGACAATCGGTCAAAACCTTTTTTTCTTTTTTCCGGTCATCCTTCCTCATCATCCTCCTATCCTTATCCCACTCTAAATGGGGTCGGCACAACATGTTATAAACATGTTTTCACATGATTTGGCTACATGTTTTACTAACGGTTGCCTGCCTGACGTCAACTTACCTTAGTCGCCTTTTACGACACCTCAATAAGAAATGAGGGTGGCCTATTCTACTCAGCCGGATACCACACGGCGGGTCGACTTACCTTAGTGGCCTTTTATGACACCTCCGTAAGAAATGAGAAATATCGCTGAGTAAAATACACCACCTTTTTTCTTATCGAGAAGTCGTCAAATACGACTTAGGCAAGTTTAAGCTATATGACAACATTTTTATAACATGTTGTGCAGATCCCACTTAGAATGGGATAAGGGCAGGAGAATAATGAGACGAATAAATACATATCTTAATTGAATTGTAATAAAAATATAATTTCGATAAACAAATATCGTAACTAATACGATACGATGTTGAATATTCTGTGGTAATCTATGTTCTGTTAATTTGTGTGTGATTCTTCCTTTTTTTCTCTATCTCTTGTCAAGCAATTTTGCATAATAAACAGCTCTCAAAATTAAACGAAATACAAGAAATACCAACGAATTTCTATTCTCTCATTGCCACAGTGATTAAATTTTCTGAACTGAACTCATTATGACAGTCAGCGAACAGTAGTCTCTGTTCCAGGAAATCACTGCTGATACTACAGTTATAATTTAGTGGATAAGGATAGAGTAGGATAAGGGTAGGAGGATGATGATGCTCCCGATGCATCGTCACATAGCCGTCCTGGGCGTCTCGAACGGGGTTTATCGGACGCCCATCTGAAAAGGTCCCCGAGGCGGTCGATGCATCTGGTGCTCCCGATGCATCGATTAGCGGAGGGAGGGGCCACTTTAAGAGAGGCCCCGACCCAGAGGTGGCGCATTTTGGGGTTCAGAGTTGCTGCTGGCGGGGATGGGGGCAATGTGTCCAACGGTATCCTGTCCCCGCCACCAGCAGCGTGGTGGAGCACTGTCAGGTTTTAAGTCGGTGGGAGTTCGACCCGTAGGGCGATGATGAATCATAATAGGCTTACCTGACATGAAAAAATACAAAATAAACTAAGTTTGTGTTTAGAAAGTGCTAAAAAAAAGTAGACTACTAGAATTACAATACTTAAGTATAAGTTTCATTTTCTAATCGAGTTCCTAATGCTAGAGTTTCTTACAGTTCCTCCTCCTCCTGCAGTAGTGCGATCACTGCTGAGCATCGTGATGGTCCCGATCCCTTTTGTTGTAGAGAATGTCCCCGATCTCTTACAGAATGTCCCCGAATCTCTTACAGTTACAGTACAGACAAAAAAAGAGTCCGACATAACCGTCGCCTGTCCCCGTCTGGCGGCGGTACCCATAAGGGGTTTTTACCTGTCTAAAAAAAAAGGAGGAAGATGATGGTGCGTTTGGGTTACAACTTGGTAGTAGATCCTTGAGCCCTGTTGGATGATGGACGGTATCTGGTACCTGGAGGTGGTGGTCGTGGTCGGCCGTCTCCACGGTGGTGGGCAGGTCCAGCAGCCGCTGCGACCGGATCCCGTCACCGGGTCCCATGTGCGAAACGTGCGCGAAGTTAGTTGGTGCTGAGATCAACTTCGAGCGACGTTCCGATCTGAAAATATATTTTTTATATAAATTTTATATAAATACTAGCTGCGCTTGCGACTTCTCCCGCGTGGAAAATATTAAATTGAAATGTTGGACATGAAATTAGATATTGTAAGTTAGCCATAAGAGATAGACATGCTGTCATTTTCTATTATTTTTATTTACAATTCTTTAATACATTACTTGAGTTTATCTCTGTTGGTTTACGTGGCGCACAAACTAAAGCCCTTAACAGGCGAGTTTTTTTTTTCAACCACGCGACCGCTTCAACAAAATTTACATAAAACCTTAATGTAGTATTAACCAAACTTGAAGAATTGCACACCTCTTTCAGAACGGTTGGAGCTACCAAGCTGCTCCAATGCGGATTGGTAGGTTACACATGCGTAAAATTCCCTAGAGATGTGCAGGTTTCCACAAAATATTTTCCTTCACCGAAAAGGGTGTGATAAATTGCAATTATAAATTTTATCAGAATCTTAGAATCTTAGGTCAAGGGAAACGGAAAATTAAATGCTGAACCCATAAAAGAATGGCAAATAAAAAGTTTTTTTTTTCTGATATACGAGTACATGACTGAAATACCAAAGAGGTTTAAAGTATCAAACTATTTGTGTAGTCTGTACTTACAATCTGTTGTGGGCCTCAATAGCTTGATGCGACTGTTCCCGCACCGAAAACCTCCTCTTGTTAGTGCCGTACGACGTGTGCTCTAGATTCAACGGGCCCTCTGGAATATCAATTATAAAATTACCAAAGAAATTGATTGCGTAAAAATCAATTTTGAATTAGTACTGTAAACGGACATTTATTTAATTTATAACGGCGTTTTAAATATGAATGTGGATGGATGTATGGCTAGGGGGAGGCCGATAAAAAGATGGTTGGATTGTGTGAAAAATGATATGCATATTAAAGGAGTGGCACCAGAGTTGACGAATGATAGAAGAGAATGGAAGAAAAAGACATATCGGGCCGACCCCACTTAGAGTGGGATAAGGGTAAGAGAATGACGAGTGTAAACGGATACTACAAGAGGTCGCTACTATCGTTAGTATTACCAGTGTAGCTGATGGCTTCCTGTCACCGAGCGTCCTACGAACACACCCGAGTGCCGGCCTAATGCGCAATAACAAATGGAGGTTGCGATGGCAACGGAATACAACGGAATAACAAGACATCTTGTGTGATGTGATATTTGCTTTGGGATGTGGTATTAATACCATATCTCAAAGCAAATATCACATCACCGCACTCGTAATTAATTACGAGTGCGGTGATACAAGTTGAATTATAGTTCAGGGTTTAATTAATATTCAATTATGGAACTTCTTAAACAGTAGATATGTTTAGGCATTAGTAAATGATACGAGTCCGATTTATGAGAAGATAAATGTATGTTACGTGCATAAGATTTTTTTTCTTAACTATAAATTGTCTCACTTCGTAGGTTGGCAGAGATCTCTGTCATAGGGATAACCAACCAACCAATTTTACCAATAATGTTTTTTCTAACATTTTTATGGTACATAAATAAATTATCATCCTCCTGCTCTTATCCCACTCTAAGTGGGGTCGGCACAACATGTTACAAATATATGTATTTTACGACCGGCCGCCTGCCAGACGTCAACTTACCTTAGTCGTATTTTACGACTTTTCGGTAAGAAAGAGGGTGATCTATTTTACTCAACCGGATACCACACGGTGGGTCAACTTACCTTAGTCGCCTTTTACGACACCTCGGTAGGAAATGAGGGTGGTACTATTCTATTCAGCCGGATATCACACGGCATGGTACATAAATAAATAAATAAAATAAATAAGTATATTACGTACACGCACGCACTCTTGCGTACGCGCGCAACAATGCGCGCTTGTTTATGAATACGTGCTTATATATGCGCCTACGTCTGTTTGTATGTTAAGACATGAATGCACAAGTTCTACATACGCGTCAACAGCGGCCTCAGATACACGAGATAGGGCGCCGTGTCCGCCGTGAACGGGAACCCGCTACCCGCTCCGCCGACCAGCACGATCCAACCCGCCTCGTCCAGAGGACGTGCGTTCGCTGAAACATGTTCACTGTACCTTAAAATGGCGTCTTATCGACTTCTAGCTTTACTTAACATATACGCTTAGTATTAGTAAGTAGCTTTACTGTTAAAAAGAGGCTGATACAGAAAGCCTACTATACTCTTGAAGATTATTTAGAAGATAAGAATGTGTGGATAAAGCTCTCTTTGAACCTGTACAAGACAGTAACGACATAATGTAAATAGTATTAAGAATTATATTTTTAAAAGAGCAACCGCCGAGTTTCTTGCTGGCTCTTCTCGGTAGGAGCAGCTTTCCGAACCAGCAGTAGAGTTGACGATCCAAAAGCACTTGTTTACAAGTTTATTTGAATAAAGAATATTTTGAATTTGAAAAAATTTGAATTTAGCGGCCTGTTATTATCCCACTGCTGGGAATTGGCCTCTTTTCTCCGTTTTTAGAAAGGATTGGTGCTAAGACCTACCATGCTGTTCCAATGCGGAGTAACATACAAATATCTCGAGAATTCATTAAGCCAAGCCATTGAAAACCAGCGTTGAGGTACCCCTCAACTTAAGCTGAATGGTGGTCCCATTTGTAACGTCACATTTCTGTATATCTGCCTTAATACTTCTTCTTTTTATTAATTTACTGTTATTTACTTTACTGTTTTTAATTTACTGTGACGTTATCAATAAAAGGATTTGATTTGAATTCTCTAGAGATATGCAGGTTTCCTCACGATGTTTTCCTTCACCGAAAAGCTTGTGGTAAATTGCAATTATCAATTAGACACATAAGTTTTAATAGAAAATCTTATTGGTGTCTGCCCGGGATTTGAACTCATGTTTGCGTCTAGAGAGTCACGCGGTCTTACCGCTGGGCTATCACAGCTGTAAGCTAAAGAATATACAAAAGTTATAGTTAACTTACGTAAATTAATCGTCTGCACCCACTCCCCAGACTCGATGTCGTAAATGTCGATGTGCGACGTCGTGAATATCAGCAAATGGGTGTCGTTGATAGCTGCAACGAATAGGTACTGTCATGAAACTAATTTTTGTCTTCAAAGATTATGGTTAGGTTACTTATAGTATAAGCGACAAAACTTGGTATGTTAAATATTAGTACTAGAGTTTTATCAGTTCCACCTCACAATGGCACCTTTAGAACGACCTTCTCCGACGCTAGTAGAGCTTAGTGATTTTTATATTTCACGTTTACAAACTACCCGGTGGTGGGGTTACGTACGTCGTCCTAAGGGTGCCTTCGGTTTGTCTGGATGACGACTGGATGAGGGCGACGTGTAGTGGAGAGCTGGTAGTATAACTGTGACTAGTCATCACGCTGTTGTAAGGAGCTCTACTAGCGTCGGGGCACGGGGAAGGTTGCCTCCTGTGAGTCCGGACCACGGCTGAGGGCAACGTGTTGTGGAGGGCTGGTGTTATGACTGCGACTAGTCATCACGGTCTTATATGAAGAAGATTTAACGGGGAACGTCTAAGGGGAACGTCGTCCTAAGGGTGCCTCCGGTTTTTATGTATGACGGCTTAGGGCGAAGCGTAGTGGAGTGCTGGTAGTATGTGTCTAGTCATTACGCTGTTGTATGAAAGTCTACTAGCATTGGGGAAAGTCTAAGGTAGCCTTCTGTGAATCTAGATTACGACTTAGGACGAAGCGTAGTGGAGGGCTGGTAGTATGACTGTGATTAGTTATTACGCTGTTGGAAGGAGCTCTACTAGCGTCGAGAAACGTCGTCCTAAGGTAGCCTTCTGTGAATCTAGATTACGACTTAGGACGAAGCGTAGTGGAGGGCTGGTAGTATGACTGTGATTAGTTATTACGCTGTTGGAAGGAGCTCTACTAGCGTCGAGAAACGTCGTCCTAAGGTAGCCTTCTGTGAATCTAGATTACGACTTAGGACGAAGCGTAGTGGAGGGCTGGTAGTATGACTGTGATTAGTTATTACGCTGTTGGAAGGAGCTCTACTAGCGTCGAGAAACGTCGTCCTAAGGTAGCCTTCTGTGAATCTAGATTACGACTTAGGACGAAGCGTAGTGGAGGGCTGGTAGTATGACTGTGATTAGTTATTACGCTGTTGGAAGGAGCTCTACTAGCGTCGAGAAACGTCGTCCTAAGGTAGCCTTCTGTGAGTCTAGATTACGACTCAGGGCGACGTATATAAGAGGGCTGATGTTATGAATGTAACTAGTCGGGGAACGTGGTCCTAAGGTTACCCCCTGTGTCTAGGTGTTACGTGCCGTGGTGCTGCGGGTGCGCCGTGTACATGAGCTGGGTGTCCCTGGCCCGCAGCCCCGCGCGGTCCACGTACAGCGCGTGGCCTAAGCCGTGATCCAGACAAACAGAAGGCTACCTTAGGACGACTTTCCCTGACGTTAGTATAAGTTCTGCGCTCTACTCCTCGCCTTATACAGTTTTGCCCGTACCGCCCGGTGACACGTTAAAAACAGGTTGGTTTAACAGCATATTATCAGTTCCGTCTCACAAAGGCACCTTTAGAACGACCTTCTCCGACGCTAGTAGAGCTTGCGCTCTATTTTTATATTTCACGTTTACAAACTACCCGGTGGTGGGGTTACATACGTCGTCTTAAGGGTGCCTTCGGTTTGTCTGGATGACGACTGGATGAGGGCGATGCGTAGTGGAGAGCTGGTAGTATAACTGTGACTAGTCATCACGCTATTGTAAGGAGCTCTACAAGCGTCGGGGCACGGGGAAGGTTGCCTCCTTCCTGTTAGGCCGTACCAAGGCTCAGGGCGCCAGGAACACGTCCAGCAGGTGATGGGGGTACGTACCGTGGTGCTGCGGGTGCGCCGTGTACATGAGCTCGGTGTCGCGCGCCCGCAGCCCCGCGCGGTCCACGTACAGCGCGAGCGCGCCGAACACCAGCAGCCAGTCGGCGCCGGCGGGCCGCGCGCACAGCGGCCGCGCGCCCGAGTGCGCCAGGAACACGCCCACCTGGTTCTCGGGGTGCACCAGCGCTGGGGGACAGACGCAAATCATATATAATACTTGATGTACAAAAGTACGTAAGCCGTTTGTGGGTTTGGGTATAAAATTCTATAAAAAAATTCCGCAATCAATTTTAGCTTTGCCATTACAGCAATTTAAAAACACTATTAAAGAGAGGCTGATACAGAGAGCTGAAAGTCTACTATACTGTTGATTATTTGGAAGATAAGAAAATAATTATAAATATAAATATATGGGACACTGTCATCCGTCTCCAAAGTAAGTAACTTAATACTTGTGTTATGGTAGACAGACAACTGGTAAATATATACTTATATAATTTTTAAATACATACTTAAATATAAATATACACTTAGGCTCAAAGACCAACAAATTTATTTATAGAAAATGTTCGCCCTCGGCGGGAATCGAACCCGCGACCCGCGGAGCTGAAGGCAGGGTCACTACCCACTGCTCCAACGGGCCAATATAATATGAATGTGTATAAATGTATACTAGAATGTGTGAATATAGCTGTCTTCGAACCTGTACATTACAATAATGACGAAAGGTAACTGGTATAAGTTAGTATTAAGAATTATATTTTTAAAAGAGCAACCGCCGAGTTTCTTGCTGGCTCTTCTCGGTCAAAACAGCTTTCCGAACCAGCAGTAAATTTGGGAGGAAGCTTAGGAGTTTGAAAAAGCTTGGGGGTCGCTTGGAGGCCGCTTGGATGAAAATCTTGCGGGGCGCTTGAATGAAAAGCTTGGAGTCCAGTAGCGTAGCTGTATATTTGGGGCCCGGAGCCAATTGTCACCTGGTGCCCCCCCCCCCCTTCTTAAGAGTTTAAATAATTTTAGATTTCAGAACGCAATGACTTTAATATATAAATTTAAATTGGTTCAAAATGATAATAACTATACATAAAATAACATTAGATTATGATAAAACTTATTTAGAAAATTTAAAAACGAACTTTCCTCGCTTTTTGAGTGGCAAAGTCAGTTGTTTCTTTATCGAGCTCTACAGCTAAGAAACTTTTTTGTGTTTATTGTAGACAATATAATCATACAAAATCAATGTGCAAAAAGTTGAATAAGAGTATTATTCAACTTTTTCTAAAATGATTTCATTATTCAAAATTTTTTTATCAAGTTTGGTGCCCCCCCTTGTTTGTGGTGCACTGGGGTGACCGCCCCTCTCGCTACCCCCTAGCTACGCCACTGTTGGAGTCGCTTAGAAGGAAAGTTTGGAGGGTCGCTTGGATGAAAGCTTGAGGTTGGCTTGGAAGCTTAGGGGTCACTATTGGAATCGTTATCGTTATTGGAATATTCCCGATACTCACAAGCGGCCGGCGGATGCGGATGTGTCTCGTGCGAAGGTCGTAACGTGTGCGCCACCATCCCGCCTCGGTATCCCAGTAACAACCGGCCTCGTAGTAGCTGCACGCTGAGAACGGGCGCCGCGGCGCGCAACTCAGCAAGCCGACAGCGTCGCGCCGCAGTGCGCGTGATCTCATACACTATCACCACCCACGAGTTCTAACAAAGAGTTACAGAATATATAAAAACTTGTTATACAGGACGAGGTTAATCCTAGCGTCTAAATATTACAGAATAAACACGCAATACAACAGGATGAGCTTAATCTAATAATCTCGTCTCAACTAAATAATTATATTATATCTAATTTATAGAATTAAGCGTTATTTTGCGGAGATCCATAATACAAAAGTAATAGAAAAATTATTTTGCTATAATCCGCGATGAAGTAAAATAGAAAATATATATAATGCTAAATGCAGAATGGACAATCGGTTATCATACCTGATACATGCAAGATTCATAAAAAACACATGCACAAACCACCACCATCGCTAACACTATATACGTTCACTATCACAAACTCAACAATCGTTTCGCTCCGCAAACGAAGCATCATCAACATCAATTGATTGAGGTTTGTGCATGTGTTTTTTACGAATCCTGCATGTATCAGGTATGATAACCGATTGTCCACTCTACGTTTAGCATTATATATATTTTCTATTTTACTCCTTCGCGGATTATAGCGAAATAATTTTACTATTACTTTTGATATTATATCTGATTACAGTCTTGACCCTCGTCGCCGTATCCGCCTGAGTAGAAACGAATCATTTCTTACCAAGGTGTCATTAAAGATAAATAAGATAAGTTGGCGTTATGGAGGCGGCCGGTCGTAAATTAATTAGCCAAAACATACAACGACATGTTTAAAACAGTCGCCGACCCCACTTAACCCACTTGACTCCAGTGCGATAAAGTTAGGAGAATTATGGTCTAATTATAGTCTTTAGAATGATCTTAGAGAGAAAGAATGTTGGAGTTGTTTTAATCATGCCTAGATGGCACACCAGTCGATTCTATCGCGCTGTTCAAGCATGGTCTTTTGTGACCACAACTGTTGTGAGGTCGGTTTGGAAAGTTATGTATTTCTCAATCTTCGGTAAAATACATTGTAGGGTTCATTTGTTAGTTATGCTTCAATTGTACTTCGATTTAGGTTTTCTGGGTCGATCGACAGTGGTGCCGACATTTTAGTAAGTTTCGTCGATATTTTATTGAAGCTTTAGTTCTTACAAAGAATGGCAATAAATAAATGCTTGCTCGATCTTGAACGCAGTGTTTTGAAACTCAAAATAGAGATAATATTTTAGACTTATCACCATTTTATAAAACCTGTAAGCTGTAAAGTACTCCACCACCCTACTGGTGGCGTAGAAAGGGTAACGTATCCACATTACCCCCAACCCCGTAAACAGTTGCTCTAAACCCCACAGAGTGCCACCTCCAAGTTGATGCCTTTCTAAGCAGTGGCCCGTCCATCTGCCAATCGATGCATCAGCCGCACTCATGCACCAACTGAGCATCGAACTATGACGTCACATTTTTTTATACCAGGCAACCGACCGGATATCCGGCCGAGACAGGAATCGGATATGCCTAGTGGTGGTGAGGACAGGAGCACTGTACCTTGGTGAGCACCAGTTCTGGGCTTTATTTAGTTACCTGTCTTTTGCAGACAACAGCAAAGCCGTAGGCGGAAGAGTGAACTTCACCAACGGCCACGTCGACTGCACCTTTCGCCTCGCCCAGCTTGACACTTTCCGCTTCCGGACACTCTAGTGCCCTGATCGGTACTAAACGCACGTGTCGCCCTCTGCCGGCGATCACAACTGCAAAAATAAAAAAGTACGAACTGTTACTATTTCACTGCTGGGCACTTAGTAGCGAGAAAACATAGCAAATCGACCACCTCACCCTACTGCCGCTTCTGTAACCGACCTACGACCCTGAACTTAATATAATAATTTAGTATAAAAATATATAATAATAAATTAATATATATAGTTGTAAACTTAATTTCTATATTTTTGTTCAGTTTTACAACACGAGCGTAAAACGTGACAAGGTACACGCTTATAAATAAAGCATATTACACAATTAAACAGACTATACTTTACATACATCTTCAAATAAGTAAAAGTAAAAAAGTAAGTAGCGGCCTGTAACTATCCCACTGCTGGGCATAGGCCTCTTCTCTCCGTTATAAGAGAGAAGGATTGGAGCTAAGACCTACCACGCTGCTCCAATGCGGATTGGTAGGTTACACATATCCCCAGAATTCTCTAGAGATATGCAGGTTTCCTCACGACGTTTTCCTTCACCGAAAAGCGTGTGATAAATTGCAATTATCAATTAGACACATAAGTTTTTTTTAATAGAAAAACTCATTGGTGTCTGCCCGGGTTTGAACCCATGATCGTCTCTAGAGATTCACACGGTCGCACCGCTAGGCCATCACAGCTTTAAAATCGGCGTCTTTCTTCAAATAAGACTATTGTTTAATTATGTAAATTGAAAAATGTATCAGTTAAATGTGATAAAATAAAGAGTCTTCTATACAGGCTAAACGCATGCGCAAATAGAAGGTTATATAGATAGGTTACGTAGAGGTTTGTCGTGCGGACGCACTCTTGTAGGTCGTACAGACGCATCCGTGTACGTTGTATAGATGCATGCGTACACGTCGTACGAACGTATGTGCGTGAGTCGAATGAAATTATGTGAGTACGTCGTACAGGCGCATGCGTGTATCAAGAAAGAAAGAAAGAAAGGAAAACTTTATTTATAACGTACACCACTAAGTTTTACATATAAGGACACAATTATGATAAATTATTTGTAAGGGCGCGGTGTGACGCCATAAAATGGGTAACCACTCGGCTTTGGTTCGAATTTGAAACCCGAACACCGATTTTCAGCGGCCGCCATTTTTTTACGCACGGACGTCAGCAACAGATAAAAGCTAAACTAATTTACTATGTATATGTAAGTATAAATATATTTATAACATGGTGAAAAAATTTACAACTTAAAACTTTAATTAATTAATTTAAACTTTATATTTTAAACATCATTTTTTATTTATTTATATTTGTATGTACACTAATATATCTAAAAGACTAATGCACAACGTTGTATCACAATCACGTACAGATGTGTTCATGTATGTCGTACGGATGCACTCACCCAGCAGCTGCTCGGCAGGCACGTATCGGAGACGATGAACGGGTGCTATAGCCCGGCGCGGCACCAGCTCGGCTCGCTCCAGGTCCAGCAGTGCCAGACCAAACTCGCCGCCAACGCACACCCGCGACCCCTCCACAACGCACGCACACTGTGCGCCGCGCACGGCCGCCGCACCGCTCGCGTCCGCCAGCACCGCCGCACTGTACACCTGCGGACCGGACCACACAGACTGTACCGTACCTACCATACCACCCGTAACGTACCGGACGGACGTATTTTACCGACCGTAGCAACCAAACTGTACCGGACCGTACGTACCTGTACGGACTTTTACGGATTGTTTAATATAAATAAAGGTTACAAAGACCTGTCGTATTGTACGGATCAGAATGTTGGGCAAACGAAAAAGACTTATGAAAGAAGAATGCGTGCAAATGAAATGAGAATGTTAAGGAACATGTAGTGTGTTTGCGCTTGCGTTAAGCCTTTATAGGAGGCTTCGTTTTGTTGATTAAAAGACTGGACAATACTGTGAACTATTATAATTGATTGCAAGTTAAAAGGAGTACAATGCGTAGCGTTACAAAATTTGAATCCGAATGATGACAATTTGATTCAAATTGAATATATAACGATCGTAGTTGACGTATGGATGCAGCAGACATTTCGCCCACACGTCCATGATTGGCCCATATCATTCGCACGGCCACAGATGATTATGGCCGTAACGGGTGTAAAAAATATGATAGAATATGAAATGAGTATATAAGGGAAAGTCTGAAAATAGAGATGTAAGCTGAAGATTTTTCGACTATGTTTACGACGCAAATATGATCTACTATCTAAATACTGGAACAATCTTCTTCCTCATACCTATTTGTTTCATTGCTGAAAACTCACACATTTGTCCGGCAAGTTGTTCCTCTTCAATATCCTGTGCAGCTCGCTCAAAGCCACCACCCATTTCGTCTTCTCCGACTCGGACTCTGCCAGCATCAGGGTATGATATCTCTTCCCGCCTTCCAATTGCGATGTTGATATCTGCAATGATAAGTTCATTTATTATAAATGTTGCGGCCATAATCATCTGTGGCCATACAAATGATATGGGCCAATCATGGACGTGTGGACGAAATGTCTGCTGCATACATACGTCAACTACGATCGTTATACGTTTCAAATCAATTGTCATATTCGCATTCAAATTTTGTAACGCTACGCATAGTACCTCTTTTAACTTGCTATCAATTATAATAGTTCACAGTACTGTCCAGTTTTTTAATCAAGCAAACGAAGCCTCCTATAAAGGCTTAACGCGAGCGCATACAATAAAAAGGTATTTTATGATTATCAAAAAATAATGATGGCACAAATTTCGGAAATTATTGTATCGTTAGCGGTTTTTGCAAAGCAGTTTCAGCTCCACGGTTCGCAATTTCGATTCCCTCAACATTTTCTTAAACAATTTGTTTGTTCTTCTAGTCTGGGTGTATATAATGAACACTTGAAGTAAATAAGGCCCTAAGTACCTAAAAATTAAAATTCGAACTAAGTATGCAATTTGGTTCTAAATGGCTTTTAGGACCAAATTGCATTCTGAGCTTGAATTTTTAATTTTTAGGTACTTAGTGCCTTATTACCTACCTTGGGGACGGACATCCGTGTGTGTAATTGTCAAAAAAAAACAAGCCCTTACCCTAAATATACAAGGTATGTCCCGTTTGCTCGCGTGTATGACGTCAGAGTCCTTGACCGACGTCACGCTAAACTCTGGGTCCCGCATGTCTAGCACTTGGCTGACGCATACCGACGGAAGGGCGTTCCTGGAAAATGAATTAAACCTAATGATTACATTTGGAATTTCACATATGTGGGTAAAATGTGTTAATAAAATAAATATCGTACGATTAGTATTAAAGTGACCTAATTCAAAATTAGGCTTGAGTTTGAAAGAAATAAAGAAAAATATTTATTTAAACACTGCATAAGACGTAGATAAATACAGTACACTTATAATAAAATACAAAATTTGATAACAAATAATAAATCTAAATTTTATACAATCTTGAAAAAGGCAATACAGCTCGGCATGAACCAAATGTCACCAAATGACATGTATTTGAATACCATGTATGACATCACGCTAAGAACTATAAAAAAGCAAGTGTTTTCTTGCTGTTTCAGGTTTTTTTTTATGGTATAGGATGGCAAACGAGCATGCGGTTTACCTTAAAGTAATCACCGCCGCCCATCCTCTCCTGCGTTGCCGTTCTTTAAAAAAGTGGAAAACACGTTTTTTAAGGTACTTATATCGTACCTATCCGGAAACACTGCCATGGGAGATCGTTCCATAAAATGCTGTTTCAGGTTATGGGTCTCTTTAACACTAACTATTTGTACCAATTTTTTTTTGGATTAGGTCACTTTAACACTATGACAAGCTTGCGATATAATTAAAATCTCACCTATCTTGCGATATGTCGTACAGGAACAGTTTGAAGTCGCATACAACTACGAACTGCCGCATCCATCCTTTCTTGACGCCGCCCGGTTTTGGTACCTATAATGTACACAAATAACGTAAAATTAACATACATGTGAGGGGATAAGAATCAAAAATAGCTAAATCCTTATAAATTACTTTGGATATAGCTAGGTTTGATTCTAATCTCCTCATGTAGTAGTATCAATACAAAAACTTAAGCTTTACTGTTAGTAATAATTTGACCTTATTTAGTGTTAATGTCAGGACCGATTTGGCAGCATATGCACCTCGAACTCTATAATTGCAAAACTACTGAGAAAATTATTTTGCTATAATCTGCGATAATTGAAAATATATTTAATGCTAAATGTAGAGTGTAATATTCGTTCTCATACCTGATACATGCAGGAATTCTAAAAACTCATGCACTACCCGACACCGATGACACAATAATACACAAGCACTGCACACACTCACCACCACAATCTCAACAATTGTTTCGCCCCGTAACCGAAGCATCGTCAGGAGATAGACTCCACGACAAAGTGGCAAAGCGAAGCATCATCCAAGCAAGTAGAGTTATGTAGTAACGAGTTAAACCCCCCACTATTTAGTTGACTTTATCCGTTGTTACAACGGAACACTAATTAACGAACAGATAAACGTTACTAGTTCCAGTTTGCTACACGTATTCAAAGATAAAGTCAACTAAATGGTAGGGGGTTTAACTCTTTACTATATAACTCTGCTTGCTTGGGTAATTCTTTGCTTTGCGATTTTGTCGTGGAGTCTATCTCCTGACGATGCTTCGGTTACGGGGCGAAATAATTGTTGAGATTGTGGTGGTGAGCGTGTGCAGTGTTTGTGTATTGTTGTGTCATCGGTGTCGGGTAGTGCATGAGTTCTTATAATTCTGCATGTATCAGGTATGAGAAGGAATAGTACACTCTACATTTAGCATTATATATATTTTCTTTTATCGCGGATTATAGCAAAATAATATTTTAATTACTTTGTATTATAGACCTCCGCAAAGTAACGCCTATAAAGTATCCATTAATGCACTCAACTCTATCAAAGCAACGTCTAACTGTTCGGTGCATATTAGCACCTTAAACATAAATACGGACGCGCGGCGCCGCCGCATTCAGTTTGCATTAGTCTACAAGCACCGCGAACAACGCGCGCCCCCGGCATTTATAGTATTAGTAGCACTAGTTTATAGTAGCATAGTTTAAGTAATCAATTATCATTAATTTTATTATATGTTTGGGTAGAAAACAATTCTTCTCCTTACACTAACTCTAGTATTATAGTGCTATTTACCTTGACGTATCCCTCGTAAGCGGTGCCCTGTCCGCGCGCAGGGTCAATACCGAGCGGGCGGCGCGAGCGTTCAGGCGGCAGCGGGCAGCGCGGCGCCACTCGCCCGCAACACCGCGTGTGCACGGCCAGCCCGCACGTCTCGCACACCACGCCCTGCCGCGTCAGACCGATCTGGGAAACATTTGAGAGCCTTTTTAACAACATGTACGCTTGCACCCCAAGTACATGTAGACGTAAGCCTTCGGCTTGCGGTACTAGGCCGCGAGCGCTCCCGGCAACGTCCGCCAGTCACCCAATACATATATCTGACGGCTGTTGTGACGTTCGGCGCTAATGAAATTTTAGTATTGAAAATCCAAAATGAACATATATGTAACCAGTATGAAATACTCATTCCGAAAAACTATATTAAATGACAAACAAATATTTTTATTTATATACCCTTCCTTAACATACTATCACTTCAGAACATAACTCATAGGTCTAGATCGTCACAAACATTACTACTAATACATAGAAGAAAAAGATTTAGCTTTGCCATTACAGCAATTGAGCTCAATAGTTCCACTCTACAAAGGCCAGTTCTTAAAAAGTTAATAAGTGTATTCATTTTATTTTACAAATTCGATAGAAATATGACTTTTACTTAAACATTGTTATATAAAATTTGCTTGGAGGTATTATATTCAATATAAAGCTAATGGCATCAGATCCTAACTGTATAGAGGCAGACCTATATTGTAAAAGCTTCCACATATTAACGCAGGCCGTATCGTATCCGAAGAAAAATCTTTTCGATGAAACAAGAATAAACCCGCAAACCTGTGTAGTTCATATTTTCTCGCGCTAATATGAAATTACTGTACGCGTATTATAAGCGCAATGATAATATTAGAAAAATATTGATGCTATATCATTTAATTTCAAAATTCAAAAGTAATAATAAATACGTGATAAATAAGGCACTAAGTACTTCACTACATATTATAAAACGAAGTCCATATTTCCGTATGTACGCATAAAACTTTAAAACTACGCAACCGATTTTGATGCGGTTTTTTTTAATAGATAGAGTGATTCCAGAGGAAGGTTTGTACGTATAATAACATTCAATACGAAGTAGAAAAATACTGTAATTTTTGAGGTTTCTGTAAATAATTACATTTTTTTCCGCTTACATTGCAAACGCAGGCTAAACCCTACGAGATTTATCAAAATGATGTACTAAGTATTTGTACACCTTAAAAAGGTCTACAGAAAAGTCCGCGATGGTATATATCTATCTCTTATGGATAACCCACAATAGCAGTTTTTTTCATTTACTTTTTATGAAAAATGATGCCTTATGTTCAAAGCAATTTTTATACAATACAGCATTAATCCTTATCCAATTGAGTACCTTAAATAAATTGTTGATTTAATATAGATCAATATGGCCGTTTACAGCATGCAATTTAAGTGAACATTTTCGGAGATATTACAGATTTAAAATGCCGTGAGGACGCCGCGCTTCACCCTATAGCACTTCGAATCTTTTAGAGTTTGTTTAAAGACATTCTGTAATTAATTGTAAAAATAAAATACATAGGTAAAATGTAAAAGTAAATAAGTAAAAATGTACTATATGAGTTTAGATATTCCAAAGATAGCAGCATACTATATGAGTTTAGATATTCCAAAGATAGCAGGAAATCGTCTTGGTATAGGGAGAGGAAATTGTTTTTCTCCAAATTTAACGCTTGCGGGCCACGGGCAGTAATGAATAAATCAAAACTACTGGATCGATTTTAATCATTTTTTTTACACTGACTGACATGGGATATATATTTTATACCCGTGCGAAGCAAGGGCAGGCCGCTAGTAAAAATTAAAATTCGAACTAAGTGTGCAATTTGGTTCTAAAAGCCTTTAAGGTAGCCGAATTTTAATTTTTAGGTACTTCAATAGTTGAATTGTAGATCAGGGACTATAGCAAATAATTTTGTTATTACTTTTGAATCATGAAACTCTGCAAAGTAAGGCTTAATTCTGTAAAGTAGTTTCAAAATTCTTGATATTCATGCAATTCTGTTAAAAGGTCAATTAATTGTTTCGTGACATATGCAAGTGCGCACACTACTTCGACCACGTATTGGCCGCGCGGACAGCTGGAATATCGTGGCCAGTTTTACCTTTTATTTAATTTTGTACGAAATATAGCAGTGTACGCACTTGTCGCAGTGGCCACACGCGTTTTGTGCGTACAAGATGACATTTGATGGCCGCTAATGCGCGGGGGCACTTATAGCTACACTTCGACTTTGTACAAATCAGTAATGACTAAATGCAGTAAATACTTTAAATAATCACCGAGTCTTCGTCAACCGAATCACCATCGGTTGACGAAGAAAATGTTTCCCAATCACAATATTTTCCAACGTCCAACGCACTTCGTCCCTTCAATTTAACCCATTAAGTTCAAACATCCTGTGTTTCTCATGCCTAAGAATTAGACCTAGGTACTCAATCGATACTTTATTACAAAACAAAGTCGCCAAAAACTATCTGTTTGTATATGATCGATTTTCTCAAAATCTACTGAACGGATTCTTGTACAATTTTTACTCAAGTATTTTTGCCGGAAGATTTAGGCAAATAGTGCATTACGATTTTATGTAAATTGTGTTGAAGAGGTCGTGCAATTGTAGAAGAACTCGCCTGGTGGGAGCTATAGGACCTGCGCCGGGTACACCAGCAGTGATACACTAAAGTAATGTATTAGAGAATTGTAGATCTACAAAAATGCTACAGAAAAGTCCGTGACAGCATGTCTCTATCTCTTATGGTTAGCTCATAAATAACTATTTTTATATTCAAAATTTCAATTAAATACACTGGTTGCCACGCGGGTAAACCTAAATCATCATTTTCCTGCCCTTATCCCACTCTAAGTAGGGTCGGCACAACATGTTATAAACATGCTGTCACATGATTTGGCTGCGTTTTGACGACCGGCCGCCTGCCTGACGTCAACTTACCTCAGTCGTATTTTACGACACCAAACACTACAATGTAATAATCTATAACATTAAGGGAGGGCACTGGCTCCTGAAATACAGTTTAATCTAGTCAATAAATTATGTAAGCACTTGATATAAATAGATTATTATTATTATAAAAAAAGCCATATATGAAACAAATAATTGAAAAATGATGCATCTCACCATGAGCGACGTACAGTGGTTGCACTTGGTGGGACTGCTGAAGGTCCTCACCAGGAACTGATGCACCTTCTGCTTCCCAGGAACCGCGGGACCCAGCGTCGGATCTTGCAGCGAGTACTGAAACCAAATTCACGTTATAAGCTAGTTATAAAGTTCTTATATCACGAAACATGTGTAGACTTAGATGTAAACGTTTAAGATCTTTGCTTTAAAATAATCTAGATGGGTATTTTAGTGTATTTTACTGTTATTTCATTTATTTTTCATTTTCGCCATGTGGTATTCGGCTGAGTAGAATAGACCACCCTCATTTCTTACCGAGGTGTCGTAAAAGGCGGCTAAGACAAGTTGATCCAACGTATGGTATCGCGTTAAGTAGAATACACAACCCTCTTTTTACCGAGGTGTCGTAAAATACGACGTAAGTAAGTTGACGTCAGGCAGGCAAATACGTCCACCATACCATACTGTAAAATAGCAGTCGTAAAATACGCAGCCATATCATGTGACAACATGTTTATAACATCTCGTGCCGACTCCACTTAGAGTGAGATAAGGGCGAGAGGGATAAAGAATAATAATACTAATTAAAATAGTAAGAGCTGAAAAATAGTAAGAGCAGTTTTATTTTCCCATTAAAAACCTGATCGTACCTGTAAAGGAGATGGGCAAATAGCTCATACAATTCTGGCCTCAATGGACAGAAATAAAATAATATTTAACACACAGACCGAAAGTTACTCTTCAGGTATGTACAAGTCTGTTTAAGATAGAACTTGGGAATAAGAAGAAATAAATTAATGATCATGACAGATTTACATAGAGTATCAGAATTTCTCTTGGGAACAGGGAAATAATATATTGCGTTATTGAGGGTATTTTTTTTTTTTTTAAATTTATTATACAATACAAAAAGATAATATATAAACAAATATAAAAACACACCTGTCGAAAACCACGCAGGGTTTATATGAAGGTGTGGAGTTCGCATTATTTTTCTATATAGGGTAAACTACCCAATTATTGGCACTTTAAGCAATAGGATACAAAAAACATGATTTAAATGTCTTTTTTTCTTTTTACAAAGTTTTGATCATGCGTTCAGATTAATTAATATATTGTATGCATTGTATAGAATATATTTCTAGCAGCATTTTTAAGCATATTAGAAAATTAAACACGTTTTTTCCAAAATAGACCCATACACCATTTATTGACACCTTTCGTCATATTATTGGCACGTATTCAACCAATTATTGGCATACCGGTGACAATAATAGAAATCAATGAAACATATTTTTGGCATTTGGTTTAATTTAACCATTAATCATATTAATTGCGTTTACACCTAAGTAACTCAGTCTTCAACTTCAACATCAGTAACACAGGGTCTTGTGAGATAGAAATTAGAAGGCGCATAGGCATGGCCAAGACCGCAATGGCACAGTTACATCGCATATGGAGAGATCGTAACATCTCACGGAAAACTAAAGTGAGACTTATAGAATCCTTGGCTTTCTCGATTTTCACCTACGGGTCGGAGACATGGACCCTGAAGAAGTCTGATCGTGACCGAATAGACGCGTTTGAAATGTGGTGCTGGCGGAAAATGCCACGGATTTCGTGGACTGCTTACCGAACTAACGTGTCTATTTTGAAGCAATTAAATATTAAGACCAGACTCTCCACCATATGCCTAAAAAGAGTGCTAGAGTTTTTCGGCCATATCGCCCGGAAGGAAGGTGGTAACTTGGAGCAACTTCTTGACACAGGAAAGGTTGACGGCAAACGCTCTAGAGGCCTTATTCAGTTTATCAAGTACCTAACTATACTTTTATTCTTCCATTTCAGATTAAAAAAATTCAATTTCTTCTGTTAGAAGTTCCTTAGAAGATCTTCTTATTGTTATTTTCTGATTTATAATCTACGAGTGGTTCACTATCTGTATTTATGTTATGACCAAAAATGCTTTGACATTTTGGCCCATCATTTCTTCTATATGTTCCTGAAGTATCAATGTCTATTCTCTGTTTTGTTTCAATTCTTTTTGTATTAATTGTCAAGAGTTCGGTTGCATCATAACAGTGTTTGGTTTTGACATGTTTCTTCTGTGTATTTTTATTTTAAAATGACATTTATTTTGACATGTTTCTTCAATGTAATTGACATTCATTGTTGACAGGTGTTCACCATTTCGAATGTTTTCTTCAGAATATTGTTTTCGTCGTTGCACTTGTCCCTCAGCATTTTTCTTAATTGGTTTTATAAGCATTTTTAATATACAAAACTAATTATTGGCATGTTATTACCAATTATTAGCATTACTATTAACAGTTGTTATTACATTACTAACATAGGGCCAACTTTTGGAAATCTTATAGAAAACACGCAGATTTCCATAAATATGTCCAAATAAAATACTTTTTAGTAATAAAAATAAGGTTCAAAAGCAATTAAAATAGTTGTAACTGAAACCAATTTATTGGCACTGTGCTAATAAATTGGAAATCAGTTGTATTATCATACCAATTATTGTCATGGCAATAAATTAAAAACTCACAGTCTAAACTGCAAAATACTAACAAAAATACTTAGTTTAGGTTGTACTGATCTATAAACATACAAAAAATCATGGATAATCGCACTAGTTTATCATAAAAATAAGTGAATCAAGGAGCACCTTCCTTAACAAAATGTTAAGAACTAGGTGGCGTAACAGAAAACTTGTTGTAACTGAAATTAGTTTGAAAGTTTAACAGCCTTTTTAAATATTTCACTATTCAGTCTTTCCAATTATTAAAGATACAAAACCAAGGATTGTTTTTTTTCTCGGCGGAACAAAGATTATTAAATAGTATTCTTAATTTTTAAAGAAAAGTTTAAAGTGCCAATAAATTGGGGGGGTGCCAGCAATAGGTCATGTTACCCTACTATATATATTTTATATTTTATTCTATATATTTTATTACATATACATTTTGACTATTATATTTTGTTACATATACATTTTGTTTTTTTTTTTAATAGCTTTTGAAACTTATTAAGTAATTAGTTACATATAATTAAAGTTAATTAAAGTTAACATGCAAGTTTACAAGAGTTTAAATAGAAACAGTTGTTTGTATTAAAACTCTTGCACACCTGCATGTTACCCCTAAATTCATCCAATCAATACAGTCAAACAATATGCTTTATATCATTATTTTCAAGCAAATATCTTTTAAACTTCCTAATAAATACATTCTTTTTTAGAGATTTATCTTGTAACGCAATTGGACATTCATTTAAAATTTTTGCAACAATATACTTATAATTCCATTTACCGTGAACATTGTTAAATGCAGGCAATATATATTTCTTTTTATGTGACAATATTCTAAGTTTACAATTTCGAATTTTTACCTTAATGTTATGTAATTGATAAAAATATTCTTTAAGCAATGATAATTTAATTTTTGACTGCACTGTCAAAACTTTGCAGTATTTAAATAAGTTGTTGTAATTTTCTTTATTGATTATTTTAATATTTCTAGGTACTATAGTTTTAAGAATTTTAAGTTGTAAGTTATATATACTTGTAATGTTCGTTTTGTACGTTCTCCCATAACTACTGAGACCATATTCTACTACAGAGTCTGCCAGTGCCAGGTACAACAATCTTAAGATCTTATATGGTAGTTTGTGTCTTAATATACTTAGCTTGCCAAGAATTGACCTAAGTTTATTACATACATGGTTTATATGTGGTTTCCAATTAAATCGATGGTCAATTATAAGCCCCAAATACGCACACTCGTGCACCATTTCTATAGGTAAGCATTTGCATTGACTTGTCTGTCTGTGGAGGCATTCGTGATCGTGTGCGCGTATAATTACGTTAAAATCTGTTTTATTGTGTGCTGTATGGATGTGCATCGCTTTAGTTTTTGATGTATTTATAACGAGACCGACGTCATGCGCCCACATACATAATAAGTCAAAATTATCTTGCATTATGCGTTCTGCCATCTGTATATGTTTATTAGCAACTATGAGACACGTATCATCGGCGAATTGGTATACGGAACCCTCCTTAAACAAAGTACACATCTCGTTCACGTATAGCAAATATTCTAGGGGTCCAAGTACGGAACCTTGCGCAGTTCCTCTTACGGGTCTTTTACCGGAACTGTAAGAATCTGAAATTTTTACATAATTAATCCTATTTGTGTGATAATTTTTAAACCACTTCAATAGAGGGCCCTGTATACCGTATTTGTCGAGTTTTTCATAAAGAGTTTCAAAATTTATCAAATCGAACGCTTTGCTGAAGTCAATGAAAACAACGAGTACATGTGTTCTTTCATTCATGTGCTCGTTGATTTCATTGGTGAATTGACACAGAAGCTGAGTCGTGCTACGATTTTTTTGGAATCCGTATTGTTTGCCCGATATAATACCATACTTCATTAAAAAACTATTTATTTCACAAGAAAAGTGCTTTTCAATAATTTTATCGATACAGGATAATATAGTGATTGGTCGATAGTTATTATAGTCAGTACGACATCCCTTTTTATAAATAGGTCTTATTATCCCTTTTTTAAGTCCATTTGGGTATTCAGAGGTAGCAATACAAGCGTTAATTAGGTGTGTGAGCAATGGTGATATTTCTATGCATATATTTTTTAAATCACCTGCCCTTATATTATCATAGCCAGGACTCTTCTTATCATTAATATCCTTTACTAATTTTGTGGTTTGTATGACATTGGTTTTCTTTATTCTCATAGCTATTTCAGAAACATTTGAATATATTAATTTGTTCAGGAATTTTTTTTTACAGGGTACAGAAATGGATTTTACATTATTCTCAAACTCCTCAGAAAATTTATTGGCTAATTTCACCTTGTCTAACTTGAATGATTTTAATAAAAACTCGTCTATTGATATTTTATTGATACCGCATATTTCGTTAATTATTTCCCACAATTTTCTTGAATTCGTGAAGTTTTTGCTAATTTCAGATTTTATGTAGCAATTTTTAAGATAATTTATATATTTATTAGTTTTATTTCTGTAAGTATTATACAAAATTCTTTTATTTACATTTTCAGGGTCCCGATGCCAAATTTTATACAGTTTATTTTTTTGTTTACACATTTTTATCATTTTATCATTTATCCATTTACATGTAGATCGCTTATTATTTTCGAATATTTTTTTATGCTTACACATATTATATATCTCATTAAACTTATTTTTAATAAATTCGTATATATCATTGGGTCGCGAAAACGTGAGCGCAGTGTCCCAATCAACCTGACGTATTTCTCTAAGAACCTGTTTGTTATTAATAACAGTTATAAGTTTCGTTAGACGCTGTGCGCTGTTGCAAAGAGGCGCGGGCGGCGCGCGCGGTGCGGCCGCCGGCGCACCGATTGTACACGCTATCGTTTTATGATCAGCTATACATCCCAGGATGGTGCCGGTGTACACAGGCCGCGCTGGCGCGATACGCGTAAACACGTGATCTAAGCATTACTTACATAATTTTTGCCCTTTGTACTCTATACGTGTATAGCTAGTTATTCCACAATTAAAGCCTGATTCTGCCATCATATTTAAATACAACTCGCGAATATTTGTTCTTCCTTTTAAGTCAATGTTTATATCACCTAACAATACGATCTCGCTGTTATTTGGGAATTTGCTAAAAAGAAATTGTAATTCTGTTATAAAGCTTGTTTTACAAGCTGCAGGTGGCCGGTAAACCGCGCATATATATGTTATATTGTTACTATCATTCTCTATGAACCCACACAAGTTTTCAAAATGATTAGAAAAAAATGGAAATTCAGTGAATGTTATGTTCTTATGAACATATATAATTATAACCCCCTCCTCTTCTGTTTTTTCGAAGATTACTGTACATATTATAGTTTTGTAATTGAAATAAATTTTTAATGTTGTCTTTGATATTTGCTTCACTAATAACAATTATATCTATAAAGGTTTTACTAGTACTAATAATATATTCTAAATATGCGAAATTTAATATCATTGATCTTATATTAACATGGAGTATAGTAAGGTTATTGCCTTTAGGAGGAATTGAATGAATGTACTCATTCCATGTGTTGAACGTCCCTTCTATAATATTATTATAGTTGTATTTATCCATTAATGACAACACAATCTATATACGAATTAATTCCTACCTTATTTACACAAGAACTTCACTTATTTAGCACTGAAGCCCACTTATTTATATCACTTTCTGACCGCACAATAAGGATTTTTTCATTTTCCGATTTCCTAACCAGCACTTTTCCTTTCTTGCACCACACGAACTTCACGATGTTTGTATCCTTCAGTTCGGTCTTGGTTTTCCATAAGAGAAAAGCGGTGGTTGGCGTCAGAGCTTCACGCAAATAAATCCTACCTTCTCCTTCTATACCTATGTTCGTATGCGTTAGAGTTGATGACTTAGCACATTCCAACCATTGATCTCTGCGTCCATCACGAAGATTTACGACTATTATGGGGTTGTCTTTTTTATGTATTGTAGATGCCTTGCTTTCTTTCCGGTACAGTTTCACGATGTCCTTCGGATCTTGTTTTAGTTTTTCACTGAACTTTTGTACTATTTTCGTTATATTTTCTTGATCTGTTTTTTGTATTCCTATTATTTCAAGGGTGTTCTCCATATTTTGTTGTTCCAGTAAATTTACTTTTAAATTGATTGAGTCTAGGTTATTCTTTATGTTTATGTATTTATTTTGGAAGTCCTTGCATTGGTTTTCCATAATTTTTATTTTTTCATCATATGTATTAATAACCGCCTGGTAGTCGTCAATTTTATCCGAGTAATACTGTAACGTTCTTTGTATTTCCTCCTGAATAGTCTCCCTTATCTCGCGACGTATAGTTGAGAGTACAGTAGTCAAAACTTTTTGACTGGCTGGATCCATGCCTGTGTAATCGGTTGCACATTCCGTATCTGTATTATACTCGTCCGACTCCGGTAAAATTACTGACACGCGCTTCTTTTTAGCGTTTAAACTACACTCTCGACATTTCCAGTCAACGGCCTCTGTCTCGGACAACATAGCAAGTTGTTCGTTTGTTATACCTGCACAAGTCGCGTGAAGCCATTTAAAACACTTTCCGCATTGTATACCTGGTGATTTTTTGGCCACCGACTTGCCACATTTACTACATTTCGCCATTGAGATAGTTTACACCTACTTTAAATAATAGTATTATACGGCTCGCGCGTACGCGGACAACTGACACAGCCACACACGACGCGCGCGCTGAGCGAACTGAAAACTTTAAACGCTGAATTTAGCGCGAAGTTGCGGCTACCACTGGCCATCATCCTCCTGCCCTTATCCCACTCTAAATGGGGTCGGCACAACATTTTATAACTGTTTTGTCACATGATTTGGCTACGTATTTTACGACGTCAACTTAATATAGTCGTATTTTATGACTACTCGGTAAGAAATGAGGGTGGATAATTCTACTCAGCCGGATACCACACGGCGGATCAACTTGCCGCAATCGCCTTTTACGACAACTCGGTAAGAAAGGTGGTCTCTTTTACTCAACTGTACTCAAATGTTGTAACGTTGCATTAAAACTCAACGTTCATTGGCTGGCATTATTATCCCACCCTATAAAATAGTACATATTATACGACCGAATACTATAACCGGCGCCCGCGCACGTCTAATTGCGTTCACGATTATGCGGCTTGTCGCTGTAGACGAAGCATTACAAATTAGTTCGTTCTTTAAACTGAACTCGTGAGACAATTAAAGTTACTGTTTCGACTAATCTGTTAAACATAATTTAAAGATTAATTGCCCCCTTATATTGGGGTTTTAATGCCGGGCTGAAAAGTTTATGTGAAGTATCTCGGAGTAATACCCGTGACGTCACCGTGGTTGAGAACTTCCTGCCTACCTGGACGTCGCCCCGTATCTGTCATACCTGGGCATCGCGCCTCGCTCCAGCCATCCCATCGCCCCACAGGAGAGTACCGAAACTGCGCGAAGTATAAATTAGGCGGGCCAAAGACCCAATTTACGTTTCTTAAAAAACTAAATTAAATATTTCCTTTTTTTTGTGTTGACTAAAGGGCTTGTTTTTTTTTTGCCAGCCCAAAACGTCACATTGGCGCCCAACGTGGTAATAATAATATATGGCCTAATTTTCGCTTCCGTAGTAGTATTATTGTTGGTGTGCTATTTTTTTTGTAAAACGTTTTTTTTTTGGTTGCATGTGACTAAGGTGTACTCATGTATTTAATTTCCTTACTTTAATTTATATGTTTGTAATTTTGTTCTCTATTTTATGTATAATTTAGAAACATTGTAAATAAAATATATATATATATTTTTTTTTTGTTAAAATTTTTTTACAGATTTTTTTTAAAAAACTTTATTGTTTTTAGGACTTACCTTTGAGTACACAATAGTCGCAGATTTTATTTTATTTTGCTTTAGTATTATTTCTTTCTTTCTTTCATCTGTTTTATTTGAATCATAGTAGCTCATTGATTGTGCATGACAACCAAAACGTTCATCTCATTTTTACTTCTCATTGTAACAGATCGGAGTTAAAAAAAAAAAAATTGTTTTCAACATTTACCCAATTTTTTTTAAATATTTTGTTGATCAAGACTTTTTATTTTTATATTTTTGCTCTTTTTTGCCCTCTTTGAATTTTTTATAATAATGTCCTATCCAGTACAATTTTTGTCTCTTCAAAAGACAGAACTAGAATATGAGGTAGCAATTAGAGGTGCGACGCCAGCTAACACCGTTCAGGACTTGCGTAAGCAAATATCTAGATTAGGTCCTCAGTTCGAATCTGAAGACATTAGTTATAGCCACCTAGAAGCACATGAGGATCTACAAGGTGTAGCAGAAGCTCTTGCTAAGGTAGATGTAGCTCTTGAGTGTAAACTGGATAAAAATACATTCCAACGTACTCAAAATTTAATAAATCATATTTATCATCGGCTTAACCGCATTACCAGTGATAGTAGCACTAAAGAAACCTACGATATTTGCGTTGCTCAATTTAAAATTTTTAGGGAGAAACTAGAATCATTCAAAGATACTTGCGAAGATATTTTAATTCCACGCCCTAAAACTGAAAATTTTGATTCTGGCAACCCACTTAATATTACTGTACGCTGTGACCGTGGGGTATCCAACGAAATTTTAAAAATTAAATATGACGGCAAAAGTTGCGTTCGATCATTTATAGAACGTATTTCCGAATTTTGTCACGCCAGAGATATTTCAGGTGCAACTGCCCTCACTTACGCGACGGAAATCTTTACTGGAGATGCTTTACATTGGTACCGGAGCATTAAAGACCAGATTTCTGACTGGAACACACTTCTTGAGCTCTTAAAACAAGATTTTAGTAAGTCTGACTATGATTACAGATTACTTTCTGAAATACGTTCAAGAACTCAAGGAGAATCCGAAAACATAACAATATATTTATCGATCATGTCCGGATTGTTTGCACGTTTATCAAATCCTCTTTCCGAAAATGACAGATTGGAAATAATTTTGCATAACATTCGGCCTGTATATGCTAATATTTTGGTTTCATCTCCAAACATAAAAACTATTTCAGACCTACGGTCATTATGTCGAAATTATGAGGACGTTCAAGCTCGTTTAGCTCATTTTCATGAACCACCAAAGATTACTTCTGACACATTAGCACCTGAGTTTGCGTATGCTGGTACCAAAACTAAAATAGAACCGAAGCATAATTACAGTAACTATTCAAGGTTTAGAGATTCGAATTTAGTTAGCAAAAACTCAATTCACTCGTCGAATCAAACCAATAACAGTTTTGTGCATTCAATTTCTGCAAATAAACCTCGTTTTTGCCCTAGGTGTCGGGTTGACACACATAATTATCGTCAATGCACTGCAGATAAGAGTGATATTTTCTGTTTCGTTTGTGGTAGAAAAGATGTTAAATCACCAGAATGTCCTGATTGTTCAAAGAGCCAGCCAACAAGTTCAAAAAACTAGCATCAAAGAATTGTGTTGATATACCTCCTCAATCTAAATTTGATAGCGATGATTGGGAATCTTGGCTTAAAACTATAAACATTTTTTTTAAAACTTACAAAATCGACACAATTCTTCATATTCGTACAAATGATATTAGACCTTATGTCACTGTAAAGGTCAACGATATACCTATGACTGGGCTTCTAGATTCAGGATCAGCCGTAACTATTATAGGAAATTATAGCCATAAACCATTGATAAGTGAAGGTTTAAACTTAAACCAGGGTAGATTATCGGTGTCAACGGCAGGTGGTCATGCCTTACACAGTATAGGTTTTATCAATCTACCAGTTAAATTCGAAGACCAGTTTGACATAGTTAAAGCTTACGTTATTCCTGAGGTGAAAACAGACCTTATCCTTGGTGTTGATTTCTGGCGCCAGTTCAAAATTTGTCCAAAATATTTACATTCTATAAATATTAATGATTCCCATATGAACGGTGTTTCTCAAGGCCCATTGATTCGCGATTACGAGAGTCTCTCTCATCAACAGAGAAGTCTGGCTGATAAAGTTATTGCCCAGTTTAGATGTATTTCCACTGAAAACAATGGCCTGGGCAAGACTAATCTCATTATGCACCGTATAAATACTGGAGATGCCCAACCAATCCGTCAGCGTTATTTTCGAATGTCACCAGAGAAACAACGTATTCTTGTTGATCAGGTTGACGAAATGTTGAGTTTAGATGTCATCGAGCCCTGTGAAAGTGCATGGTCGTCACCTGTTCTCATTGTTAAAAAAAAGAACGGTCAGCCTAGATTTTGTCTTGATAGCAGAAAACTAAATTCAGTAACGGTAAAAGATGCATATAACTTACCATATGTGTCTGAAATTCTAGATAATCTTCGAGATGCTCGTTACTTATCCAGCCTAGACCTGTCCAAAGCCTTCTGGCAAATAGAAATTCAGCCCGAAGACAGAGATAAAACTGCATTTTATGTTCCAGGCAGAGGGACTTTTAGATTTAAAAGAACTGCGTTTGGCCTCACCAATGCACCCGCAACTCAGCAACGTCTAGTAGATATTTTGTTTCGAGACTTGGATTTACAAGTTTTTGCTTATCTTGATGACATTATCATCATTAGTAAAGATTTTGATAGTCACGTTGCACTTTTAGGTCGGGTATTTAATAAACTTAAACAAGCAAACTTAACAATAAACTTAGAAAAATGTAATTTCTTCCGAAGTCAACTTAAATATCTAGGGTACGTAGTTGATAGTAGTGGTCTGCGTACCGATCCTGAAAAAGTGAAAGCGATCATCGATTATCCTACACCTTCGTGCCGGAAGGACTTAAAGCGTTTCCTTGGGACAGCTACTTGGTATCGTCGTTTTGTCCCCAATTTCAGTACTATAGCCGGACCATTAAATAAGTTGACTTCGCATAAAAAAGGAGCTCCACCATTTCAGTGGACGCCTGAAGCTGATCTAGCGTTTCAGAGGCTTAAGGAGTGTTTAGTTTCTGCCCCAGTTCTTTCCTGTCCTGTTTATGAAATGCCTTTTCAAGTTCATACGGATGCCAGCAACTATGGAGTTGGTGCCATGCTGACACAATCTATAAGTGGCAAAGAACACCCAATAGCTTACATGAGCAAATCTTTAACAGCCACAGAAAAGAACTATAGTATTACAGAACGCGAAACACTAGCAGTCATTACTGCTTTAGAACATTGGAGATGTTATTTGGAAAATGGGAAACCATTCACCGTATATACAGACCATAGTGCCTTGAAGTGGTTTCTTTCCTTAAGTAATCCCACGGGTAGGTTAGCGCGATGGGGGGTCCGTTTGTCAACATTTAATTTTGAATTAAAACATCGCCGTGGAAGCGATAATATTATTCCTGACGCGCTTTCACGAGCAGTCCCCTTAAATTCAATTAACACTTCACATCATTTAAACACCAAGGACTGTTGGTTTAAAAGTATTTATGACGGTTGTTTAAAAACTCCAAATAATTTTCCAAATTTTATAATTAAAAATAACATTCTATATCGACTTTCTAAAAATAAACACGAACTTACTTCAGAATTTTCATGGAAGGAAGTAGTGCCTTCTGAATTTCGTAAAAAGATTATTGAGGAAAATCATTCAGAGCCTACAGCTGGTCATATGGGGATTTTTAAAACATATCGACGGCTTGCACTACGTTATTTTTGGCCAGGTATGCACAAGGATGTTGTGAAATACATAGGTACTTGTGAGAAATGTCTAACATATAAAACCCAAAATCATCAGTTGCTAGGGGAAATGGGTCGTCCAAAGAATTGTTCAAGACCATTCCAAATGATCTCCATTGATCTTATAGGACCACTACCCACAACTAGACTACGTAATAGTTATATTTTGGTTATCACATGTTGCTTTTCAAAATTTTGTTTAATTCACCCCGTCAAGAAGGCTACTTCAGAAGTAATTACCAAAATCTTAGAGGATTCTGTGTTTCTTGCGCACGGAATTCCTCAAACCATTTTAATGGATAATGGAACCCAGTTTACTGGAAAGGTCGCAGACGCCTTGTTTAAAAAGTATAATATACCTAATGTATATTATACCCCCAAATATACACCTCAAGTAAATTTGGTTGAACGCTATAATAAAACTATAATTACATGCATCTCGACGTTCGTAGATGACGATCATAGATCGTGGGATGTATTTATACCTAAGATCCAGTTTGCAATCAATAATTCTGTCAACGAGGTTACTGGATTCACGCCTTCCTTTTTAGTTTTTGGTCGCGAGCTAGTTACGTGCGGTTCTCACTATATTGATAGCGATCTTGGTAGCGACATAGTATTCTTACCACGCGACACCTATGCTGAAAATTTAGGATGTCTTTCTAGCATTTTTGACGCAGTACAATGTAAATTATGGCAAGCTCACAAAAAGAATAGTTCACATTATAATTTACGCCGTAAATTTGCGGAATTCAATGTTGGCGATTTGGTTATGAAACGCGCTTATTTTTTAAGTAATAAAGAAAACATGTTTTCGAAAAAGTTGGCCCCAAAATTTATTAAAGCCAAAATTATTGCCAAACTGTCACCTTTAGTTTACATGCTACAAGATATGTCCGGTAAGAACATAGGAACTTGGCACATTAAAGATATGAAATCGGTAAGATTAAATTAAGAACTAAATTTTTTTTTTTCAATTATTATTATTATTATTTATTTTTTTCCTTTTTTTTGATGATTGACTATTTTTTTTTTTTCTTTCAGATTTTCTCGGTAGGAGAAAATCTTTGGTAGGCGAGGGGGAAATGTAACGTTGCATTAAAACTCAACGTTCATTGGCTGGCATTATTATCCCACCCTATAAAATAGTACATATTATACGACCGAATACTATAACCGGCGCCCGCGCACGTCTAATTGCGTTCACGATTATGCGGCTTGTCGCTGTAGACGAAGCATTACAAATTAGTTCGTTCTTTAAACTGAACTCGTGAGACAATTAAAGTTACTGTTTCGACTAATCTGTTAAACATAATTTAAAGATTAATTGCCCCCTTATATTGGGGTTTTAATGCCGGGCTGAAAAGTTTATGTGAAGTATCTCGGAGTAATACCCGTGACGTCACCGTGGTTGAGAACTTCCTGCCTACCTGGACGTCGCCCCGTATCTGTCATACCTGGGCATCGCGCCTCGCTCCAGCCATCCCATCGCCCCACAGGAGAGTACCGAAACTGCGCGAAGTATAAATTAGGCGGGCCAAAGACCCAATTTACGTTTCTTAAAAAACTAAATTAAATATTTCCTTTTTTTTGTGTTGACTAAAGGGCTTGTTTTTTTTTTGCCAGCCCAAAACGTCACAATGTATATAAAAAAATACGGTTTTTGCCGGGAACAAGGTAGAGATATATTCAAAATTATTGAGGGTACTTATAGGCTGAATTTAGCGCGAAGTCACGGGTAGCACTAGTACATAAATTAAAAATAAATAACTCAATAGTTATATAGACGTGTGAACTTACCGTAGACATCTCGCTAGGCGAACTCTTGCAGGATATTGGCGAGGCGGCACGGCCCTCCATTTCATCTTGCGACTCCGCCGACCCACTGAGCGCGGTCGATTGTTGGGACCCGTACATCAGCTGAACACATTTTTATATTAGACAATAACACAAATTCTCTGGTCACAGGTTCCAGCTCTGGACAGGCATTAATGAGATTTTATATCGAAACTTTTGTGTCTTATTTAATTATATATATATGCTACATTTTCGAGAATGGCATTGCGATAGTATAAAACTATGTGAATATGTCATCCTCACAGTCAAAATTATTGAAATAACATAAGATATTACTATTAAAAATTTATATACTGTATATTTAAAATAAGTAAAACTAAATACTATGAAATGAAAGTGCGCGAGGTGGGTGATTGAGGGGTGATTGATTGTGGCTATTATGTGTCTTATTGATAATTGCAATTTATCACACGCTCAAAAGAAAATATCATGAGAAAACATGTATATCCTATGTGTAACCTACCGATCTGCATTGGTGCGGTTTGATCAATATATTTATATATTTCCTGAAATGACATTATAACAGACTGTTAGTTTTAAATATGTAGTAAAAAAAAATCTGATGATTTATATAAGCAAGCGTTACGTTGCAGAATTCCATAGTACAAAAGTTAGAATAGAATTATTTTGCTGTAATCCGCGTTTGTTAAGAGAATCTATAAAATTTTTTTTAAGAATATATAAGTTATGTGAATGTCGCCTGCTTCATACACTTAGCATTACATAGATTCTCTAATAAACGTGGATTACAACAAAATAAGTAAGTAACGGCCTGTTACTATCCCACTGCTGAGAATAGGCCTCTTATCTCGGTTTTTGGAGAGAATATAAATATAAATATATGGGACACTTACACACACGGTCGTCCGTCTCCAAAGTAAGTAACTTAATACTTGTGTTATGGCAGACAGACAACTGGTGAATATATTTTTTGAAATACATACTTAAATACAAATATACACCCAGGCTCAAAGACCAACAAATTCATTTATAGAAAATGTTGGCCCTCGGCGGGAATCGAACCCGCGACTCGCGGATCTGAAGACAGGGTAATTACCCACTGCTCCAACGGGCCAGTCAAAGAGAAGGGTTGGAGCTAAAACCTACCACGCTGCTCCAATGCGGGTTGGTAGGTTACACATATCTCCAGAATTATCTACAGATATGCAGGTTTCCTCACGATGTTTTCCTTCAACGAAAAGCTTCACAATAAAATAATTCTATTGTAACTTCTGCAAAAAAAACCATCGTTATGAAACCTGCATAGTTTAATAAAAGTAAAGGCCCGTTTTTGTAGTCACTGTTTGGCCATTGGCCTCGATAGTTATAGTAAAGTAACGGCCTCCATTACCTCATCTTACCTTTTTACAGAAACAAATAATAATAAACCAACCAGACCTTACTTTTAACCAGAAAACTTATAGAGCTTATAATAGAAGAAATCACACAGAAGATACAATGTATGCCATTAGCAAAAGAAATGATTTGAGTGTAATATAGGTAAGATTAAACTTCACCATCAAACAAGTTAATAAATGTAAATAAATTAGTCACAAGTAGCAAAAATAATATAATAAAAATTAATAAATTAACAAAATGAATTAAATAACATTTAATAACAATAAAAGTTAATATTTCTTAATTTAGACTTACTATCATGAATGGTATTCAATAGGTAATGAATAGAAACCAGATATAGGTACTCAAGTTTTAACAAAAGTAATGAGAATATTATTTTGCTATAATCCGCGATAAAAGAAAATATATGTAATGCTACGAAATCAAATACAAAATCGCAAAGCTTTGCGATTTTGTCGTGGAGTCTATCTCCTGACGATGCTTTCGTTAAGGAGCGAAACAATTGTTGAGATTTTGGTGGTGAATGTGTCCAGTGCTTGTGTAAAGACCCCGGATAGGATTGAAACTAGTAGGGATGTGACTTAGAGTGGACAAAACCAATTACTAAATAACCGATTTTTCCCTTCAAAATAAATAAATTTAAACAATTAACTCGAATCGAATAAATCGATTTTTTTCTGACTTTTTAAAAAGTTAAAGCAACTTTTTTACATTTAGCTTATCCGTCTAATCTAGTTATTACTTAATTTTTCCGTGTATTGGTGTTGGGGTCGCTAAATAAATAAATAAATTAAAATAAAATCTAATTAAATTGGATTGGTATTTGCGAAATTGGATTTAAATATGTAATTTTGCTACATTGGTTTCATCCAACAACGCATATCTTATCTCAAAAGACGAGAAAAAAAGAGGACATAAAAAAAGGAGAAAACAGGGTAATTAATATAATCGATTTTGAAAAAATCGATATAAAATGTTTAGATAAGCATTAGTAAAATTCGGTTACAAAAATAAAATAATCGATTAATATAAAAATAAAAGTTGGGCTCAGCCGATAGAATAAAAAGTGAGTATAGCCGGTTTCTATACATCAACTATAAAAATGTACAGGGTGGTACCGACGATACGAAATTAAATGAATCCACTGATCACTTATACGTATAAGATAACTTTGGTATAATTCAATCATCTTTAATATTGTTTAAAAAAATGTATTTTTTCCCTCAATAAATATAATTTAATTGAGACCTGGCTTTGTTAGTAATCAACCTTACGCGGCGCGCTTATTAAAAAAGCAAGAGAAACCAATAACATGTTGTCTCTCCCACCTGTACTTTTAAGTTTTTAAGTCAAGGTTAGAATAGTGTGTTAGGTTACGGTCATTGATCTGTATATATCGTGTAATTTTAAATGTAGGTATATATAGGTACATAAAATTAAAATTAATTTCGTATAGTCGGTACCACCCTGTATAAATGATAATGAGAAATGAAAATCAATATACCTTTGCATTGCAACAATGCTGTATTTTCCTGTAACGGTACTGCGGCGACATCTGTACGTAATAAGCGACAACTAAAGTTAGCTAAACAAAAAGCACAAATAATAATGAACAGGGCACATACTACAGAAAAGCAATACAGTAGAAGCTCTGTATTCGCGGGGTATACGTTCCGTAAATATGCCGCGGATACAGAAATCGTGACTATGAAAAGGTAAATTATATAGGGTTATAGGGAAAAGGTTCCTAAGCGACGAAAAAAACATAAAAATCAGTTTAAAATAAAATAAGTTTTTGACTTTACATTTTGATAAGTTACATACTATCTTCAGATTTAGGCAATGATTTGAAAAATTTAGTAATTTAGTAACGATTTAAGTGATAAATTTGTTTTATCTAAATATTCTGTTTGTTTACAACAACACCTCCTAACGAAACAAACAACGCCGATAGCTTTTAAAACGCAATCCAGACCTATTTTATAAGTCCACTTTACGAGGTCTTGACAAGGGATACTGTATGTTTTTATTAAGGTACATTATTAGGTATAAGTATGTACCAATTCGATCCGCGAATAAAATCTTAGACCGCGAATATAGGCCTTGAGTCACAACTTTTTAGTCTGCGAATAGCGAAAACGCGAATGAAGGAATCGCGAATAAACAGCTTCTACTGTAACTATAGAGTTATCATACTAGAGTGGAGACATAAGCAGGCCCGTGAGAGTGTCAGAGAAAATATTGAAAGGGCAGATGAAACTCGTATACTTGTCTTTGTCTAATCACAGGAAAAAAAGAGAGACGGATACACTCTCATTTCTTCTCACTTTATATTATTGATAAATACATATAATTATAGATATGAATAGGGCACATTTAAACACTCTAGTATAATAACTATGGCAATAACAGGGAATATGTATATTTAGGTAAATATTAAAAAAGGGGCAAGAATAGAACATAACAGAAGTCAGGATTTATGTACTAAAAGATGGTATCAAGTTATTAATTATATTGGCAACTGAATTAAGTTTTTGAGTAGAGCATTTTATTACTAAAAGGACAACATTTATTTACAAATCGATTTTTTTGATGTAATAATAAGATATTACAAGGAAAATATTTATTTATTATTATATTAAACATCACCTACTCAGAATTTATACAAATTTGGACCAGAACCCCTGCCATAGAAAAAAAAAATCTTTTATCGTAAAAATACATATTCCCTGTTATTTCTATATACCTAATGTTGTCTTTCAAGCGCTAGTTGCAAAAAAAAAAATACTCAACATAAGACTTTGCTAAATAACTATAGTTTATATTAAAAATAATTAGTAAATACTAGCTGTGCCAGCAGCTTCACTCGATGGAAATCACTGTCACAATTTTTTCATCAAATTTCAATTTGGACCATAAAAGCAGTTATCGTGAGTTAATTATAAGCTATTTTTGAATAACTTTCACCGTTTGCTTAGCGCACGCAAAGAAAGCTTTAAATTTTGCCGTTTTTGAAATATTTTTTATTGCTGCACCTCAGCTATTCATCTTAGCGTGATTTTATATAGTCTATAACCTTCCTCGATAAATGGACTATCCCACATTCAAAGAATTTTTCAAATCGGTCAAGTAGTTCCTGAGATTAGCGCGATTGGCTCAAAACGAGGGACCTCCTCAACGGTTCACAGTAGGCAAGTCCCTACAGCTTAAAAGCTTAAAGCTTAAAAGCTTTATTTAAAGCTTTTTTTTTTACTTGACATGTTTCCATAAACAAATTTTAGACTGGCTCTACTCTAGAATAAATACTCAATGTAAACCTAACGCGATAAGCTACAGATGTAATATAACAACAAAAAATATATTTACAGCTCCGACAACCTAAATGTTAGTACGAAGAAAGCAACGTGCATTGTAAAATGTACCTTCTGCTCGTTGTTCATAGAGGCTACATTGTCGTAATGCCGCTCCGTAGGTGCTTCCTTCAAAAATTGCTCCAAGTAACTCATCTGGGACGGTGGGCGGTCCAAGACTGAAAAACATGTAGAAATGTTAACAAAATGACGTACAATAATATAAAAAGGGATAATTTTGTGCGTGACAGCGTATAATTAGTATAATTTACATTTAATATATTACTTTATTAAGAAAAGAAATCGTCGTTACCTAAAGACTAAAGTCACTGAATAGTTGTGAATGATAAGAAAACTCCAAATCGGTCAGACGTGAAAAAATTTTCGTGAGTCTAGCTTTTCTTTCACATTGAAATGGTGGTTTTTATATATAAACTATGAACACTTATCGAATATTCTGTTCTTTCTTTTAATTCCAATATTTTTTTTACTTTATTATCATTATCAGAGATTTACTCGTAGCTTCTAGGGAATACTGGGATCCACTAGTCTGAATCGATATAAGTCTTGCATAAACATCCCTTGAAGAGAGAGACCCCATCCATCTCAATGAAAGAGTTTTTACTTTTTAATTTGGTCGCGGTTATTATACTATTTGTGCTTATTTTAATACGTTGTCACGCTCAAAACTACAAATGGCTTAAAATACGACCGTGATGTTACAAAAAAAAAGTTTTAATTTACTTATTAGCAAAAATATAATACTGGAATTAAACTTATCTCTAGAAAAGAACAAATAAATAAATAAAATAAAATATTTTAATCAATAAAAAAAAGTAAAGAAATTATTTTTATTATTCAAAACTACACCACGGTCATGATATAGTGCAAATATAATATAAGAAAATGCTACAAAATAAATTTGTCGTACTCTATATATAAACTCGAAATGTTCTGAAATATTCTGATATAGATAAGTTTTTGTTCAATTGATACATGTATATAGAAATAACATAATTTTGCAGCATTTTCATCCACAGAGAATAGCAGAAGAAGTACTGTATATAAATAACAATAGGAAGATTACAATAGATAATCGGGATGAAACACATAAACCAATCCCAACCGAAACCACAAAAAACGTCACAATGAAATAACGAGTGAATTAATAAAATAAATACATGTATAGCCGGGTGCAAGGGTAGTCTCGAACCATGTAATAAAATGGCTGAAAAACGCTGTCTAAGTTACGAGTAAATCGTTAATGTCATAGATAATAAATTGAGACAGACGTGGCTAAGGGAACCGATATGATACCGAAATATATATTTAATACACTTCTGCGAATACAAAACCAGAAACAAACAGTTTTATGTATAGAAATGTTTCTCAACCATTTTAATTTTGTAACCTTATAAAAAAGTAAATTATTAATTTAACAGACGTTCTGTACATACGTTTTATTGCAAGACAACTTTGCTGGATGAGAACAATTAGTATAGTTCATCCCGGTTTAACTAATACATTTAGTACACCCGGCTTTACGTTACATTTTAGTGAACAAACTAAGGGCTGAAACATGCACAGGACGTTTACAATATATAGATAAACTAAACCCTTCTCCCGTACTAACATCCACACAACAAATAATACATATACATCACGATATACCAAACCTAGAATGATAAGACTTTTTACTTGCGTAATTTGAAGTTATTATTTTAATTTGCTCTTTTTCGGGTACATCATGATTAGTAAATCATATAAAAATTAAACGAAAGAGGATATACGTTCTGCCCCTAACATCTCAACTTTGAGTGCAATTATATTGTAACCGCAATTAAATTATCTTAATATATACCGAAAAAAAAAACAATTTTTTTTTCTTATTACAACAAATATTTATCTATTTAATTTTATATTTAAAGTTAACGTTCTGTTGCTATAATCAATGACACGCAAGTACTGGGACTGGATTTGATCTGACTGAATATGAATAACATAAAATACGCTTGAATCATATTAAGAGATCTATTCGTTAATAGTAGATTATGATATCGTTGCATAATAGGGGTTACAAAGGGTTAACACTCGTGTGATTCTATAAAACACACTCGTGTTATAAGACCAAGTTATGTACAGTGTCATACACTACTTTATCTATTCTCATACTATAATACGTAAAATAATATTAATAAAAACCAAACTTTGTTGAAATACTGAAAAGATTTTTTAAATGTCAAATGCCGAGGCGCGAACATTTGACACATCGATTGCGCATGCGTGTTGCGTCACCACGGACTCGTTCATTGAAACCTTTTTTTTTAAGGTTGAGGTTCAATCTCCTCGGTCCAGCTGGAGGTTGTATAGGTGTATCGTTATGATTAAAAAGTTATATTATGATACAGGTTTAAATAAATAAATAAACAGCAGATCTTGTTGGAAACCTGTGTTTAACATAAGAAGTTTTATGTCGAAGAGAATTTATTAGAGATACCTAAGTCCAACAGTGGATTCCTTTAGATACTTAATTCCATCAGTAGAATTCAAACATTAGTGTTGTTAACAATAGACTATTCCAGCGACTAAATGATTTTTTTTGTGTATGTGTATTATATTTTTTTTAATAAACCATTATGCCATTAACCCTAACAATTACATCTACTAATGTCAGTGAGTAGGGCATGCAATTTGCATTCAATTAAGAATTCCATCGTATTGCCCAAGTCAAGTTCTAAAAAAATCGTTCTTATAATAATGCATTGATTATATAATATTAAAAAAAAACCCGTCTGTTGTGCGAATGTTACGGCCACGTTTGGTGTTTTACAAAAAAAAAGTAGGGTTGACAAAACAAGATTAGTCAGAACCTGAATGCCTATACAAACAAGTGTTAAAGAAAACCAGATCGCTTAGCGTTATATGCTAGGTATGAATGGACAGACATAATGGATGGCGAAACCTTATGTAAAATATAGTAGGGAAAAAACCATCACTTGTCACATCCATGCCACGGCAAAGAAGCTCAAGCAAAAGCGAAGCGATTTACAATGAAATTATTAAGTATTTTCAAAAGTAAAGTATTTTTTACATACATAGACGACTATCGCTGTTTCGAAAACCGTTTACTGTTAAAATTGTCATAGACAAATAAACTTAAATTTAAATTAATTTATATTAAATGAACAATTAAACAATATTAATAGCAAGAAATTAATAATGTTAATAAATCAACGATGAGTCTAGTAGTTTTTTTTTTCACAAACGTAAAAGACTATCGCTGTTTCGAAGTCTGTTTACATTAAAAAAATATATCACAAACAAAAAAAAATTCCAAAACATTAATTTTTAAAAAAAAATCAATGTTTTAATTCATTTAAATTAAACAAAAAAATAAACAATATTAATAGCAGGAAATTAATAACTCTAATAAATCAGCGATACGTTAAGTAGTTTTTTTTTTCAGAAACGTAAAAGACTGTAGCTGTTTTGGAGTAGAAATAAACTTCGAAATCTTTAACAGTTATAAAAAAATTATCGATGTTCAAATTTGTTTAAAATAAGTCAAAAATATAAACAATATAAATAGAAAAAAATAAATATTTTCATAAAACAGCGATACGTCATCTTTCGTGATATGATATTTTCGTTGACACTTGCTCGTACTTACAATGGAAAGATAAGAGGAATACGAAACTAAAAGTTATCAACTAAAACGCAGCACAAAGACAGGAAATCCATGAGAAAACCTTTATTTATTATGGGCAGTGTTTGTTGGTTCGTTGAAAATAAATAAACTTTGATTAAACAATAACCAAAAGAATTCCATAAGTATATCTCTACGGAAAAAACCTATCCCAACTTATATATACGATACTTTTGACAAATGTTAACTTGACGCTTTCAAGTTTCATTTAACAAAAATATATACTTACTTGATGTGATCGATTTTCTCAAAATCTACAGAATGAATTTTTGTACGGTTAATACTAAAAGATAGTGCAATTCTTGCGGAAGGTTTAGATTAATAGTATATTACCGTTTTATGTAAATAGCGTTAAAGAGGTTGCGCGGTAATAAAAAATCTCGTCTGCTGGGTGGCAGGCTGGTCGTAAAATACGTAGCCAAATCATGTGACAACATGTTTATAACATGTTGTGCCGACCCCACTTTGAGTGGGACAAAGTCAGGAGGATGATGCGTAAAAATTACAAAAAGTAATACAGTATAGTTGGCAACCCTAGTTGTATTCCGTAGTTCCTGATATTAAAAAAGTTAAAAAAAGTAAGTGGGGATCGATCCCAGATTATGAACCTTATTGATTAGCGCGTTACCATTATGCTGTCACAGCTATGCATTTGACAGCTAGAATATCTAATGCTTTCTGTTCCTATTTTAGTACTTCTTTTGTACCCAAAAACATGGATGAAACGAGTTTTTTTTTAAATAAAACCTAGCTAGATCGAATTTTCTCCCCAAAAACATGCTGAATTTCACGAAAATCGTTGGAACCGTTTCCGAGATATATTTATACATATACATACAAGATTAACTCATTTAAATATTAAAGATAAAAGTTTATTAATTTTTTCAACAATACCAACAAATAACTGAACGGATGTATAGGACATACACAATCACATACTACTTCTAATTAGGACGTAATAACAAACTTTCAATTAATAAAAGCCACGAACCGTTATCTTCTTTACCGCTCCAATAGCTCGACGACTTGGCGGACCCTTGCCTTGCTGCTTGCGCAAACTTATAACCTTAATTACATTGTTAAATAATTCCAATAACATCATTAAATTATTCCAATTACATCGTTAAATTATTCCAATTGCATCGTTAAATGGTTCCAATTGCATTGTTTAATGGTTCCAAATGCATCGTTAAAAATTACAATTGCCTCATTAAAAAGTTCAAATTGCACTGTTTATTGGTTCCAATTGCAGTGTTTAATGGTTCCAATTGCATCGTTAAAAAATTACAATTGCCTCATTAAAAGGTTCCAATTGCATCCTTAAATGGTTCAAATTGCATCGGTAAATGGTTCCAATTGCATCGTTAAATAGTTCCAATTGCATTGTTAAAAGATTTAATTATATCGTTCAGAGGTTTCACTTACATCGTAAAATGGTTAAATTGTTTCAATTTTATCGTAAAATGATTTCAATTACATTGTTAAATAGTTCCAATTGCATTGTTAAATGGTTCAAATTGCATCATCAAATGTTTTCAATTGCATCTTTAGATGGTTCTAATCACATCGTTAGATGGTTCAAATCACATCGTTAAATAATTCCAATTGCATCGTTAAATGGTTCTAATTGTATCGTTAAATGGTTCCAATTACATCGTTTAATGTTTTCATATTCATTATATGAAACTTGTGATTGACCCAAAGTAATTTCGTTTACATACAAACAAGATTTTGGAGGTAGCGAAATAGCTTTCATATTTGCCAATTACAAACTTGCCATTGTCAAAAATAATTTTGTTTTAATTTTGCTGCATAACACAAGTTGATTTTCAAGGTAAAGAAAAATAAAATTTAATAATTCAGTAGGTGTAAAAAAATTAAAATATTACTTTTTACCCGCATTATATATCTACCGACAATGAGAGGTTATTATAAATACTAAGTTTAGATATATCGGCATCTAATCAAACTGAAAATTTAAAAAAAAAATCCTCTAAGTAACTAATATTTAGGTCACACTCTGGTTAGAATTAATTTGTAAAACGGAAATACTAAAATAATTTAATATACCTTAGTTTCATGATATTCATTTATAATAAAGAATAAAAAGTTATAAATAATATACCCACATATTATAGAAAAAAATTTGGCCTCATCTACAATTAAATATTAAAATCATTAAAGAAATAATAAGAGAATATAAAAAAAAGTTTAATATCGTTAAATATGTATATTAACTTTGTACTGTACACAACAATTGTCACATATTTATACAAAAGTAACAAAGAGCAACCTAAATGCAGAGTAAATGTAGCCAGCAACTTAAATAACACAAACAAATTAAAAAGTATAACTAACGATGACGAATTCAATAACACAAGATCGTTTAATTTTGCACCTTTATATGCGACCTTAAAATTATGTCGATTTTTTTTCAACAAAGCTTTTTTTATTAATAAAAGCATTAAATTTATACTCGTATAAAAATATTTTTATGTATGGCAATAAAAACAAAACAATAGTCTGTCTATCACCTTACGATATTGCAGTGTGTACTACTAAAAAAATAATTTTAAACCTGTGAAATATATTGCATGCAAGCAATTTTTGTATTTTATCATTCATAAATACTGTTTACTGTATATCATATTTAGTATATGAAAAATTAAAAATGATTTTTTTGCATTTATCAAAATAATTGCCATAAATAAAAAAAATCAAAAACTTATATCACAAAACTAAATTGATATTGGCCCTTTACAGTTGTTCGTTTCTCACTTCCTAATAAAGAAATGTAAATTTATAACGCCTCATGTAACTACACTATGCCATGTAGTAATAAGAATAAATGCTCGAACAAATCAATAAAAATAAAAATACAAGCGTTAGAGAACGCGTCATCGTTAGAGAAAATAAATAGATGAAAATGCACTGAGATTCTAACATTGATCTACGATGAGCTTACAATCTAAGAATTATGATTATGCTGTCACTTTTTATTAAAAAAAAAATGTATAAATAACAAATACAGAATTGTATAAAAAACATATAAATAAATTGACTAGCTCGCATGGTGGAGGCGTAATAAATAAAACTATTCCACTAAAACTCTTTGGTAAACTAGATGTTTTAGACTAGACAAGATTTGAAGACTAGAAATATATTAAGTGATGTAAAAATAAGGTGTTGTGGCGACATCGAATATAAGAATGCAGCCTCGACCCCCTTACTAGGTCACCGAGTGCAGTGAAGTCAGGAAGGTGTTGGGTCCAAACGAAACAATTGATTCGCGGCCATTATTTATGATTTAGAATTTAGTACACTCAAAATTTATCAGGTAAATTATTATACAGGTATATGTTATTAGTCAAGCTCTAAGGGACGAAATAAATAATTGTACAAATTGTTGATAACTTGCCACTTAAGATCGTGCCAAATAAAAAAAAAACATAAGCAATATTGTTGCTTTTATTCCTTGATAGGCAATTTCGAACTAATTATAAAATAAGTAAAAAAAGTTGTAAATTTAATTACTTAAGTACACAATTATCACCATATTAAGGATGAGTGGGTGATGAGATTAATTGACTAACATTGAATCGACGAAAAAGTCAGTCTATCAAGAATGATACGCAAAAAAATATCTGGTAAAAACACGCCCATTTGTGTTCTTTGATAGAATATAAATAAAGAGGAAAGAGATAAAATTGCACAAGATATTGCAACAATGAACATATTTACAATATTAAACCTTCAATATATAATAGATCAGTTATTAACAATGCAAATAAAAAATTGCACGCAAATGCAGCTCTCATCCGTAAATTTGATGATATACAAGTATGGCAACACCCCATATACATGACGTCACGCCTAAAAACAACGGTATGTATGGCCTCAACCACCATCGAACTGTCGATAAAAAGTAACAGCACAAAGCATAAACATAAAGGTAAATTAAAAAAAAACGTCGAATATAACAAACGCGTTGGACGCGATCATAAAATGCCACAGATAATACACAAGGTTTCATAAATGCAAAAATGGCCCCATAATTTTATTTTCGTTCAATTTAAAAAATAATTTGACACAGCACCAGCGAATCGAATCACAGTTCCAATTTTAAAAATTTCACAGACAAGAAAACACAGTTTAGAGTCCATACGAATCATAGACAAGTTATTTTCGTTTTTTTCGTCGCGGACGACGTTGGACTTTGTGGATGGATCCAACATTCCATTGAGATAAGGTTGGTTTCCAACGGTTATACATTTCACGTGTGAGTATTTGGGTGGGAATGTGCGGTAACATGTAACGAAAACAAAAAGAAATGGTGCACTAAATAAACATATTACAATAATTATGTGCTGAAAAATAAATTACACAATTACAACAAATGATAAAGCTAAGTAGAAACAAATACCTAAATATCCAATAGTATTTAAATTAATATAGTTGTGTTATAATTCTTTTTAACCGTTTTTATGAATGTATTTTATGTATTAGTAATTTTTGTGAAGATTTTGTCACATTTTAAGTATAAAATTGAATCATAAAATAGTTTGCTTATTGATTAAATATTTTGTATGTTGTCTAGAAGTACCTATGTTTGTGTTGATTTTGTTTATAAAAAAAGCTAATTTTTAAGCTAATATTTCACATTTTTCAATAACTCTAAATAAAAATTAACCACTACTAGATTAATTGAGACCAAAGTAATATTTTTTTCAAAATTCAAGTTTCAATTATTTAAATCAAAGAGTTGCTCTAACAAATGTCCAATATCAATATTTAAAGATTACCATTTATCAACAACATCCTTTAATTCAGTAAATAATTCGAAAAACAACATGTGATGGGTTTGATGAATAATAACGGTACGTTTAACGTTTGACTCTATTATGTTCAACAGTGTTGTGTGCGTGTAAATTATCATGCGTGTGATAAAGGAATGATTTGTGTACGACACTGGTGTATATCAAAACCGCCATAAACGCTAACGTTCGTGTGTGTGCAGCGTGTCGTCTTAAGCACGTTTGTTGTGCGGAGAGTTGTTTGCGTGCACGTGTGTGCGGCGTATTATCTCTGTGCATGTGTGTGCGGCGTGTTGTCTCTGTGCATGTGTGTGCGGTGTGTTATCTCTGTGCATGCGTGTGTGACATGTATCTGTTCATGTGTGTGCGACATGTTGTTTCTGTGCATGTCTGTGTGACATGTTGTCTCTGTTCATTTGTGTGCGGCGTGTTGTCACTGTGCAAACGTGTATGACATGTTGTCTCTGTTCATTTGTGTGCGGCGTGTTGTCACTGTGCATGCGTGTATGACATGTTGTCTCTGTTCATTTGTGTGCGGCGTGTTGTCACTGTGCATGCGTGTATGACATGTTGTCTCTGTACATTTGTGTGCGGCGTGTTGTCACTGTGCATGCGTGTATGACATGTTGTCTCTGTTCATTTGTGTGCGGCGTGTTGTCACTGTGCATGCGTGTATGACATGTTGTCTCTGTTCATTTGTGTGCGGCGTGTTGTCACTGTGCATGCGTGTATGACATGTTGTCTCTGTTCATTTGTGTGCGGCGTGTTGTCACTGTGCATGCGTGTATGACATGTTGTCTCTGTTCATTTGTGTGCGGCGTGTTGTCACTGTGCATGCGTGTATGACATGTTGTCTCTGTTCATTTGTGTGCGGCGTGTTGTCACTGTGCATGCGTGTATGACATGTTGTCACTGTTCATTTGTGTGCGGCGTGTTGTCATTGTGCATGCGTGTATGACATGTTGTCTCTGTTCATGTGTGTGCGGCGTGTTGTCTCTGTGCATGTGTGTGTGACATGTTGTCTCTGTTCATGTGTGTGCGGCGTGTTGTCTCTGTGCATGTGTGTGTGACATGTTGTCTCTGTTCATGTGTGTGCGGCGTGTTGTCTCTGTGCATGTGTGTGTGACATGTTGTCTCTGTTCATGTGTGTGCGGCGTGTTGTCTCTGTGCATGTGTGTGTGACATGTTGTCGGTATATATGCGGATGTACGCACGTTCGTATGCGGAACGTTGTAAACGTGTTTATGTTTAAAGTGACCGTGTGTGTGTGTGAATTTTAATGTAGCATGTATTTTGGTGTAATAAGAGTATGTGTGTATTGTAGGCGCATCGTGTTGGCGGCTGCGTGTGCATACTCACAGGAGTTGGAGGGCTGGTGCGGCTGGTCGAGCTTGGCCTGCATGTCCCTGATGTGCTGCTCCTTGCGCTTCATGTCGTGAGCCAGCGTGTCCAGCCGCTGGCGGGTCTCGAGGAGTTCTCTGGACAACGATATACCACTTACAATAAACAACTTTACGGTATTATATCTAGGTCGTGTGATGAGATAATGTGTAGTGAGGTAATTGCATTTATGTTGCTAAACCAAATAAATTACGCAATCGCCTTAAATTTTTCATGCATCAAATGGAGTAAGTCATAGAATACAAATTTGAATATAATTTTTATGATACATGTGGTGTCTGATTCTACATGTCTATACATGTTTAAAACAAAGTTGTATATCTCTTAGTGTATTTTAAGGAAATCGAATGAACGGATATGTGTACGGTTTTTACTAAAACATTGAGGAATTTTTAGGAGAGTACTATCAGTACTCCAAAACGGCGTAACCGATTTTGTTGGAAGTTTCATTGAAAGATAGAAGTTCTCGAACAACATATAAGCTTCTACTACTAATAGATTAGATTTCGAATTGTTACGGGGTCAGGATTTACAAGCACAGCTAATATAAGACTATTACTACTACTACTAGTGGTGATACTATTTTACTCAGCCGGATACCACACGGTGGGTCAACTTACCTTAGACGCCTTTTACGACACTTTGGTAAGACATGAGATTGGTCTATTCTACTCAGCCGGATACCACACGGCGGGTCGACTTACCTAGTCGCCTTTTACGACACCTCGGTAAGAAATGAGAGTGGAATTATTCTATTCAGCCGGATACCACACGGCGTAATCTTTATATTATAGTATCAAGAGTAGATCTCCTTCTTCTCAGTCGTAACACTCTTGACAGAGTGGTCGTGGTTGACACTAAGTATTTTTATGGGTGGCAGATGTTGCTCGCCTCACAATGTCTCAAGAGTAGATAAATTACTTTAAATACAAAAGTAATAATAAAATTATTTTGCTATAATCCGCGATGAAGTAAAATAGAAAATATATATAATGCTAAATGTAGAGTGGACAATCGGTTATCATACCTGATACATGCAGGAGTCGTAAAAACACATGCACAAACCTTCACCACCGCCACCACAATACACAAGCACTACATACGTTCACTATCACTAACTCAACAATCGTTTCGGTTTTGCGATTTTGGTCGTGGAGTCTATCTCCTGATGATGCTTCGGTTGCGGGGCGAAACGATTGTTGAGTTTGTGATAGTGAACGTATATAGTGCATGTGTATCGTGGTGGCGGTGGTGGAGGTTTGTGCATGGCTTTTTACGAATCCTGCACGTATCAGGTATGATAACCGATTGTCCACTTACATTTAGCATTATATATATTTTCTATTTTACTTCATCGCGGATTATAGCAAAATAATTTTAGTATTACTTTTGTATTATGGATCTCCGCAAAGTAACGCCTAATTCTATAAATTACATTAAATACCTTTGACTCGCCAACAGTTCAGAGCGTGTTCTGCTCAACTCCTCGCCAACCGCCTGCTTGGCCTGCACCTCGGACTGGAGCGAGTTCTGCAGAGTGAGCAGCTCCATCTTGTCCACCTTCTGCGACCGCCGGTCCCGCCAGCCGCCCGTGCCGCTCACGGCCGGCGGGGAGGACGGCGGACCGAACGTGCGAGTCACACTGGCTGTAACGTACAAGGATAATAAGTAAAAAGAAAGTAAGTACCGGCCTGTTACTATCCCACTGCTGGGCATAGGCCTCTTCTCTCCGTTTTTGGAGAGAAGGATTGGAACTAAGACTTACCACGCTGCTCCAATGCGGATTGGTAGGTTACACATATCCCCAGAATTGTCTAGAGATATGCAGGTTTTCTCACGATGTTTTCCATCACCGAAAAGCGTGTGATAAATTGCAATTATCAATTAGACACATAAGTTTTACTAGAAAACCCATTGGTGTCTGCCCGGGGTTTGAACCCTAGACCTCCCCGAAAGACCGAAGTTTTACCACTGGGCTACCGCAGCTTCATCATGAAGGATAATAAATGGAGCGTAAAAGGATAAAAAAAGCAAGCATAAGGTATGCAAATGTGTACACTACATTTTTCATTACATGGATTTTCTCTAATCATTTTTCACAGCAAAATAATTCGATATTTTTTTGTATTATGGAATCCAAAAACGCCTTACTTTTATTAGAGACATGCAAAAATGGTTCGTAGCGCATTGAAAATAGAGTATAATTTAGCTTGATATTGTTTCGCTGTTACGTTACATTGTTGGTCTTCGAGTCTGGGTGTATATTTGTATTTAAGTATGTATTTAAATATTATATAAGTATATATTTACCAGTTGTCTGTCCATAAAACAAGTATTAAGTTACTTACTTTGGGGACAGACGACCGTGTTTGTAAGTGTCCCATATATTTATTTATTTATTTATTGACCGCCGAGTTTCTTTCTGGTTCTTCTCGGTAAGAGCAACATTCCGAACCCGTTGTAGCTTCATTAATCATATTGATCCTTGACGATTCAAAAGTGCTTGTAAGAGCTTATATGAATAACGATATTTTGATTTGATTCGATTTAATATAAGCCAGTGGTCGTCAAACTTATATGCAAAAGAGCCAAATATAAACAAAAGGAAAAAAAAGGGAACCAAATCTGCTTGTTGAGTAAATAGCGGCCTGTTACTCTCCCATTGCTGGGAATATGCCTCTTCTCTCCGTTGTTAGAGAAAAGGATTGGAGCAAAGTAAGTAACTTAATACTTGTGTTATGGGTGACGTACAATTGGTGAATATATACATATATTTACTTAAATAAAATACATACACGAGACTCGAAGAAAAAATTTTTGTTCCATAATGTTGACCTTCGGCGGGAATCGAACCCACGACCCGCGGAACTGAAGGCAGGGTCACTACCAACTCCGCCAACGAGCCAGTCAAAGTTACGATTGAATAGTTTGTGTGTAAGTGTCCCATATATTTATTTATTTATCCAATTATTGTTATACATATTATTTTCATATTGATATTAATCGTTTCCCACTCTTTAAAGCTAAGATCTAGCTGCTGCTGTTGTTCACCTTTTTGTTTTAACTAGAAAAAAAATGTTTTTTTATTTACCATGCTTCAAGTAGTCCAACTCTTCAGTCATCTTTGTGGCGAGCGCCTGCAGGTAACCCCTTGCCTCCTTCTCGTCAGCAACCCAACGGATGATGTCAGCGATCTGCGAAACAAAATATTGCTGTAACCCACAAAATCAATTATCTGCTAGAATCATTTTATTTTCTGAAAAAAAAAGTGCATAATTATATTTTGCTAAATAAAAAAAATTTCGATTAGTATATAACTAAGCGTCTTTGGGTAATGCTTCGCTTTACGATTTTGTTGTGGAGTCTATCTCCTGATTATGCTTCGGTTGCGGGGCGAAACGAGATTCAGTTTGTGATAGTGAACGTGTGTAGTGCTTGTGTATTGTGGTGGCGGTTTGTGCATGTGTTTTTACGAATCCTGCATGTATCAGGTAAGAAAACGGATTGTCCACTCTACTGTATATATTTTCTATTTTACTTCATGGCAGATTATAGCAAAATAATTTTATAATTACTTTTGTGTCTTTTTTGAATTTGAAATATAAATTCATTTAGGGGCGTTAATACGGAGGTGGTTTTTAAAGGGGTATTAAGGGATTAATTTGAAGAAATTAGCTGTGATGGCCCAGCGGTAACACCGTTCGACTCTTTCCAAAAGGTCGCGGGTTCAAACCCGGGCAGACACCAAGGAGTTTTTCTGTTAAAACTTATGTGTCTAATTGATAATTTCAATTTATCACACGCTTTTTGGTGAAGGAAAACATCGCGAGGAAACCTGTATATCTCTAGAGAATTCTGGAGATATGTGTAACCTACCAATCCGCATTGGAGCAGCGTGGTAGGTCTTAGCTCCAATCCTTCTCTCCAAAACGGAGAGAAGAGGCCTATTCTCAGCAGTGGGATAGTAACAGGCCGCTACTTTAAGGGATTAATTGGAGGAGGAGGGTTATAGTAAATTGTAAAAAAGTTTGTCAATGTCAAGTCGAAATAGCTTTTAATTTCTTAAGTGTATAGAATCGTGTATAGTATTCGATCCTGACCTGAGTCTCCCAATGCTGCATCGAGTCCCTCTTGGACCTCAACTCCTCTAACTCCATCTCGAACTGCCTCCTCTCCGCCTGCCATCTTCTACCGTTTTCTGCCATCTGTTTCCATTAGTTAGTCTCACTCAATGATATCATCAAAAATATACAGGGTGTCCCAAAATTCAACGTCAAGTTGGAACTGGGTAAAGTACCAGGCTATACTAGCTTTAATAAAAATAAGAAAAAAATATACAACTCTTGGTTAAGGAACAACTGTCATATTTGTGAAATTGACAAAAATCGACATCCTAGCACAAATCTTTCGGTACTATTATCACAATTTTCAGTATTTTGCCGATATTTTTTTCTATAAGCAATGCTTAATAACCACGTTATTATAGCAATTACTTGTCGCACAACAAATGTCTTAAATTCGTTTAAAAAAGAACAATTTAATAAAAGCAAAGCTTAAAAAAATAGATTGACTAACTTTAAGACTTTAAATTAATAATAAATAAATAAATCTATGGGACACTGTCATCCGTCCCCAAAGTAATTAACTTAATACTTGTGTTATGGTAGACAGACAACTGCTAAATATATACTTATAAATTTTTTAAATACATACTTAAATACAAATATACATCCAGGCTTAAAGACCAACAAATTCATTTATAGAAAATGTTGGCCCTCGGCGGGAATCGAACCCGCGACCCGCGGAGCTGAAGGCAGGGTCACTGCTTGTTACATTTGCTGTTTGTTATTATTGGTCAAGTTTGAAGTTAATTTTTAATTTAATTCACTGTACTTATATTTACCTCTTTTTTAATTTTAGACTGGTTGGCTGGAAGAGATTCCGATTCCTGAATAAAGCCAGCCATTGCAAATTATGTGGTTATTTATTTTTATTAATGCAATAAAGAGATTAGAAACAATATTCCATAAGACAAAGATCGTGATCACAACAATATCGTATGGTGTGGCGATCCCGTGAAAAAAACCTATGTCCAGCAGTGGACATTTATCTGTGTATGAAGAAATGCTATTAAAATAAGAACTCACAGCATCCAGATCTTTGGCGAGCTTCCTGTTCTCATTGATAAGCATCTGTTTATCCTCGCTATCGTTGAGCTGCTCCAACCGACGATTCTCCAGCTTATCTTTAGACGTCTGCAGCTGGAAATTAAATTGAATATCATAAAATTATCCACAATTAATTTTAGCTTTGCCATTACAGGAGTTTAAAAACACTATTAAAAAGAGGCTGATACAGAAAGCCTGCTATACTGTTGAGTATTATTTAGACGATAAGAATGCGTGGATATAGCTACTGTCCGACGATAGTAATGACTTAATGTAAATAGTTATAAGTATTATGTTGAAAAGAGCAACCGCCAAGTTTCTTGCTGGCTCTTCTCGTTAGGAACAGCTTTCCGAACCAGCAGTAGAGTTGACGATTCAAAGCACTTGTTTACAAGTTCTTTTGTATTGAATTTTACAAGATTTGAATAAAGAATATTTTGAATTTGAATAATTTCATCAAATATTCGATAGATTTTGGAATGTTGTTATGTCCGTCGTGTGGTATCCGGCTGAGTAAAATAGACCACCGTCATTTCTTACCGATATGTCGTAAAGGGCGACTAAGGTAAGTTGACCCACCGTGTGGTATCCGGTGGTAAGACCACTCTCTTTCTTACCGAGTAGTCGTAAAATACGACTGAGGTAAGTTGATGTCAGGCAGGCGGCCAGTCGTAAAAACGCAGCCAAATCATGTGACAGCATGTTTATAACATGTTGTGCCGACCCCGCTTAGAGTGGGATAAGGGCAGGAAGATGATGATAATTCGCGACTACCTACTGAATTCGCGACAGATGGAGATATTTGCAGTGTTGGAGAGTGACAGAAGCTACTGTTAATTTCAAGACTACAGTCCACGCGAACAAATTTGCGGGTAAAAGCTAGTAATAATTAATTTTATAGCAACACAGTCATGAAACAAGAGTATCGCGCCCTTTTGTATTGAAATGTTTGCAACACTGTGTCGTTGTTGTTTCCGGTGGAGTCTTCCTTTTGATAAAACGTCTCAGTGACAGTCAGTCTTTGTTCGTCATTCAAGAGAAGTGCATCTCGGAACGAGAATTGTGGTGTTTCTATTATATCGTGTTATTGTATATAGTGTGTGCGTTAACATAATATATACGGACATACCTCCCTGTTGAGCCGCGACCGAAGCGCGTCTCCCTCGTGGAGTTGGTCCCGAAGCGCTGCCAGCTCGGCCGCGTACCGCGCCTGCTGCTGGGCGAGCGACTCCGCGTACTGGGACTAGATTATACAAAATACTAATAATATAATATAATAATAATAAATATATGGGACACTTACACACACGGTCGTCCGTCCCAAAAGTAAGTAACTTAATACTTGTGTCATGGGTGACAGACAACTGGTGAATATATACATATATAATTTTTAAATACATACTTAAATACAAATATATACCCAGGCTCAAAGGCCAACAAATTCATTTATAGAACATGTTGGCCCTCGGCGGGAATCGAACCCGCGACCTGCGGAGGTGAAGGCAGAGTCACTACCCACTGCGCCAACGAGCCAGTCAAATATGTATAGCATTAAAGGGTTTTAACCCACTTTAACCATTTTTATGGTTATCAAAAGACTATATTAAGTAATCCTTCCACGCGGGAGGAGCGGCCGGCGATTGCTAGTAATAAATAAGATTCTCACCTCCAAAGCCTCGATATCAGCCTGCAGCTTGGCAACATCAGCAGCCGCTGGTCCAGAACCTCCAGCCGCTTCCACAGCCTCCACTCGCTGCAGACGTAAGCTCTCCTCACGCAGCTTGCGCTCCTGTTGAGGAAAAATTAAAAGTAACGGCCTATTTATATTCCACTAGAAATACGACCTCCTCTCTCCGTTTAAAATAGAGAGAAGGATTGGAGCTAAGACCTAACCATCCTGCTCCATTTGTTAGATCACACATATCGACAGAATTGTCCAGATGATCAAATTCACGTTTTTACGATGTTTTCCTTCTCCAGAAACGCGTGTGATAAATCTTAATCAATTAAGCACATAAGTTTAAATAGAAAAACTCGTTGATGGCCTGCCTGGAGTTTGAACCCATAACCCTCTTGACACTGGCATACGGTCTCATTAGCGATCCACCCACGCGTTTCTCTAGCTCAGTTTAATTGAGAATCGCTTAAAAAAATCGCCGATCTACACAAAATGTATTTCATTCTATACATTGTCTGGAAATCTCATAAAAATCAGTCCAGCCGTTTTGGAGTCTATGAAATACATACAGACATTATTTTTTATATAAAAGAATACAAAAAAGAATGTGAAATATTATAGTATCAGACAACTAGTAAATAAATATATATAAGGCAACGGCTGACGTCATTCGTTCTCTTTTGGCGTTCAGTATTCGTGGGAGGTAGACTGTTTGAGGACCTCTTTTGTATCTCGTGTTATTAGAACCTAAGCTCAAACAATCGTGATAAGAGCGATCATTCAGCTTCTAGTCATTTCTTCTCAAGTGGATTAGTGTTCCAAACTTGCGGTAGAATCATTCTGTCGTTGGAGTTTGTAGTGAAATGTGTTAGTGCACAGTAAGGAGCCCGGAGTGATTCTCTGAACGCATTCGTTTATTTTTTTATTATCTTTAATATTTAAGTGATGACAAGATTAACTATCTTGTATGTATATATATATTTTTTTTCGGAATCTCGGAAACGGCTCTAACGAGTTTCCTGAAATTCAGCATGTAAGAGGTTTTGGGGGAGAAAAATCGATCTAGGTTTTATGTAAAAAAAAATCGTTTTATCCCTGTTTTTGGGCATTAAAAAATACTTAAATTTATATTGAATATAAACACTCTTTTTGCCATCAACTGTTAAGTCAGCGTAGCTTATTCAGGGAACGGGCAGTCTAGAGAAATTTAAAAACCTAGGATCGATCTCCAACTACCTAATAATTTTTTCTTTTTTTTAAGTTTCTTTTTTATTTTGTTATAAATCATTGAGCAAAGCTCGGTCAACCAAGTACTTCATTTTAAATAGAATTTAAACTTAATTTCAAACAACATGTATATATCATGTTTAAATAAATATTTGAATACATATATACACCCTGATTCGAAGAAGAAAAAATTGCTTATACAAAAAGTTGGTCACCGGCGGGAATCGAACCTATGATCCCCAGAGCTGAAGGCAGGGACAGTACCACCTGAGCCAACGTGCCAGTCCTATTAATAGGTATATTGTACCTTAGCTGCTTCTGACAGTGCTGTATCGAGCCGCGCCTCTAGATCTCTACGCGATTTCTCCGCACGCCGGATATCCTGCCGCAGTGCGTCTATCTTGGCCATCGCCACCTCCAACTCCTCTTCTTTGTCACGAACCTGAATACAAACAAGTATAATATAAATAACGGTTTTCGGATGAAACATACGTTGAGATTGTCGTAGTGAATGTATGTAGTGTGTTGCTGGTGGCGGTGTTTTGTGATGCGTGCTGTTAATAATCCTGCATGTGGAAGGAACGGTTTTTGCATCCTACTGTAAGATATTATTGGTAATAATAATATATTCAGGTCAGGTCAGTAATAATAATACATTATTAGTACATAAGTAACGGCCTGTTACTATCCCACTGCTGGGCATAGGCCTCCTCTCTCCATTTTTGGAGAGAAGGGTTGGAGCTAAGACCTACCACGCTGCTCCAGTGCGGATTGGTAGGTTACACATATCCCTAGGATTCTCTAGAGATATGCAGGTTTCCTCACGATGTTTTCCTTCACCGAAAAGCGTGTGATAAATTGCAATTATCAATTAGACACATAAGTTTTTTAATAGAAAAACTCATTGGTGTCTGCCCGGGTTTGAACCCATGATCGTCTCTAGAGATTCACACGGTCGCACCCCTAGGCCATCACAGCTTAGTTATTAGCTTATTAGTACATAATACATTATTATTACTGACTAGCAATTTCCAGCGGCACTGCCCGCATGGATAGATTAAGTTCGTAACATAGTATTTTGATAACTATAAAAATGGTTAAAGTGGGTTAACCTTAAGCCTAAAGCTAAGACATACATATAATGTCACAGACTTTTTTAGGACTTTTAGAGGGGAACAATTTTGTAATACATGATTTTTTTTAATAACTTTTACCATTTACTCAGACCACGGAAGCATTAAATTTTGCCGTTTGCGTAATATTTTTTATTACTGTTCCTCTCCTATTCATCTTAGCGTGATGTTATATAGCCTATAGCCTTCGTCAATAAATGGACTATATAAACTGAATTAATTTTTCAAATTGGTTTAGTAGTTCCTGAGATTAGCGCGTTCAAATAAACAAACAAACTCCTCAGCTTTATATATTAGTAATAGATTTATGTTCCCGTGCTTCATCGGTAGCTCACAAGCACTCACCTGTCGCGACAGCTTCTGCTTCTGCTGCCTCAACTCTGACAGCTTGTCGGTCACCTCGTTATACTCCGTCATAGCGAGCTTGCGTTGGGACACCGCGTCTTTAAGCTCTTTGTCCTGTCATATATGTAACATTAAAACATTTCTTAATATCAAACACATAGAGTACAAATTCGCTTGACGTGATTATAATAGAAATTGCGATTGTTAACAAATTGTGTTATGTATCTCTATTTTTACAAATCCTGCAAGCATAAGGTATGCAAATGTGTACACTACATTTTTCATTACATGGATTTTCTCTAATCATTTTTCACAGCAAAATAATTCGATATTTTTTGTATTATGGAATCCACAAACGCCTTACTTTTATTAGAGACATGCAAAAATGGTTCGTAGCGCATTGAAAATAGAGTTTATTTTACCTTGATATTGTTTCGCTGTTACGTTACATTGTTGGTCTTCGAGTCTGGGTGTATATTTGTATTTAAGTATGTATTTACAAAATATATAATTATATATTCACCAGTTGTCTGTCCATAACACAAGTATTAAGTTACTTATTTTGGGGACGGACAACCGTGTGTGTAAGTGTGACGGCGGGTCTTCTTAACTTAGTCGCCTTTTACGACACCTTGGTAAGAAATGAGAGTGGTCTATTCTACTCAGCGGGATACCACAGGGCTCCTTAAAACAAACTAAAAATTAATCTTACCTGCAACCTTAACTTCTCCACGGAGTCAGTCTTGTCCTTAACCAATTCTTCCTTCTCCAAATTGAGCGCATTCACTAATACCTCCAACTCTTTCAGTCTCGTCGCTAATTCTTGTGGTGACGTCGACAGTTCCTACAAACATAACAAATTTAAAAATATACAACGATAAACGGTTATACTCATTTTGTCTTTTAACCACAAACCAAACATCATCCTCCTGCCCTTATCCCACTCTAAGTGGGGTCGCCACAACATGTTATAAACATGTTGTCACATGATTTGGCTGCATTTTAACGACCGGCCGCCTGCCTGATGTCAATTTACCTCTTTCGTATTTTACGACACCTCGGTAAGAAAGAGGGTGGTCTATTTTACTCAATCGGATACCACACGGTGGGTCAACCTACCTTAGTCGCCTTTTAAGACACCTCGGTAAGTAATAAGGTTGGCTTATTCTACTCAGCCGGATACCACACGGCGGGTCGACTTACCTTAGTTGCCTTTTAAGACACCTCGGTAAGAAATAAGGTTGGTTTATTCTACTCAGCCGGATACCACACGGTGGGTCAACTTATCTTAATCGCCTTTTAAGACACCTCGGTAGAAATGAGGTTGGTCTATTCTACTCAGTCGGATACCACACGGCGGGTCGACTTACCTTAGTTGCCTTTCACGACACCTCGGTAAGAAATGAGGGTAGTACTATTCTATTCACCCGGATACCACACGGCGTGTAATCCACGATTGTACATTTTTTTATTATTAAAAAAAATATAATACTCGCCTGCGAGCCAATAGTTGCGTTCACTTGTTCAAACCTCCTCACTTGGGATTCCAACTCGCTGTTCCTCATAGTTAGTGCTGTTATTTCTTCTTTCAACTGAGATACTTCTTCTGTAAATTATAACATTTTAATAAGTAAACCATTATAATTATAAACATCTATATCTATTAAGATATGATTTTAGGCTCAACTAAGACAACCGAGTATAAAAAGTAGTAAGTAGCGGCCTGTTACTATCCCACTGCTGAGAATAAGCTGCGTGTGACAAATTGCAATTATCAATTAGACACATAAGTTTTAACAGAAAAACTCATTGGTGTCTGCCCGGGTTTGAACCCGTGGCCTCCTCGCAAGAGTCGCACGGTGTTACCGCTGGGCTACCGCAGCTATTAACTGTCAACCGAGTATGTTCTGTAGAAATAATTTCTTAGCACAAACTACTGTTTGTTCACATTAACATTTTAAGTCGGGTCAGTTAACATTTTAAGGCTAAAGACTTATGTTAAAAATTTTATATTAAGAGTAATTAGACTATTAGAAGACTAACGTATTCAAACAGTGCGTGTTGCCAGTGATGACCTATGGGTCTGAATCTTGGTCGCCAACTATGGGCCTCATAAGAAAGCTCAGAGTCGCTCAGCGGGCGATGAAGCGAGCTATGCTCGGATATGCTCTACATGATCAAATCAGAAATGAGAAGGTCCGTAGAGTAACCAAAGTGAACATAGCTCAACGGGTCGCGAAGCTGAACTGGCAACGGGCAGGGCACATAGTTCGAAGAACCGATGTACGTTGGGGTCTCAAGGTGCTAGAGTGGCGACCCCGCACCGGAAAACGCAGTGTAGGCAGACCCCCAACCAGATGGACAGACGAACTCATAAGGGGTCGCGGGGAGCCGCTGGATCCAGGCGGCACAAGATCGTGTAGCGTGGAAGTCCATGGAAGAGACCTATGTCCAACAATGGATGTTTCGGGAAGTGCTGGGCCCGTTAAAATTTATTATAAGACACGTCAGTTTGTGACAGGTTACAAAAGGGTGTACTTGCCAATTTTCGTCCTTATACAATACCTAGGCCTAGGATTTATCGAAATGTTTCGGTCGGTCAGAAATCGTTACGGGAAAAACTGCACGAGCGCAATAATAATAAAAAAAAAACAATGACAAGTAGTGCACAGAGCAATTAAAAACTAAATATAGACTATACAACGGTTTGTAATGAACAATGGACTATTAATACTAGTGGCTATTGGTTGATGAGAGAGAGAGAAGATTAATTCAGTCATAATAATAGCTGTGGAAATTTTACAAATAAATAAATATTTTATTGCAAACTCGAGTACCTGTACTAGATTCTGCAGCATCCCCCGCTCTTAGATCGGCGATGGTTTGAGCTAACAACACATTTTCCCGTTCAAGCGCTTTGAGCGCTGCACGATCGCTTGCGTTTGACGGTGCCTAAAGATAAGAGAAAACAAAAATTTATTTTTAATTTTCCCCAATTTTTTTGGATATCTCAGTATCTGAAGACCAAGGTCTTCGAACAGTGCGTGTTGCCTGCGATAACTTACGGATCTGAAACGTGGTCGCTGACTATGGGCCTCATAAGAAAGCTTAGAGTCACTAAGTGGGTGATGGAGCGAGCTATACTTGGTGTCTCTCTTGCTTGATGATCTCTACGCGATCAAATCAAGAATGAGGAGATCCGTAGAAGAACCAGAGTAGATAGCTCATCGTATCGCGAAGCTCAAGTGGCTATTGGCGGGGCACGTAGTATGTAAAACCGATGGGCGATGGGGGTCCTAAGGTGCTGGAATGGCTACCTCGCACCGGAAAGCGCAGCTACGGTAGAGCCTCAACAAAGTGGAATGACGTCAAAAAGGTCGCGGGGAGCCGCTGGTTCCAAGCGACACAAAATCGTGGATCCTTTAAAGAGACCCACATCCAGCAGTGGACGTCTATCGGTTCAGAAAGAATTTTTTTTACATACAGAAACTTCCTTGAAACAGCAACAGAGTAAAAACTTACATCTTTTTAATACTCTGTATTTTCTTTGTTATTCAATAATAAATTTAAATTCAAAATATTCTTTATTCAAGTTATCTTGTAAACAAGTGCTTTTGAATCGTTAACTTTACTGCTAAAGCTGTTTCTGCCGAGAAGAGCTAGCGAGAAATGTGGCGATTGTTCTTTCAAAAATATAATTCTTATAACTAGTTACATTAAGTCATTACTATCTTGTACAGGGACGGACAGTAGCTATATACACGCATTCATATCATCTGTGTAATCCTCAACAGTATAATAGGCTTTCTGTATCAGCCTCTTTCGAACAGTGTTTTTAAACTGCTGTAATGGAAAATCTAAAATTGATTGCGGAAATTCATTATAGCATCTTATCTTTACCCTAACCGACAAAACGACTTACGTACTTGTAAGGCGCAAAGCAGGAGCCGCAAGCTTATGTGGGTCCTATTTTGTCTATTATTATCATTATACTTCCAAATTAACACAGAATAAACAAAATAATTTCTGTCATTTTCCGATAAAAAAAACTTTAAACAAGTAGCTTAAATTTTGAAGGTTTCGATGGATTCACCCAGGGTTATACGCACCTGTTTTGTGGCGTTTTTGGCGGGACTGAGCGGCGTGGGCGCTCCGAGGTCGCAGAGCCGCGACCCCCCAGTAAACGTGAACCCCACGAAGGGCAGATGGAGACCTGAGAAGGCGGCAGACGCCCGAGGCGGTGGTACAGCTTCCGACAACCTGGACATTAAACCAGGCACATATATAAATAAATATATGGGACACTTACAAACACGGTCGTCCGTCCCCAAAATATGTAACTTAATATTTGTGTTATGGGTGACAGACAACTGGTGAATATATACTTATATATTTTTTAAATACATACTTAAATAACTTATATATTTTTTAAATACATACTTAAGGTTGCCTGTAAGAGATTACTATTAGTAATAAGGCCGCCTTTGCACTATTCATAGCTATCATTAAGATTTTTCTGTATTCATTTTATTTGTTTGTGCAATAAAGTATTTTATTATTATTATTATTATTAAATACAAATACACACCCAGACTCGAAGACCAACAAATTCATTTATAGAAAATGTTTCCGCGACCCGCGGTACCGAAGGCAGGGTAACTACCCACTGCGCCAACGAGCCGGTCAATATAATAAGTCCTGCCCTTATCTTACTCTAAGTGGTGGTGGGGTATTTTGCATATAGTAGTCAGTAATGTTATTAGCAGATCTGTTTGTCAACTAGTCATAACTAGCGACATCGCGCAACACAACGCACGCGTCCCTTTCATAGAGTATATCAGTGCAGCACCATACATATAAAATCAGCATCCTCCAGCCCTTATTCCCACTCTAAGTGGGGGTGGGGTATTTAGCATATAGTAGTCAGTAATCTTATTAGCAGATCTGTTGGTCAACTAATCATAACTAACCACATCGCGCAACACAACGCACGCGTCCCTTTCATAGAGTATATCAGTGCAGCGCCATACATATAAAATCATCATCCTCCAGCCCTTATTCCCACTCTAAGTGGGGGTGGGGTATTTTGCATATAGTAGTCAGTAATGTTATTAGCAGATCCGTTTGTCAACTAGTCATAACTAGCGACATCGCGCAACACAACGCACGCGTCCCTTTAATAGAGTATATCAGTGCAGCGTCATACATATAGAATCATCATCCTCCAGCCCTTATTCCCACTCTAAGTGGGGGTGGGGTATTTTGCATATAGTAGTCAGTAATGTTATTAGCAGATCTGTTTGTCAACTAATCATAACTAGCGACATCGCGCAACACAACGCACGCGTCCCTTTCATAGAGTATATCAGTGCAGCGCCATACTATAATAATGAGCAATTATTGTCGACGCTATTCGTGCAACTAGTCAAATCAAATCAAAATAATCTCTATTCAAATAAGCTCTTTCAAGCACTTTTGAATCGTCAAGTATCAATATGATTAATGAAGCTACAACTGATTCGGAATGTTGCTCTTACCGAGAAAACCCAGAAAGAAACTCGGCCGTCAATCCTTTAAACGTTTTCAATTTTACATTATTAAACCGCAGTCTTGTATGAAGCTGAAAGGATTATCAAATCCAGGCTCTTATATCATCCAAATAATCTTCAATTTAGTAATATGCTTTACATATTAGAATATTTCTTATGCTTAATTTTAACCTTTCTGTAGTAGTAACGGCCTGTTACTGTCCCACTGCTGGGCATAGGCCTCCTCTCTCCATTTTTGGAGAGAAGGGTTGGAGCTAAGACCTACCACGCTGCTCCAATGCGGATTGGTAGGTTACACATATCCCTAGGATTCTCTAGAGATATGCAGGTTTCCTGACGATGTTTTCCTTCACCGAAAAGCGTGTGACAAATTACAATAATCAATTAGACACATAAGTTTTATTAGAAAAACTCATTGGTGTCTGCCCGGGTTTGAACCCATGATCGTCTCTAGAGATTCACACGGTCGCACCGCTAGGCCATCAAAGCTTTTCACCTTCACCTTTCTGTAGACTGGTCTAGTTGTTATTGTGGAATTTTATTGTAGAAGCGAATACCGAGACCATCAAATGAGTTGCTAACTCTGCTGAGTCGCGACATAGACATCACAAGCTTTTTGTGACCTCTCGTATGTCAAGTTGAGCAACAAATTCATGAATTTGTTTTTGTTTGACCGCCGTCTCAGCACGCACACATGCGTTACGAATATTGGTGGCGCTTTATAAATATTTTCACAACTACTTTCAAATTTTAAATTTTAGGGACGAGCGCGCCATTTTATCATAGTTATATAGATATATCACAAGGAGCATATTTTTATTTAAGAGACAATAGAGTTTCTTGTCAATATCTACAGCGAAGGATGATAAGATGTGTGTGTTGTGTGTATTGTGTGTGTGTGTGTGTGTGTGTTTTAATTACCGTATGTCAGTGTCGTCGACGTCGAAATTGGACGTGTCCGTTGGACTCGACACGTCCGGCACGAACGGCGCCTGCATTTCGCGCACGCTGTCCCATTCTAGGCCCACGAACCACGCGTGACTCTGGAGAAAACGAAAATATTGCTAAGAGACAAAACAAATTTATCAAACTACTATATTGTTATTGGTTCTTGTTAAGTGTACAATGTTTGAATGAAATAAGTAACTATCCAACTGCTGGGCATAGGCCTCCTCTCTCCGTTTTTGAAGAGAAGTATTGGAGCTAAGGCCTACCAGGCTGCTCTAATGCGGATTGGTAGGTTACACATATCTCCAGAATTCTCTTTAAGAATTAGGTTTCCTCACGATGTTTTCCTTTACCGAAAAGCGTGTGATAAATTGCAATTATCAATCAGACACATAAGTTTTAACAGAAAAACTCTTTAGTGTCTGCCCGGGTTTGAACCCATGATCGTCTCTAGAGTGATGGCACCACTGGTCTATCACAGCTTGAAGGAATGAAATAAGTTCATTTAAAATAAGTCAAACTTAACATTCGCAAATGCGAAAGCGGCGGTAGCGAAGTGGTTAGAGTAACGGACTTGCGATCAAGAGGTCGTGGGTTCGAATCCCGGCCATCATACTACCGACGTGAACCCACTCCTAACACAAGCATTTAGCTTAGCTGGAGGGGTTAACAAGTTTAATAGTAATTTGTAAACCAAATTGCTAGTAACCTAATGAAACAAAAAAATACGTTTGCATAAATACAGATGCAACCAAAATAAAGCATGTATCCATACACGGTATTTAAACATGTATATTATGCACGAGGTGGGAACAAAAGCCCAACCGAGACAATAGAAAGAAAGAAAGAAAGAAAGAAAGAAAGAAATTTATTTGGACACAAATTCCATTAAAAAGAAACAAAGAAAATAAATAAATACATAGGTCAATAAGTTCTCATATATGTATTATTGTAGTGTGTTTTGTATTATGTACTTAATATCACTACATAGCATAAAACATACTCACATTCTTTGTTTGTCCATATATCCCTATGTATGCTTATTTCTTTAAAACTACGCAACAGATTTTGATACGGTTTTTTTTAATAGATAGAGTGATTCAAGAGGAAGGTTTATATGTATAATGCCATTCAATATGGAATAGAGAAATACTGTAATTTTTAAGGTTTCTAATAAATATCGTAAATAATTACAAATGCCCAACCGAGACAATAGGTCAATAAGTTCTCATATATGTAGTATTGTAGTGTGTTTTGTATTATGTACTCAATATATAAGTACAGTGTAAGCTGTGATGGCCTAGCGGTGCGACCGTGTGAATCTCTAGAGACGATCATGGGTTCAAACCCGGGCAGACACCAATGAGTTTTTCTATTAAAACTTATGTGTCTAATTGATAATTGCAATTTATCACACGCTTTTCAGTGAAGGAAAACATCGTGAGGAAACCTGCATATCTCTAGAGAATTCTGGGGATATGTGTAACCTACCAATCCGCATTGGAGCAGCGTGGTAGGTCTTAGCTCCAACCCTTCCCTCCAAAAATGGAGTGAGGAGACCTATGCCCAGCAGTGGGATAGTAACAGGCCGTTACTTACTACTACTTACTTACTTACTTACTTAATATATAACTTACAGCAGACTCTGCTTAACACATATAAAATAAATAATATAATTATATATGTATATAGTATTTATGATAATTCTAGACTAGTCTAAAAGATTTAAGAGTATTTTTTACCTTAAAGTCCTGCAGACCATTTCTCCCCAATCTAGTCTCTGAAGCACATATCAACCTTCGAATGAGATCCTTCGCTTCCTCTGACACCTGAAAACAATATATTTTTATATATAGATAAGTCTTATTAATACTAAGGATACGTGGATCAAAACCACTACACCTTTATAAAGTTTCGTTTAAATTGTATGCTTAATAGATAATAACAATACCTTATATTTGGATTTACTCTATGGAAATTAATTTATAGAATTAGGCGTTACTTTGCGGAGACCCATAATACAAAAGAAATAAAAAAAATATATTTTGCTATAATCCGCGATGAAGTAAAATAGAAAATATATATATATATATATATATATATATAATGCTAAATGTAGAGTGGACAAACCGTTATCAGGTATGAAAATTTTCGTAATACATTTCACTATAACACTGTTCCAAACTGTACACCAGGATAAAGTAGGATATATTTTTTGGAAACAGGACAAAAAAAATTGCGTTATGTAAGGTTAAACGCTAATAAGGTTAGCTCGAAATAGTCGCAGAGTACTAATAGAAGATTCTATTATATAAAAAAAAAAAACTAGCATCGCCAGCAGCTGCGCCCGCGTGGAAACATTAAAACCGTAATATAGTCTTTTGATAACCATAAAAATGGTTACAGTGGGTCAACCTTAAAAGCTAGACATATGCTGTTGTGGACTTTTATTTAGAACTTTTAGAGGGGAACAATATTGTAATAAATGATTTTTTTGAATAACTATTACCGTTTACTCAGCGCACGCAAGGAAAGCTAAAAATTTTGTCGTTTTCGTACTATTTTTTATAGCTGCATTCTTCTTAACGTGATGTTATATTGCCTATAGCCTTCATCCATAAATGGATTATCTTACACTGGATGAATTTTTCAAATCCATCCAGTAGTTCCTGAGATTTGCGCATTCAAACAAACAAACTCTTCAGCTTTATATATTAGTATAGATGACAAGCATGAAAGAAAAACCGCGAGCGCACTGCTTCCTCTAACTCCTACAGTGTGATACAGAATATACCACTGCACTATGTCTTAGATATATGTAAGGTAACTGGCGACGCGTCCATCAAAACCGGGAACTTTTGCAGACCGTTAAGATGAGAAAAGTCACATATTTAGGGCATGTGTGCAGGCACGACAGATATGGACTTCTGCAACTCATCTTAATGGGAAAGGTTTCCGGAAAAAGAGGTGTGGGACGCAGAAAGAAATCCTGGCTTCGTAACGTAAGGGAATGGACGGGGATCGCGAGCGCCGCTGAACTGTTCCGGCTAGCGAGGGATAGAGATGAATTTACACAGCTGACTGCCAACCTTCGCTAGTCGGAGAGGCACTCCAAGAAGAAGAACTGGCTATGGGTGAAAGATAATGTGTGCCCGCACCACTCTCTTGCCCCTACTGTAATATACGATACGTAACACACACTCTCTCTCTTTCTTCACAACTTATATCTCCCTCTGAACACGTGGGCACCTCACTCGATCACAATAATTATGCACAACATTCAACAAATTATGTTAGCAGTACCTGTGCGGCGTGCTCGTCGGGCGGCGGGCAGTGGAAAGAGCGCGCGTGGTTCATGATCTTGCCGTATGTCTCCACCAGCGACTCTGCGTAGAACGGGGTCTCACCGAACAGCATTTCATACATGCACACACCTGGAAGATTGGACAGGACAGGTTTATTAAACATTTTACACTGACGCCTATAACGTCGGACGCCTATAGACGTTTGGACGCCTATACACGTCGGACGCCTATAGACGTCGGACGCCTATAGATGCCGGACGCCTATAAACGTCGGACGCCTATAGACGTCGGATGCTTATAGACGTTTGGACGCCTATAGACGGTGGACGACTGGAGACCTTACACGTGTAAAAGCGGCCAACATTTTTAACAGGTTCATTTCATATTGAAAAACAGACGCCTAAACACATTGCACGGTTAGGATTGGACAGATTATACATGATGATTGGACATGCTTGGACAGGACGGATTTATTAATCATTTTAAAAGGACGCCTATATACGTTGGACGCCTATAGACGGTGGACGACTTACACGTGTAAAAGCGGATTTTTAACAGGTTCATTTTAAATTTAAAACAGACGTCTATAGACATTGGACAGGTGCAAACTATAGACGTGTAAAGGCGGCCAACATCATAAACAGGTTTATTGCATTTTGAAAATAAAAGCCTATATACGTTGGATAGCTGTAGATTATACATGTCTACAGGCACGCAACGTTTTAAAAAGGTTTATCGTATATTATAAACAGAAGCCTACAGACATTGGAAACTTTTAGATGATAGCCTGCAGACTATACAGGTCTATCTATACAGGTCTAGACGCGAAACAAATAGGTATCGACACAGGTAGTCTAGATACAGATGTTAGATGTTATTAGACTATACACGTCTACGGATGTCTAGTCTAACGGATAATAGTCTAACAAACAATAGTGTCTAGTAAATAAATTAACTTACCAAGTGACCACCAATCACATTCAGGTCCGTATCGCCCCTGACCATCTTCCATCGCCTGAAAAGAGATTTTTCAAAATCAATATTCAAATAAAGTATAGGAATAGCTGATGAATTTATTCTAATACTAATTTACTTAGTATAACGTCGACTTATTTTAAAAATACGTTTCTATAACACTACAAGCTTCGGGAAGCTTAGCGCTGCGTGCAATTTCGGGGAGCCCCGCGATTCAAATATGACCGTTAGGCTGTGTCCCCAATAGGCAAATTGTTCGCAGCCGACTGAGTGAGTTGCAAAATTGTGGCGAATTGAAATTCGAGTTAGCTGCAAACTCAGATCAATTTTCATGCGTCGCAAGCAAGTTATTATGACTAAGGCTCATAGTTTGCCTACTGGGGACACCCCCAGTAGGCAAACTATGAGCGGCCGACTGAGTTTGTGGTATATCGGTTTAATACGCCCTTCCATATATTTGAAATGGGGTGTACACAGTTTGCCAGTTTTGCGCTCATTTTACGCAATTTGCAGCGTAGCGTGCGCCGACTGTCTCAGTCAGTAGCCGAATCGGCGTCGATATGATTGTTCGACGGGCGTAGCGTAATTTTTAATTTCGAAATTGTAATGGGTGAACCCAGTGCTTCTTTTCCCCTCAGTGCCTCTAAGATACCAATTACTTCAAAAATATCCATCGTTACAGACACAATCACTCACTTTGAACAAGAATAGTAAAGTGAATATTCAGTTGGTCATGAACAGAAGCTGTTTTATTCCAAGTTACAGTGCACGCGAACAAAGTTGCGGGTAAAAGCTAATTTATATCACACATAAAACAACACAATATGGTCTTACCCTTAAAATCTCAGGCGATATATAGTCCGGTGTTCCCACAGCTACGTTACTTTGTACCTAGAATAGACACGAAGACAAATTTTTACAAAGAAATATAGTCGGGCTCATAAAATAACACGTGAGTATAGCCGTTTTCTATACATTAATTATGAATACCACTCACGATGGCTTAAATTCAAAGAAATATGATACTGTAATATGTATTAGTATACATATTACATAGTATACATATTACCTCCTGCCCTTATCCCACTCTAAGTGGGATAGGCTAGGTATTTTACGACCGGTTGAGATTTACGTATTTTTACTCCTGACATTAACATACTTTTGTCGTCTTTTACATCACCTCAGTAAGAAAGAGGGTGATCTATTCTACTCAGCCGGATACCACACGGCGAATCAAATTACCTGAGTCGCATTTTACGACACCTCGGTAAGAAATAAGGGTGGTCTATTCTACTCAGTCGCATACCACACGAGTTATTAGTAAACATATTACGTATATGAAATAATTATTAGTATATACATATATTAGAGTAGATTAAGCTGTGATAGCCCAGCGGTGCGACTGTGCGAATCCTTCGAGGAGATCACTGGTTCGAACCCGGGTAGACACCAATGAGTTTTTCTGTTAAAACTTATGTGTCTAATTGATAATTGCAATTTATCACACGCTTTTCGGTGAAGGAAAACATCGTGAGGAAACCTGCATATCTCTATAGAATTATGGAGATATGTGTAACCTACCAATCCGCATTGGAGCAGCGTGGTAGGTCTTAGCTCCAATCCTTCTCTCCAAAAACGGAGAGAGGAGGCCTATTCCCAACAGTGGTATAGTAACATTCCGTCACCTTCTTCTTCTTCTTCAATCGGTCCCTCATTACTGAGGATCGTGGTCATTTGAAGCCTTTCTTCGTATAATCTGTCTCCACATGTTCCGATCCATAGTAGCCCTCACCGTTTGATAGAATCTGGTCGAGGAGGTGGCTTCTTTCACTTGGTCAGACCATCGTGTTGGCGACCGGCCTCGTGGCCTTTTGGGGAGTAAGGGGGAGAACGGACATAACATCATTCCGGCCCCAATTGTCACCCTCACCTGCACGCGCTGAAAGGCGGCGGTGGCTATCAAGCAACCGTGGTGCTCCCTGCTGGACAACGGACGAGGCTCTGGCGACCGAGTAATAGCGGTATAACCATACACCCACCCGGGCAACTGGTTTGGAAGAGGCTGCAGCGGCCTTAGGGTTTAAGTAACCCTTAAAATGTCTGGTGCAGAAGGCCATGGGAAACCACTGCACTATCGATCCCATGAGAGTCACAATGTTCCGTCACCTACTTACTTATATTATAGTATGTGAAATACGTATAAATAATGTATATGAAATCCTTACTTTCCCATCGTCGCCTAGCCGTAAGCACGAGCCAAAGTCCGCAAGCCGTATGTGTCCGCTCGCGTCCAAAAGCACGTTGTCTGGCTTTATGTCACTGTTGAAACAAAAATTATGAGAATATTATTTTGCTATAATCCGCGATAAAAGAAAATATAAGTAAATAAAAGTAAGTAACGGCCTGTTAATATCCCACTGCTGGGCATAGGCCTCTTCTCTCCATTATTGGAGAGAAGGATTGGAGCTAAGACCTACCACGCTGCTCCAATGCGGATTGGTAGGTTACACATATCTCCAGAATTCTCTCGAGATATGCAGGTTTCCTCACGATGTTTTCCTTCACCGAAAAGCGTGTGATAAATTGCAATTATCAATTAGACACATAAGTTTTACTAGAAAACTCATTGGTGCCTGCCCGGGGTTTGAACCCTAGACCTTCTCGAAAGAGGCGCACGGTGATACCGCTGAGCTACCACAGCAAAGAAAATATATGTAATGCTAAATGTAGAGTGTACTATTCGTTCTCATACCTGATACATGCAGAATTTGTAAGAAATCATGCACTACCCGACATCGATGACACAACAATACACAACTGCACACATTCACCACCACAATCTTAACAATTGTTTCGCCCCGTAACTGAAGCATCGTCAGGAGATAGACTCCACGACAAAATCGCAAAGCAATTTTGATTGCTTTGATTGAAGCTTTCTAATATTATGTTTTTATGAACATAATGTTATGAACATTATAGTGCTTGTGTATCGTGGTGGCGGTGGTGGAGGTTTGTGCATGTGTTTTTACGACTCCTGCATGTATCAGGTATGATAACCGATTGTCCACTCTACATTTAGCATTATATATATTTTCTATTTTATTTCATCGCGGATTATAGCAATATAATTTTATTATTACTTTGAACATAATGTTTTAAAATAGGTAGTATCTGAAAATATATAAGCTTCACTTTATTATCTGTAATGACTTTTCAGATATTAAAAAATGGTGTATAGTAATAAAATATTTATTTCATTGCCTGTATGGCTTACGATATACGAAAGAGATCACAGCTATTGCTGCAGGTTAAGTAAGTAGCGGCCTGTTACTATCCAAATGCTGAGAATAGGCCTCTTCTCTCCGTTTTTGGAGAGAAGGATTGGAGCTTAGACCTACCACGCTGCGCCAAATACGGATTGGTAGGTTACACATATCTCCAGAATTCTCTAGAGATATACAGGTTTCCTCACGATGTTTTCCTTCACCGAAAGGCTTGTGATAAATTGCAATTATCAATTAGACACATAAGTTTTAACAGAAAAACTCATTGGTGTCTGTCCGGGTTTGAACCCGTGACCTCCTCGAAAGAGTCGCACGGTGTTACCGCTGGTCTACCACAGCTCGCTGCTTAAAAAAGCTGCTTGCTGCTGGTTAAAGTAGAGAGTAAATTAATAACTAGTCACCGATGCACGTATCGCAGCTCATGAACACTGTGGACCGCCAACACCATCTCCGCGATGTAGAACCTCGCCATGTCCTCCGGAAGCCGATCTTCGAACTTGGACAGCAGCGTGAGAAGATCACCGCCGCAGTAGTAGTCCATCACCAGGTACTGGGGGACACAGACGACATTATAAAAAAAATATATATATATGGGACACGCACAGCTTTTTAGTAGGCCCCAAAGTAACTTAATACTTGTGTTATGGCTGAACGACAACTGGCACATCTTTAATATTCTTTAAAAAATATAAATAGACACACACGGCCATTGGTCCCCAAAGTAACTTAATACTTGTGTTATGATCCAACGAAAACTGGCACAACACTACATAGTATAAAACAAAGTCACATTCTTTGTTTGCCCATATATCCCTATGTATGCTTAAATCTTTAAAACTACGCAACAGATTTTGATGCGGTTTTTTTAATAGATAGAGTGATTCAAGAGGAAGGTTCATATGTATAATAACATTCAATATGGAGTAGAGAAATACTGTAATTTTTCTAATCTTATGTGATGTCGTAAATAATTACATTTTTTTCCGCTTCCATTGCAAACGCAGGCTAAACCCTACGAGATTTATCAAAATGATGTACTAAGTATTTGTACACCTTGAAAAGGTCTACAGAAAAGTCCGCGATGGTATATGTCTATCTCTTATGGATAACCTACAATAGCATTATTTGTTATTTACTTTTTACGAAAAACAATGCCTTATATTCAAAACAATTTTTATACAATACAGCATTAATCCTTATTCAATTTAGTACCTTAAATAAATTGTTGATTTAATATAGATCAATATGGCCGTTTACAGCATGTAATTTAAGTGAACATTTTCGGAGATATTACAGATTTAAAATGCCGTGAGGAGGCCGCGCTTCACCCTATAACACTTCGAATTAAGCAGCGATCGGACGCGCAACTAAATGTCACTCTTTCAAGAGTAACCTCTAAAGAAAACATGTTTGTATTGTCTAATGATAAGAAAGCTATGAATGTTGTATATAAAGACATTCTGTAATAAGGTTTAAATTAAAAATACATAGGGAAAAATGTAAAACGTAAATATGTAGTATATGAATTTAGATATTAGATATAGCAGGAAATATTCTTGGTATAGGGAAACGGGAATTGTTTATCTCCAAATTTAACGCGTGTGGGCCACGGGCAGTAATGAATAAATCAAACTACTGGATCGATTTTAACCATTTTTTTCACTGAGTGACATAAGCTATATGTTTTACACCCGTGCGAAGCAGGGGCAGGCCGCTCGCAGGCAGTGGACTAGCCGTGAAAGAGTTACAAACATACATCCATACTCACAAACTTTCGCATTCATAATAATAGTAGGAAAAAGTAATAATAAAATTATTTTGTTATAATCCGCGATGAAGTAAAATAGAAAATATATATAATGCTAAATGTAGAGTGGACAATCCGTTTTTATACCTGATACATGCAGGATTCGTAAGTACACATGCACAAACCTCCACCACCGCCACCACAATACACAAGCACTATATACGTTCACTATCACAAACTCAACATTCGTTTCGCCCCGCAAAGCTAAAATCGCAAAGCTTTGCGATTTTGGTCGTGGAGTCTATCTCCTGATGATGCTTCGGTTGCGGGGCGAAACGATTGTTGAGTTTGTGATAGTGAACGTATATAGTGCTTGTGTATTGTGGTGGCGGTGGTGGAGGTTTGTGCGTGTGTTTTTTTTACGAATCCTGCATGTATCAGGTATGATAACCGATTGTCCACTCTACATTTAGCATTATATATATTTTCTATTTTAATTCATCGCGGATTATAGCAAAATAATGTTATTATTACTTTTGTATTATGGATCACCGCAAAGTAACGCCTAATTCTATAAATTAAATATTAGTATGATTGAAAGCTTTTGGTAGTGGAATTTTGAAAACACTAACGCACTTGAATCTGGTAACACTCACCAAATTGTGTTCATCCTGGAAGGCATAATGCAAGTTGGTTATCCATCGCCTGTCGCCGAACACAAGCACGTCGCGCTCCTCTTGGAAACACGCCGTGTCCGCACGCTGGAATAAACAAACATTAATATTATAAGTAAGTAGCGGCTTGTTACTATCCCACTGCTGGGCATAGGTCTCTTCTCTCCGTTATTGGAGAGAAGGGTTGGAGCTAAGACCTACCACGCTGCTCCAATGCGGAATGGTAGGTTACACATATCCCTAGGATTCTCTAGAGATATGCAGGTTTCCTCACGATGTTTTCCTTCACCGAAAAGCCTGTGATAAATTGCAATTATCAATTAGACACATAAGTTTTATTAGAAAAACTCATTGGTGTCTGCCCGGGTTTGAACCCATGATCGTCTCTAGAGATTCACACGGTCGCACCGCTAGGCCATCACAGCTTATTAATATTATGTGTAATCAAATTATAAATGATCCGCCGTGTGGTATTCGGCTGAGTAGAATAGTACCACCCTCTTTCTTACCGAGGTATGGCAAAAGGCGACTAAGTTAAGGTGATTCGCCGTGTGGTATCCGGCTGAGTAGAATAGTACCACCCTTATATCTTACAGAGGTGTCGCAAAAGGGGACTAAGGTAAGGTGATCCGCCATGTGGTATCCAGCTGAGTAGAATAGTACCACCCTCTTTCTTACCGAGGTATGGCAAAAGGCGACTAAGTTAAGGTGATTCGCCGTGTGATATTCGGCTGAGTAGAATAAACCACCCTCTTTCTTACCGAGGTATCGCAAAAGGCGACTAAGTTAAATTGATACGCCGTGTGGTAGCCGGCTGAGTAGAATAGTACCACCCTTATAATAATAAATTCTTTATTTAAGACATCTATGGCCCAACAAATTTACACGAAAAAAATAAATAAAATAAACTTATAAAAATTAAAATAAAAATAAAAATACAATAAAATAAAAAATATTATATAAAGAATGGGTGAATAGATTTAGGACTGCCTCACAAGCACCTTAGTAAAGTGATGCAGCACAGGCGAGTCCATCTTACCTATTAGTCACCTTACCTTATATCTTACCGAGGTGTCGTAAAAGGCGACTAAGTTAAGGTGATTCGCCGTGTGGTATTCGGCTGAGTAAAATAGACTACCCTGTTTCTTACCGAGGTGTCGTAAAAGGCGACTAAGTTAAGGTGATCCGCCGTTTGGTATGCGGCTGAGTAGAATAGACCACCCTCTTTCTTACCGAGGTATCGCAAAAGGGGTCTAAGTTAAGGTGATTCGCCGTGTGGTATTCGGCTGAGTAAAATAGACCACCCTGTTTCTTACCGGGGTGTCGTAAAAGGCGACTAAGTTAAGGTGATCCGCCGTTTGGTATGCGGCTGAGTAGAATAGACCACCCTCTTTCTTACCGAGGTATCGCAAAAGGGGTCTAAGTTAAGGTGATTCGCCGTGTGGTATTCGGCTGAGTAAAATAGACCACCCTGTTTCTTACCGAGGTGTCGTAAAAGGCGACTAAGTTAAGGTGATCCGCCGTTTGGTATGCGGCTGAGTAGAATAGACCACCCTCTTTCTTACCGAGGTATCGCAAAAGGGGTCTAAGTTAAGGTGATTCGCCGTGTGGTATTCGGCTGAGTAAAATAGACCACCCTGTTTCTTACCGAGGTGTCGTAAAAGGCGACTAAGTTAAGGTGATCCGCCGTTTGGTATGCGGCTGAGTAGAATAGACCACCCTCTTTCTTACCGAGGTATCGCAAAAGGGGTCTAAGTTAAGGTGATTCGCCGTGTGGTATTCGGCTGAGTAAAATAGACCACCCTGTTTCTTACCGAGGTGTCGTAAAAGGCGACTAAGTTAAGGTGATCCGCCGTTTGGTATGCGGCTGAGTAGAATAGACCACCCTCTTTCTTACCGAGGTATCGCAAAAGGGGTCTAAGTTAAGGTGATTCGCCGTGTGGTATTCGGCTGAGTAAAATAGACCACCCTGTTTCTTACCGAGGTGTCGTAAAAGGCGACTAAGTTAAGGTGATACGCCGTGTGGTATCCGGCTGAGTAGAATATACCACCCTCTCTCTTACCGAGTAAAATACGTAGCCAAATCATGTCGGCACAACATGTTTGTAACATGTTGTGCCGAACCTACTTAAGAGTGGGATAAGGGCAGGCAGATGATGAACTAGTATCTTAGACTTCGTTCCTGTGAACTTTAGTGTGGGTTAGTGTTAATATTTTTGCACTAGCCAACACTAAAGTTTGTTATTTAAACTAACCTTGAGCATCTCCCACTTGTTAAGTATCTTCATTGCGTACACTCGATCCGCAGCCGTCGCCGAAACAGTACCTCCAGTGCTGTTCACACCACCCTCTGTGCCCTGGAAAGATAAATAAATAACATAAATATAAAATAATAAATAAATAATAATAACATTTATAGAGGGTATCTTCCGCCGTGTGGTATCCGGCTGAGTAGAATAGACCAACCTCATTTCTTAACGAGTCGTCGCAAAAGGGGACTAAGTTAAGGTGATCGACCGTGTGGTATCCGGCTGAGTAGAATAGACCACCCTCATGTCTTACTTACTTACTTTGAAGATAAGAATGTGTTGATATAGCTTTCTTTGAACCTGTACAAGACAGTAACGACTTAATGTAAATAGTATTAAGAATTATATTTTTAAAAGAGCAACCGCCGAGTTTCTTGCTGGCTCTTCTCGGTAGGAACAGCTTTCCGAACCAGCAGTAGAGTTGAAGATTCAAAAGCACTTGTTTACAAGTTTATTTGAATAAATAATATTTTGAAGTTGAATTTGAATATATATTACGGTTTTAATCTATCCACGCGGGATATATTTTTGTACAGTATATATACCTGCATAAACGACGCTCTAACGACGCACACCTCGCCGAACGCTCCACGCCCTATCACTTTGACTAGCTCGAAGTCGTCTCTGGACAGTCGTAACCTCTTCAAGGCAGTAGCTACTGGTTTTACTGGAACATTATAAAAGTAATTTTTTTTTTATTTACAGCAAAAATGTACAAGTTATTGTTAGAGACATAAAAAGTACTCTATGTCAGGGCTTCTTAAAATGTGGGTCGTGACCCCCAGGGGAGTCGCGAGACTACTGAAAGCAAAAGGCGTCGCAAAGATCTGATACTTTTCAATCATTATTGATACAACTACATGGCTGCAGCTGTCCTTTAAAGAACTTTTCTAACAAAGATTTATTGATATTTCTCCTCCTAAGTTCCTTCATTACCCCTTTTCATTAAATTTAATTGAATACATTTTATTAAATTTATGATTGGTTAGTTTACAACAATTATAAATAAAATTTTAAAATTAGTATACACGGTTAATATATATTTCATTATATGGAGGAGGGGGTCGTTTAAAATTCCTTAAGCTTGAAGGGGGTCGCTATATAAAAAAGTTTAAGAAGCCCTGCTCTATGTTATAATTAATCTATGACAACTGTCATGTTTGACAGCCCTTCTTTCGCATACCGGCTTTCAACTAGCAATACATGTTCCCTTACAATAAAATTAAATATATCAAGTATTTCTTTAATTTATTCCTTAAGTTCTTTACTTTATAAAATGAACGCTAAGCGCAGACTTAACAATTATATCTTAAATTACTTACACGCTTAGGACTATACAAATCATGCCCACGTGGAATGGTCCCAAGAATGCTGGCAGCGTTTCCGCATTGTATCGCTAAGCTGATTCTTTGTGCAAGAAAGGCACCAGCCCTCTTGTCACTTGAAGAGGCAATTAACAGAGGTATTAAAACGGATAATTTTTTTTTTGCACTTTGAGTCCATGGCCCTAGGGTCTCGACTGCAAACGGTACAAATATATAACTCTCGATGAGAGATGCATACTTCCGTCGTTTGCCGGATTCGGCCATTTCCGTCGCAGCTCCACGTCTTGTGCGCTGTTTCCCTGATATAGGAAGAGGCTACCGTATCATAATAAAAGTATCAAATCAAATATTTTATTTGTGCCTTTGTTAAATAGATCTTATATAAGCAGGCAGTACTGTAAGCTACCACACAAGGTTGTACAAAAATTCCCTGCGGCGAATATTCGTCGTTGAGTTTTGTGTGTCTGTCGTCCCACTACAAAGTCTGGACGACAATGAAGTGTCGTAAGTGTGGCCACTCAAGTGAATATTGTCGCGACAAATCCATTTGATGCGCGCCAGTTTACCGACAGTGGACCTATGTTACATCGTCTGCGCCCGAATACATCGCATTGTAACGATGTACCCGGCCACATGTATTGCCGTAGCCAGGATATTCGCCGTAGCCCGCTAATTTAGCCAAAGCGTAAAACGATGACTTAAAGTATTGTGCCGCCATATCACTCACCATACTGTATAAAGTCTGCTATAGCCTTCTCTCTGCGCAGACTGCTGTTGCAACACTCGTCGTACAGCACTAGCAGCATATCGAGCAGTGTCTCCACGCTGAGCCCCTGAGTCCTCGGACCTTGGAGCCGCCGCGAGACGAACATCGTCTCTATTTGCTTTAAACGTTTTATACCTAGAACTGAGAGAAAATCTTTATTTATTTTTTATTTATTTATTCTTTTTATACATATAATTAGAAAAGAGAAAGAAAAAATTTATAAAAAACACACACATGTATAAGGACGGACTTATCCCTAAAAGGGATCTCTTCCAGTCAATCTTTGAGTAATAGAAGGAAAAGGACAAGAATTGAAGAAGAAAGAGATCTTTAATATTTCATCCATACATACATCCATGACACGATTTGCCTACGTATTTTACGGCATGCCTAACGACCAACTTATCTTAGTCGCCTTTTACGTCGCCTCGGTAAGGAAAGAGTGGTCTATTTTACTCAACTGAATACCAAACGACGGGTCGACTTACCAACTAAGGTAAGTCGACCCGTCGTTTGGTATTCGCCTTTTAAGACACCGCGGTAAGAAATTAGGGTGGTACTATTCTATTCAGCCGGATACCACACCGCGTAAAAAATCTTTAATATTTAAATGAGTTAATCTTGTATATATATGTACTAGCTATTACCCGCAATTTCGTTCGCGTAGACTGGAGTCGAGTAATAGGTTGATAATAGATGGCGCTTTTCAATGTCGTGCTATTCCTGTAGAAGTAACAGGATTTCTATAGCCTATAAGATCGCTATTTTGAGATCAGTAGGTTACACATATCCCTAAAATTCTAAATAATTTCTAGAAAATAACATGTTATAGACACGTAAATAAAAAGTAAACAGCATGTTACTATCCCACTTCTGGATTAGAGCTACTCTTATTAACATATGGATTGTACCAAACGGGCCGCTCCAATGCGGATAGGTATGTTAAACTTTAAGTTACTTGAATATCCCAACAATTGTATTAAGTTATACAGAAATCCTCAGTGTTTAGCATCATAAAAAATCGTGTGATAATTTGTAATTATCAATTAGGCACATAACTTGTAATAGAGAAACTCATTTGTCGTGACCCATTTTGACCGTATTATGAATGAAATATTCCATTACTATGCGGTGTTTTTTAAATTCTTTGAGTGTAAGAAAGTCGAATTTATCGAGGAAGGCTATATAACATCACGCTAAGATGAATAGGAGAGGAGCAGCAATAAAAAAAACGAAATAGGCAATATTTAAATCTTTCCTTGCGTTCGCTAAGTAAACGGTGAAAGTTATTCAAAAATCATGTATAACAAAATTGTTCCCCTCTAAAAGTTCTAAATAAAAGTTCGCGACAGCATATTAGTCTAGCTTCTAAGGTTAACCCATTTTAACCAACCAGCGGAGCCGCTGGCGATTGCTAGTAATACATACTTACGCTATACAATTACAATTATTATAAACTGCATACCGTCTACAGGAAACACGGCCGAAACAAAGAGGATATCCCATGGCCTTATACGAACAATAATGTGGTACATTGTGATTGCGCACCATGCCATGTGAATCAGTGGCTATTAATGTTAATTAATTTGTATGTGCGCGATAATTACTGGCGGTAAATGGAACTACCTAGATTGGTGAAAATTTTTGCGATTGTTTTTAGAAACATCTAGCAAATTAAAGAAAAGTTGAAAAGCTTTCAACAAAATTTCATGTTCTGTTAACTGTTCAAAAGTTCTCACGTCTGGAGCCAATCCTGACAGCAGCAAAACGTCATGCTTATCATAAACATGCATTATCATCGGGACTGGACCAGTATGTAAAATTTCAGCTCAATCGGACACCGAATACCTTTTTTTTCGAATTGACTGTATGCTGTTAACCCTAACGGCTTTTACAGCGTCACCGGGCGAGCGCTGAAGCATCGCAGAGGTTTAGAAATGCGGAGAGTAGTGCGCAGAAGCTCTACTAGCTATGGGGAACGTCGTCCTAAGGGTGCCTCCTGTGAGGCCGGACCACGGCTTAGGACGACGTGTAGTGGAGGGCTGGTAATATGACTGTGACTAGTCATCACGTTGTTGTATGAAGCTCTACTAGCCTCGGGGAACGTTGTCTTTAGGGCGCCTCCTGTAAGGCCGGACCATGGCTTAGGGCGACGTGTAGTGGAGGGCTGATGGTATGACTTTGATTCGTCATTACAACGTCGGAAGGGTGGCAAAAAGCCATGAATAACCGACGTCAGAAATCTAGGACCTCGTCTTCGCCGGCGAAGACGCTGTGTGTATTACGTGTTTCTGTGTTTGCGATCGTTATTTGATCGTCAGGGTCATATAGGATGCTTTTTGGACGCCTATATTTTCGGTGGTCAGACCTAACTGGGATGTAGGTGAAAGCAACTGAAATGAGAGGATTTGGGTGTAACTCAAATTTCTCGAAGTAGGACTTCGAAAAACGTTTAAAGAGGTGAGTAATGGTAGGGAGGTCGAGGTCTGTATGGAGATCTACATTCTTATCAATCTGTGTAACTTGTATTAGATTGTGTATCTGTATTAGAGAAGCTTATTGGTGTACTCTTAAAAAAAGAGAGGGTAACACTACACCCCGCAGTGTCTCCACTCACGCATCCACTTCTAGAAGTGGCCCCTTCTAAGAATATAGTATTTAATATTTCAAATACATACAGGCTCTAAGAATCAATGAATTTTTTACAGAAAATGTTGGCTCTCAAGAATGAAGGCAGGGTCACCAACCAACAGGCCAGTCAAAAAAAAGTAAAACTGTTGTTACATGTGTTTAGTAAATATATGCATATGTGACAGACAGACAGACATTCTCACTTATAACATTACTATGGATATAGAATAACATTGACTAATATATATATATATATGTGATAAGTATACATATATGATAAGTTTCTAAAAATATTATTATGTTTTGGGAAATGATTACTATAAAAATATTTTCATACATTTTATCCTGTTTTAAGAACGGGAAAATAAAAGGACACCATATTGCCTATAGCTAGTTTTATATAGAATAAGGAAATCTACAGACATTATATACATTACTGAACTATATGGAATAGTTTCATAGTGATTTGAATTAACTATTCAGGTCTGTTTTACAATTTATCCAGTCGCAACCCTGTAGTGGGCCTTCTAAACAAAATACCTTATCGCAACATTACTACTTGATTTGAAGCTGGGTTTTCACACTACTTTACCTTAAAAATCGTATAAAAAGTAAGTAAGTAAGTAGCGGCTTGTTACTATCCCACTGCTGAAAATAAGCCTCTTCTCTCCGTTTTTGGAGAGAAGGATTGGAGCTAAGACCTACCACGCTGCTCTAATGAGGCTTGGTAGGTTACACATAGTTTTCTAGAGATATGCAGGTTTCCTCACGATGTTTTCCTTCACCGAAAAGCGTGTGATAAATTGCAATTATCAATTAGACACATAAGTTTTATCAGAAAAACTCATTAGTGTCTGACCGGGTTTGAACACGTGACCTCGCACGGTCGCACGGTGTTACCGCTGGGCTACCACAGCTTCAAAAATCGTATATATTATTGGTAATGTATTTTTATTGATGCTAGAAACAGTAGTAGTCAAATATCATCTCTTAAGTTATTTATACCGGATATACAGACAACGCGATAATCACGTGACTGATACAAGGAGGGGCTCGTTTGTAACATATAAATGGCTGAGCTTGTTATCATGGATCCAGTCTTGCTGCTAAACTCGACTCCTATGGTTATTAGACGCTCATGCGGCTAGATCATTTCATCGCTTTTTATATTTATTTTTATATTACTTTGTATAATTATAGAAAGACACAATATCTATAAACTATCTTAAGCGCACCATGTCAGTAGCGCCAGAGCCGTAGGCGACAGTAGACGTGTAGTGATATACTACTAGTGTGTTTGTTTGTAAGCTCACACGATACAAGTAAATTCATACACCACAGGGGGCATAAGAATTTTAGAAAAAGTTAGGGGTGTGGCACAAAAAGGTTGAGGGACATTGCTAAATGAACGTTCCTAGTGTGCAGGAATTTGGTACAAATTAAGTCAATGAACGTACATCATCTTCCTGCCCTTATCCCACTCTAAGTGGGGTCGGCACAACATGTTATAAACATTTTTTTTTTTTATGGAATAGGAGAGCAAACGAGCATGCGGTGCACCTCAAGTGATCACCGCCGCCCACGACCTCTCGCAGAGCGAGTGTGTTGCTGTCCTTTAAAAAGGTGGAAAATACGCTTTTTGAAGGTACTTACATCGTACCGATCCGGGAACACCGCTAAAGGGAGATCGTTCCATAAAATGGTGGTACGCGGAATGAAATTATTTGAAAACCGCACTGTGGTGGATCGCCACGCATCCAGATGGTGAGGATGATATTTTAATCTGTGACGTACAGTGCGGTTGTGGAATTTAGCGGCAGGAATCAGGTCATGTAGTTCAATGGAACACTCTCCGTGAAAGATGCGGTAGAAAACGCACAGTGATGACACGCTGTCACATGATTTGCCTACGTATTTTACGACCGGCCGCCTGCCCGAAGTCAACTTATCTTAGTCGTATTTTACGACACCTCGATAAGAAAGAGGGTGGTCTATTCTACTCAGCCGGATACCACACGGCGGGTCGACTTACCTTAGTCGCCTTTTACGACACCCCGGTAAGAAAAGAGGGTGGCACTATTCTATTCAGCCGGATACCACACGGCGTTAAGTCAATGAACATACCTGGTACATTATTCGTAGGGGCCAGCGCCCAATCCGGGGAGGAGTCGTCTTCGTCCGACATCGTTGTTCACGAGCAGAACAATCAAAACAAAACACTGCACGACATGTCCAATCACACTACCACTCACGAGATTCACAAAAAAAAAACTAAAATTCACAACTCTTTTCGTTATCGGTCCGAATGTTTTGTTCCATTTTCTGAAAAAGAATAAGAAATTACCTTTAAAAAAGTTGTAGTGGTTATTGCTTGGTCAAATTTAAAATATTCTTTATTCAAATAAACTTGTAAACAAGTGCCTTTGAATCGTCAACTCTACTGCTGGTTCTGAGAGCTGTTCCTACCGAGAAGCGCCAGCAAGAGTATAGTAGGCTTTCTGTAACACTCTTTAACAGTGTTTTTAAACTGCTGTAATGGCTAAGCTGAAATTGATTGCGGAATTTTATTATAGAATCTTATACCTAAACCCACAAACGACTTACGTACTTTTGCAAGGCGCAAAGCAGGAGCCGCAAGCTTATGTCGGTTCCTGCTTTGTGTATTATATACATCAAAACTTGTTATCTAGGGTTGCCAAGAGACCTACTAGCCTGATGCACAGCAAAACAGCATAATAATAAATATATTGTATTTATTAATAAATTATAAATATATATAAATAAATAATAAGTTATAAATATATATTAATTATTGATAAATAATAAATATATTGGGAAATGGACACACATGGCCATCCATCCCCAAAGTAATACTTGTCTTATAATATTATAGATAGATAAATAGATAGAGATCATTCAGTTTATCCTATCCAAAGTCCTGAGACCAAATAAGCTGAACTTAAGAGAATACAATAGTGACCATATCACTTAACCCGAGCACTATTAATATAACTATTTCCGACAACAAATTAATATTAACACCTTGTTATGTTAATAATATGGTACCATATTAAAAGGAAAAGAGGTTGACAGCTCAAAAGATGGGCTGATGACCTGCGCGGAATTGCTGGCGCTCTGTGGATGAAAACGGCGAGAGACAGGGACGAATGGAAGAAGTTGGAGGAGGAATATGTGTCAACGACACTGATGTGTGACTTACCAAAATCTATATCATATATTGTATAGTAACTTGAAATCAATAATTAAGGCATATTATTATTAACTTGTTATGTCACTATGACTAAACTTAAACTCGACAGTCACAACAAAAAGTGATAAAGTATATCGAAATAGCTTTGTCTAATTACCTTTCTCTTTAAATTGACATTGGTAAACCTATTGTGACCAAACCACCTATATAAGAAAGGACACAGAAAATAGTTGTCGTGCCCTACAAATTAGAAATGGAAGCAACAAGTAAATATGCTTTTTTTAACCGTCCCTCAGGTGTAAGTGCAAGCAACTACTAATTAATGATACAACAAAATAAAATCAAGTAGAAATCTGAGTAGAAAATATCTAATTCTGGGGACACCCGTCGGTACAGGATGGATGGTCAGCTCCTATTCTGGACTATTCCACTGGCTGAGTCTGAGTAGAATAGACCACCCTCATTCCTTACCAAGGTGTCGTAAAAGGCAACTAAGGTAACTTTATCTACTGTGTGATATCCGGCCTAATAGCATAGAGCACCATCATTTTCTACCTAGATGTTGTTAAAGGCAACTAAGATAACTTGATGTGAGGGCAAGTGGCTGGTCGGACGAAAAATTTGCCAAATCATATAACATGTTTAAAACATGTGTTGCTGAGCCCACTTACAGTGGGTTAAGGGCAGGAATGAATGAAATAAAATTTAATGATAATAGCATATTGATTTAACAAACTCAATTAAATTATATTTTTAATGCAATCTCTAACCAATACCAAGACTGAACTTCTGTTGCAATGAACTGACAATCAATTTCAATTAATCTTGTTGACAAATTATATAAACATCCACCAAGTTTTCCAAAAAATCTTAATATCTTAAAGGATATAATAAAATAATAAAAAATTAAAGGATATAAATAAAGGATAAGATATTCTTAATATCTAGTGATAAGGAATTTCAAGATAGAAACAATTAATATGTTAAATTGTAATATACAAGGGAAAGTAAATATTTTGATCTAGGTGACTCGACCTATCCTGACTGTTTTTGTGAATGAAAAAACTAATTCTATTCGATTTATTATATGTATTCTATGATATAATTTGTTTGACATTAAAACATATAATTTTACAACCACCATTATATGTATGAATATAAGTATCAAATATATAAACAAAAAAGAGAAAAGTTACTTCCATCACTTCAATTTAAGAATTATTAAACAATGGTGTATGTAAACAATAATAATCAAATAATTCTAATAATTCTAGAAAAAATATCATCATTGCAATGTAGAAACCCATACATATAGGGGTATTGGTAATTGCAGTACTGACATTACTACTAGATTTTATTTATTTATTTTATTGAACAACATCCATTAATTTAACAGCTTAAAAATTGTGATTATAGTAATCATTATTAATGTTAACCTAATCACACTTTCTAGGACAAGTGGATAATATTCATTAAGAAATCAAGAGATGTTTATAAATATACTGTATAAATGCTAAAAATGCAACATTAACTTAACATTAACTCAATTTATGAATATTAATAGAAATACTGAAAAATAGTTCATAGATAATTATAACTCTAGTTCTTTGGTACTTGGAAAATTTATGGGACTACATAGATGTGTGGGTGTTGACAATATTTTGAAGAGCTTTATAGATATTTAAAATAGAACTTTTAAGCATCCAAACATAATAACTACTATCTATATAGTAATTCAAATATGGAACAACATTTTATGATGACTATTTTTTAAATGAGTGAACGTATGGTGCAATTTACTGACCAGGGTAACAGGAAGTGATAGATTTTCACCATTGTCTATCTATTCAAAGGCACCTAATGCTTTCTATTCGTTTATTACAAGGTTGCTAACGTCAGTCAATACTAGAGTGCTTTCGCAACCTCAAGATTTGCACTTTATTTATAAAGCATAGCATTTTATATACAAAAAAAAAACTAAAGCGTAAAGCCGATGACATATCGATACGTTTCCGCATCAAGACTATAAATAAACCAAAATATGTACTTGCATGTTATTTGCGTAACATAATTGTGTGTTTATCAACAATTATATCGTACTGAATTGTATCATGAATCTCCGGACAACAGAACGTATATCTTAACCTAAATTTAATCCAATCGATTGTTATGCAAAAACACTGTGATGAGTCACCAACGTCACTTTACTAACATGATTGACATCTTTAAACGTAATATTCACCTGATTATTTTTAATAGTTTTGCTAAATATCGGTGTGGCTAATATTTTATATCATAAAAATAAATTTCGAGTCTTTCGAAAGCAGACATTTTCCTCGAAGAGTCGAAGACACTAAAATTGTTACCATATCAAAAATTACGATTAACAATTTAAAACAATTCAGAGGTATATAACGAAAATAACACAATAACTTAAAAAATAATAATACTCTTATTGAATTACAATTCAAGCAAAGAAATATAAAAAAAATATTGTCTTACTCTTTAAAAAATTTGTGCTACTTCGTATATTTAAAATATAAATTACATTAATTCTTTTATTTCATTAAATTAATGTACGATAAATTTGTGTACCTAGTTGATTTGAATTTGTGTGTAGTAATAATTACATTTAAAAAAATTCACTGAAATATATTTATGTTATAACGGTAATTCTTTCGGAAAATAAATAATTGCGCTATGTCATAATAAATAATAACTACAACATATTTCTTGTTGCTACTTGTTAATATCGCTCATTGGAATTGCTAAATTCAGAAGTCGTCAAACTGGCAACGTCCTTGTTCGAAAATTTAACCGGAAATGCTTTTTACATCAATTCCTTTTATTAATTAAATGTTAAAAACGGTATTTTTTTTAAAAATTCCATATCCTTAGCCACTATTTTAAACTTATTTAGTCGTGTAATTCATATTATGTTCACTGAAGTATTAAATATGAACATTTTGGAAAAATTCCTTAATAAAAAGTATCTCAATTGACAGAGCGTCATTGTACGTAATGGAGTCGATATTCTGTTAAACAAAGTTGTGATCGAATAATTTAATTGTTTTTGGAGAAATATCACACAAAACTCTACGTTATTGTGTATAATTGGGAAATAGTGAATATATAAAAGTAATTTATGGATACCAAAGCTAAAAATACGTGTCTAAACAACCTCTTTTTGCCATCAATGGTATGTGTGCCATCAAAATATTTTGGAAAGTTCACTATAACAATCGTATAACATGATTTAGTATGCTTCAATTTAGTAAAATGCCTCTGTACAATTGTAATTGTGCCGTAAATGTTAATTTTTCCTTTTTAAATAATGAGACTAATCAGATATCCTTTAGCTTTGTCGTCCGCGTAACTGGGTAGCTGTGAGAAAGGTCATGCATTCATCTAAGTTTTTATTTTCAGAATTATAATAACGTGATGACTAATAAAGAAGTGCTGGCTGCGCTTCAATAGTGCTTATAAATCCAGTACAGGCACCTAAACACGCGGGTTAATGGTTTTAAGAGGGCAAGTTTGTTTCCCAACATCAGATGAAGGAATGGCTTCAGACCAACCTGTTAAGAAGAAACAACGGATAGATGGACCTGATATCGACGATGGGAGCGATAGATCCACGGAGGATATACTTACGGATATATATGATTCGGAAACTCCTCCCGCTGATACGTCCGGGGATTATACATCGAGGAATGGCGAATCACCAGACAGCGGCACTGTAAGTGAAGACGCAGTTGACTGTTCAACTATTCTGAGGCTTCCTAGTGATTCAGGTGTTGATATAATCCCCTCTTGTTCTAACAATGTACCACATTGGACTGCAGCCGATGACAAACTACTGGCAGAACTAAGAATCCTACAGAATGCATTAGTTGGACAATGTTTGTGCGGTTTTAACGAAAACGCTGTCTCCCAGCTATTTGATAGAAGGTTACACATCGCCTCATGGCCGCTGACATGCTCCCTAACATATCTCTCAACTATGCAACTAATGTTTGATATATATTTAAAGCAAAACCATACAGGTACTATATGCTCAAGGTTGATGTATGCATGTGATATATTTGTTAGAAACAGGCACGATTGGATTACAGAGGTTGTTGAATTGTCTGAACATAAAAGTAAGTTCATGACTTTTGTCTCGTGCAGGGTATTAGCTAGTTTTTTAATTGTTTCAAAGGATACAGTAGATGAGAATTGGTTGCAACAAATTACAGAAAATATATATTTGTTTGATAGAATAAATAGGATAACAGTGCAAAAGATCAACTTCAGCTTAGATATAATTAAAAGGATAGTAGAGTGGAAAGATGTAGAACAGCATCCTCTAGAAGAAAGTAGTTATGTGAATAATGCAGGAAATGTGCAGGTTCAGGACGACAACCCCTTTCGAGGTGGGGGAAGCAGTAGTAGTAGCAGCTCACAAGCACCTAGTTCTAGTTCACGTAGTGATAATTTACATTGTGCCTTTTCCAATTTACAAACACATAGTTCACCCTCCACATCATCTGGAGAGAAATCTAGTAAGCCTGTACAGTTTAAACTAAATGAGCCAGTTTTAAAATTTCCTGTCGAACAAACTAGTGGTATGGAGCAGTCTGTATCACCAGAGCCCCCTCAATCAAGGATAGAAAGAGTCAACGAGCATGGGTGCATTACTGTAATATTAACTGACTCTGAATCCTTTGATACATCTCATATAAAGTGTTTAACTATCAAAACACTCGAGCACCATTGGCCAATTTTGGTCAAAAATATGAAATTACTTCTGCTAAGGTACCTGAATTTATCCAATGCTGAAAATTGCATATTAACATTTTTCTCCCTATGGGAGAACATAATTAGTGTAAAGGCGAATCTCTCAGTTATAGATACAAAACCATTTTATGCTGATCTGCAAGGTTTTGTCGATTTATTAAGGAACACAATGCTACCAAGTTTAATATATACTCATCTGCTTAGTTTGTTTAATGAGGTTTTATGTTATGGCTCAACATTAGCTCTTCAAGATATATTACCTGAAGAGATATGTTGTCTTGCCCATTCTATTGTAAGATATGTAAAAGATTTTAGATTACTAAGTGAAGTCAGAGTGCAGAGTAGTAGAAGTGGCTTTGGCTTCTTAGGTCATAATTGCACTGTAGTTAGGGATTATGCGTTAGGGCCTGAAGTTGCCCCTCTATCTACCTCTATCCAGTTAGTAGATCAAAGTTATGGAGAAGATGATAATGAAGAATCGAATGAATCAAGGAATGAAGTGGATAAAACAATGTTGCAACGAATGTCGTTGCTAGTTCTTAAATCAGTTGCGGTTACTGTTAAGGAGATGCGTTGTGATTCTTCAGATAGCTCTATAGATTCATCCGATTATAATGCTATACAGGATATGCAAATTGTTGAAAGATCTATCCGTGATGTATTGAAAAAGTTGGATTTGTTCATTCGAAACCGTTTTGAATTCCATCCAGAGACTCCTTTTACAAAGATGCTTATTCACTTGTTCAGCGAACAGGACGATTACTTGATAGAATCAATGGTATGTACATTGGATATCACTGTTGGTATAGTGTATAGGAATTCTATGTATCCAGATTTAATACCAATGTTGAATCCTATTATGTCGTTCATAGAGTTTCTAAAGATTGTCTCGCATGATAGTGATGTGCTGTTAGATTATCTTGTGAGTAACGAGACATGCTTCTTGCTGTATTTGCTTCGATTTCTAAAGTATGTTAGGAGGAACTGGCCAAAGTTTCTCGAGACATGTCAGCAAGCAGACGCTGGTGGCACTAGAGGGTTAGATGATACGATGAGGGTGCTGATAAGGTTACGCTTACAGATAAGTAGATTAGTGTCTAGATCGTTATTCCCTTACAACATAAGTCCTGTACTCAGATTGCTAGAGGTTTGCGAGAGCTTGTATGAAGGGAATGAGTTTAGCTGAATCGGATAGCCATCATACTGTCATATCAATGGTACAAAACTTATAAATTACTAAATTCTTACTGTATATATGAATTTATTTATTAACGATTTTGTTTAATATCTAACTTTGTTGTCATAAGGTATTTTAAAATTAAATGAAATGCTCTTTATTGAGAGATAAGTTTGAAGACATTACAATATGAACTAAATATATGTTTATATGATTTAAGAAAGTATTTGAGCAATTAAATTATTTAAAAACAATATAAGTACCCGCAAAATAAGCATTTAAGTAGTAGTTAATGTATAGAACCGGCTATATATAATAGCCGGTTCTATACATTAACTATGAATACTACTCACGATAGTTTAAATTCAAAAATTTAAGTAGTATTTTATCATTTTGGCATGAAAGCTTATTTATAGAATTACAAGTATTTAATTTATAGAATTAATTCCTGCTTTGCAGTTTCATAATAAAATAAAAATATATTACCCACTAGACCAATATCAATGAAATCTGACACAATTCAAGGTAATAGGCTGATTGTAAAGCAGGATTTTTTCTTTGAGAATAGGAAAAATACTGCTATTATTAGAGGGTACTTAAATGCTTATTATTAAACTCGCTGGTATCACTGGTTTTATATAGCAAGGTTTATTAAGCAGAGGTATAAATTTTTACTTTTGTTTACAATACATACAAAAACCATGTCCCTTTATCAATTTATTGTATAATTAGGGTTGTCACCTTTTTTTTGAAAAATATTGTATTTTTCTTTTTAAATCAAAAAAATATAGTGCTTTTAGAAAATTCAGGAAAAAAAATAGTACACATCTATATTCAATCATTATTTATTTTTCCATGATTATTTATTATTAATTTTCGCTGCACAATGACAAAGGAGTTACTAACTAACTAAGCCCCGTAAATACATGAATGAGTTTCGTTCAAACATTCCCTATGCAGTGCTGCGGGTGCATTCCATTCACAATTTATTAAAGGGCGACAATTGACTTAGCGATAAAAATATAGTATTTTTCGTCCTATATTGTTTTTCTATAATATATAGTACAATTGACTAAAATATAGTACGATACTATATAATATAGTACGAGTGGCAACCCTATGTGTAATACACAGTGCCACGCCACAACTGATCGAATCCATGGTAAAAGTAGTAATTCTTATTAATTAAAACCTCTGTAATTTGAAAATATTGCATATCTATCTATATGACAGCAAAGTTTAATACAGGAATAATAATTGTGCATATTATATTTGAATCATTATTCAATACTTTCTCTGAAACTATAAAGACTGGCTGCATAATTAACATTCCAAAATTTGTTAATTTGTTTAGAATTAATTTAATAATTAGACGTACATAGTGTAATTAATTTATATTAATTGTAATTAATGTTGTAATGTTTGTAACGGTTTAACAATTGTATTTAATTAAAATATACTCATTAATGTCTTCCTGTATAACATAAACGTTTGAGTGTTGCCCTGTCAAAAAAAATGTTGAATTAAAAAGAATCACACCTTATTTAATGAACATAGCTTAAAACTTGCCTTTTGATTTTTTAATGATAAATATCTTTTTAGTTAAAAAAAAAATATGGATATAGAATTCTATATCGCAAAAGTAATGATAAAATAATTTTGTTTAATCCGCGTTCGTTATATAATAATACAATACGCGGAACAAACGCGGATTACATCAAAATAATTTTATAATTACTTAAGAAACATTTTAATTGTCAGTAGTAATATTTTAAATAAACATTAAATCTGTGGCAGGTGGCAACACTGACGTGAAAAAGATAAAGTGCCTTAAGAGTAACGACCAACTGCGATGGTGCTTTTCTAAAATTAAATTTTATATGTCTACCCTATTTATAAAAATTTTCACCAATAGTTAAAATATATACAAATACTTTCCGATCATATTTAGTTAATTTTGTGGTTTTCATTGCGATTATAAATTCGCTTTAAATGGTTGTTTATCGAAGTTTCTTCAAAATCATTAATTACAAAAAATATGCCGTGCGCTCTACAATCTATTGAAAGTTTTAAATTTTGCCGTTTTGGCAATATTTTTTATTGCTGCTCCTCTCCTATTTATCCTAGCGTAATGTTATATAGCATAGGCTATATAACACTAGGAAGGTTATAGAACCTTCCTAGTACAGTATAAATGTACTATCTTACAATCAAAGAATTAAAATTTTACATACTGCGCGTTCAAACAAATTCTTCAGCTTTATATATTAGTAAGCTCCTGTGGTATCCGGCTGAGTAGAATAGACCACCCTCGTTTCTTACCGAGTTGTCGTAAAAGGCGACTAAGGTAAGTTGACCCACCGTGTGGTATCCGGTTAAGTAGAATAGACCACTTTCTTTCTTACCGAGGTGTCGTGAAATACGACTAAGGTAAGTTGATGTTAGGCAGGCTGCCACTCGTAAAATACGTAGCCAAATCATGCGACAACATGTTTGTAACATTTTGTCGACACCACTTGAGTGAGATAAGGGCAGGAAGATAAGATTTAAGGCTCCTCTACTCTAGTATAATAACTATGCCAATTTGTCGTTTTAACCACGATAGAAAAAAACCACTATCACATAATGCCCACTGATTATGACATATTTTAACTATTAGTGAATTAATTTGTTATGAATAAAATATTAAAAATTAACGTGAAACTGAATTAATTTATGCTAATATAGATTTTACGATGGTAGTAATAATTTATTCACTTGGTTGTATATTTTTTAATATTAATGCATACGAAATGCGGGTTTTAATTATTTTTTGTCTAAACTAAATTATAACGCACGTCACAATGTATATATAATGCCATCATTTACCATGTAACGATGAGTTTTTTTGTGATCAGTATTAAAATAATATTGTAGTACGTAGATTTTTTTATTTACATAAATATATATAGGACACTTACACACACGGTCGTCCGTCCCCAAAGTAAGTAACTTAATATTTGAGTTATGGTAGACAGACAACTGGTGAATATATACTTTTATATTTTTTAAATACATACTTAAATACAAATATACAATCAGACTCGGGGACCAACAAATTCATTTATAGAAAACTAGCGGCCTGCCCCTGCTTCGCACGGGTATGAAATATATATCCCATGTCAGTCAGTGTAAAAAAAATGATTAAAATTGATCCAGTAGTTTTGATTTATTCATTACTGGCTGTGGCCCGCAAGCGTTAAATTTGGAGAAAAACAATTTCCTCTCCCTCTATACCAAGACGATTTCCTGCTATCTTTGGAATATCTTAACTCATATAGTACATTTTTACTTATTTACTTTTACATTTTACCTATGTATTTTATTTTAACAATTAATTACAGAATGTCTAAACAAACTCTTAAAAGATTCGAAGTGCTATAGGGTGAAGCGCGGCGTCCTCACGGCATTTTAAATCTGGAATATCTCCGAAAATCTTCACTTAAATTACATGCTGTAAACGGTCATATTGATCTATATTAAATCAACAATTTATTTAAGGTACTTAATTGGATAAGGATTAATGCTGTATTGTATAAAAATTGCTTCAAAAATAAGGCATTATTTTTCGTAAAAAGTAAATGACAAAAAATGCTATTGTGGGTTATCCATAAGAGATAGACATATACCATCGCGGACTTTTCTGTAGACCTTTTTAAGGTGTACAAATACTTAGTATATCATTTTGATAAATCTCGTAGGGTTTAGCCTGCATTTGCAATGTAAGCGGAAAAAAATGTAATTATTTACAGAAACCTCAAAAATTACAGTATTTCTCTACTCCGTATTGAATGTTATTATACGTACAAACCTTCCTCTGGAATCACTTTATCTATTAAAAAAAACCGCATCAAAATCTGTTGCGTAGTTTTAAAGTTTTATGCGTACATAGGATATATGCGACTTTGTTTTATAATATGTAGTGATGTTGGCCCTCGTCGGGAATCAAACCCGCGACCCGCGGAGCTGAAGTCACCCATAACACAAGGGTCCACCACCACCAACGGGCCAGTCAAGCCGTACATAGCCGTGTGGTATTCAGCTGAGTAGAATAGACCACCCTTATTTCTTATCGATGTGTCCGAAACGGTGACTAAGGTAAGTCGACCTGCCGTGTGGTATCCGGCTGAGTAGAATATATCATCCTTATTTCTTATCGAGGTGTCGTAAAAGGTGACTAAGGTAAGTTGACTCGCCGTGTGGTATCCGGCTGAGTAGAATAGACCCTATCTTATTGAGGTATCGCAAAAGGCGACTAAGATAAGTTGACGTCAGGCAGGCGGCCGGTCGTAAAATACCGAATTATGTGACAACACGTATAACATGCTGTGATGGCCTAGCGGTGCGACCGTGTGAATCTCTAGAGACGATCATGGGTTCAAACCCGGGCAGACACCAATGAGTTTTTCTATTAAAAACTTGTGTCTAATTGATAATTGCAATTTATCACACGCTTTTCGGTGAAGGAAAACATCGTGAGGAAACCTGCATATCTCTAGAGAATCCTAGGGATATGTGTAACCTACCAATCCGCATTGGAGCAGCGTGGTAGGTCCTAGCTCCAACCCTTCTCTCCAAAAATGGAGAGAGGAGGCCTATGCCCAGCAGTGGGATAGTATCAGGCCGATACTTACTATGTATAACATGTAGTGGTGATCCCACCTTAATTGTAAAGGTCAGGAGTATGATGGTGACCATATTTTTGACTGGCTTCCCTAAGTGTTTCGGTAAATGGTGTATTTGGAGTGGCAGAGCATTGCTGTACTGCCCCGGGGATCTATTGTGGTTATCTGAGCATAAGTAAGATTACCTGATTGCCTTGCTCGATAATTTTTTAAGAGATATAAAAAAAATATTTGTAAAAAAAGGCGCCGACGACATATGGGATTCGAAACCGAGTTTAGAACATTTTCGGTCCGGTGCTCGATTTTTTTAATGCCCAAAAACAGGGATAAAAGGATTTTTTTTTAAATAAAACCTAGCTAGATCGATTTTTCTCCCCCAAAACCCCTACATGCTGAATTTCAGGAAATTCGTTGGAGTCGTTTCCGAGATTCAGAATAAATAAATAAATTATAATTAAGCGACTATATTTCTCCTTTATTCTTATTCAATAAATAAAAAGCAGTTTTCCCAGAGTCAACCCATTTACTCTTTCGCAACAACTCAACGAATGACACATAAAAATATGACAGCCACAATGCTTTTTCATATTAATCGCCAACTCTATGAAGGAGGTTGTATTAAAAACATGTTGTAACAGTCGACCATCCTGACAACATTTGCGACCCCGCAAATCTCATAAGCTGACTTCTGGGAATGAATCTACCACCGATTCGGAATGCTGATTGTACTGAGAAGAATCGGCAAGAAACTCAATACATGCTCTTTTAATCTGTAAAAGAAAACCGCACATGCCATGACGTGACAGGACTACGCTCACGCTTTATGCTCAACTCTAAGCTCACGCTTTATGCTCAACTCTTTAAGCTCAACTCCTCAACTCCTTAAGCTTTTCGCACCATAAGCATTTCGCACCTCAAGCTCACCCTCAATCACTGTCATGGCATAACACAGCTCAATTAGTGGTAACCAACTCAGCAGATACACACGTAAACAGACTCGCAAATGATAACGCTCAAAGAACAATCACCACTTCTAGGCAGAGCCTAGCTGACAGTCGTTGCAGATGTCCACAGTCTAGAAAACAATCGTTACAATTGGAACAAATCCAGAGAACAATCGTCATTCTAGCTGACAGTTCCATCGAACAAAAGTCACGGGCGCGTCTAAGGCCTCACATAGCACATCGTCACGTTGATCTTACAGAGAAAATTAACCGAATACCAATTACCATCATTAATCTCTCCAATAAAAACTCCATTTTTTATTCCATAGCATCGCATATCCCAACTATCTCTCAAATTATACGAAATTCGCACTCTCCGTGTTGTCTCAAGATATTGATCGTCATTTGTCTTTTCTTTGAACTCTTTAAATTTCCAGATATTCCTTATGTCCACTCTATTTGTGAGTTTAGGTTACATCCCCTTCTGAATATAATTAAGCGACTATATTTCTCCTTTATTCTTATTCAATAAATAAAAAGCAGTTTTCCCAGAGTCAACCCATTTACTCTTTCGCAACAACTCAACGAATGACACATAAAAATATGACAGCCACAATGCTTTTTCATATTAATCGCCAACTCTATGAAGGAGGTTGTATTAAAAACATGTTGTAACAAAATATATGGGACACTTACACACACGGTCGTCCGTCTCCAAAGTAACTTAATACTTGTGTTATGGATGACAGACAACTGGTGAATATATACTTATATATTTTTTAAATACATACTTAAATACAAATATACACCCACGCTCAAAGACCAACAACTTCATTTATAGAAAATGTTGGCCCTCGGCGGGAATCGAACCCGCGACCCGCGGAGCTGAAGGCAGGGTCACTACCCACTACTCCAACGGACCAGTCGATATACATACAAGTCAATACAAGATATACATACAAGATTAACTCATTTAAATATTAAAGATAATACCTACAAATTAAGGTAGGTAGGTCCAAGTAGTTAAGGAAACGGAAAGCCTACCTTGCCAATATTCCTGAATTGGCTACACTTAAAAAGCAAATGTATTAACAAAACTGACTTAACTAACCCGTTGGTTCAGTGGGTAGTGACCCTGCCTTCAGCCCCGCGGGTAGCGGATTCGATTCCCGCCGAGGGCCAACATTTTCTATAGATAAATTTGTTGGTCTTCGAGTCTGGGTGTATATTTGTATTTAAGTATGTATTTAAAAATTATATATTGTAACAACGCAGCCGTGTCGATACTGCAAGCAAGCCATGACGTCACATCTTGCCACAGCCTTTCGCGCCATTTTGACGTGGGAGATGTGACAGCCGCTGTTATTAGCGCCTAGCCCGTGAATAGCGAATGAGAGTTTGCTTTAATTATATTTTTGCATTTCTTATGAAAACAATAAAACTGATTTAGAATACTTCTTTTATTGATACTAGTAGTTTTGTAACAATATGTATATATTAACCAGTTGTCTCTCACTCATAACACAAGTATTAAGTTACTTTGGGGGCGGACGACCGTGAGTGAAAGTGTTCCACATATTTATTTATTTAAAAAACAATGGTAGACACTTCTACGGAAATAAAACAATACTGAATTATAATTGAATTTAATTTTTGTATTCAGACTTCTTTTCAGAACTTCTTTTAAAATACCCTCTATAAAATGATTTGTACATACGAGCAAACGGATTTTACATTCAAAGTAAAATAGTAAATGCATTGTTTACGACATGTTTACAAATTTTTATCGTTATATAAAACTTATTCAATTAAAAACATTACACGTGTAATACAGTAAGAACGTTTAATATTCCATAACTTGTTAGTTTATAGATATGACTTTTCGTTTACACTCCATCATCATCTTCCTGCCCTTATCCCACTCTAAGTGGGGTCGGTACAACATGTTATAAACATGTTGGCACATGATTTGGCCGCGTTTTTACGGACCGGCCGCCTGCCTGACGTCAACTTACCTCTGTCTTATTTTACGACACCTCGGTAAGAAAGAGGGTGGTCTATTCTACTAAACCGGATACCACACGGTGGGTCAACATACCTTTAGTAGATTATAGCAAAATAGTTTTATTATTACTTTTATATAAAAGAGTGATATATCTCCCAAGATCAAAAAGCTATAAACCACTCTTTTCTTGCCCGGGATAAAATTTTCCCATCTCTAGTCCTCAGATCCTGTATATCCGATACTCCCGAAGAGGGTGATCTGTCTTTTTTTTTAATGTATAATTAGATAATAATGAAGAATACGAGTTTTTAAATTTAAACTATCGTGAGTGGTATTCATAATTAATGTATAGAACCGGCTATACTCACGTCTTATTCTATCGGATGAACCAGACTAGTTTCAATCCCATACGGGGCTCTTATTCATGAGCTCTTTATAACATATATATATATATATATATATATATATATATATATATATATATATATATATATATATATATACACACACACACATACATATATAACATAACAGTATAGCCGATTTCTATACGGTTCTATAATTATGAATACGAGTTTTATCTTCGCTTTCATTATTGATTGTGTCTATCACTTAAAGACCTGCCTATGGCAACCCTATTCTAGTATATCTCTATGGTTATAAACAGTATATATTCAGCATTGTCTATGACAGACTTAATCCCTATATAGACGGATTGTCTTTCTACATAAAATATTGCTTTAAAAGTTTTTAATATATGCTATAACTTGTCTAAGAATTTAGTACTAAATACTTAGTACTATTTAGGTTTTATAATTTATCAATTTTAGAATATTGATTACTAATTAAATATTTTATCTACAAAAAAGGAATAATACTATGTAAAGAAGGGAGAATTTATGTGAATCAGGCGTCAACTTGGGGTTCGTCAAATGATTTTTCCTGAATTATTGAATCCTGGAAATAATTTATAGAATTAGGCGTTACTTTGCGGAGATCCATAATACAAAAGTAATAATAAAATTATTTTGCTATAATCGCGATGAAGTAAAATAGAAAATATATATATTTTCTATTTTACTTCATCGCGGATTATAGCAAAATAATTTTATTATTACTTTTGTATTGAATCCTGGATTTTAAAATCCTTTTAGCTTCATACAGGACTGCGGTTTAATAATGTAAAATTGAAAATGTTTAAAAGATTGACCGCCGAGTTTCTTTCTGGTTCTTCTCGGTAAGAGCAACATTCCAGTTGTAGCTTTAATCATATTGATACTTGACGTTTCAAAAGTGCTTGAAAGAGCTTATTTGAATAAAGATTATTTTGATGTGATATTGGTGTTGGTGTAGATCAATAAATGATTTTTAGTACAGATCATATTCGTTATATTCGCGCATGAGTTCTTTAAAAGTTTATATGGGAAATATACATAGTTACTGGCTGACCGGGCATTTGTTGTTTTGCGATGTAAATTATATTTAGGGAATTTCTAATTCTAATCGCCCGGAATTTTCGAGATTTTGTTCTGAGGTATCGAGAAATCACAACGAAAAATTTTATTCTTGGAATCATCGCTGTATACCGTTGTTTAGGGGCTCCTTTAAAAGTTTTCAAAGTAAAATAATGCTCTTTGACTGCATTACTAAAATAAGAGCATTCCTTGGTTTCCCTTATCTAAATTAATATTATAAAGAGGAAAAATTTGTATGTATATTTGTTATGTTTTCACACAAAAACTACTGGACCGATTTCAAAGATTCTCTCACCATTGGAAAGCTGCATCTTTACTGAGAATCATAGGCTATATTACATTAAAAATAGGGATCCGTAATAAAAATGTAATAAGGTGTAAAAAAAATAAAAATTACGCGGGTGAAACCATGGGATATTACTAGTCAATTATATTTCAAGACAACAACGCTCTTTATTTACATAAATAAAACCTTAGCCTGTACTATTTTACTGCTCAAAATGAAAATGTCTGATGGACTTTTTGGTATTAACGTGAACAAATTAACTGATCAATCTTTAAATAAATATATGGGAAACTTACACGGTTATCCATCCCCAAAGTATTTCAATTTCAATTCATGTGTTATGGGTGACAAACAACTGGTGAATATATATATATATATATATATATATACTGGTGAGTATATATATATATATATATATATATATATATACACATACATACATACATACATATTATTAAAAACATAATTTATCCCTAGATTTGAAGTACCAAGAAATTTATAGAATTAGGCGTTACTTTGCGGAGGTCCATAATACAAAAGTAATGAGAATATTATTTTGCTATAATCCGCGATAAAAGAGAATATATGTAATGCAGTGCAGAACAAATTCTGCATGTATCAGGTATGAGAACGAATAGTACACTCTATATTTAGCATTACATATTTTTTCTTTTATCGCGGATTATAGCAAAATAATATTCTCATTACTTTTTTTTTACCAAGAAATTGTCGACTCGAATCGAACCCGCGACCCGTGGAGCTGAAAGCAGGGTCACTACCAATTGCGTCAACAGCCAATTTACCACACGTTCCCTTTACCATAAGCCTCAGCTTAAGCTACAGCACAGCGATGAGACCGTGCTACTCTCTAGAAACGATCATGGGTTCAAACCCTCTTCAGGCACTAATAAGTTTTTCTGTTAAAACTTATGTGTCTAATTGATAATTGCAATTTATCACACGCTTTTCGGTGAAGGAAAACATCGTGAGGAAACCTGCATATTTCTAGAGAATTCTAGAGATATGTGTAACATACCAATCCGCATTGGAGCAGCGTGGTAGGTCTTAGCTCCAATCCTTCTCTCCAAAAACGAAGAGAAGAGGCCTATTCTCAGCAGTGGGATAGTAACTTGGGAATTTAAAACTTTTAACTAACACCTGCATATATATAGAGAATTCTGTAACCTACCAATCCGCATTGGAGCAGCGTGGTAGGTCTTAGCTCCAATCCTTCTCTCCAAAACCGGAGAGAGGCCTATGCCCAGAAAGCCTTTTGGTGACATTATAAATATGCGTATCTTAAACTATGGTTCACCATAGTCATGTTTATATTAAGATTTTGTATTTTAAATAAGGTACTAGATATACGAATACCCTTTGAACTCAAGCGCGGTTAAAACTTATATTTATTTTGAAAAAAATTATTGCATTCCAACATGTCACTTAACAATATATTTTTTACAATACAGTCGACGTACACACATTTCAAAAATAAAAATAATAAAATGGTTCATTCATACAAATAACAATATTTCATGCAAATACATATAAAATAAGACCTCACACACATTTGAAAAAAAAAAAACAAAAATAAAACAATTATTAGCCTTACATAAGCTGTTTTTAAAGAATTTATACCGTGCTTAATAATATATCCTCTTGCCCTTATCCCACTCTAAGTGGGGTCGGCACAACGTGTTATAAACATGCTGTAACATGATTTGGCTGCGTTTTTACAACCGGCCGCCTGCCTAACGTCAACTTACCTAAGTCGTTTTTTACGACACCTCGGTAAGAAGGTGGGTGGTCTATTCTACTCAGCCGGATACCACACGGCGGGTCGACTTACCTTAGTCGCCTTTTACGACACCTCGGTAAGAAATGAGGGTGGTCTATTCTACTCAGCCGGATACCACACGGCGGGTCGACTTACCTTAGTCGCCTTTTACGACACCTCGGTAAGAAATGAGGGTGGTCTATTCTACTCAGCCGGATACCACACGGCTATTATACCGTGCCTAATAATATGGAACCTAAAAAAAATTATTTACGTCCTTTAGTCAAAATTAAAAATTTTCAAAAGAAGTATTAAAATTATATTTTTAAATAATTTCTCTCCTATAGTCAAGTCTGCGTTAAGTATCAAAAATTGATTAAAATTTTAAAAAACATAACAACTATTACTTATAACAAATATTATAGATAATAGATGTAGTGTAATTTTCAAATTTGATAAATGGACCGTTTATTTTGAAAGTGGTGTAAGTCCATTTTTGAAAAAAATTACCTATCACGTAATTCATGCTTAATTTAATGTAATTTTTTTTATATATAACTAGTCCGTATTTTTAATTTCTCAAAAAACTCATGTTTTGTACAACTTAAAATCGGTCGGTAAATGAAATTGCATAATCACGCCGTGTGGTATCCGGCTGAATAGAATAGTACCACCCTCATTACTTACGGAGGTGTCGTAAAAGGCGACTAAGGTAAGTCGACCCGCCGTGTGGTATCCGGCTGAGTAGAATAGACCAACCTCATTTCTTACCGCGGTGTCGTAAAAGGCGACTAAGGTAAGTTGACCCACCGTGTGGTATCCGGTTTAGTAGAATAGACCACCCTCTTTCTTACCGAGGTGTCGTCAAATACGACAGAGGTAAGTTGGCGTCAGGCAGGCGGCCGGTCGTAAAAGCGCAGCCAAATCATTTGACAGCATGTTTATAACATGTTGTGCCGACCCCACTTAGAGTGGGATAAGGACTGGAAGATGATGAAATGAAATTGCATAATCATCGATTATGAAAGTGGTTTAAGTCCAATTGATAGAGGTATTTTTAATTTTTTTTTTGCCTGTATTTTTAAATTAACAAGTAACCTTTAATTTTCTCGAAACAAAAGAAAATGGACTTATACCACTTTCAATATAAACGGTCCAAATGACAGTTCGAAAAGTACATCATACTTTCGTCGTTATTCAGAATATTATAACAAAATAAAACATTATAAAATATGACGGTAGTTAATAAATAATAATTACTAGCTATACCTATCATCTCAGTCGCGCCGTTACGGAATCAAAGTGACCCAATTCGAAAAAGTTGTTGTGTGGCAAATTGCAATATATTGGAGCGTAGCGCCTATAAAACTCGTGAGTTTTAAAGCGACCCATAACTTGAAAAAACAAAAAAAGCACTAGTTTTTTTAAATAGTTCATAGCGTGTCATAGATGGCATTGAAATGAAGATTACAATATAACTCAATTAAGCCTTATTAAATTCGGTTACTTTAATACTAATCGAGCGATCTTCCGTTATTCACGATGAAAATCCTTTAAAGACAGCTATATTCATGTGTAACAATCGCAAATGCCTTAAAAAAATATTTAAAATGACAAAAATCATCGTACCTAATTGGTAAACAACACAAATACATGGAGAAATGCTATCCAAATATAGGATTTCGGTGCAAAAATATCTTGTTTTAGAATACAGGTATAAATTATTTGCTTATCAAAAATTAAAGTATTTCATATAATTTTTCCGGTGTTTATATAATATGTACTACGCTTATTTGATAATATATACATATAATAAACAAAATAACCGCTAGGCCATCACAATAAGCTGTGATGGCCTAGCGGTGCGACCGTGTGAATCTCTAGAGACGATCATGGGTTCAAACCCGGGCAGACACCAATGAGTTTTTCTATTAAAACTTATGTGTCTGATTGATAATTGCAATTTATCACACGTTTTTCGGTGAAGGAAAACACCGTGAGGAAACCTGCATAGCTCTAGAGAATCCTAGGGATATGTGTAACCTACCAATCCGCATTGGAGCAGCGTGGTAGGTCTTAGCTCCAACCCTTCTCTCCAAAAATGGAGAGAGGAGGCCTTTGCCCAGCAGTGGGATAGTAACAGGCCGTTACTTACTACTTTTACTTACTAATAAACAAAGTCTCCATAATGTGTCTGTCTGTATGTATATGTCATGTCTCAAAATCTACTGAATGGATTTATGTACGGTTTTCGCTAAAACGGTAGTGTAATTCTCGAGGAAGGTTTAGGTATTAGTACATAACATTTAAATTCCCGCGGGATCGGTATTTACCATGGAAAAACTTTTTGAGACATTGATTTTCACGCGGTAGAAACTGGTACATTATAAGAAAGAACAGCAGAATTTGAAAAAAAGTTAACATATCCTTGGTTTACGAATCCAAATAATAAATTAAAGATCTGGAAAAATTAGACATTGTGCAACGAAAGTTACTTTTGTTAGCCACACAATTTCCAACATCAAGGTTGGATTCCAGATATTTGAATGGCGACCTCGATCCGGTAAATTGACTCCATCCATGACGTTGTAAAAACCATAAGGTCTAACAGCATATTGTAAAATGGAATACAAAAATCATCAGTAAAGCACAAATTTTACTCATTACTTAATTTGGTAAGAGGAGTATGGAAGAAGAAGACATATTGTGCCGACCCCACTTAGAGTGGGATAAGTAAGAGAATGATGAATGATGAGTTAATTTGGTAAGACATGTCTTGCAATGCGCATAATCACGATTCTAACAACTGGTAAAAGTCTTTGGAATCTTTAAACAAAGCTCATTTATGAGGGAATATTTAAATAAATATTTTCAAACGGCATTTTCTAAGCCATTTGGCCGTTAACACGCAAGTCTGCGTGACAGTTTCCAATAAATATAATTCAATCCCTTTTTTTACGTAACAAAGCCCTTCAAAACTCTCATTGCTTTGTCAATTAAAATATATATTAATACTCATTTTAAGATCTTCTATGCAAATTACCAAGAGACCTAACCCAAACTAACTCGGTCATCTAAAGATCTGTAATATAATTTGTATTATATTTTACTTATTTCAACTTTGAGTTTTGGATAATCAAGAGATTTTATTACTCCACTAGCGTAGTACATAATAGCTGGAAACGGTCGTTATATTTAACTCTTTGAATCTGTTACAAAATCAAGTTAAAAACGGTTGTTAATTCTTCTTTGTGAACATATTCACAATCATCCCCTATTTGGACAGCAAATTTCATGTTTCGCTTACGCTAAAACGTAGCACAACAAAAAACATACTTAAAATTATATTCAGGTATCATAGTCTTCGTCTATTTGGAGGTTTTCTGAATTCAAATGGTCTATATCGACTCGTGGAGGGATCAGAGGTTTTGGTTCAATCTTTTTGACTTCAGAACGGTTAGCTTTAGAGTTCTGCCGCTGTAGTTTCTTCTCTGACTTAACGATGCCCGCAACGGTGTTATCCAGTACCTTTATCTCTGGTTTGGCTAAGTTCTTAGAGAAATCTATGTTTAGGATTGGTGTGACTGGCGTTCGAGGTGGTGGCGGTGTGTTATTTTGCCTTACATCTAAATACATCATAGCTTCATGTTCATCATCTGCCACTTCGACTTTGTTCGTCTCAATGGCTAGATTACCATAAGTGGACGTTGAAGGCTGTGGGCTTGCGTACGTTGGATTAACCGTTATCACGCTTTTATGTTGTACATCCTCTATGATCAGAGTCTCTTGGTAGAAGTTCGCTGTAACCACCGGCTTGTCGTCTACCTTCTTTGTTAGATCCATAGCTTCTGATGTTACTGTTTCGATCCTATTTTCAACAGATACTGTCCTTCTGGGGTTGTCTTTGGGCGGTAGAGCTTGTTGTGCTCTGATTTCTGAACTACTGGAACTGTTCGAGTCCTCTCGGAGCACCCGTCGCGGGGCTGCGGTGTCTGAAAATCTACAAGTTGAGACATGTTCACAAATTTATGGACACGTTAACCGTAAATGCGACAAAATATATTCAATATTTCGTCGTTAATATTCTTATAACGCCTTTTTTTTGTTTACAAAACATTCAACTGATATTAGTAAATTCCAATAGATTGAGCCATTTCATATCCGGCTGAGTAGAATAGACCACCCTCCTGTCTTACCGAGGTGTCGTAAAAAGCGACTAAGGAAACTGAAATGTTTCCAGAATGCATGCCATAGACATTTCAACACGGATAGTTAGATTATCTGAATATAATTTTAGTTTACATTCTTTGACACTAGCTTCATAATATAAAACAAAACTTAGTAATATGATAGTTTAAGAGAAGAGTTACTAAATAAGTGACCTAAAGATCTACGTCATCTTTACCAAGCAGTGAGGCCGTACTATACTAATATATAAAGCTGAAGAGTTTGTTTGAGTGCGCTTATCTCAGGAACTACTGGACCGATTTCAAAAACTCTTCGAGGGTAAGATAGTCTATTTATCGAGGAAGGCTATAGACATAACATCACACTAAGATGAATACGACAGGAGCAGTAATAAAAAACATTGGAAAAAACGGCAAAATTTAAAGCTTTCCGTGCGTGCGTTAACGGTGAAAGTTATTCAAAAATCTCTTATAATTAACTCACGATAAATACTTTATGTTTAAAATTTCAATTCGGGAAAAGAATTGTGACATAGGCCAAGCTCATGGCACAGCTAGTGTAAGTATATTTGGGCAAAATAATAAACCCTATAGAACTTCATGTCAAGATACATCGGTTGCCCACCACACACATTTTTCTGTTTTGAATTACCTGTTCGAATTAGGCGAACTCTCCCTGCTCATCATTTCTCTTTCTTCAGCTGCCGTCACATCAGGAATGTTTTTCACCTGAAAAAGTTTTATTATAAAAATAAAATTTGTATTTATTTTCAGAATCAGAAGAGAAAAAAGGGGAAGTCTGAAAGTTGCGCCCATTACAGAAAAGATGAGAAGCGCTAGACTAAGTTGGTATGGTCATGTAATGAGGAGGGATGAAAATCATGTGACCAAAAGAGTTTTAAATATGAATGTGGATGGATTTATGGCTAGGGGGAGGGCGAATAAAAGATGGATGGATTGTGTGAAAAATGATATGCATGTTAAAGGAGTGGTACCAGAGTTTACGAATGATAGTGGAGAATGGAAGAAGAAGACATATTGTGCCGACCCCACTTAGAGTGGGATAAGGGTAAGAGAATGATGAATCAGGAAGAGAAAAGTTTATCGTTCGCTTCATCTTTTTACTCTATACTTTAGGCATATATCATCATCACTTTCCTATCCTTATCCCACTCATTTATTTATTTACTTTATATCACGTATATATAGAGTAAGAAAAAGTAAAATAGCACATGCACAAAGACGGACGGGTCGGGATTTACGCGGGAAAAACTTTGACAAAGATAGATTCCTTTCATTTTTTTATTGCGTTACTATCACTTACTAGCTGTGGTGGCCCAGTGGTAACACCGTGCGCCTTTTTCGAAGAGGTCTAGGGTTCAAACCCCGGGCAGACACCAATGAGTTTTCTAGTAAAACTTATGTGTCTAATTGATAATTGCAATTTATCACATGCTTTTCGGTGAAGGAAAACATCGTGAGGAAACCCGCATATCTCTAGACAATTCTGGGGATATGTGTAACCTACCAATCCGCATTGGAGCAGCGTGGTAGGTCTTAGCTCCAATCCTTCTCTCCAAAAAATAAAAAAAACGGAGAGAAGAGGCCTATGCCCAGCAGTGGGATACTATCACTTACAGGATTGTCTATCTACTCTATCTAAATATATATATATATATACATATCTTGGGAATCTCGAAAACGATTTTCCTGAAATTCAGCATGTAGGGGATTTTGGGGGAGAAAAATCGATCTAGTTAGGTTTTATTTAAAAAAAAAATAGTTTTATACCTTTAAAAAATACTAAAATTAACTTTGAATATATAATAATATTGACTGGCCCGTTAGCGCAGTGGGTAGTGTTCCTGCCTTCAGCTCCGCGGGTTGCGGGTTCGATTCCCGCCGAGAGCCAACATTTTCTATAAAAAGAATTTGTTGGCCTTTGAGCCTGGGTGTATATTTGTATTTAAGTATGTATTTAAAAATATATAAGTATATATTCACCAGTTTTCTGTCTACCATAACACAAGTATTAAGTTACTTACTTTGGGGACGGACGACCGTGTGTGTAAGTGTCCTATATATTTATTTATATTTATTTATAAAACGCTATTTTTGGAGTAAATTGTCATGGAAGCGTAGCTTATTCGGGGAAAGGGCTGTCTCGAGAAATGTAAATACCTAGGATCGAGCCCCACCAACCCATTTACTTTTTATTTTTTTTATTTTGTAAAAAATTACCGAACAAGGCTCGGTCGACCAGGAATTTTATACATAAGAATTACGAAGTTTATAATCTTTAGAGAGATCGTCAAGACACCATAATTGTCTTTATACGCTAGAATATACATTATACAATTAAATTGTAAGATACATAATTAAACAGTTCCCCAGACGTTCAAATAAGCAAATAGTATGCAAATTTATTACTTCCGTCGATAAAATCTACTTCGTCGGGACGAGTTTAGTATTATTAAATTGTAAAAGTAACATATTACAATGAAAGGAAAATTTTGTACGTTTCCAGTTACGCCCATTTGTGGTTAATCTGTAGGCAATATACCTGACCTTTTTTATAAACTACTAACTGTGCAAAGTTTCGCCCGCGTGGAAATTAGTGTTACACAATTTTTTCCCCGAATTCAAATTTTGAACATAAAAGTAGTTATCGTGAATCATCATCCTCCTGCCCTTATCCCACTCTAAGTGGGGTCGGCACAACATGTTATAAACATGCTGTCACATGATTTGGCTGCGTTTTTACGACCGGCCGCTTGCCTGACGTTAACTTATCTTAGTTGTATTTTACGACACCTCAGTAAGAAAGAAGGTGGTCTATTTTACTAAACCGGATACCACACGGTGGGTCAACTTACCTTAGTTGCCTTTTACGACACCTCGGTAAGAAATGAGGTTGGTCTATTCTACTCAGCCGGATACCACACGGCGGCTCGACTTACCTTAGTAGCCTTTTACGACACCTCGGTAAGAAATGAGGGTGGTACTATTCTGTTCAGCCGGATACCACACGGCGTAAAAGTAGTTATCGTGAATAATTTATAGAATTAGGCGTTACTTTGCGGAGATCCAAAATACAAAAGTAATGATAAAATTATTTTGCTATAATCCACGATAAAGTGAATAGAAAAAATATATATGTAACGCTAAATGTCGAACGGACTATCCGTTTTCATCCCAATACATGCACGATTCGCAAAAACGCATGCATCACAAACCTCCACCACGCCCACCACTATACACAAGCACTACATACGTTCACTATCACAAACTCAACAATCGTTTCGCCCCGCAACCGAAGCATCATCAGGAGATAGACTCCACGCCAAAATTGCAATTTTAATTTAAATATTTTTTGCAATAAATATTAATATTTGTTTTATAATAATAACCATTAAGAAATGCCGTGTCGTATCCGGTTGAATAGAATAGACTATCAGCATTTCTTACCCAGGTGTCGTAAAAGGCAACTAAGATAAGTCGACGCGCCGTGTGGTATCTGGTTTAGTAGAATAGACAACCCTCTTTCTTACCCAGGGTGTCGTAAAATACGACTGAGGTAAGTTGACGTCAGGCAGGCAGCCAGTCGTAAAAACGCAACCAAATCATGTGACAACATGTTGTGCCGACTCCACTTAGAGTGGAATAAGGGCAGGAAGATGATGATAAATAAATAAGATAAAATTCTCACCAAGTCCCGTAGAAAGTCGAATCTTGATTCGGAGAGTATGCACTGCTTTACATGCGACGGGCTAAGGGTCTTTGCGTTCCTCTGCATGGTGACCTGCATCGCTTTGCCGAGAAGTGACTCCACGAACAGTTCCAGGGTCCGAGGTGTTGTGATAAAATATTGAATCAAGGTAATCATCATTCTGCCCTTATCCCGCTCTTAGAGAGTTCCACACATGTTTTGTTCTTCCATTCTCTCCTATCATTCGTCCAAATCTGGCATTACTTCATGCATATTCAAAAATTGAATTTTATTTAAATATATTTGACAATTTATAGAATTAAGCGATAGACTCCAGAGGATTTCCTCCAACTGAGAGAAGACAACAACTCCAGAGGACTCCAATATATGGCATTAGGAGATAGACTTCGCAAAATTGCGATTTTGTAGTGGAGTCTATCTCCTGATGATCCTGATGTTGAAAATGTTTAAAAGATTGACCGCCGAGTTTCTTTCTGCTTCTTCTCGGTAAGAGCAACATTCCGAACCAGTTGTAGCTTCATTAATCATATTGATCCTTGACAATTCAAAAGTGCTTGAAAGAGCTTATTTGAATAAAGATTATTTTGGTATTTGATTTGATGCTTCGGTTGCGGGCCGAAACAATTGTAGAGTATGGGATAGTGAACGTATGTAGTGCTTGTGTATTGTGGTGGCGGTGGTGGAGGTTTATGCACGTGTTATTACGAATCTTGCATGTATCAGGTATGAAAACGAATTGTCCACTCTACATTTAGCATTATGTATATTTTCTATTTTACTTGCGGATTATAGCAAAATAATTTTATTATTACTTTTACATGTAAATATTATTCATTTGTTTTTAATCATCAAGCAAATTCATTACGGAATTTCTTTATTGAAGTTACATAAAACCTAAAAGTTTACTAAGCAACTAAAAATTAACTGAATAATAAATAATTATATAGTATTAGCTGACCGGGCGAACATTGTTTTGCGATACAAAAATGTTTCAAGGGAATTTCTAGTGTACATTATAAAAAAAAAAAAAATTATGTTCAAAAAATATAAAAAAAGTTAGTGTAGAACCCTTATCACTTACGGGCATGAGAAATAGAAAGTAGCCTATTCTCAGACCTGCTAAATATGGATATTTCATCAAAATCAGTCAAGCTGTATCAGAGGACTGTGATAACTAACTTTGTGACACAAGAATTTTATATATATACTAGCTTTTACCAGCAACTTTGCTCACGTGATTTGTTGTAGCGTGATAGGTGTATAATAGAAGGCACTTTTTAGTGTCATCCTATTCCTGTAAAATAAAGAGGATTTCTATAGCCTATATGTTATTCCGGTGTATAAGGAATAATTGTTCCATATTTCATCTATATTGGATTAGCAGATTTGCAGTGAACGAGTAACAAACATACATCCATACTCACAAACTTTCGAATTTATAATATTAGTAGGATATATAATATAATTAGTATGCTTTTATAGGCAATTTAAAAAATAGATGTTACTTTACAGTTCTTTGTACATAAGTTATATAAACTTTACTAGCAATCAAAAACATATTAGAAGCTGTTAAGGAACAACAGATTATCTATTTTCAATAATATTTTTCCAGAGGCAATTATCTTTTCTAAAATATTAACACAACAGATTAAATTATTGTATCAGGTTTTATCTATTGCCACTGTTTTGTGAAATTGTTAAGAAAACTTGTCATTATATTTACTTCTTTATTACGAACTGATAACATAATAGACAACTTACTTCAAATATGTTAAAAAAATAAGGAAGAACTAAAAATTAATTACCTAAGAGCAATTATGTCAGAAAATCCAAAATATGTCTGACGTATCAAGAACTCAATATTTAAAAACAGACTTTTTCAGGCAATAATTTTGGTGCTTAACTAAATTTACTTATTCATCTACTGTGACGGTGAATAACAACACTAAGTAAAAAACATATATTCAATTATTGTTTTTTTTTCTCTATACTTAAATTATGTACTATGGCATCAGATGGAAAAATTGAATTTTATCAAGATAAAAAAAATTCATCTCGGATTATAGCAAAATAATTTTATTATTACTTTTGTATTATGGATCTCCGCAAAGTAACGCCTAATTCTATAAATTATTTAACAAGATAATTTTGCATTTCAATCTTAACACAAAAAACAAATATGTAATGCCATAATACCTCTATTAAAGATTTAATTTTACAAAACTGTACTGATAGGTATCTAGGTAAGTAATTATAACTAATCTGTACTTTATTTGTACAGATTAGTGCGTTTTATTAAGCCTCATACAAACAAAGCATAATACAAGCAAGTACATATTTTAAACATTAAATATGGCAATTCGAAATGTAATAAAATATCCCCCGTGCATCCATTTTATACATACATCGTTTGTTGTAATATATACTGCGTCGATAGAACGGAAAAATACAATGGACATCCAAAAATACCTCATAGAATCGTCTTAAGTTCGAAGCATTGTTTGCATATTTTTAATGGAGTTTTATACAGAATATATTAAAAAGGATATAGATTATAATAGGCACGGCCTGAGCCACTTTTCCAACCTCTTCATCAGTCTGCATTATCTTCTTAATTCGTCCCTATAAGCAAACAATGTCATGATATCACTTAACGCATAGAATCGACAAAAACAATACACCATTTCTTGTTTATACCGCGCATTTGGGCAATATAAACTTACGGCTGGGAACCTCGCATTATATTTTCTTTTTTTCGAAGGCATAGTCGCAATTGATTCACTTTAACACTATTTTTATAATTAAAATAAGCTCACTTCGCCATAATACTCTAACACTTCTCGCGCATTTTTGAGGTTATAAAAGGGGGACGTTCGCAGTCTACTTCATTTATATACGAATCTGTCAGATTTCCACCTCTTTTTACAAACAACTTTTCATTTCGATAGCACTAACCATTTAGATCGTTGGACACTATTAAAAATTTAATTAATATTTATTTAATAATGAAATGCATGCTAGTTAAATAATACAAAATTATAATATAGAATAATTCACTTAAAAATAGTCTCATATTAATTTTAATTTGAAAAATTCTGAACGTTTTAAATAAAGTCAGCCATTGCATTCGTTACCGCTGACAAATGTCATTAAAGTAAAATGGCGTCGTTATCGAGGTGTGTGTATAGCAAAATTTTTGTTATTTTAATGATTATTAGGTTGCCTACTAACATTATATTAATGTTAGAAAAGTATATACGCATGTTTTAAACTTATGGATAAAGTGCATCGATATTGAGTATTATCGTTGAGTGATTTAATGATTTAAAACTTTGGCCCTAGTGAATTTGCTTATTTACCAAAATTATTTCTATTTAAACAAAAATATATTGAAATATATAAAGTAATTTAATTTAAATTTAGTAAATTATTTATCTGCATCAAATGCTCAGGATATCAGGATAGGTTGCATCCACCACATACACTTTTGTTTTTTATTATATTTTTTATTGTTTGTAGCTTATTACCAGCACCCATACAGCAGGTATGGGACCGCGATGATGAGCTGAAGGCAAAGCGCGTGGGAAGTGCACTTGTAGTATCGCAAACTAGTGTTCCACCATATGGTCAAAGGAGAGGATGGGTGCCAAGAGTAGAGGAAGATTTTGGAGGTATAATACATAGAATAATCTTTAGGTTAACAGCTTTAGGTTCGCTTATGGTTTCTAAGTATAACTAAATTTGTATAATTTACCCTAATTATTACCCTTATTATTATTACCCTTATTAGAAAGCCCTAAAGGGCTTTCTAATAACTATTACGAACACTTTAAAGTTGTACACCCAGTAGTACTTAGATCTGTATGGAGGAGGAATATTTGTTTTTTATTATTTACTACTAAAAAGCTGTGGTAGCCCAGCGGCAACCTGTGCAACTCTTTCAAGTAGGTCACGGGTTCAAACGGGCAGACACCAATGAGTTTTTTGCTTTTTGGTTAAGGATAACATAGTGAGAAAACCTACATATCGCTAGAGAATTCTGGGGATATGCTTATTATTTACTACTACTAACTACTAATATTTATAGCCAGCCCCTCAGTGAAATATAAATATTTAAGGATTAAGTTTGAAGCATTTAAGTTTATTGTCATATTCCTATAAATTATTTTTTAGATTAAAAAATAAAAGATGTGTGCAATATTTAATTTGTATAATTACATTTGATTTCATTGGTTATGTTTTTTTTTTATTAACTTTTTTTTTATTAACTTAATTTTATTAATTTTTTTATTATTTTTTAAGATGGTGGTGCATTCCCGGAAATACATGTCGCTCAATACCCTCTGGGCATGGGCGCGAGAGGAAAAGAAAGCACATCAAATGCATTGGCACTACAGTTAGATGAATCGGGGAGAGTTAAATATTCCGCTATAGCAAGACAAGGCCACAGTGCTGATAAAGTTAGTTATATCATATTTTAATTGCTGTACTCTGAGATTTTACTAATGTCGCGTTATTGTCGTTAACTTGCTCCTTCATTATTCTCTTGCCCTTATACCACTTGTAAGTAGGGGTTATATCTAGGGGAAGTCAATCAGTAAAGGTGGTAAGCTCCTATTCTGGAGTAATCTACACATTGAAAATTGTTGAATTGGAACAAGAGTTTCACTGCTGTCCTGACAGTGTCTGCTTTATACTACCTATTGCTTTTACAAACCTCATAATATCCTTTAGGGGATCTTTGTTTGGTCCTAAACTTCAATTACATCCTTATGTAGTATGTTGCATCTTTAACCATGTGGTATACGGCTGAGAATAGACATTTCTTACCTAGGTGTTGTGCCTGAGGTAAGTTGACGTCAGGCTGGTGGCTCGTCGTAAAACCGCAGTTAAATCAAGTGACAGTGTGTTTAAAACATGTTGTGCCGACCCCATTTAAAGTGGGATAAGGGTAGAAGGATTATGTAGTATCTTCCACCTTATCAGTGAGCACATGGAGCACTCGGCCATTAGATGAAGTCTTTGTAAGTGGGGTTGGTTGTTTGAACCCTTAAAGCCTAAATTTGATGACATCCTTAAACCAGGTAACCATAATTGCTTCTTACTTTAGTTGTTTGATGCATTTTTTATCTTTCACAGATAATATATTCCAAGCTCACAGACCTTTTACCAGCAGAAGTTCTCGCCGAGGATGATCCAACGTTACAGAAACCAACAGAAGATGACATCCAGGATATCACTGAAAAAACGAAACAGGCTTTGGAAAAACTTACCAATGCCAAAATATCTGCTGCCATGCCTGTTAAGGCTGCTCCTAAAGCTGTGAGTTGAATTTTGTTAAGAAAATAGTTTAGCTTATGCACCTTGCTGAAGCTGTGGTAGCCCAGAGGTATCACCGTGCGACTCTTTCGAGGAGGTCACATGTTCAAACCCGGTCAGACACCAAAGAGTTTTTCTGTTAAAACCTATGTGTCGAATTGATAATTACAATTTATCGGTGAAGGAAAACATCGTGAGGAAACCTGCAAATCTCTAGAGAATTCTGGAGATATGTGGAACCTACCAATCCACATTGGAGCAGAGTGGTAAGTCTTAGCTCCAATCCTTCTCTCCAAAAACGGAGAGAGGCCTATTCTCAGCAGTGGGATAGTAACAGGCCGCTACTTACTTACTTTTTTTTTACCTTAAACGAACAACAATGATGCAAAAAACGATGTGATGAAAAAGCACCCTGTCTTCAGTTTGCCCTAATGCTCTATATATTTTATTAGTGATGCTTACGAACTCTCTATTTTAGTCATAAGGAACATATTACAATGTCGCGCTCTGTTAGTACACAATGTTCGCAGGCTCCCGCACAGTATATCCGGTACACGCCGGCGCAACAGGGCGGCGCTTTTAACTCTGGCGCAAAGCAGAGGGTCATTCGGTGAGTCTTATACTCATCATTTTCCTGCCCTTATCCCACTCTAAGCGGGGTCAGCACAACATATTATAAACATGCTGTCACATGATTTGGCTGCTATTTTACGACCGGCCGCCTACCTGACGTCAACTTACTTCCGTCGTATTTTACGACACCTCGGTAAGAAAGAGGGTGGTCTATTCTACTAAACCGGATAGCGGTGAGTCAACTTACCTTAGTCGCCTTTTACGACACCTCGGTAAGAAATGAGGTTGGTCTATTCTACTCAGCCGGATACCACACGGCGGGTCGACTTACCTTAGTCGCCTTTTACGACACCTCGGTAATAAATGAGGGTGGTACTATTCTATTCAGCCGGATACCACACGGCGTTCGGTGAGTCTTATACTATTTTATACTTATACTATTAGAATGGTACGACATTAAACGACGATACGACGTTAAATGAATCCGCTGATAACTGAAAAGTATAAGATAACTTTGGCATAAGTAAAGCTTCTTAAATATTAAAAAAAATACAATTCTCGAATAAAATAAATATAATTTAATTGAGGTCTGGCTAAAAAGTAGAGGTCGACTGACTGAATGTTCAAAAAACAGGAGAAAATAATTACATTATAATTCTGTCTCCCTCGCACTTGTCTACTCTCTCGGTCAAGGTCAATGCATTACATACGAAAAGGAATGGAGTAGGGTACTGTCATTCACCCTTATATATCATGTATCTTTTTAAAAGTAACGCGTAATTCCTTAAATTATCTAATGAATTATGAGTATGAAGCGACAACAGATAAAAAATTGAAATATGTTTAGAATTGCAGATTGTTTTATAAAACATAAACTACTTTCCCTCAATCTGGTATAGAACTTTGAATCTTCAGAATCAAATGCAACATAATGCCCGGTTCACATTATTCCAGTCCAAGTAAGCGAGTCAATCGAGTCCAGTGCTGGACTGGATTATATAGTTTACATTATTCCAGTCATTAAAAGTTGTCGCATCTGTACCAATAGAGTTCCACAAATAAAACAATACATGTTCACTGTTTAGCGTGGTAGTCAAGCACTGGGTTTAACTGGATTGGCCGTTCACAGTGCTCACTATTCCAGTGGCACTGGAATGGGTGAGCTGGAATGAAAAATGGAACGCCTATCCAGTCGACTGGACTGGATTGGTACATTCCAGTGCAGGTTCACATTATTCTAGTAGCATTCCAGCGCTGGACTGGTATGGTCGACTGGAATAATGTGAACCGGGCATAAAGTTCAAATACCTATGACTGTCCCTCATTTTGGAGGTACTTGGGAGTTTTATCTATCGGTCCTATATTTCAGGATGGTGGAAGCTCAATCGGACCCGATGGAGCCTCCCCGATTCCAGATCAACAGGAAGATCCCCCGCGCTGCTCCTTCTCCCCCCGCGCCTGTATTACACTCCCCTCCAAGGAGGGTGTCTGTCAAACAGCAGAGAGACTGGAAAGTGCCACCTTGTATATCACATTGGAAGAACTCTAAAGGTTAACCTTTTCAACTATATTCAAATTCGAATTCAAAATTACGACAAACATTAACAAGTTATAAAAATTGTGACCGACCAACTATTATACAATTTGCCATATTATCGATCATCCTGAATTGGTAAAAACCTTAACTTAAAATAAATTAGCTTTATTTACCATAATACATTAGCACTTGCACATATTCACTACCACGATCTCAACAATTGTTTCGTCCCGTAACCACTTTCATCATTAGAGATCAATCGCTAAAGACAATCTCAAAGCTTGATGATGGTTATGTGGAGAAGCGATTATCGAAATTGTGGTATGATTGTGTGCGGTGCGACTGATTTTTACAAATCCTGCTGTAGGAAACAAAGGATTAATAAGTGGTTACACTGTGTTTACCACCTAGTACTTTCGTACAGAAAAAGTATCAAAAAGATTGCAAGTACTTTTTTTGTATTGATACAACGCAGCGCTCCAAAAAGGATGCGTAAAGTGACTGCGGTGTAGGGTTGCCACCTTTTTTTTTGAAGAAAAATAGTATTTTTCTTTTTAAATCAAAAAAATATAGTACTTTTAGGAAATTCAGGAAAAAAAAAATTATTACACATCTATTTTCAATCATTATTTATTTTTCCAATTTATTATTACTTTTCACTGGACAATGACAAAGGAGTTAGAGTTACTAACTAACTAAGCCCCGTAAATACATGAATGAGTGTCGTTCAAACATTCCCTATGCAGTGCTGCGGGTGCGTTCCATTCACAGTTGATTAAAAGAAGTGCGACAATTTAATTAGTATTAAAAATATAGTTTTTTCGTCCTATATTGTTATTTTATAATATATAGTACAATTGACCAAAATATAGTACTATATAATATACTATATAAAGGAAATTACAAAAATAAGCAAGGAAATAAGCAGGAATATTAAGAAAGACAGAGCGAGAATGACAATAACATGCATAAACAATCATATAACCAGAACTGGGGGAATCAATAGAGCCCTTAAAGAACTCAGAGACTATAAAACATGGATACCTAAACTAAAAAACAAAAAGCAAACACCCGAAACTAAAAGAAAGAATATTTTACAAATAGCTACGAATTTTTACAAAAAACTGTACTCAAGCTCGAGTTCAAGCTTAATAATAGACAAAATAACCACCAAAACCACAAACTTGCTAGAAGATTACGAGGAAAATATTCCCCCGATATTACAAATGGAAGTGTCTCATGCAGTTAGATCACAGAGGAATGACAAATCACCGGGACAAGATAACATCACAAATGAAATTATGAAAATTACACTACCAGAGAACCTTCATAAACTCACCCACCTTTTTAATGTTGTTATGGAGACTGAGTACATCCCTATTCAGTGGACAAGTAGTACGATAGTCTTGATATATAAGAAAGGCGATAAAGATGATATAAATAACTATCGACCCATTAGCCTTATGTCAAATGTATACAAAGTCTTTTCAAAAATAATTCTCAACCAAATTAGTAAAACTTTGGAATTCCACCAACCTCCTGAACAGGCTGGATTTAGATCAGGATACTCAACCACGGACCACATGCATAGCTTGAAACAGATCATAGAAAAATGCCAAGAGTTTGGATACATTTTATACTTGGCATTTGTCGACTATAATAAAGCCTTTGATTGCTTGGAACATTATCATATTTGGAGAGCATTAGAAAACCAAGGGGTCGAACTGAAATATATAAGACTGATAAAAAATGTCTACTCCAACAGTATAGCGTCTGTCAGGCTTGAAACATGTGGACCAAATTTTCCTATCCGGAGAGGAGTAAGACAAGGGGATCCCCTGTCTCCTAAATTGTTCTCTGCTGTGCTGGAAGAAGTTATGAGACAACTGCCCTGGGACAACTTTGGAATCAATATTGATGGCCGTAAACTCAACCATCTTAGGTTTGCAGACGATTTGGTATTAATAGCAGAGAATCCAGTGATCTTGCAATCAATGCTCCAAGACTTGGCTAGAAAGAGTGAGAAAGTCGGTCTTATTATCAACAAATCAAAAACTAAAGTAATGACGAATAGCTTTAAAAGCGAGATAAATGTGGGTAACGAAAGAATAGAATATACAGATATCTATATCTATCTGGGGCAAATAATTTCCTTTCATGACCAAATGCCACAGGAAATTGATAGGCGAGTAACAAATGCATGGAAGAGGTATTGGGTGTTTAAAGACATCATGAAGAATAAAAAGTACAAAATCAATATTAAGAGAAAGCTTTTTGATACCTGCCTGCTACCCATTCTGACATACGGCTGCCAAACTTGGGCTCTGACACAAAAACTCCATTTCAAGCTAAGAACTTGTCAAAGAAGCATGGAAAGGAGCATCCTCGGATACAAAAGAAAAGACAAGATGCGTGCATCTGACATACGCAAAATCACCAAATTCGAGGATGTTACCATGAAATGCAAAACACTAAAGTGGAGATGGACTGGTCATATGATGAGGCAACCATTGGATAGGTGGGCTAGAAATATTACAGAATGGGTACCACGGTATCATATTAAAAGGAAAAGAGGTCGACAGCTTAAAAGATGGGCTGACGACCTCCGCGGAATTGCTGGCGCTCTGTGGATGAAAACGGCGAGAGACAGGGACGAGTGGAAGAGGTTAGAGGAGGCCTATGTGTCTACGACACACTGATGTGCGACTAAAAAAAAATCATAGATTTATATTGTACAGAGCAACATTAGTCAGTAATAAAGGCTTTATTATTATTATTATTTTTTTTTTTTTTTTAAATTACAATCTACCATTTTAATGGCGAGGAATTTCCATTACGGGCTTTTGGCCAAGCAATGAAAATTGAAAAGTGTTTTACGTATCCATTGAAAGAAATTTTCGGACCAAGCGGCATGTATTTAGGATTACTGCTTTCTGTAGAAGTGTGTACGTGAGTGGGTGTATGTCTAACATTTTCAAGCTTTTTTGTAGGGATTTCGGTATGACTCCGGTAGAAGATAAGATTATCGGGATAGTTCGGATACAATTTACCCGCCATTGGGCTTTAATTTCTACTGAGAGGTCGGTATATTTGGCGATTTTTTCAGTGAATGTAGTTTGAATGTTGTGAGTGTTAGGTATGGCTATATCTATTAAATATACTACGCTATTCTTTTTATCATGCAGTGTTATGTCTGGCCGGTTGTGATGTACAGTTTTATCCGTAACAAGTGTTCGGTCCCAATACATCTTATGAGTAGCAGATTCCAGAATGACTTGTGGTTTGTACTTGTAATATGCTGTTTTGTCTGTAATAAGTTTGTGTTTAAATGCTAGATATTGGTGTATGATGGCCGCAACTTGGTTATGACGATGTTTATAGTCAGTCTGCGTGATTGATTTGCAGGCTCCTGTGATATGCTGAATAGTTTCAGCACTACCATGACAATGTCGACAGAGATCACTTTGTAGTGTAGGGTCCCGTATTATGTGTTTTCTGTAATTTTTTGTATCTATTACTTGGTCTTGTATGGCAATCATAAATCCCTCAGTTTCGGGGAACAGCTCGCCTCGCTTCAGCCATGCGTTTGACGCAGTTTTGTCAACATTCACGTTGGTTAAGTCGAGGCGATGTCTTCCGTGGAGGGACTTCTGAACCCATGTGTCTAATTTTTGTTGTGCTGATAATATGTTTAATTGAAGATTGTGTTGTTTAAGATTTAGTGGTGTCAATTTAATATCTGACTGAACAATGGTTTGGTGTAATTGTGAGTGCTGTGCTTTGTCGTGAAAAAATGTTCTGAGTAATGTGATTTGTTTATAGTGAAGATTTTGTATGTCTATTAACCCTCTCCCACCTTCGATTCTGGGTAATGTTTGTCTTTGGATGCACGCTCGTGGGTGGTGTTTGCGGTATTGTGTCATGGTAGTGTTAATTTTGCGTTGGAGATTTTTCAGGTCAGTCTGTGACCACTGTATAATCCCAAATGAGTAGGTAAGTATAGGGATAGCAAATGTGTTTATTGCTTTAATAGTGTTGTGAGAATTCAGTTTCGTATTTAAAATTTGATGTAACCTAGTTTTAAATTTTTCTGTTAGTATTTTTTTAGTTTGTTTTTGATGTATTTGTCTTGTCTGTTGGTATCCTAAATATTTGTATCCCTCTATATCTACTGGTTCTATAGTTTCAAGTGTACTTAGTTGGTACGGATCGTTTTCAATGTACCCTTTGTGGACGGATTGTACCTTGCACTTATCAATCCCAAATTCCATTTGAATATCTGTTGAGAAAGAGTGGGTGATAGCTGTTAGATCTTGAATTCCTGCAAGAGATGACGCGAATAGTTTTATATCATCCATGTACATTAAGTGTGTGAGGGTGTAATTGTCATGGTCATATTTGATGTTGAAACCTTTTTGAGTATTGTTTAGCATTCTAGATAACGGATTGATAGCTAAGCAGAACCAAAGAGGGCTTAAGGCATCTCCTTGGAATATTCCTCTTTTTACGTAAATAGGTTTTGTTTCAATCAATCCTTCTTTACTGTTTATCTTTAATGTAGTTTTCCACGTTTTCATGGTAGTTTTTAGGAAATTTATTATTACTGGGTGTATATTATAATTTTCAAGGGTGGAAATCAGCCAACTATGGGGTACGGAGTCATAAGCTTTTTTATAATCAATGTACATGGTATAAATATCTTTCTTGTTTACCATTGCATACTTTGAAACTACATTATCAATCGTCAGTTGTTCCTTGCAACCCTGACTGAGTCTGCGACACCCTTTCTGTTCCTCAGCTAAAATGTTATTTTTCTCAATGTATGCATAGATGGTCTCAGTAATACATGCTGTGATGATTTTATAAATGGTCTGTAGGCAAGTTATCGGTCGGTATTTTGCAGGATTAATTGTGTCGGCTCTATCTTTGGGCAACATGAAAGTTATACCTTGGGTTATATAATCTGGCATTAAGTCGGGGCGTTGCATAAAATTATTTATATGATTCAGTAGAAATATATGAGTGCTAGTAAATTTCTTATACCAAAAATTATGGATTTTGTCCGACCCGGTTGCCTTCCAATTATGAGTTTTACTAATAACTTTTTGTAATAGATCTAATCCAATATCTTTAAATATCATTTTCGGTAAGCTATTATACTTTTCTTTTTCATTATCTATCCAGCTATTATTTTTATGTTCAACAGCGTTCGACCATATATTTGCCCAGAAATCGTGTAGGTTTTCCTTTGTAGGTGTGATTGTACTGGTGTCTTCGTTAGGTGTGTTAGCGGTTTGTGTTAGTTTTCTGTAAAATAGTTTTTCATTATTTATAAACAGTTTATTTTGTGTTTTTCTAAGAGTTGTTTCCTTATATCTTCTTAATCGGTAGGCTAATGCCCCTAACTTCTGTTTCAAAGTGTCTAAAAAATGAGTTAGCTCGGTGTTAGGGTTTTCATGTTGTGAGTGAATTTGATGCCTTTTCTTTATTCGCACTATGTGGTTTTGTAGCTTGCTACTCCTATTTCCTCCAATGAACTCAGTTAATCTGGCTATATCTGCCCGCAAGTCATCAATCTTATTTTGTAGTCTTTTTTGCCAATGTGGTTCTGTGTATTGAGTTATATGTTGTGTAGAACGAAATTTAGCACCGTTATTTTTAGCTGCGGTGTAAGCTGCACAGTAGATTATTAATTGTAGTGTATCAAAATCGGTTTCAGGAGTAATTATTTTGGGTATAACATGATTATTTAAATAGTGTACAATGTGAGCAAATTTTTTTGATGATTTTTGTTTTGGGATGTGTTCTCGTGAAGTCGGCATCGTGTTTTTAAAACTATTCATGCATTCTGTAAAATCAATATCTATTTTATTTGCAATATCCTCTGGTAAGTGTATCTGTGTAGGCTCCAATTCTTGCACAGTTAGTATGCCTTCACATGTCGGATGTACTGTCAATTCTGGAACACTAACATCTAGTGATTGATTTTGGTCGTGTATAGTGTCTTCATGTAAATGTGTTTGTGTGCTAGCATCTTCTTGGATATCATTGGCATTATGACTGAGCTCTTTATGTATTTCTTTTCTTATTTGTTCTAAGTTTTCAAGTGTAATGTATTTATTATTTATTATTGCTCTTCTTTGGTCAGCAATCCGTTGTACTGAGATATGTGCTAGCTGAGGGCACTGTTTGATGACTTCTTCATGAAGAATTGAGCGGTAAGTCGTCATGTTTTCTGTTTCTAGTTTTGTAATTTTGTAGTAGGTTCTAATTATTGTCTCATTGATCTCTTTACTCCAGCTCATTCTGCCACTAGTTCTGAGAGGTAAGTTACTCTCTGCTGTATAGGTTTGGCTATTGTTTTTTAATTGAGCTTCTACTTCTAATCTAATTTCTTGAATTTTCTCAACTGATAGTAGTTTTCTATTGATAATTGCTCTTCGTTGATCTCCAATTCTTTGTTTGCTGGCATCCATTTCAGGAAATTTTTCAAGGAATTTTGCGTGTAGTGGAGGTAGATAGCGAATTGATGTGTCTGATTCTAGTGATGTAATTATGTAATAAGTACGCATAATAAAAATGTTCATTTCTTGTGTCCATCGTTTGCGCGTACTTAAGCCACCCTTGGCGGATGCAGGTTTTTCGGCGGTGCTTGCCTCCTGCACAACGCTTTCGGGGATATAGCTATTGGCTGAATGGGATGAAATTATAGATGATGGTGACGATGACCTTCTTAAAACATCTGCATATGATTGTGGTGATGATGGTAGTGATGGAAATAATGAAGATGATGATGGGGATGATGAAGGTGATATTAATGGTTGATTTTCGGCTGTAGTATTCTTCTCGGGGGGAACCCGCCTGTTCAGTCCCCCACCGCCAACGGTTCGTATGCTGAGACGTCCAGCGTCGGCTCCAGACGTGCCCCGGCGACCCCCGGGTAGCGGCCGCAAGTTATATTCTCTTCGTGACATTGCTTTCATAAATATATATTTTTAAACAGTTAGAAAAAGGAAGAAATAGTTAGAGGCAAAGATAGGAAAGTGGGACCGTTAGTTAGAAAGGGTATTAAGCCTTGGTGTTAGTGGCTAAATCTCATGGAGGTATATGATCTAGTTGGTATGATCTATGTTTGTATCACCTTCCTCTAAGCCCCCCCACCACGTCAAGGTGGCCCCATGGGGGGGTTATTATTATTATTATTATTATTATTATTATAATATAGTACGGGTGGCAACCCTACTGCGGTGATCTCAAGTGATCTCTTCTTACAGACGTTGGGCTAAACAATGCCTTCACTTATTTAAATACAATTCGGCAGTTGCTGGTAGGCTTGCGGCGATCGCTTATAGGCGTATACACCTGCAAATATCATGTATGAAATCGAATTGTACATTTAGCATTACATATCTCACGCTTAGTATTAAAGTGACCTAATTCAAATGAGTAGTGTAGCTCCTACAAAAGTCTTAAGCAAGAAAATATCAGTTTTTTAATTGTTCGTTGATTTTTTCTTTCAGGTTACACAATACCATTGGACAAGCGTCTCGCCGCTGATGGGCGAGGTCTCCAACAGGTGCATATAAATGAGAACTTCTCAAAGCTTGCTGAAGCTCTGTATATAGCTGACAGGAAGGCACGAGAAGCGGTAGAAGCTAGAGCACAATTGGAAAGGAGATTGGCTCAGAGGGAGAAGGAGAAGAAAGAGGAACATTTAAGGATGCTAGCGCAACGGGCTAGAGACCATCGAGCTGGTGAGCTTATTTAACTATTTCTAATATATAGCTTACTACAAAAGTAATAATAAAATTATTTTTCTATAATCCTCGATGAAGTAAAATAGAAAATATATATAATGCTAAATGTAGAGTGGACAATCCGTTTTCATACCTGATACATGCAGGATTCTTAAAAACACATGCACTACATGGCACAACAATACACAAGCACTGCACACATTCACCACCACAATCTCGCAGCAGCGTCAGGAGATAGACTCCACGACAAAATCGCAAAGCGTGTCGTGTTTTTGCTTCGGATGCGGGGCGAAAAGATTGTTGAGTTTGTGTTTGTGTTGTGCGGTTCTACACACTACTACGGTTCGGCACTATCATCATAATGTAAGTTGACCCACCGTGTGGTATCCGGTTTAGTAAAATAGACCACCCTCTTACCGAGGTGTCGTAAACTACGACAAAGGTAAGTTGACGTCAGGCAGGCGGCCGGTTGTAAAAAACGCAGCCAAATCATGTTACAGCATGTTTATAACATGTTGTGCCGACCCCACTTAGAGTGGGATAAGGGCAAGAGGATATATACTATAATCCACGATACTTTATATAATGCTAAATGTAGAGTGAACAATCCGTTGTCATACTTCACGCAAATCGCAAAGCGATTTTGTCGTGGAGTCTATCTCCTGATGATGCTTCGGTTGCGGGGCGAAACAATTGTTGAGTTTGTGATAGTGAACGTGTGTAGTGCTTGTGTATTGTGGTGGCTGTGGTTGAGGTTTGTCCGTGTGGTATCCGGCTGATTAGAATAATACCACCCTCATTTCTTACCGAGCCGTCGTAAAGAGCGAATAAGGTAAGTCGACCCGTCGTGTGGTATCCGGCTGAGTAAAATTTACCACCCTCTTTCTTACCGAGGTGTCGTAAAAGGGGACTATGGTAAGTTGACCCACTGTGTGATATCCGGCTGAGTAGAATAGACCACCCTCTTTCTTACCGAGGTGTTGTAACATAATATGACTAAGGTAAGTTGACGTGCTTGTGTATTGTGGTGGCGGTGGATTGAAAAAACACGTAGGATTCGTAAAAACACATGCACATACCTCCAGTATGTGCATGTGTTTTTACGAATCCTGCATGTATCAGGTATGATAACCGATTGTCCACATTTGGCATTATTATATGTATTTTCTATTTTACTTCTTCGCGGATTATATCTAAATAATTTTATTATTACTTTTGTATTATGGATCTCCGCAAAGTAACGCCTTATTCTATAAATTAAATAAATCAAACATAGATTTTGCTAGAATTAATCACCTAGTTCATTTATGAATCAGGTATTCGCAATCCTGAGGATGAAGGGTCCGGTGAGGAGAGTGTTGGGGTTCCCGCAGCGGAGGGAGAGCTCTCCGCGGCGGAGCGGGAGAAGCTGCGAGCTGAGAGGCACAGGGAGAGGCAACGAGACAGAAATCTGGCGAGAGCTGCACCGGACAAGAGGTAATGCATGCAATCCGGCTTAAAGGACCAAAATGTAAGGAGAAGAATTGTTTTCTCCTCCATACTTATTATAATACTAAGGATAAATGAGTACTAATACTATCCTACTATAAACTAATATTCTTCTTCTTCTTCTTTGTCAACCGATGGACGTCCACTGCAGGACATAGGTCTCTTCATGGGATCTCCATACCACACGATCTTGTGCCGCTTGGACCCAGCGGCTCCCCACGACCTTTTTAAGGTCGTCAGTCCATCTCGTGGGGGGTCTACCGATACTGCGTTTTCCGGTGCGGGGTCGCCATTCCAACACCTTGAGACCCCAACGTCCATCGGTTCTACGCACTATGTGCCCCGCCCATCGCCACTTCAGCTTCGCGACACGCTGAGCTATGTCGGTAACTCTGGTTCTTCTACGGATCTCCTCATTTCTGATTTGATCACGTAGAGATACTCCGAGCATAGCTCGCTCCATCGCCCGCTGAGCGACTCTGAGCCTTCTTATGAGGCCCATAGTCAGCGACCACGTTTCAGATCCGTAGGTCATCACTGGCAACACGCACTGTTCGAAGATTTTGGTCTTCAAGCACTGAGGTATTTTGGATGAAAAGATCTCGCGTAGCTTCCCAAACGCTGCCCATCCGAGTTGGATTCGGCGGCTAACCTCTTTCTCGAAATTGGACCTACCTAATCGGACTGTATGTCCTAGGTATATATACTCGTCTACAATTTCGAGTGCAGAGTTCTCAACGATGACCGGGTGGAGCGGAACATGTGAGTTCGACATGATTTTCGTCTTACTCATGTTCATTTTCAGGCCCACCTGTTGAGATACTCTGCTGAGGTCTTCGAAACTAATATTATAATACTATAACTAATAAGCTGTGGTAGCCCAGCGGTAACACCGTGCGACTCTTTCGAGGAGGTCACGGGTTCAAACCCGGGCAGAGACCAATGAGTTTTCTGTTAAAACTTATGTGTCTAATTGATAATTGCAATTTATCACAGTTGCATCCACCACAGTCAGTTCGTGACCACGGTGGATGCAACTCTACCGAAACGTCGAACCTTATACAAAGGTAACGTGATTATCGCGATGTGACCCGGTTGTTTATATTTTAATTGGTATGAATCGCGAAAGTTTAAAATCTACTATGTTTATAACTTGTTGTGCCAACCATTTTAGAGTGGGATAAGGGCAGGAGAGCGATGATTTAAAAGTGTCTACTTACCACTAGTAATATCCCACGGTTTCGACCGCGTAATTTTTATTTTTTACATCTTATTACATTTTTACATCCCTCTTTTTTTGAAAATGAAATATAGCCTATGTTGCTCAGTAAAGATGCAGCTTTCCAATGGTGAAAGAATTTTTGAAATTTAGTTTTTGTATGAAAACATTGCAAACATACATACAAACTTTTACTCTTTATAATATTTATTTACCATTTGTCTCTGTTGTCCATAACACAAGTATGAAGTCACTTTGGGAACGGGCGACCGTGGGTGTAATAATCCTATATTTATTTATCCTGTTAATTGTATTTCAGGTCGAAATTGGTAAAGGAGCGCGAAAGGGACATATCGGAACAGATCGCCTTGGGCATGCCCGCCAAGACCACCCAAGGGGGTGAAGGCATGTTCGACCAGAGACTCTTCAATAACAGCCGGGGCATGGACAGTGGTAAGTCGGTTCAATCCATTATCCGGTTCGAAGGACCAATTGTTACCACGAACATGATCATCCCAGAGAGTTATCGGGTAGCTTTTCTTGCCTGAAATAGCATCATGCAAACAAGAATGACACATTATTTTGTTATTATGACGTGTCGTAAAAGGCGACTAAGGTAAGTCGACCCGCCGTGTGGTATCCGGCTGAGTAGAATAGACCGACCTCATTTCTTACCGAGGTGTCGTAAAAGGCGACTAAGGTAAGTTGACCCACCGTGTGGTATCTGATTTAGTATAATAGACCACCCTCTTTCTTACCGAGGTGTCGTAAAAGGCGACTAAGTTAAGTCGACCCGCCGTGTGGTATCCGGTTTAGTAGAATAGACCACCCTCTTCCTTACCGAGGTGTCGTAAAATACGACAGAGATAAGTTGACGTCAGGCAGGCGGCTTGTCGTAAAAACGCAGCCAAATCATGTGACAGCATGTTTATAACATGTTGTGCCGACCCAACTTAGAGTGGGATAAATGCCATAATTGAGGGTATTGTAACATTTAACTTGACATACAAGTATTGAAATATTAGTAATAGTTATAAAATAAATCATCATCTTCCTCCTGCCCTTATTCCACTCCAAGTAGGGTTGATGATGGAAGATGATGTGCCAACCCCACTTAGAGTGGGATTTAAATTGATGGGGTTACATACAATCGCAGGTTACGGTGACGATGAAGCGTACAACGTGTACGACAAGCCATGGCGTAACCAGGATACAGTGGGCGCTCACATATACCGACCTACCAGGAACGCGGATAAGGACAACTATGGTGGCGACATGGAGGCCATCGCTAACACCAAGCGGTGAGTACATATTAATTATTAATCACTTACCATCCCGCCTTACAATACCGTATTTTTTGCTAAATCTTTTTCTGTACTTGCTGGATGTCTGTGGAACTCGTTGCCATACAGCGTCATCAATGACTGCTTTAGCCTTTCCTTCAGCACTTTTAAACTAAGACTAAAGAAACATTACACATCTTTACCATCATAATGTAATTGTTGACATTTATATATTATACTTTGTATTATATATAGTGTGTATGTATATATATTTATTTATATGTAAATATATTATATATTTCTTTTATTTTTATTGTTAAGTTAGGAAATTATTAGTAGGTAATTCTAGTTCATAATGTTTGATATTTGCGTGCCTTTTTCCTTAATATAAATTGTCTCACTTCGTAGGTTAGCTGGCAGAGATCTCTATCATAGGGATAAGTTGACCTTTGTACACTTTTTTTTTACCAATAATGTTTTTTTTCCAACATTTTTTATGGTACATAAATAAATAAATAATTAATTTATAGAATAAGGCAAGCCAACCGGGAAGGTTATTGCGGAACTAATAATACAACAGTAATATTAAAATGAACACTTGAAGTAAATAAGGCGGCACCTAAGTACTTAAAAATTAAAATTCGAACTAAGTATGCAATTTGGTTCTAAAAGGCTTTTAAACTATCGTGAGTGTTATTCATAATTAAGCCCGTATGAGCTTAATTAAGATAAGAGCCCCGTATGGGCTTTATTAAGATAAGACGTGAGTATAGCCGGAATCTATACATTAAAAGTCTTTTAGAACCAAATTGCATAAGTAAGTAAGTAACGGCCTGTTACTATCCCACTGCTGGGCATAGGCCTCTTCTCTCCGTTTTTGGAAAGAAGGATTGGAGCTGAGACCTACCACGCTGCTCCAATGCGGATTGGTAGGTTACACATATCCCCAGAATTCTCTAGAGATATGCAGGTTTCCTCACGATGTTTTCCTTCACCGAAAAGTGTGTGATAAATTGCAATTATCAATTAGACACATAAGTTTTACTAGAAAACTCATTGGTGCCTGCCCGCGGTTTGAACCCTAGACCTCCTCGAAAGAGGCGCACGGTGTTACCGCTGGGCTACCACAGCTCCCAAATTGCATACTTAGTTCCAATTTTAATTTTTAGGTACTTAGTGCCTTATTTAATTCAAGTGTTCAAATTATTGTGGTATAATCCGCGATAAAATAAATAGAAAATAGCACCTCGGTAATCTAGCCTCGCTCGGGAATTTTCACAAAATAAAAAAACAAGCTTCAAAATGAATAAGCTATGCCAACTTGACTACTTACATCAAAAATAGTGTTTTATATCCAATATAAATTTTAGTATTTTTTTAATGCCCAAAAACAGGGATAAAACGTTTTTTAAATAAACCGTAGCTAAATCGATTTTTCTCCCCAAAACCCCCTACAGAAAATCGTTGGAACTGTTTCCGAGATTCTGAAAAAAATAATAATATGTATATATAATTTTTTTTTTAGATTATCTCATTAAATATTAAATAGAAAATTAATATATTGCTAAATGTATGTGGAAAGTCGTGTGGTATCCGGCTGAGTAGATTAGACTACCCATATTTCTTATCGAGGTGTCGTAAAAGGCGACTAAGGTAAGTTGATGTTAGGCAGCCGGCCGGTCGTAAAACAATGAGCCAAATCACGTAATAACATCTTTATAACATGTTGTGCCGACCCCACTTAGAGTGGGATAAGGGTAGGAGAATGAAGAATTAACTATTTAAGAAATGGGATAATTTTTCTTAGTCACAAAAGTGATGATGGAATTGCTTAGCTACAATCCGCGTTTGTTAAATGATTCTATGTAATACGAAATGTAGCTACAACGTTTACATAGCACAGCACTACACACATTCATTACGACAATCTCTACAATTTTTTTTGCCCTGTATCCAAAGCATTATCAGAGTTCCTGCTAGTTATTTAGTAATATGTTGTATTATTTCAGTTTTGTGGCTGACAAAGGATTCGCTGGCACATCGAGTAGTAACACTCGGTCCGGACCTGTTCCCTTCGAGAGAGATGCACCTAGAGAAGAGCCAGTGAGTTCAGTTTTTATTAAAAGTATTTATTTACCGTGCAGTGTATGTATGTAACGGTGGAATCTTGCAAGTTAAAGGAGACTGCCAAAATTAGGTCTAACTATTACAGAAACCAAACATACATGAAAAATTTCTAAAGTTTTTTCTGATCAAATATTACTAATATTTAAATGAGTTAATCTTGTATGTATATATGAATCTTGAAAACGTCTCCAACTGTTATCGTGAAATTCAGCATGCAGGAGGTTTTGGAGGGGAAAAATTGATCTAGCTAGGTTTTATGTAAAAAAAAAATCGTTTTATCACTGTTTTTGGGCATTAAAAAATACTTTAATTTATATTAAATATAAAACACTATTTTGGCCATAAATTGTCAAGTCAGCGTAGCTTATAAAGGGAACGGACTGTCTCGAGAAATGTAAATACCTAGGATCGATCTCAAACTACATAATTTATTTATTTCGTAAAAAATTACCATGCAACGCTCAGTCAATTAATCAGTAAATCAAGGTACTAATTATAAACTTTCAATGAAAATGATCTAGAAAACTTATTTAAAAATAATATTTATAATATACTAGCGGCCTGCCCCTGCTTCGCACGGGTATAAAATATATATCCCATGTCAGTCAGTGTAAGAAAATGATTAAAATCGATCCAGTTGTTTTGATTTATTCATTACTGCCCGTGGCCCGCAAGCGTTAAATTTGGAGAAAAACAATTTCCTTTCCCTATACCAAGAAGATTTCCTGCTATCTTTGGAATATCTAAATTCATATAGTACATTTTTACTTATTTACTTTTACATTTTCCCTATGTATTTTATTTTTACAATTAATTACAGAATGTCTTTAAAAAAACTCTTGAAAGAGCGACATCGCTGCTAAAGTCGAAGTTTTATAGGGCGAAGCGCGGCGTCCTCACGGCATTTTAAATCTGTAATATCTCCGAAAATGTTCACTTAAATTACATGCTGTAAACGACCATTATTATACGTACAAACCTTCCTCTTGAATCACTCTATCTATTAAAAAAAACCGCATCAAAATCTGTTGCGTAGTTTTAAAGTTTTATGCGTACAATAAATGAATGCGAATTTGTTTTATAATATGTAGTGATGTATCAATTGTCAATTTGTTACTTTTTAATTACCTAATATCTGGGGGGCCTTGCTCGGTAATTTTTTTCAAAAAAGAAATCTAAAAAAAAGGAAAAATAATAATTTAGTTAAGATCGAACTTAGGTATTTACGTTTCTCTAGGCTGCCCGTTCCCCGAATAAGCTACGCTGACTCGACAGTTAATGGCGAAAATTCAATTCAATATAAATGTTAGTGTTTTTTTAATGCTCAAAACTAGAAGGATAATACAATCTTTTTTTACATAAAACCTAGCTAGATCGATTTTTCTCCCCCAAAACCCCTTACATGCTGAATTTCAGGAAAATCGTTGGAGCCGTTTCCGAGATTCTGAAAATATATATACATACAAGATTAACTTATTTAAATATTAAGAGATACAGAACTAGATTCGAATGATTTCAATATAAATACGAAAGAAAAACCTACCTTTTGTTCAATTAAGTCTGAAATTTTACATTCTGGTCCAGTCCAGATGTCAATGTTTATGATAAGCATGACCTGATGATGAAAAGGTTCTGGGCTTACAAATGTATGACTTAGCCCTTTTCTTGACAATCAGCCTTTTAATTATCTATGGTATTCGGTAACGTCCCTCTCGTCCCCAGCCCGCCCGCATCCAGCCTGAGGCTGACCTGGACCCTTTCGGTCTGGACCGGTTCCTCAGCGACGTGAAGAGGTCGGACCGGCCGTCGCGTAAACGGGACCACCACGAACCACACGCCAAAAAACGACGGGACTAGACTAAGGGACGAGCCAAGAGTGACTCAAAGTGTGGGTCAAAGTTTTGTATCTACCTTATTTTGGGGACGCCTGTTGGGGACAAGTTAGCTCCTATTCTGGACTATTCCACCCATAAGTTTTGTAAGTGTAACATAATGTTAAATATAATAAATAATTATTTAGGTAACTGTTGTTTTATTGAATACTAACTTTTATACGCAACTTCGTACATTCGACTGTAGTCTTGGAATTAACAGTAGCTTTCTCTCCACCCTGCAAATATTTCTTTACTAATCAAGGATTAGTTTGGCTTGATGAGACTGGCCCGTTGGCGCAGTTGGTAGTGACCCTGCCCTCAGTCCTGCGGGGCGTGGGTTAGTTTTCCGCCGAGGGCCAACATTTTCTAACAAACATTTGTTGGTCTTCGAGTCTGGGTGTATATTTGCATTTCAGTATGTATTAAAAAATTATATATATTCAAGAGTTGTCTGTCACAAATAACACAAGTATTAAGTTACTTTGGGGACGACCGTGCAAGTGTCCCATATATTTATTTATTATATTATTTATTTATATAACTTTTGCATTAACCTAAACCTTCTTCAATAACTGCACTGTATTATTATATTCTTTTCAGTCGAATACCATACATTATCTGTTAATAATTTTAAGTATTATGTTAAAAGAGCAACCGTCGAGTTTTTTGCTGGCTCTTCTCGGTAGGAACAGCTTTCCGAACCAGCAGTATATAATTGATGATTCAAAAGTACTTGTTTACAAGTTTATTTATTTATTTATGTACCATAAAAAATGTTGGAAAAAAAACAATTGGTAAAAAAGTGTACAAAGGCCAACTTATCCCTATGACAGAGATCTCTGCCAGCTAACCTACGAGGTGAGACAATTTATATTAAAGAAAAAGGTACGCAAATATCAAACATTATGAATTAGAATTACCTACTAATAATTTCCTAATTATTAGTAGGTAAGTTTATTTGAATTTGAATGAAAAAAACGTTTCAGCAGATTTTGAGAAAAATTTATCACTTACATACTGACAGCTTTTGGGGAGTTTTTTTTAAATTATAAACTAATGCGCCAATTCGACATTGTATCAAACTGCATCGTTTGTCCTTGTCGTTTATACTATTTCATACATATTTCAATAAAAAAAAACATTCCTAGGGTATTATTGTAAAAGGCGACTACGTCGTAAAATACATGGCCAAATCAAATGACAGCATGTTGGGCCGATCCTACTGATGATTCCTAGGGTATGACTTTCGTCTTAAGGTTTGTAAAGAAAAATAAAATTAAGTGAGATATTTTATTCAAGTAACAATACTTTGTAACATAATGGAAAAATAATACGAACAGGTATGTACGCGCTAAAACTTGTGCAAAACTATCTACGTGCTATACACGAATAAGACACTTTCTGGTTACAAAAATACCACTATATTATGCTGCTATATTCAATATTTCACTTTAAATATCGATTTAAATTACTCCTACGAATCGAGTGTCTTTAATTATAATATAAACAAAAAAAAATCTGTGATGCAAAATAAAATAAATGCAGTTCAATTCAAAGAAAATTCCCGCGCAATCAAAGTTGCCGCCATCTTGTTTTATTTTACTACAGAGTAATAAAATGCCGTAGACAGTATAAAAAGCTTAGTTTAAAATATGCGTTGAAAGTAATACATGAGTAAGTTAGTTATACTAGAGTTAGTTAGCCATAGGCTGGCCTGTGAGTGTCGCAACAAATAATAAGGGAGGGAAGATAAAAATCATATATACTTATCTATGTGGATAATGAAACGCATTTATTATTTGTTTGTCGATGGACATATTTTAGGCAGGCCAAATCTATTATAGGGATGTGACTTGGAGTAGAAAAAATCGATTAATAAAAAATTCATTTCTATCCCTTTAAAAATAATCTATTAAAAAAAAACTGCCCTCTTATGTGCTGGATACTTAGGGTCTATTTCACAAGTTACCAATAAACTGTCAGTTAGCTTATTTAGAACATATCTGGGAATTTTGCGTTTCTCAGCTTTCTTATAGGCTTATTTCAGCACTTAAAGTCCCTAATAAGTTAACAGGTAGATCATGTGACTGATATTTTGTTTATCTGCCGGATACCTATACCTATTTCAAAATGGCCGCGATTCAAATTTTTTATTTTTTAAGGTCTCTTTTTAAACATTTATCTGCTTATATAGTTTATTTGTCGGTTAGCTGTAGCGATGCGACTTAAAAAAATCTATTAATGAATAATCGATTTTTTCCCATTAAAAATGATCGATTTTTAATTAAAAAATAATCGATCATTTAAAAAAAATAATCGATCGAATTTGTTCACATCTCTAGTTAACTATCCGACACTTTATCAGTAACTTGTGAAACAGGCCCTTACACACAGATTTGTCTATGGCTCCCCTTACTCTATGGATAAATAGCTCTATGAATGCATTTCGCATATGCCTGTTGCGTACACACTCCTGTACCATTTTACTTCAGTTTCAAGATGGTGTTCTTAAGTTTGTCGATGTTCGCGCCAGAGAAATCCTCTAGCTTTTTGGAGTTCTTGATGAAGACAAAGGTCGGCATCGCGCTAATGTTGTACTCTGTGGCGATGTCTTCGCACTCGTCGACGTCGATCTAGAATTAAACAAATCACACGCTTAGTATTAAAGTGACCTAATTCAAAATTAAGCTTAATTTAGTTCTAACTCAAGGTCGAGTGTGAGCAATCTTTTTTATTAACGGGCCAATTTAAATTTTAAATTTTTTTTGGCACATACTGTAATAATTAATAATTTACATTTTTTTTTAAATCTATATATATAAAAGAAAGTTGGTCTTGGTTACACTATTTATAACTCAAGAACGGATGAACCAATTCGGCTGAAAATTGGTGGAGAGGTTGCTTAGAACCAGGAGACGGACATAGGATACTTTTTATCCCGTTCGACCGCATTTATTTTATCCCGTCAAGTCACTATAAAACGTAGAATAACAAAAACGACTATGACATGGAATGACAAAACATAAATGACAGCTATGCGTAATTTTGTCTTTGGTTAAGTATGGTAAAAAATTTGACAATTATCAAAATAACAGCTAAACTTTACTACATAGTATAAAATGAGTCGCTTTCTCTGTCTGCGTCCCTATATCCCTATGTATGCTTTAATCTTTAAAACTAAGCAACAAATTTTGATGGGGTTTTTTTAATAGATAGAGTGATTGATGAGTAAGGTTTATATGTATAATAACATTCAATATGGAGTAGAGAAATACTGTGATTTTCACTGAGTGACATAGGCTATAAGCTTTATACCCGTGCGAAGCTGGGGCGGGACTCCTAGTATTATATAAAAAAATATAAAATTGAAAAGTTAGGATTACAGTTTAGTATGTACGACTATTTTATTATATTATATCTTCCTTCCCTATCCTACTCTAAATGGGTTCTGCACAACATGTTATAAACATAATTTGGCTACGTATTTTACGACCGGCTGCCTGCCTGACATCAACTTACCTTAATCGTATTTCACGACACCTCGGTTAGAAATAGTGGTCTATTCTACTCACCCGGATACCACACGGTGGGTCAACTTACCTTAGTCGCTTTTACGACACCTCGGTAAGAAATGTGGTTGGTCTATTCTACTCAGTTGTATACCACACGGCCTGATTTATTATTAATAATTTTAAAAAACGTCCTACTTATTCCTAACTGGTAAAAGATATTCCCATTGCATTGGCATTTGGTCACATTTAATCTCAAAGTTCAATGTGAGTTGTAACAAGGAAAAAAATTCTTTGTACCTATAGCGTTAATTTTAACTGAGATGAATCATCATTTATTTCAGTAATTCCGTATTTTCGTCATCGTATAATCCATATTATTAATAGGCATTGGGGAAACCAAGATTGAATTGGATGAAGTCATTCTTTCTGTGAAATTTATAGATGTCCACTGCTGGACTATTTTACCATAATCCGCGATAAAGTGAAATATAAAATATAAAAAAGTAAGTAGCGGCCTGTTAGTATCCCACTGCTGAGAATAGACTTCTTCTCTTCGTTTTTTTTTTGGAGAGAAGGTTTGGAACTAAGACCTACCACGCTGCTCCAGTGCGGATTGGTAGGTTACACTCTAAGTGGGGTTGGCACATCATCTTCCATTATCAACCCTACTTGGAGTGGAATAAGGGCAGGAGGAAGATGATGATTTCTTTTATATCTATTACTAACATTTCAATACTTGCATGTCAAGTTAAATGTTACAATACCCTTAATTATGGCCTTTATCCCACTCTAAGTTGGGTCGGCACAACATGTTATAAACATGCTGTCACATGATTTGGCTACGTTTTTACGACCGGCCGTCTGCCTGACGTCAACTTACCTCTGTCGTATTTTACGACACCTCGGTAAGAAAGAGGGTGGTCTATTCTACTAAACCGGCTACCACACGGTGGGTCAACTTACCTTAGTCGCCTTTTACGAAACCTCGGTAAGAAATGAGGTTTGTCTATTCTATTCAGCCGGATACCACACGGCGGAGTATTTTGATAACCATAAAAACTGTTAAAGTGGGTTAACCTTAAAGGCTAGACATATGCTGTCGTGGACTTTTATTTAGAACTTATAGAGGGGAACAATTTTGAAATACATGTTTTTTAACTGTTACCGTTTACTCAGCGCAAGGAAAGCTTTAAATTTTGCCGTTTTCCTAATATTTTTTATTGCTGCTCCTCTCCTATTCTTCATTTTTCTATCTTTTTCATTCATATAAATCACGCGTACGGGAAATGCTTTCGTTTCGATAACGCACTCGACATTTATCAATACATTAATATAAAGTAGATATCTGTATTGCAAAACTAATATTGTGTAAACCGGTATTAAAATAGCTCTATTCTAGTACTAAACATCGCTGAGTACATGGTTACGTCGATATAACTGATTTAAATCTATCGATCGGTCTGTTCGCATTATAATGCCAATATATATATTGTTTAAATAAATATTTCTCTTTCTTTCAATTATCCGCGTAATTCATTGCGAGAGAAGTTTTAAAAAAAAAATCAAATGAAAATAATCTTTATTCAAATAAGCTCAAAAAAGCTCTGATAGCTCAGCGGTAACACCGTCCGACTATTTCGAGGTCACGGGTTCTAACCCGGGCAGACACCAATGAGATTTTCTGTTAAAACTTATGTATAATTGATAATTGCAATTTATGACACGCTTTTCGGTGAAGGAAAACATCGTGAGGAAACCTGCATATCTCTAGAGAATTCTGGAGATATGTGTAACCTACCAATCCGCATTGGAGCAGCGTTGTAGGTCTTAGCTCCAATCCTTCTCTACAAAAACGGAGAGAGGAGGCCTATTCCCAGCAGTGATTGCGTAATAGGCCGCTACTTTACTTTACTTTACCTAGGCTCGAAGTACCAACAAATTCTTTTATAGGAAATGTTGGTGCTCGGAATCGAACCCTCGATCCTGAAGCAGGCAGTAGCTGAAGGCAGGATCACTACCCACTGCGCCAACGGGCCACTCAAGTTTTGAGTGTCTTTAAGTTCCAGCTTACCTTAAGCACGACGATGTCTTCTGCCATTTCGTTGGCCAACTCCTCCAGCTTGGGCCCGATGATTTTACAGGGTCCACACCAGGTCGCCATGAAGTCAATTACAACCAGCTTATCGCCGGCGTCAGACAGTCTGGTCTTCAGGTCGTCGGAGTCTTTAATGTGGATGGCCATTTTTGGGACTGAAAACAATAAATAATTAAATATATATGTGACAATTTGACTGGTCTGATTGCGCAGTTATAGATAAGTTATGATGGCGCAGGTCTGATGACATGTTTATAACATGTCGTGCCGACCCCACTTAGAACGGGATAAGGGCAGGAGAATGATGACTTAAATATATACACTCAAGACTCGAAGAATCAGCAAATTGTGTTTAATTCATTAACCTTTTATTTTATTTTTCTTATATTAATATTATAGTCTTTTGATAACCTTAAGTGCTAGACATGTGCTGTCGCGGACTTTTATGTAGAATTTTTAGAGGGGAACAATTTTGTGCTAGATGTTTTTTGAAAACTATGACCGTTTACTCAGCGCACGCAAGTAAATCCTTTATATTTAGCCGTTTGCTGCTCTTATTCATCTTAGCGTGATGTTATATAGCCTATAGCCTTCTTCGATAAATAAACTATCTTAAACTCAAAAAAAATTCCTTAGATTAGCGCGTTCAAACAAAAAAACAAACAATCGAACTCTTCAGTTTTATATGTTAGTATAGTATATAATTATATTATAAATATCCCGCGGTTTCATCCGCGTAAATTTTATTTGAAAATGTAATATAGCCTATGTTGCTCAGTAAAGATACAGCTTTCCAATGTTAGAAGATTTTTTAAAACTCGGTCTAGTAGTTTTTGTGTGAAAACATTTAAAACATACATACAATTTTTTCCTTTTTATAATATTATCATAGATGAATAAATAAATTAAAAAATTCATTAACCGCCCACTCGCATATAGCAGTTCTGTATGTAGGTGCAATATGTCCAATATAGCATTATTTACCGCACTCTTATCACTACAACCATAAAAACTTATCAAGTTCGATTCGACAGAGGTTTGTTTACTGATAAAAACAATGATAGCGGCGGTACGATTAAATTTTTACAGATAATTAAAATTATTGCTTTCAAAAACTGAAACCTTTACTGTATTTCGTAAATATGTCTGACAGAAAACTTGACGTATTATATTAAGGCCTCACCGTCTTTAAATAATTTATAGAATTAGGCGTTACTTTGCGGAGATCCATAATACAAAAGTAATAATAAAATTATTTTCATCGCGGATTATAGCAAAATAATTTTATTATTACTTTTGTATTAGAGCCTGTTACTATCCCACTTCTGAGAATAGGCCTCCCCTCTTGGTTTTTGGAGAGAAGGGTTGATGCTAAGACCTACCACGCTGCTCCAATGCGGTTTGGTAGGTTACACATATCCCCAGAATTCTCTAGAAGTATGCAGGTTTCCTCACGATGTTTTCATTTACCGAAAAGCGTGTGATACATTAAAATATATAAATAAATAAATAAATTATCAATTATACATAAGTTTTAACAGAAAAACTTATTGGTGCCTGCCCGGGGTTTGATTTATCTAGATCTTTTATCTCTAGACTAGCAATCGCCCGCGTGGAAATATTAAAACCGAATATAGTCCTTTGATAACCATAAAAATGGTTAAAGTCGGTTAACAGATGCTATTGGGGACTTTTATTCAGAACTTTTTCAGATTTTTGAATAACTATTACCATTTACTCAGCGCACACAGCGAAAGCTTTAAATTTTTGCCGTTCTCATAATATTATTTATTGGTGCTCCTCTCCTATTCATCTTAGCGTGATGTTATATATTAAAAATAGTCGATTTAAAAAAAACGATTATTTTTGAGGTATAGGGATTTTTAAAGGGAGGAAAAATCGATTAATAAATACTCGATTTTTTCTTCTCCAAGTCACATCCCTATAAGACACCCTATTGCACCATACGTCGTTAGCTGATGCGTCAAAATTGAATTTGAATATATATCTGACAAAGACTTTTGATACAGTTAAAAGACAATGATAAACACTTACCTAGAATTGGAATAAAGTAATGCTAAATAATAATTAGTATTGCAGCTTAAAAGCGGAACGAAAACTTTTTAAAATATTTATTAACACTATAGTTTGCGACACGTCCACTCGTCACGAAGTCCGAGGGTCAACTGAATAAACAAATTATTATTCTGGTAATGTATTGACTATCGTGAATCGTGATTTCTAGTGGTTCTTTTCTGAACAAGATATGAGGAAAACTTGCCTTTAATTGGCAGCGGTTAGTGCGCGCGCATACTATAGATTTTTGCCTGTATCTATTCGGCGCCGAATTTCTTATGTGACTAATCAACTGAAATGTGGCATATTTATTTCGTCATTTGTAAATATAGAGTTAATATACTTAGACAACAAAAGCCAGCCTAAACATATTACAATAAAGATAATGAGCAAATGAGAAATCTATCTGCCATTACATCAGTTTAAAAACACTGTTAAAAAGAGGCTGATCCAGAAAGCTTACTATACTGTTGAGGATTACTTAGAAGATAAACTCGCTTAGACCCTGTACAAGACAGTAATGACTAAATGTAACTAGTCATAAGAATTATATTTTTAAAAGAGCAACCGCCGAGTTTCTTGCTGGCTCTTCTCGGTAGGAACAGCTTTCCGAACCAGCAGTAGAGTTGACGATTCAAAATCACTCGTTTACAAGTTTATTTGAATAAAGAATAATTTGAATTCGAATTTGTCCTATTTTTTGTGGTTTTAGACCATGGGTAACGAACATATTGACACCAAAGTTTAGAGATGAGATTTGCTGGCGGCCTGCACAACAATTTTTTCTCAATAAAAATAAAATAATAGGTAATAAATAAAATTTATTATTTATTTATTTATTTTTATTAGCAAAGAAAATGTATACATGTAACAATTTGGGCCATAATAAGCGCATTAGTTGAAAAACTGTGGCGCAGTTATTAGGACCTGCGCAGTACACAACGTTCCTTAGCAAAATTTACAAACTACGTGTAACAAAAGGAAATTAAACAAATTTTACATTACTAGACTTAAACATTACTACAAGTTATTCTACGTTACGTTAGTACATTAACAGTAACAATTTTTACATCTTGCATGATATATTGTTGAGGACTTCTTTTAAGCTTAATAAAGCCTGTTTCAGATGTCCTCACTAATTTAAATATAAATTTTCAATTGATATTTAAATGTAGATGATTTATAATTGCAATTTATAAAACACTTTTCGGTGAAGGAAAACATCGTGAGGAAACCTGCATATCTCTAGAGAATTCTGGGGATATGTGTAACCTACCAATCCGCATTGGAGCAGCGTGGTAGGTCTTAGCTCCAATCCTTCTCTCCAAAAAAAAAAAAACGGAGAGAAGAGGCCTATGCCCAGCAGTGGGATAGTAACAGGCCGTTACTTACTTACTTTTTATAATTGCAATTTATAAAACACTTTTCGGTGAAGGAAAACATCGTGAAAACCTGCATATCTCTAGAGAATTCTGGAGATATGTGTAACCTACCAATCCGCATTGGAGCAGAGTGGTAGGTCTTAGCTCCAAACCTTCTCTCCAAAAACGGAAAAGAGGCCTATTCTCAGCAGTGGGATAGTACAAGGCCGCAACTTACTTTACATTTAAATACGCTTTAGTACCGTAAAAAGAACAACAGAACATTCTCGATTTAATATAAGACATTAATTACTTTATAAACTACTATCAAACATGGTTTTTTCTAAATATTATTGAATAGGAGTAAAAAAAACCTAAGTACACGTTTCATGTTAATTTCTTTAGCAATTACGCTGACAGTGAGCGATTACTTTCAGCGATAAGACCACAGTACTTTGAATCGGTTTTTTTTTATAAATACGATTTCAAAAAGTTATAATTTTGTTTAACAAGCTCTAAATTACTATTAATTACGATTATAAGATTTTTTCCCACTTTCGGTATAGTTAAAAGCCGCCGTGTGGTATCCGGCTGAGTAGAATAGACCATGCTCATTTCTTACCGAGGTATCCTAAAAGGCGACTAAGGTAAGTTGACCCGCCGTGTGGTATCCGGCTGAGTAGAATAGACCACCCTCATTTCTTACCGAGGTGTCGTAAAAGACGACTAAGGTTAGTTGACCCGCCGTGTGATATCCGGCTGAGTAGAATAGACTTCCCTCATTTCTTACCGAGGTGTCGTAAAAGACGACTAAGGTAAGTATACCCGCCATGTGGTATCCGGCTGGGCAGAATAGATCCCCCTCTGTCTTACCAAGGTATTGCAAAAAGCGGACAAAGGTAAGTTGACGTCAGGCAGGTGGGCGGTAATAAAATACCTAGCCAAATCATGCTACAACACGCTTATAACATGTAAAGCCGACCCCAATTAGAGTGAATGATTTTGGTATAGTCAAAAGACTAGACCTCCCTTATCCCACTCTAAGTAGGGTCAGCACAACACGTTATAAACACGTCACATGATTTGGCTACGAAATTTACGATCACCCTGCCTGACGTCATACCTTAGTCGCCTTTTACAACTCGCTAAGAAATGAGGGTTTTCTACTCAGCAGGATGCCACACGGCGTCAATACTTAAATCGTAGTAGTATAAAAAAATATGAGTTAATATAACTTAACATTGTATTTCTACATACTATATATACAGCACTGAGTTATAACTACGCTTTGGATAAAATATGAGCCTTCGGCTGCCAAGGTCTTAATGAATCATTATAACGTAGTCTTCACCTATGCTTACATATTTTTACCGTTGATGCTATGTTAATCTATTAATGTAATGTACGAACATGGTATAGTAATTAATAGTGCACCTTACTGTTATAAATTACTGGCAATTGCCAGTGCCTCCGCCCGCGTGGTAAGATTAGATATAGTCTTTTGATAACCATAAAAATTGTTAAAGTGGGTTAACCTTAAAAGACATATGCTGTTGCGGACTTTTATTTAGAGCTTTTAGAGGGGAAAATTTTTGTAATACATGATTTTTAAATAAACATCACCGTTTAGCGCACGCAAGGAAAGCTTTAAATTTTGCCGTTTTCGTACTATTTTTTATTGCTGCTCATCTCCTATTCATCTTAACTCTCACCGACTAAAAACCTGACAGTGCTTCACCACGCTGCTGGTGGCGGGGACAGGGTACCGTTGAACACATTGCCCCCATACCCGCCAGCAGAAACTCTAAACCCCAGAGTGCGTCACATCTGGGTCGAGGCCTTTCTAAAAGTGGTACCTTGCTCCGCTAATCGATGCATAGGAAGCATCAGATGTATCGACCGCCTCGAAGACCTTTTCAGATGGGCGTCCTATAAACCCCGTTCGAGACGCCAAGACGTCCCCGTTAGCTCGGCATACGAGTCGTTTCCGCCCAGCGGCTTTTCTACATAAGTACGTATACGTAGAATAAGTCTTTGCTTTTGGCACCAACTTTTTTCTATACAGGAAAAAACTCCTTATGGGTACCGCCGCCCGAGGGGAATAGGCGGCGGTTATGTCGGACTCGCACCGACTAAAACGAGCTGTGTGCTCCACCACGCTCAACCAAGGACAGGGTATCGTTGTACACATTGCCCCCATCCTCGCCGACAGCATCCCAGAGAACACTTTCTCCGGGTAGAGGGACCCCTCGAAAGAGAAGCCTCCCTCTGCTAACCGGTGCATCGGGAGAACCAGATGCACCGACCGCCTCGGGGACCTACATAAGTGCGGATACGTATAATAAGTCTTAGCTTTGAAATCTCGAGTCTAAAGTGTGCGCGCGACTTTACATCTGGCACCAACTTTACTCTGACTAAGATCGAGCGATGACGTCACTCTAAATATAATCATGACAATCAAATAAATAATGACAAAACCACAGAGAATGTTTGTCATTATTCCTAGATACTATTTATGAATGAACCTAGAATAGGTGCAATGTAATACGCAAGCTATGTAGCGAGCCAAATAAGCTTTAAAGCACGCATTTCCGTCGCTTTAGTTATTCTGATGTAAATTTATCGATTAAACGAGAAATCGATTTTAGATATGGTTTGGTTAAGGTAGTTTTGAGCCAGATAAAGTCTTAAAGCACGCATTTTCGTAACTATAATTTCAGTGCTTTCGCGTTAAGACAAAGATATAAAATTGAATAATTCAGAAATCGATTTAAGATACTCCGCCGAACCAATGTCGACGAAATTAAATAAATAAATATAAATACGAGTATATGGGACACTTACACACACGGTCGTCCGCCCCCAAAGTAGAATAGAATAGAATAGAATAGAAAAAACTTTATTTGTTCTCACACCACGATACAAATTACAAATAACAAAAAAGTAAAAAACCACTAAACAGAATAATCTTAAACCTAACAATTAATCTTATCTAGTTAATTTAGTAGATATGTAAAGATTTGTACAGTGGTGTGACACCAAAAAGGATGACCACTCAGCTGTAATTGGAGCAAAGCCCCAAAACTGATTTTCAGTGGCCGCCGAGTACTGGACTCGCAGACGGCACAACAACAAACACAACCGCAGTAAAATAAAAAAATAAGTAATATATCTATAATGTAGTAATAAATAAATAAATCAAAAAATATAAAATAGAATAAAAAATAAAATAAAAAATAATAAAAATAAAAACCATTAAATATAATACAAAAGGATATTAATGTAATAACTTAGTGCTAGTAGTAACTTAATACTTGTATTATGGCAGATAGACAACTGGTGAATATACTTATATAATATTTAAATACATACTTAAATAAAAATATACACCCAGACTCAAAGACCAACAAATTCGTTTATAGAAATTGTTGGCCCTCGGCGGGAATCGAACCCACGACCCGCGGAGCGGAAGGCAGGGTCACTACCCACTGCGCCAATGGCTAGTCAAAAATTAGGCACAATTATCGATTTTTTGATTATACACCAGGGTAACAGATAGGGTATATCCTGTTAGTTCTACAGGAACAGGAAGACATTGAAAAGCGCCATCTATTATCAACCTATCACGTGACAACAGTCCACGCAAAGTTGCGGTTAAAAGCTAGTATAAAATAACGTAGAGTTGGTGAATGATAAGGCTATTTTGTATTTTGGTTCAGAAATTAACGTAGGTGAAATTGATGGTTTAAACTAGGATAAACATCAGTTGCAAGTTTTAGCAAGTCATTGTATAAGTTATAAGCACGTTTAACTAGTGACTCACTGACCAAGGACGATAGCAACTAAGCGTCAAATAACCGGGCCGGAATGACGTAACACTGAAATTAGGGCAGTAACCGCACAATTGGGACAACTCGGATGTACCACTGATTCCATACAACTTGCTTATTGAATAGGGATATAACATACTTTATTTTCAGGATCTAAATTCTTAATATAGGTAGTACCTGGGTGACCGAGTCGGTAATTTTTTTAAAGATAAGATAAGAATAAAAAAAGAAAAAATATTATGAAATGTGGGAATTGATGCCAGGTTTTTTTAACTTTTTTGGTTCGCACGTTACCATTAGTCCATCACAGCTTTGCATTTGACAGCTCCAATATCATTTGCTATATATTCCTATTTCAGTAGTTTTTTTAGTACCCGCAAACAGGGATAAAACAACAGTATTCTATACTAATATTATAAAGAGGAAAAATTTGTATGTATTTTTGTAATTTTTTCACACAAAAACTACTGGACCGATTTAAAAAAATTATTTCACCAACGTAAAACTGCATCTTTAGTGAGCAACATAGGCTATATTACATTTTCAGAAAAATAGATATCCGTTATATGCCAGTCTGCTCTGATTTTCGGTACCTTGGTTCGCTTTTTCAAAACGACGGTGAAATAGATCGAGATGTGGGTAAAAGAATGAATGCAGGATGGATGAAGTGGCGGCAGGTCTCAGGCACAATATGTGACCCTCGAATGCCCCTTAAAGTTAAGGGAAAAATTTATAAAGCAAGCAGTCATAAGACCTGTCGTATTGTATGGATCAGAATGTTGGGCAATGAAAAGGAGGGATGAAAGAAGAGTACATGCAAATGAGATGAGAATGTTAAGGTGGATGTGTGGTGTGACAAAACTGGATAAAATACGAAACGAGTATATTAGGGGAAGTCTGAAAGTTGCGCCCATTATAGAAAAGTCGAGAAGTGCAAGATTGAGATGGTATGGACATGTAATGAGGAGGGATGAAAATCATGTGACCAAACGTGTGTTCAATTTGAATGTGGATGGATATGTGCCTAGAGGGAGGCCTAAAAAGAGATGGTTGGATTGTGTGAAGTATGGTATGCATATGAAAGGAGTGGCGCCAGAGTTGACGAAAGATAGGACAGAATGGAAGAGAAAAACATGTTGTGCCGACCCCACTTAGAGTGGGATAAGGACAGGATGATATAGATATCCGTTATAAAAATGTAATAAGGTGTAAAAAAATATAAATTACGCGGATGAAACTGGATGTTACTAACTGGGATATTACTAGTTTTAAATAAAAACCTAGTAAGATCGATTTTTCTCCCCCAACACATGTTGATTTTCATGAAAATCGTTGGAGCCATTTCCAAAATTCGGAAAAATATATACTTATAAGCAATATAAATTAAAAATTTAAATATTAAAGATATAAAGATAAAAAAAAAACATACAAACATATCTAGGTCTATTTCTAAGACAATGACGGTGGTTATCTTACTGAGTTAAATAGGTGCTGCATTTTTATTAGATAATGTTCTTTAATAATGGTAGTAGGTGCATCCTGTTTGCTGACAGACATATAGAAGTTCATTTGGTTTATCATCATCTTCCTGCCCTTATCCCACTCTAAGTGGGGTTGGCTCAACATGTTATAAACATGTTGCCACATGATTTAGCTACGTATTTTACGACCGGCTGCCTGCCTGATATCAACTTACCTTAGTCGTATTTTACAACATCTCGGTAAGAAAGAGGATGGTCTATTATACTTAACCGGATACCATACGGTGGGCCAACTTACCTTAGTCGCCTTTAACGACACCCCAGTAAGAAATGAGGGTGGTACTATTCTATTAAGCTGGATACCACAAGTCTCTGTTTGTATCAAGTAAACAAATATAATAATTGAGGGTACACAAAAGTAGTAACTAATTGTATCCAGCTGAGTAGAATAGACCACCCTCATTTCATACCGAGGTGTCGTAAAAGGAGATTAGTATAAGTTGATCCACCGTGTGATTTCTGGCTGAGCAAATAAACCATCCTCATTTCTTACCGGTCTCTCCTCAGTTATCCTCGGTAAGAAATGAGGGTGGTACTATTCTATTCAGCCGGATACCACACGGCATAGAAGTGTTTGGTTTAGTGTTCATTAAAAACATATATTTTACGCTAAATAGATGTTTAACTACACTGATAAGCAGTAGTATGGTACTTAAGTCATAAAAAAATCATTAAAACATCATTCAAACACGTTACCACTCCGTGAGTAGACATAATTACATAGTATTACTACAATAGAGTAAATAACTCTCTAATTGTCATGAGTAAGTTCTAAGTATAAAGTTGATATGTTGGCTTATTGACTAATAGTTATCTTTAGGTAAATTATATATAATGTACAAACTAAGTTAAATACTTAGTTTATTATACTCTAATAAGACGTAGTATCTCAATACACAAACAGAATTGTCACAAGTAAAAAATCGATGAATACTTTTGTCAAGGTCATCGAAACAATTCGCCTAATCTGCTACTTGCATTGCAAGTTTAGAACTAAAAATGTAGAAGATTAGGGAACTTTTATATTAAATGAAGAAAAACATACCTGGTTAAAGGTTTTTCGAAAATGGTTTAGTTAAACACCGGTGATCCACGCGGTTGACAAGCGAAATGCCAGAATCTTTCGCTAGAATTAGAAAAATACTTTGGGGTAACTATCATTAGTCTATGGTTAGTTATTATATTTTATAATTTACACCTACGTCCCGTATTTGTTTATCCTATATGTATCGTCTTTTTTAATTGTCTATCAAAAGCATTCTGTCATTAATAAATGTTTTAAAAATTTAAAAAAAAAATCTTAAACTCTCTCTCCAAGAACTCAAATCTAATTAAAATTATCAACTTGCAATGAAATATTTAGATATTATCAATTTATCTACTAGTCTTTTAATTAGTTTTAATCCAAACAGTGAATAAAAAAGCCCTTAACATTTTAATAACTGTTCATCTATGATTACTTATTTGTTACTTGTCTGTGTTATAAAGACAAATGACAGCAGTTAGGAAATTTCTCGTTTTTCTTGCGTTCGTTTCAAATTTATTTCTCTATTGATATAACACTTTCACCGGAAATAAAACTTGAAGTTTAAAGTAATAATGTCGGTTGATTTAACTGTAATCGGCTCTCACAAAGTTAAAAGCATTCCGAGCGGAGAGGTAAACAAATTCTATTACTAACCTTAGTCTAATTATTAGAAAAAAACAAACTTGTACCTATGTAAGAATTTGTTGGAACTACGCGTCGAACGTTGCAAAAAAGTGTTTTGTTGTGTAAATTTATTTGCGAAATAGTTACACTGACCTGTAAACCTGTGAAGCTTGAAATTTATTTACTTATAATAGTTCTCAAAAGTTTGTGTAGTTTTAATGGATATTATGCCGACCTGGAGGTATCGTGCGTATTGTTCCTGTGCTACTTAAAAAAAACAATAACAATTCACTATGAAAATCTATGTAATGCTAAGTGTAGGAAGTAAAACAAAGCATTATATAGATTAAAAATAAAATATTTTATTGTGCATATATTCTAAAATGTAATGTAAAATAGATTATCTTAATCTTAATTAAACAAGGATTATAGCCAAATAATTTTACCATAACTTTTGTACTATGTAATTCCACAAAGTAAATGTTAGAGTTATCAAGTAACATGACTATATATTGATAAAATAGTAAGACATTCTATAAAATTTTAATAAACAAAACTGGTAATTTGGACAAACTAAAATATTTTAAATATGATTCTATGACATTACAAAATACTTTTTCTTTATAAAAACAAAATAGGTCTAACATATAGATTATGTAAAATTCATTGTTCAATACTAAAATCTACTTCTATAAATTATTTAAAAAGGATTCTTCTTTATGTGGTTATGTTTTGTTGCATTTGCAAATATGATACAAAATCTTTGGTCTTTTTAAGATTATCCGTCTGTATGCAGCCTTCAAACATTCTGTGTGCCTGAGCAGGGTTGTCTTTTTTGAACCCAAATGTAAAAAAGACTTTGTTGTGTAGATTCTTATATAATAGACCACCCTCATTTCTTACAGAGGTATCGTAAAAGGCGACTAAGGTAAGTTGACTCACCGTTTGGTATATGGTGAAGTAGAATAGACTACTCTCCTTCTTATCTAGGTGTAGTCAAATATGACTATGATAAGTTGACATCAGACAGGCGACGTAAAATATGTAACCTAATCATGTGCCGACATGTTTATAATATGCTGTGCCAACCCCACTGAGAGTGGGATAAGGACAGGAGGTTGATAATAGATGGCGCTTTTCAATATCATCTTAATCCTGTAAAATTAACAGGATATCTATAGCCTATATTTTACCCCGTTGTATAAGGAATAATTGCACCACATTTCATCTATATTGATTGGATTCGCTGAAAAGAGTAACAAACATACATCCATACTCACAAACTTTCGCATTTATAATATTAGTAGTATAATAAAATTATAAATGTGAAAGTAGAAGTAGCTGTTTATTTGTTACCATAACTGATGATTGAACTGATTCTGATGAACTCTGTTAAAGATTGATTAAATCTGAGATCTATTTGTTCCCTATTTTATCATGCAGGGCAAATTATATCTTAGCTATATTTTACAAAACAAATCAAAAAAAGTGCACTTACATGATTGTAAATTAATAACCTTGAGGTATGGGAAACTATGAACAATAGGTAGGTGGTGTGTAAACATTTAATCTTTAATATTTACTCATTTAAATGGGTGACCGAGCCTTGCTCAGTCATTTTTAAATTGATGTAAAAAAAAATAATAAGGCAGGTGGGGCTCGATCCCCAGGATCGATCGATAGGTATTTTCACCTCTCTAGAGCGCCCGTTCTCCAAAATGAACTACCATGAGTTTACGTTTGACAGCGTAAAATTGTGATTGTATTCAAAGTAAATTTCAAAAAAATTTAGAGACCTAAAACAGGGATAAAACTACATTTTTTTATATAAAACTTATCTACATTGATTTTTCTCCCCCAAAACTCCCTACATGCTGAATTTCAGGAAAATCGTTGGAGCTGTTTCCGACATTCCAAGAGAGAGAGAGGGAGATGGAGAGAGAGGAAGATGGAGAGGGAGATTCAGAGAGGGTGAGAGAAAGGGAGAGAGAGAGGAAGATGGAGAGGGAGATGCAGAGAGGGGTAGAGAGAGTGAGAGAAAGGGAGAGAGAGAGGGAGATGGAGAGAGAGGAAGATGGAGAGGGAGGTGGAGAGAGGGGGGAGAGAGAGTGAGAGAGAGATACACACACATATTAGATTAACTCATTTAAATACTAAAGATAAAAAAAATACCTTTCAGACAGTGGAATTGAAGAGTTTCTGGCAGGAGCAAAATGTGGCGATCATTTTCTTCCGGCGTTGGGGATGCATGTTCTGTAGATTATGGGCCAAAGAGGTAAATATATACCCTAGAACATCATTAGATAAATTATAGGACGAAAAATATATTTTTTTAATTTATAGAATTAGGCGTTACTTTGCGGAGGGCCATAATACAAAACTAATGAGAATATTATTTTGCGATAAAAGAAAATATATGTAACTAGAGGCCTGCCCCTGCTTCGCACGGGTATAAAATATATATCCCATGTCAGTCAGTGTAAAAAAAAATGATTAAAATCGATCCAGTAGTTTTCATTTATTCATTACTGCCCGTGGCCCGCAAGCGTTAAATTTGGAGAAAAACAATTTCCTTTCCCTATACCAAGAAGATTTCCTGCTATATCTAATATCTAAATTCATATAGGTACTTCATATTTTCATTTTTCCCCTATGTATTTTATTTTTAAAATTAATTACAGAATGTCCTTATACACTACATTCACAGCTTTCTTGTCATTAAACAAACTCTTGAAACAACGACATACAGCTGTTAAATGCGAAGTGCTATATATAGGTCGAAGCGCGGCCTCCTAGCGGGATTTTAAATCTGTAATATCTCCGAAAATGTTCACTTAAATTACACGCTGTAAACGGCAATATTGATCTATATTAAATCAACAATTTATTTATGGTACCTAATTGGATAAGGATTAATGCTGTATTCTATAAAAATTGCTTTGAACATAAGCCATCATTTTTCGTAAAAAGTAAATGAAAAAAACTGCTATTGTGGGTTATCCATAAGAGATAGACATATACCATCGCGGACTTTTCTGTTGACCTTTTCATGGTTTACAAATACTTAGTACATCATTTTGATAAATCTCGTAGGGTTTAGCCTGCGTTTGCAATGTAAGCGGAAAGAAATGTAATTATTTACAGTAACCTCAAAAATTACCGTATTTCTCTACTTTGTATTAAATGTTATTATACGTACAAACCTTCCTTTTAAATCACTCTATCTATTAAAAAAAACCGCATCAAAATCGGTTGCGTAGTTTTAAAGTTTTATGCGTACATACGATATATGTGACTTTGTTTTATAATATGTAGTGATGCTAAATGTGGAGTGTAGAATAGAATAGAATACACTTTATTGCACACCAAAACAGTACATGAAATTAACAAAAAAAGTATTAGTACAATAGGCGGCCTTATCGCTAAAAGCGATCTCTTCCAGGCAACCTTGTACTACTACTATTCGTACTCGTGTACTATTCGTTCTCATACCTGATACATGCAGAATTTGTAAAAACTCATGCACTACCCGACATCGATAACACAACAATACACATACATTCTCCACCACAATCTCAACAATTGTTTCGCCCCGTAACCGTAACATCGTCAGGAGATAGAACTCCATGACCGCTTTGCGATTTTGTCGTGGAGTCGTGGAGACGCCCTACACTGCGTTTGCCAAGACGCGGTCTCCACACCAGGACTTGCTCCAACAGTCAACAGTCCTGTGACAGACGTGACCAGCCCACTGTCATTTTAGCTTACTTATTCTTTTAGCTATGTCGGTTACTTTGGTTCTCTCGCGGATATTCTCATTTCTGATTTTATCTTTGAGAGACTCCGAGCGTAGCTCGCTCCATACCACGTTTAGCGATTTTAAACTTGTGGACTAGTCCATCACTGTCTACGTCTCGGCGCCATATTCCGCAATGAATTTTAACTTTGCCATTACAGCAGTTTAAAAACACCATTAAAGAGAGGCTGATACAAAAATCGTGCTATACTGTTGAGGATTATTAAAACGATAAGAATCCGCGGAAATAGCAGTCAGACCCTGTACAAGATAGTAATGACTTTATGTAACTAGTTATAAGTATTATGTTGAAAAGAGCAACCGTCGAGTTTCTTGCTGGCTCTTCTCGGTAGGAACAGCTTTCCGAACCAGCAGTAGAGTTGACGATTCAAAAGCACTTGCTTACAAGTTTATTTGAGAAAATTTTAAATTTGGATATATTAACACAGGCAAGATGAATTGGTCGAAGACTGAAGAAAAAGGCATTGCGGAATTTTGGACTTTTCCAAGTTCACTTTAAAGTATATTTTGAATTGGAATTAATACACAAATATGTACTTTTCAGTTAGGCGAAATTACGCCCATTTTGAGGAAGAACAATATTAGATTGGTTGGTGTCGGCGTGGAAGCGACTGGTTCTAAGGAGTTTCTTGATGGAAAATATTTTGACGGTGGTTAGTATTTGCAGCATACTTACAATGGTTAGGAGGTATGTTGTTTCTGTCATTTTCTGTCATTATCCTCCTGCCCTTTATCCCACTCTAAGTGGGGTCAGCACAACATGTTATAAACATGCTGTCACATGATTTGGCTGCGTTTTTACGACCGGCCGCCTGTCTGACGTCTACTTACGTTAATCTTATTTTACGACACCTCGGTAAGAAATGAGGGTGGTACTATTCTATACAGCCGGATACCACACGGCGAGTCGACTTACCTTAGTCGCCTTTTACGACACCTCGGTAAGAAATGAGGATGGTACTATTCTATTCAGCGGGATACCACACGGCGGGTCGTCTTACCTTAGTCGCCTTTTACGACACCTCGGTAAGAAATGAGGGTGGTACTATTCTATTCAGCCGGATACCACACGGCGGGTCGTCTTACCTTAGTCGTCTTTACGACACCTCGGTAAGAAAGAGGGTGGTCTATTTTACTTAACTGGATACCATACGGTGAGTCAACTTACCTTAGTCGGCTTTTACGACACCTCGGTAAGAATTGAGGGTGGTACTATTCTATTCAGCGGGATACCACACGGCGGGTCGTCTTACCTTAGTCGCCTTTTACGACACCTCGGTAAGAAATGAGGGTGGTACTATTCTATTCAGCCGGATACCACACGGCGGGTCGTCTTACCTTAGTCGCCTTTACGACACCTCGGTAAGAAATGAGGCTGGTCTATTCTACTCAGTCGGATACCACACGGCGGGTCGTCTTACCTTAGTCGCCTTTTACGACACCTCGGTAAGAAATGAGGGTGGTACTATTCTATTCAGCCGGATACCACACGGCGTAGAGATGGATAATCTCAGATATATATATTTCAAATGCAGATCTGTACTATGTGGAAGATAGAACAACGTACCAGATGTTAGACTTCAAGCGGTTCAACGTGGTCTCCATCATCACGTCATTGTTTTGGAGACAGACCAGGGATGCTATCGTGAAGGGGAAGAGCTTGGGTTAGTAATCTTTGATTTATTTTGAACGAATAAATATAAAAATAAATAAATATAAAGTACCTGGGTGACAGAGCCTAGATCGGTAATTTTTTTTAAAGATATAAAAAACTGAAATTTGAAACAAAAATGGACCGGTGGGCTCGACTAGATCGATTTTTCGCCCCAAAACCCCTACACGCTGAATTTCATGTAAATCAATGGAACCGTTTCCGAGATTTAAAACGAAATTCTTTTAGTAATGGTTCATCCAATTTGCTATTATTATACTTCGATACGAATTTACATCTGAAAACATCCGAGGCATCGTCGAATATTAATTTGTTATAATATACGCAGATAAAACGTTTTTGTTTAAAATATGATGATTTACGTTTATTTTTAATCTAATTTATATTTAGTTCTTTAAAATGATTAAAAACTAACAAACCACAGGTCTTCACAGCGACCTAGTTGGTGACGGTTTACAAAATGGCGGCGCACTTTTAATGGCGCGTGGCGGGAAATTGTTGCGTCATTACCGCCAAAGCACGCCCGCCGATCGATTGGCCAACTTGGAAATAGCCAAGGTTGAGTCATAACTCCATAATTATAATAGTCGAGTATAGAATTAGGTTCTCGGTGAGGAGACAAGATTTTACGTTCCAGTACACGTAAATACGTATGTATGATTTTTTTTTGAGTTGACAAAAAGTTGCGAGTCATATGCCGATAAGACTGACTGACTGTAAGTCATTTTGAACTTACGTATTAACACCATCGCGATTACAGATTTGTTACTATACACCGCAAATGAATGAATGAATGCCATTCTGGTACAACTTAAAAAATCATGTTTTCAGATAAATGAGTTTAAAGTTTTCATCGCTAAAGGAAATGTATAAGAAATGCTTTAATTTCCTTAAACGAACTGCTTAATATTGAGTAATGAGCTCTGCCGGTATTGCGGAAAAGAATGTGTATTTTAACATTTACACCTTTTCATAGACCAAAACACGTGTTTTTATGAGTTGCGCCTCGATTGGAGCCCATAGGCGGTATATACCTAAATAAAACTATTTGATTTATTTTAGTTTTATCGTTCCCAAGTTTAAAAAACAGTCAAAACCTAATAAATACGAATTTTGGCAATAGAACTTAAGCAAAAAATGGTTATGTTGTTTTAGGTTAAAAAAAAAATATTCGAAAACGAGCTATCCTACTAACATCATTATGAATTACATAGTTTTAATTTAGTTTGATTAAGATTTGTATTTATAAAATCTGTAGCTGCGTTTATTACGTAAGTATCATCATTTTAGTTTTCAATCAACGTTAGAATACATGAAATTATTTATTTTAATTACAATATGATTATTTTTGTTACTGAGTCAAACGTTACATTGACGTTGGTGGAGGCAGATACTAGCGTTTGACGCTGCAGAAGATTTGTCGATGAAGACATAGATAAGTTTTTGTTTTTTACCCAATAAGGCCTGGGCGGCGATTTGAAAGGGGACTGGGTGCAAACGGGTGGGGCGCTGTTGGTGGGAAAAGGCGGGAATTTGGTCCGCCATTTTACACAAACCGGGCCCAGCGATCATCTGCCCAATAAAGATATATTAAAGGTCAGTATACTAGAATAATATGACGTAAAAGTAATTAGGTAACGACCTCCTATCATCCTACTGCATATAGGCGTAGACCTCCTTTTTTCGTTTTTGATGAGAAGGGTTGGAGCTAAGACCTACCCTCATAAAATGCGGATTCGTAGGTTACACCAATCTAAGCAACATCATTATCATCATTCTCTTACCCTTATCTTACTCTAAGTGGGCTCGCCACAATGTCTTCTTCAAATCAAAGCATATCAAATCAAAATAATCTTTATTCAAATAAGCTTTTTCAAGCACTTTTCAATCGTCAATGATCAATTTGATTAATGAAGCTACAACTGGTTTGGAATGTTGCTCTTACCGAGAAAAACCAGAAAGAAACTCGGCGGTCAATCTTTTAAACATTTCTAATTTGACATTATTAAACCGTAGTCTTGTATGAAGCTGAAAGGATTATTAAATACAGGCATTTTTATCATCCAAATAATCTTCAATTTTATAATATGCTTTACGTATAATCATATATCATACACTTGATTAAAATTTCTTTCTAACACCTTTCCTTTTCTGGATTTCTGGGCATATTTCCGTTTTGGATTTCCACACCATACGATCTTGTGCCGATATCCCGTGTGGTATCCGGTTGAGTAGAATAGACCACCCTCATTTCCTACCGAGATGTCTGAAAAGGCGATTAAGTTAAGTTGACCCGCCGTATTGTATCCGGCTGAGTAGTAGAATAGACCACCACCTTTCTTACCGAGATGTCGTAAAAGGCGACTAAGGTAAGTTGATATCAGGCAGACGGCCGATCATAAAATACTCGTACGTAGCCAAATCATGTGACATTTGCCGACCCCCTTAGAGTGGGATAAGGGCAGGTTCTGTCTAGATAATAAGAGCCCTTTCTAACGCTGCATCTGGTATGGGTTCATCATTCTGTACACTTTGGAACTCAAAGGTCATCAACTGAATTATCAAATTTGGGTAAATTAATGCAATTTATATTTTATATGAAGTAAAGGCTATACATATACGACCTAATTTCGGGGTGTTCTTGTGTTTTTAAAATTTTATTTAAATTTTTAGTTGTTCGACTTGGAAAACGAATACAAAGCTGAGTCAATGGCCAACAAGAAACGTGAGGATCTGGAGTGCAATGTATGTGTAGTTTATTTCTTTTAAATTTGTATTTCGTTTGCAAAATCCTTGACTTTGAATCTATCAAGCCTTAGACGATTTTTTAAGTTTACTTTTTTATGAGAAGTGCGAGATTAAGTTGGTATGGTCTTGTAATGAGGAGGGATGAAAATCATGTGACCAGAAGAGTTTTAAATATGAATGTGGATGGATGTATGGCTAGGGGGAGGCCGAAAAAAGGTGAATGGTTTGTGTGAAAAATGATATGCATGTTAAAGGAGTGGCACCAGAGTTGACGAATGATAGAGGAGAATGGAAAAAGACATATTGTGCCGACCCCACTTAGAGTGGGATATGTGTAAGAGAATGATGATGAGATAGGTCTACTACCCGTAAAGAAACACATAACCTTAATTATTTTAATTCAATTTTAGCTTCTCCTTTGTGCAATTCGGCCATTAAAGTTTATGAGTTTATTAGTGCTTCTCTCAAAAATGAACTATAATAATTAGTTATTTTATTCATCATCTTCCTGCCCTTATCCCACTCTAAGTGGGGTAGGCACAACATGTTATAAACATGTTGTCATAATATGATTTGGCTACGTATTTTACGACCGGTCGCCTGCCTAAAGTCAACTTACCTTTATCGTATTTTACGACACCTCGGTAAGAAAGAGGGTGGTCTATTCTACTTAACCAGATACCACACGGTGGGTCAAATTACCTTAGTCGCCTTTTACGACATCTCGGTAAGAAATGAGGGTGGTCTATTCTACTCAGCCGGATACCACACGGCGGGTTAACTTACCTTAGTCGCCTTTTACGACACCTCGGTAAGAAATGAGGGTGGTACTATTCTATTCAGCCGGATACTACACGGCGTACACATAACCTTAATTATTAAAAAAAAAAAAGTTTTTTTCCCCAGAATCATTGGTAAGTAATCATGATGTTTAATACTAAGATTACTCGTATTAATATTTAAAACGCGATCTTTTAAAATTTTATAATCATCCTTCTGTCCTTATCCCACTCTAAGTGGGGTCGGCAAATCATGTTTTAACCATGTTGTGATGTGATGTGATATTTTACAACCGGCGTCCTGTTTGACAACTTACCTTAGTCGCCTTTTACGGCACCTCGATAAGAGATGCAGCAATAAATATATTTTCTATTTACTTCATCGCGGATTATAGCAAAATAATTTTATTAGTACTTTTATATTATGGATTTCCGCAAAGTAACGCCTAATTCTATAAATTATTTAGTAGTTAGTATGTAACTAATCTAGGTATCAAAACTTCCGCCTTTTCCAGACCGAAGCGACACCCTAGACCCTGGATCCAGAGTTTAAACCAGTGCCCTCTGTCTCCTATCCACAAAATATGGGCCGAGAGGTTATGCAAGCAAAGCAGGGTATAGTTTACCAAATTCTCGAATAATCATCGGCTATATTCGTTTTTTTTTCAAAGAAAGTCGAATTATAATATTGTATGAAAACAGCACGTATATTCGAAAATGGAATTATTTTTCTTAAAAAAAAATTGAGTTCTAAACTTGACATAATTAATTTCTTTTATTGAATATACATAAAAGAGAGGATATAATTGGAAAACTGTATAAAAATTATACAAAATGGTATCAAAAATATGACATTAAATGAATTCAGTGATCACTTAAACATATAAATTAACTTTGGCATAATTCAATCTTCAAATATCGTTTTCAAAATAATGTATTTTCGAACAAAATAAATATAATTTGAGATCTAGCTAACTAGTAATGGTTGACAAAAACAGGATAAAACAATAACAATATACCTAATTCTGCCTTCGCACTTGTATGTAATCGCTCGGTCAAGGTCAATGCATTACATACGTAATGGAATGGGTACCGTCATTCACACTTCTATATGTTTTGTTTTATTCAAAACGTAAAATATTTTCGTGGCTAAATAACTTCAGTAAATAAACTGATTTTTTTTATGTCGGCTGCTAAGGTGCCTTGTACCCTGTATATATATCGGATATATGGGTATATAAGTTATTATTAGATTCCTCGGTGATGTTTTTGTTGATATAGACGTTATTAATAATTAAATATACTTTATAAATTACATAATGTAGTATATAATATACAGGGTGGTAGTGACCATGTATGTTATTTATAAAACAAACAAGTGTATGAAACGTTTTTAATAATTATTGGTATCCTTTATAACCTAACTAATTAAATGAGCTATAAAATATAGTAGTATTATTCAGATTTTCGTCTCTTCTGAAATTGTAAAAAAATATCTTATGACTTTTGATATTTTTGTACCAATAGTTATCCACTTTCAGAACAAAAGTTATTGTATAGTTAAATACTATATAATATTTAATCAGCAAAATAATTGAAATAAAACAAAAGAGTTTATTATTTTACCATTTTTATTAGAAAGTTATATAAATCACATTTATTAATGACTTATTTCGTTAAGCTAATCGTGCAATATTAGTAAGCGTTATTTATCTTTTTAAAATTTGCTAAATTATTGTATTGGAAAAATGGCAACATTCATATGGCTAGGGCTGGCAACCTTATAATAACGTATTCAACTTTGATTACCTTATATTTTGCATAAGGTATGTTATAAATATGTTGTAAATAAATAATTCGAAATATTTTATTTTTTGCATTATATTATGTTTATACGTTATTTTTTAACGTTGGCAACCCTAGGACATTATTTCTAACACATATTACCTAAGCCTTGTAATTATAAGTGGTGAAGGTTTACCTTATAACTGATTCTTGGCTCAATAAATAATAGCTATTTTCCTTATATTAGTAGAAAAATATAAATATTCTAGAACTGTTGACAGTAAATTTGTTTAGCCTTATTCTATTGTTTTATTTATATAGCAACATTAAAATATATGTACTATGGTCGACCTAATATCAGAATGAGGCAAAACGCTTGATAACTATCTGTGGCAAAGATATTGATATTTTACGAACAAAACAATTTAAAATAATTATATTTCTTTGACAAAAATTTTGCTCAAAAATATGTTTCTATAAAAATTGACATTTGTTATAACAACTGTATGACGAAAAATATTTTAGTAAAATAACATTATTTATTAATTTGTTAATCATTTTTATTATTTGAATTGTAAATAAATAATATTGTTGATAGAATTTTTTTCTATATTTTATTTAATAAATTTATTTTTCAACTCTAAATGTTGTTTTTTATTGTTGACTAGTTTTTATCCGCAGCTTTGCGTGGACTGTTGTCACGTGATAGGTTGATAATAGATGGCGCTTTTGCATGTCATCCTATTCCTGTAGAATTAACAGGATTTCTATAGCCTATATGTTATTCCGGTGTATAAGGAATAATTGTGACAAGTTTCATCGATATTGGTTCAGCGGATTTGTCATGAAAGAGTAACAAACAAACATCCATACTCACAAACTTTCGCATTTATAATATTAGTAGGATATTAGTTTACTGATAAAATAAAAAACGGCAAATTTCCTATATAGTCGGGAAAACTTGTACAAGCTATAGAACGTATTTAATCTATTTAATCTATTTAAAGTATTACTACTATAAATACTTGTTTGAACTTGTTTTATTACTGTGAAGTTTTAAATCGGAGGTGACGTGGCGTGAATATTTTGTAACATTCCGAATTGATTTCGCAATACTTATAAGTTTTCTACGTTTTTTACCAACTCCTTTTGTAGTGATGGTGCATCTACTCAAAATAGGGGACAAATAATACAATATCCTATTTGTAGATTCATAAAAGACAATGTGGTTGTCACCATCAAATACCACTTGGCCTGGCAGACCTCTACTGAAAGCCCCGACTTCTCTTATTCCTCTGGTCCTATAATTAATTTTATAGATGCCTCTTGTATACGGCTGAATGAAATACGCATCACGATTTTTATCCGTAGTCAAAAAGTATATTTCATCTTGGAACAAATCCGCCATTTTGCTCCCACTTCTGAAAACGTAAAGCGCCGAGTTGCTTCTAAAGTAAATATCTCCACGTTTATCTATAACGAAATCATCGATTTGATAATTCGACAACTCTGGTATCTCTTTTGATTTCTTATTTACGTATGTATAAAGACCTTTGGCTTGAAATTCGCTGTAATAAAGTTTTTCCTCAAACTGCATTTGCCATATCGTTCTATCTTTAAGGCCGAATAGTTCTGTGGAATTATCTATAGGGTTGTACTTGTGAATCCCTTTCTCACCTGATGAATAGAGTTGTCTTGTAGATTGATCTACTGCGTGTGCGAATGTGAAACTTGTTGCTAGAATAGTTGAGTTTGCTTTAGTTAAATCGAATGCTACCGTGTAGTCGTTAGCTTGGTCGTTCTGATAGTGGTAGTATAGGATATTAGCGGTTCTATCTACTGCCAGTTGTCCCGATAACTGTTGGTTAGTGATGATTCTGTCGCTGGGGCTATAGCAAACGGAGTTTAGGCAGACGTGACAGTGCAATCTCTTCGCGTTGGTTGAAAGAATTGCGTAATATATTGTCAAAGACAGAATTATATTTTTCATCCTGTAAAAGTGAACGTCGAATATATATTACAATTTGAAATAGTTAAATTATATTAGTGTAGTTAATAGCGGAAACTGGGTTCGCTGTGATGATAGGTCTTTAAATAACTCGGATTTTCGTATTGAAGTCAATTAGATTATTGGTCAAAATATAAAATATTTGAATGATACGCCGTGAATATCCGGCTGAATAAAATAGTACCACCCTCATTTCTTACCGAGGTGTCGTGAGAGGCGACTGAGGTAAGTCGACCCGCCGTGTGGTATCCGGCTGAAGAGAATAGACCACCCTCATTTCTTACCGAGGTGTTGTAAAAGGCGACTAAGGTAAGTTGACCCACCGCGTGGTATCCGTTTGAGTAAAATAGACCAGCCCCTTTCTTACTGAGGAGTCGTAAAATACGACTAAGGTAAGTTGACGTCAGGTAGACGGCCGGTCGTAAAATACGTAGCCAAATCATGTGACAACATGTTTGTATCATGTTGTGCTGACCCCACTTAGAGTGGGATAAGGGCAGGAGGGTGATGATGATAAAATATTTAAATGATATGATACTGTTTACTAGCGGAAGTAGAGTTCGCCAATGAGTACAATAGTCTATATTAAATTAAATAGAGAAGCTCTCTGTATTGTATTCAAATGAATATAATCAGAAATGGAAATAGTTAAATTACATTAGTGTAGTTGTTTAATAGTGGAAATGGAGTTTGCCATGACAACATATATTTTTGGTATAACTAAAAACACTCTTAATTAAATTACCTTTAAAACAATATATATAAAACTTCATTCAGTTTATCCAATTAAGAGCTACGATGTGACAAACATACACACAAATACACGTAGCTCATAACAACACTATATTAATAGTTTTAAACAAAACGTACACAACAAAAGCTGTTTACAAAATGGCTATATTCCGTGGTTGTTTACTCGTTAACTACTCAAATAACAGTGCAGTTAATGATATATTTTGTACAATATTTATCTGACATTAACCTCTGGACCCTAACGCAGCGGTTTATCATTAATTACAAAATAACACATGTTATTACTTATTTTCCTAGTCAATATTCTAAGATTAGCGATATCTTTATACTTCTAATGTTCATCATCATTCTCTTACCCTTATCCCACTCTAAGTGGGGTCGGCACAATATGTCTCCTTCTTTCATTCTCCTCCATCATTCGTCAACTCTGGTGCCACTCCTTTAACATGCATATCATTTTTCACACAATCCTTCCATCTTTTTTCGGCCTCTCCCTAGCCATACATCCATCCACATGCATATTCAAAACTCTTTTGGTCCCATGATTTTCATCCCTCCTCATTACCATGACCGTACCAACTTAGTCTCGCACTTCTCATCTTTTCTGTAATGGGCGCAACTTTCAGATTTCCCCTAATATACTCATTTCGTATTCTATCATGTTTTGTCACACCACACATCCACCTTAAAATTCTCATCTCATTCGCATGCACATTTCTTTCATCCTTTTCTTTTATTGCCCGACATTCTGATCCATACACTACGACAGGTCTAATGACCGTTCTATAAATCTATACTTCAAATATAAATGCGAAAGTTTGTGAGTATGGATGTATGTTTGTTATCTTTCACGGCCAATCCGTAAACCAATATCAATGGAAATTCGCACAATTATTCCTTATACACCGGGTAACATATAAAAAGTAAAGTAGTAAGTAACGGCCTGTTACTATCCCACTGCTGGGCATAGGTCTCCTCTCTCCATTTTTGGAGAGAAGGGTTGGAGCTGGGTAACATATAGGCTATAGAAATCCTGTTAATTCTACAGGAATAGGATGACATTGAAAAGCGCCATCTATTAAATCAACTAGTGGAGATATTTGCAGGAGGATGACAGAAGCTACTGTTTAATTCCACAACTACAGTCCAAAGGAAATTACAAGTTAAAGCTAGTACTTATTATAAAACGAAGTCCCCAAAAGTCCGTCTGTATCTGATCGATTTTCTCAAAACGGATGAACGGATTTTAATATGGTTTTACAAATAGGTAGTGCAATTTTTACGAAAGGCTTACGTTAATAGTACAATTAGGTTTTATGTAAATTGTGTTAGAGACGTCGCACAGTTTAAAAAAAAACGGCTACTGGGTGCGCCGCGTGACCAATATAGATACATAAAAGTAATGTTCTAGAGCAGTGGTTCCCAACGTGGGGCCCGCGATCCACAGGGAGGAAATTGATGCTTAAAAGGGGGGGGGGGGGAACTTGACACGAGTTTAAGCCTTTCGCTCTGGGCCATTTAAGTGCAATGCTAGATTTCGGTGCCAAATTTAACAAAAAGCAATTTCTTCTTCCTAAAACCTATTATTTACGTTCTTTAAGAGGATAATTCTATTTTTAATATTAAAATTTAAAATTACTTTGGGGGACAAATAATCTAGAGAGTTATAAATCTTCAAAAATAATACAAAAACGTCCGGGACAGCATATCTTATGGTTAACATACAATAACTACTTTTATGTTAAAAATTTCAATCAAATACTGATTTCTACGCGGTAGCCGTATGGTTTTCGGCTGAGTAGAATATACCACCCTCATTCCTTACTGAGGTGTCGTAAAAGACGACTAAGGTAAGTTGTGGTATCCGACTTATTAGATTAAACCATCCTCTTTCTTATTGGGGTGTAAAAGGCGACTGCAGAAAGTTGACGTCAGGCCGGTCGTAAAATACCTAGCCAACATGTGACAACGTGATAAATCTTGTTCCGACCACACTTACAGTGGGAGAATAATAATATGGTAAAAATAACTTTATTTCATTAATTTTTAAGAGCTTTAAACAATATACTCGTGCCTTAAATTACGCACTTGTTTACTTTGTGGACATGTTTTGGAATGGTACATTAACCTTGTCGCTTTACTAGCAACCTTGATAACCTAGAAAACATAAAAAAAATAAGCGTAGTGATCTCGAGACAAAAACATATGTATTTGGAGATGTTTTAATACACTACCGAGGTTCATTATAAGGAACGAAATAATTGGTTACTATTCCAAGAGGAATAACCAATTATTTCGTCCTCTGCCCATAAGAATGGGCACAGGACTCCTATAGTCTTAGAGAGAAGGATTTGAGATACACTACTCCAATTGGATTGGCTTCGGTTACGGGGTGAAAAAATTGTTGAGGTTGTGGTAGTGAATGTGTGCAGTGCTTGTGTATTGTTGTATTACTTAGAACACTGCTTACGGCGACGTGAATTGTAGGGCTGTGACTAGTCATGATGCTCTTGTATGAAGCTCTACTAGCGTCGGGGAAAGTTGTCCTAAGGGTGCCTCCTGTGAAGCCAGACCACGGCTTAGGGCGATGCATAGTGGAGCTTTGGAGGTATAACTGTGACTAATCATCATGCTGTTGTATGAAGCTCTACTAGCTATGGGGAACGTCGTCCTAAGGGTGCCTCCTGTGAGGCCGGACCGCGGCTTAGGGCGACGTGTAGTGGAGGGCTGGTGGTGTGACTGTTACTAGTCATCACGCTGTTGTATGAAGCTCTACTAGCTATGGGGAACGTCGTCCTAAGGGTGCCTCCTGAGAGGCGGGACCACGGCTTAGGGCGACGTGTAGTGGAGGGCTGGTGGTATGACTGTGACTAGTCATCACGCTGTTGTATGAAGCTCTACTAGCTATGGGGAACGTCGTCCTAAGGGTGCCTCCTGAGAGGCGGGACCACGGCTTAGGGCGACGTGTAGTGGAGGGCTGGTGGTATGACTGTGACTAGTCATCACGCTGTTGTATGAAGCTCTACTACCTATGGGGAACGTCGTCCTAAGGGCGCCTCTTGTGAGTCCGGACCACGGTTTAGGGTGACGTGTAGTGGAGGGCTGGTGGTATGACTGTGACTAGTCATCACGCTGTGGTATGAAGCTCTACTAGAGTCGGGGAACGTCGTACTATTACTGCATCCTGTGAGACCTGACCACGGCTTAGGGCGACGTGTAGTGCCTCCACTACACAGTCACACCACCAGCCCTCGCTGGTGGTGTGACTGTGACTAGTCATCACGCTGTTGTATGAGGCTCTACTAGCGTCGGGAACGTCGTCCTAAGGCTTTATTCTGTGAGGCCGTGCAACAACATAAGGTGACGTGTAGTGGAGGAATCTTGGTATGATTTCAGCCATCAAAAATTCTAATATACTCAAACAATCTTTAGGTTAACGTAAATGCGCAATTAAGTTAATTGAATAACAGGCTTGGAATGCGATTTTAAAAGTTCCCTTGTAAATATGCGACACCCTTTAACCGCCAAAGTAGGGATGCCATGGGTTTTTTTTGCACTGACTGTATGCGGTTAGCCCTAACGGCTTTTACACCGTCACTGAATGGAACGGGCGAGCACAGAACCATCGTCGAGGTTGCGAAATGTAGAGTAGCGCAGAAGCTTTACTAGCTTCGGGGAACGTCGACCTAAGAACTTCTACGGGTAAAAAAAAAATTTAGGTACATGTGTATGTTATTTTTTTATTCTTGTCGAGATTATTGGTTTATTTTTTGTTTTGTCTTATAAGACGCGCTACTAGTTATACAGAATTATTAAAATAATTCTGTAAGAATACATGAATATGAGAATGTATTTAATATAATAATAGAATGTATTATAATAAATAAATTATTATAATAATCTGTATAACACAATTATTCAGATTAGTGGAGTAGAGTTATTTCAGATACACATCTGTATACAGAATTATTATAATAATTCTGTATAACTGTATATCTTCTAAAACAAATAAATGGTGAAAGCGATTATTATTGTGTTCGTTAATTCATTTTTTTTATTTTATATTTATACTTTCGTAAGAATATTATGGTAACCCTACAAGAGGAAAACTTCGCGTTTAATTTAATTGGATGCCAGAGTTTATTAAAAAACGAATCATTTTGGATAGGAAAGTGGATTGTACTCGATACTCTGGAGAATTTAATTACTCGATGGCGGTAGTACAACTTTTAATTGGCTTGCACAATTTATAAAGGCACTTTAAAACTTCGGGTTAGAGAGTTAATAATCTGATACCGGGATCTTTTAGTTCAAAATTTGTGTGACCAAATAAGATATGACTAAATCCGTAACGAACGTGGAAAAATTTATACTCTTCATAGTGATTAATTTTTATAACATTTCTTTTTGTATGCTTTTGCGTGTGATAAATTGCAATTATCAATTATATATTAAAAGTTGTAACAGACAATTGTTGTCGCCATTGACTTCCGCTTTATATTTTATAGCAACACAGTCATGAAACAAGAGTATCGCGCCCTTTTTGATTAAAATGGTGGCAACACTGTGCCGTATTGTTTCCGGTGCAGTCTTCCTATTGATATAACGCTTCAGTTACAGTCAGTCTTTGTTCGTCATTCATGAGAAGTGCATCTCGGAACGGGAATTGTGGTATTCCTATTATATCTTGTTATTGTATATAGTGTGCGTTGACACAATCTCATTGGTGCCTGCCTGGGGATTGAACCTGTGATTCCCTGAAGAGTAACACAGTCTTACAGCTCAAGTACTTAAATAAATATAGCTTACATCTAGATTCAAAGAACCAGCAATTTGTTTGCAAGTTACAATAAAATTACTTTGCTGTAATCCGCGTTTGTTAAAAGAATACATGCAATGCTAAATGTATGAAGCAGGCAACAATCACATACCACATACATGCAGGACAAGCTGCCACACGTATCACAAGACGCCAACACTAACACTACATACAAGCACTACACACACTCACTACCACAACCTCTACGATCGTTTCACCCCTAAACCGCAGCATCATCAGGAGGATAGGCTCCACGAACAAAATCGTAATGGAACAATGTAAACAAAGTAAATAAACAATTGTTTATAGAAAACGGCAGTCGGCAGGAATCGAACCCGTGACTACCGAATCTGAATGTATTTGAGCCCAAGTGGCTCACACCTCTACGATCGTTTCGCTCCTAAACCGCAGCATCATCAGGAGGATAGGCTCCACGAACAAAATCGTAATGGAACAATGTAAACAAAGTAAATAAACAATTGTTTATAGAAAACGTTGGCAGTCGGCAGGAATCGAACCTGCGAACACTCAATCTGAAGGTATTTGCATCACTAGACCCATGTTTTGTTATCCTCTATCCGCTATATATAAAAAAGTAGTTACTATTCGTCCTAGCAGTTAAGGTTAAATTTCAGGGTGTTTTAAACTATGTGACATATCGTTTACACCATCATGAGTACATGACATCATGAGTGTGGTGTCGAGGTCGGAGGTTCGATTACCGATTCTGCACTCGTCTAGGTCAATAACGGTTGGTACGATTTGAATATGAGCAGAGGTGACTCTATTTGAGGATAACAAATATATTATATTATATATCCTCCTGCCCTTATCACACTCTAAGTGGGGTCGGCACAACATGTTGTAACATGATTTGGCTGCGTTTTTACGACCGGCCGCCTGCCTGACGTCAATTTACCTTAGTCGTATTTTACGACACCTCGGTAAGACGGAGGGTGGTCTATTCTACTAAACCGGATACCCAAAGGTGGGTCAACTTACCTTAGTCGCCTTTTACGACACCTCGGTAAGAAATGAGGGTGGTACTATTCTACTTATCCGGATACCACACTGCTAAACAAATATATTATATTATTTCTATTAAATAGTAACTTTTTATTTAATACCTGGGTGACCGAGTCTTGCTCAGTAATTAAAAAAAAATAATAATAATTCAATAAAAAAACAGGAAAAAAACGCCGGGTGACATGTAGCATTCGATCCCAGGTTTTGAACTTTATTGGTTCACGCGTTACCATTATTATTATTATTAGGCTGTCACATCTTTGCATTTGACAGCTCAAATATCTATTGTTTTCTGTTCCTATTTTAGTAGTTTAGTGCCCAAAAAACAGTAAAGCGTGTATGCATCTCTCATCGAAAGTTATGAATTATGCCGTTTGCAGTTGAGATCCTAAGGCCATGGAGTCAAAGTGCAAAAAATATATATCCATTACGGTTAATTGCCTCTTCAGGTGACAAGAGGGCTGGCTCCTTTTTCGCACAAAGAATCAGCTTAGCGATTCAACGCGTAAACGCTGCCAGCATTCTTGGGACCATTCCACGATTTGTATAGTCCTAGCGTGTAAGTAATTTAAGATAGATATTACTTGTACATTTTTACTTAATAATAAAAAAAGATTAACTTATTTAAATATTAAAAAGATAACCAGTTGTACCTGCGGTTGCGGCAACCTAAGTATTTAAATACATGAAGGCTTATATAAAAAGCCTAATATACTATTGAGGATTACTTGGATGATAAGAACGTGTGGACATAGCTACTGTTCGACCCTGTACAAGACAGTAATGGTGTAGCTATAATAAGCATTATATTTTAAAAAGAGCAACCGCCGAGTTTCTTGCTGGCTCTTCTCGGTAGGAACAGCTTTCTGAACCAGCAGTAGAGTTGACGATTCAAAAGCACTTGTTTACAAGTTTATTTGAATAAAGAATATTTTGAATTTGAATTGAAAAGTGCTTAGAATAGCGAACTTGAATAAAGAATACTTTGAATGTGTTTTAACTTAAGGTTTCTGAGAAGTTTATTTATGCCCCGTAAATAAAAAAGATAAGCTTTTAGAACGAATAGAGTTTTATTTACAGCCTTCGTAGTAAGAGCGTGGTCTTTGAGTTAGAGAATTAATGTTTGTCATGAAACTTTCAGTGTTATTTATATAGCTCTTCAATGCCTTTGGAGGGTAGCCAAGCGTTTTCGACTCTTTCTCCCTGATTAAATATAAAAATACTAGATGAACCCGCAACTTTGTTTACATTAATTATTGTAAAACCCTCCATTGTTTCTTTTCCCATTCTCGAAGTAAAAACGGGAGTTTTTATCCTATAGAAATATCTGCTGAGTCAACCTTAAGATTGTCTGAATATTCGATACCAAAAGTATAAATATTAAATTTTATAAAAAGCATTCCTGCTCTTCTCGAGCCGGGGATATGTCGGGATGATGGCAAGAGACCAGACGGTTTGACGCTGATTCCTTGAAAACGGGGACGGACCCTAATGTGGGACGCACAATGCGTTGATACATTAGCCTCGTCCCATATCAGGGAAACAGCGTCGACACCTGGAGCTGCGGCGGAAATGGCCGGCAAACGGCGGAAGTATGCATCTCTCATCGAGAGATATATTTGTGCCGTTTGCAGTTGTAGACCCTAGGGCCAAGGAGTCAAAGTGCAATTAAATATAAAAGAATATAATATATAAAAGAAAATAATAATATAAAAGAAATATTTCATTATGGAAATTATTTTGACAGCATATGTCAGCAGAAATTATTTTGACAGTTTTATTTTAATTTCTTTATTTCTAAATCAAATTATTGCAATAAAATGTTTGGCACACCCAGACCCGATGACAATATATGTTTATGGTCATCATGACCTGATGCTGCCAGGATTGGCTCCAGACGAGGGAACTCCTTAATTGTTAACAGTAGGGACATGGAATTTTGGTAAACGCTTTTTTAACTTGATTTGTACATATATAGATCAAGGGGAACACGCTCAAAACTTTTCGTGTTTTCGACGAAAAGATCTCGTTTTCCACGTTAACATACATGGAAAACATATAAAAGGGTACTCTAAACGAAACTTTTCTTACAAAGTAAGCATCTAACGTGAAAACTTATGAATAAATTTCTCGGCGATCCGTCAAAGTTTCGAGATGATAGTGTGGAGGACCGCTTTATGCCAAACTTCGGATATCTCTAACTTATCCCTTTTCCAGTTAGTATGGAAGTTTGGATACAACTTTTATAGTTTTTTCGTACTATAGGAGTAATCAATCAATCAATCAATGAGCTGTGATGGCCTAGCGGTGCGACCGTGTGAATCTCTAGAGACGATCATGGGTTCAGACCCGGGCAGACACCAATGAGTTTATCTATTAAAACTTATGTGTCTAATTGATAATTGCAATTTATCACACGCTTTTCGGTGACGGAAAACATCGTGAGGAAACCTGCATATCTCTAGAGAATCCTAGGGATATGTGTAACCTACCAATCCGCATTGGAGCAGCGTGGTAGGTCTTAGCTCCAACCCTTCTCTCCAAAAATGGAGAGAGGAGGCCTATGCCCAGCAGTGGGATAGTAACAGGCCGTTACTTACTTTTTACTTTTTTATAGGAGTAATCGGTTTTTACTTCTTTACTTGACGCAGCTGTGATAGCCCAGCGGTAACACCGTGTGACTCTTTCGAGGAGGTCGACACACGTTCACTATCACAAACTCAACAAACGAAGCATCATCAGGAGAACACAGAGAAAAATCGCTTAACAAAATCGGATAATCGAATTATAGCAAAATAATTTTATGCTTGCCTGACATCAACTTACCTTAGTCGTATTTTACGACACCTCGGTAAGAAAGAGGGTAGATTCTACTAAACCGGATACCACAGGGTGGGTTAACTTACCTTAGTCGCCTTTTACGACACCTCGGTAAGAAAAGAGGTTGGTCTATTCTACTCAGCCGGATACCACGGCGGGTCGACTTTCCTTAGTCGCCTTTTACGATACCTCGGTAACAAAAGAGGTTGGTACTATTCTATTTAGCCGGATACAACACGGCGTTTATGGTGATATTTAATACCAGAAAAAATTAAGAATTTTTTTGATTTTCATATATAAAGTTTATTGTAACAGATAAACCCAACTTTGGAAGTCTTCTTTTACTGAGCTATTTTAATATATGTTTCATGTAAGTACGGGTTATTTACTAAAATTATGCTCTCGATAAAACTATAAATCCCTCTGATTATTCCCGGATCGATCATATTTTTGTGATAAAGATACTTGCAGTTTTGAAGAGTGACAGACGCTAGTGTTAATTTCAACACTACAGTCCACGCGAACGAAGTTGGCGGGTAAAAAGCTAGTATTTATATTCAAATTCAAAATATTCTTTATTCAAATAAACTTGTAAACAAGTGCTTTTGAATCGTCAACTCTAGTGCTGGCTCGGAAAGCTGTTCCTACCGAGAAGAGCCAGCAAGAAACTCGGCGGTTGCTCTTTTAAAAATATAATTCTTAATACTATTTACATTATGTCGTTACTGTCTTGTACAGGTTCAAAGAGAGCTATATCCACACGTTCTTATCTTCTAAATAATCTTCAAGAGTATAGTAGGCTTTCTGTATCAGCCTCTTTTTAACAGTGTTTTTAAACTGCTGTAATGGCAAAGCTGAAATTGATTGCGGAATTTTATTATAGAATCTTATACCAAAACCCACAAACGAATTACGTACTTTTACAAGGCGCAAAGCAGGAGCCGCAAGCTTATGTCGGTTCCTGCTTTGTCTATTGTATACATCACCTATCGTTTTATAATTCTTTATATTTCGTTATTCTTTATATTCTTTATATTTCTTTATATATATATCGACAGCGGTCTTAAATATACGTAAACGCTTCGTGTTAAATGCATTATTATTATAAAAGAATACTCAATGTGTCTATTCACAGCAGGCATCCATTCATATGATTTACCCGCGGGACGCCCGTCTCCATCCGCGTCGGCTTTATGCGAAATAACTCGACCGAAAACTGTGTGAATTTCATGTTATTTCCCTTCCAGTAGATTTTCCTTTTGTAATATACGAATACCATTTAACTGCGAATTAATATTTATAAAGGATGTTCTGAAAACTTTACTTGTTATTTTAATAGCAAATAATTTTGATTCAGATAATTTATTGACATTTAAGGTATCTATAACTATTGCTATTATAAAAAAGCTGTCTGTCTGTATATGACTGCTTTCTCAAAATGTATTAAACGGATTAACTAAAAGCTAGTGCAATTCTTTCGGAAGATATAAGTTAACAGTACCGTGTGGTATCCGGCGAAATAGAATAGTACCATCCTCATTTCTAACCGAGGTGTCGTAAAAGGCGACTAAGGTAAGACGACCCGCCGTGTGGTATCCGGCTGAGTAGAATAGACCACCCTCATTGCTTACCGAGGTGTCGTAAAAGGCGACTAAGATAAGTTGACTCACCGTGTGGTATCCGGTTAAGTAGAATAGACCACCCTCTTTCTTACCGAGGTGTCGTAAAATACGACAAAGGTAAGTTAATGTCAGGAAGGCGGTCGGTTGTAAAATACGTAGCCAAATCATGTGGCAACATGTTTATGACATGTTGTGCCGACCCCACTTAGAGTAGGCTAAGGTTGGGAAGATAATGATCATTAGTGTCCATGAAAACCCTTGAGTAAAAAAATTCAGACAACGTTTTTAGTTTCTGGCCAGGTTTTTGAGATTCTGCCCCATTTTGAAACGCCTTTATCGCCGTGGTTGCCTATTATCAAATAATAAACATTTCGGCGAAATGTAAAAAAAGCGCCTTTCGTCATACTTTTCTTTGGGCAAAATTACCCACACTTAGCATGCGTCATACGAGCAGACAAAACAGACGTGACAAGTCTGTGCTGTATATGTAAATTACTTGAGTAATATGAGAAGTATCATAGGTGTCGCAATATTTCATACAGTATTAATGTCCTAAGTTTGCAAATTATAAGTTTACAAATTATAAGTTTATGCTCAAGAGTAAATTGAAAATCAAGGCTAGGCTATCCACTATTTGCCTTCGAAGACTTATGGAGTTCTTTGGACACATCGCCCGGAAAGAAAGCTATAACTTAGAACAGCCCTTGGTCACCGGCAAAGTGGATGGAAAAGGGCCAAGAGGCCGCAGCTCCACTAGATAGTCTGATCAGATCCATGCCACACTGGACTCCAAACTACATGAAGCACTCCACATGGCCAAGGACAGAGGCAGATGGAAGGAAGTCATTCGAGAAAGTCTATTTATTTATTTATTAAAGTATCAATTACACACAAGAAACAATTAATGATTCGGCAGAGACTAAACAAATACACAGATTCTTTATTGGTGATTCTTAAGTTAACTATTACATTAAACTTGCTATGGAAGGAAAAGACTACTTCCTAATCGTAAGGATCACGACTCAGTAATGAGGAATGCGACGCGAGGAGGAGGATAAAGAGTGACTTGCTTAGTTTGGTATACGTTTATCTCATAAAATCGGGATATATTTCAGAGAGTGTGCCACAATTTGATTTGATCCCTTCCTAACCATTCTACGACCGGAAAACAAAACGCCGTGAAGAGATCCACCGCTATTGAATAATTATGGAAAAAAAATCGCACAAATAGGTTCAGCTCATCTTTCCTAATGCATACAGTCAAGGTGTGGAATTCACCTTCCTTCCTTCATCTATCTTCCCGGATTCCTACAATTTGAATACCTTCATAAAAAGAGTGAATAGGCACTACATTGGCAAGAGCGGTATACCCTAGGCTGCATCTTTAGCTTTCCATCAGGCGAGATCGTAGCCAGGCGCTAGGCCTTATCATGTAAGAAAAAGTTTCTTCATGGGATCTCCATACAAGATTTTGTTTTGCTTGGATGCCGGCTGAATAGATTAGACCACCCTCATTTCTTACCGAGATGTTGCAAAAGGCGACTACGGTAAGTCGATACACCGGGAGGTATCTGGTTGTGTAGAATAGACCACCCCTGTTTCTTACCGAGGTGTCGTAAGGTAAGTTGACGGCAGGCGTGAAATAGGTAGTCAATTCATGTGACCACATGTTTATAACATGTTGTGCCGACGCCACTAAGAGTGGGATAAGAGAAGGAGGATGATGATGATTTTGTTGAGAAAATAAATAAGCTTTCTCGAAATGTTGTCTATTAATTCAATGTAACCTCAATCTGTGACAAACCTGTTTGTGCTCAAAAGATGGGTTCCATTAAAATACGTAAATCAGTGCCATACACCAAAATCCTTATAGCAAGACTTTGTTTATGACAATGTTATAAAACCTATCCTGAAATAACAATAAGAACTTAATTATTGATATTAAAGTCGAGTTTAGAATGATTTATAGTTTCTGGAGGTCGTTCTGAGGATTGCTAAGGTCGATAAAGCGTGCGTTAGGAATTTCAATTTTTCGTCCTATTGTCTATAAAAACGATGCGCGCGCGCATGCGACAAGCGAAAGTGACCGAAAATGAAGGTGATTACACGTTTTTATTGTGTCATTGTTTAGTGTGGTGATTGGGTGACAGGATTTCTTTGGGCTTCTTGCCGAATCACGTTGCTAAGGTGGCAGGATTTGGCTTGAGTGGATATTTGTTGGGTTAATTAATACAGGAGAATCCTGCAAAAATTTACTTGCACGTAATTTCACAAGCATTTGAAGATTGGTATTTCTATAATATTCTATAATATTCTATATTTTATTATTATTATATTATATATTTCTACAATAAAATTCCGCAATCCATACCAGACCAGTCTTCAAGCACTTTTGAATCGTCAAGGATCAATATGATTAATGAAGCTACAACTGGTTCGGAATGTTGCTCTTATCGAGAAGAACCAGAAAGAAACTCGGCGGTGAATCGTTTAAACATTTTCAATTATACATAATTAAACCGCAATCCTGTATGAAGCTGAAAGGATTTTCAAATCCAGGCGTATTTATCATCCAAAAAACCTTCAATTTTGTAATATGCTTTACGGTATATCTCTAACACTTAATTTAAACTTTTTTGTAGACCGATTACACGTTTTTATTGTGTCATTGTTTAGTGTGGTGATTGGGTGACAGGATTTCTTTAGGTTTCTTACCGAATCACGTTGCTAAGTGCCAGGATTTGGCTTGAGTGATATTTGTGGGGTTCATTTATACAGGAGAATTCCGTAAATATTAACTTGTACGTATTTAGTAATTTCAGAAGCATTGGAAGATTGTTATTACAATATTCATTTTTATTTTATTGTTATAATATTGTATATTTCTACAATAAAATTTCGTAATCCTTACAAGACCAGTTTACAGAAAGGTTTATATTAAGTGTTAGAGATATTTTATAGATATCAAATATGTACGTAAATGTAATGTAAATATCTCTTGATGATGCTTCGGTTGCGGGGCGAAAAGATTGTTGAGTTTGTGTTAGTGAACGTATATAGTGCTTGTGTATTGTGTTGGCGGTGGTGGAGGTTTGTGCATGTGTTCTTACGAATCCTACATGTATCAGGTATGAAAATGTATTGTCCATATTTAGTATTATATATATTTTCTATTTTACTTCATCGCAGATTATAGCAAAATAATTTTATTATTACTTTTGTATTATTATTCTTCTTCTTGATAAACCTTTCTATTTCTCCTTTCTTTTGTATTATGGATCTCCGCAAAGTAACGCCTAATTCTATAAATTACCTCAAGAGTGTTTTTATTACGAGAATGTCTATTTTCAGATCCTATTGGCGGTGGTGAGTTTGATTATAAGCGGCGTGGTCTCCGAAGCACCAGCTCCCTACCCACCCAGTGGCTGGAGACCAGCAGGACCTGCTTTTGAGCTCCCACAGAAAGCTCAGTTCCAGGTAAATTGATGATTTATTTATCCTAGGGTTTGTAGAGATTCAACTTGTACTTATATCGGGTTTAGCTTTGATGGCTTAATAGTTTACTGTTAGATCATTAACATTTTTATTAACATTAACAATCACAAAAATCTACCTATAAGTGATGCATTTTTCAGACAATCTTTATATGGAGCGCAAAGCAAAAACAATTGTAACAAAACTAGAATTTTACAACTTTTACTTCATTATATTGAATTTTGATATTTTTTATTAGATGTCAGTTTTATGAACTAAAAAAAAACCACATGTATCATAAAAATATTTTTCTAGCCACCACAAAGACAGCAACAGTACTTGCCTCCAGTAGACCCGCGAAGACCACTACCACCTGACTCCGACGATGCTGACGTCTCTGTCCAAGGCCTACCCAGCATAGAACAACAACCAATATTCGAAGTGTCACCCATAAACGGCCAACAATACACTGGACCCAGCATAAATGCTGATATTCAAAGGCTGGATCCTAAGTTTCAACAAATTCAGGTGCTTTAAATTAATAATAGATCAAGTCGATACCAAATATATATTAAAACCGTTTATATGAAAATTAAAAAGTTAGCTTATTAAGTATAATGGAGTATAGTAAGCTTATTACGCCGTGTGGTATTCGGCTGAATAGAATAGTACCACCCTCATTTCTTACCGAGGTGTCGTAAAAGGCGACTAAGGTAAGTCAACCCGCCGTGTGGTGTCCGGCTGAGTAGAATAGACCACCCTCATTTCTTGCCGAGGTGTCGAAAAATACAACTGAGGTAAGTTGACGTCAGGCAGGCTTCCGGTCGTAAAAACGCAGCCAAATCATATGACAGCATGTTTATAACATGTTGTGCCGACCCCACTTAGAGTGGGATAAGGGCAGGCAGATCATGATGGAGTAGTAAGTTTATTAAGATTAAAAATTAATTATGAATAATTGAGCTATAACAAGAGAATGAGAATTCGACCGAATGTTTCGATCCCATATTGTGCGTTCATGGATTTCATAGCGTTATTTTTAAATTTAATTAAAGTGAAGGTTTATCTATGAAAACCGTCTTATTCTATATACATTCTATTCTATATTCTACATTCTACGGGTTAGCCCGACTAGTTTTGAGTCAAAAAGCTCATGAATAAGGGCCATCCGGGGCTCCTATGCTTAGCCTTAATATGGCGTTAATTTGGCGGAAGCCATAGGTCCTACCGCTTCTATCTAATTTGGCCAACCCGATAGAACAAAACGCGAGAATACGGTTTCTATACATAAACTATTCATAGTGTTAGGTATAAATATAATCTTATATTCGTAGTGTTAAATATCAAACACACGTTGAATAGTCTGTACTTAAACATCTTGAGTGTTCGGTAAGATTCCATCTTTCCATCGTTAATTACTAAAATGACATGAAAACTTTAGTTTTTCATGTAATTATAGTAATTAACGTTTTAACTAGGTTTTAACCTAGTAATGCGTGTTATATTTTATATTTATGTAAGCGTCATTGTAACTGAAACGGAAATATTCCAGTATCAACAACAATTAGAAAAAGCACGTCAATTTGCAAGACAGAGAGAGTTTGAGAACTCAAAAGCCAGTATCCCCTTCAATGGATTACCAAAGCAACAATCACCGAGACAATTCGCTTCACAAACCACGACTACAACGCAAACACCTGAATTGAAAACACCTCAAGCAGAAACAACTACTGAATCGATAGATTTAAATAATGGTGAAACTTTAGATGACGGTAAAAATATAAGAACACAGGAAAAAGAAGTTTCCGTCGAAGTATCAAAACAAAATCTACAAGAATATCCTCCTGAGCTATTTTTGAGTACTTTAGCCCAATTAAAATTCCAACCCCAGTTTGTACCTCTGTCACAATTCGCTCAACTTAGATCACCTATTATATATCAACCTGCACAGACATCCCAAGGTTTTGATGGACCAGCTCATCTGTCTGCGCTACCTTCAGTGCTAGCTCAAAGAGAATTACTATCCCAACAATCTCAATTACCCAGCAAAGGTTTTGCACAGAATCCTATAGTAGTTCAACAAGAGCAACCAGTTTTGTTACAACAACCGGCAGTTAACCAATATCAGCCACTACAACCGGTTCAACCTAAATTACCCGTTCAACCAGTACAAACACAAGTTGAGGACCAATCACAAGTTGAAACACTTCCACAATTCCAAGTACCAAACCAATATCCACAACCACAATTACAATTCCAACCTCAACCACAATATCCAATTCAATCACAACCTGAGCTTCAATTCCAATACCAACAGCCTCAATTACAGTTTCAACCACAACCACAGTTACAAATTCAACCACAACTGGCGCAACCAAATCAATTTTCACAACAGCAACCCCAATATCAACCACAACCACAACTACAAATTCAACCACAGCAACAGCCTAATCAATTCCCACTACCCCAAAGGCCTAAGGACGTTGAAGAAATCGAACAAAACGACCAACAAGTAGTCTATCAAAACTACCAACCACAATTTTATCAACCTCAATTTCCATCAGCTAATCAATACCAGAATCAAGAACAACCCCTGCTTCTTGCACAGCCCGCGTTTGCTTATCAGAATCAAGAACAATTTTATCAAAACCAATATCCCCAACAACAATATGATCCTAGTCAACTACCTCAACAAGATGGCCAAGCTTTACAAAGCGGATTAGACTTAAATCAGCAAGGAAATGACATCGACCAGACTGAAGAACAGGAGCAGGATGAAGATCAAGAAGACTATGACGGTTCTAAGGCCACAGCCGTTGCGACAGCGTTCGGAACAAGGTAAGTACCTCCAGACCGTTATAACTTGGAAATAGAAGTACACGAATGAATAAAAAGGCCTAAACTGGATCAACTGGATTAAGACCTCATTTATAAGTTACGTAGAAAGACCAAAGTGACAGACCTAATTTAACAAACGATTCATACGTAGTTTGAGGCTTACTAGCATGAGGATTTTCAGTGTGAGTTCGCCCATCAAATACTTTGGGTCTTCTACTTCCATTGTATCTCTACTATGTACCTCTTTGTATTTTTCTTTACATATCGCTAAAATATGTCGGGATCTCCGAATCTTCTATAACTCTCATCAATTTCAGTTCAATTATGTATAAAAACTCCGTCAATATTTTTAATGTGGACTTTATTATGCTAATAACCATATTTCAAACACGTGTCTAAATTTGTAAAATTCGTTGTTCTGATGATTTGATCTTCAGCACTATGTCTCGGTAGAATCCTTTAGATCTATTTCCAATTGATATCAATTGTATTGAAGAATGACAAACTGTTGTTAGTGTATCTCAAGGTCAGTGTTTACTTTCATTGAATTTAAATTCTTACGCCATATTTGGTAACGTATTCGCTGATAGAGTAGAACACACTGTCTTGTATTGACTGCGTGTTCTGAATACTGATGGAATATGCATTATAGTGTGTGTTAGACGTAAGAATACAGTTGATTCATGATAGATTGCCTTTTTTAGAACACCTTTCAGATAGTCCCGATACCACAGAAGATAGTATTGCCTTTTGTATAGTTTTTTCAGCGGCAATATTTTATTTTCAGGATTCAGCCACGTGTATTTGCGCAATACGGAGCACCTATACCGAAAGTACAGGAAAACCCAGGTTATCCGTACCCAACTGAGCAATCCGTACAAGATGAAGTGAGTTTAAGTAATTAGGTTACTTATTTTTTTTTTGCGTAATCATTAAATCTTCAATAAAATTCCCACTATTAATAGTATCGTTGTGTTCTTTATTATTTTTGAGAATGGCTATATGATTTGTTTTAGTTTTAAATGTTTTTATACTTAAATTAATGTTGCTTTGCCAGATTCCATAATAAGATGAGTAATTTAAAAATTACTTTGTTATGAATTATATTAAAAAATTTGTACAATTTATAACTCAATAACACGCATATGTTAGTGACCCGGGTCTTTTTAAATCGTGTTAAAGAACTTATTTCAAAAATCTCAGAAAATCATATTATTCGTTTGGTAATCTAACGTAATAATCAGAAGCAAATCAAAATCTACTAACTGGTTTTTTACTAACAAGAATGCAAAATCTTTGCGCAGTACACCCAATATAGGAAAAGTTGTTTTAATTAAGTTTTTTAATTAAATTTAATGTGTTAGTATTCATTTTTCTTTTGAAAATATTTCACTTCTTTAAGCAACATACACTTATGCTCCTGAAAATGCTATTTTGCGTTTGTAATGGTTTAATTTGGCTTGACTTTTTAATTTACTTTTCTAGCCTGAAGCTGAAGATGTTCCAGCAGTAGCTCAAGCTACAGCCGTGGCGACAGGACGAAGAAACGCTAAGCTAAGGTAAAGTGTAAAGTAAGTAAGTAGCGGTCTGTTACTCTCCCACTGCTGGGAATAGGCCTCTTCTCTCCGTTTTGGGAGAGAAGGATTGGAGGTAAGACCTACCACGCTGCTCCGTTGCGGATTGGTAGGTTTCATTGGTACGTTTTGGAGATATCTCCAGAATTCTCTAGAGATATGCAGGTTTCCTCACGATGATTTCCTTCACCGACAAGCGTGTGATAAATTGCAATTATTAATTAGACACAAGTTTTTAACAGAAAAACTTGAACCCGTGAACCCGTGACCTTCTCGCAAGAGTCGAACGGTTTTACCGTTGAGCTATCACACCAGAAGTTAAAGTGGTAAAGGTAAAGTCTATGACGAGGTAATTTATAGAATTAGGCTTTACTTTGCGGAGATCCATAATAAAAAAGTAATAATAAAATTACTATTCGATTATCCGATTTTACTAAGCGATTTTGTCGTAATGTCCTCCTGATGAAGCTTCGGTTGCGGGGCGAAACGATTGTTGAGTTTGTGATAGTGAACATGGGTAGTGCTTGTGTATTGTGCAGTGGTGGAGGTTTGTGCATGTTTTTACGAATCCTACATGTATCGGGTATGAAAACGGATAGTCCACTCTACATTTAGCATTATGTACATTTTTTATTTTCTTTGTCGCAGAATATAGCAAAATATTTTTATTATTACTTTTGTATGACGATTTACAAGTATTAACAATTATAAGAAAGGGAAGGAAAAAGACCCATTCATCTTTGTGTATACACATAAAAGAGAAAGAGACAGTTTGCTTTTGTGGCATGTGGTTTCTCTTTATTTTTGGACACATTTTAGACTGATTTCCGTACTCTAGTATAACTCTATAATACAATAATTTGATAAAGCTGTTTATTTTTTTCCAGAAGTCGTCGGGTTCGACCAGTCTTCACAGTAGACCGATCTGGACACTTGGTGTTAGCTCAACAACAACAGGCAAATCTTCAACAATGATAGTACACAACGTGATGCAGTGGTCTTTGTATAACATATTCAAAACAACTTTGTATAACATATTGTGGACAACAGTCCAAAAAAACACTCAAGGTAGCCTCATTTCCTTTTTCCTTTTCCTTTTTTGGATGAACACATTTTAGTTAGCCTTGATCCTCTTTGTTATTCTCTAGTGTAATAACTCAATGCAAATTCCGACTATATTCCATAATGTAAACCTTTAAATTTCAAATTCATTCTTTACATTTATATTTCATGGTGAAATCCATGCTACCCTTTGTGATATTCTAGTGAGAAAACTCAAAGTTTAAATTAATTCCGATTATATTGATATTTCATAATGTAAAGCTTCAAATTCCAAATTCATTATTTTATGTTTCTACTTCATGATAAAATGAATCTTGTTTGCGTTTAATCTTTACACTATATTAATTTTTTGATATACTCATTGGTGATATTTACAGTTTATAATACGAAAAAATTCTATTAGATTTATGAATTAAATATTATTGAAACGTTGTTAATATATATTTTTATTTGCCTAACAGCGCTGTTATTTTAAATTAAAATATTCGATAAATAAAAATATTGTTAAACCTCCATTTTTTTTCGTAAAAACCTTTTTTTTTCAACTCTACTGCTGGTTCGGAAAGCTGTTCCTGCCGAAAAAAATCAGCAGGAAACTCGGTGGTTGCTCTTTTTTTTTTAAATATAATTCTTAATACTAATTACATTTAGTCATTACCATCTAGTAGGCTTTTTGTATAAGCCTCTTTTTAAAAGTGTTTTAACTGCAGTAAAGGCAAAGCTTAAATTGCTTGCGGAATCCGGGGCTTAAATTGTAATGCCACGTATGGCTCTTTTTTGTACACACACAACTTTATACTAACATCACACAGGTCCTTTGTCCGTCAAGATGTGAAAGAGGAAACACAAGCCCAATTTTGTCTTTAAAATATTGAGATAAGTTTAGGATCAATTAAGGTTATCTTTATGGCAACCTTAGCAGTGAGACTGGTCTTTAACTTAGCAAAATAATGTTCGTCACGAAGCTTTCAGAGTTATTTGTATAGCATTGAAACCCTCCAAGACTTTTGGAGGATAGCCAAGAGCCTCTCATCCTAATTAAATAATATATTAACCCAATATTTGTGCGTTGATTTGTTACTTGACATTTGTATCAGAATAATTAGGTTATTGCTTTTATATAAAATGGAAGTGAAACGCATATAGGATTCAAATAAAAGATCAGTTCATGCAATCGTGTATTTGTGGTTAGCCCGGAATAATCCAGAAATAATGTCTAGATGTCACATTAACGGCACAGTGTTGCCACCTAAAGTCTGTCTAAAGAAACATCTTAACATATTCTATAGACTTAATCATTAGGTAGGTGGTAGATGTAACATTGGTGTCAGTAAATTTTACATTGGTGTCAGTAAATTTTATAGAATCACACGTGTTTGAAATGCAAAGACTCAAACAAACAACTCAAAAAGTCTACAGATTATGGTATGTCCTGATAGTCTTTTGTCAATTTTTGTATGAACAAAATACGACAGGCGTTCGGGTTAAAGCTATAGGTGTGTTATTTGCAATACATTGCATTTTAATTTAGATAAAGTATACTCTTAAGTCCGGCCTTTATCCTACTACTCGACAAAGCTCTTCTTCTTTTGAAAAAATAAATGTTGGAATTTAGACCTATCGCGTCGTTCCAATGCGGATTGGTAAGTTGCACACATCTCAGAAATTATCCTGTGTTGCAGGTTTCACTGCAGAGTCACAGGGTTTCTAAGCTGTTTTATTTCAATAGGCTTACATAATAAAACATACCTTCTCTAACTTTGTAATAATAACTTTTCTATGGGTTAACAAACAAAAAACTCCAATAAATTAAAATTACTTTATCAAAACAAGAAATTTATATATGAGAAAAATGGAACAAATAAATACTGGGACACTAGTTATTACGAGCATATTTGCTTTTAAGAAATATATAGGACTCGTTAAACACAATACGAAACGTTGATGTGCGGATAATTTTTTTATTCTTGTACTTTCTGCTGATGACGTCACCGAAGAATCTCCATTACACTTATCTGTTGAAGAACATGGAACCTCTGGAGGCTTCAGAACATCAATTTTCTTAATCTTTATTTTGCTCTTTAGTAATTTTAACGGGTAATCTTCAGTGAGAGTTTTATTCCCTTCTAAATTGATTTTTAGCACTAAATCATCGATCACATCGTTCTGAAGCAAGCCACATTGGGTAGATGTATCCAAAACCTTCAATTTTCCGGATTCCATTTTACTTACATCACTCTCCTTTGTTTTATATAACAATCTCATTTCAGATTTAAGATAATTAAGTTCTTCAGTTGAGTATAATGGAAAATATTTTTCAAATTTGCCAAAGCCCTTTCTTAACTCATTACTAATTTTATTAAGTAATGAATCTTCCAAACGTTTAATGGATGTGTCAAGAAGTATAATTATCTTCTCCCATACGTCAGGGTATGTATTATGAGGACATTGTTCTGCGCAAGTTTTTTTCGTATTCTCTGCTTCTGTTAAAATGTTTTTTATTGTGTCCTCGTTGGGTAAGTTAATATTTTTTTGAGGACTTCTGTAATTTTCCATACTGAATGACTTTTGAATAACGTTTTTAGGATATTTATCGGAAGTTGGCTTTACTCTGCTTATTAGTGGTATTTTTCCCAACTCGTTAGTAATTATAATGTTATTTGATTTATCTGTAAACTCACTCTCTGAACCATTTACGGCTAAAGGTTGAAACATTTTTACGTTGATAATAGCATCTAATAATGATGACTTTATCTCTTCTTTCTCAGATGATTGAAAATAAATATTACATGCTTCTTTTCGCTTTATAAAATCCTCATCAGTTGGAGGTGTAAGAGTTTGGCTAGAAGGTATATCTGAGCTTTGAAAATATGAACTTGTTTTTGCTATAACAAAATTATCACTGTCACTGACTAGATCAGAAGAATTAACCATTCTAGTCAGTGTTGCACTGCTAGAACTTGATGGATTAATATGTTCGTTCTTTTCAGATTTATCAATTGATGATGTTGATGCAATTATATCTGATTGGGCCATAAAACTCTCAGCACTGGTCAAATTTTCTTTGTACAAGATTTCTTCTCGACTTTGATCGCTACCCGTACCTATGTTAGATCTTAAAATAGAGGCATTTGTAATGTGGGCGATAGCTACACTTATAATATTTTTTTTAAACGGGTTTATACTTTTGGTCTTTTCATTCTCATTGTCAAGGTTATTTTCAATGCAGTGTGATATGAAATCTGGTTTCTGAGAAAATTCGGTACTTTCAGGTTGAGGTGCTGCTTCTGCTGATAAGATAATTGAACCTGTTGTATTCTTCTTTGTAGTAATTTCTATAACTGACGATCCAGTTTTGGTGCTACAGCTGTCATTTTGTGATATTTTACTGTTTATTTGAGTTAATGTATCTTGGCTGGGTTCTTTTTCTAGTAGATCTTCGATGTGACTGAGATTTGTATAGAACATTTCTTCAGTTTCTTCTAACAGATTTTCTTTAGCTAAACCTTTCTTCAGTATTCTTGATCGTGACACAGTTTTTAATACTGAATCAGAACATAAATTTTGTTTGATTCGTCCTGGATTAAAACAATTTTGTTTTGTTTTGTGGTAATAAGTTTCTAGTTTTCTACTTATGGTTTTTTCTGGATGTGTATTTTTAAAGTGTACAATTCTAACTTTCACAAGATGAGTACATTTGTTACACTTTTGTTTTGTAAATACTTTTTTTCGTAATTTTTTGGCGTGTTTATGTGCATTGAATAATATTTGTGGTTTAAGTGCTAAAGCTCTATTATATTGATTCTTAAGTAAGTCTCTTAGAAATGCTGACATGTCACTGTTGGAATTATTTTCATTACAGCATTTTTTGCTCACATTTACACATGTAGAATTTTGTTTTGGTTTAATTGCGAATGTTTCATTTTGTAACGCAATTAATGATCGTGTATTAATATTTATGTTATTTTCACTTATAGGTATATGATTATCACACTCACTCTTGTCTATACTTTCAAGAACAGTTTTCAAACATTTATTCGAATTATTTAAGTTATTTTCGTCAGCTCCAATTTTTATCTCATTACCCATTTTAATTTACTTGCTGAATGAGTTTCTAAAACGTGCAAAAATTTTTTTTAGTAAATTTTGACTGTCATAAAAAGAAAATTGCACACTGCAAAAATTAGGTAAACACCTATTAAATTGTAATAAACTTAAAACATAAGGCTAATAATAATAAACTTAAAGAAAATATATAATTTAAATTTTTGAATTTTTGAATAAAAGATTTTCCTGAGTAATATATAAAAAAGGTTATGTACGTATTAACTATTAAAAGAATTACGTATATATTTTTAATATGAAAAGATAAACATCGTTCTACGTTATAAAAATCATTGTTATGCATGTAATGTTATGTAACATGTTATAATACATGTATGTTTATGTAACATGTTAAAAATAATCAATTGCAGCGATCACTTCAATTTATTTGAAAACAGTACAATTTTCATTAAAAACCTAAATCAGTAAATGTGAGAGGCAAATGTGATCCGTTTACTTTATGAATTTCAGAAGATAATCTTCGTAATGAATTATTCTTTGGTGTTAGCCATTCCTTTAAAACGTATACATAAAATAACCACGAAATTAATAGAGCGGGAATCCAAAGTAATAAGCAGTATAATGTTCCCTCGCAAAAGTTTACGCCGCTACGATTTCGAATAACGATTTTTTTGTCACAAGATTGGTTGTCAATGTCTATACAAATCGATGACGTTGAATTATCTTCATCACACTCCTCATCTGCTGGTATCAGCTCGGTGCATTCAAATTTCTTATCACCTGGACAATTTTCGTCTCTACAATAATTATTATTATAATATTTGGAATAATTGCACGATGGTTTAATATGATGACATGAATCTTTACATGGATTGGAAGTACATGGTTTGTTCCCGTCACAGCCATTGTAAATGTACTTTTCACTTTGATTTAAATCATCACAATAAAATGCTAATAACCTATTCTTATCTGTTTCTAATGAAACTTCAAATAAAGATTTAGATTTCGGCAAAGAACAAGTTAAAGCTTTATCGATTCTAGATTTATTGGCAGTGACTCCTTGTGCTGCTGAAGTCATATCAGTTACTTTTAATATAGATTCACTATCTATAATGTGATATGAGGTACTTTTTTTCATAAGATGTGGATTGTACTCTTTGTGTTTCCTTTTAGGATCTTTTTTTAATTTGATACCCGATACGACTTCACTTTTTGCGCTGTTACTTGTAAATTGAACACCTTTTGATAGTGTCATTAAATTTTCTAGATCAATAATCTTTTTTTTAGTTTTGTCAGTTTTTTCCGAAATATTAGAAGGATTTTTTTGCTCTAAGTCAATTTTGTTAACATTTTTCTGACTTAAATGTTCATTAACCAATTTTTCAGTAGTACTTGCTAATGACTTAATAATGGTTTTAAGTTCACTTATTTCTAAAGCTAGTTTTGAATCTTTTGTGATGCAATTTGCAGATGGCTTGTTTTTGTCCGTAATTTTTTCAGAAACATCGGTAGAAGTATTTCTACTGATAATATATTTAGCTTGACTAACAGCGCCATCAAGTAACGGTATAATATTTGAATGAGTTGGGCCATCAGGTACTATATTTTCATCCAAAACGTTCACATTATCTGTTGTATTAAGACCAATGAGTGAATTTTTATACGTATTAAGTGAAGTTTTGACTGCTTTGCTTGAACAAAATGGAAATAAATGAACCTGAATATCTAATTTCACATCTTCTCCATATATGTTGCTAGAAAAATAATTTAAAATACTCCGAAAATGTTTTAATAATTCTTTTTCTCGTTGGATATGGTTCAAAGATTTTCTTATTAAGTATGTGAACTGTTTAGATTTGATATTTTGATAATTACGTGGTCTTGAAAATTTTTTCTTAGAAGTTTTATGCGTCTGTCTGGCAATATTAACTTTGGATATATTATCGTTCTTGATATGTTTTTGCTTTACTTTACTATTATCGTCAGCAAATTCAAAACTTTGATTCATAGAAGCGAGTTTTACTAAAGGGTCATTCTTATCTTGATCATTATTAGTTTCTCTCTCATGGTCTTTTGATGTGAACTTGTCAGAGAGCATTTTATTGTGACCACTGTTGTTATCTTTTGTGATTTGATTATGAATTGGAATATGTATCTTATCACATTTAATATCACATTTAAGTTCTTTGTAGATATCCTTATAAATACTTGGTATCTTACTCAGTGCTATATTTGGAGTAAAATTTAACTTTTCTAAAGTATGAACCTGTTTTATTCCTGTAAAGCTAATCAAAGAATTTTCTGCAATACAAAAATTTTCCGGCAAAATAACACTCAATGAACGATTTATCTTTTCTTCATAATTATCTTGTTGATATGTAGCGCAACGTTTAGTTATAGATTTTGTTGGAAGCGTTAAAAAATTAAGACTGGAAGAAGTAAATAAATACTTGCTAGACCCAGTTATTGATAATAATATCTTTTTATGGCGAATTTTGTTAATTTTTTTAAGAGAACATTTTGATTTCTTGGTTTTGTTAAGGTTTCTTGGAACACTTAGTGTCGATAGAATTCTTAAGCATTTACCACTTAACGGTATTGTCAAAAAAGACTTTTTTTCATTATATTTGCGTTCATTTTTGAAGGTATCTATGGCTAAATCTTGAGAAATACTTGAATGCGATTTTAGATGTCGCTTAGGGTTTTGATCTAGCACTTCAATATCAACTGTATAGGTACATGAAGAAGATGTATCTTTTCTTTGTAGGTCTAATTTATGTAATATTGAATCGAGAACAGACTCTATCTTTTGCTTTGTTTCATTATTATCTAACAAATATTTTTTAATCCAATCATTCAATAAGTTTCTTAGGTTTTCTACAACTAAAGATGTCAGATTTATATTGAAATGTGTATTGGTGAGTTTTACACTGCCTTCACTGTCTCCGCAGGCACTGCTGTCATATTTAAATTCATTAATTGTATCTATTTCAGTTCGATTAACTGAATATTTAGATTTAGTAGATACGGTTTCACGATTAAACAGTCTATTCCTTCTCTGTTTATAATAACCTCTAAGAATACAAATGTCAGTTTCTATACTCAAATCTCGTTTTACAGTGCCATTTTCTTCATAGTATTTAGCATTTGGTAAGTTTTGCTTAAGTTGCAATATTAAACTTTTTGTATAAAATTGCGATGCACCCGAAAATGTTTTCGAATATGTATGTATTGAATGTCTGGAGTTCTTGAATAATAACTTGGCTGTATTTTCTTTATAATCGTTGTTTGCTTTTGGCATGATGTCGTGTTCAGTTCACTTTCAACACGTGTATATTCTTATCAAGCGACGAAGTTGAACCATTACTGTAATAAAAAATATCAGTATCTTTCTTCGTTTCTTCCGGAGGAATGTAGGTATTATAAAAGTCTAAGTGCTTATAGTTGTTATAGTTTGTTGAATTTTTAAGATCTCTTCAAACAAGTGGTCTTCAAAAGCGATCGAAATTTACATTTATATTGATATTATTAAGGCTCATTTTTTGGGAATTATATCACCGATTAAATATCTAAAAAAATGATTAATAGATTGCACTAAACGATAAATTTCAACGTGAAACTAATTAAATATAAAGATCAATTGCCTAAATCAAAGGAATTAATGAACTATACTTACATTTACAAGTATGAATACAATTTTGTCATTTTCTATCTAATTAAAAATAGGATCCAATTAAAAAAAAAAAGTAAAACTAAATCATAATGTAATTTATATCACTTGACATTTACGGTTGTCAATTTTTCTTCTTCGACTTGTTATTAGAGTTTTACTGGAACAATATTTGCTTGACAAAAAGTTTGACTTAATTTTTTTGACACTTTTCTGCTCACAATTTTCTCTGCGTCAACTTAAATAATAAGGTGTAGTCAGCGCCACTAAAACCTTTTTTCCCAACTACCTTCATAACATATATCGAATTCATCGCTTCTTTCGGACGTGAAAGTAATACAAGCCATCAAACACTTTTGAAACAGCAATCAACATCATTTGTATTATATTATTCTGGAATGTTAAAGTGAAAGTGTTGAAAAAATTATGCTTGACTCAGTTATTTTTATTAACCTTTCAAAAGAATCTAATTACAGCAAACTTAGCATATGCTTGGTGTTTTGGATTTTGGGAAATAAGATCTTATTTATGGAAATACATTCTTCACGTCCATGTCCTAAATATAAGAATGTTATTATGTTAGCTAAACTCCTAATTAGTCAATGTACTTACATCATTATTTTTAAAGATATCTCACCATACAAAAGACCACGGCTCTAAGTAAAATAGTATTGTGTTACAACTCTGGTAAATTTTACCCTTAAAAAAGTTAAGTATTTAGATAGAACTGCACGAAGTGGGTAATACTGAAAATAAATAATAATAATAATAAATACACTTTATTGTACACAGAAAAATACAAAACAAAATACAAAAAGAGAAAGCAAAAAAAAGGCATTGTAAATAAGATGACGTACACGATACACAAAAGAAGCATAATAAATAAGTCTATGTACAACAGGCGGCCTTATCGCTAGATCAGCGATCTCTTCCAGGCAACCGACAATAAAGGAAAACAGTAAAACAGGCGGTAGGTGTGTACGAAATAAGGCATATATATAAATATAATAAAGATCTCCTTAAATGGATAGATAGATATAGATGAAAAGATATAGCGTCTGGAAAAAGCGCATATATTTGTCAATTCCGAAGCCATATAGAGCAAGTAAGAAATTGCAACAAAACCTATAAAACAAAATTCATCAAATTTACTAAACATTAATGAAAATATTATTGCGAACAAATATGTTATACTTCTTAGTTATTCTAAGTGCTATTTCAATGGTAAACGGAGATGGTCTGTTGTTATTATATCGGCCTAAGGATATCACAAACGAATGTGCCTTTTCTAGATATCTACGATTCGATATATCGTATGGCATGGGTATGTCTGATACTATGACTTTGGTAAGATATTTTTTGTTAATAAAATTTTCTCTAAAATTAAAATTCAATTATTATATAAACATACGGGTTACATCGAGTTAAAATCGAATTACCTTTGTCTAAGATTCGACATTTCAGAAGAGTTGCATCCACCGTGGTCACGAACTGACTGACTCACCGTGGTCCGTTCAAAGGTAATTCGATTTTAACGTGATGTGACCCGTATAAGTAACGACCTGTTACTATACCACTGCTGGACATAGGTCTCCTCTCTCCGTTTTTGGAGGATTGGAGCTAAGACCTACCACGCTGCTCCAATGCGGATTGGTAGGTTTGACATATCCCTAGAATTCTCTAGAGATATGCAGGTTTCCTCACGATGTTTTCCTTTACCGAAAAGCGTGTGATAAATTGCAATTATCAATTACACACATAAGTTTTAATAGAAAAACTCATATATGTGTCTCATATGGTATCTGCCTGAGTTTGAACCCATGATCGTCTCTAGAGATTCGCACGGTTTTATTATAATAGTGACCCGTATGTTTATACGATAATCAGTATGAATCGCGAAAGTTTAAAATCTACCTAAAATTCAATTTTTGCACCATCGCACGGTTCGAAGACTTCGGTCCCCTCATTTAATGGTCAGTCATTGGTCAATATTAATCTTTCATTTTCGTTTTATATATCATTTTTTGGTTTTCAGATATTTAGAACACTTAACGATGTAGATTATGAGTGTGTCGTTGAAATAGTGTCATCCTCCCCGCAGTATCTCGTCGTTGTCATGCGATACCCAACCACGATTGCCAAGAACTGTGCCGTCAATCGAGACGCCTTGACAGTTCTCAAACGCTGGCGCTGCACCAGAATCTGTGACTTGTTCAACGGAGACGTGTTCTCTCCTTACTTCACGTTCGTTGTCAGAAACCGCCTTCGGTTCTTGTTTAAAAGTAATAGCAGTATTAATGCTGATATTAATGTAAGTAACATTAATTTGTTTGAGCTACTTTAACGCTCTAAACGCTACACAAACTAACAGATAACTGTCGCGTACATATAGGTCTAGACCATTTATAAATAGAGGCTATCTTTTGATGTAAGCATCTTAGATAAAATTGCGCTTAACGGAGCTAAATAATTTATTAATCTATGATAGCCGAACGGTGAGACTATGTAATTCTTTTAAAGCGGTAACGGTTTCAAACCTTGGGAAGGAACCAACGAGTTTTGTTAAACCTAAATTCCATAATTGATATTTGCAATTTACACGCTTGTCCGTGAAGAAAAAGATCGTGAAACCTGTATATTTATGTCTAATTTACAAATTCACATTGGAGCAGCGTAAGTACACTTCAGATGCTCCAAGCACCAACCTCTGTTCAAAAAAGAGAGATGATGCATATGCCCTGAAGTGGTATAGTATCAGACCGAACTTTACCTTGTTAATATCTAATTTATATCGATTTTAAGGCAAACTTCTATCAATTAACGGCAACATCGGCTCGTAAGGCCCCTGTTAAAGGATGTTACCGAAGAAACGAAACCGTTTGCACGGTGGACTATACCAATTACTGCTTCACTACCGGTGTTGTCTGCGACGGGATCAAAAACTGTGGAGTCGATGATTGGTAACTGTTTTCAAAATGTTTTGCTATTACTAATGGCACCCGCAACTTAGTTTACGGCGACTTAAGCGTTTAAATACCTTAAATAACACAATGTGTTTGTAATTTTTGAAAATTATTATAAATTATCCCAGTATAAAATTTATGCGTATAGTTATACTTTACGGAGATCCATAATACAAAAGTAATAATAAAATTATTTTATTATCCGCGATGAAGTAAAATAGAATATATATATATAAAACAAACAATATATAAAAAACAACTGGTTTGCGATTTTGTCGTGGAGTCTATCTCCTGCTGATGCTTCGGTTGCGGGACGAAACGATTGTTGAGTTTGTGACAGTGAACGTATATAGTGCTTGTGTATTGTGGTGGCGGTGGTGGAGGTTTCTGTATCATGAAAACGGATTGTCCACTCTACATTTAGCATTATATATATTTTCTATTTTACTTCATCGCGAATTATAGCAAAATAATTTTATTATTACTCTTGCAAAAATCAATTAGGCACATTAAATGTGTTTTCTGTTTTGAATATGATTCAACGTAAAGCCTGTGAATTTTTGAAGTTTTAATAGAAATATTAAGTGACGCCAACCCAGGGTTTAAACCCATGACATTCAAAATAATCGCATGGTTGACCATGCGATTATTTTGAGGGTCATGAGGGAGTAATAGTCCATTGGTTGACCAATGGACTATTACAGCTCTAAAGCATATTTTCAAATAAAAAAAGTCTGATCATTCTAGGTTCGACGAAAAAAGGTCCCAATGCTCTTTGCCTGTAGAGCGGCTAGGCTATGCTCCAATTATAGCTGTTATAGCCGTTATGCTCTGTGCCTTCGTCGCGGGTGGGCACGCTTTGTTACGCTTCCTGCCTCCGCATGCAAATTCATTCTTCATCTTCAACGAGAATGAGGACAATCGTCTGTGCATCGATCCTTTACTTGTGCCTAAAGGAACTCCACCGGACGCTGAAAGCTTTAAGCGGATGTCGATAATACCGGTAAAGACCAAAAATTTATAGTTGTAGACTAGTTGATAGACGTGATACGATCTGCGCCATCAGTTCCGAAATAAGTATCATAGGATATTTTTCCAGTCTCCATACAAAATATATGTGATACATAATTTGAAAACAAATTGGCTATTACAAATACTTTTGTCAAATTATAATGAAGTTTCGAGTTCAGAAATGCGCTCTCACCGAGAAGAACCAGTCTGAGTGAGGTAGTCACAACATGTAATAAACATGTCACATGATTTGGCTACGGTTTTTTACGACCATCTGTCTGTTTGACATCAACTAACATTAGTCGCCTTTTGCGACACCTCGGTAAGAAATGGGGATGGTTTATTCTACTCAGCCGGATATACTACACGGCATCTTTAAATATAACGTCACATAACCTTTAAATATAAATTTATTCTGATTTTAATTTGCCTATTATCTAGCCAAAGCTTTGCAAGTAAGTTCTGATAATAGGTAATTCAGCAAGAAATCTAGGATTACTATATGGATAACATTTTTGGAAAAAAAAAACTTTAAGGGAATATTCACATATTTCCTTAAAGTTTTTCCAACAATGTTTTTAGGTATTCGGCAGTTTATCATCAGAAACGGACACTAATACAGAACAGTCTAGAATGAGTGTTGACAAAGAGGATGAGCAACACGAATTAGAAGAAATAACACAAGAGAAAAAAGCAATGGAACCGGTGCCTACTTCTCTTGTAGTAGAGGTTTGTCTCTATTTTGTAAATTGTAGACGAATAATTTTTTTTTAGAGAATCATAGATCTAAAAAAGTAATAATAAAATTATTTCGCCATAATTCGCGATAAATTAAATAAAATAATACTAAACGTAGAGTGGACTATCCGTTTTCATACCTGATACATGCAGGATTCAGAACACATGCACAAACCCCCACAATATACAAGCACTACACACATTTACTATCACAAACTCAACAATCGTTTTGCCCCGCAATCAAAGCATCATCAGGAGACTTCACGATAAAATCACAAAGCTTTACAATCGGAAGAAACGATTGTTGAGTTTGTAATAGTGAATGTGTGTAGTGCTTGTCTATTGTGGTGCCAGTGGTGGAGGATTGTACATGTGTTTTTACGAATCCTTCATGTATCAGGTATGAAAACCGATACTCAGATAACGGATTTACTTTATTACGGATTATATCACTCTCAGTTTCAAGCCTGCCTATGGCTCCCCTTCATCATCATCTTCCTGCCCTTATCCCACTCTAAGTGGGGTCAGCACAACATGCAATAAACATGCTGTCACATGATTTGGCTGCGTTTGCGTCAACTTACCTCAGTCGTATTTTACGACCCCTCGTTAAGAAAGAGGGTGGTCTATTCTACTAAACCGGATACCACACGGTGGGTCAACTTACCTTAGTCGCCTTTTACGACACCTCAGTATGAAATGAGGTTGATCTATTCTACTAAACCGGATACCACACGGTGGGTCAACTTACCTTAGTCGCCTTTTACGACACCTCGGTAAGAAATGAGGTTGGTCTATTCTACTGAGCCGGATACCACACGGCGGGTCGACCTACCTTAGTCGCCTTTTACGATACCTCGGTAAGAATTGAGGGTGATTCTATTCTATTCAGCCGGATACCACACGGCGGGTCGACCTACTTTAGTCGCCTTTTACGATACCTCGGTAAGAAATTAGGGTGGTTCTATTCTATTCAGCCGGATACCACACGGCGGGTCGACCTACCTTAGTCGCCTTTTACGATACCTCGGTAAGAAATGAGGGTGGTTCTATTCTATTCAGCCGGATATCACACGGCGGGGCCTATGGCTTCTAGTATTAATAACTGTTTAAAAATTACTCTTGCGTTCTTAATATTGTGTATATGTATATCATAATACCACTATCATATAATACGATAAGCTATGTACGATACGATAAGCTGTGATGGCCTAGCGGTGCGACCGTGTGAATCTCTAGAGACGATCATGGGTTCAAACCCGGGCAGACACCAATGAGTTTTTCTATTAAAACTTATGTGTCTAATTGATAATTGCAATTTATCACACGCTTTTCGGTGAAGGAAAACATCGTGAGAAAACCTGCATATCTCTAGAGAATCCTAGGGATATGTGTAACCTACCAATCCGCATTGGAGCAGCGTGGTAGGTCTTAGCTCCAACCCTTCTGTCCAAAAATAGAGAGAGGAGGCCTATGCCCAGCAGTGGGATAGTAACAGGCCGTTACTTACTTACTATAATACGAAATTAAGTCCACGCACGTTCAAACCTGCCACAACATCCTCAAGAGATCTAAACGTCATTGCTAAAATTCTTTGAGTTGGATAAAATAGATTTTTCGACACGAAATATGATTTGATTTGCCTTTTTGTGGTATCTAAAAAAGTTAGTGCTAAGAAAATGAGATATGAATTTCTTTAGGTGTATTCAAAAGGGAATTTATCCGTAAAGGTAACTTTTTAATTTTCCGCTCGTCTTGAATATTGTGAAAGCGAAAGTATGGTTGTTTTGTACCTATATTAATGTTTGAATATAACGAAATTGTAGAGACAAGAAAGCTACACCTGTAATAACATATCGGCTGCTTCTTAATTCTTGACTAGAATTAGGCGTTACTTTGCGGAGATCCATAATACAAAAGTAATAATTTTTTTTTTTTGCTATAATCCGCGATGAAGTAAAATGGAAAATATATATAATGCTAAATGTAGAGTGGACGATCCGTTTTCATACCATACATATTACATACATGCAGGATTCGTAAAAACACACACGACAAAATCGCAAAGCTTGGCAATTTTGTCGTGGAGTCTATCTCCTTATCCTGAAACGATTGTTGAGTTTGTGATAGTGAAAGTGTGTAGCGCTTGTGTATTTTGGTGGCGGTGGTGGAGGTTTGTTTCCATGTATTTTTACGAATCCTGCATGTTTCAGGTATGAAAACGGATAATCCACTCTACATTTAGCATTATATATATTTTCTATTTTACATCATCGCGGATTATAGCATAATAATTTTATTATTACTTTTGTATTATGGATCTCCGCAAAGTAACGCCTAATTCTATAGATGTCCATTATTTTTTTCGTTATAATCATTAGTTTAGCGTAGTTTTGTGATTATAGTGATGATTTTAGGTCTCTTTCTTTTAGGATAAGCCTGTATCCACCAGGAAAAGCACAATGAAGTCCATGACGGAGAAACTCCAGAGACTCTTCAGTGTAAGAAACGCGTTACGTGGATCTAGAAGAAAGACTGAAGAAAACATTGAAATCTAGAAATAAATATAAAACTATAACTAAATCTAAAAATATTTCATAAAACCACTCCTATCCTCATTCCTTACCGAGGTGTCGTAAAAGGCGACTAGGGTAAGTTGACCCATTTGGTACCCGGTTGAGTAGACCAGACCACCCTCTTTCTTACTGAGGTGTCATACGACTAAGATAAGTTGTCAGGCAAGCGGCCGGTCGTAAAATACGAAGCCAAATAATGTGACAACATGTTTATAACATTTTGTGCCTATCCCATTAAAAGCGGGATAAGGGCAGGGGGATGATGAATGTATATCGGACGTCTGGCTTACAAGTCCCCGAGGCGGTTTGGTGCTCGCGGTGCACCGGTTAGCGGAGGGGGACTTCTCCTTTGAGAGGTCCCTACCCGGAGGAGGTGTTCTGTGAGATCAGAGCTACTATCAGCGAGGATGAGGGCAATGTGTACAACGATACCCTGTCCTTGCCATCAGCAGCGTGGTGGAGAACACAAGTTGTTTTAGTCGGTGGGGTTTTTTCCTGTATAAAAATGGGGGATGATGAATGAGACAACTCCTTCACCACTCCTCTGCAATAATATAAAAAATAATATAGAACCTTAAAACTAATTTATGGACGGATTTTCAATTTTGCTGACCTACGACATACGAAAGCGTAATAATGTCAACTCAAACTTAAAATAAATAAATAATGAAATTTAAAATATATTTAATTAAAATTATAATCTTCATTATAGTAATTTTAATCTTCCTCTTCTTCTTCTTCTTCTTCAACGTGTTCATCTGCAACGACGACCTAATGAAACAAGAAAATCATCAAAACATTGTTGATCATATAAAAAATTGGCTTTGGCTTATGTAAAGATATAGGTGTTCTGAACAGCATCGAGATATCAGACAAATCCAGCTGCGATATTGAGGATCAGGTTCAGAGAAATCAGGACCTTTACCCATGGAATAGCTGTGGTAGCCCAGCGGTAACGTGCGACTCTTTCGAGGAGGTCACGGGTTCAAACCACCAACAAGTTTTTCTGTTAAAACTTATGTGTCTAATTGATAATTGCGATTTATCACACGCTTTTCGATGAAGGAAAACATCGTGAGAAAACCTGCATACCTCTAGAGAAATCTGCTGATATGTGTAACCTAGCAATCCGCATTCGAGCAGCGTGGTAGGTCTAAGCTCCAATTCTTCTCTCCAAATACGGAGATAAGAGGCCTAATCTCACCAATGGGATAGTAACAGGCCGCTACTTGGAATATTATCTTATAACTAGAAATAATCAAATGTTATTAGTTAATTCGCTCGCAACTTAATCGGATTAAGGAGTCAAAATTAGTCAAGTTGTGTTTATTGAAGTTAAAGTCTAAACGGACTAGATCGATAAGTAACCGAAAAGAACAATTATGTTGTTTTTTTATCGTTTTCATATTAATTAATGCAATAAAGACATGAAAACAAACAAAGATTGTATCCTGTGAAGTGAGAAATGAATGTTTCAGTCACGTGTAAGACATTTTTGTTATTATGAAATGGTTTAGTAAGTCAACCATACTATCTTTTTTCCTACGTATACATACTTCTTGCTCTTCTTCCTGTTCAGCGACGATTTCCTGTAAATAAAAACGGCCAATGAACGACTTATATCTAACTGCTAAATTAGTAAAATCAAGACCAAACTTATCAATGAAGTTAGCATACACTGTCAAGGAAGTATAAGGATATTTTTCCAAAAGAAAAAAAAATTTAAACTCTTAATTTTACAGCGATTAAATAAAACCTTATCCTCCTGCCCTTATCCCACTCTTAGTGGGGCCGGCAAAACATGTTATAAACATGTTGTCACATGATTTGGCTACGTATTTTACAACCGCCCGACTGCCTTGCTTAAACTTACCTTAGTCGTATTTTACAACACCTCTGTAAGAAATGAGGGCGGTCTATTCTACTCCACCGGATAACACACTGCTGTTCGACTTACCTTAGTCGCCTTTTACGACACCTCGATAAGAAATGAGGGTGGCCTATTCTAATCAGCCGGATACCACACGGCGGGTTAACTTGCCTTAGTGGCCTTTTACTACACTTCGGTGAGATTTGAGGGTGGTCTATTCTACTCAGCTGAATATACATGAATGCCGCTCCAGCCATCTCGACTACACCACGAAGACTCCAAAATGGCGCTAATCAAGATGGCGCCGCCTTCAGTGTTACCAGTATTTGATTTAAAAGACCCCAGCATATTTTCTACAAGTATATTTTCGGAATCTCGGAAACGGCTCCAACGATTTTCGTGAAATTCAGTATGCAGGAGATATTAGGGGCGAAAAATTGATCTAACTAGGTTTATTAAAAAAAAATCGTTTTATCGTCGTGTTTTTGGGCATTAAAAAAAATAAAAAAATTATATTAAATATATAAAACACTATTTTTGCCAAAAACTATCAAGTCAGCGTATCTTAATCGGGGAACGGGTGGTCTCAAGAAATCAAAATACCTAGGATCGAGCCCTACCTACCAATTATTTTTTTTAAATAAAAATAAGGTTAGAATTACAAATTTCCTATACAACGTCTTCTGTACCTTGATTTCTTCTTCCTGAACACTTTCCTCCTCTTCATATTCATCTCCATAGCCAACTGGGAACAGTGCAAGACAATCACGTTCCCCTGCTTCGACGTCGTGACTTATGTAACAAGGGTTCAGGCCAGCTAGTTGCAGTAACGGCAGACTGCGTTTCCGGGATACCATTAGAGCTAAGCGGTCTTTGCTTGAGGAGTTTGAAAAATATACAAATATTTAATATTTCAATAAGTTAATCTTGTATGTATATATACAGCGTTCTAAGGGCATTTGCTGACAGGATCGATTGTCCGCATTTGAATCATTGCGCAATGGTACATATGCTGCCAAATCGGTCCTGTCTTAGGACTAATTAGATAGGGTTAAATTATAACTAACAATTACAACTTAGGCCTATTTTTGCATTGATACTAACACAGTATTATATTTAAATGAGTTAATCTTGTATGTATATATATAAATATATTTTCTTAATTTCGGAAACGGCTGAATTTCAGGAAAATCTAATGATTTTAGCGTGTAGTGGGTTTTGGGGGAGAAAAATGATCTAGATAAGTTTTATTAAAAAAAATATCGTTTTATCCCTGTTTTCGGGCACTATTTTTTTTTAAATTTACGTTGAATACATTATCAATTTTTCGCTATCAAATGTAAAGTAATGGTAACTCATTTGGAAACGGGTGGTCTAGAGAGGTGAAAATACCTAGGATCGAGCCCCACCGGCCCTATTATATTTTCATTTTTTTTTATCATTTTAAAAGTCACCCAGGTACTATTAATAAAACGACATTTTTAATTTATGAAAAGTTTAGTTCTTCTCCTGACTGAGTTCTATTTTATAGTTCCATCTACTGTATATATAACTAGCTGACCGGGCTAGTGTTTGCTTTTGTTTTTTTTTATTTGTAATACATGATTTTTGAGTAACTTTCACCGTTTACTTAGCGTACGCAAGGAAAGCTTTAAATTTTACCATTTTTGCGATATTTATTATTGCTGCTCCTCTCCTATTCATTGTAGCGTGATATTATATAGCCTATAGCCTTTCTAAATAAATGGACTATCTTATACACAAAGAATTTTTTAAATCGGTCCAGTAGTTCCTGAGATTAGCGCGTTCAAACAAAAAAATAAACTCTTGAGCTTTATATATTAGTATAGATATAGATTTCATTCTAATTCATTTGCGTCAATGTCAAGATGAAAATTGCTTCTTGAAATAGTTAGATAGGCATTTTTAGATTCATCATCAAATCTGCAATCGTGTCTTGGACAGCTTAGTCTTATATTATAAAATAGCTAGCTAAAATTTATTTTAATAATGGAACAAAATATACTATTCAATTTTAGTACTTACTGTTTTCTATGCCTTGACATCTTGTTGTATTGTTTGATCGTATATGCCACATGTTCAGCACTATTAGGATCATCGCCAGCAAATATTCCATACTATAATTTGATATCTCATATTAATAAAAGTTTATAAAAGATTTGTTTTTTTTTATAATTATTACTATCATTATTATTACTATTACTAAGTCATTGGGATTAGTGATTGTTAACGATTATCAACGGTGGGTTTATGCCAGATAGCGTCGATTAAAATCTGTCCATGCTTAACCCTACTCTTCAGGGCCCAGTATTAATGCTCGCATTTTCTAATAAATCTCTCTCCCAGGATCTTCTGACCTGAAGAGTCATTCCTAGCGAACCTAGACACTCTACGCAGAAGTCTCGCTCTTTGTGCTATGCAGCATAGTATCGACTGCCTAGAACCATTTCTGAATTCATGCTTCAATTCTCCAATTTCACCATCTTTTCGTCGACCCATCGCTGATATTAGGAATAAGGAAAAACTTGGTTGATGCGACCTTGCAGCGAGGCAGCTTTAAGAGTGACGCGCATATGGTCATGAAAAGCGAAACAATGATATGAGCGCTGCAATGAGTAAGAAAAGTCCACGAAATAATCTTCACGTGAAAATCCTTGATTACTATATACTAGTAGGAGATGTCCTGTACAGTAGTAATGTTTTTACACTTACCTTTCTAAAATGCATAATGTTCAACATATTAAAATTAAAATAAAGTAATAAACTTACATTAATAACTTCGGTAGGAAACTGTTCTATAATATCCTTAACCTCTTCCCGTTTGTCGATTGAAAACATCACCATTACATGAGGTGGTAGAAACTCTGACTCGATTGGAGTTATTTGTTCAACAACCTTTAAATAAACATTTAGAAAATTAACATAGAAGACAGGATATAAATGAAGATAATGTGGTAGGCGCAAGGCAAAACAACCAATATCACACTTTACAATAATCAAATACGCGACTCAATCAGCAATTAGTGAGGCACATCGTTCTAAGAATCGATTGGCATTATGGTATTTATGATTAGGTCTTTGATAACATTAATCCGCTGCGTTTTTGATCTATAGGTAGTCGACTTAAAAAAAATACAGGGATCTGGCTGTTTCAAGCTGCTAAAGATTAAATAGAAGATACACTATAATTAAAGCCCATATTAAATAGAAGATACAGCATAATTAAAGCCCATATTAAATAGAAGATACAGCATAATTAAAGCCCATATTAAATAGAAGATACAGCATAATTAAAGCCCATATTAAATAGAAGATACAGCATAATTAAAGCCCATATTAAATAGAAGATACAGCATAATTAAAGCCCATATTAAATAAAAGATACAGCATAATTAAAGCCCATATTAAATAGAAGATACAGTATTATTAAAGCCCATATTAAATAGAAGATACAGCATAATTAAATCCCATATTAAATAGAAGATACAGCATAATTAAAGCCCATATTAAATAGAAGATACAGCATAATTAAAGCCCATATTAAATAGAAGATACAGCATAATTAAAGCCCATATTAAATAGAAGATACAGCATAATTAAAGCCCATATTAAATAGAAGATACAGCATAATTAAAGCCCATATTAAATAGAATATATAGCATAATTAAAGCCCATTTTTAATAGAAGATACAGCATAATTAAAGCCCATATTAAATAGAAGATATAGCATAATTAAAGCCCATTTTTAATAGAAGATACAGCATAATTAAAGCCCATATTAAATAGAAGATATAGCATAATTAAAGCCCATTTTTAATAGAAGATACAGCATAATTAAAGCCCATATTAAATAGAAGATATAGCATAATTAAAGCCCATATTAAATAGAAGATACAGCATAATTAAAGCCCATTTTTAATAGAAGATACAGCATAATTAAAGCCCATATTAAATAGAAGACATAGCATAATTAAAACCCATATTAAATAGAAGATATAGCATAATTAAAACCCATATTAAATAGAAGATATAGCATAATTAAAACCCATATTAAATAGAAGATACAGCATAATTAAAGCCCATATTAAATAGAAGGTATAGCATAATGAAAGCCCATATTAAATAGAAGATACAGCATAATTAAAGCTCATATTAAAAAGAAGATATAGCGTAATTAAAACTCATATTAAATAGAAGATACAGCATAATTAAAGCCCATATTGAATAAATTTTAAAACTTTACCTTGGGGAAAAAACAAGCTATAGCACTAGCTTTTGCTAAATTATTTGGCGGTGTATATAATCCCGGTACAAAAAGACCACCAGGTGGAATATACTCTTCGTCTTCCACTGACACGTCTGAATGAAATTCCTCTTCCACATCAACTTGTTCATCTTCTGGCTATATAAGAAAGGGAATATATTATACATGTATGTTAAAAAGCCAATGGTTATAGTTAAGATATACTCTAATAATGTGACTGTAATATGTTTTTTTTTGTTTCACACACTGGTGATAAAATTCATCAATCAATTTTTATTTGTTCAGTAATGATATGTTTGCAAACCACAAATTCAACCGAAGCAAAGACCAAGAATTTGTTGTAAATAGTGCTCAGCGAGCTCTGATAGCCAGCGGTAACACTGTGCGACTATTTCGAGGAGGTCACGAGTTCGAACCCCGGGCACCAATGAGTTTTTTTGTTAAAACTTTTTATGTGTCTAACTGACAATTGCAATTTATCACACGCATTTCGGTGAAGGAAATCGTGTCGTGAGAAAACCTGCATATCTCTAGAGAATTCTTGGGATATGTGTAACCTACCAATCCGCATCGGAGGAACGTGGTAGGTCTTAGCTCCATTTCTTCTCTTTAAAAACGGAGAGAAGAGGCCTATTCCCAGCAGTGCTTAGTTGCATTGATAATTCACTATTTTTATAAAGCGAATCAACTGTAAGTGCAATTAAACTTACTTCTTCAGTAGCTTCAGTTTCAGCCTTTTCAACTTCTTCTCCTTCAACACCTTCTTCACCTGGTACTGGTTCTGGTTCAGCCGGTAACTGATAAATATTTCAATACTAAATTTATTCATTAATAACTCATCTATTCTGTAAAGTCTGTAAAATCGATTGCTGTATTTGGAATAAAAACAAGTTTGTGATTTGACCGCAAAAATAAGTTTCAACCAACGAAAACGCTGGTAGCCATTTAAATCATGTTTCACAAAAACAAGGTTTAGTTTTAAGAAAAGCCGTGTCACAATCGCCGAATAAGATAGGATAGGTAAAAAAAATCATAGTAACGAATTTTAACTGTAACTCACACCAGCCTGAATTCTAGCCATTCTTTCTTCCTCTTGCCTTTGTTTCTCTTGTCTCTGTCTTTCTTCTTCGGCTTCTCTTGCTAGTCGAGCTTGTTCAGCAGCCAATCGTTCTCTCTCTTCTTTTTCATCACGCTATATGTTAATATTAACAGAAATAGTTTATCGAAAGTTATTGAACAGGGCTCTGGAATATGGCTGTTAGAGAAGGTTATGCCGTCGAATAATATAATTGTCGGTATTTTTAAAATTATTAGATATATTTTTAAAATATCATAGACTTTTTGTCGGCTTATATAAAATAGTCTCAATCGACTACTAGGCTAGGTGAATATTTATGCTGCTTGAAGTTTGATTTTAAAAAGAAAGGTAAGGTAGTTTAATAACTGAGTAAAGTTCATTAATGTCAGTATAAAGTCGAGACTGTATTTTTTGGGGTACAAACAATTTTATGTAAAATGTTTACTAATATATACCAGCTTTTGCATTTTGATCTCGTATCGTTCTCTGCGAACTTCCCGTGCGGTTTTACTTATCGTTGCGTATCGCTCAAATGCTGGGATCGGTGGTAATTGTTTTTCTGGTGGTACATCGTCCTTTGGTACTGGTATCTCTTCGTAAATGGCGTGACGCATTAATTCTGCAATGAATATTATTTGTTGCGTTATTTACTTATAATAAAAGATTTAAAAAGAGAGTGAGGGATTATGTGAAGTGTGATATGAATATGAAAGGAGTAGCTAGGAGTAAGAGAACGGAAGAGAAATAAATGTTTCGCTGACCCCACTTAGAGTGAGATAGCAGGAGGAGATAACATATTCGTTTATACAATTGAATTAATGGATTCAATTTTTAAGAGATTCCATTTACGAGCGATGAATTTTTATTGTTGATTTTTTAGCGTATAGGCCATCTTTCAACGAGATTCTAAGATATTAAAACCCAAAAGTGAAAAGCTTTATGTAACTATATGTCCGGTCATTTTAGCACATTCTAGTTTCTAGTTCTAGAGTTCTGTCATTTCACTAAAGGTTAATAAAAAGTTAATAATAAACATATACGAACTGACGAAATCTCGCGTGTCGGTTTCCATCATTTTAAACAAAACCACTAATGCTTCGCCCTTCATAAGAGCGTGAAGGCAGGCCTCGTTTGGATCCACGTCACTCATGTATAGAGCTTCTTTGACTGAGTCTTCTGTTATTTGTATAGTCTCCTTTGCAGATACCTGAACATCTGAAATATTAAATTTAGCAGTATCACTAATACTATAAGACAATGAAAACAGTTATCTACGTATAAAAGAGTAACGTAGTGCAATTAGACTGTATCATCATTCTCTAAGCCTTATCCAACTCTAAGTGGGGTTGGCACAATGTGTTTCGGCTAGTCTACAACCAGCCTGCTTGACGTCAATTTACCTTAGTCGTCTTTTAAGACACTTCAGTAAGAAATTAGGGTGGCCTATTCTACTCAGCCGGGTACCACACGGCGGGTCAACTTACCTTAGTCACCTTTTACGACACCTAAGTTAGAAATGCGGGTAATCTATTCCACTCAGCCGGATACCACACGGCGGGTCAACTTACCTTAGTCGCCTTTTACGACATCTCGTTAAGAAATGCAGGTGGTCTATTTTACTTAGCCGGATACCACACGGCTTAAAGAAAGGTGCTGAAATATAAACAGAAACGAACTAATCAAATCTAAAGAACTCACTAATCAAATCCCATTTCTCATACAAATCGAAATGTGCCTGATGACAATGTGGCCAGAAGAGGATAAAGTTTAGATGTCTGATATTATTGGCCAGCCGCTCGCACACTCTCTTCTTTCTTGCTGCAACTGTCAGCACTCGTAGTCTTTGAGTTGCTTCTCGGGACTCCTCTTCTATTTTCAATTCTTCTTCTATTTTAGCCTATAAGAAGTTATATCAACAATAGTGTATCAGATTATATTGCTCCAATGAGAAAGGGTTATGCAAGCAGAGGGTAACCGTCACTTATTTATCTTATTATCTCTACTTTTGGAGACAAAGGTTAAGGACCTACCAGGTTTCTCCAATGCGGATCGGTAGGTCACACAATTCGAGGGCACGGGTTCAAACACCGGGCAGGCACCAATGACTTTTTCTATTAAGGCTTATGTGTCTCATTGATAATTTAATTTATCACACGCTTTTCGCTGAAGCAAAATATCCCCAGGAAACCTGAATGAATTCTAGGAATATGGGTAACTTACCAATCCGCATTGGAGCAGGGTGGTAGGTCTAAGCTCCAATCCTTCTCTCCAAAAACAAAAAGAGGAAGACCATGACAGGGAGTGGGATAGTAACAGGCTGTTACTTTAAGTCACACAAAGACCAGAAATTCTCTCGATATATGCAAGTTTCATCTCAATACTTTGCTTCAGAAAAGTCTATGAGTAAGGCACATGTATTTTTAGAACAACTGTGCCTGGCCTAGGCATGAATCCGAAACTACCTAATAAGTGTAATATGGAATATCGCACAGTTACATCAGTAAATCTCACAAAGATATGAAACGTAAATGAAAAGCACAGCACATACGGCTTCTTCTGGCAGTAACTCCTGAATATCACGCTTGGGTCGCTCCACTCCTGTGTCAATCTCACGTTGCATCAGCCCCAACTCTTCCTCAATGATGCGACAAAGCTCCAAGCCGTTTGCACCAAACATGGCGCGTACTAGTTTACCTTTCTGAAAATGATTATATTATAATACTATGGCATAGCTTTGCCCGTATGGAAAATAGTTTCTCAATCTCTCCTATTCATCTTAGCGTATATAGTCTATAGCCTTCCTCGATAAATAGACTATCTTACAATCAAGGATTTTAGTAGTTTCTGAGATCAGCGCGTTCAAACAATCAAACAAAAAAACTCTTCAGATTTATATATTAGTACATATTTGGAATCTTCTGATAAAGGCGACTAAGGCAATATACTAGTATATCTTCACTCGCCGCCCGTTCTACATCTAAATCAAGTGCAAATTTCAACTTGGCCAAACTTTTCAACTTATCAAGTGCAGTAAAATAAATTGAAATAGAAACTAGTTTAACATTAGATAATTTCAAGTTCAGCTCTCCCAAAGTCTCAACCTTAAAAGTCTGAGTTACCATTTAAGAGGGGTCAGGGAATATGGTGACGGAATTATAGCTATTGTATTCAAAATAATTGTGATTGGGAATGCTATGACTGCTTAAGTTACGCATAAGGAGAAACGTTAGAAAGTCATGAAGAGGGCACTAAAATAAATAAATTTGAGATCATCTGTGTTTCGTTTGTGATTCTAATCATTAAAAAGTAAATAAATCTTACGAATATAAATAGGAAGGTTGGTTCACTCTTGTTTTTAAATCGAGATAAGGCATCTATATTATCCGCTACAGCCTGGAAGGAAGCATTAGAAAAGTATAGAATCCCTTATTTCTTGAGGTCTTATCCGTAGTGGGACGCAATTTGTACAGTATAAGCAAACATTGTGAGATATGCTAGCTATTATATACTGCTAATTGTAATATGATTTTGCTATAGTAATAAATATATAAATTGAAAAATTAATTCAAGCAAGTAACGCAATCTTATCTTTTTTTGAGTCATTAGTTCATCATATTTTTGCAAGATATTTATTATTACCCTTATTAATTATTAAAAATGTTGAAAGATAGTTTACTTTAACCATGTAAATCCTATCTTGACCAAGTTCCAGTTTCCCTTTTCTTATCGCATTCCCTGTAGCTAGACAGTACCCGCAGAATTCAGAATACACTTCCATGCCTGGAATGTAAATAAAAGTAAAGTGAAATGGTCAGCGATGACCAACTCACATGACCAAGCACAAAAAAGGCTCAAAAATGCAGCAGCGTTTGAGCTACATCAACTCCTAACACTGGAGTTACTTTATGGAGTGTTAAAATCGCTGGGTATAAAACTTCCCTACTAGGTGAACAGCAGAAGGCTGTAGAAGATCCACCACCACTTTATTTAGACAGCACAAGATCGTATGCTTTGAATAACTTTCGAGGAAATAGTCCAAGAGAAAGAGAAAAAGGGAGAGCAACTGCTTATAAATAATTAATTATACTGTCCTACCTTTAACCCATTATAAGTGGAGTCGGCTCTATACAAGTATTTACATCTTCTATTCTCTTTTATCATTCGTCAACTCCGGAACTACTCCTTTTATCATGTCACACAATCCATCCCTCTCTTTTTGGGCCTCCACTTTGTCACACAGCCATCCCTCGCACTCGCAATTCCTTTAAATTCAAATCTAAATACTTACAAATAAGAATGTTGTAATACGTCGTTATAGCTTCTTCAAATTCCTCATTTGTTTCTACCGTCTCTTGGATCGTGACCTGACCTTTTCTAGCCATATTTGAACCCTTCTACAGTACGAAACAAAAATTTCGAAACAATTATCGGATTTATCACCATAGATCACTATATAGGCTATATGATAACTATATCACATACCACATACAAATAATATGATTTGTATTGATTTGATAGGTACTGACAGATGTTAACTTTACTCTAGAAATATGATAGTAAAAAAGTTTTTATGGATAATTTACCTAAGAGCGATAGTAAGAAAAGAAGAATAGGAAAAGTTTTTTAATATATTTATATCTTACAACTACTTTTTGTGATCACATAAAGTGACCTACTCAGCACAAAAAGAAGTGTATACATATAGTAGTAAATATAGTTCTCAATAAAAAAATCTGATTTCTTCTGAAATCTGAGAGGTAAAATTTAAATTAATTTTTCATTCAGTCTATTTTGCTATTACGGTGTTTTCGGCTTTTCTTACTGCTGTATATACATATTTCTTTGCTATTATATCTGATAAAGGTTTATTATCTTACTTATCTAATACTTATGCCGTGTGATATCCGGCTGAGTAGAATAGTCCACTCTCATTTCTTACCGAAGTGTCATAAAAGGCGACTAAGGTAAGTTGACCCACCATGTAGTATCTGGCTGAGTGGAAAAGACCACTCTCATTTCTTACCAAGGTGTCGTAAGAAGCGACTAAGGTAAGTTAACGTCAGGCAGGCGGCCGGTCGGTAAATACGTAGCCAAATCATGTGACAACATGTTTGTAACATCTTGTGCCGACTCCACTTAGAGTGGGATAAGGGCAGGAAGATGTTTAACATATCTAATTCTAAAGTAATGAGAATATTATTTTGCTATAATCCGCGATAAAAGAAAATATATGTAATGCTAAATGTAGAGTGCACTATTCGTTCCCATACCTGATACATGCAGAATTTGTAAGAACTCATGCACTACCCGACACCGATGGCACAACAATACACAAGCACTGCACACATTCACCACCACAATCTCAACAATTGTTTCGCCCCGTAACCGAAGCATCGTCAGGAGATAGACTCCACGACAAAATCGCAAAGCAAATTCGCAAATATCTAATTCTTATTGATGCGTAAATACATCTGTCGGTATGTACCAAAAACATTTCTGTCGACTGTAAAAGAAAATTAGCTATAAAAAATCACGAAAAACACGAAACCCCCATTTTACCTTATTTACTTATATTTTTATTTCGTTTTTACGGCTCTATCGGCATATTATCGGAAATCCGACGTCAGCCATATCGCGAGTGTACGTTTTTCCCGCTCTTCCTGTAATACAACTATGTTTTATGGTTGTCTTTTTCTATTGCGGGTCGTAAAATGGAAATAGGAAACTATACCGTATCCAGTAAAATGTTATGGAGCATGTTCACTATAATATTTTTATATCTATATGTTATATGTCTGTCTGTCTGTTACGCTTTTACTAAAGAGTTGGTCCAATAAATAGAATTTGAATAATTAAAGCTTATATACAAGACTATCATATAAGCAAAAAATACTCCCGTGTTTTTACACTACACGAGTCGATATAGCTTAATACTAAAGTTGACGTGAACAAAGTCGCGGGTTACTAGTCCATACTAATATTATAAAGAAAATGTTTTATAAATTCTGTCTGTTACGCTCTCACGGTTGAAAAAGCCAAAAAGAAACTCAGCGGTTGCCCTTGTCAAAATATAATTCTTATAACTAGTAACAGTTAGTCATTACTATATTGTACAAGGTTAAATTCGCTTTCTTATACTCTAAGTAATCTTCACCAGTGGGCTGTCTGTATCAGCCTCCTTTTAACAGTATTTTTAAACTGTTGTAATGGCAAAGCTAAAATTGATTGCGGAATTTTATTGTAGAATCATCATCTTCGTGCCCTAATCTCACTCTAAGTGGGGTAAGGGTTGGGGCACAACATGTTATAAACATGTTCTCACAAGATTTGGCTACGTATTTTACGACCGGCCGCCTGCCTGATCAACATACCGTAGTCATATTTTACGACACCTCGGTAAGAAAGAGGGTGGTCTATTCTACTTAACCGGATACCACACGGTCAACTTACCTTAGTCGCCTTTAACGACACCTCGGTAAGAACTGAGGGTTGTACTGTTCTATTCAGCCGGATACCACACGGCGTGAATTTTATTATAGAATCTTATACCCAAAACCACAAATGACTTACGCATTATTTCAAGACGCAAATCAGGGGCCGCAAGCTTAGTAAACTTTTAATGATAGTGTAAAAGGCATCTTATGACTCAGGACTTCAACCTTATATTATGTGTCATACATACTCCCTGATTTATGAACCGAAATAATAAGTTTGTAAGAAATTCACTGAGTTTTTTCTATTACGTTAGTAAATTTCGTTATTAAATAATACAGTTAGTATTTCTGAGTATGTTTTGTAGTCGCTTTTCACAGTGGCATCATCACATTTCACATCATTTGTATTTTAATATTAGTATGATACTAATACAATACTATGTGTGCAATATCGGAATATCCGGACTGGCTCGTTGGCGCAGTGGGTAGTGACTCTGCCTTCGGCACCACGGGTCGCGGGTTCGATTCCCGCCGAGGGCCAACATTTTCAATAAATGAATTTGATGGTCTTTGAGCCTGGGTGTATTTTTGTATTTAAGTATGTATTTAAAAATATATAAGTATATATATTCACCAGTTGTCTGTCACCCATAACACAAGTATTTAAGTTACTTACTTTGGGGACGGACGACCGTGTGTGTAAGTGTCCCATATATATATTTATATATATTTATTATATTATATTTATTTATCTATACATATTACCATATACCAAACATAATAGTCTCCAAAAGAAAGATTTTTGAGGAAGATATAGTACATTTTCCAGCTAAACTGATTTTGTTGGAACTTTCATTGGAAGATAGAAAAGACTGTGTAGTAACATACGTATATCCTTTTTATTGTAGAATTCTCACGGGGTCGGGAAACACTTTATGACACTGATTTAAAAGGGCGAAGGGCGAGCAAAGTCGCGGGCACAGCTATTAAATATTTCTCTAAAACGCCTTGGATTTAGCGAGGAATATCTAACTTGGTCCAGTGAATGCATGTGACACTTTTCTGTTGTGCGATTTACAGAATACGACCTACTTCCCCTGGTCCGAATTTGCACATTCAAAACGTCGAATGAAATGTTTAGAATAAAATTTTCATATTTTCTGATATTGCATTTGATCGCTGGATCTAAAGCAAGATACAGATATTGAAAATTCAGTTTATACATATTACGATTCAAGCGCTAAAACAGATTTATAATGTCAATTGAAAACTATTTTACGTCCTTTTTATAGGTGAACCGTTTAACTCGGTCCTCGCCTGCGGGGTACAAAGGCGTGACTAAGTTAAACGGTAGAGTAATTTAGCAGTAAAAAAGTAAAATTAAACGGTAATCAAATTATTAATTCTGCATTCTTTCTCTTTCTTTATACTTTTAGACTTTTGCCTATATATATATATATATATATATATATATATATATATATATATATATATATATATATATATATATATACGCATGTGTGTATGTACATTAATGTATAAATCGTATCTTATATATTTAGGTGCAGGATAGTCAAACATAATTTACATACGAATATACTGATACATGAATATACTAATACTAGTGTATACGGTAACCTTACACTGTCTCAAGCGCACCACGTCAGTAACACCAAAGCAGCGGGCGAGAAAGGACGTGTGTGACATATTGTTAGCGCGTGTTTACAGTATATTCTATTCAACGTTATGTTTATTGTTAATAGTATTCATTGAAAGCAATATTAATTTCAAAACTGTGAAAAATAATATGAAGAACATTGCCAGTGATAAATTATCTTTAATCCGTAATGAGGGTTTAAATTTAATAAGCATAAAAACAAAGATAAATTAACTGAGTTAACGTTGGAGTATAATAATTTCAACATTTATGACCTTTGTGTAAATGATGGTCGACCATTAAGTCTAATTAATATTTTACTGTTCAGTAGTAAAGTTAATTTAAATGAAATTCGTTTTAATTCGTCTCGTCTCGCTTGCCTCGAGCTGTATGGACGTGTGTGCTCACGGTGAACATTCGCGTCATACGTTCGTTCTGAACGCTGCCTCAGTGCAAGCCGTGCATTATGTACACTGTAATCTTTGGTGCAAGCCGTGCGCTCCGTGTAGGCTGATGTTTTACGGATGGGTTATAACGGGTTATATAATATACGGGTTATAATGGGTTATAATAACCATATGGGATATTTTTTGGATTATGTAATGCTACAGGAGATGCGAATAAATAAATAAGCAAGCGTCACAACAAATAATGAGATTGAAGATGAAACTCGTATACTTAAAAATAGTATATCTATACTAATATATAAAGCTGAAGAGTTTGTTTGTTTCATTGTTTGAACGCACTAATCTCAGGAACTACTGGACCGATTTGAAAAATTCTTTCAGTGTTAGATAGTCCATTTATCGAGAAGGCCATAGACTAAATAACATCACGTTAAGATGAATAGGAGAGGAGCGGTGAAGGTTACTCAAAAAATCATGTGTTACAAATAAATAAACAGCAAAATCTCTTATAATTAACTCACGATAACTACTTTTATGTTTAAAATTTCAATTCAGGAAACAATTTTAACACACTGATTTTCATGCTAAGCTGCTGGCACAGCTATTACTATATAAAACATGTAAAAACCGGAGATGTCTCCGAACATCTGAACAAACACAACATTTTGAAAATGAAAGCAAGGCGCAAATTACATCTGGCTGGTCTTCTTTTTGGAGTGATAAACACGAAAGCACCAGAATATTTATTTAAACAACTTATTTGGGTAGTTCGGAAGCGTTCAGAATATTTGCGGAGAACTTGTAAAAAATTAAGCGTTCCACGTCATTGTTCAGCTGCTTTCAGAGGTAGTTTTAAATACGCCGCAACCAGGTGTTGGAATAATATTCCACCACCTATAAGAGATTTGTCAAGTAAATACTCTTTTAAATGTAAGCTTTAAAAATTTTTGTTGGAGAAGCAAAAGGAATTTGAAAATTATGCGGTCGAAATTTCTTTATTTTATAACAAGTGTAATGTAAGTAAATATTATTAATAGTATAATTTTATATGTTATTTTTTAATAAATATTATATGTAAGTTTTTTTAGTTATGTTTAATTATGTAATATCTGGGTGACCGAGCTTCGCTCGGTAATTTTTTTCAATAAAAAAACTTTTTAAAAAGAAAATACAATTTTTTAGTTGGGATCGATCCTTGGCATTCACATTTCTCGAGGCTGCCCGTTACCCGAATAAGCTACGTCGACTTGACAGTTAATGACGAAAATTCAATTCAATATAAATGTTAGTGTTTTTTAAAACCCAAAAATAGAGATAAAACATTATTTTTTTTTACATAAAACCTAGCTAGATCAATTTTTCTCCCCCAAAACCTCCTACATGCTGAATTTCAGGAAAATCGTTGGAGCCGTTTCCGAGATTCGGAAAATATATATATATATACAAGATTAACTCATTTAAATATTAAGGATATCTGGTTTTTGTTTTTTGTTATTTGTTGTTTTCACTGTTTTAATTTCTAGTTTGGCTATGATCTATGTGTATGGTTGTACTTTTAAATGTAGTATATATCAGTTGGCATACACCACCCTGACATCACAGGCTTTGGCTAAAAATCAGCACTGCATTTGTGATGCTAACACAAATGCGGCACCATGCTGAGCTGAATGCCTTTCATTGCTGCGCTATATGCGGTGGAATATTATAATTTTTTTTTTATTACTTTTTATTTAAATTTTTGTAATTATATTAAACACCTTATACCTATTTGGTTGTAAGCTTTTATGTATTAGTTTGTATTACCGTGTATAGCGCACAGATGAATAAATGTGTTTCTTTCTTTCTTTCAACATGAATATCGACTTTTAGCGCGTTTTTAGATGCATCATATTGAAATGTAGTCGTCAAATAAATCTGTTATAGAGATGAAGTTAATTAATTTGATACTTTATGAAATATATAAATCAGCTTTGACCTCATTTCTATTGGATAGTTACTAAAGTAATGTTAATGGATAATTAGATTAACGTTGTGATATATTTAATAGTGCAATATAATTAGTTTAGTTGATGATATTAATGAAAATGTTTTACCGCAGCGGCGCAGGAATATTGGATTAATTAATTTGCACGTTGCAGTATATTCTGGCGTGAACATTATTGTGGGTGCGAAATAGTAGACAGTATAATTCGTTCATCATCTTATATAATTTGTGCTATCTATGATATACCGGTTAATTACTAAGAGTTTTGCTCGGTAATTTTTTATAAATAAAAAAAAAAGAAACTTAAAAAATAATAATAGGGTAGGTGGGGCTCGATCCTAAGTATTACTTCTCGCGACCAACCGTTCCTCAAATTAGCTACGCTGACTTGACATTTAATGGTGTTTTATATATAAATTTAATGTAAATTTTGATATTTTTTTAATGCCAAAAAACAGGGAAAAAAAACTTTTTTTTAAAATAAAACCTAGCTAGATAGAGAGAAGAAGTTAGAGCATAGAGAGGTGAAGTTAGCTGCGGCGATGTGGCGAGAGGAGCGGTGCGGTAAGGTGAAGTGCGGAGAGGAGAGTGGTAGCGCTATTTGACGTAGTCGTCATATGTATGCGTGTGACGAATTGTTGAGAAAGATTAAATGAGCTGACTTTTGAGAAAATCCCTTCTTATTTATTGAATAAGTATAAAGGAAAAATATCGTATTTACTAGTTACACAACACTTTCTTAAAACTCCTGACTGCCTGATACCCAGTCTTATTATGCGTTACTAATGATGATTTATGGATCAGAAACTTAGTTGCTAGTTATTATCATCATAAAACTAACTTCTTCAGCTGGCTGTGAGAGTTATGCTCGATGTATCTATCATTGCGTGATTAAAACAAAAATGAAGAGATGTGTGACACAACGGCTCGCGAAGCAGAAATGGCGATAGGCGGGGAGCATTATTTGAAGAAGGTGCTGGAATGACTAACACTTATTCTAAAACACAGTATAGATAGACATCAAAAAGGTCGCAAGGAGCCACCGAATACAGACAGCGTAAGATTGTATGGTAATGGAAGTCTTTTGATAAGACCCGTGACCAACAACGTACGTCTATTGTTAGAAAAGAATGTGAGAAATATAGAAATCACATATGAATAGGATTTCTGTAATTCTCACCTACTTCATGCACATGCTTATCCGTCGTATAAGCCTACGACGTCTAGGCGCGTGTCACAGTAAACGAAAAGTAAAAAAAGTAAGTAGCGGCCTGTTACTATCCCATTGTTGAGGTAGACCTCTTCTCCCCGTTTTTGGAGAGAAGGTTTGGAGCTAAGACCTACCAAGCTGCTCGAATGCGGATTGTTAGGTTACATATATCTTCAGAATCCTCAGAGATATGCAGGTTTCTTCACGATGTTTTCCTTCACCGAAAAGAGTGTGATAAATTGCAATTATCAATTAAACATAGGTTTTAACAGAAAAACTCATTGGTGTCTGCCCGGGTTTGAACCCGTGACCTCCTCGAAAGAGTCGAACGGTGTTACCGCTGGGCTACCACAGCTTAGTAAAGGTTTTTTTTGGGTTTTTTGAGTAAAAGAAAAACTTCAACATAATCATTTATTCTAAGCGACACAAACTTACATCTACACTACAATCAGTAGTAAAGTATCAGTAATCAAGGGCGCAGAATAAAGCAACGCCGCGTTTAATCCAATGTGCTTGTGGTTTATGGGTAACCAGCTCGATGGTCATCACATAGTTGGTGGAGTGGCCTGTGGTTGACAGGGTGCCGGCTCGGACCAGCGTCTTGTATGTAGGACACTCGTAGAGCCCAGAACCGAGACGATGATTCTGTTCTGGTTTCATGTAGATGATGGCCATTTCTGGATAGTTGAAGTATTTATAACGATAATTTATAGAATTAGGAGATGCGGAGATCCATAATACATAAGTAACAATAAGAATATTTTGCTATAATCCGCGATGAAATAAAATAGAAAATATATATAATGCTAAATTTAGAGTGGATAATCTGTTTTCATCGCTGATACATGATACAAAATAATTATTAATTTTTTATTTATAATGGTTAATTTTACATTTGTCCTGTTCCGGAACGAACAAATAGATTTATTTTTCTATTTCATCAATATTGTTCCAGCGTATTATCAGCAAAAGAGTAATTAACAGAAAAATGGAAACAGACAGACAAATAATTAGATAGACTGATGCATTTATAAATAATATCTGTATTCCTTTTCAGCGAACAGTTAGCACATCATTTATTGATTCGCAATTAGCTTATATACTTAGTTCATCAGACACACAGTCAGACAAACAGATAGACTTTTGCTAATATAAAATGTATGTAATTTGACTAATATTAGTATCGATTTTCAGTGAAAAAAACATTTATAATTTGCTCGTAATCAGCTTATATCCCTAGTTCATCTACTTGAAATATTTGCAAATTATCAACAAATTTGCGATTGTATGGTTTCGAAGACTATCACAGTATTATGTTGCTTTAACAATCCAAGTCTTTGATTGCCTCCCATTAACAGGTAAACATTTACCAGTATGAAGCTCTTTAGGCCGGCTTTCTTCTAATGCCATATCAGTTGCGTTCCATCTAGCGCCTTCTAGAAACAAACCGCTTACGCAACAGCCGTCATCAGGTTTCTTTTGTGGAGGACCCTGAAGTGCCTGTTTAATACAAAGACAATTTATCTAAATGCGATATCTTAACCTGACTTTCTGAGTTTCTGAATCTATTCACTGAGAACATTTGACTACTAGTTCCTGCCTTATTATTATTAGCTCTTAGGTAGCAAAGGCTCGACCAAGGTTCTGGACTCACGTCATTTTTAACACTATTCTCTAAACATTGGCTATGTTAAGTCTGGGTAGAAGTAGAAATAAACGAAATATTTTATTGGTAAGTTGGCAGTGCTTCAGCTTCGTATGTGTTACGTTTGGCGAATTAAAAGCAATTTAAGAAGAATAGGTGGGAATATTGTCAGGTGATTGCATTTAGCCAATGCATTTTGTTCCAACTGATACCACTGAATGAATGACTGAAAACGGACAACTGCGTCAGAGAACCAAAAAGGACTCAAATCTGATAACAAAGCACCAAGCAGGTTAAAATGGTGACGATCAATGTTAAATGATTGAACAACAATAACCTCGAAAGCATAAGATACAGTGTCGATAGCAATAACGTGTTTCCTGGCGTAGTTTTGCAAAGCACCGGTCAAGAACGCCTGTGGAAAGTAAAATCCAGAGATCCAGAATACTTTTGGTATCCCGCCGTCTGCCCATTGCTGCATGAACTGAACTCGCATGCACAGATCTTTGACCCAAGCAGCTGTAATATTAGATACATGATATAGTAAGAGATAAGATTATTTAACTAATATTTCAATACTCTTAATAGAATTTAGTAATGAGATCGATGTGCAACTTAGATTGATGAAAACCCCAAATTAATTTAATCACAACTTTAAAAATGCAAATAGTTGGTTAAAGATTAAAAAATTATATTTTCAAAACATTGTAGAAAATGTGGAACAGATAAAAAGGATAGATCAACCTCAAATTTGTCACATTCAACATTCTCAGAAATTATTGGGTTTAGTGCTATTTGGTTATGGATTTAGTACTATTGGGTATGATGAGTTTAGTACTATTTTGAACATGGTGAATTTTTTTGTAGTCTGCGCTCATCTAAATGGTGTTGGCGGGATGCTTTCCGTAAGGTCCATTTTTTTGCCTTACCAAGGGGCTTAAGCGAGGGATAAGCACGTGCGCTCCACATATTCGGTACAGCGTTGCGCGCAAGGCTGCTCGCCATGCTTTCCAATGCCTCTGACATCACAACAAGACCTTTTAGAGCTTTTTGAAGGTCCCTGCAAATTAGATTTCAACTTAGATTGGAAAACCAATGTCTTTGAGTTCTTTTTGTTTCTGATTTAATTTTACGTAAAACTGCGCAAAACAAAGTACACACATGATAAAAAAGTCTCATGATAATATTTTTCGAATCTTACCTTAGGGACTGGTTTATAACATTCAATAATTTGTTGTATCTGATTGCTTCTTGTATTAGAACCGTATTTAAGGACTCCTTGTATGATACTGGATACCTGATGAACAATACGATATAAGCATATGTTAAACATTATACACCAAGATCGACCATACATAAGTGTTGTTTAACATAAAAAAAAAACTTTTAGGTCGATCCTTATTTCTTTGTAACACTTAATTTCATATTTATTGCAAGTATTAAATAAATCCAATCTTTTATGTAACTAATGAACAAGATTAAAGCAGAAAAGTAAGGAAGGAGAAAATATAACTTAACGGTTAGCATAATTTTTCGCTTATTTGCGAAGAAGAAGTTTTTAAGAAAAATGTGATTTCGGAGGTAAAAGTATTTCAAAATTATCAAGAATTTTAAGATTTCTTAAATATGTTATATAGAACTTTAGGATTTAGCAAAATGGAATACAAAACACACATAATATGTGCCTATTCTTGTACGATACGACAGGAATCCATTTAAATTTATTTCTTAAATGAACATATCTTCCCCTTACAATGATTTCATTTTTAAACTTTCGGCGATCATCAAGGCATTTTTTACTTTAGATAGATACTGTTGATTTCAATAAGAGTCGAATATATTTGCCGAAACTGTTTTAATTGCTAATGCCGTGCCAAATTAAGTGACTCTCAAAACAACACTTAATACGCGTATTACTTACGTTGTAGCTATAAATTTCTGATCAAGCATTTGCGGTAGAACATTAAGGATGTCCTTGGCAGCCAGTTCTGTCATTTCCTCAGCTGACAATCCACCTTCACCACTTACTTCCTTTGGCTGCAGATTGCTGAGAATATCTATAAAATATATGTGTATATGATCCACATTTTTAATAGAATATAAGTTTAAAACATGTGGTATAAACAATTATTTCGATTATTGATAAGTACAAAATTATTTCAAAGTTTAATATTTTTGATTTGAATGAGAATATCATTCTCAAGATCACTCTCTCTTACATACGTTGGTTCAATTTGGTTCTAAAAGCCTTTTAGAACCAAATTGCATACTTAGTTCGAATTTTAATTTTTAGGTACTTATTTAGTGCCTTATTTACTTCAAGTGTTCATATTTACTTCTATCAAATTGGGTGCTGGTACAGTCAACTGTTTTTTTGGCCTTTTTGAATTGAATCCTTTTTTATTTATATGTCTTTTGTTAGTTATAAAGTGATATGATCAGAACTTACTGATACAATTTTGGGTCTCTGACATAGCGTAGCTTATGTTGGCATTGCTGTGAAGTCCAAACAACGATGGATCGTCATTTAATGGCAAAGTGCGTATGTACTTTGTATAGTCATCAACTGTTGACCAGGATGGTTGCTATGAAGGAAACAAATTGATAATTTAGACGACATAGTTTATTTAATAATAATGGTTGGTTCCACGAAGGAGATAAAATTAAACTATAAACTTTGTAAAGAACTAGCTTAAACACAAACTTAAATAAGTTATTTAGATAAATTAAGTAATACAATTACTGAAGCAAGTGATAATTAAATTTTGTCCACGCCATTTAAATTTTCACGTATAAGATATTTTACAGGAAAAGTTTAACACTCTAATGCATACAAAAATGATGTCTTAAGAAATTTGGTGGTTCCGTAGAAACACTTATATACTGAGTTAAAGAGCATTTTGTTTTATTGTGAGTTATTGAATCAAACGCAGATTCTGGAACAACTGGTTATGGGTAAAGAAATTATTTTAATAATAAAAAATAGCACCTGCTTGTAAGCACCGCTCTCGTCAAAGATGCATCGTTCGTTGAGAACAGCAGTTGTATAATAGTCAGCCAACAAACACAACAAACACCTCCGATCCCAATCGTCAGTTACTCGACCGCCATAGTTGATGTGGCCGGCTGTGTATGTGAGCATCTACACGAAATAAATTATTTCACTTATAAACAAAAGTAAAGCCTGTTACCAACCCATTGCTTGGTATAGAGATCTTCACTCTTTTTTTGGATACAATGGTTAAAGTTTAGACTCACCACTTTGCTCCAATGTTTTTTTATATATATATCCAGAACTCTCTAGGGATATGCAAATTCTTACTATCTTAATTAATGTCTTCCTTCACCGAAGAACATGTTATAAACATAATTTTATTTTAACAGAAAAAACTCATTGGTGCCAGCACGGGGTTCGAACCTGTGATCATCTAAAAAGAGTCGCACGGTCTCACCGCTGGACTATCCTAGCTTTGATATCTTCTTCTTTGCCAAACGATGAACGTTCACCATTGGACATAGATCTCTTTAAGGGATGTCCAAAACCCACAATTTTGCGCCGCTTTGAATCAGCAGCCCTCCCACGACCATTTTGAGGTCGTCAGTTTACCTCGTTGGGATCTGCTGCGCTTTCCGGTGCGAGGTTCCCAACGCCTATCGGTTCTACGTACTATGTGCCCCGTCTATTGCCACTTCAGCTTCGTAACACGATGAGCTATGTTAGTTACTCTACGGATACGGTTCTTCTACGGATTTTCTCAATCCTGATTTGATCGCTTAGATATACACTGAGCATAGCTCGCTCCATCGCCCGCTTAGTATAAGCTTTATTATAAATTTTCTGATATAGCTTTTATATATCTTAGGGTGAATAAAGTTAATAAATAATTTATATTATACAATTGCAGATCTAACCCTTAAAGGTACTTCAGTGTATTCAGTGAGGAACATGTGAAGCTGCGAAATACAAATGCGCAGATCGCCGTCTGTGAACTCGTAGGGTATGTTGAAACCGAGTGGACCAAACTTACGGCGCTCAAGGACGACGCCATGGAATAGACATAGCGAGAAAAGTAGCCACTGGAATAAGAATTCAGAATTTTTGTATTTTAATCTGCACCATGCATATCGTGGTTCTATACACTATGCATACGGTATGTCAATACATAGATGGCAAGCAAGCAGGATCTATACATTACCAATGTATAGAACCTGCTTTACTCACATATTATTTTTTTGGGTTAGCCCGTCTAGTTTACGCAGTTCACGCCGCGATAACGCCGTGTAAAGAGCTCATGAATAAGAGCCCCGTATGGGCTTGAAACTAGTCGCGCTCAACTGATAGAATAAGACCTGAGTATAGCCGGTTTTACACGTAAACTAAGGATTAATTGTAGCCTTGAGTTGTGGTAATAAATTGAAATCAAAACAATCTTTATTGAAATTAGTTTTCAAGCACTTTTGAATCGTCCAGGATGAATAAGGTAAATGAAGCTACCACTGGTTCGGAATGTTGCTCTTACCGAGAAGAACCAGAAAGAAACTCGGCGGTCAATCTTTTAAACATTTTTAATTGAAATTATTAAGCTAGTTTTTTAATTTAATTTTTGTTTTTGCGTATTTTTTAGAGTTAATTTAAACCTTTCTGTCTCATACACTAATAACATTTAACTATGACAAAATCTAACAAAGCATCGGATCGTGACAATAAATTTGATAGACAAATGCCGTTTATAACATTGATGTAGCTAAAGCTAGAAAATTTTTACGAGTTTTCAACAAAGTTCAAATGTTTTATTGGTTACAAATTTGATATTATTGTAATATTTTCAAATTTGCTTCTTCTATTTAATTCTACAATGATTTGAGATATGACCTATCATTGCCTTAATTAACAAATTTAGTTTAAAGACTATCTTGTATGAAGCTGAAATTTTTTTTTAAATCCAGGCATGCAATCTATCACTAAACTTGACTTGTATGTATGTTGTATCTGAAGGTGGAATCTTGTAAGTTAAATTTGACCCACTTCCCAGCATCCCATTGAGTTGAAATTTTACATAACTAACTTATGCCCAAAACTTCTCGTTGATTGTCTGTCTCCAGTCCTTCTGACTACAACATTTATAATTTAGTCTATCAAATTTATGATTTTAGATAAATGAATAAAAATCTAAAGCATAGCTGAGTCGTTAGTCACATATAAGAGCCTCATATCTAATAAAAGTTGTGCACGAACCTTGAAGTTGGGAACTTTGCTGTCGGCTGAATTAAAGTAGTCCGCGAAATCCGGAACCTGATTCATGTACGCTTTTAGTAAATTGGCCTTAATGCCTCTCGGAGGTTCCACTGTCATTTTGTATCCTGGATATTGCAGTAGAAAATATTAGAACATTTACGATTAGACATTGCTTTACTCAGGTTGATAATTATTCGCGATTAGAGAAGATTTATCAATTTCTAGAAGTATATTGTACTATCCATATTCATCCTTATTGAATGGAGGATGAAACTTTACGACAGAATCACAAATCACGCGATTTTATCGTGAATTCTATCTCCTGATGATGTTTCGGTTACGAAGCGGAACGATTGTTGAATTTATTTATTCGAATCTTCAACTGCATTATATATTAAATAATCCAACAAATATCCTATATAGTTTTATTTATTTATTTATTTATTTATTTATTTGTTTATTAGGTAATCCTACAGCGTAACAAAATTCTTACTTAATACATATTAATATTATTATCTTAAACTAAGGCCATATAAGGATTACACAATTAGTTTTTTTTTTTTTTACAAATAATTGTTCTTTGAGTAGACGATATGTTAATATTTTTAACATAAACAAAAATAAAATTAAAAAGAAAAAAAAAACAATTAACATTATTCTTTGTAATGAGTGTGTATATGTTTGTGTGTGTGCATGTGTTTGAGAGTATGTGCGTGTGTGTGTGTGTTTGTGTGTGCTTGCATAAGCTCTATGTTTTTAAATGAATTGTTTATCATGTTTTGTTCAATCCTTTCAGCGCATGTTTGAAAGACTCTTTTGAGTTACTAAATAAATCAAGTTCATGGAACTTGCTATTGTAAGTGCTCATAATACGACACAATACAGCGTTTTGTGCGTAGTTCACGTGGACGAACGGTGTGCTGAACAGTGGAGTGTAGCGAATGCGCCGTTTTGGGACACGAAGTGACAGCTCAGCCAATAATTCACTACAGTCAATATCGCCTGATATTATAGCGTGTAATAGCATCATGTCATATTGACTACGCCGAACCTCTAAACTCTCGATTTTATAATATTTACAGGCCTGGTCATAAGATGTAAACGTTTTGAAATCTTTAAAACTTAAATATTTAATAAATTTTATCTGCAACTTTTCAATTTCGTCCTTATAAACAGCGTATTGGGGTGACCAAATAACACATCCATATTCCAAAACGCTTCGCACGTAAGCAAAGTACAACATTTTTATACAATTTATATCACTAAAAACTTTACACACACGTTTTATATATCCTAATTGCTTGTAGGCTCTATCAGTAGTAATTTGTATATGCTCGTCCATTAATAATTTAGAGTCCAGTTGTATACCTAGATCACGTACTGAATCAACTTTTCTAATAGGTTCATTTGTGAGCTTATATGTAAATTCAATTTTTTTTATTTTCCGAGAAAATGTTATTTGACTACATTTTGAAATATTAACAGCTATGTTGTTATTAATATAATAGTTCGCTAAATTGTCTAAGTCATGCTGTATGCCGTTGCAATCGCTAATCGTTTCGACAGCCTTATATATTTTTTTATCATCTGCAAACATTAAGAAGCGAGAGTGATAAAAACAAGTAAAAATGTCGTATAAATAAGCATTATAGAGCATAGGACCCAATATTGATCCCTGAGGGACGCCTGAGGTAATAGAAATGAAATTACTGCGAGCACCACCCACAACTACTGCTTGCATTCTTTTAGTGACGTAAGAGGAAAACCACCTATGCAAATCCCCTCTTATACCAAGTGCCTGTAATTTTCTTAAAAGTATGACGTGATCAACGCGGTCAAAAGCCTTTTCAAAATCCGTATAGATCACGTCAACTTGTTTCCCTTTATTCATAGACATTAGTACAAAATTTGAAAAAACTGTTAAATTAGTGGTTACTGATCTTTTGTTCATAAAGCCATGTTGTTCTGGTGGTATCGATTTATAAATTGTTGGCGCTATTAGGTTGTAAATAATTTTTTCAAATATTTTTGCCACTGTGTTCAATATCGATATGGGCCGGTAGTGTTCGATTTTACTTTTTAATCCTTTTTTATGTATCGGAACAATCAAGGCCTCTTTCCACTTTCTAGGAAAAGTTGAAAATTCGTTAACTGATTTATTAAATATTATGGCCAAAGGACCGGCAAGTGTCAATGAACATCTTTTATAGAATAAAGATGGAATTTTATCACTACCTGCGCCTTTTTTTGTATCTAAGGTTTTAAGAATTTTGAGCACAGAATTTTTAGTTATGAAAATTTTATTTAAATTATCTTCAGTTTCAGGCAGCAAAATTTTATAACTGTCAAAATTGGGAAGTGGTTTAGAAAAAACACTTTCAAAAAATTTGCTGAATCCTACACAAATACCATCTATATTATTATACTCTGTTCCTTGATATGTCATAATACTAGGATAACCAGTTTTATTTCCACGTAGACATTTTTGATACCACCATAAATGTTTGGGGTCTTTTTTGATAAGATTTTGTATTTTATTTCTAAATTTATCGTAACATTTTGTCTGCAATACTTTTTGTCTATGACGCAATAATGAAAATTCGTCATAATCTCTTGGGTTGCCATAAGTTTTCCACCGCTTATGAGCCCGCGTCTTATCTTGTAATACATGCATTAATGATTTATTGTACCAGACAGGATATTTTATACGTGATTTTAAATTAATTTTAGGAACATGATCTTCAATTAATTGATCAAGTATGCCATAGAATTTATCAATAATTTCATCAATAGAATCTCCTGTTAAAATTGAAGTCCAATCTATATCCGACAATTTATTATTGATTACATTATAATCCGCGCAATTAAAGTTAAGTTTGATCATTTGTGCGTTACTGAGACTTTTTATAAGTATATCTGAAACGTCTATTAGAAGGCTTGGGTGATAACGATCTTCGCTAACAAGATTTTGATGTGAGCGTTGTACTCTAATAGGTGTATTGCTAAAAACTAAATCAAGTGTTTTGCCCGAATCATTGGAAATACTATTATATTGTGTTAGGTTACAAAAACTACAAATTTGAATAAGATTAGATGTAGCGTTTAACATGTTTGATACGCTGTGTGATTGTAACGGTCCATGTTCTGTCCATTTAACATGTGGTAGGTTAAAATCACCTAAAACAATAAAACTATCATTTGGCATAGATTCACAAATACGTTTTATATTATTTGCCACAGCTTCGATACGATTAAATTGCGACGAGTTAGGTGGGATATAAAATAATCCAATATTAAGTCGCTTTTCACTACGGAGAACAATTGCAGGTATTGTGATCCAAATAGACTCAACACCATCACAAACCCAATCAAATTTTTCTTGTGCTTGTAAATTGGTTTTGCAACATATCATAACTCCACCACCAATTCTCTTAGTAGAAGTACTCTGATTACGGTCATAACGAAAAATTTCATACCGATCATCGCATAGCTCTCTAGCGTAAAAACCATCCGTTAGCCACGTCTCTGTGATTAATAATAAATCAAAATCATTTAACACAATATTTTGGCGTAACTCCTCAGTTTTGGTCCTTAAACCACGAACATTTTGGTACAAAAATTGAAGTGAATTAAGGCCTTTTATTTTTTTTAATAGTACAAAAATATAATACCAAAATATTACATAAAGAGAGTAAAATAATAATTGATTTATTACTTAAATTTATATTTAAATTAGCAATGAAAGATTGAACAAGACGTTTTAGGTATGTGCAATGTGTATGTTGATTTGTGTTTGTGTAAAAGTGAATAGTGTATATAAAAGAGTAAATTGAGTGTGTACAATTACTTACAAGATTACCAAAAAATAAAAAAATTGAGAAGTTAGAAAAATTTTCCTCGTATAAAAGAACGTATAATAAATATTTTTCAAAATTTGAGCATCGTAAAGGAATATATAAATAGTTAAATATTATTTGATTTTGTGAAGATCTTTTTCGGAGCCAATAGAAATCACAGGAGATTCTTCGTTTTTGCGTAAAAAAATATTACAATTACGAATCCAAACAAACTTATAAGATCTATTAGATGCTAAATTTTTAACTTTTTTGAGTAGTTGTTTATTTTTGGGAGTCAAATGTTCATTCACAAAAAATTTTCGCTGTGGGCCTTCCATGCCTATATTTGATGTATTAATTCCTCTTAAGCGACGAAGTCCAGATATAATGGCGTCTTTTATATCCCGAGTTTTTAACTTCACAACAAGTGTTTTTGGCCTTCCTGCTTGAGCCTGCATGGGTTGGACTCGCGTTGCGAACTCTATATCATCGGTCGCGAGATCAATTCCAGCGTATTTAGCAATTTCAGTTACAACCCTGGCCGGAATCTCCTTTGGTAATTCAGGCAGTCCTACAATTTCTATATTTGACAGTCTGGCCCACTGCTGCTGGCTGTCAATTTGTGTTTGTAAGTTTTGAAGCTCTCGTTCAGTTTCTATTATCTTGGTTTCCATAATTTTGAAGTTATCTTCAAGAAGATCATACTCAGAACGCAGCTGGTTATGTGCTTCTTCAAGATTCTTAAATTTTGTGGTAATTTCATTTCGTATTTCAGCGATTAACGACTCCTTTAAATCCTTAAAAACCATTTCAACGATAGGTTTTAGTTTTTCATCGATTGTGTTCTCAAAATGGTGCAGCAGTTCCGATGTTTTTTCTGACGTCTCATCAGTCACAGGCATGCTCGTACTTGGCGCCTGTAATTTACTTTGTTCAGTTTGCGTCATGGTGTGTGAAGATACTTTGGAGTTACTGTCGTCGATTTGTTCCCTATTCGGCGATCTCACGTTAGATGTAGCAGATTTAGGCGCAGCTCGAAGGAGAAACTCCTGACATGACGAGCATTTCCACTGCGCTCTAGAGGTCTGAATATCCTTATTCACTTTCACACAAAAAGTTTTAAATTAACTATGCAGTACTAATTATAGAGAGATCACGTCATCCTTAGTTACAATGTTACAATTAATAACAAATTAATAAACCTAAAAATAAACACAAGAGAATGATGAAAATGTAAAAAAAATTAACATTAAGGCTCAAATATTATAACTCTGAAATAAGTACATTTTTCATAAATGCCCATCGCAGCCAATATCCAGTGGTAATGTGTCCTTAGTGCAGCTATTATATTAGCGCGAGATATGTCATATTGGGGTATTCTGCCCCAATTTTGTTCTAGCAAATTTTGTCTAAAAGAATAGACATGGAATGCGAGGAGGTTTTCGAGGTTCATTAATATTAAGAGATTGAGGTAGTGTATATGTGCAGTGACAGTAGTCTAGAGTGACGGTTGTTGTGGTTTTTTGTGCATTCTTTTTGAGAAACCTTATCAATTCGAATATTTGAGTACCTATCATTGTATCGCTTTATCGTTCTTTCATTTTCATTATCATTTTGTTATTCTGGGAAAATATGATTCAGTAATGTAGGTTAGCAGATATAATATATTGATGATAATTTTGTATCATTAAAGAAAACTGTGCTAATTCTTGCAATTTTTTAACACATTTACGTATAATTATTGCATTACTTACAAAGTAATAGATTATTTGAAGGAAAATTTATACAGTAATTAATATAGGCATACCATTTTGTAATAAAGCCACGGGGAAAAATGGTGAGGGAGTCGATGTTAGCCATAAACGGAAGTCCTTGTGAACTTGTTCTGGAATAATTTGCTCTACGTTCAATTCCAATACTGGCATCCAAGATGGAGATAGATGACAATTCTAAAAAAGTTATCGTATTGAATTATTGTATTTGTATTATTGTATTTAAGTGTGCTTTACATTCAATTTAAGACTGTGTAGTCAAGTCTGGATTGAGGAATTTTATCATAGATTATGACTCATTATTCATCATTCTCCTGCCCTTATCCCACTCAAAGTGGGGTCGGCTGTACATGTTATAAAAATGTTGTCTCATGATTTGGTTAAGTATTTTACGACCGGCCGACTGCCTGACGTCAACTTACATTAGTTGGCTTTTGCGACACCTCGGCTGAATATCACGCTGCACATACCTTTGTCGCCTTATACGACACCTGGTTAAAAAATTAGAGTGGTCTATTCTATTCAGCCGGATACCACACTTCGGATCAATTTACCTTAGTCGCCTTCTAACATACCTCGGTAAGAAATAAGGGTGGTCTATTCTACTCAGCCGGATACCACACGGCTTATCATAGATTATGACCCAAATATGATTTTCGTCGCAACATAGGAATCAATACAGTAAGTTATTATTGGTAATGTATTATTATAGTTGACGTGAACCGAAATTGTTAAATGTCATCTCTTTGGTTTTTAATACCGGACTTACTGGCAACGCGATACTCACGTGACCGATAGAGGGGTCATCGCTATCCACCCGCTAACGCTGCAAAAGCCTTTAAAGCTAAAAACATTAGCTAGTGTCCGAAAATATAAATAAAAAAAAGGGCGAAGCCAGTTTTCTTGCAAAACTCGATTCATACGGTTATTAAACACTTACGTGTTCAAATAACTTCATTAAATGAAATCTTGCTAAGTGAAAGAGATAAAGTGCTAACCGACATGTGAGTTTAAATTATATCGAGAATTTATTGAGTTGAAGTTAAAATTACTGACGTAAAAAAATATACGGATCGTTTTTTTCAGCGTACCAAGCCCTATAAAGAGTTTAGTTCTTAAAACTTAGATAATCGACTACATGCAATATTCATGTTGATTGTATAACCAATTTCTACATATAGAACGGAAGAAAACAATTTATTTTTAGAGTCGCTACTGTCACTTGTTTCTTTCGTTCGTTAGAGTAAGTTCCAAAATAACTTTTCAACCGAGCGCAAAATTCCTTCAAAAACTTCCACTGTACCTACAATGATTACAGTGTTTGAAAAGGAATTGGGTAAAATAGAGGCGTGTTTTTTTTTCGGTTTACTTTGGAAAAATTAACGTAAAAAAAATTTATTTTGATTTTAGATCAGTCATTTGAATTTAGTACGAGACAGTGGTCTTACATCTTCCTCCTGCTCATATCCCGCTCATCGGGTTGGCACAATATGTTATAAACACGTTGTCACTAGATTTATCTACGTATTTTATAAATGGAATGAAGGAGATCTTTCCTACATTCAAATAATAAAAGTCGGTGCAAATTTTAGCTCCTAATTTCAATATCGCTAAAGAAGTTTTAACAAATCAAAAGAAAAAATTAAATCCTATCAAACATAAAAGTTGTAAATACCTGAAAAAACACCCAGTTACCGAAATCGCAACCAACTTTCATCATGGCTTCTGCTAAAGGACCTTGGCCTTGACCCAAAGATATGCTTTCAAATCTTTTACCCATTTTCATCTTGTCGGCGAATTTCATTAGATCTATAAATGTTATTTTATAATATGTACTACTAAATAAAATAAAGTAAAAAAATATCAATAATCACAATTTTAAGTAGGTGCGAAATATAAATTGTTAGAAAAGGGAAAGAAAAATATAGCACAAGTACAGAGGCGGACTTATGCCTTAAAGGGATCTCTTCCAGTCAACCTTTAAGTAACAGACGGAAAAGGACAAGAAGTGATACGGGTAATATAGAAAGAAAGAAAAATAACGTAACTATGTAGCTAGATTATATTTGCACTCGAGATAACACAAAAGATAAATAAAATGTTCTTAGTATTGAAAGCTATTAAATAAGCTATTAAAGAATAAGAATATATTTGAATCGTACCTGCAGCGGGGTCAGTACCAGTCGAGAGAACAAAAATGATTGGTGCTAAAGGATCAGACTCGGCATAAAGGGCAGCTAGGTCAGCTGGCTGAGGCTCCACAAATCTTGCACCTAATCCTGTCACTACATAATCCTGCAACGGATAAACTTTAGAAGAAAATACTAATAAAAATAAATATGAATTTTTTGCATTCACGCATTCAGAATTTGTAAAACGCATGGACTAATAATCTCGACAATCGTTTCGCCCGCAACTGAAGCATCATCAGGAGCTCAAATAGCTGACAATATATCTAAAGCGCTATATGTGGCTACGTCTTTATAATTTCAATAAGATCTAAGTAAACAAAATACTTTTTGGAAATTAAAGAATATGGAATTATTATACCTGAAGTCCTGGAATAAGTTTATCAGGTCGAAGACATTTTAACACAAGTAATCTTTGAAAAGCGTCTAGTTGAGAGTCCAACGGCTTTGGATATGGTAATCTGAAGTAAAATATTACGTAGGTACATAGAAAGATGTTATAAAAAATCCATTTGAATTAATTCAAATTAATTTAATTCCACCAACTTTATAGGATCATACGCTGGGTAATTCTGAAGATTGTTTGAAAATTTCGTTAATTTCCTTCCAGCCGTTTTAAATTCTATAATGGACATACTGACAAAAAACATTTTTAAGTATTAGATAAAGTTAATAAATATCAACTTTTGTATGATCAACACTCGATTTCTGAAATTACTAATTTCTTCTACCACGATGTTCACTCATCAAATCTAGTAGAAGATTTTTTAATTAATTAATAATACGATTAAGAAAAAATTATATATTAAAATGAAAGTACTTGTGAGGATTCCAAGCATCATAGTAGGTCTTAAAGAATTTTGTTTGGTTCGGAAAATCTATAACAAACTGATGCATGGTTTGCAATGAGGCAAGCTGTTGCATATCTAACCACATTCGTGGCGACACCCATTTTGGTTCTGGGTTATCTAATTCCTGAAACGAAAGTGGTAGAATTTAACTTTTTCCTAACTAATGAATTATATCAATTCCTTTAAGTTATTTCCATTAATTTAGTTCATGCTGGAATCGATAAAATAGGATTATTAACAGAAATTAATTTTTTACTGAACTTTTAAAAAGTAATCTAACTATAAATAATAAAGAATACTAAAAACGATAAAATATTGAATTTTATGAAATTAGAATTCAAGTAAACTTTAAAACAAGTGATTTGAATCGTCAACTCTACTGCTGGTTCGAAATGCTGTTTCTACCGAGAAAAGCCGGAAAGAAACTCGGCTGTTGCTGTTTTCAAAATATAATTAATATTACTAGCTACATTGACATAAAAGACGTCTTACTTCTTCAATCTTAGCTCCATTTAACAAAAAGTTAAACTCTTGATGTCTTATGGTTCCTTTATCGAGTAAAATTCGAGCGCAAAGAAGAAATGCGAATAAAAGCTTATGTCTTTCAAAGAGACTTCTGCATACATTTTGATATAGGAGGAAGGTGAAATGATTGATGATTATTTCGACCCGTTCGATTATATCGTCTGTAAAGAAGAAAATAATAATGTAATACTTAAAAGTTAAATTTTATGTTAGTCTTATTAAGGTGGTACATTTTTTTTATCTATGTGACGGAAATAAGCAAATTGCATTTGTTTTAATATTTTCTTTTAATATTGAAAATAATCTCTGTTTCATTTATATTCGATGATTATTAATTTCTACACGAAACATGATCAATGTTGATCCAGCAATTGAGACCAGAGTAGAGATTAACAATATTCATATTAGTTAATTAATATAAAAATTTAATTTACCATTAGGTTCAGTCTCAGCCATACTCCTAATGAATAGTTTAACGAACCATTCAAGTGAGTACTGGTACATAGGATCTACGGTTGCCATTCCAGACAAGCAGAAGAACAATATTTGACCACGATTGGCAACTGGAACGTAACCTTGCCGCGCTTCATCTATTTCTGCTGAAGTACGTTCGATGTCTTCTACTTTTATCTAAATTTCAAAATGAAAGAGACTTTGTCAATCTTTATCATCATTTTGAATTAGATTAAATTGATTATTTTCATATTCTACTTCTTTAACTAATGGGCGTCCATTACTGAACGTAGGTTTCTTTTGATCTATCAACGCTGCGTTGATAGGTACGGGGTCGCCATTACGCTCATCGGTTCTATGTACTACGTGCCCCACATTTTACCACTTCAGCTTCACGAGACGTTGATATATATCGGTAATTTTAGATCTTCTACAGATCTTTTCATTGCTGATTTAATCTCGTAGAGATACTTCAAACATAGATTGATTTATCACCCACTTAGTGACTCTGAGCTTTCTTACGAGGTCAATTATATCAAAGCTAAAATTATATGCGCAAAGATATCGTTTAGAATTTTGGTAAAGTTAACTAAACTTATGTGTATGATTGCAACTAATAAAAGAAAATTCACTGGAGTAAAAATCTTTGAGATGATATAACAAATATAACAATTAAACCTGATATGATATAACAATTAAACCTACATAAATATAATGAAGAACTTACCAAAATTTCAGCACTCTTAATTTTAATAGCCTCTAGGGTCAATATAAGTGGTACATCATCTACTGGAGAGCCTTCACTGTTAGATAATCCATATAAGATATCAGCTTGCATTTCAGCCAACTGTGTCGATAGTTGAGCACGTGATACAATTAATTGACCTCGCAATTCTTCTAAATCTGGTCTTTCTTGAGCAACTACGATTGATAGTAACTGTTCTGCTAGACCGCTAAAATAACATAGTTATATTTTAGTTCGTTTTCCAAGGATATCGGGTTTTTTTTCCCTACTCTTCCCATTCAGAACAAATTGGGTTAGTTTCCAACATGTATGCTGTTTACTTGATTCACCTAACTCCACTTTGGTTATATGACAAGATAAGTTGCCGGTGAGTTTCAATGTTCTACGGATCTCCTAATTTTTATAATGGATTTAACGATCACAAGCAACGTTTGCTTACTTTGTCGCACATTAAATTTAGAATTACGAGGTTTGAATTTCCATGCCAATAAAAAGGTCAGGTTTAAGGTAAACTTGGTTTATGTTTATATAAATCTTAAAATGTCTCACCTGGGAACTAGAGCAAAATTGACAATTTGCACTTTCACGGAGACCTCAGGAGTGTATTTCGGGTTTGGTAATTTTGTTGTAATATACAATCGGAATCCAGTTGTAAAGGGGATGAGTGAATCTCCAAGTTTAAGTACCAATTGTCCGGCTTGACGGAAGTATTGTCGCTTAAAGTAGGATAAGAAATTAGTTTAACTCAAATCTAGCGTTTCATAAATTATAGTCGGTTTATGACCTTTAAATAATGACTAACTTTTAAAAGTATGTATAAGAAAATTTAAATTATTAATTTTGAAAATTATATGCAAAGATAAATAATAAATTCAAATTCAAAATATACTTTATACACACAGACTTTCTCGAGTACTCTGAAATTGTCAAATGTTATTAAAGAAGCTACCATGGGTTCGGAAATATAATGATAGGCCGATAATAATGATTTTTTCGGTTTCTGAGTCAATTTATGTTTTACCTTTAACACTGGGTCTAGTGCTGGATCAAGTTCTTGCCCGACATTTTCCAAAAGCAGAGGTTTTCCAAAGCGTAGCGCCGATTCAAAATTTCTCAGTAAATCTCTATCGTTTGGCTTGCAAACCACCAAGCCTTCAATTTTGCCCTGTATTTTTTTAAATGTATTATTTTCTATCTTAATCACAGTTTAGTGGTGATTGATTTTCTAATGATTACGAACGCATGTGATAAATTCTGAAGGTGAAAGATGAAGGAGATAAAATTTCTATGACAATATTAAATTATGTGTTCATTTTAAAGTATTTTAATAATTGTACACAACTAATAAATAAAAAAACGTAAGCCATGTAAATTAATAGATTATTTTATAATATATACTTAGTGAATAATATAAATACAAAAACAGAATAAAAAAAATCAATTTTTGTGAGTAAAATTGCAATATTCGATTAAAATAAATTGTATCAGCCGATCGTCATGACTATCGTATTTTTTATATTACGATGAAAGTAGAGGTTTATGCGAGTGTTTAATATATTGAGTAAATATACTCTACCAATTATGATTAGTGAACATTAGTTAGTTTACAAAATTACCATTGCTCGTATCCATTTGTTGGCTTGCGTTTGAGGATCTATGATAAGTGGCCAGCGTCTCGAATTTGACATAAGCACGGCAGATTCAACTGATAGTGGATCACGAGGCAGGCCGTACATTTGCCAATTTCTTCAAGAAATAATGTACCATTAAATCTTACTATGCGAGAGTGGGGTATAAGTGACTTCGCATTACAACTAACATTAACACATTATTCTCTAATTCGCAAAAATAATTATTTGTTAATGAATGACGTCGACGTTGAAGCGTTAATGTATAGTAAAATAAAGTGTATAAAAAGGAAACCACATGGCCGACTAGTTTGGATGATCGAAATTGATTTCTGTGGCTAATTTTTATAAGGGTTTCTTGATTATTAAAACAAATTCCTTATAAATAAGAGTTTTTATTCTTATTAATTTAAATTTTAGTGAATAACTGTTACAAGTAATTTGAAACAAAAACACTGTAAGGCTAAGTGAGCACTTGGTACACCGTACTTTACAATTTGGCATAGTTTATATTCTTTAATATATTAATTGTTTCCCTTGTGATTCGAGTCGTTAGTTCCTATTTATATAATGATTTAGTACCTTATAACAACTGGATCGCCGAGTATAGTGAGTGGTGTACCGCCTTCAGTATGTGGCACTTCGACTTCCTGTAAAAATATTCACACATCATTTCTTTCATACTTAGCTCTACATTTAGTACATACACGCTGTACCTGCAACTTTGCAAACGTCAACTTTGTATTAGAAAACTCTCTATTATCTACTTTGATATTTCAAGTTTCTGAAGGAAACCAGTAACTTTTATTCTATGTGGTACGTTGTACGTAAGCTTCATCAGTACAAAAATTTTGTTAATATTACCCTAGCCGATCAGTTTTGACAGGATTACAGAGAGTTTAAATACGTTATTCCTTTGCTGTATTTGTCTTCACAATTGCCGTTTTGGTCAATACAAATTATTTTTCTTTCTAGATCGGGGGCTGAGTATTGCAATAATATTACAAACTTTTCTGAAATTCTTTAGTTCGCAAATAGATTTTATACTAAAATTGCAGTTGCCTGTGTTGCTACTAAGTTATTTACGCTGCTAATTAATTAATAGGATATGCTTTATAAAAATGGCTGAATGTAGAAATATAATAAATTACCACAATGTGACTCATCCATTCTGCCAGCAATTCTCTACGAAATTCATCAGTAAACGGCGTTACGTAACCTACAGCACCTTAAAGATGTTAAAAAATACTATCAATAAAAACAATATTCCTGATTAAGAAATATAATTAATATACGGTTTTATATCTTTGCCAGATGTTCCTATTAATATAGAACTTCAAGAAACGAACAATTTAGACAAACGCATTGATTACTTACAGGCACTTAACATTATATCTCCAATAAGGGTTACTTGAGCTATATCTAGTTCTTTAATAGTTCTTATCCAACGGACTCGTTCACTGGATAGCCCATTAAGCAATCTGGTAAGTATAAGAGATTGTTTTACTTTATTTTTACAATATAATAATGAATTCAAACTAAAACAATTAAAAACCCTAGTCTTATTTTAATTTCAGGCAGCATGATCTAAATTCTCAACAATTAGTTTTTTTTCTACTAATTTCCAATGTACTAGCACTGTTCGTTACTGGAAGATTACAAAATTAATGGTCTGTAAAATTACGTAGGATCCTCCATATCTGCATCGCGGATAAATGGAGTGTAGAATTGTTCTGTAAGACTAGAATGAGTTTCAACTTCACCCTTTCATTTAGATACATCTACTGTACTGAGTCTTCATCTTAAACTGTTCTACTATATTGTCTTTGAGCTTTACTAAATATAGTATAATATAGTATCTTGTATCTGTAGGTCCTAAAGCATATCGCGTACCTGTTTTTTTACCTGTTCTGCCTCACCTGTTGGCACGATCCATTCTAGCTAAACATTGATTGATGTCTTCTTCCATTTTATGTTTCTCGTCTTCTTTTTCTTGCAGATAAGCGTTTAGTTTGGCAATCCCCTCCAAGAGCGCTTGCATTTTTGCTTTCGCATTAGCCAACATCGCTGTAAAATTTATAGGTATTAATGAACTTAATATAATAACTGTACCATTAGCAAAAATGGCTTAGGCTTAAAGGTTGTTTTTTTTAAATTCTTATCACCTATTTATCAATAAATTAACTCAATTTATCAATTTATTGATCTTGTATGACAACTATATCTATATCTTGTGTGACGTACTTTAATATGATGTGCAGCATTAATCAGTAAAATGTCACATGATACTGATTTTTATTAATCAGTTACGGTTTCTTTTTCATAAATTATTTTTATTGAAGTTACGAATATTATTATTACTTTAATATTACTGACATTTTAAAGAAAATTGAAGGATATCAAAGTTATTTTCGTAAGATAAAATGATTAGAGGACATACCTTCTACCGCTGCCAGTTCCTTAGTAGCTCTCACAAGCGCTTCCTTCTTAGGTGCGACGGCTTTGTTCACGTGATAGAATTTGTACATAGCGTGTACCCACATACATAATGACATGCACGCTTTTGATACCTATATGATTAAGAATAAAGTAAGTTAATTTCATTTCGAATTAAATTGTATTTACTATTATTATTCTATTGGTAAAGTTTCTTTTTGGATTCCTAGATGGCAGCACTGGTATCCGTAACGTAACACAGTCGGCATCCAACCATAATTATGATAAATATGTAGTTACGATTGTAATTATAGTTTGAAGAACACTTAACTAAAATGGTTACAAGGCACACTTCTGATTTATATCTAGTAGAATAAATACCTATTTATATCCTAAGATAGACAGTATCTATGTACCTTTTTTCTTGGAGTCTTAGTCAGAAATAACTATTTCTATATCTTCTAACCTTCAAAATTTTTGTAGGATCATAGTTAGGATCTACAACGAATTTCTTTAGTTTCTTGATCATGTCTTCAGTAATCGAATCCTTGTCATATTTCATGAGAGAATCCAAGAATGCGGTGGGGTCCGCCAACATTTGTGATCCTGGCTTCCAATAGTTCAACACCTTTTCGCCAATCCCCGCTCCTTGTTCCTGTTAAAAGGAGTATTTAGCTGTTTCTACAAAAACTTTCAAGGAGTCAACACGATGCAATCTATTTACACTATTGCTAACTTTACTTGTTCATAGAGAACCTTAAATTAATGAGGCTCTTGATAAAAGTAATGAGTTAAATCTAATACAACAATTTTTTTCAGCCACGTTCACTACTTATGTTGGAAATAGAAAATTTTACCGCTCATTATTCACTTACTATTAGGCACATAATACGGTAGTAGGTTAAAATTTAAACCTTAATAGGCTTGATATCGAAAACGACGCATAGTGATTCTATGACCAGAACGACTCCTGCTGGGGGTTTCTTCATCGCCTTAACCTCAACAACATCATTACGGTTTAACTCTTGGAGAGCTTTTTCAGCAGCTCGTAATGCTGGCATTGCTTCATCTAATACAAAAGAAAAATACTTCGTCAACCATCAGTTTTACGCAAAATTTTATAATTAAGGAATCGTTTGCATACATTTTGTTTTGAATACATTTAGTAATATAAAGCTTGAGTTATTAATATGGTTTTTATCTAAATCCAAACTTACCCAAGTCTCTTTGTGCATCTTCAGCCATTGCAGTCGTTTCTCTCGCCATAAGTTCGGCTATAGCTTGTTCTTTTTCCACTTTGATACGAGCATCTTCAGCTATTTCCTGAAAGATTATAAAAATTGACACATTATATGTAACTTTATTTAATATTGTCCACACGTCAATACTTAATAATAATCCATGAAGTTCGTAATTTTTATCTACACTAATATCTACTATAAAAGTCACTCACTGTATCGATAGCTATTTGATCAATAACTTTTCTCGTTTCTTCTGCTGCTTTTTCCATCATCGGTTTCAAATCAGCCAGTTCAATTTGTAATTGTTTCACTTCTACCTCAGTTTGATTAAGTTTATTGAGACCTTTTCAACCAATAGAAAGTTTATAATTTAAAAATTCAATCAAAATAGAAAACTAGAACTCAGAACAAGTTTTTAATTTAGAACTTCAGAAACATTTATTTCCAAGTTACTATGCTTAAGATTTTTAACCCATTAGTATACACGTGTAGATATCATCCAATTACCGGCCAGCAGTTTTTAATAATTAAATAAATGGCTTAATTGGACATCTGATCTACCGAAATATTACAATAAGATTGAGTTATATGGTATTGTATCTTACCAGTTTTAAGAGCATTGGATTCAGCTAATATAGCCTTCTGCTTCTTTTTGAACATCTCCGCGTACGCCCCCAGCATTTCCATGTATGACATCGGGGTGACGTAGTTGAGACGATTTAGTTGTGCAAGGAATTTAGTACTTGCATCAACCACACTTTGATGAGCGAAACAGCATACAGACTATAAAAGAGTGAATATGTTAAAATAAGTGAATAGATATCAAGAAAAGTAACCCTAACCTTAATCATGAAGACAATGTTCTTTCAAAGTCTAATATTAGTTCAGACAAATTGACACCGCTTGAGACACCGCTTAACCATTGGTCAAGCGGTGAGAGCTTTAACGGTTTTTGAGTTTTCTATAAAAAAATTTAACTGCTACTACTGGACCATGGCTTCTTCTCTCCTTTTTTCGGAGATAAGTTTTTTGAGCACTATGTTCACTTCATAGTTATTTCATTTAAGTTCTTATTTCTTGACATACTTACAACCAAAGATTCAATAACTTCATCAGTGGTTTGCAATTCTGGCATATTAGTAAAGAAATGCCTCGCCACTGACTCGAGAGCCGATTTTGGCCATTCACTAAACCAATCAATTGTGCAACAGTTGACAAGTGACGGAAACTGGCGGAGGCGAGCTCTGAAAATCTGTTATTCAAATATTAGTAAACGTGACAATTGATATTTGGTAGAGTATATGACGTGCAGGTAACTATAGTACGACAACAAATATTCCGACTACCGTCGCAAACCTTGTGGGGTACCTGGTTATGAAGGCATAGCAAACGAGTGCCTTAAATTTCCTTGATCTCCGAGAAGCTCAATAGCATTAGATGCTCTATGAGTGAACTCCCACACATAGTTATTTAGACAATGTGTTACAACTTTCCTTGATTTTTCGAAGTTCAGCAAAAGCTACTTAACTAATTTGTTACATGGTTTAATATTATCTGTATCAAACCAACCTCTCCTACAGGACTCATCACAACAACCATATGTAAGTTGCTTCGCACCCTGCGCTGGTAGCAGGCAAACAGGTTCGCCTTAGTAGCTGCCAAGTTCATTTCCATAACGGCATGTCTGACAGACATGTATATGGTGTCCAGATCTTCGGCTTCATATATATTTGGGACATCGCCAGAACTTAGAATATTGTTCAAGTCTTCAAGGAAAGATTCCATTTTAATCTGTAAGAAGACGTTTGAATTCATTCCCAATATAACTTTGATAAAATAATATGAAAAGGAGAAATAATGTTGGCGATAAAATAAATAAATATATGGGACACTTACAATCAAAAAATCATGTCAATCGAATATAAATATTACATGGCTCAGATTGGACAAGCCTATAAGTTTTCTACACAAAGTTATCTACTTTTCAAGCATCACACTTTTTCCGTGAAGAAAACACCTACAGAGAATTATTCCGCTAGAATTTGCGCTATTTTTTCAAAGACGGCTGTCTATTTTGTGGGGGGTTAACCGAACCCACATTTTTCGCTAGTCTGGTTTTCTTTACACTATGGAGGGTTGCTATTTCAATAACTAGAGACTTCAATTGGCAATAAATGATTGCGTCTAGAGAATCGGTCCATCTCTTCTATAATTTCACGTGATATTCGTTATTTTTAAGTCTTCTACAAATTTCTGAAATACTGATTTAATTACAAAGCAACTATAATTTACTGTTTCAGTTATCATTTATATTTTGTGTTGTTTTTATTTTTACATAATAAATATCATGTGGAATCTCGTTTCAATATAACGTTTGTTGTAGCTTTACGTGGTATGTTTAATTTACCTGAGCATCAGAAAACAAAAACACGATGCCCCTGTTCTCAGCACCAGCCTTCATCATTGTTTTCTTGAGATCATCTCGCCATTCAGCCTGTCCGTAGGCTTTAGTTATTTCAATTTGCATACACTGAAGCTCAGCCATATTTGCCGCGAGTCTAGACAATGACTGGCGACCTGTCAATTTCGATATCATTATTATTAATTCTAGCCTTTTATTTATTATATATTATTTATATCGTAAATATTTAGATCAATATTGATTCAAGATACTATCAATATATTTTTTTATTATCCTGTCAACTGATTGCTGGGCAAAGGCTTAGTCTGCTTTTTGGGGTGAAGTCCCCGTCTAGTCTCTGTCACATTTTGTTCAGTTCATTCCTTGAAGTTAGTCATATGTATTGACTTACCGGAGCCTCCCATACCCAGCAAAAGAGCATTTGCCATCGGCTGCCGCATTATTCTCGACAATCGGCACAAATGTGCTATTGCGTCTTCAAATAGTACGAGATCCAGTGGAGCGGTTGAAGACAGGTTATATTCGTTGAGATAATGGGCTAGAACTTCATCTAGCTGTTGAATGAAGAACAGAATGGAGGTAAAATCTACATATATAAAAATTATTAATGTGATATGCGGAATCCTAGTGATAATCAAATCCGCAGCGATCTGGGGTCTAGGCTCCGCGGCTATTTACCTCCTCCTGATCGGTGATCTCAACATATTTCTTATCATCAGCACCAATATCCATAAAATCACCAAACAGCATCAGTCTTCCACCAATCACTTCCGCTGATTTTTTCTTAAACTCCGTTTGAATTTTCTTGTTAAGCAAACTGAAAGATGCAAGATTACATTTTAGCATAACAATCAGGTATATATAGCTCAAGTTGTAGTTTTGACCGACCGCTTGGCGTAGGTTGTAGTATCCTCGCCTTCAGCTCCTTGGTTCGCGGGTTGGATTCTCGACAAGGGTTAACATTTTCTAAAAACAATTTGTTGGTTCTTTGAGTTTGAGTGTATTTCAAAACCAAACAAATGTAAAGATTAGTGATAGAACTGCTATTAGATCTGCTTTTTTTCATGAATTTTGGATACTTTTTCTGATCACTTGGTACTCGTATACTCACGTCACAAACCATTTCCGGTCGTCAGCGTTGACCAATCTGTCTTGATATACCCGTTGATGTTCGTGGTACCATAATCTTATCACATCATCTTCGTCCTAAAAAGTGTAGACTATGTATTATCTTATAAATATATGTCAAAATATTTAATTATACGTAAGGAGATCAACAGCTGAAACGAATTTTATGAAAATTATATGTCAAGAGAGTATTTTAACACCAGAGTCGACGCAAATAAAGTCCCGGTTATCACTAGTTATAAAAAAAAAGTAATTCATTGCTTGCCATTTTGGACAGGTTTGTACAATTATTTGGTTAAATCCAAATAGAAAAGATGGGTCACGCAAACATTTGGTACTCTCACCCTCGTAGATACGGACAGGGGTAATGTTAATGTCGAACTTGTTCCAATCGACACGGCTTTATTCGCAAATATAGTTCGAACATTTGTCGACAGTGTTTCAGAGAATATGCACATGATATTGGATTCAAAAAGTTGGACTAATGATGCAGTGTATTTATGATATTAAAACTTCTTATTGATTTTAACCTTAACGTGTAACGGATCCATCATCAATATACCCTGGAAAACTTTGCTCAGATCTCGCAAGTTGAAAGTGTAATGCGATTTCGTAGGCGTAGGCAATAGTTCCTCTACGAGCGAATTGAAAACTTCGATCGAACTTTTGAGGAACAAATTTTCGCGGATGGAGACATCACTCTTGAAGTTTCGCGTCCAAGATTTCAGAATGGTATTAAAAATTCCATACTGCAATAGAAAATTAAGTAAAATGAAACTCATTTTTTGCTATGTCTATTCGCTGTTATTCCTAACGGCTTTTAGGGTATGAGACAGGTGATGTTTAGGTTGCTAAATGTGAAGAATTAAGCGCAGAAGCTCTAATATCTAGAAATGACTTACATAGGGTTGTTCCAGTGAGGCTTAACCACGGCTTAGGGCGATGTGCAAAATAATCATATAATTTAATCAATAAATAAAATAATATAAAATTAATGTTCCGCGAAATTTTGAAAGAAGATGAACATAACATTTTTGATAATGTTTTTGTTCCACTATGTGGTTTAAATATGGTTTAGCGTTAGAATAAATGAATGGCCGAAATTGCGAAGACTTGTGGACTTGCCTTGTCAATGGCTTGCATAATATTTAGAATCTATTACACCATTTTTTGTGAATTTCTTCAGATCGTATGGATTGTTTCACAGACAAGCAGTAAAGTGGGTGGGGGCGCAATTTATCTCTTTACTCTCTCCAGAAGTAGTATACAACAAGTCACTACAATTTTTTACGTTTTTAATTTATTCACTAAATACTTTAAATTATATACCTTGCTATTATACTCCATTTCGGTAAACGATATATAATGGAAATGTCTCATTAGACGCATAGTGACGGGATTTCGACCACCTCCCGGTGGTCCCATGGCGGCCACCATGCCTACATCTATCAGGGTCTTGAACTCTCCTATGTTTGTACGGTCATACCAACCTAAATAAAGCATTACAAAAAGTAATTTTTGCTACGATGTTTTTGCTCGTATCAAATTCATATTATCTATACTAATCTATACTAATATATAAAGCTGAAGAGTTTGTTTGTTTGATTGATTGATTGTTTAAACGCGCTCATCTCAGTAACTACTGGACCTATTTGAAAAATTCTTTGAGTGTAAGATATTTCATTTATCGGGGAAGGTTATAGGCTATATAACATTAAGCTAAAATGAAAAGGAGAGGAGCAGCAATAAAAAATATTACGAAAACGGCAAAATTTAAAGTGTTCCTTGTGTGCGCTAAGTAAACGGCGAAAGTTATTGAAATCTCGTATTGCAAAATTGTTCCCCTCTAAGAGTTCTAAATAAAAGTCCGCGACAGCATATATCTAGCTTTTAAGGTAAACCCACTTTAACCATTTTTATGGTGATCAAAATACTATATTACGGTTTTATTTTTTCCACGCAGGCGGAGCCGCTGGCGATTGTTAGTCGACAATAAAGCTAGTAAGTGAGATTTATCATCTGTTCCTTTTTTATGTTCGTTTAGACAAACATTACTTAATGCAATACTAGAGGCCTGCTAATGGGTTCCCATTGCTAGCATAATAACTGTTATGCTTTTTTTAGAAAGAAAAGATTGTTTCTTACCCGAGAAATCCATAAATTGTCGCAAAAGCTCAATAGGTGGTTGCGCACCGTACACTTCGAGCGCGGGCATGTTAAGATCATCAATAAAGAACACTTGTCGTTTAGTCGGCGGAGGTCCAAACACACCGCGCCGACGTCTCTCAAGCTTACTATCAATCACATCCTATTGGCACATTAAATATAGTATTAAAAATATACATTCATACTAATCTGTCTGTTTGTTATGTTATTATGGTTAATTCGCTTTAGCAATATTCTCCTGCCCTTATCCCACTCTAAGTGAGGTGTCGGCACAACATGTTATAAACATGTTGTAACATGATTTGGCTGCGTTTTAACGAGCGGCCGCATGCCTGACGTCAACTTACCATAGTCGTATTTTACGACACCTCGGTAAGAAAGAGGGTGGTCTATTCTACTCAGCCGGATACCACACGGTGGGTCGACTTACCTTAGTCGCCTTTTACGACACCTCGGTAAGAAATGAGGGTGGTACTATTCTACTTAGCCGGATACCACACGGCTAAATTCGCTTTAGCAATAAAGTGTTAAAGTTTATGCACCGGGCGTAGAGATTAGGTATTAGACAAAAAAACACGGTTTATAGCAAAATAATATTCTCATTAGTTTTGTATTATGGACCTCCGCAAAGTAACGCCTAATTCTATAAATTACCCCAATGGAACACACGTATTTTACATATTGGAAATTTAACACAGCCAATAGTTACCTGTGTTTGATTCGCTGAGGTTCGAGCAGAGAACACTAGAAATTCACATATAAATTTCTTATGCAATCCCCGCGAAAGTTTCGACGATATAGTGACAGTCTTTCCGGTGCCCGTGGGACCAACGCAAATAACATGATTGTAATTGGCGATTTTGTAGCCAAGTATGGCTGCGCTTCGCACGTTGTCTAAAGTTGGCACTTCGATGTCTGCAATCAAATATATTATGGCATCGGGATTACTAAATTCGGAATCTCTCGCTCAAATCGAAGTCTCTTAAATCGGTTATTTGGCAAGACTATGTTTGATTTGGTTGTTTGCCAAGTATTCACACTTAAAATCATTGTGTAGATTTCGTTTCAAAGTTTTACTAAAGCAAACTTTATTCAGATATGATATTAAAAAAATGTATCGACTTTTGAAAAGATTACTGGATGCCATATGGATGTATAACATATAGGAGACTGATAAAAAGATGAATGGCTTCTGTGAAGTATTTGCTTATAAAAGGAGTAGTCCCAGGGTAAGAGAATATTAGAAGATAATGGAACATGGCAGATGAAAATATATTGTGCCTGCTAAGAAAGTGAATGTTTAAAAACTCAATAATTTAAAGTCTACTATGCAGATCTATAAGAAAAACATATTTTGTATTTATAGTATTGTTGGTTTAAAGATAGGAATATTATGCATTTTGATAGATACTACTTTATTACCTGCATATTGCCATTCAGGATCCACTTCGTATTCATCAAGGTTCTCCATCCAGTTATACCAAAATGGATTAGCTGGTTCACCATCATCCGTTGGATCAGTAAAGCCTCCGTCGTGGAGACTGGATAATATACGTGTATTAGTTTATTATATAATTTGTAACTATGGAACTCTCCCAAGTGAACAGTAGACTTTCAGTATCTGCCTACGCACTTTAAATGTGTGAATAATCAAAAGTCAGAACTATTAACTATTTATGAAAAATTGGGATAACTTCAAATAGTAATTATGTACAGAATTGTTTACTTTGTCATTATTTTGAATTATGCAACTAAATTCTCGTATATACTCTAAACATAATAATGAGAACGTTGAAATAAGAAGCAAATTATGACTGATGATGACTCACGTATAATCATAAACCCTGCCTTCTTTAGGAAAGAGTGGCTTCACGCCAGTTTCCTGCATGAGGTTCCGTAAGAAATCGGAGAATTTCGCCCGACCGTTGTGGTCACATGTTGCACCAACTGACCAGATCACGGACCAAATAACCCAGCAAGGCGCTAACTTGGCTGTGGAACAAAGTAATATTAGATGTTAATATAGAAAGGATTTAAGGGGGCTAGAAGATGGGAAGTTTCACGTTGTTAAAGGTTTTACTGATGCTAAAGTTGATTTTTGTAAGATGACAATAGAAAGATCGTTCTTTGGTACTGGGGATAGTTTTAATGTGGGATACGATAGCGTTGGTAAGTTTGTCTTGTCTGATATTAGAAAAGCAGCTGGTCTTAGAGTTGCAGCTAAATAAGACACAATTACGGTGCCTTCCGCATTGCAAATTATTTTACAGTTTACCCTCTAGGTCAAAGGAATTTAAATACAAAACAAATTGTCTAATACGTTAGGTGGCGCTATTAATATGCCTTTTTAATGAAGACTACTACATATTGTACATCTTGCAGTCCAACGCAAAGGTCAATAAAGGGTTAATGCATTAAAAAATAGATTATCTTCCATCTATCTCTATCATTATCATCATTAATCTTAGAATTATGATAACTTTAATTTCTTTCATCTGCCCTAAAGATTAGACGATTTATTACTGTTTTAATTAAGTGTAAATTGCTTTTGTTTACACTTATTACGCGTAAATTTTAGTATACTTTCAATAAGTTATAATTTTTAACTTACGCATCATAGCCAAAAAGGCTCCACCAGGAGGTGGCCTATCGTCTTTACCAGTAAGTGGTCTCAGTCTATAGTCCATGAGCTCAAGGAATTTCAAAACCAGTGCCGAGTCTATGGAGGTTACGATTTCTGTCAAACTTGACCGGAGAAGATTCAGTGTTGGATACAGGAATGTGGTGATAAGACCAGGAAGAATCTTGCGTATGTTATCAGCAATCTGAAAGATATAAAACTTTCTTTTTCTAACTGCATCAGTACTTTTGTATTGGGATAAATTTAATGGCATATGAATGATTGAGGAAGAAAGTGAGATTAAAAAATATTTTTAGGTTCAATAAATTTGCATAGGATTTGTTACAAATCAAGTACATTATCTAACTTAATTGGATGGAATTCAATTAGTTGTGAAGGCAATTTTTTATCGGTTATGATAATACTAACCTTGCTGTTTCTAGTTATTCGAACATACGATGTCGCGCAGACATCACAACTAAAAAAATGCTTCTTTCTTCCTATTTTGCGTATTACTTCCAACTCATAGAGGTAATGCTTGAAAGTGTAGATATGTAAAAATCTTGTAAACACCACTCACCGGTGGAAGGTTGCTCTTCATCCAAGCATTAACTAACGGCGGTAGACCAACAACTTGCGTATCCAGATACACCATACCGCATCTAGACACTGTAGCCGGCGATGCGACCGCAAGATCTGCCACTTCAAAGATCATTCTCTGGCGGTCGGTCAGCTTCATTATTTCCCCACTCGACAGACACAGTTTCTTATTATCATCCAATACCTAATGGAGATTGTTATTAATTGTGGAATTTTGCATTTTTTTAGTATACTGCATTGCTTGTTTACTTTTTATTGCAGCCAAAAGAGTATTTAGAATAAAAATAGTTGTCAAATTCTTTGCTATGTATAATTGTGAACGCAATGATACATGATTTTAATTTATCTATATTGAATTGCTCTTCTTTTTGTTCGACCTATATCACTATTATAAATTAATGCAAAAAAGCTATGTTTTTCGTTTTGAGTTATACTTAACAATTCCTTCAATTATATTATACGCACATATTATTTTTATTTTTGTATTTCTTGAAGTAATTAGTTTTAATTTGTTAAGTGGCATCGATACTTTTTAATGAAATAAATAAGATTCACGTGGCATAAAAATTATTGAATGTTTTTGGTATTGAACTCTTCATTTATTTTTTTTAGCATTCATTTTCAGCACTTAATATCTTCTTGTTCTTTAATATGTGTCATTCCATAACACCAACATTTCCAGTACATATTATGTATAGGCGTATATGCTACTGATTAAAATGACTTAGTTTTGCGTTACTTACAGTGTTCATATTTTCAATCCACACAGCGTCCACAGGTCCATCAAACACGTACCAACGCTTGTCCATATCTTCTACAGCTATACCGGCTCTTACTAAGCTAGACAGTATACCATCGGTCCTAACAATATAATTACCACCTTGATTAAAAGTAATTTGTTTGTAATAATAGTCAATTTAACTTTATCTACTTTGCAATGAGTATCTTACTTGTTAATTCCTTTGTAATCTATCTGTATTATTATAAAGTAATTGCTTGATCAAATCTTGATCGGAATTTTTTTACAAAATAAAAAAAAGAAACAAAGTAAAGAAAAAAATAATTAGGTAGTTGGGGGATCGATCCTAGGTATTTACATTTCTCGAAACTGCCCGTTGTTCCCCCAATAAGCTACGCTGATTTGACAGTTTATGGCAAAAATAATGTTTTATATTCAATATAAATTTTAGTATTTTTAATGCCCAAAAATAGCGATAAAACGATTTTATTTTACATAAAACCTAGCTAGATCGATTTTTCTCCCCCTGAAACTCCCTACATGCTGAATTTCAGGAAAATCGTTGGAGCCGTTTCCGATATTCAGAGAATATAATAATTATATATACAAGATTAACTCATTTAAATATTAAAGATCTCTCAGGCTCAGGATGTCTAATTAAAGCTATTAATTTTTCCTTAAGATTTTTTTTACCATAAAGCATATGACAAATTGTTAAATTAATGCAGGCAAATGACAAACCACTCATGAGTATTCAAGTCAAATTCCCCATACAGTTGTCCCATTGTAATTGACTTGGGATTCACGACGAATGTATGGACTGGTGTGAAGGGAAACCCGTCTGGCGCGAGTTTTCCTTTGATAGCTGTCAGTGCGTCGCGGAGAAAGTCGTAACACTGTAAAGTTACAATGTTTAATCAATGGAATTATACCGAATTGATGGATGATTGCCGTTATTAAGTAGTTTGTCTTCCAGTACTGGATATTTTGATGTAGAGTTAACATTTTATGATGTGTTGTTCTTTTTAGTAATTAACTGTTGCGCACCAACCCGTAATTTAACCATGATCCTTACATCAAAGGTTGTCTGGGAGAGATCGCTCCAAGCGATAAGACCGCCTTTGCACGCTACTGTGTGTTCATATGCTATGTAAATGTAAATCTTCTTTGTGTGTAATAAAGAATAAATAAATAAATAAAAATAAATTTAAATATATCAAGTCTCAAACTTTTCTAAGATTTATGTGCCATTCCCAAATCTATTTTAGCTTCAGCATTCAATCTGTTAGCACGTTAACTCTATTCTTCCACAGACCTATAATTTTTTTTAGTAAATCCTGTATATGTCCTGTATAATATATAATATAATCACGCCGTGTGGTATCCGGCTGAATAGAATAGTACCACCCTCATTTCTTACCGAGGTGTCGTAAAAGGCGACTAAGGTAAGTCGACCCGCCGTGTGGTATACGGCTGAGCAGAATAGACCAACCTCATTTCTTACCGAGGTGTTGTAAAAGGCGACTAATGTAAGTTGATCCACCGTGTGGTATCCGGTTTAGTAGAATGGACCACCCTCTTTCTTACCGAGGTGTGGTAAAATACGACAGAGGTAAGTTGACGTCAGGCAGGCGGCCGGTCGTAAAAACGCAGCCAAATCATGTAACAGCATGTTTATAACATGTTGTGTCGACCCCACTTAGAGTGGGATAAGGGCAGGAAGATGATGAATATATAATATAATCCTGTTTATATATATATATATATATATATATATATATATATATATATATATATATATATATATATATATATATATATATATATTTGAGTCGAACTCTAACTTAATGAAACCTAATTTTGAATTGGGCCAGTTAAAGTTACAGTCGAAAAATCAACTTGTCTGAGAAAACGTTGGCCCTCTGCTGTTGTCGACCTGAAGCCGGTATTGTGTCCATAAATCACTGGCATTAAGCAGCACTTGTACAACTTTTCAAAAATATCAAGCCAAGTATAGAGCGATCGTATATCGTCGAATTAAATATAATAATATAGTAAAAATGACCTTTGTTTTGCCAACTCCAGCAGGCCCTACCAACATCAGCCCATGCCGCACCACCGTTGTTTCGTATAATTGAATTATCTTAAATATAAAGGCTGTAATATAAAGAAAATGAAATTTAAGTGAAAAGAATTTTTAGTTTAAAGAAAAGTTTTGGGAATTCCTTATATTGAAAGGAAGGGACATGTACAATTTTGGTGATAGCTTTATCATATCTACTGACAACAAAAGTTCTGTAACTGCATTGAATATTAAAAAAAAACAATTTCTAATAGTTAAACGTCTAAAAGATGTAGTTTTTTGCGTATTTATTTAATATTTAATCGAATTCACCTCGCTCATATTTTTCTTCACATAAAAATACGAACAAAACGAACTACTATCATATGATGGAATCTAATTTTTAATTTTTTACAGCTAAATTTTAAGCTTTTGGAAATGTAATTTTATTTTTTAGAGAGAAGACTGTTGGTATTGCTAACCATACCAACAGTCTTCTCTCTATTAACATTAATATTTTAAGTTAGTAAGTTAAGTTTTTTTTAATTTATTAAGTCTCCGAATGTTTGTCACAAATTTTATTATTATAATTCGAATTATTTACTAAGCCATTTTTAGTTAACAAATATAACAAAGTCTAATAACGGCAACAACAAAAAGCATCAAATTGGCCACAATTTGAAAGGGGAATTTAGTTTTTCAACCCCTATATTTGCACAGAATATCCCTTCTCAATAAGTTGATTACGTCTTTTTATAACCTTAGCTAATTTGACGATATTGGAGACATGATTCTATTCACAAAGGTCATGTCATGTTTCTCTTCATTATGTACAAATTAGTTCCAATTTGTGCGTATTTGATATCAAAATTGATTTGGAATTATATTCTCCATCAAATTTGTATGTTGTATGTTGTAAAACCAGTCTATACTTCGTGAATTAAAAATCAAGGATAGGCTTTCCACTATTTGCCTACGAAGGGTTATGGAGTTCTTTGGTCACATCGCTCGGAAAGACGGTCATAACCTAGAGCAGCTCTTGGTCACCGGGAAAGTGGACGGAAAACGGCCAAGAGGCCGCAGTCCGATTAGATGGTCAGACCAGATCCGTGCTACACTGGACTCCAAACTGCATGTTGCACTCCACATGGCCAAGGACAGAAGCAGATCGAAGGAAGTCCTTCGAGAAAGTCTGCTTCCTAATCGTAGGGATCACGACCCTCAGTAATGAGGAATGCGACGCGAGGAGGAGGATGTTGTAAAAAATTATGTTGTTAACTTACTGTACAAATCATCATATCCTTTCTTGATGAGCATGTTCCTGATAGATTGTTCCATAATACCATAATCGACTACAGGTATCTCGACACGTGGGAATAAATCTGATATTATACCTGTTTATTAGAAAGAAATTATTACAGAAAATTTGAAGTAAGACCTTCTACAAAATTAATAATAAAATTATTTTGCTATAATCCGCGATGAAGTATAATAGAAAATATGTATAATGCTAAATGTAAAGTGGACAATCCGTTTTCATACCTGATACATGCGGGATTCGTAAAAAACACATGCACAAACCTTCACCACCGCCACCACAATACACAAGGACTACACACGTTCGCTATCACAAATTCAGCAATCGTTTTGCCCCGCAACCGAAGCATCATCAGGAGATAGAGTCCTCGACAAAATCGCAAAGCGAAGCATTACCTAAACAAGCTTAGTTATATACTAACCGGTTCGACCCCACCTTTTATTTTATTTTGCCTGCGAACCCACAAGGCAGGATTAGCTTGTTACATGTATCAGGTATGAAAACGGATTGTCCACTCTACATTTAGCATTATACATATTTTCTATTTCACTTCAGCGCGGATTATAGGACAATAATTTTATTATTACTTTTGTATTATGGAGCTTCACAAAGTAACGCCTAATTCTATAAATTCTTTAAGACCTTCTAGTACGCATGAAAATGTCGTGCTTCAAAAGGCAGGTAAATTTATTCACTTAAATGAACAGCGTTGTGGGTTTTCGCTCAAATCCTTGTGCACAAAAGAGAGAAGAGAGAAGTTTTTCTAGAAGTGGGATAGTAACTTACCGTTAAATAGAATAAGGTCATCAGCAAGAAACTTGGGCACGTTCACGTCACGTAATGCCCGAAGGACTATTTGCCGCTCATCTCCATCAGGCATCTGACGGATGAGGTTTCCAGCCACCAGGATTACCGTCTTCACAGCGCGCATCCCAAAATCGTAATGCTCCTAAGGGAATTTAATATGAGCATGTTTTTGACCCGTTGGGTTCGCACCCGGGCGGACACCAATAAGTTGTGAAAACTAATGTGTCTAATTGATAATTGCAATTTATCACACGCTTTTCGGTGAAAGAAAACATCGTGAGGAAACCTGCATATATCTAGAGTATTCTGGAGATATGTGTAACCTACTAATCCGCACTGGAGCAGCGTGGTAGGTCTTAGCTCCAATCCTTCTCTCCAAAAAAAAAAAACGGAGAGAAGAGGCCTATTCTCAGCAGTGGGAGAGTAATAGGCCGCTACTTTATGGACTATTCTCAAACAATACTTTAAGTTTTAAATACTTTAAGAACGTTACAGTACCTGCGATGAGAGTTGTTCCGAACTTAGTCTGAATGTGGTCGTAATTTTACCAGCTAGGATCTTGGCTTCGAAGAAACCATAGGAGAATAAAGATATTTCAGCTATCAGAGCATAGTCTGGCACCATCATGGCAATAGGGCGGAACAGCGCTTTTAAATTATCCGGCAACTCAGTACGTCCTGTATAAAAATACCAACATCATCATCTCTCTGCCATTATCCCACTCTAAGTGGGGTCGGCAACACATATTATAAACATTTTCTCACATGATTTGGCTACATATTTCACGAACGCCTGCCTGACGTTAACTTATTCAGTCATATTTTACGACACCTTGATAAGAAAGAGAGTGGTCTATTCTACTCAACCGAATACCACACGGTGGGTCAACTTACCTTAGTCACCTATTACGACATCTCGGTAAGAAATGAGCGTGGTCTATTCTACTCAGCCGGACACCACACGGTTTATAATTTTAAATACATACTTTACACACAGATGCAAAGAACCAACAAATTATTTTTCAGAAAATGTTATTAGCCCTCTGCGGAAATCGAACCCGCGTTCCACGAAGCTGATGGCAGGGTCACTGCCAATTGCGCCAACGGGCCAGTTGATAATTAAGGTGATCAATGTGAAAGTCTGTCTGTTATGCTTTCACGACATATATGACATACAGTTTTTATATGTTAGCTTAGTGTATATGATTTAATTGTACCAAATTTCATCAATATTTGCCTAGCAAATAACTGTGAAAGCACTTACGAATTTATATCAGTTTGGATATAAATTAAATTAGATTAGATTATAGATTGGATAAAACAGAAAGCCTACTATACTATTGAAGAATACTTGGATGATAAAAATGCTTGGATGTAGCTACTCTTCGACCCTGTACAAGACAATAATAACTAATGTAGTAAGAAGAAGTAATAAGAATTATATTATGAAAAAGAGCAACCGTCGAGTTTCTAGCTGGCTCTTCTCGGTAGGTACAGCTTTCCGAACCCGCAGTAGAGTTGATGAATCAAAAGCACTTGTTTACAAGATTATTTGAATAAAAAATATTTTGAATTTGAATTTGAAATTAGCTGTAGAGTTGCACTCTACTTCCCACGTTTCACAACCGCAATGAACCTTTTACAGTCGTAAAACCGGTGACCCGCTCTAAATGCCCCTAGGGGTTAGCGGTTGGATTCCTTTTTAAATTAGGTCACTTTAATACTAAAAAGATGACACAAAACACCAATACTGTTTTACAATGAAACTAATATATTTCCGTTATTTTTCTCTTGTTATTCGATGTGATGTAAAAGTGCTTTATTTTTTTAAACTATTATTATGTAAAAAACAATTTTACGTTATATTACCAGCGTAACCAGGGTTCATGGTAATGAAGACAGAGCAAGAAGCTTTCAAGGGCAGTTCGACGCCTTCAAACATGAACTTCTCCTGGCGAGCTACTTGGGCTTTCTGGATTGTGACCACCTATAAAGAGTGACTACTTTATATATTTCCTAGCTGTGCTTTAACAACCATCGCCAATATTGAAGTGTGAAGTGACGTCATAATCTATTTTTTTTCGGTTTGCCTATATGCTGTTCGCCCTAATATCTTTTAGTCTGGACGTCATAATCGGCAATAGTCCATATCTATACTTACGAGTATTAAAAAACAAAGTCCCATTGAGCTGTCGCTCCGTAAATGATCGATTTAAAAAAAAACTACTGAACAGATTTTTGTACGGTTACTAAAAGGTAGTGCAACTCCGCCGTGTGGTATCCGGCTGAATAGAATAGTACCACCCTCATTTCTTACCGAGGTGTCGTAAAAGGCGACTAAGGTAAGACGACCCGTCGTGTGGTATCCGGCTGAGTAGAATAGACCAACCTCATTTCTTACCGAGGTGTCGTAAAAGGCGACTAAGGTAAGTTGACCCACCGTGTGGTATCCGGTTTAGTAGAATAGACCACCCTCTCTCTTACCGAGGTGTCGTAAAATACGACAAAGGTAAGTTGATGTCAGGCAGGCGGCCGGTCGTAAAAACGCAGCCGAATCATGTCACAACATGTTTAAAACATGTTGTGCCGACCCCACTTAGAGTGGGATAAGGGCAGGAAGATGATGACTAAAAGGTAGTGCAACTCTTCCGGATGGTTTAAGTTAATAGTTTACCGTTTTATGTAAAAGGTCGCGCGGTTGTAAAAAAAACTCGCTTGACAAGCGGGCTTTACTCGGATGTTCTACGTAAATCAGTAAGATATACAAAAGTAATGTACTAGAGAATTGTAGATCTATATAAAAACTATAAAAAGTTCGCGACACCATGTCTCTATCTCTTATGGTTTACTCACAATAAGTACTTTTATGTTCAAAATTTCAATTTGAGTTAAAATTTCGTGATACATTGATTATGATTTGAGCGGGATCTTAAGCCTGGCACAGCTCGTGTTGGATAAGAATATAACAGTTATTTCAACGTTGTTACCTGTTGGGCGACGACGGATAATACTTCGATATCTATCCGGTTGAACTCATCAAAGCACGCCCACGCTCCGGATCTGACAAATTAAAACTTTGATCAAACTTTGGCCCACATGGCGAGATTAGCGAACTTTACCCTCGTGAATGATGGATATAACTTTAAAGCTTAAACCCTCATTATTATGTTATAATTATTCATAAAAGATAATTTATAGAATTAGGCATTACTTTGCGGAGATCTCTAACAAAGAAGTTATAAGAAAATTATTTTGTTATAATCCGCGAAATATATAAGAAAATATATGTAATAATTAAATTTAGAATGGATAATCCTTTTTTACACATACATGTATCAGACATGCAGGATTCGTAAAAACGCATGCACAAACCTCCACCACCGCCACCACTATACACAAGCACTACACAGTATTAGTGATAGTGAACATTTGTGCATGTGTTTTTACGCATCCTGCATGTATCAGATGTGAAAACGGATAGTCCACTCTACATTTAGCATTATATATAGTTTCTATTTTACTTCATTGGATTATAGCAAAATAATTTTATTATTACTTTTGTATTATGGATCTCCTCAAAGTAACGCCTAATTATATTAATTATTAAGTAACAAAAAGGTAATTTATAGAATTGGCATTATTTTGCGGAGATCTGTGATACAAAAGTAATATATTATATTGAGGATGATTTTTTTTTATTACAATAATCAAAGTTACATCATATGTCATAACTATATAAAACTTACGCAGCTAGACCTTTGAAAAATTTCCCCATAGCCATGTAGTCTAGTTGATCTGAACAGTTGAATACTACACATTGTACGGCTAAAGCTTTCGCTAGATCCTGTGTGAGAAGAATTTAATTGATTTAATTTACAAAAGTACCATAGTACAGAAGTAATGATAGAATTATTTCGCCTTTATCAATAAAATCTATGTAGTGCTAAGTGAAGAAAGCAAAACAGTTCTCATACCTTGTACATGCAGGATTAGTTACCGTAGCTATCACAAGATACCACCACCAACTGCAACTACACAAGCACTACACACATTAGCTACGACAATCAACACGACGAAATTGCGTCGAGATTATCGTAGTGAATGTATGTAGCGTGTTATCCTGTGATAAGTCCAGTAAGTAATGTTTGTTTTTATGCCTTAATAGACATCGAAACGGCTGGACCGATTTAAATTAAATCAGACGATCTTTAGAATGATCATGTAAAGTTTGTTAGCGATCGGAGCATTTTTTTTTAACTATTGAGTACTGTTTCGAGCGGAATTCGATACCAGAACAATACCAGATTTGATACGATCCTGCATGTATAAGGTATGAGAACGGTATTGCTTCCTACACTTAGCATTTCATTGATTTTCTTAAAACGCGGATTACAGCAAATTAATTCCATCGTAACTTTTAATTTTATTTAATTAATGAAGTAAGATATAAGATCTATAGTATTCAGTCAAATCTTTCCTTTCGCAAGCCTTAATCACGACTTAATATGTTTTCCTACTTGTTCGAAGCAAAGTCTTGTAGTTGCGGCCATTTTAGAAAAGAAAAACAAGAAGTGCAAGTTTAATATGGTATGGTATAAGGAGGAATGAAAATCAATGTGGCCAAACGACGTTTTATATGATATGAATGTGGATAGATATGTAACTAGAGAGAGGCATAAAAAGAGATGGATCGTGTGAAATATGAAATGCATATAAAAGAAGTAGCGTTAGAGCTGACGAAATATAATCGAGAATGGAAGAGAAAAACATGTGGCGTACACTAAGAATGGGCAGGAAAATGACAATGACCTGTGCTAATCCAAAGCTGCTTAATATATAATAGATGTCTTCTTAATATATAGTGTCTAACCTTAGTTGTTTCCGTTTTCCCAGTGCCGGCTGGTCCGGCTGGTGCTCCTCCAAACTTGAGATGCATTGCGCACATAAGTGTCAAGTAACAACGGTCGGTCAACGGTGTGATTACTAGGCGGCCACTGAAACATACATTAAGAACTTTAATTAGGTCTTATATAAATTACCCTGTAGTTACTAAATACGCATTTACTTTTTTATAATATTCTCTGAACTCACACAAGATAACAATGAAAATATGTAGCCACTTACGCGAAAGGGCAAGTGTGAACGTATTCAAATTAAAATTATTTTTTATTCAAATAAACTTGTCAATAGCACTTTTGAATCGTCAACTCTACTGCTTGTTCGGAAAGCTGTTCCTACAAAGAAGAGCCAGCAAGAAACTCGAGGGTTGCTCTTTTAAAAATATAATTCTTAATACTAGTTAAATTTAGTTATTACTGTCTTGTACAGGTTCGCGAGAGCTTAGATGATAAGAATGTGTGGATATAACATTCTTATCATCTAAATAATCCTCAACAGTATAGTCTTATATTTCTGTATCAACCTCTGTTTAACAGTGTTTTTCAAACTTAATTTTATTTAGAATCTTATACCCCAACCCACAAACGATATACGTATATTTATAAGGCACAAAGCAGGAGGTGTATGTTAAGTTTTACTAATTAACCTAAAATTAGAATACCTATTTCCCAAGTATTCGTTCTGATAAGTAAATACAGAGTTAAGAGCGCGCACATCACAATAATTCTGGCTGAACTGTCGGTAGTACATTGATGTGTTCAATCGCTCTTCATCTTGATATATCTCTGGCAACTCGCCCTCCTCTAGTGGTATCATGTCTTTTATTATTTGATAGTATCTGAGAATTAAATGATGAAATTAAATCACTACTCATATTTTTTTATAAGTACTGATTGGCATTTCTTTAAATACCCTTTTAGCGTTATCGTCTTAATATATAATTTTAATTTTTGCTCTGTTAGGCGTATATATTGCCTGTACTTTTTTTGTTGTTCTTTCTTGTTTTGCTGCAAAGCAGCAAAAAACAGTACTGACAAATATACAGGTTGCACACCTGGGAACTTAAGCGAAAATAATTTGTACAATTTCTAAAAGCTTAGTTAAGATTATTGAAATAATATGCTGTGTCTGATTTGTAGTAACCAAGCGGACACTAAGAAGACAACAATAAATTAAAATGGACTTTTTAGTGTGTCATTAACATGTTACACTAATAATATATTTTATTTCTTTCCGAGTTGTATTTGATTACTTACATGTAATTTGGTTTTTTACACTTGCTAATAAACAAACACTACTTTTCATTTTTCATTTTAACCTTTATTTTTTGTATGTCAGGCGTACTCTCTAAATTTTGCAACTTATACACACCTTCTGTGTAATAAGTTTCTTTTATCTGTGTGCTGTTACACTATTAATCTTTTTTTTCACCTAATGATATGTTAAATACTAAGTCGGGCACCTTAATTGGCAGATCCACTGGAAGTCTGATACGTTCTTAACGTTTTCATCGACGAGAGTCCTTGTTACGTCCCGAGCATGCACCTCAATAACAATAAGGGCACAAAGTACTTCCCGTTGGAAGAATGTCAGTTCTCCTTTAACCAAAGCACGCAAACTGTCCAACTACAAATCAAAAGGTTCTATAAAAATTCACTATACTTCAATCACAAAAAGGTAGCACGACAGTGAATCTATGGAAAATAATAATGAAATAGTTAGTTGTCACAATTCCATCATGGTTTTTACTTTGAAAATCAATGCAAATTATTGTAGAACCATTATTTTGGCAACACTCAATAGATTTAAGTCTAAGTCATCTATAATTGAAAGTAGAGGTGATAGAATTTACTTTGGCCCTGCTGATAGGAAATTAGCTCTTAACCTGTTGCAGCATTTCTTGGAAATAAATATCCATACGATAATCAGCGATGGCAGATTCCACTCCAGCCGTCCAAGCGGTCTGCGAACCAGCTATTACCACTTGACCTGGCCAACGCAGCACCCACTCTGCACGCGGTAGCACCCATATTTCTTCCATCGCTGCTACTAGCGTTAGACGAACTGGAGAAAAATATACATGTGACAGATATTGAAGGACCAAATGAAACATCCCTATTTGTTCAGTTCAGACCAGCTAAGAACGGATAAAATTAAGAAGAAACGACCAAGATCAAATATATAACCGAGAATAAGAAGATGAAATTTCAGCTTACTGGAATGTCTCATAGTATCCTCTAACAACAACAGCCATTGTTCGACGTTCGATGATGGATAGAATCTGTACTTCAAATCAACAATTTCTCCTTCGCTCGAGTGCATCTGAGTTATCTTTAGGTCAGGCTCAAATGTCACCTATGGACGAAAATTATGTAGGTGTATCAGTGGCCATAATTTTTTTTCTTTATAACAATTACCCTTAATTTTAATGCGTAATAAGTAGAAGTGGCAGCCTGTTTTTTAATGTGGACGGAGAGATTGTTTATATCTCCAAATTTTTTCAGACATATTAGATATACATAGGTAAGTTTACTCAGAATGTTTTCCTCCAGCTTAAAGCGTACTTGGAATAGGAATTACGTCAATAAAGTACATAAGAGATTTATAAAAACTCGTAGCTACAGAATTTGATCCACTTCCTCGTTAGGGAAATGGTTTCCATCTACTATCATGACATTGGTTTATAAGTCAAATAAATAACCTTAGCAATATTTTCAAAACATTTCCTTAGATGAGGTTGAACGGCTTTAGGGTTACGCGACTGTGATAAGATTTCTAACAATTCATCGTCGCTAAGGAAGAAGAATCTTGGGAATCGCAAACGCTTCAATTCCATATACTCGTTCAATCCACGAGATACCACTGCGAGTAGATGTCGGGCTTCCACTAGACTGTCTAATAGACGACTGTCTGGGCATATTATCATTATCTGAAGCAAAAGATAATTATTTTTAAACTCAACTTACAATTCAATCAAGTAAATTTTTATTAGGAATTCAATAAATTCTGCTCCGTGTATAAAATATATAAAGGTCAGAATGGAACGTTAGAATGATGCGTGGAAAGGAGAAGTGGAGTGAGTAAGAGAGAGGATTGAAGTGTACAAGCGAGAAGAAACGAAACAAAAGCATGGATAAGAAGACGCTTTATGGAATGCTAAAAAGTAATAAAATTTAAGTTGTAGAAGCAGTTATATTTTAATTCCGAATGAATTTTTCTATAAATGATAACGTAATGTTCCTAATAATTTGGATACCTTAGGACAAGCTGCAGCTGCTGACATGATTCTTCTCCATATTCTTTCCATGGTGCCATATTTTTTAGCTTCAAGAGGCAATTGTCTTGATATATCTTCAGAAGTGAAGATGGGCTCTAAGTACATCCATTCCCTAAAAAATTACGATTGTTAACTAAGCTATCTTGTCATATGTCTATCATAATTTTGGGTATGAATTCAATGTTGTTAAATAGTTTAGTTCACTATAAACAAATTAATACAACGCGTATAACTGGTCTCTGTCAAAATGCCAAAACTCTAGCTTAACTAATATTGAAACCTTCTAGTTTTAAACTATATAAATTTTAAAAATATTATTATTGTGAATATTTAAAACTTTACTTTTGACATTCAATCCATTCATCAACAACTTTTTGTGTTAGTCGTATCTTATCGTCCCATTCTTGAATGCGAAGTTCAAACGCTGCTTTGAAAGGACTGAAGCCAAGTTGTTGTGTTGCGAGAAGATGTTCGTCTAGTAGCTGTAGTGTTTCATCAGCTATCTTCATTATAAAGGTTCCTGTTATGTAATAGAACAAATAAAATCATATCTGTAGTCTTTTTTTTTCTTTTTTAAAGTTATTGATTAAATATTTACGCTTATCTACTTTACTGTAATCAAGTTCACGTAAATTATTTAATGAAATTAAATTTAATAGTCTTTGAATGTAGCTCTGTAGCCGTAATGTTTTAATATTTCTTCTTTTGCATACTTTTTAATAGTTTGTTTCTATTATATAAAGAACAAAAATAGTTATAGTTATTAAATATTTAAATAACAATTGTTTTTTATTCATAATAAATTTAGAAACATAAGTAATAAAAAAATCTGATTAGATAAAGTTGGACAAATCATATTTCTTCGAATTAAGTATATCAAAATCCATCATGAACATCAAACAACTAAAAACAATAATACAAACCAACCACTAGTAGTATATAATAACGATAAATATTAAAATATTTATCGTTATATTGACAATGTAGCAAATAAGATTTTTTTTATGAAACAGAGGAGTATAAAATATGAAAAAGAAATAAGACTAGACGTAGACGATGAAATTCAAATAAGGAAGAGCAATATAAAAATAAAATAAGACAAAAGTAATACGATAAGTTACGAAGAAGAAGCAGATTTATTAGAATGCTTATAAGACTAGTATAAGACGATAAAAGTGAAACGTAGGATAAGAGAATACTTGCCAGTATTCTTATAAGGTGACACTTCCATTGCCCTGGTAGCCCAATCATTAAGCATTTTATCTAACGATTGTTCAATCACGTACTCTTTACTCGCCAGCTCCCCTATCTCTGAGATTAGTGCCGCATGTACAGCCACACCTTGCTTTAGGCACATCGAAAATGTTTGCTTTTCGTTCATTGTCACTGTTATACCTATTGTAGAAAATGTTATAATGCTCTACTATACTGTTGTTAACACAACAACTTTTCTTTAAATATGGGCAAAATATAAAATATTATTGTTTTAATATTTTATTTTTACAAGGTAATCGAAATTATGACGTTTCTTATTTGAGACTAACGTGAAATAGTATCCATCAGTTATAGCTATTGCATCTCGAAATATTCTCGAAGAAATAGTGACACTTAATCCTCAAATCTTGTTGGGCAACTCGATATTCTAAATAAATAAAGGTTTCGTTTTATATTAAATGAATTAAAATTATTATTCTTACTGACCAGCTTTCTCCATAAACTCATTCCAATGTCGCTCTTTCATTCCTGGATTTCTAACGGCTTGTAGTACTGGTATAAGTGGTCTAAATTCATCCATGTCATCCTACAATTTACTAACAATTAATTTATTGAAATAATATACTATAATATTGTAAAAACAAGTTATATAAAAGTTCAGAAATTCAAAGATCAAAATCCCCTAGAACGCTTCATGTTGAAATTGACGTAATATCTACTAACTTGTAACTAGCAGAAAATGAAGATCTATTATAATGTAAACTCCAAAAGTTTAGTGGAGTAGCACAATATTCTAAATTACGACTCTCATTTTGTTTCAACGTAGTTATTAAACCATACATATTTATTAAAACAATAATATTATTGTATATTCCATAATACAGAGAGAGATCCATATCTCTCCAAGCTAAAGCCTCATTCTAAAAATTAAATTTTTAATAATGATTCGATGAAATGATATGAGCAGATACAAATTTCATTATTAATATTAGTTTATTATTTACACGTATAGTCCAAGACTATACAAATCATGTCCATGTGGAGTGGAATCCCAACAATGCTAAATCGCTAACTTGATTCTTTGTGCGAAAAAGGAGCCAGCCCTCTTGTTTCCTCAAGAGGCAATTAATTATTTTAAGCGAGTCGAACTTAATGTTCACCAATAGACTCTATGGCCTTAGGGTCTCAACTGCAAATGTTGCAATTCCATTCATGCAATTCTTTTGCTTGCCGAATTCTGCCATTTACGCCGTAGCTCCAGGTTTTTTCATTTCATTAACAGTGTATTGACTTACCCGTATCGTAAGCGCTACGTGTTGTACTTTAGGCAAATCGGCAAAAGTGCGGATACATTTAATGATGGTCTTATAATACTCATTGATAGCCGGTTCAATGGCATCAGCGTCCACGTAAATTAATGGATTATCGAACCAGACTTCTCTTGACTTTAGGAAATCTGCGTAATAAATATATGAATCAAGAATAGTAATTTAATTTAAAAAAATTCAGTAAAAAATCCCTTAATACAAATGGATAAATCATGTCTGCATATATTTCGTTCATGATTGTCAAACAGTGAAACTGCAAGATCGAGTCTGAGTCGATAGTTGAAAATATAGTACGCACGTATAAGTTTATGTATAAAAACTGAAGTGCCCATTGCATACTAAAATTTGATTGATGTTCAGTAAAGTGAAACATTGCGAGGAAATTTGCATTTTTCTACACAATTTCCGTGGTATGTGTAATCTGCTAACTTGCATTTGAACAGCCTGTTAGATTTAAACTTGAAGTCTTCCTTCCAAGAAAAGAGGATTTCACATTTGTACCAATAAATCTCTTTTTATATATTATTTATATAATTGTATTGATAAAGTTATTGCCATACCAGATGCAGTGACCCACAGATTTCTATACGGTTCAAACTCTTTGACCAATCGGTTGAGATCAGCGAAAGGCACGACTGGCTGGCCAAATAATTTCTGTCTCTGATTGAGAACACGTCCCCATTCTTGCGAATCTTTCATGCCCTTCCACGCTTTCTTTATATCATTGGCTATTTCATGTACCTGAATAAATACGACAATACTCAAACTAGCAACCATCCAGTCATAGAATGACCGAAAATAAAGTGAGAGCTTATTGAATTTCATCTAAGTCACTACAGATTCCTAAAATCAATAAAAATAAGTTTTTGTCAGACCTGTAAGTTATAGACCTGTAACTCAAATTAATCAGTGCGGGGTCGTCCATCCAACAGCGTAGAACCTAACACTCATTGGCTCCTTGTACTGTGTGTACCCATTATTACTCAATGTTTTTTTAAATTAGTCATTTAGTTTTTCCTTTTCAATGGGTTTATCATGATATTCCGGACATCGCTTGCTCTTTTGCAACATGGCGACTTTGAGCTTTCCTAGGCTAAATACTATATAAAAAAGAAGTAGGAAATTATTCGGCAGATGACGTTTTGAGATTTACCTTTCCAAAATCACTCTGTAAGGTTAAAGCCATACACTGCGCAGTAAACATATCAATCTTATCGTAAAGAGTTTGCTCATCTTGCTGGTGCAATTTCCAAAATTTCTCCTGTTCTTCTTCCAAGAAATCCGTTGTTTGTACTACCTATAAATATAAGTAAACGTTTAAAATTAATTGACTCATTACCTGATATTAATACGTGTGCGTGCTACAAATATTGACGCAATGTTCTTAGTATATTTGTAGTGTTATTATTAAATTATCAAATATATCCTTATAATTAAGCCTGATAGAAAAAAAACTTATTTAGTCCTAGAGCATCTTAAAGATAGGTTAGGACAAAGGTTTTATACTTATCTACTCTATAACAGAATACTTATTGAATTTCTTGTGGATTTTAAATAATCTTAAATCAGATCGAGTTGTCGTAACTAGTTATTATTGGCACAGCGGTGGGTAAGTGGATAAAATTAGGCAAATCGAAATTAACGTTATGAAACATTGCATACCAATCTTCAAGGATTCAAGCTGTTTCAGAAAAATCAAGAACCCTACACTAAAGTACGAAAAATAACAAGAACGGAAAGAAAATGGAAGCGAGATGCGTCGACACGGTTGCAAATGGGCGATTTCTTGAAATTAAAAAAAATAGAGTGATAGGACATGCTCAGGGTCGTCTGGCTTTCCCGGAGGGTAAACAGAGTATAGGCCGAGGCGAACGTCTTTACCCGGGCTTATCTTCGCAGGTTTGATAAATTGGTCAATGTTTAGGCCTGTCTCATGGGTCTAGGAGTGGTAGTTCCCAGACTCTTGGGTCAATTTCGGGGGTGTTATAATCGGTAGTAACTCGTTCGGGAGGGCGAAAGGGCAGAGTAGCTCTATTTAGTGAGTGATAATAGATATAACCGCACGCCTTTAGCTGCTAAATCACATTGTCCAACCAGGAGGATAGTTTTAAAGGGTTAGGACCTGTTTCACAAGTTACTAATAAAGTGTCGTATGGTTAACCGATAAATAAACTAAGTAACAGATAAATGTCTCTAAAAAGACAATCTTAAAAGTGAAGAAATTAAAATCGCGGCCATTTTGAGATAGGTATTTGCTATCTAGCAGATAAACAAAATAACAGCCACATGATCTACCTGTTAACTTATTAGGGACTTGAAATGCTGAATAAGCCTATCAGAAACCTAAAACGCAAAATTTCTAGATATGTGTCAGATATGTTCCGAATAAGTTAACTGACAGTTTATTGGTAACTTGTGAAAGCCCTTAGTGTTGTTATATTTCATGTAATTAACACAGTAAAAATCTACTATTTTACAATTGAATACTGGTCTAATTTTAATACATACCTGTTTCGTAATATTTAATGGCCAACCCACTGCTTCCCATAAAGCTTTAAAGTCTTCATTTTCAAGAGGAGCAAAGAACACATCGAGTACTTCGTAATCCTAAAATAATTTGACAGATTTATGGCAATTTATAGAATTAAGTGTTACTTTGCGGAGGTCGGATAATACAAAAGTAATGAAAATATTTTTTTGCTATAATTCGCGATAAAAGAATATATGTGCTATATATATTCGACTGGCTCGTTGGCGCAGTGGGTAGTGACCCTGCCTTCAGCTCCACGGGTCGCGGGTTCGATTCCCGCCGAGGGCCAACATTTTCTTTAAATGAATTTGTTGTTCCTTGAGCCTGGGTGTATATTTGTATTTAAGTATGTATTTAAAAATATATAAGTATATATTCACCAGTTGTCTGTCTGCCATAACACAAGTATTAAGTTACTTACTTTGGGGACGGACGACCCTGTGTGTAAGTGTCCCATATATTACTATATACTATGCCTGTTTTGTATATTAGTATAGATAAGGAATACTGTAGATACACAAACACTACAGCTTGTATATAAATAAGTATCGGATAAGTAATAATGTAAAGCCAAAGTTTCACTTTCAGTACCTTTTGTTTAACATGGAATTATTAAAAACCGCTAAACTTGTTAGCGACTTTTACAGGGTAACAGAAGTTTGCGACAATTTTCGTTCACGTAAAAAAATATTTTTACGACTTTATCTCCAAAGTTTTAACTACGTCCCTCGTAACTCAAAGTTAGATCAGCTTTTACGTGAATCCCTTAACTTGTTGAAAGTGAAAACCCCAATTTTACCACCCTATTTAGTGGTTGGTAATATGAATATAAAATGTTATTTTAACTACATTTTTAAGTAAATAAAGTAACAAAAGCAATGAAAATATTATTTTGCTATAATCAGCGATAAAAAAATGTAATGGTAAATACAAAAGTAACACAAAAGTAATAATAAAATTATTTTGTTATAATCCGCGAAGAAGTAAAATAGAAAATATATATAATGCTAAATGTAAGTGGACAATCGGTTATCATACCTGATACATGCAGGATTCGTAAAAACACATGCACAAACCTCCACCACCGCCACCACAATACACAAGCACTATATACGTTTATTGTTGAGTTTGTGATAGTGAATTATGGATCTCCGCAAAGTAACGCCTAATTCTATAAATTATAAATTAAATTACAAAAGTAATACTAAAATTATTTTACTATATACCACGATAACGATTTTTTTCACGATGTGTCAAAATCAATTACCCGCCGTAATCCGCCGGTATCCGGCTGAATAGAATAGTACCACCCTCATTTCTTACCGAGGTGTCGTAAAAGGCGACTAAGGTAAGTCGACCGAGAGTCGACGAGGTACAAGTATTAAATTACTCTGGGTCGACCGTGTGTGTCAGTGTAAAATATGTTTATTATTATTTATTTAATAAATAAATAAATAACACTTACAGTATTAACTTTCTTCATGATATCTTCCTGTGTCTTCAGGGCAAATGGTATTGATTCCATCCACTCACGAATTTCAAAAACATGTTCTATAGTGTTAGGTTTCTCCCCCAATTTCCGCATTATATTTTTATAAGCTTGTATCACATCGTCCACCACAAGCCGGACTTCCTCCGCCCACATTGTTAACAGAGCTTTTATTATATCCGATCGTTTTGTGACTAACATTTGCTATGAATTAAACATATAATAATTTATAGAAGCAGGCGTTACTTTGTACAATTCCATAGTATAAAAGTTATGATATATTATTTTTCTATAATCCGCGTCTGTTAAGAAAATCTATGTAATGCTAATTGTAGGAAGCAAAACCGTTCTCATACCTTATACTTGCAGGATCGTATCAATTCTAGTATTGTTCTGGTATCGAATTCCGCTCGAAACAGAACTCAATAGTTAAAAAAAAAATGCTCCGATGGCTAACAAACTTTACATGATCATTCTAAAGATTGTCTGATTTAATTAAAATCGGTCCAGCCGTTTCGGTGTCTATAAAGGCATACAAGCAAACATTATTTTTTATATGATAGATTTATGTATATATAAATAAATAAATAAATATGTATTTATAAATGTATTTTTATGTATGTATTCTTGTATGTGCTGTATATATGTAGAATTATGAATATGTATTGAAGTATTTATATAATCTTTATTTATTTTATTCATATTCATATCATTCGTATTCATATCAATTTTATTTTTATTTTTTGTTTTAAGTTCCTTAATGTTATGGTTGCCTGGAAGAGATCACTTTAAGTGATAAGGCCGCCCTTTGTTTTTATTTAGCTTTAACAAAACATTATCTAAATTAGCATTGTTAACAATAAAGTTTTCATAAATAAATAAATAAATAAATTTATTTTTTTAACCACACAAAATTTATAACCTTCAACGTATCAACATTAATAGCGAATGGTCCAATATTAATGTATTGCGGAAGCCGCCATATTAAATCTTGTTTTGCGTCGTAGTGCATTTGAATTTCTTCCTTCGTTTCGGATGCCGAATGTTTTTCTTCACGAAAACTTCTAATAGAGAACGAAAATTGAATAACACAATGGTCATGAGCCATCTTTACAATGAATGTTTTTCAATAATTTTAAATTATTTTAATTACGAGTGAAAAATGCAATACCCAAGAAAACCATTATAGTAGATTATGATACTGTTGCATAATAGGGTCTTATAACACGAGTGTTATAAAACCAAGTTATGTACAGTGTCATACACTACTTTATCTACTTTCATACTATAATACGTAAAACAATATTGCAAATAAAACGCTGCATATAACAACAAATTTATTTTAAATGTCAAATGTTAGCGTCAAGGCGCAAACGTCGATTGCGCATGCGTGTTGCGTCGCCGCGGACACGTTCATTGAAACCTTTTTTTTTAAGGTAGAGTTTCAATCTCCTTGGTCCAGCTGGAGGTTGTATAGGTGTATCGTTATGTTAAAATGACATCTGTATCATAATCTAACTTGATTATGATACAGATGTCCATACAAGACTTGTTTCGTAATAAAAAAAAATATTTTTTTTTATATTTGGCCTGTACGTAATGTTTGTCATAAGAATTTTGGTTTCAGTTTTATAATCTTTGTATTATAGTATCAGAGTAGATAAAAATACTTACTCGACATACTGTTCGATATTTAACATATATATCTCTTTATAACAATCATATTCATGCATATATGCAATGAGGGGTATAATTGCTTTTTTATATGCTTTCAATAATCGTTCTCTATAATCCACTACATTCGGTTCCATCAGGCCTGAAAATTACGAGTAATAAATTAGTATAAAAAATTAATAAACATTAATTTCTTTTAAAATTTTCGTTTTGAGATATTTTGGTCTATAAGCATAGGTAAAAGGCCTATTACTATCTACCTACTACTATTAACTGCTGGGCTAAGATCTTCTCTCTCTTTTTGGAGAGAAGAATAGAGAATACGCTGTTCCAATGCGGTTTGGAAAATTTCATATAGAGAGGTTAAAGGTTTAGTCACGATATTTACATTAACATTAACATACATCAAAAATAACATAATAATTTGTAAATATCAATTAGGTACATAGCTTTTTATAAAAAATTTAACGTTATATTACATTGTTAATCGTTAATCTTATATATAAAATTGTCATGAACCAATGTTTGTTACCATCATACTCTTCTGAAACGGCTTAACTGATTTTCATGCAATTTTATATGTATGATCAGTAGGTTTGAGAATCGGCTAGTATATATTTTTTATACCTCTAAGTGATAAGGGCTGTCCACCCCTAACATTTCTTTTTAGGACATTTTTTTGTAATTTTTATAATATACACTAGAAATTCGCTAGAAATTTACGACTATATAGATCAACAACGTTTCAAAGGGTCAGGTAGTATATTAGAAAAATCTTACCGATTGAGGTTAGAAATAATTCCTTATCAAAGACGAGACCTGTCATAATCTTTGGATGAACTTGTGGTATAAAGTGGCAACGATACAGCATCTCTCGAAACAATCGCTGTATCACTACCTATAAGGAAAAGCAAAACGTAAGAGTTGAAACTTGAAGGTGCTGTAGAATTTGCTTTTTGATTTAACGGTAAAAAGATAGTAGAACTTTCTATTAATAGTCGAATTGATAAGATCAGCATAAAAGCTGAAGTCATCTACACTGATACTTAAGTAGGAATGAATGGCGTAAACTTTGAAAATTAGAAAGATATAGCGGCTCATAAAAAATAATATGATAAGCCTTTATCTGAAGATGGTATGTTTATATACCCTATACTAACACGAGTGAAAGTTACACAATAGTTTACAGAAATCCACTAGGCTTTCAAGGTTGGTATGGAAACTTAAAACCATAGTAGACTTTGTAGCCCTTACAAAAGCGAAGACAATAGTTTTAATGGGATAAAATGTTGCTAGATTCCAAAACATGATCATTTGGCATGGAAATTTTTTTAACAGACCTATGTCTAACAATGGATGTACAAATGTTGATATGTACAAGATGTACGAAGAGACTAATCCTGTAATTAATTAAACCTTCGTCAACCTAATGGACTTCCACTACTAGGCATAGGTCTGTTTAAGGAATCTCTACGTGATCTTGAGCCGCTTTGATCCAATAGCTTCCCGCTGCCTTTATGTGGTCATTAGTTCATCTTCTAACGGATCTTTCAACGCTGGGTTTTTCTGGCGACATCGCCATTCTAGCACCTTAGAACCCAACGCCAATAGGTTCTACTTTAGCTAAGTAACACTTATTGCATGTATACTTTAATTATAGATTATCTTACTTCAAACTGCTCCGGTGCTGTGGTGTAATAAGGTCCATCGACTGACATCATGAGATGGAAGTAGAAGAGAGTAGGCGTTGGTGAGCGAAAGGGCGAATTAATCAGATCAGTGGAATCCCATTGATAATCCTCTTCACACCAATAGGTGCAAAGACAGGGAGTCTCGCATAGAGCGACAAACATCGCCATAGATTGTTCAATGGAGTAACGTAAAGCATACTGCAAAAATAATATTAGGTTATTTAAACACAGAAGAATATTATTGGGACCGCATAGTGAAACGATAAAGTCCGCCGTGTGGTATCCCGCTGAGTAGAATAGACCACTATCATATTCTTGACAAGGTGTCGTATAAGGTCGTAAAATAGGTAGCCAAATCATATTCATGAACATCATGTTTAAAACATAATGTGCCGACCTTACTTAGAGTGAAATAAGGGCTGGGGAATGATGATGATGAGTGAGATGATAAAGTGAATGAATGAATGAATAGCTCTTTATTGCACACCAGGTAAATAATATACATAAACAAGAGAAATAAGAACATTTAAGAGTGCAAGGGCGGTCTTATCACTAAAAGTGATCTCTTACAGACATCCCCTATAGTGATATTGTTAAGTCTCAAAGCACATTTAAATATTGTGTCATATCCTTAAAGATATGCATTAGATTACATATCAGAACAGCCTATACTACTAACTGCTGATATTATAGTACCTGTATGCTTTCTTAATATTTTTACTTTGTTTACAATGGACTCCTTGGATGGGCAATTTCACAAAATAACAATATTCAAATATATTGTGACAAACATTTTATAATTGCCAAACGTGTGTTTAGTTTGTGAAATGATATGACTTGCAAAATGTATAACAATATTGGAAAAGGCGTGAAATTAAAAAAAAATAATCACCTGCATTCGAAATCTGACTAGCTGCATAAACCTGCAAAGCTTACTGATGCCATAGAATTCCCATTTCTTTTCGTAAATGTTGAACCATCTGCAAGAATATGGGCAAGTCCGTTAGGAGTTGTAGTTATTGTGTAATAAGTAAGCTTACTCTATGTGAATCACTTGTTGCAACAATGGGCTAATTTGTGCCAAATTTACTTTTTAACATTTTTCTTTTTAGAAACCGCGTAACAATCAGTATTGGATATATCATAGTTATTGTATAGAACCGGCTATACTCACGTCTTATTCTATCGGGTTAGCCCGACTAGTTTCGAACCCGTCCGGGGCACTTATTCATGAGCTCTTTACACGACGTTCCCGCCGCGATAACGTCGTGTAAAGAGCTCATGAATAAGTGCCCCGGACGGGTTCGAAACTAGTCGGGCTAACCCGATAGAATAAGACGTGAGTATAGCCGGTTCTATACAATAACTATGAATACTACTCACGATAGTTTAAATTTAAAAATGGATATATCATCTTTGACAGATTACGAAGCTTTACAGTTCTTTACCATTGAATCTAGCGATCTTTTTAAATCATTCAAGTATCTATATACTATTTAGTTTATATATTGGCAAGCTGATATCTATTTTACAAAAATATTTCCCAAACATCATAATTTTAGCTTTACTGTTAGTATTATAAAGTTTAGTTTCTTTCAAACACCTCTTCATTTATGGTTTTTCTGTCCCTCGCTGACCCAAGCTCAAGTTATAGTAAGTTGCTAATAACTTATAGGTTTCACAGTGAAATTTTAACAAGTGGATATCGAAGAATTGAGTCGTCGTAATTGTGATGAAAATAAGTTAGTTCGAAAGATAATCTTTTTTTTGGAAATGATCAAACTTTCTAACAGTAAATATGTAGTGAAAATGAAAATGTGTCATATGTTCATTGAGTATCCGTTTAATATATCCGTATAATACTTTGAACCCGCCGTGTGGTATCCGGCTCAGTAGATCACCCTCATTCCTTACCGAGGTGTCGTAAAAAGCGATTAAGGTAAGTTGATCCACTGTTCAGCGGGCGGAACTCGTGGCACAGGTGGGGCACGATCTCTCCCTGCCCACTGTGGTTCGCGCCATGGTGGACAGGGAGCGATCGTGGGCAGCGATGGCCTCCTTCTGCGAGGACGTTATCTCGCGGAAGGAGGCGGCGGGGCGGATCCGGGAAGTCGAGTCCTTGGATCCGATCCGCCGCAGGTGAGCCGGGCGCAGGCGACTCGCTCAAGACCGTCGCGTGCCGCCCTAACGGGGACCTATGTGGGCGTTCCGAACGGGGTTTAATCGGACGCCTACCCTATAAGGTCCCCGAGGCGTTCGATGCATCTGGTGCTCCCGATGCATCGTCCAGCGGAGGGAGGGGCTACTTTTAGAGAGGCGCCGACCCAGAGGTGGCGCACTCTGGGGTACAGAGTTGCTGCTGGCGGGGATAGGGGTATTGTCTTCATAGGTACCTTATACCCGCCACCAGCAGCGATGCGAGTCCGACATAACCGTCGCCTGACCCCGTCGGGCGGCGGTACCCATAAGGGGTTTTTCCTGTGAAAAAAAAAAGTTCATCCACTGTGTGGTATCCGGCTGAGTAAAATAGCCCTCTTTTTACCGAGATGTCCTAAAATACGACTTAGGAAAGTTGTCTTCAGACAGGCGGCTGGTCGTAAAATATGTAGCCAAATCATGTTTGTAACATGTTGTGCCGACCCAACTTAGAGTGGGATAAGGGCAGGAGGATGATGACTTTGAATTTGAACGAACCAACAATGATAAATGAACAAATTCTAAAACAAGTTCTAATTCTAAAATAAACGATTACCCTTTCCCAACGTCTCTATAAGACATTCGTATTGCATGCGCCGTAGAATTCAACCAGCTTATATTCAGGTATTTTAGCATCTGTAATAATAGAACACACGAATAGAATTGTCTTTCTGTACCGGAATTATTTATTCATTATGTTCGGCTAGGTACTAAGGCTTCATTTGTACAAAATTTCATTTAAATCGCTCCAGTAGATAAGCCACCAATGCCTAACAGATTGATAGACGCAATCTATACCAATATATAAAGCTGAAGAGTTTGTTTGATTGTTTGAACGCGATTTAAAAAAAATTCAGTGTAAGATAGTCCATTTATCCAGAAAAGCTATAGACTATATAAAATCACGCTAAGATGAATAGGAGAGGAGCAGCAATAAAAAATATTGCGGAGGCGGCAAAATTGAAATCTTTCCTTGCGTGCGCTTAGTAAACGGTAAAAGTTATTCAAAAATCGTGTACTACAAAATTGTTTCCCTCTAAAAGTTCTAAATAAAAGTCCACGACAGCATATGTATAGCTTTTAAGGTTAACCCACTTTAACGATTTTTATGATTATCAAAATAGTATAAGCAGCCGCTGGCGAATGCTAGTATTTAATAAATGTGCAGATGCACATTGTAACAGTTCTCACCATAGATGTACAATGCTGCTGGGCAGCATCAAACTCTGCAAGGCTGACGTTCCTTCCGTAGTTTGCTGTGAAGAACAGCATTGATTCCACCTAGAGGACATTTTAAAACAAGTCAAGTTAAAAAAGCTTTAAAAAAATAATAAAATTATATTGCTATAATCCTCGATGAAGCATTGAATTTGATAGGTAACGTAAATGAATTATGTCTAAAACTTCACATTATATTTTGATTGGGTATACTTATTGTAGAATATTATATTAGCATTAGGATTATAGCAAAATAATTTTTGGATTATGGATCTCCGCGCAAAGTAACGCCCACTTCTTGCATTTTTAAAAGCACTTTAAAGAAGCTTTTAACAGAATTTCTTGTCCCTATTGTCATCCGTTGAGAAGTTCTCTCTTCTGGAGCTAATCCTGGTAGCAGCATCAGGTCATGCTTATCATAAACATGCATAATCATCGGAACTGGACGAGTATGCAAAATTTTACCTCAATCGGACATTGGACAATGGTTCAAATTTAACTAACTAGATTCCACCTTCACATACATAAACAACAAGTTAAATAAGAACGACGAAATCGCAATCGCGTGTCGTTTGTCGTGGCGTCTATCTCCTGACGATGCTTCGGTTACTTGGCGAAACAATTGTTGATATTGTGGTAGTGAATATTTGCAGTGCTTGTGTATTGTTGTGTTATTGGTGGCAGTAGTGCATGAGCTGTTACAAATTCTGCATGTGTCAGGTATGACTATGAATGGTAAACTCTACATTTAGGATTACATATTATATTTTCTTTTACGCCGTGTGGTATCCGGCTGAATAGAATAGTACCACCCTCATTTCTTACTGAGGTGTCGTAAAAGGTGACTAAGGCAAGTCGACCCGCCGTGTGGTATCCGGCTGAGTAGAATTCACCAACTTCATTTCTTACCGAGGTGTCGTAAAATACGACTAAGGTAAGTTGACGTCAGGCAGGCGGCCGGTCGTATAAACGCGGCCAAATCATGTGACAGCATGTTTATAACATGTTGTGCTGACCCAAATTAGAGTGGGATAAGGGCAGGAGGATGATGATGATGATGATGATATTATATTTTCTTTTATCGCAGATTATAGCTAATAATAATATTTTTATTGATACAAAAGTAATAAAAAAATTATTCGCGGATTATAGCAAAATAATTTTATTATTACTTTTGTATTATGGATCTCCGCAAAGTAACGCCTAATTCTACAAATTATTTTTATTGATTTTATATTTATAGACCTCTGCAAAGTAATGCCTGATTCCATAAAAAGTCACTCAAAATTAAGTGATTTAGAAGAAAAACGTTAATTTAAAATAAACAGAAAAAATAATTATTGCGCCGATCGTCATGCTTTACCTTCAAACATTCCTCGACAACCAAATGTATGCACGACACGGACTCTGTGAGCACGTATAGAGAGTACCATTGGTTGTATTTCATTCTATCGGAAAAGTCCTCCATATCGCACGGATAACGTCCTGCAGTCGATAAATGAAAAGGTAAAATATAATTCACGATAACGAAACAATAAAACAAGATTCAACTTAACACTTTGAGTGGAGTATGCCGTGCCGTTACACAAGTTCAAAAAAGCAATTAAAAAGACACTTATTCATAAAGCTTACTATACTGTTAAGGACTAAGTTGATGATAAGAAAGCATGGATTTAAATTGCTCACTAGATTATATTGTAAAAATTTTAATTTGTTCTTAATTAATTAAGACATTAAGAGGATGCTTAGTATTCAATGGACTGCACACCGAACCAATGTGTCTATCCTTAAGGAGCTGGGCATAAATATTAGACTGTCCGCTGTTTGCTTCCAGCGTATTCTTAAATATTGCGGACACGTTGCTCGTAAAAACCCTGAAAACCTGGAGAAGCTGACGGTGGTTGGTCAGGTCGACGGGAAAAGACCACGCGGTCGCTCCCCTACCCGTTGGTCCGATCAAGTTAAGACGATTACAGACCTTCCAATCACCAAAGCTTTAAAGACCGCCGAGGATAGAACAATGTGGAAAAGAATAGTGCAGGAAGTGAGCAGCAATAATACTTTCATCTAGACACGACCTTCAGTAATGAAGAGATCGACTAAGAAGAAGAATTAAGACATTATTATACTTAATTTTGAAAAGAGTGACCGCCGAGTTTCTTGCTGGTTCTTCTCGGTTAGGGCACCTTTCCAAACCAGTCGTAGCTTCATTGTAATTTGAAGATTCAAAAGTGCTTGTAAAAGCCAATTTGAATTAAGAATTATTTGAAATTGGTATCCGGTTGAATAGAATAGACCACCCTCATTTCTTACCGAGGTGTCGTAAAAGACGACCAAGGTGAGTTGACTCGCCGTGTGGTATCCGGCTAAGAATAGATCACCCCCTTTCTTACTGAGGTGTCGTAAAAGGCAACTAATGCGGCCGGTCTTAAAATACTTAGGCAAATCATGTGACAAAATGTTTATAACATGTTATACCGACCCCACTTAGAGTGATATAAGGGCAAGAAAATGATGATGTCAGTACTTCTAAAACACTTACCATAATCTGGTACTGGCGCCACATAGTCCTTGGTAGGTGGGTTAATGAAGTTGTACAAGGTGGGATATTTCAGTATCGTGTTAATTATCTTCATTTTACCTTCTATTTTTCTATACTGCGTTTCAGCCTGTTTAAGAAACAAAAATAAAGTAAAGTAACGGTCTGTTATTATCCCACTGCTAGGCATAGGCCTCTTCTCCATTTCCTCCCTCCTCTGTTTCGGAGGGAAGGATTGGAGCTATGACCTACCACGCTGCTCCAATGCGGTTAAAATATATAGGTACTTAAAGTATTTTTAAGGGAGGTGGAGAGAGTACCTTGGGTCGGACTGTCGCCTTTGCCAGGACTTTCACTCTCGAGACAGTCGAGAGTGGAATTGCCCCAGTAGAATACGTATTAGAGGTGACTGAGACAGGTTTCAACTCCTTAAGGTGCTGGACGAAGCAGAAGCAACAATACGCTCAAGTAGCTTTCTCGCCTCATCAAGCAAAACAATGGCCGATACGTGGAGGATAAACCGGCCGATTTTCATTCTTTCTTGAGCAGGACCAGTCCGCGTCTTCTACCTAAGAGGAATCCCTCCAGCGTTAAATGGTTAGCCCATATCCCGAGAACAGTCTGGGCGGCGATGGAGGTATCCAATATAGGGGAAGCCGTCATCCCTGACCTATGACGAGTTTGGGCATAGGTTGGTCGTTTCTCGTTAGCGATGTTCAGCATCATATGCAGAACACTACTAGAAATTAAAAAAAAAACCTTTACATTACCTTTTGACTAAAGCCCTACAAAGTGGGTTGGCTTATAGGTATAAAAAAATGTATAAAAACTCGAAAACAGCTGGAACGATTTTAATGAAATTTTTAGACAATCTCTAGCGGATGTTCCTGGAAAGTTTGGTGGAAATCAGAGTAATTTTTAACCGTTAAATGTATTTTGACGAGGAATAAGTAATCACATTGAGCCACAGCAACGTGTGGTCGGACAAGTAATGTACCATAAAAAATATTTTATCAAATTAAAATTCAAATAATTCTTCATTAAAGTTATTTTAAAAAGCAATTTTGAATTGTTAAATTACAATGAAACTACGGCTGGTTCGGAAAGGTCTATAGGTACCTATCTATCACATCTATCTATCACATGTATTTCTTTCGTTAGAATATTACTTGTCATATCATCAAGATGCTTGTCTTGAGTAGGGAATAACAAACAAACTATGACTTGACTATGAGAACTTAAGGTGAACGGCATATTGAAACGGTTCCACCAAAAAACAAAAGTATTTGATTGTTAGCAGATTGTTCATCTTCTTATATACCGTCATATACCTCTTGTTTAAGAGCCTGTAGATGGTCATCATCGACGTCCTTAGCTTGGCGATGTATCAGCACCATTTTTAATATAGCTGGCATAAAATTTAGTGGCATTCGAGGCAATCCATCGAGGATCAAGCAGTCCAAGTATAGATAGAACCTATAAAAAGTTTTTTACATTACAAGAATAATTATTATTTTTATGTCCATTCTCTATCGTTAAAAACAGCATTATAAAGTGCTTTTTTAATATTCTTTCTTTATTGCTAAAAGATGTATCAAGAATATGTAACTGTCCAAACAATAGATGTTTGTGATGGATTGTGTGAAAGTTAAATGTTTCTTTAAAATTTTCAATTTAAATATTAATTTATATTTACAATTCATTACTCGTTTTTCGGTGACATAAAACATCGTGATGAAAGTACTGAGGGTGTAATGACGAAATGTAACTAGTTATCAGAATTATACTTTAAAACGAAAAATCGCAAAGTTTCTTGCTAGCTAGTTTCGTTATGGCCAATTTTGCGAAGCAGCAATCGTCGACTCTAGTGAGTGGACGATTCAAAACTTTTCGACGAATAAAAAAACAAGTTTATATGAATAACGATTTTTTTTTAATGAAAGTTGAAAAGAACCTTAAATTATTCTCCACTTCTTTACGCAAGTTGACCGCAAATTTGACTCGTTCCGCAAAAGTTTCTGGATCGTCCGCTTTGAACATAAGTCGGATACGTGGTACGCTGTAAAAAATACCACCAGTTACCATACCATATACCAGTTATTTAAACGGGTTAATCTTGTATGTATTTATTTATTTTATTTATTTATGTACCATAAAAAATGTTGGAGAAAAACATAATTGGTAAAAAAAGTGTACAAAGGTCAACTTATCCCTATGACAGAGATCTCTGCCAGCTAACCTACGAGGTGAGACAATTTATATGTATGTATGTATGTATGTATGTATATATATAAATTTTGTGAATCTCGGAAACGGCACCAACGATTTTCTTCAAATTCAGTACCTATGTAGGGGTTTTAGGGAAGAAAAATTGATCTATCTAGGTTTTATTCACAAAAAAAACCGTTTTAAAATCACGATTTTTGTAATTATATATATTTTCAAAATCTCGGAAACGGCTCCAAAAATTTTTCTGAAATTCAGCGCATGCAGGAGGTTTTGGAAGGAAAAATCGATCTAGCTAGGTTTTATTTAAAAAAAAAATAGTTTTTTTGGGCATTAAATAAATACAAAAATTTACATTGAATATATAAAACACTATTTTTGCCGAAAACTATCAAGTCAGCATAGATTATTTGGAGAACGGGTGGTCTCTACAAATGAAAATACCTAGCCCCACCTATCCAATTTTGTTTTATTTTTTTAAAGTTTTTTTTTTGTAAAAAATTACAGAGCAAGGTTCAGTTAACCAGTTATACATTAATTTCACTTACTTATAACGCCGTTTCGATCCGTCAAGCGCCATGATGTCCCAACGGTCCGATGTATTGTCGAAACTGAAAGCGGCTACATTCGTCCACTAAACAAAAACAAGAGAGTGAACTTTTACTGTATTAAAAAAAAACATATAGTGACAATATAATCGTTTTAGCTTGGTTTCATTAAAAAAATTACGTTTTATCCCTATTTCCAGTCATATTAAATTGGTAAAATTGTTTTTGAATACAAAATACTATTTTGCTGTCATTCGTAAAGTTGTAATAGCACATTGGAGCATTGGAGAATGGGCGGCCTAAGAAGTAACACTACATTCGTCCACTAAACAAAAACAAGAGGGTGAACTTTTACTGTATACAAAAAAAAAACAAACCTATAGTGACGATATAATCGATTTAGCTTGGTTTCATTAAAAAAGTTTCGTTTTATCCCTATTTCCAGACATATAAAATTGGTAAAATTGTTATTGAATACAAAATACTATTTTGCTGTCATTCGTAACGTTGTAATAGCACATTGAAGAATAGACGGACTAAAAAAGTAAAAATACCCGGTATCACCACCCCTTTATTTTTTTATTTGCATTTTTTATATAAAAAAATTATTACTGGTATTAGGTTACCTGGGTACTATTATTTAACCTCATTCGATGATCTCGGTATTCGCTTTTACAATAAAATTCCGCAATCCATATTAGACCAGTCTACAGAAAGGTTTAAATTCGATGGCGCTAATTAAAATTTTTTCAAATTCAAATTCAAAATATTCTTTATTCAAGTGGACTGTTTACAGTACTTTTGTACTTCTGTTTTACTACAGTAATTTATACAGAAGCTACCGCTGATTTAGAAGTTTGCTCCTGCCGAGAAGAACCAGATAGAAACTCGGCTGATAATCTTAATAAAAAGAATTCCTGTAGAATTAACAGGATTTCTATAGCCTATATGTTACCTCGGTGTGTAAGGAATAATTGTGCCAGATTTCATCGATATTGATTAGCGGATTCACCGTGTAAATTCAAAGAGTAACATATGTAACAACGCCGCCTTGTCGTTACTGCAAGCAAGCAAGCAAGAAAGCAAGCCATGACGTCACATCTTGCCACAGCCTTTCGCGCCATTTTGACGTGGGAGATGTGACAGCCGCTGTCATTAGCACCTAGCCCGCGAATAGCGAATGAGAGTTTGCTTTAATTTTATTTTTGAAATTCTTATGAAAACAATAAAACTGATTTAGAATATTTCTTTTATTAATACTAGTAGTTTAGTTACACATAAATACATCCATACTCACAAATATATAGCAAAATACTATCACTACTTTTATAATCAAAGAATCACCTCATAAGAGTTATTGAGCATCTGTATCAAATCTGAAGCGGGCTTCGATGCTTTCCCCTCCAGTTTCGGGATGAAAGCCAATCCTGGACAAGGGTATTGCTCACCTTCAATGAAACCAAGGTTCAGCCACTCTTCTGGTATCCTAGAAACATGTGTTATATTAAAAATATTATAAATGAAAGTTTGTGAGTATGGATGTATATTTGCTACTCTTTCACGGCAAATTCGTTATACACCAGGGTTTAAATATAGGCTATGAATTCCTGTTAATTGCACAGTAATAGGATGAGATTGAAAAGCGCCATCTATTATCGATCTAATGCGACAATAGTCCATGTAAACGAAGTTGCGAGTAAAAGCTAGTTACTTAGATATTTTGGAGAAGTGTCCCATATATTTATTTATTTATTAAATATAATAACTATCAATATTAAACATATAAACTTTCTCCTACAAAGTAACAAATTCTGCATGTATTAATTAGGTTAAATAACACACACAAAGCTATGGTAGAAAACAGTAGAGCTTGGGCGGCGATGTCATACTTCTGCGAATATGTAATATCGCAGAAGGAGGCGGCAGAGAGAGGTCGGGAGGCAACCTCTTCCAACCCGATCCGTCGCAGACGAGCGGGACGAAGACGGCGTGCCCAAGACCGTCGACTACCACCCTGATGAGGACCTCCGGGCGTCGAATAGGGGGATTCGACGCTCTGGCTGGAGTGAGGTTCTTCGAGATGGCCGATACATTAAGTGTTCCCAATGCGTCGGTTTATAGTGAAAGAGTCAGTCTAGGCTCTACAAGAGTAGAAAGGGTAGGCTGCTGACGAGGGTGTAGACGTGATGCGTCCAGTATTCCTGTGCCCTCGTCACCTAGCAGCAAGGTGGAACACCATGAGGTTTTAGCCGGTAAGAGTCCGGCATAACTGCTTTCGCCCCCCAGCGATTAGTAGTACCCATGAAGGGTTTCCTCGTGTTAAAAAAAAAAAAGGTTAAATAACACTACATTTAGCATTACATATATTTTTTTTATCGCGGATTATAGCAAAACAATATTTTAATTATTTTTTGTATTATGGACCTCCGCAAACTAACGCATAATTATATAAATTGTTCATGTAGAGTTAACAGGATTTCTATAGCCTATATGTTACCCCGGCGTAAGGAAAATTGTGCCAAATTTCATATATATTGGTTCAGCGGATTCGCCGTGAAAGAGAAAAAACCCATCAATACTCAGAAACTTTCGCATTTATTATATTTGTAGGATATTATACAGATACTTTCACCTTTCTATTTACCTGCAATCATAGTCAGTATTATCAAACAACTCCAGGTCCATTTTCGGGAACGGACTGTATAGGCCGTAGTATTCCTCGTCAGTCAACGGATATTCTGAAGGTGGTATCAGTATGAAAGGTTGAATGCCGCGTTCTCTTAGCATTTTCTTAAAAAAAAAACATATGTTATACTGGCAACACTGTCTAAGCGTGAGCGCCAACAATAAGGTATTGGCACAAAGTTCATAAGTTGGCACTACTGCGGCTCAAAACTGTTGGCGGTAATGGAAGCTATGAAGATGACGCCGTGTGGTAACTGGCTGATTAGAACAGTACCACCCTCATTTCTTACTGAGGTGTCGTAAAAGGCGACTAAGGTAAGTTCACCCACCTTGTGGTATCCGGCTGAGTAGAATTGACCATTCTCATTACTTACCGAGGTGTCGTAAAAGGCGACTAAGCTAAGTTGACCCACCGTGTGGTATCCGGTTGAGTAAAATAGACCACCCTCTTTCTTACCGAGGAGTCGTAAAATACGACTAAAGTTGACATCAGGCAGGGGGCCGATCGTAAAATATGTAGCCAAATCATGTGACAACATATTTATAACACGTTCTGCCGACATCCCTTAGAGTGGGATACGGGCAGGAGGATGATGATGAGCCTGCCTGAATGACAAATGACGGTGCTCTATTCTATTCAACAGGATACCATACGATGTAATTGTAAATTTATCTTAAATATAGATTAATAGATTTCGAAACCGTTATCACCTTAATGTTTGCTGCCAAAAATTTTCTTCTGAGCCTTTCAATCTTTACTAGTCGCGGTAGTTCTTTTGGCAACACAACACTTAGAAATTGTAGCTTCGGCACGAATGTTTCAAAGGGAAATTGCTGGAAATATAAAATAATCTATACTAATATATATAGATGAAGAGTTTGTTTCTTTGTTTGATTATTTGTTTGTTTGAATTCGCTAATCTCAGGAACTAGTGGACCGATTTGAAAAATTCTTACAGTGTACGATAGTCCATTTATCGAGGAAGGCTATAAGCGGTTGAGTAGAACTCTAAAAAGTTAGTGTTTTTTGACTCTTTCAAGCTATGGATCTCTTTACCACTCACAATTTTTGTAGGCGCTACGATTTATTGCAATCAGCTGGATATTGGAATCTGCTGGACCGCTGGGATACCACAGCTTGTTCTGTGGTATCCCAGCGGTTACACCGTGCGACTCTTGCGAGGAGGTCACGGATTCAAACCAGGGCAGACACCAACGAGTTTTTCTGTTAAAACTTATGTGTCTAATTGATAATTGCAATTTATCCCTTTTCGGTGAAGGAAAACAGCGTAAGGAAACCTGCATATCTATAGAGAATTCTGGAGATATGTGTAACCTACCAATCCGCATTGGAACAGCGTGGAAGGTCTTAGCTCTAAACCTTCTCTCCAAAAACGAAGAGGCCTATTCTCAGCAGTGGGATAGTAACAGGCCGTTACTTACCACAGAACAACTTTTTGAATTAGGTCACTTTAATACTAAGAGTGCGATGTATACTTACGATGCTCTCATCTTCACTGTAAGTGGTCCATCGTCCAGGGGGTAGAAGAAGTTTGGGCTTTTGAGGTTTCGGAAGGGACATCAGCATTGGTGCTAGTTTGTCTGTTTTAGCCTAAAATTTTAATATAATGCAAATTACCTATATAGGAACGGTAGTAGATCGGAAATCCGTTTTTTTTAAATTTATTACTAAGGAATTTCTTGGGTTTATTATAAAAAATAAATTTTCATCAAAATTTTCAAAAGTTAGGGATGGACAACCCTTATCACTTAGGGGTATGAAAAATGGATGGTAGCCGATTCTCAGACATACTCAATCCTAACGTACTAATATTATAAATGCTAAAGTTTGTGAGTATGTATGTTTGTTACTCATTCACGGCGAATCCACTGTAATATCGATGAAATTTGGCATTCCTTATACACCGGGTTAACATATAGGATATAGAAATTCTCTTAATTCTCAGTAAATACGATGACATTGAAAAGCGTGACATTGAAAAAATGACATTATCAACCTATCACGCTACAATAGTTCACGCGAACGAAGCTGCGGGTAAAAGCTAGTATGCTAAAAGTTCATATAAATATATGGGACACTTACACACACAGCCGTCCGTCCCCTAAGTAAGTAACTTAATACTTGTTTATGGGTGAAAGACAACTGGTAAATATTATATAAACTTATTATTTTAAATACATACATACACCCAGGCTCGAAGAACCAACAATAGATTATAACAATAAATAAATATATATAATATATATGCGACAGTTACACACACGGTCGTCCGTCCCCAAAGTAAGTAACTTAATACTTGTGTTATGGGTGACAGACAACTGGTGAATATATACTTATATATTTTTAAATACATACTTAAATACAAATATACACCCAGGCTCAAAGGCCAACAAATTCATTTATAGAAAATGTTGGCCCTCGGCGGGAATCAAACCCGCGACCCGCGGAACTGAAGGCAGGGTCACTACCCACTACGCCAACGGGCCATAGATTTATATAAAAATCGATTTTTTTTTTAAATCCCTACCACATACCTGTAATAATAGCTTCATACGTTTCTTCGCGAACACCTGCTTTGAAGAGTCTTCCTTCGTCATATTAGATACCAGTTCTGAGTAGTATCCTCTCTTAGGTATGGAATCGCGATCCAAATTATTGTACACCACATCGTGTCGATTTATTTTCTTCCGTCTACTATGCATCTTATTGAAAATCCTTGAATAGCAAATAAAATTGACTTATCAATTTGTTTTTTTCAAACGTGACAGGTTCCATTCATTTTTATGAACACCTTTTTGTAATACAATATGACCTTTTTGTTAATCTGGATTCCTAGATTGCCAAAAAAGTTTGTTGTTTCCGAATATATGATTTAAAAATCTAAACCGTTAAATTAAAAATTTAAGATTAGGTTGTGATTGTTAGTAAAATTTAATTGACGAAGTTTGATAGATAATATTATGTATAGGGTAATAGGAGAAAGAAAGAAGAAGGGAGAGTGTATAAAGGACCTCAGAAAAAGACATTCAATTAAGTAATGCGGTTAAGTAAAAAGAATAATCTTGTGATAGATTATTTAATAAAGAATAATTAAATTTGGTTAAAAATATTTTCCGAACCCGATTTATATATTACTAAATAATAATATCATTTGGAGATACTTCAATTATGACGTGTGGTATCCGGTTGAATAGAATAGAATACCCTCATTTCTGACTGAGGTGTCGTAAAAGGCGACTAAGGTAAGTTGAACCGTCTTGTGGTATCTGGCTGAGTAGAATAGACAATATTTTTTCTTACTGAGGTGTCCTAAAAGGCGACTAAGGTAAGTTGAACCGTCTTGTGGTATCCGGCTGAGTAGAACAGACCATACTCTTTCTTAAAGCTTGGTTTTAAATTGCGACGAGCTACGCACTAGATGTTATTGTAAATTTTTTAATTTGTCTTTATTAATTAAGCCATTACTGTAATATTTAATTTTGAAAAGAGTGACCGCCGAGTTTCTTGCTGGTTCTTCTCGGTAAGAGCACCTTTCCGAACCAGTCGTAGCTTCATTGTAATTTGACGATTCGAAAGTGCTTGTAAAAGCCAATTTGAATAAAGAATTATTTGAATTTGAATTTACTGAGGTGTCGTAAGATACGACTCCGAAGGTCCCCTGACAGGGCGCAAACTTAAGGTAAGTTTGCGCCCTGTCAGGGGACCTTCGGACGTTCCGAACGGGGTATGTCGGACGTCTGGCTTATAGGTCCCCGAGGCGGTCAGTGCATCTGGTGCTTCCGATGCACCGGTTAGCGGAGGGGGGCTTCTCTTTCGAGGGGCCCCTACCCGGAGAAGGTGTTTGTTCTCTGGGATCAGAGCTGTCGGCGGGGATGGAGGCAATATGTACAATGATACCCTGTCCTTGCCATCGGCAGCGTGGTGGAGCTCACAAGTCATTTTAGTCGGTGCGAGTCCGACATAACCATAAGGGGTATTTTCCTGTAAAGTTTGCGTTAATAAAATACGTAGCCAAATTATGTGACAAAATTTTTATGACTTTTGTGCCAATCCTACTTAGAGTGGGATAAGGGTAGGAGGATGATGATTGGAGAGACTTCATGTAGGAATAAAATCCAGACATCAAATTCCCAGAATTCTAAATGAAAAAGCACTCGTACCACAAGTCAATTATAGTTAGCACATTTCGCAACCGTCCTGCTTATGAGATGAAAATTGTATGGCAGTCATTTCATAGTAGGAAAATGTACTGAATTTTCAGTTTAAGCTGGAATATTCCCTTTATGTTGCAGTCCAAACTGGAGAGCATGCAATTACTGGCAACATCGTAGGTTACTGGAAATCTTGTGTATTCATAAATGTACGGTCAGAAAAAAAAGGAAAGAAATTTTAAAAATAAAATTTTAAGTAATTAAAAGGAGTGGTACTTGGGTGACAGAGCCATGCACTGTAGTTTTTAAAAATTCAAAAACAACAAAACAAAAACACAAATTCAAATTCAAAATTTTCTTTATTCAAATAAACTTGTAAACAAGTGCTTTTGAATCATCAACTCTACTGCTGTTTTGGAAAGCTGTTCCTAACGAGAAGAGCCAGCAAGAAACTCAGTGGTTGCTCTTTTCAACATAATACTTATAACTAGTTATATTAAGTCATTACTATCTTGTACAGAGTCCGACAGTAGCTATATCCACGCATTCTTATCGTCCAAATAATCCTCAACAGTATAGTAGGCTTTTTGTATCAGCCTCTCTTTTATTGTGTTTTTAAACAGCTGTAATGGCAAAGCTAAATTTAATGGCTGTTGATAACTGGGGATTGATATATTGAAATCTTAAGTCCGACGGTCCCTGAGTTATTACATTATATGTTTCTGTAACATTAAAAGTTGTAAAAACATGTTGACATGATTTTTTTTATTTACAGCAAAAATGTACAAGTTATATCTATCTTAAATTACTTACACGCTAGGACTATACAAATCATACCCACGTGGAATGGTCCCAAGAATGCTGGCAGCGTTTCCGCGCTGAATCTTAGCTGATTTTTTGTGCGAAAAAGGAGCCAGCCTTCTTGTCACCTGAAGAGGCAATCAACCGAGGTGTTAAAACAGATAAATTTTTTTTTGCACTTTGACTCCATGGCCCTAGGGTCTCGACTGCAAACGGCACAAATATATAACTCTCGATGAGAGATGCATACTTCCGCCGTTTGCCGGTTTCGGCCATTTCCGCCGCAGCTTCAGGTCTTGACGCTGTTTCCCTGATATGGGACGAGGCTAAAGTATCAACGCATGTTGCATCCCACATTAGGGCCCACCCCCATTCCCAAGGAACCAGCGTCAAGCCGTCTGGTCTCTTGCCATCATCTCGACATATCCCGGAAGGCTCGAGAAGAGCAGGAATGACGATGGTGGCAAGAGCTCTTTTGATGGTATCATTAAGAGAACTATGACGGAAAAGCCTACCAGAGCTCCTGTGGCATGAAAGCCCGTGTATGCCAGAATGATTGCAAAAATTTAGCTACTTTTTCGATATAATAAAATTTCATGCAGTGAAAAATTACGAAAATCGCAAGTAAAATAAATAAAATTAAGAGAAATGTGAATTAAAGAGCAAGCAAAGTGCAATACACCGATTTTCTCTACCACGGATTATAGCAAAATAATTTTATTATTACTTTTTTTTTCTTATACTCTTTAATTTTTTTATCCTGAATGTGTTTTAATTTATAATATTACTTTTATTTTACTTATCTGTATATTAATAAGTTGATGTTTGTATGTTTTTTCTCAATATCTTATTACTGTTGTAACACTATACGAATTGGAATGGGCTTGATCTAATTTGTTAAAACTAATTATAACTGAACTCTTGTTTTAACTCTGTTACCCTTAATACCTTCTTCTTATCCTTTAATGAATCATCATCCTTGGATGAAGGATGACGCCAATGACATGTTATAAATACGTTGTCACAAGATTTGACTACGTTTTTACAACCAGCCGCCTGCCTGACGCCAATTTAAGTAACTTAACCAACTTAAGTCGTATTTTACGACACTTTGGTATGAAAAAAGGTAGTGTATTCTACACAGCCGGATACCACACGGTGTATTAACTTATCTTAATCACCTTTTATGACAACTCGGTTAGAAATGAAGGTAGTCTATTATAGAATAGAATAGAACATTCTTTATTGCATCACATAAAATTACAATATACATTGTAAAGAAAACGATGTAATCTACATACTCAGCCGGATACCACACGGTCGCCTTTTACGACACCTCGATAATAAATGAGGGTGGTCTATTAGTTAGCCCGTTAGTAGAATACTACTAAGCCGGATACAACACGGCACAGTCCCTTTAATAAACAAATATTAAAAATATTGTTAATAAAGTTTGGGGTTAATAAAGTTTGGTTTTGAGAGCGTTTTTTGCTGACGGTACTTATTATACCCAACACCCACACCACAACAACTGGCTGTGTATAAGATTCTAATCTGCGCACACTAGCATTTGGTTGCCAGCAGTCTCATTATAATATGAAGGATAAAGGTAAAAATGGGACATACCGACATTATCGACTGGCCCGTTAGTGGGTAGTGACCCTGCCTTCAGCTGCGCTGGTCGTGGGTTCGATTCCCGCCGAGGTTCATCCTCTACATAAAAAAGGTTTCAATGAACGAGTCCGCGGCGACGCAACAAGCATGCGTAATCGATGTTTGCGCCTTGGCGCTAACATTTGATATTTAAAAAAAATCTTTTAAATATTTAAACAAAGTTTTGTTTTTATTAATATTGTTTTACGTATTATAGTATGAGAGTAGATAAAGCAGTGTATGGCACTGTACATAACTTGGTCTTATAAAACTCGTGTGATACTATAAAACACACTCGTGTTATAAGAATCCTTATTATGAATCCTTATAAAAGTAAAAAAGAAGTGAAGTGCGCGAGCAGAGGCTAGGAAATCAATATTATCACTAATCCGGTCCGTTAAATTCACCTTAGTAGCTAGAAGCAATAAGTAACAATCACTAAGTGGAAACCCAACCGCGTTGTGAATCCGAACTACCATAACCTATTATTAACTTGAAGAGCATAATTGGTCTATGGTCGAATATTACCTGAAGCTAAAGCATCATAGATACAGATGTATTAATAGCTTAGTCGAAAGATAAATAATATTCTCTGTTTGAAAACAAAGTAATAAACAGAAAATACAAAATAAGCTTGGTACACTTTAGAAAAGTTTAAATTAAGTGTATGAATTATGCTTTTACGTAAAGCATATTACACAATTAATAAAATACATTTATGAACAAACTTGCATATGCATCTTTAATAATCTTTGAGTAACGGCCTGTTACTATCCCACTGCTGGGTATAGGCCTCTTCTCTCCGTTTTTTTTTTTTGGAGAGAAGGATTGGAGCTAAGACCTACCACGCTGCTCCAATGCGGATTGGTAGGTTACACATATCCCCAGAATTCTCTAGAGATATGCAGGTTTCCTCACGATGTTTTCCTTCACCGAAAAGCGTGTGATAAATTGCAATTATCAATTAGACACATAAGTTTTACTAGAAAACTCATTGGTGCCTGCCCGGGGTTTGAACCCTAGACCTCCTCGAAAGAGGCGCACGGTGCTACCGCTGGGCTACCACAGCTCAATAATAATCTTTATTCATTTTTATTAACAGTAAAACAGATTTTGATTATTAATCATAATTCTACCAAATGATTCAGTGTTCTAATACGATGCTTCTAAGAAATCGTAACCAATCTTTTATATTACGTTCCTAAGCAGTATCCTCACTTAATATCAGAGAAAATATTTAAGTCAAGCATTTTAACCAGCATGTGGCCAAAAGAAAATCTTTGTTAAAAGGATCAAGTGAAAATCATTTTAAACAACCGCGTAACATAAATGTTTTTGGGAAAACTAGAAAATAGCGCCATTTTTCAGTTTATATTTGCAATGTTCTACCATTGTTTTACATTGGAACGGAACGTAAAACGCTACGTATTTTCAATTTTTTGAAATTCTTTTATTTCTGTAATGTTCGCAGTTTTGAAATCTCTATACCTCTATGTTTTAGTTTCCTGACTCCAAAAACCTACTGCGGAGTTTTTATTCGACATCAATACGCGAGTGTATACGAAAGCAAGCCACTATTCCGGTATTGAGTTTTTAACTTTGTTGAAATAGCTTTTCTGTTATAGATACTCGCATTTTTGCACACTTCTAAATCTGTTTGTTAACCCTTGTTGGTCCAGATTGGTTTTTGGCAGATTAAAAATATTTTTTGTTCAAATATCACGAAAAACATCATATCAAAAAATATTTTAAAAATTTTACATAGAATTTTCACATTGGAATTATTATACTTGATATATTTGGAATTAATATACTTGACGTTCAAGCGTCGGTTTTAATAAATATCTCGTTCCATCACCTACAGGAAAAAAAATATTCATCTACCCAAAATCGGTGCACTTTCTAAATTATGACGCTGTATTATGGATGATGTGTTTCTGTTTTTCATAATAACAATACATTAGCTTGCCACTGTTGCCTATTTTCTTCTCTTTTAATCATTTATATTTTCAAATTCCCGCAAATGTTGTCAAGAGCAGCATTATACTATTGTTGCAATTTATATATTTATAGTTATAATTTAACCCCGTAACCGAAGCATCATCTGGAGGTAGATTCGCAAAGCATTAAGATTTTGCATGAAACCCTAGACGAGATTTATATATACGTTACATACATATTACAAAATTGAAGATTATTGGATGATAAAAAATTCTGTATTTGAAAATCATTCAGCTTCATACAGGACTGCGGTTTAATAATGTAAAATTGAAAATGTTTAAAAGATTGACCGCCGAGTTTCTTTCTGGTTCTTCTCGGTAAGAGCAACATTCCGAACCAGTTGTAGCCTCATTAATCATATCGATCGTTGACCATTCAAAAGTGCTTCAAAGAGCTTATTTGAATACAGACTATTTTGATTTGATATATGCTCTTTATTCCGTGCAAAAAACGCACACAAAGTCGCAGACTGTAACTGTTAGTAACATATTTATGCAATTCTTCAAATCACGTTTCGCTTCAAAGATTCACAGTTGGTACACAGTTCCGGCTATGTTTGTATACGGAGTGCAGCTGTGGACTCCGTTGTTTCAGTTTATTTTAAATTGAACCAATTTTCTTGTGGAACTGTTTGACTTTGTAAATTTTACCCTTTTGCGGATCGAGTTTATGCAACAGCCGTGTATGTATGTATTACATTGTATACTGTATACTAGTTTTTGCTTGAATTGCAAATATCTCATAGTTTATTTAAGCTGTGTGGTAGCCGGCTGAGTAAAATAGACCACCCTATAAGACCAGCCTTATTACCGAGGTGTCGTAAAAGGCGACTAAGGTAAATTGACCCGCCGTGTGAGTAAAATAGACCACCCTTATTACCAAGGTGTCATAAAAGGCAACTAAGGTAAGTTGACCCGCCGTGTGGTAGCCGGTTGAATAGAAAAAATCAACCTCAAGTCTTACCGAGGTGACGTAAAATGCGATTAAGGTAACATGACATTGCCGTGTGGTATCCGGCTGAGTAGAATATACCAGCCTTATTACCGAGGTGTCGTAAAAGGCGACTAAGGTAAATTGACCCGCCGTGTGATATTCGGCTGAGTAGAATAGACAACCCTTATTAACGAGGTGTCGTAAAATGTGACTAAGGAGAGTTGACCCGCCGTGTGGTATCCGGCTGAGTAGAATAGACCACCCTCTTCCTTACCGAGGTGTCGCCAAAAGTTAATGTCGGGCAGGTGGCTAGTCGTAAAATACCTAGCCAAATCACGTGACAACATGTTTATAACATGTTGCGACCCCACTTAGATAGCGATAAGGGCATGAATGATGAAATCTCATAGTAAATTCAAGCATTAGCAAAAGCAATCGTCTTAAATTACGAATATAAAATATAGATCAGTCATGTTCTTTTTTACGCAATAACAGTATTCCATAAGATATAAGCTGTGATGGCCTAGCGGTGCGACCGTGTGAATCTCTAGAGACGATCATGGGTTCAAACCCGGGCAGACACCAATGAGTTTTTCTATTAAAACTTATGTGTCTAATTGATAATTGCAATTTATCACACGCTTTTCGGTGAAGGAAAACATCGTGAGGAAACCTGCATATCTCTAGAGAATTCTGGTGATATGTGTAACCTACCAATCCGCATTGGAGCAGCGTGGTAGGTCTTAGCTCCAATCCTTCTCTCCAATAACGGAGAGAAGAGGCCTATGCCCAGCAGTGGGATAGTAACAGGCCGCTACTTACTTACTTATAAGACATAATGCTTTCGAAACAACCTTTCTTATTTCTCAAATTAGGTTTCCTGCAAGAAGTGTAAATTTCTTTTTAGGTTACTCTTAAAAACACAGTCATATCTCTTCTATTTAATGGTTTTTACTTATCCATAAGTTTGTTATTTCTTCTTTCAAGTTAAATCTTAAACTAACATTATTGCAGCTGATTAGCTGTGAAAACGTAACAAACAAACTGAATGTTATTTTCACTTGTATTGCTATTAATATATAGTAAAGCTAACGTAACATGCTTTTCTAAACTTGGGTTAAATAGAATCAATCTTAAATAACAGATAGGGAATATACATCTCTTTTGTTTTACCCAATAACGTTATTTAATAAGGCATAATGTTATGGTAATAACTTGTTTAAATTTCCAAATTAGGTTTCCTGCAAGGAATGCAAATTTGTACTACTTTAAGGTAACTCCTAAAAACACAGTCATATCTCTATTATTTAATGGTTTTTACTGACTGGCCCGTTGGCGCAGTGGGTAGTGACCCCTGCCTTTAGCTCCGCGGGTCGCGGGTTCGATTCCCGCCGAGGGCCGGCATTTTCTATAAATGAATTTGTTGGTCTTCGAGCCTGGGTGTATAGTTGTATTTAAAAATATATAATTATAATATTCACCAGTTGTCTATCTACCATAACACAAGTATTAAAAACTTACTTTGGGGACGGACAACCGTGTGTGTAAGTGAAATGAAATGAAATGAAATGAAATGAAATGAAATGAAATGAAATGAAATGAAATGAAATGAAATGAAATGAAATGAAATGAAATGAAATGAAATGAAATGAAATGAAATGAAATGAAATGAAATGAAATGAAATGAAATGAAATGAAATGAAATGAAATGAAATGAAATGAAATGAAATGAAATGAAATGAAATGAAATGAAATGAAATGAAATGAAATGAAATGAAATGAAATGAAATGAAATGAAATGAAATGAAATGAAATGAAATGAAATGAAATGAAATGAAATGAAATGAAATGAAATGAAATGAAATGAAATGAAATGAAATGAAATGAAATGAAATGAAATGAAATGAAATGAAATGAAATGAAATGAAATGAAATGAAATGAAATGAAATGAAATGAAATGAAATGAAATGAAATGAAATGAAATGAAATGAAATGAAATGAAATGAAATGAAATGAAATGAAATGAAATGAAATGAAATGAAATGAAATGAAATGAAATGAAATGAAATGAAATGAAATGAAATGAAATGAAATGAAATGAGAGAAAGTTTGTAATTTCTTCTAACAAGTTAACTCTAGCTTTTTTTCTAGATAACATTAAGCTTAGAATTTTCTTTGTACTTAATCAAAACGGGTTCACGGTCAATAAACGATGTTAAAAGCTTGCTCTTGCCAAAATAAGTTCGACTCACATCATAAAACTAAAACGATCACCCTTATCTTTCTGGGGAAATGGACGTGAATTAGTCAAGCTTAGGGATTTATCTTGCTCTTAAGTAAATCGGCACTCCAAAGATAATGCCGAATGTATACGCGCGTTGGAAATGCGGGAATTTTTGGTGTCCTTAACATATAAGTTACAATATCTGGGTGACCGAGCTTCGCTCGGTAATTTTTTCCAGAAAAAAAACCTTAAAAAAAGAAAAAAACAAATATTTAGTTGGGATCGATCCTTGGCACTCACATTTCTCGAGGCTGCCCGCTAACCGAATAAGCTACGTCGACTTGACAGTTAATGGCGAAAATTCAATTCAATATAAATGTTAGTGTTTTTTAGTGCCCAAAAATAGGGATAAAACAATATTTTTTTTACATAAAACCTAGCTAGATCAATTTTTCTCCCCCAAAACCTCCTACATGCTGAATTTCAGGAAAATCGTTGGAGCCGTTTCCGAGATTCGGAAAATATATATATATATATATACAAGATTAACTCATTTAAATATTAAGATATATAAACGACTGGCTTGTTAGCGCGGTGGGTAGTGACCCTGCCTTCGACTCCGCGGATCGCAGGTTCGATTCCCGCCGAGGGCCAACATTTTCTATAAATGAATTTGTTGGTCTTTGAGCCTGGGTGTGTATATGTATTTAAGTATGTATTTAAAAAATATATAAGTATATATTTACCAGTTGTCTGTCACCCATAACACAAGTATTAACTTACTTACTTTGGGGACGGACGACCGTGTATGTAAGCGTCCCATATATTTATATAAACTTCTTGATATTATTTAAAACGACACACACTTCTATTCAAAGCAAATTCAAATTCAAAATATTCTTTATTCAAATAAACTTGTAAACAAGTGCTTTTGAATCGTCAACTCTACTGCTGGTTCGGAAAGCTGTTCCTACCGAGCCAGCAAGAAACTCGGCGGTTACTCTTTTAAAAATGTAATTCTTATTTCTTAATAGATATCTTCTTATTTCTATGTAAGTCGACGTACCGTGAGGTATCCGGCTGAGTAGAACAGACCATCCTCATTTCTTACTGAGGTGTCGTAAAAGGCACCTAAGGTAAGTTGTACCCACCGTGTGGTATTCGGTAAAGTAGAATAGACCACACTCTTCCATTCTTTCTTCGTAAAATACGACTAAGGTAAGTTGATCTCAGGCAGGCGGCCGGTCGTAAAATCTCTAGCCAGAACATGTAACAACATGTTCATGACATTGCCATTTAGAGTGGGATAAGGGATATATATATGTAAGTAAGTAACGGCCTGTTACTATCCCACTGCTGAGAATAGGCCTCTTCTTAAGGATTGGAGCTAACACCTACCACGCTGCTCCAATGCGGATTGGTAGGTTACGCATACCTCCAGAATTCTCTAGAGATATGCAGGTTTCCTCACGATGTTTTCCTTCACCGAAAAGCGTGTGATAAATTGCAATTATCAATTAGACACATAAGATTTTAAGAGAAAAACTCATTGGTGTCTGCCCGGGTTTGAACCCGTGATCGTCTCTAGAGATTCACACGGTCGCACCGCTGAGCCATCACAGCTTACAGTATATATGTATAGTTTCATAATCTCGGAAACGGCTCCAACGATTTTCTTGGGAAAGAAAAATTGATTTAGCTAGGTTTTTTAAAAAAAAACAACACGTTTTATCCCTGTTTTTGTGCACTAAAAAAACTACTAAAATAGGAATAGAAAGTAAAGGAATTTTTTAGCTGTCAAATGCAAAGTTGTGACAGCCTAATGGTAAACGAGTGTACCAAAAAAGTTTGAAACCTAGGTTCGATTCCCACATGTCAACCGACGCTTATTTATTTTTTATAATTTTTTACATTTATTTATATCATTTAAAAAATTACCCAGTACCTGGGTGACTGGGTAATCATGTGACAGCATGTTAATAACATGTTGTGCCGACCCCACTTAGAGTGGGATAAGGGCAGGAAGATGATGATGATGTGTGAGAGCGTGCGTGTGTATGTGTGTGTGCGCACTTAGATGCTCTAACGAGATGTACTTAAGGAGATATACTTAAACGTAAAGCATATTACATAAATAAGATTAAATAATATCCCTAACTTTATCTCACGCCCTTCGACTATTTCATAGTAATAGGTAACATCATACACGCGCACATAATTGGCATGATCTCAGAGTGTCAATTTATCTTAGTGAGTATATGGGATGATGGACTTAGCGTCGGCTAATTTGACGGCCTCGTTTGTTTCCATGCATTATCATTATTACTCTATTAAATAGATAAGATGTAATTTATGGAATGGTTTACACGCAGAACCAACTCGTTTGTTCTTCAGGAGCTCAGACAATAAAATATACGCTGTTTGCACCAGCATATTCATAAATACTTCGGACACGTTGATCGCAAAAATCCTCAAAACCTGAAATTCTTGAACACTTCGGACATGATACTTGGACTTGGTTAGGTAGACGGGAAAAGACCACATGGTCGCTTATTTACCCGTTGGTTAGACCAAGTATAGACGTTTCCAGGCCTGTCAATTAGAAAAGCTTTATAGACCGAGAAAAACGTGGTAAAGCGTAGTGCATAAAGTGATCAGCTCTCAAAATCTTAATCAGCATAATATTTATTCTGTTACTATCGCACTGTTGGACATAGGCCTCCTCTCTCCGTTGGAGAGAAGAGTTGGAACAACTCACCTCCAGCTCCAATGTGAATTGGTAAGTTAAACATATACTGGGATTTCTCCAGAGATATGTAAATTTTAGCACGAAGTTTTCCTTCAACGAAACACATGTGATAAATCGCAAATATAAATAAGGAACATTAGTTTTAACAGAAAAATCCATTAATATCTGCAAAGGGTTTTAACTCGTGATCAAAAGAGTAGCACAATCTCGCCGCTGGGATATCACAGCTGCTTTTTAACAATATACTGATTTAACTAAGCTATTTCCAATTCGGTAACTAACCAGACCTTCAGCTGTTACCTTTCAGCTGTTAAGCTGAAGGTATTGTAAGTTTTATTAAAAATCCATTGGTCCTTTCGTATATGAGATAAGGACAGAGTTTGGAGTTTGAATGACGATGTGTATGTCGGAAACAGAAATAGTCAAATGTCATCACTTTAGTTTTTAATACCGCGAATACTGGTAATCACGTGACTAATAGCAAAGTAGAGGCACTTTTGTGACTGCTTTAAATGGCAGAGCTTGCCCATAGCAAAGCCAGTCTTGTAGGAGAACTTGACTCATACACTTATTAGACGCTTACGCGGCTAAATAGCTTTGTATTCTCATATTGTAAAGTAAGTAAGTTACGGCCTGTTACTAACCCACTGCTGGGCATAGGCCTCCTCTCTCCATTTTTGAGAGAAGGATTGGAGCTAAGACCTACCACGCTGCTCCAACGCGGATTGGTAGGTTACACATATCCCTAGGATTCTCTAGAAATATGCAGGTTTCCTCACGATGTTTTCCTTCACCGAAAAGCGTGTCATAAATTGCATCATTGCGTGATTATCAATTAGAATTAGAATTAGAGAGATTATTAATAATGTTGTATAGCTCACGTGAATCACTGACTAATAATCACATACTATGCTTTCATTCTGTCTTCTACCTCACTATTTCTATTCACTCCGACATATATAATAGACAAAGTAGGAACCAACATAAGCTTGCGGCTCTTGCTTTGCGCCTTAGATAAGAACGTAAGTAGTTTGTGGGTTTTGGTACAAGTGCTATAATAAAATTCCGCAATCAATTTTGCCTTTGCCATTAAAATAATTAAATATATTATACGTACAAAATCGCTTAGTCTTACCGCTGGGTTAACACAGCTTACCATCCTTAGATATTACAGTGAGATAAATAAATAAGAAAGAGCTCTTAATATTTTAAAGAGAAACTGCAAACAGTGTAATAATATTTAAAAGCGAAATGATATTCTGTTGGCAGAGATTAAATCTCGCGAGATTTAAAAAATTCTAGCTGAGATATTCTATAATTTTTGCTTTTCGGTTTATTTATTGTGAGTTTCACATTTTTCTAGTAATATTATAAAGGTGAATGTTAGTATATGTGTTTTATATATGGATGCATGTGTGCGAGCGTTTCGCCGTGTGGTATCCGGCTGAAGAGAATAGTACCACCCTCATTTCTTACCGAGGTGTTGTAAAAGGCGACTAAGGTAAGTCAACCCGCCGTGTGATATCCGGCTGAGTAGAATAGACCAACCTCATTTCTTACTGAGATGTCGTAAAAGGCGAATAAGGTAAGTCGACCCGCCGTATGGTATCCGGCTGAGTAGAATAGATCAACCTCGTTTCTTACCGAGGTGTCGTAAAAGGCGACTGAGGTAAGTTGACGTCAGGCAGGCGGCCGAAAATGTTTAAAAGATTGACCACCGATTTTCTTTCTGGTTCTTCTCGGTAAGAGCAAAATTCCGAACCAGTTGTAGCTTCATTAATCATATTGATCCTTGACGATTCAAAAGTGCTTGAAAGAGCTTATTTGAATAAAGATTATTTTGATTTGATTTGATAACAATTTTCTACGTACTTATTTCTAAACGCATTTTATTTTGTATATTAAAAAAATACCAACAAAGCTCGGTTACCCAAGTACTAGTTAATTAATATTGCTGCAGCTGATTAGTTGTGAAAACGTAACAAACAGAGAAAATGGTTCTTTTTCGACCGACCGATTAAATTTTCCGACCGACAAAATGGTCGGTCACCTATTGTATATCACGCTACAAGCGCTCGCCGTTCGCACTTACCTTAGTCTCCGTTCATATTATACTTCCGCACCTCGGACGAAGTCTGAGTTAAACGGTTAGCCTATAATCCACCTTTCGTCTGGGTTTCGAAATGTATGAAGAAAAAATCGCAGGCAGAACTTATTAACATTTAAAATATTAATTATTTCACAGGAGACTATAATATACATTAATTATTAATATTAAATTGATAAAGCAATGAACAGTAAACTTAATTAAAATATTTCATTGAACTTAACAAGGTCTGATAATTAAATTTTCCGATAGATGCCTACAGCTTATTAAAAAGTTATAATGTTTATTTATTTATTAGTGTGCAGCTGAGGACGCGCTGGTTTTTTTAAATTCTATATTGTGCACGTAAAAATCAGGATATCACAAAGTTTTTCCGGCGTTCATCTCTGTAATTAGTTTATAGTTAAAATCGAAATTGAACCATAATGAAATAAAAGCTATAAAAAAAACGTATCTAAGAATCATCTTCCTGTCCTTATACATAAATATAAATCATAAGGTTCGGTAAGAAAGAGGGCGGTATATTCTACTAAACCGGATACCAAGCGGTGGATTAACTACCTTACTGGCCTTTTACGACACCTCGGTAAGAAATTAGGGTGGTATATTCTACTCAGCTGGATAACACACGGCGAGCCGACTTACCTTAGTCGCCTTTTACGACACCTCTGTAAGAAATGCGGGTGGACTATTCTACTCAGCCAGATACCACACGGCTAACCTATTTAAGAATACCTGGACAAAAAATATTGCATACAACATTGAACGTTCAGCAAGTTGATGTGCGTAATACTTGTATGTCTAGTCACTACCAAAAATGGAATGAGCGGATATTTTTTTTGGTGGGGTATAAATGGGGTATAATTATAATATTAATCAAAAATATCTTCTAAAGCATTTATTGAATTCATATGGTTTTTATTAAACGCATGTATTTATTTAGATAAGGATTGATACTGGAGAGAAGAAAAAAACAGTCTAAAATAAAAATATTTTTAATTGATTTTTTTAACATAAAGTTATTGTGAGTTAACCCTAATAAATAGAGACATGCTGTCCAGGACTTTTTTATAGCACTTTTGTGGATCTACAATTGTCTAGTATATGACTTTAGTGTAGCGCCGCTGGTTTGTGCAGGACAAGTGACTAAAGCAGGCGAGTTTTTTTTTACAACCGCGCGGCCTGTTAAACACAAAGGTTGACGTCCTAAAGCAGTGATGTAATTTTCAATATTTATTACATTTAAAAACATTAAGCTTTTGCTTCGTATAAAAACGCTTCACGTATGCAAAATCGCGGGCAGGACCTAGTTTTTATGTAAAGAAAAAATTACACAAAGTATTCTTAAAATTAAAAATCTGCCAGTATTTTTAAAAACTCGACAGATTTAATTTTCGCTATCGTAAACATCTTGCCGCTTTAAAATATTGTTCTCTTCAAATTCCGTTTTTTGCTTTCATCATTTCAGCGGTGAGCATTTTTGTAGTTAAAATATAACAAGAATTGTTACTGGTTGAAAATATTATAAAAAAGTTGATTTCACAAGCGAGTTCTGGGCTCACATTTCAATTCACCCAAATATTCGATTGTTTTTTTTTCAAATTAAAAATATTCTTTATCCAAATAAACTTGTAAACAAGTGCTGTTGAATCGTCAACTCTACTGCTGGTTCGGAAAGCTGTTCCTACCGTGAAGACCCAGTAAGAAACTCGGCAATTGCTTTTTTCAAAATATAATTCTTACAATTCGTTACATTTATTTTGTACAGGGTAGAGGAACAGCTTTAGCCACACTTTCTTATCATCTATTTAATCCTCAATAGTATAGAAGGCTTTCTGTACTTATGTTATACATATTTATAAAATAGGTATGCCGACCTTCTTAGAGTGGTATAAGGGCAGGAAGATTAATAGCGGCGTGTGGTATCCGGCTAAGTAGAATATACCACCCTCATTTCTAAACGAGGTGTCGTAAAAGGCGACTAAGGTAAGTTGACGTCAGTTAGGCAGCCGGTCGAAAAAACGCAGCCAAATCATGTAACAACATGTTTATAACGTGTTGTGCCGACCCCACTCAGAGTGGGATAAGGTCAGGAGGATGAGTATAGAAGGCTTTCTGTATCAGCCTCCTTTTAAAAGTTTTTTTAAACAGCTGTAATGGCATCCGATTCCATACTTATAAAACTATAATAGTAGATTATGATACTGTTGTATAATATGGGTTTTTATAACACGAGTGTGTTTTAAAAAAATGAGCCGCATACGAGTTTTTTTATAGTATCACACGAGTGTTACAAGACCAAGTTATGTACAGTGTCATACACTACTTTATCTATTCTCATACTATCATACGTAAAACAATATTAATAAAAACCAAACATTGTTTAAATATTGAAAAGATTTTTTTAAATGTCAAATGTTAGCGCCAAGGCGAAAACATCGATTGCGCATACGTGTTGCGTCGCCGCGGACTTGTTCATTGAAACATTTTTTTTTAAGGTAGAGGTTCAACCTCCTTGGTCCAGCTGGAGATTTTATAGGCGTATCGTTATGATTAATAAGTTATATTATCATACAGGTGTCCATACAAGACCTGTATCGTGATAAAACTTTTTAATCTTTAATTTTTGGCCTGTGCGTAATGTTCGTCATAAGAATTTTGGTTTCAGTTTTATAATCTTTGTATTATAGTATCAGAGTAGATAAAATAACTTATCAACCATTATCCTAAAATATTTACACGTTACACCATAAACTCAGTTAATAGGCAAAGTTTATAATTTGTCGTCGGAATACTAAAGTTTGCCACAGTCGTTTAAATAAATAGGGGTCGTGATAAATAGTGGGTACACGGGTTTATAATGTAATATGTGGAGGGATATGTATGTTTGTTCGTAAAGTAATGGCCTGTTACTATCCCACTGCTGGGTAAATAGCTCCTTTCATTTTATTTGGAGAAAAGGGTTGGAGTTAAAACCAACATACTGCTATAATGCGGATTTCATATAATCAATTTCATAAAATTAGTATGGATGTATGACTAGGGGGAGGCCGAAAACAAGATGGATGGATTGTGTGAAAAATGATATGCATGTTAAAGGTGTGGCACCAGAGTTGACGAATGATAGAGGAGAATGGAAGAAGAAGACATATTGACCCCACTTAGAGTGGGATAAGGGTAGGAGAATGATTATGGTGAAAATTAGTATTGAAAATTCATTTCTATATTATCATAATTCTCTTGTTCTTATAATTCTCTTTTCATCTTCTTATATTTTCCTACCCTGCCCCTATCCTGCCCCTATCCTGCCTCTAAGTGGGATCGGCACAACATGTTTATACATTATGTTTTGGCTAGGTATTTCACCATCGGCTGCCTGCCTGACGTCAACTTTAGCTTAGTCGCCTTTTACAACACCTAGTTTAGAAATGAGCGTGGTATATTCTACTCAGCCGGATATCACACAGCGCTATTCATCTTACACAACAACATGTTATAAACATGTTATAAACGCGTATTTTCCGACCGGCCGCCTTCAACTTACCTTAGTCGTATTTTACCTCGGTAAGAAAGAGAGTGGTCTATTCCACTTAACCGGATACCAGACGGCGGGTCGACTTACCTTAGTCGCCTTTTACGACACCTCGGTAAGTACCGCACGGCACCATTAAGTAAATTTAATTTCAAAACACCATGTATAGCATTTAATGCTCCAGCAAATTGTTAATGAAAGCATTTAGAGAGAAATGCGAGCTAAACTTCTTGAATAAATATTAAATGAAGTCAAACTGTGCTGCGTTCAACAATTCAGCTTCTACTAGCATGTACTAGTTAAACAATATCCCAAAGTAAAGTTTATATGCAATATTATGTTTTAAATAGAAATTAACTTGTAAACAAGTACTTTAATCGTCAATTTTATTTATTTTTTTATTTTATTTATTAATAAAAGTTTATTTCACATTCCAAAAATAAATTGAATTAAGCAAAAAAGAGATCCAAAATAGCGATTTCTAACATTTAAGACACAGATAATACACTATAGTCTAATTTAATAAATAACGACTGAAACTTAGTTAACTGAAATTGTACTGAAAATATGTAACGGAGAACGTATAATATTCAAGTAACTATATTAAAATTATTCATTACTAGCAATCGCGAGTGGTTCCGCCCGCGTTGAAAAATTAAAAAGGTATTTTGATAACCATAAAAATGGTTAAAGTTAACCTTAAAAGCTAGACATATGTTATCGCGGACTCTTATTGTAGAACTTGTAGGGGGGTACAATTTTGTAATACATGATTTTTACATAACTTTCACCGTTTACTTAGCGCACGCAAAGCTTTCATTTTTGCCGTTTTCGTAATATTTTTGTTGCTGCTCCTCTCCTATCCATCTTAGCGTGATGTTATATAGCCTTCCTCAATAAATGAACTATCTTACACTGAATGATTTTTTCAAATCGGTCCAGTAGTTCCTGTGATTAACCCGTTCAAACAAACAAACTCTTTAGCTTTATATATTAGCACAGATAAATAAATAAACAAACAAACAAATAAATTATTTAATTTAATTTTTTGACACGCTTACAATCTATTATGAATATATAACCTTTCTCGATAAATGGAGTATCTTACACTGAAAGAATTTTTCAAATCGGTGAATAAAGTAATCTCAGGAACTACTCCTGAGATTAGCGCGTTCAAACAAACAGACAAACAAACAAAATGTTCAGCTGTTTATATTAGTTAATAATTAAGTAACACAATTAAAATCTATTAAACAGCACAACCAGAAGTAACTCAACACTTAACAATTTAAAATAATGATTCACGAGATTCGAAAATGTCTAGGTCCAAATAATAATTTCATTAATTTTTCGTACTAGGTAGATTTATATAAGTTGCATCTGCCGTGAAGATTTGACAAGGGAGGAAGCAACTCTGCTGAAAAAAAAGTATTAACTTTGAATGTTAAAAAAGTTTTTTTTCATTGTTATAGAATAAAAAATCTCAGAAGTGGGATCCTAAAAGACTCTTGCACGCCATTTATAGTGAACAAAAACTGCTAAATTACCTCACAACTGAATAACCGGAATTATAAAACTAACAAGGACAATGTAGTTTTACAATTCACGCAATTTACAATGAAGTTCGTCATACAAAGCGTCTGGCTTCAAGCCAAGTGAACATAGGGTGGCCTAACGATCTGTTAACTTAGGATTATTTATGATATTTTGGGATCCAGTGCTTAAGATTACATAATTAATAGATTTAGGTGTTAAGTTGCGGAGATCCATAATACATAAGTAATAATAATACTTGCTATAATAATAATTGTGGAATATATTTTATCGTAGATAATAGCAAAATAATATAATTATTACTTTTGCCTAGCATTACATGAAAACAACCGGTGGAATTATTTTTCCAAATCCATTTTATTTCAATTTACCCATTTATATTTATTTTATTATTATGTCATTGAGAGAATAAGGCATTAGTTTTCAGAGGTTCATAATCTAAAAGTGATTAATAATAGAATAAATAATATTAATTTGAATAATAGAGAAAAAATATTTACAATGGTACCTTGATATACGATTCTCCTTATATAGTATAGTATATATAACTTTGTGTTTTGAGATACGAGCTGCCAAACGAGCGATATTTTGCTTTGAGATGAGAGCAAAGTTTGAGATATGATGAATCTCACACTACATCGTCTCACAGAATTTTCAACCTCAAACTTGATTAGTATGTGTGCTTATTTTCCTTTCTTGTTTTGGGCATATAATGTAAACTACATAATTTGTGCCGCATACGGCTGAGCAGAATAGACTACCCTCATTCCTTACCGAGGTGTCGTAAAATACTAAGGTAAGTTGAAGTCTGGCAGGCGAATAGTCGTAATATGCCGCCAAATTAAATCACATGGTTAAAACACGCTGTGCCGACCCCCCTTAGAGTGAAATAAATTTAAACTACATAATTTACCAAGTTTTACCAAGTTAGAATTTTAGCGTATTATGTAACAATAGTTAGGGTTTTTTTATTATTAATTCACGCCTTTCAATATTATCGTTTTGTGATTTTTTAATTTTTTTAAAATAATGAAGTCATTGGATTGCCATAACTACTTACTAAGTTTTCCAGTGTGGTATCAGGCCGAGTAGATTAGACCACCCTCATTTCTTACCGAAATGTCGTAAAAGGCGGCTAAAATAAGTTAGCCCGCAGTGTGATATCCGGCTGAGTAGAATAGACTAACCTCTTTTTTTACTAAGGTGTCGTGAAACGTGACTAAGGCAAGTCGACCCGCCGTGTGGTATCACGCTGAGTAGAATGGACCGCCCTCATTTCTAACCGAGGTGTCTTAAAATACTAAGGTAAGTTGACGTCGAGATAACATGTATATAATATGTTGTGCCGATCTCATTTAGAGTCCTCAGGGCAGGAGAATGATGACCTACTTACTATGGTATTTCTTCACTACAGGAAGTGTCCTAAGTTCTAATAAAAACATGGTGACAGTATGTAAAACGCTCTCATGGTGTCTGGGAGTCACTTGGGGAGTAATTAAAACTTCAGGTGTGACACGTTTCAGTATTTTACCCGTTTTGAAAATGCAAATGATGAATGGCAAAATTTAATTTTATGAATAACAAACTGTTGCCCGCGACTTTGCTCGAGTCATCATCAGTAGTATTTTGTTTTACTTATTTTAAATATATAGTATATAATTTTTTAATATTAATATGTTATTTTATGTTCTTATGTTGTTTTAATAATATTGACTGTGAGGATGGCAGATGCACACAGTTTTATACTATCGCAATGCCATCCTCGTGTATTGTAGCATATATGTATATATAAATAAATAAATAAAATAAAATCATTCTCCTGCTCTTATCCCACTCTAAGTGGAGTCACCACGTACCTTGATTTAGCTCAATGGTAATAATAAAATTATTTTACTATAATCCGCGATGAAGTGAAATAGAAAATATATATAATGCTAAATGTAGAGTGGACAATCAATTTTCATACCTGATATATGGAGGATTCGTAAAAACATATGCACAATTCTCCACCACCGCCACCAAAATACACAATATTCATCCTTGAATATTCAAAAGTGATTCAAATTAAAATTGAAATTCAAAATATTCTTCATTTAAATAGACTTATAAAAAAGTGCTTTTGAATCGTCAACTCTACTGCTGGTTCGGAAAGCTGTTCCTACCGAGAAGAGCCAGCAAGAAACTCGGCGGTTGCTCTTTTCAACATAATACTTATAACTAGTTACATTAAGTCATTATCTTGTACAGGGTCGGACAGTAGCTATATCCTTACGCACGCATCCTTATCATCTAAATAATCCTCAACAGTATATTAGGCTTTTTGTATCAGCCTCTCTTTAATAGTGTTTTTAAATTGCTGTTTTTTAATTTATAGAGTTTTGTATTATGGATCTCTGCGGAGATCCATAATACAAAAGTAATAATAAAATTATTTTTCTATAATCCGCGATGAAGTAAAATAGAAAATATATATAATGCTAAATGTAGAGTGGACAATCGGTTATCAAACCTGATACATGCAGGAGTCGTAAAAAACACATGCACAAACATCCACCACCGCCACCACGATGCACAAGCACTATATATGTTCGCCCCGGAACCGAAACATCATCGGGAGATAGACTCCACGACCAAAATCGCAAAGCGATGCTTGTAAATAAAATAATTTTATTATTACTTTTGCTGTTTTTTTAACTGGAAAAGCTTATTCAAAAAAATATTATTCTGATTGGATTTGATGTAATAAAAATTATTACAATTCTTGAATACTGCTAGAAAGAAATAATAAAAAATGCTAAGAAACTCAGTCTAAAGATTTTAAAAATTAAATTCTGTAAACTTGAAATTTGAGAAATAAGTTTCTTACGGTGTATAAAAAGATACAAGATTTCGTTATAAAACTGTTAATAAAAATTAAAATACAGAGAACTTGAATTAAGGTATTATGAAAAATGGAATGGAATTTTATGGAATTTAAATTGTGGTTGCAGAAATATTTGCACAGAGCGAGCTTAACGCTAAACAGAGGAAAGTAATGAAAATATTATTTTTCTATAATCCGCAATAACATAAAATATATGTAATACTAAATGTAGAATATAGAATTTATAGCCGTGTGGTATCTGGCTGAGTAGAATAGATCACCCTCATTTCTTATCGAGGTGTCGTAAGAGGCGACTAAGGTTAGTCGACCCGCCGTGTGGTATCCGGCTGAGTTGAATACACCATCATCATTCTTTACCAAGGTGTCGTAAAAGGCGACTAAGGTAAGTCGACCTGCCGTGTGGTATCCGGCTAAATAGAATAGACCACCCTCATGTCTTACCGAGGTGTCGTAAAAGGCGACTAAGGTAATTTGACCCACCGTGTAGTATCCGGTTCAGTAGAATAGACCACCCTCTTTCCTATCGAGGAGTCGTAAAATACGCCTAAGATAAGTTGACGTCAGGCAGGCGGTTGTAAAATACGTAGCTAAATCATGTGGCAACATGTTTATAACATGTTGTGCCGACCCCACTTAGAGTGGGATAAGGGCAGGAAGATTATGATGATGATGATTTGATATGATATAACAGTCATAAATAGGATATAAGTAACGGCCTGTTACTATCCCACTGCTGGGCATAGGCCTCCTCTCTCCATTTTTGGAGAGAAGGGTTGGAGCTAAGACCTACGACGCTACTCCAATGCGGATTGGTAGGTTACAAATATCCCTAAGATTCTCTAGAGATATGCAGGTTTCCTCACGATGTTTTCCTTCACCGAAAAGCGTGTGATAAATTGCAATTATCAATTAAACACATAAGTTTTAATAGAAAAACTCATTGGTCTGCCCGGGTTCGAACCCATGATCATCTCTAGAGATTCACACGGTCGCACCGCTAGGCCATCACAGCTTTTTAAATAGCATATAGTCAGTTCGAAATAAAATGTTATAACCGAAATTCCAAATATGCAGAAATTCCATAATATCTGTAGTCTCTTTTACGTTATGCTACAAATACATATAATTGGCAAAGTAGAGACATTATGTCTGTTTGCACAAAACCGCATATGTCTTGTATAATTGACGTTATCATGACGCGAGGCTGGGTTCTGTTTGTTACTAAAATACATCGCGGTTTCAGTGAAAGAGTAATATAATAAGTTTGTAGTATTTCTAAATGGAATAAAATATAATAATGAAATCATGTTTAAGATTTTAATAATGGATCATCATCATCCTCCTGCCCTTATCCCACTCTAAGTGGGGTCGTCACGACATGTTATAAACATGTTGTTACATGATTTGGCTGCATTTTTATGACCGACCGCCTGCCTGACGTCAACTTACCTTAGTCGTATTTTACGACACCTCGGTAAGAAAGAGGGTGGTCTATACTACTAAACTGGATATCACACGGTGGGTCAACTTACCTTAATCGCCTTTTACGACACCTCGGTAAGAAATGAGGTTGGTCTATCTACTCAGCCGAACACCGTATGGCGGGTCGTCCCACCTTAGTCGCCTTTTACGACACCTCAATAAGAAATGAGGGTGGTACTATTCTATTCAGCCGGATACCACACGGCGTTAATGATGGATTTATGTGAATTTTTTTATGCTTGACTAGCTGTCCAGTCACGCGTTGCTGTGGTTCAATCTGGCTTCGAATGCCCCTCTTTTATTCCGAACTGTATGTTAATGTAATGACCTAAGTGCGTCGTTACGAATAGCTCTGAAAAAAAGGTGGCTACACTAGAAGCGAAAATGGAGGGAAACACCGGCTATATGGTTACATTCCAGACAATTTTACAAAAACTACTGAACAGATTTGCATATGGTTTTCTCTATTAAACGTAGTGATTCATTAGAAAAGAAAGTTATATTACAAAATATGAAAGTATTATTTCGTACTTACCTTAGTCGTATTTTACGGCTCTTCGGTAAGAAAGAGGATGGTCAATTCTACTCAGCCGTATACCACACGTCGGGTTAACTTACCTTTCTCGCCTTTTACTACACCTCTGTAAGAAATGAGGATAGTCTAATACACTCAGCCGGATACCACACGGCGGGTCAACTTACCTTAGTCGCCTTTTACGACACCTCGGTTAGAAATGAGGGTGGTCTATTCTACTCAGCCGGATACCACACGGCGGGTCGACTTACTTTAGTCACCCTTTACGACACCTCATTAAGAAATGAGGGTGGTCTATTCTGCTCAACCGAATACCACACGTCGGGTTAACTTATCTTACTCGCCTTTTACGACACCTCTGTAAGAAATGAGGATAGTCTAATATACTCAGCCGGATACCACACGACGGGTTGACTTACCTTAGTCTTCTTTTACAACACATCCGTATGAAAAAAGGTAGACCTATTCTACTCAGCTGGATACCACACAACTGAACAAATTAACTTAGTCACCGTTTACGACATCTCGGTAAGATATGAGGTTGGTTTATTCTACCCAGCCGGATACCAGGAATACACGATGTGAAATATTCAAATTAAATCAAATATTTATTCCCGATCCTAAAAGTGAAATTATAAATTCCAATTTATTTATCGCTAATACGAATTTGTTAATTTTCGATTACAAAATTAATTAATTTTAAAGCTTAATCATCGTTAATAGTAAAAAGTTGGAAATTATTAAAGCTTTAATTAAAATAAAATGCTTGCAGGCAGCGTTTGTTATTTATTTGATTTCGAACACGATAAAATGTGATGATTATATGTGTGTGTGTGTGTCTCTCTCTCTCTCTCTCTCTCTCTGTGTGTGTGAGAGTGTGTGTGTGTGTGTATGAATTTCTGAATTTACGGCTGGAACGATTTTCATGAAGAGAGATTTCATTTATGTAAAGAGTTTCGGGGAAGAAAATCGATCTAGCTAGCGTTTTATCCCTTTTTTCGGACACTAAAAAACACAGTTAAAAGAACACTAAAAAACAGAAGCTTGAATTTTGCTGTCATTTGTAAAGTTGTGATAGCTCAAAGGTGAACGGGCGGATTAAAAAGTTAAGACGCTGGGGATCGATTCCCATATGTCACTAACCCATTCTTTCTTTTTTATTTCTTTTTTTGTATTTTATATAAAAAATAATCCTCCTGTCCTTATTTCACTCTAAGTGGTGTCGGAACAACATGTTACAAACATGTGCCACATGATTTAGCTACGTATTTGACGACCGGTCGGCTGCCTGACGTCAATTTACTTTAGTAGTATTTAACGATACCTAGGTATGGTGGTCTATTTTACACAACTGGATACCACACGAGGGTCGACTTACCTTAGTCACCTTTTACGACACCTCGGTAAGAAACGAGGGTGGTACTATTCTATTCAGCCGGATACCACACAGTGGGTCGACTTACCTTAGTCACCTTTTACGACACCTCAGTTAGAAACGAGGGTGGTACTATTCTATTCAGTCGGATACCACACGGCGGGTCGTCTTACCTTAGTCACCTTTTACGACACCTCGGTTAGAAACGAGGGTGGTACTATTCTATTTAGCCGGATACCACACGGCGTTATTTTATATCTTTTCAAAATTGCTGAACAAGGCTAGTCACCCTATTTTTTTTTTTACGGGGGGGGAAATCTTCAAAAAGATACCGGAACTCTTAGGGGAGAGATCCGGTTATGTGGGATTTATACCCACTAAAACCCCCTCGATGGACAGCCGCACCAGCAGAGAGGCTCCGGGATCTCTGACGAACTGCACCGGAGTCTCTCTAGTGCCGTGCACATCGTGCTCTTCTATCTATCTAGTACGGAGCTTGTGTCCGTAACAAGCTCCGTATTCTCTCGAGGTCGAGAGGAACGGTCACAGCAAGGCTAGTCACCCTAGTACTTAATATATAAATTAAGTTATAACCATAAAAAAAGCTTTCGTTACAAAGTAAAATCACAGAATACCTGGAGATTTTAATTATTTCCCAAGCGGCAACTGCTCTGGCGTGAGAAAATTTAGCTTGGCACCGCGCCAGATGTTGATGTATTGTAATTATACAATTCGTTTTATGTACTTTTTGCCATTTTCTTTTCCTCCAATAAGAAAGCACGTTTACAAATGTGTTGAATTTGTCGTTTTGAACGAGAGATTTCAAGTCCCAATGGAATTTTAGAGTTACACTGTTAACTTATATTTGAACTAAAAATGTGTTAGATAACAACTTTTGCAGCATAGTTTGCAGTTTATATAAGAGTGGATACAGAAGCATTATTAAGGGTGTAAATACAGTGGAAAGAGCAAGTATAGAAAAGAACTAGCAAAGGAATAAATAGCCAACATCTCCATTCTTCCAGCAATGAATTATGAGTATAATTTAATACCTAAAAAAATATAATATCTGTTTTTAAAAATAATGTCCTTCAGTTTTTTACTTTAGCGTTTAAACTACGAAATATTACTCTAAAGAAAATCAATATCTACGTAACACGTTTAAATAATTCCTGAATCACTTTACGTTTTCTTTAATTGATATTTCAGGAGATCCTTTTACTAATTTTGGAATTATACTAATTTTGGATTTTACTAATTTTGGATATGATATTGGATCATGGAGACGGAAGACACTGCTTTTATATTACCTAAACATAGCTAAGTATCATATAGATAGATTAGGCTATTCATTTGGTAGCATTTGGACGCTACAAATAGATGTTTAAATACTCAGAAAGACACCTCAAACTTATAACAACCTTAATTTTCTTGGCTTCCTAAATGTAATAACAAATTCTCTACTTTTTCTCATATTAAATCATTATTCAAACTAATCACACGCATAGAAATTTATAAAAGTTTTCCATTCATCTATGAGGACAGTATATAATATAAAACACTTAAATGATTATTTTAAAAGGTCATAGCATACTTATAGTTGCAAGCACTTGACACTTATCACAGATAAGATATCAAATCTGTAGATTAGTGTATCTTCAATAATATTATAAAAAGTATAGTTATTGCAAGCATTGCCAACAATAGACGTTTTACAGACAAACATGAGTTTTATAAATAAAGTTGTAATAATAACGGGCGCGGGATCCGGAATCGGTGAAGCGATAGCTGTTAATTTTGCTAAACTATCTGCCAGACTTGCATTAATCGATATCAATCTAGACAACCTTTATAAAGTAGCGGAGCAGTGCGAAACTTTGAGTAAAGCTAAAGTATTTAAAGCTGTTGTTGATGTATCAAAAGATGAAGATTTAAAACAAGCTGTAGACAATATAATTAAAGAATACGGAAAAATTGATGTATTGATCAATTGTGCTGGTATCTCTGGTGATAAAGGTATAATGGATTCCGGTTTGTTGGGTGTATTTGATAGTGTTATCAATGTGAATTTAAGAGCTATGGTTGCTATGGCACATTTCACAGCAGCTTCGCTGAGCGAAAGTAAAGGATGTATAATAAATGTAGGAAGTATAATGGGTCGGATGGTTTGTAGAGGTGCTATTCCTTATAACGTATCAAAAGCGGGATTGATACATTTTACTAAATGCGTCGCTTTAGAACTCGCGGATAAAGGAGTTAGGGTGAATTGCATTTTGCCAGGTTCGGTGAGAACAAATTTTTTGATCAATGCCGGAAGAACTCAAGAGCAAAGTGACAAAATTTGGGAGCTTACAGCAAAATGGGTACCACTGCAACGTAATATAAATGCAGAGGAAATTGCAGATATGGCCGCATATTTGGCTAGTGATAAAGCGAAAAGTATAACTGGTGCTGAATTTACTATTGATGCTGGTTTTACATTGTCCGGTATGCCGAGTGTGTCTACAAGAAATACTTGAGAAGCGAAGTGTTAAGTACAGATAAACAAAATTATAAAAATATTAAGCTATTAATAAAGATTAGCTAATTGTCTTTTATTAGCTACCTTGTGTTTTTACACCAATTAACGATTTATTAAAGTAGTTCAGTATGTAATTATACGTTTTATTTCAACAATATAAACCCTTATTTCTTAACGAAGTGTCGTAAAAGTCGACTAATTTAAGTTGACCCACTGTGTGGTATCCGGCCGGCCGAGTAGAATAGACCACCCTCATTTCTAACCGAGGTGTCGTAAAAGTCGACTATGATAAGTTGATGACAGGCAGGTGGCCGGTTTTAAAGTAACATATAACAAAAATTTTGTGCGAACCCACCTTAAAATAAGATAAGGGCAGGAGAATGAAAATGATCAGAGTATACAAATATTTATGATATGTATAAATTTTAATTTAAATCTTTATGACAATGATAATTGTTCCACATTATAATATTAAATAAGTTATGGAATTTTTGAAATTTCTTAAGCACTCTGGCCGAGATTTGTTTGAAAGATTAGGTAGAGTGATTAGCACGAGTGTTATCTTCTACATCCCAGTATAACTCACGCGTATCTTAATAGTAATGTGTATATACGTCGAGCCAAAAATGTGAAATACCACAGATATATGTAAATACGAGAACAATATCCCCATCCTAAAAAGGGCTTTCATGCCATAGGAGCTCTGGTTGGCTTTTCCTTCATGGTTCTCTTAATGATACCATCAAAAGAGCTCCTACCACCATCGTCATTTCTGCTCTTCTTAAGCTTTTGGGGATATGTCGGGATGATGGCAAGAGACCAGACGGCTGGACGCTGGATCCTTGGGAACAGGGACGGGCCCTAATGTGGGACGCAATATACGTTGATAAGTTGGACTCGTCTCAAATCAGGGAAACAGCGGCAAGACCTGGAGTTGCGACAGAAATGGCCAATCCGGCAAACGGCGCAAGGATGCATCTCTCATCGAGAGTTATATATTTGTGCCGTTTGCAGTTGAGACCCTAGGGCCATGGAGTCAAAGTGCAAATCTATCCGTTTTAACACCTCGTTATTGCCTCTTTAAGTGACAAGAGGGCTGGCTTCCTTTTTTGCACAAAGAATTAGCTTAGCGATTTAGCGCGAAAACGCTGCCAGCATTCTTGGGGCCATTATACGTGGGCATGATTTCTATTGTCCTTGCGTTTATGTAATTTCAGATAGATATAACTTGTACATTTTTATTCCCAAAAAGTAAATGAAGCGGATTGTAATCAACCTTTGTTAAAATTTATTAATATTTTTGTTAATAAAGAACTAGTAGAGCACGTTTGAATTATTCTTTACGTATGTCCAATGTCAAAGCTAGAGACAGGTGATAAATCGAAATCAACTATAAATCCATTTAGATTGTAATCAGCTTGTTGACATTTCGATTAAAACGAAACTTCCCACGGCCTTATTTTATTTATTTTATTAATCGTACTTTAAGTAGAGAAGCCTATGTAATGATATTTCTTAACAATTATAATTAAAAATGACCCAACTATATTTAACAAAACAAATACTCAAAAACATCATCATACTCCTGCCCTTATCCCACTATAAATGGGGTCGGCACAGCATATTATAAACATGCTCTCACATGATTTGGTTACGTATTTTACAACCAGCCGCCTGCTTGACATCAACTTACCTTAGTCGTATTTTACGACACCTCGGTAAGAATGAGGGTGGTCTATTCTACTAAACCGGATACCACTTACACATCAAAAACATGTGTAATTGAAATGTGTAGTAGAAAGTTTTGGACTTCACGGCCAAACGTAAATGGTATGGACAAAACCCCAATACTTTTATATTAACTTAAGAGGTTTGAATTCTCTTTTTGGAAAATAGTTGTCTTGTCTTTAAAGATTTATGTTCCTTTTCCTTTTACACGATATCCAATTTTTCATTTGAATTATTTATTACATTATCCCATTATTTTTCTTTACCTTTTACTCTCTCTCTCTCTCTTGTATTGGACTTCTTTCTTGACATTTACTTCTACAAAATTATTTACTTTAGCATTATTTTTCTTATCTCTTTTCTGTCTCTTTTTTATCTTCGACTTCTTTCTTGTCATTTACTTTTTAAATATGATAGTTACATTTTTTTACTCGCCTACCTTATCTGTCTTATGTACTTTTACTTTCTTTTATCTCTTTCCTCTTTTCTCTTGTCTTTAACTTCTTCTATGGAATTGTTTCTAAAGCTGTCACTTTATCACTACATATTATAAAACAAAGTCCATATTTCCGTATGTGCGCATAGAACTTTAAGACTACGCAACCGATTTTGATGCGGTTTTTTTTAATAGATAGAGTGATTCCAGAGGTTTGTACGTATAATAACATTCAATACGAAGTAGAGAAATACTGTAATTTTTGAGGTTTCTGTAAATAATTACATTTTTTTCCGCTTACATTGTAAACGCAGGCTAAACCCTACGAGATTTATCAAAATGATGTACTAAGTATTTGTACACCTTAAAAAGGTCTACAGAAAAGTCCGCGATGGTATATATCTATCTCTTATGGATAACCCACATTAGCAGTTTTTTCATTTACTTTTTACGAAAAATGATGCCTTATGTTCAAAGCAATTTTTATACAATACAGCATTAATCCTTATCCAATTGAGTACCTTAAATAAATTGTTGATTTAATATAGATCAATATTGCCGTTTACAACATGTAATTTAAGTGAACATTTTCGGAGATATTACAGATTTAAAATGCCGTGAGGACGCCGCGCTTCACCCTATAGCACTTCGAATCTTTTAAGAGTTTGTTTAAAGACATTCTGTAATTAATTGTAAAAATAAAATACATAGGTAAAATGTAAAAGTAAATAAGTAAAAATGTACTATATGAGTTTAGATATTCCAAAGATAGCAGGAAATCTTCTTGGTATAGGGAGAGGAAATTGTTTTTCTCCAAATTTAACGCTTGCGGGCCACGGGCAGTAATGAATAAATCAAAACTACTGGATCAACTTTAATCATTTTTTTTACATTAATTTGATATTGAATAAAAATAATGGATTCTAAATCACACACGCAATTCACAATGCGGCCATTACGGTTAATGTAATTTCACTGTATTTGACATTACATAAAATATAATGTTGCCAGCATTCCATTTAAATTAACGCTTAAATATAGTAATAACAATTTTTCATTGTTAGTTATAATTAAGATTTAAAATAGTCAATATAGGAATCATGTCATAACCTATTAGTGATAAATAAATTGGAAATCATACATTTGGTTTATGCGTTCGGGAATAATTATTGAGATATGGGATTTTATTTATTTTCGTTATTTTCGACTGGTTGGATAATTAGTATATTTTTTAATATTGATGTGTTAATATTGCACTACACGTTCAAACTTGTTTTTTATAGTCTAAAACTCGTTACCAAAATTTATTGCTAAACATCATTCTTCCTGGCCTTATCCCACTCTGAGTAAGGTTGGCACAACATGTTATAAACTTTCTGTCACATGATTTGGCTGCGTTTTTACGACCGGCCGCCTGCCTAACGTCAACTTACCTCTGTCGTATTTTACGACACCTCGGTAAGAAAGAGGGTGGTCTATTCTACTAAACCGGATACCACACGGTGGATCAACTTACCTTAGTCGCCTTTTACAACACCTCGGTAAGAAATGAGGTTGGTCTATTCTACTCAGCCGGATACCACACGGCGGGTCGACTTACGTTAGTCACCTTTTACGACACCTCGGTAAGAAATGAGGGTGGTACTATTTTATTCAGCCGGATACCACACGTACGCAAAATTTATTGCTAAACATTTAAAACAATTGTTTAATAAATACAAATTAAACACATAAACACTCTAACCTTCCTCATAAATTATTTATCTATTACAGGAAACCGAATAAAAATTCGTTTAGTATTTTATGAGTTGACTGTGAACAAACAGATATACATACAGGCACTATGTTTAATAATAATGGCATTTAGGTTAACAGGAAACTCAGTTCAGTGGCCTACGCTGTCCGAAAAATAAGATAGTTTACAGACGTTGAAATAATAAAAAGGTAAATAAATTGTTTATTTTGCTTAATTCCATAGCATTATGTCTTATGGAATATTGTTATGCGGTAAATGGGTGGACACTGACAAAATTTTTGTATAATAAAAAAGACCCGTATATCCGTGGAATTTACAATTTAAGTCCGCGTGATTCCCTGTGAGAGAAATTAAAGTAAAATAGGTATTCTTACATTGCCTTCACAGTATATTTTTAGCAATTTCATTTTGGCGCATAAGAATATAAATAATTATTTTAAAAATTGGCAATGTATATAATAGACAAAGTAGAAACTGACATAGGCTTGCGGTTCCTACATTGCTCCTTATAAAATTAATTTTAAATAAAGTCCAGAAGTGAGTATTAATTAAACCCTGAACTATAAATAATTTATAGAATTAGGCGTTACTTTGCGGAGATCCATAATACAAAAGTAATAATAAAATTATTTTGCTATAATCCGCGATGAAGTACGCGATGAAGTAAGTAATGAACTTTCCCTGAACTATAGTTCAACTTGTATTACCGCACTCGTAATTAATATATCTCCCCAAAGCAAACGTCACATCACACAAGATGGCTTGTTATTCCGTAGGCATCGCAAACTCCATTTGCTATTGCCCACCACACCGAGCACTCGGCTGTGTTCGTAGGACGCTCGGCGATACGGAGCCGCGGCGAGTCCGATATCCATCTACAGCAGCAGCGACCTCTTGTAATATCTGTTTGCAGTACGTATATCGTTTGTGAGATTGGCTATTAAAGAAGATTCTATAATAGAATTCCGCAATCAATTTTAGCTTTGCCATAGCAGCAGTTAAAAAACACTTAAAAAAGGCTGATACAGAAAGCCTACTATACTGTTGAGGATTACTTAAATGATAAGAATGCGTGGAATGTGTGTGTGTCTCGGTAGGAACAGCTTTCCGTACCAGCAATAGAGTTGACGATTCAAAAGCACTTGTTTACAAGTTTAATGAAATAAAGAATAATTTGAATTTGAATTTTAATAACACGTGATACCAAGGAGGATATTAAATCCAAAAGATCCCTATTTTGTGACAAAAGGGAGCCGTCAAGCGTAAACCAAAAGGGTTATCTGGACTTTTCCGGGTTAAGGCGGATGCACATTGACCCTTTTATTCATACAAAGTAACTTACATTTATTACATTTTTTATTCAATGAATGGACGGATTTCTTTCTAAGTAGTTTTTTCAAACAATGATATTGTTAGCTTGCAAGTTATATAAAAATAGCAATTTTAACCCGCGACTTTATTTGCGCCAACTTCATCCTTAAAGTATCCTTTATAATATAGGAAAAAACCGGTGCTTAGTATTAAAATGTCCAAATTCAAAATTAGGCTTAATTGAGTTGGATAAATTGTAATTCATGAAATAATTGCTATTTTGCTACGGGAAAATAATGTGACCAAACGAGTGTTAAATATGTGTGAATAATAAATAATGTGGATGGATATGTGACAAGTGGAGGACTTTTTTAACGATATTTTTTTTTAGAATAAAACATAACTAGATCGGTTTCCTCCAAAACACGCTGAATTTCAGTAAAATCATTGGAGCCGTTCCCGAGATTCAGAAAATATATTTATACATATACATACAAGATTAACTCTTTTAAATATAAAAGATACTAACTTTACACTAATTTTATTCATCATAATCAGCCCACTTTAGTCCACGGCTGGACATAGGCCTCTCCAATTATTTGGCCCTTAGCCCGATCTTGGGCTTTCTGCTTCCATCCTGCCGTCGCCTAGGGATACTTCGCACCCTCTACCATTTTTTTTTATACAGGAAAAATCCCCTTAAGGGTACCGCCGCCCGACGAGGACAGGCGGCGGTTAAGCGACTAAAATGACCTGTGTGCTCCACCATGCTGCCGATGGCAAGGACAGGGTATCATTGTACATAATGCCCCCATCCCGCCGACAGCTCTGATCCCAGAGAACAAACAACTTCTCCGGGTAGGGGCCCCTTGAAAGAGAAGCCCCCCTCCGCTAACCGGTGCATCGGGAGCACCAGATGCACCGACCGCCTCGGAGACCTGTAAGCCAGACGTCCGATATACCCCGTTCGGAATTATTATTATTATTTCCCTCTACCCTGCCGTTACCATAGCCGCCGCCTTGGCAAGGAATAGCAGGGCTACCGGGAACTAGGGGCCTATGGCTTTTGGCATTTGTTGTGGCTGATATTATGAAGGTAGATGCCCATAGTCGCCACGCTGGTCATGCGGGTTGCCGACCGCAGTTGCCTAACTTCTTGTAACGGTGACCCGTCACCCGCCTTGATTTAAGTTACGCTATTGTAGGATGGTTATACCGCCACCAGTCGGTTTTTCCCAGGGGAAAACGGCCGATGCCGTATTCTCTAGGCCCAGGCACCAGGGCCAAAAATTTTATTCAACTAAATTTAATTTCAAGGTAGTTATTTCCAAACTCAACTAGAACAACTTCAACCATAGAGCACTACATTTGTTTCAAGTTAGTATTTATTGCTTAAGTTTCACGATCCTGCAACGCTCACGGTCGTCTTTGATAGACAAGATTAATGAGTTCTTGTTTATAACGAAACTAGGTGTCCGGTCACGCGTTGCTGTAGCTCAAGGTTTCGAGTTACCCTCGAAACAGAACTCAACAGTTAAAAAAATGCTTTAATTGCCACAAAACTTTACAAGCACATCTGCTGGGTCATGCAAAAAATAATGTCTGAAAATATCGACTCGGTCCAGCTGTTTCAGAGTCTATAAGAGTTTCGGAGAGTATGAAGGACATACAGTAAAGTAACGGCCTTTTACTATCCCACTGCTGGGCATAGGCCTCCTCTATCCGTTTTTGGAGAGAAAGATTGGAACTAAGACCTACCACGCTGCTTCAATGTGGATTAATAGGTTACACATATCTCCTGAATTTTCTGGAGAAACGAAGGTTTCCCCACGATGTTTTCTTTCACCGAAAAGCGTGTGATAAATTAGACATTTATATGTCTAATTTATCACATACAAACAAACAGGCACATATAAAGTTGTGCCTGTTCTGAGTTCGAGCCCGTGACCCCTTTTAGGTGTCAGACGGTCACACCGCTGGACAATTAAAGCTTTAAGGATATACAGAAAAACAATAATTTCGCTAAAAAGTTTAGCGACACGCTTAGCTGAAGTGACTTTGCACTCCTCCTCCTCCTCGCATCGTTCTCCTCATTACTGAGGGTCGTGATAATAATAATCTCTGTGACCAAAGTACTCTGTCCGATAACAATATCCCAGGACCTCTTTACGGGTAATTTACCATGTTGAATGTTGAAAACATTTATTCCGAAACCCTCCGGGTGTTCCGCTAATGAGGTCGAAGTTTTCATTATCGCTTGAGGGTAGTGAATAAATAGCATTCACGTTTGTACGAGCTCTGCCAAGTATGTGCGATTAACACCTCGTGAAAGTTTCTAAACGAAATATTGCGTGTGAGAGGTACTTTTAGCTAATATAACATAACATTTGTATTGTATTCAAATTTAAATTCAAAATATTATTTAATACCTTTTACCCGCGACATTATTCCTGTAAAATTAACAGGATTTCTATAGTCTACATGTTATTTCGGTGTATAAGGAATAACTGTGCCAAATTTATCGGTATTGTTGCAGCGGATTCGCAGTGAAAGAGTAACATACATCTAGACCCACAAATTTTCGCATTTATAATATTAGTAGGATTCAAGTAAACTTGTAAACAAGTGCTTTTGAATCGTCAACTCTACTGCTGGTTCGGAAAGCTGTTCCTACCGAGAAGAGCCAGAAAGAGACTCGGCTGTTGCTCTTTTAAAAATATATTTCTTTTTACTAGTTACATTTAGATAGATAGATAGAACATTCTTTATTGCACCACAGAAAAATTATAATATACATTGTTAAGAAAACGACATAATCTAATGCAGATACAATAAGGCGGCCTTATTTATTTATTTATTTATTTATTTATTTATTTATTTATTTTATTAGGTCCGCCAACAGAGTATACATTTTTTATTAGCTTAATTACTAATTTACATTCTAAAAGTCTAATGCTACCCTATTTATAAGTGGACACAGCATGCTCAAAAATACAGTACATATGATCCTTATAAAATTGTCAACATATTAGAATTTCGAAAGTCAAGAATATATAAAAAAATGTCATTACAATAGTCAGAGATAAATGTCAAAATAGCGAGTAATAATAATAATAACAATAATAATTAGACTACAATAGTGCTAAAAATAAATATAATATATTTAAAATTTGTATTAAAATTTTACATTAAAGGACATTTACTAAAGTCTTACTTATTGAGTTTTTAAAGCGGCCAATTGAGTCATGAGCAATGTCTATTGAACCAGACGTCTTTGTAAGATCATTGTATTCTGCTAGAAGTCGCGGTATTGGCGCATTTTTGCCTAGATTAGTTCGGTGCTTGCCTACGCTGAACAGAGGACGCGGATTACGGGGTACCCTAAAAGGAACGTTTATGCCAACTTTACTAATAATTGTTTCACAGTCAATTTTATTATTAAATACTTTGTAGAGAAATGTCATATCTAAAAGGATTCGTCTATTCTCAAGTGAAAGCATTTTTAAACGGTTTAATCTTTCTGGGTATGTAAATGTTTTAGGGAGTTTCATTCTAAATGCTAGGTGACGCGTAATTTTTTTTTGTACACGTTCGATTCTAAATGCATCTACTTTGTACGCCGGAGACCAGACGGTTGAACAATACTCTAATTTACTGCGGACAAGACTATTATAAAGACATATTACAGTATCAGGTTGTTTAAATTCCCTAGAACATCGCAAAATAAAGCCAAGTGCAGCATATGCTGATTTTAAAATATTATTGATGTGGTTTTTAAAGTTTAACTTCGTATCAATAACAACACCAAGATCTCTCATTTCAGATACTTCATTTACAGGTGTATCTTCAATTATATATGATGTTGAAATTATGTTTCTCTTCCGCGTTAGTTTCATATGATAGCACTTAGATAAGTTGAGGTTCATTCTATTCGTTTTACACCATTGTGTAAGGTTAATCAGATCTTGTTGCAATAAGTCAGAATCACTCTTGTCTCTAATCACTCTTGCCAGTTTTAAGTCATCAGCGTACATCGCAAACTAGCGATTTCTTCCAGGCAACCTTTGGGCAAAATTTAGGATTTTAGTTATTTTTAGTTATTACTTGTACAGGGTCGAAGAGTACCTATGTTCATGCATTCTCATTTAAGAAATCTTCATTGGTATAGTAGGCTTTCTGTAATAGTAATATAATCCTTTTATTAATAGTGTTTTTATACTGCTGTAATGACAAAGGTAAAATTGTAACCAAACCCACATACGCCTTACGTACTATTAACAATGGTCATTAACGATCTGACAAATGTTTCTAGTTCAAGCTTGTTTACACGCTTTCGGAGTTAAAATAAATGGTGGGGGTTGAACCAATTAGTATATAACTATGTTTTCTTGGGTGATGCGAGGCTTTGCGATTTAATCGTGGAGTTAATCTTGTTTGTATATAAATACAGGATTCACTCATTTAACTATTGAAGAATAATAATCATCATCATCTTCCTGCCCTTATCCCACTCTAAGTGAGGTCGGCACACAATGTTATAAACATGCTGTCACATGATTTGGCAGCGTTATTACGATCAGCCGCCTGCCTGACGTCATCTTACCTCTGTCGTATTTTACGGCATCTCGGTAAGAAAGAGGGTAGGGCTATTCTACTAAACCCGATACTACACGGCGATATTGAAGAATAATAATAAGACTAAGTATTTAACAATAATAATACAGTAACAATAATATCATACACAAACGCCGTGTGTTATCCGGCTGAATAGAATAGTACCACCCTCATTACTTACCGAGGTGTCGTAAAAGGCGACTAAGGTGAGTCGAACCGCCGTGTTGTATTCGGCTGAGTAGAATAGATCACCCTCATTTCTTACCGAGATGTCGCAAAATACGACTAAGGGAAGTTTATGTCAAGCAGGCGGCCGGTCGTAAAGTACCTAAAATCATGTGACAACATGTTAATAACATGTTGTGCTGAACCTACTTAGAGTAGGCTAAAGGCAGGAATATGATGATAAATAATATCATACACAAGTTCAATAAAATAAAAAAAAAAACAGTTCAATAAAAGCTGAAGTAAAAATATTTGCAATTTTACATACATTCCTGGGACTCAAAGCAAACAAATTAAAATGCAGCCAGTCAAAACATGACTTCGAATGACTTTGTCACATCCAAATAAGTTTTCAAACCATGCACCTTACTTTCCCTTTGTAAAGTCGAAATTAGTTGTCAAAGCTTTAAAAGCTTGCTGCCTTTATATCGAACGTAATATCAAAAGAAATATGTTTTCTCTGGAATATTAAACTTTGAAAGCAGTGTACTTAGTGCGAGTTTTTAACTTACTAGATCGCGTTAGCGTAACGGCAATTTTTATGGCGTTGGAACAGCAGTCACTAGATATCGCTGTTGCTTTTAGTATCATATTGTTGAGCTATCACAGATATTAAATAAATAAATATATGGGACACTTACGCACACGGTCGTCCGTCCCCAAAGTAAGTAACTCAATACTTGTGTTATGGTAGACAAAAAACTGGTGAATATATGCTTATATATTTAAAAAAAAAATAATTAAATACAAATATACACCCAGGCTCAAAGACCAACAAATTCATTTATAGGAAATGTTGGGTTTCGGCGGGAATCGAATCCACGACCCGCCGAGCTGAAGGCAGGATTACTACCCACTGTGCCAACGGGCCAGTCCATTATCAAACCTACATGTAGATAATTTCTGAGATATGTAATCAACTAATGAATGCCGTGTGATATCCAGCTGAGTAGAATAGACCACCCTCAATTCTTACTGAGGTGTCGTAAAAGAGGGTGGTACTATTCTATTCAGCCGGATCTTTTTTTATCTTACAGAAAGCGAATTTATCTTACAGAAAATTATACTGTGTTAATTGCTATGATGAAGTATGGTGAGTAAAATTGTAATTAAAATGGTAATTTTCGACCCCCATTCACTCATTTCATTAATCGGAAAATTAATTACTTATAGAAAATTTTATAGTATATGAAATGTAGTCACTTTTCTACTATGTTTTTAAATTGACCCAGATTTTTATGTACCATACCGAATTTCCTTCTTTTTTTTTAAAAGATCATTATTTCAATCGACCGATTAGATAGTTTTTGTATACCATGTACTGAAATAAATTTATTAAAAAAAGCATTGCGGTAAAATACAATGAAAAACCGTCAATAATTTTGCAGAAAAGTAATAATAAAATTATTTTATTATTACTTTTCTATGATCCGCGATAAAGTAAATAGGAAATATACATAATGTTAAATGCAGAGTGGACAATCCGTTTTCATACCCGGTACATGCAGGATTCGTAAAAACTTTTTCATTGCCAGAAAATACGGATACGTCAATCGTTGGAGCCGTTTTCCAAAATTCTGATTATATATATATATATATATATATATATATATATATATATATATATATATAAAAGAAAATGAAAAAATAATAGGGCAAGTGGGGCTCGATCCTAGGTATTTCCACCTCTCTAGACCGCCCGTTCCCCAAATGAACCACCATAACTTTACGTTTGACAGCGAAAAATTGTCATTGTATTCAACGTAAATTTCAAAAAAAATTTAGAGCACAAAAACAGGGATAACACTACATTTTTTTAAACTAAAACTTATCTAGATCGATTTTTTTTCCCTAAAACCCCCAACATGCTGAATTTCAGGAAAATCTTTGGAGCTGTTTCCGTGATTCCGAAAATATATATACATACAAGATATATATGGCGACTGGCCCGTTGGCGTAGTGGGTAGTGACCTTGCCTTCAGCTCTTGGTCTTGGTCTTTGAGCCTGGGTGTATATTTGTATTTAAGTATGTATTTAAAAATATATAAGTATATATTCACCAGTTGTCTGTCACCCATAACACAAGCATTAAGTTACTTACTTTGGGGACGGACGACCGTGTGTGTAAGTGTCCCATATATTTTTTATTATTATATTTATATATATATATATATATATATATATATATATATATATATATATATATATATATATATATATATATATATATATATATATATATATATGTATATATATATAAGTAAGTAACGGCCTGTTACTATCCCACTGCTGGGCATAGGCCTCTTCTCTCTGTTTTTTTTTTTTTTGGAGAGAAGGATTGGAGCTAAGACCTACCACGCTGCTCCAATGCGGGTTGGTAGGTTACACATATCCCCAGAATTCTCTAGAGATATGCAGGTTTCCTCACGATGTTTTCCTTCACCGAAAAGCGTGTGATAAATTGCAATTATCAATTAGACACATAAGTTTTACTAGAAAACTCATTGGTGCCTGCCCGGGGTTTGAACCCTAGGCCTCCTCGAAAGAGGCGCACGGTGATACCGCTGGGCTACCACAGCTTTATGTATATATATATATATATGTATATATATATATATATATATAAATAAATATATATATATATATATATATATATATATATATATATATATACATTTAAATATTAAAGATAGATAGATTGACAACGACATACAAGTTATATCTATCTTAAATTACTTCGGTTTATATCTGAATTAGTCCATTACTGAGTTTGCTTGTTCCGCAATCTGTTTACTAACTCTTCAGTTCACGTCATATACAAAGATTGAACTTAAGCGAAAACTTTGTAAGCTCCGTAATTAAATAATTATAAAGCGTTCTATAAGATGATAATTTTAAAAGCTTGTATGGGATAAAGTTTTAAATTGATTGTGGCAATTCGTTGGATATAACGATATCTTAACTACCAAGTTTTATCTTTAAGTAATTTATAAAAGTTTGTACTCTGTAACTGTTTGCTTATTTTACTTACAAACGTGGCAGTGAAATAAAACATGACATTCTATGGCCTTATTCATAATAATATTAGGTATCTTAATATGAATTAAATACGTCGTTTGATGTCCCTCTTCTTCTTCTTCTTCAACCGATGGACGTCCACTGCTGGACATACGCCTCTTCATGGATCTCCAGAACACACGATTTTGTGCCGCTTGTATCCAGCAGCTCCCCGCGACCCTTTTGAGGTCGTCTGTCCATCTAGTAGGGGGTCTTCCAACACTGCGCTTTCCGGTGCGGGGTCGCCATTCCAACACTTTGAGACCCCAACGTCCATCGGTTCTCCGCACTATGTGCCCCGCCCATCGCCACTTCAGCTTCGCGACCCGCTGAGCTATGTCGGTGACTCTGGTTCTTCTACGGATCTCCTCATTTCTGATTTGATCACGTAGAGAAATTCCGAGCATAGCTCGCTCCATCGCCCGCTGAACGACTCTGAGCTTTCTTATGAGGCCCATAGTTAGCGACCAAGATTCAGAGCCATAGGTCATCACTTTTTGATGACCTATGGCTTGGATGGTTTGATGTCCGGCTGAGTAGAATAGACCACCCTCATTTCTTGCCTAGCTGTCGTAAAAGGCGACTAAGTTAAATTGAAGCGACATGTGGTATCCGGCTGAATACAAGAGACCATTCTCATTTCTTACCGAGTAATCGTAAACAAACGACTAAGGTAAGTCGACGTTAGGCGCCCGGATATAAAATACGTAGAAAGTCATATGGCAACATAATAATTTATGTTTATTATGTGTTTTTGACACACACCTAACACAAATAGATATTTTAAAATATTTGTCAGTAATATTCCATACAATTTTTTTTGCTATTCTCGCGGGAAAAACGGATATTATTTTATCTAAATATTAGTGACACGTGATATTTATATACGTAAATATTTAGTTTTAATTGTACACCATGTTATTGCGTCTATTCCTTTGGGGAAAATGGGATTTTTAACCTCACAATGTTAAATAGATTTATTTTGCTATAATCCGCAATGAAGTAAAATAGAAAATATATATAATGCTAAATGTAGAGCGGACAATCCATTTTCATACCTGATTCATGCAGGATTCTTAAAAACATATGCACAAACCTCCACCACCGCCACCACAATACACAAGCACTACACACATTCACTATCACAAACTCAACAATTGTTTCGCCCCGCAACCGAAGCAGGAGATATATTTTTATATATATATTCAGCGGATTGTCTGTGCTGTCGGATGCCAGCCACACTAATTTAATTTTTTACTGAATCTACTTTTTGTTTATTACACTGTTTTATTATTTAAAAAATAAAACAAATTAAATATAAAATGCCCCTAATGAAGATGTATATTTTTTAATTTCCTCCAATTTAAACATTCGTTCCGTATTCCAAAGTGATAATTGAAGGCCCTTAAGGAAATGACCGAAAATTTGTAGCAAAAGTTAGCAAAAATTGTCCCATTTCCGCGACCCATCGCTGTAATTAAATTTATTCGTCCCCCTTATTAATGAAACAGACTTTATAACGTAGCATGATGTTTAAAAAAGTAATTAAAATATTATTTTGTTATAATCCGCAATAAATAAATGTAACTTACATAATTTATAGAATTAGGCGTTACTTTGCGGAGATCCATAATACAAAAGTAATAATAAAATTATTTTGCTATAATCTGCGATGAAGTAAAATAGAAAATATATAATGCTAAATGTATAGTGGACAATCCGTTTTCAGTGTGTAGTGCTTGTGTATTGTGGTGGCGGTGGTGGAGGTTTGTGCATGTGTTTTTACAAATCCTGCATGTATTAGGTATGAAAACGGATTATCCACTTTACATATATTTTCTATTTTACTTCATCGCGGATTATGGTAAAATAATTTTATTATTACTTTTGTATTATGGATCTCTGCAAAGTATCAATTCTTATCTAAATGCGTCCGTTAGCTTCGCCATTTAATGTAAATCTAAATTGTCCTATATATACATATGAACACCATTTTTGTTTTAAATTAAATTAAATATATATGGGACACTTATGTGTGAATATCTTTATATTTAAATTAGTTAATCTTGTATATATATATATTTTCGGAATCTCGGAAACGGCTCCAACGATTTTCCTGAAATTCAGCATGTAGGGGGTTTTGGGGAAGAAAAATCGATTTAGCTAGGTTTTACGTAAAAAAAAAATACGTTTTATCCCTGTTTTTGGGCATTTAAAAACACTAACATTTATATTGAATTGAATTTTCGCCATTAACTGTCAAGTCGACGTAGCTTATTCGGGTGACGGGCAGAATTGAGAAATGTGAATGCCAAGGATCGATCCCAACTAAATAATTGTTTTTCTTTTCAGTTTTTTTCTTTGTAAAAAATTACCGAGCGAAGCTCGGTCACCCAGATATTATACTTATATACTTTTTAAATACATACTTAAATACAAATATACATCCAGGCTCAAAGGCCAACAAATTCATTTATAGAAAATGTTGGCCCTCGGCGGGAATCGAAACCGCGCCCCGCGGAGCTGAAGGCAGGATCACTACCCACTGCTCCAACGGGCCAGTCATACCATACATCATATGAATCAAATAAATACTTAAGAAGATATTATTGATTAAAATAATACGCCACTAAAGAGAAGTTTACCTGTAGCGCTGGTTTCCACGCGGGCAAAACCGCAGGCTCAGATAATTAAAATATAAATTTATATCATCTTCCTGCCCTTTCCCCACTCTAAGTGGGGTCACAATATGTAACAAATATGTTGTCTCATGATTTGGCTACGTATTTTACAACCGGCCGCCTTCCTGACGTCAACTTACCTTAGTCGTATTTTACGACACCTCGGTAAGAAATGAGGATGATCTATTCTACTCAACCGGATACCACATGGTGGGTCGACTTACCTTAGTCGCTTTTTACGACACTTCGGTAAGAAATGAGGGTGGTACTATTCTATTCAGCCGGATACCACACGGCGTAAAATATAAAATTTATGTAATCTTATATAATCTATATACTACGATTTATTTGTATAAAACGTCAAAGGTTAAAGCAGAGGAGCCTACATAATATTACTCGTTTTACCCGCTCTCACATTACCATAAAATGTATTTTTAATCTAAATTCTTGGAACATTCACGCAATTTCATTTGCGAATCGCGATCGGGTTGAATGTTAAAGGGAATTTACACCAAGCGTTAAAACGCTTTGATTATTTCAAGAAAATTAAAAATACAAAACCTTTTTAACGAAATTTGTAGAATAGATCACAATAACCAAGGTTTAGTAAAATAACTCAAACATTAAAATATTCTTTATATAAATAAATTATAGAATTAGGCGTTACTTTGCGGAGATCCATAATACGAAAGTAATAATGAAATTATCACGGATTATAGCAAAACTCATTCAAGTTCATTTAAGTAAACTTTTAAAGAAGATCTTTTTAATTGTCAACTTTACTGCTGGTTCGAAAAATTGATTCTACCAAAAAAAGTTTGCAAGAAACTTGGCGGCTGCTCTATTCAAAATATGATTCTTATATGGTTATATTTTGCCCTAGCCATTTTATGCAAGAATAGCTGAATCCAGGCGTTTTATAATTTATGTAATAGTTTATTTCTCCTTTTTATGGTTAATTTAAATTGTAATAGCAAGGCTAAAATTGATTATGGAATTTTATCATAGAATACCAAACTCACAAACATAAGTGACAAATATCCCACATGATATCTGTTACCAATCCAATGATTAAACATTATTATTCTAGATTTGACGAAACTTTACTGGACATCATACATTTACTTATTTCGGATTCCTTTACCATTTTTAAAAACGAAATTCATTATTTGCACATGACATAATTAAAACATTATGTAACATTACATTGTTATATTTTCTTAAAACAATTTGTTAGTTCTTTAATTCTAGATTATTCGATATTTATGTATTTAATTATATATTTACCATTTGTCTCCCACCCATAACACAAGTTGACTGGCCCGTTGGCGCATCACATCACATCACACATCAAAGATTGGAAGGTGGATCTGAACGACTCGCTGTCAGATCATCGTAGAATCACCTTTCACATAAACAGCAAAATTGGCAAATTGCGCATTAGAAATGCTAAGAAGACCAACTGGGACAATTTTGAGTCCTTAATGAGCGAATGGAGATCCAAATACACTTCCTACAACACGATAGACGAGTTAGAGGAAGGCGCATTGGAACTAAGCACAGCACTAAAAGAAGCCTTTGTCAGTTCGTGTCCACTACGAGAGGTCACACAAGGTACGGGTCAACCGTGGTGGAACAACGAAATGAAAAAACTCAGGAAAAAAGTACGCAAATCTCAAAGAATTGCCCTTAAGAAAGGGGATGAATTGAGCTGGGCAGAATATAGGAAGAACAGGACGGAATTCCGTAAAAAGTGCAGAAAAGAGTCCAGAAATGGCTGGCAGGTGTATTGCAACGGGGTCACAGAATACCCTGAAGCAGCACGTCTAATGCGAATACTGGCAAAAGACAGAACATGCAGACTGGGTAGTATTAAATTGGATGAGACAATAATTACGGATCCCAAAATAATACTAACCAAAATGGCAGAAGCACATTTTCCAGAATGCAAAGAAATTAAAGAGGAAATGATATCGCCAAGCACCAGATACCACTGGTCAGACCCGGGAAATATCATAACAGCAGAGCATATTAAGTGGAGTATCAAGTCATTTGCACCATACAAAGCAGCTGGTCCAGATGAAATATTCCCTAAAATGCTACAGGTAGCATATGAATATATTAAAGGAAACATGTTAGCACTCTTCAATGCTAGTTTGGCGTGGGGCTATATCCCGACGAGCTGGAGAAAAGTAAAAGCGGTGTTCATTCCAAAACCTGGAAAGAAAACCTATCAGGAACCGAAGTCATTTCGGTGTATTAGTTTGTCCTCGTTCATTCTAAAAACACTAGAAAAAGTGATCGAAGGACACATAAGAACTAACATAGAACAAAGCAACCTTCCACTGCATGAAAATCAACATGCATATATGGGGGGCAAATCAACAGAAACAGCTCTCCATAATTTAGTGGTAAGAATAGAAAGAACCTTATGTAACAAAGAAATAGCATTAGGATGCTTCTTCGATGTAGAAGGTGCTTTTGACAAAGCAAATCGCAATGCTATAAGAAACTCAATCTGTAGGGAAGGAATATCATATGAAGTGGGACGCTGGATAATGAACATGCTAGAGCATCGTTCAATCGCGGCGGAGCTAAGCGGAGTTACACACATTATAAAATCAACGAGAGGATTTCCTCAGGGAGGGTGTCTCTCTCCTCTTCTGTGGTGTCTCCTACTAGATCCATTAGTTAGGAAGATTAATGATATGAGGACATACATGCAAGCATACTCAGATGACGGTGTCCTTTTAGTAACAGGGAAAGACCTGAGCACCATAAGGAACATAATGAGTATTAGTATTAAAGAAACACTAAGATGGTGTCAGGAAAGGGGATTAAACCTTAATCCGACGAAAACCAAACTAGTCCTTTTCACAAACAAAAGGAAAATAGCCAACTTTAATCCACTCAGCATAAAGGGTGTAGAGATACAGTTGATAAAGGAAATAAAGTACTTAGGTATAAAGCTAGACAAAACCCTAAGGTTTAGAAGTCACATCAAAGAACAATGCAACAAAGCAAAAATTGCACTTATGCAATGTAGAAGAGCGGTGGGCAGAACCTGGGGTATGAAGCCAAAAATTACCAAGTGGATATATACGGCTATCATTCTACCCAGAATACTGTACGGCGCTTCGATTTGGTGGCACAGAGCCAACATCGGAGTCAACAGCAAGGACTTAATGAAGATACAGAGGATAGCAACACTAATGATCACAGGCGCAGTGAGAACAACCCCATCCGCTGCACTAGAAGTTCTGGTGGGACTCTATCCTCTAGACCTAGCAGCTAAGAGAAAAGCCATAGAGCAATGGTATAAGATGAAAGTGTTCCAACAATGGAAAGGAAACTTTACAGATAAAGGTCATACGGATATAGAAAAGATTTACGGAGAAAATCTGTCTATGGTCGTCAGGAGAAGTGACTTGATCAAGAAACAGAAAATCTTCGATAAAAAATATAGGATACACATAGGAGCAAAAGAAAACTGGGAAGTGGAAAACAGCGCGAAGAGTCAGACCATCTGCTACACGGACGGGTCCAGACGAGAATCCGTGAAGCTGTCGGGAGCTGGAATTGTCTACGGCACCTCGTCAGATTTACACCAGGTCCTAAATCTGGGTAAATATACAAGTGTCTTCCAGGCCGAAATGATAGCTATCATGGAGTGTGCCAGGAAACTCAAAGAATCACAAATAGCATTAGAACATAATATAGTCATATATAGCGATAGTCAAGCAGCTTTAAAAGCACTTGACCGCATAGAAACAACCTCAGCTATCGTAAAGGAATGTAAGCGTGAACTAAACGAATTAGCTGAGAAGGGGGAAGTAACGATTGCATGGGTTCCGGGACACTGTGGCCATGCAGGGAACGAAAAAGCTGACGAATTGGCAAGAAAGGGAGCTAGTCAAACATTCGTAGGACCAGAACCCTTCCTCCCAATCGCACATAATATAATAAAGTGGGTGATAGAAAAAAGAATAGAAACAGAATCTAACAAAAGATGGAGAAACACAATGCTCAGACAAGCAAAGTTGTTTCTCAAATCGTTTGATACAAGGAAGTCTAAACAGCTGATGTCTCAGAGCAGGGAAAATGTAGCAATTGTAACAGGCATTACAACTGGGCACTGCCTGTTAAACAGACACCTGTCAATAATGAGAATAACAGAAGATGCTGCGTGCCCAGAGTGTGGAGAGGAAGAAACGAGTCTTCACCTTATGGCTGAGTGCCCTATGTACTCGCTGGTAAGATGGGAGATACTAGGTAAGGATGAAATTGAAGTTGAGGATCTGACAAATATCTCCTTCAGGGATATTATCAGGTTCGTAAAAGCTACGGGTAGATTAGAGCAGGTGACACTGTCGGGACAGCAGTGAAACCCTTGTCCCAACATGGGGAAATGGGTGGAATAGTCCGGAACAGGAGCTGATCACCCGTTCTGCACCGACAGGCGTCCCCGAAATTAGATAGATAGATAGATGGTTATATTTTGCCCTAGCCATTTTATGCAAGAATAGCTGAATCCAGGCGTTTTATAATTTATGTAATAGTTTATTTCTCCTTTTTATGGTTAATTTAAATTGTAATAGCAAGGCTAAAATTGATTATGGAATTTTATCATAGAATACCAAACTCACAAACATAAGTGACAAATATCCCACATGATATCTGTTACCAATCCAATGATTAAACATTATTATTCTAGATTTGACGAAACTTTACTGGACATCATACATTTACTTATTTCGGATTCCTTTACCATTTTTAAAAACGAAATTCATTATTTGCACATGACATAATTAAAACATTATGTAACATTACATTGTTATATTTTCTTAAAACAATTTGTTAGTTCTTTAATTCTAGATTATTCGATATTTATGTATTTAATTATATATTTACCATTTGTCTCCCACCCATAACACAAGTTGACTGGCCCGTTGGCGCAGTGGGTAGTGATCCGGCCTTCAGCTTCGCGGGTCGCGGGTTCGATTCCCGCCGAGGGCCAACATTTTCCCAAAAAAAAAAAGAATTTGTTGGCCTTTGAGTCTGGGTGTATATTTGTATTTAAGTATGTATTTAAAAAATATATAAGTATATATTCAAAAAAGTATAAAGTTACGTTGGGGGCGGACGACCGTGTGTGTAAATGCCCCATATTTGTATTTCCCAGAAATGTTTTAAGTACATGAGAGGTGTACAATAGTAAATCTTTGGTAAAAATCTCGCGTTTTAACCACTCAACTATTACAATTGACATAAAATTGAAATAAAGAGAAAGCAGTGTGATTTAAAACTTTATTCCATCATAACGATTCCGATAACAAAATCACAATTCCGCCGCTGGTTTGTGAAAGCAAGGCTCCTGTAATGTGGTCATATATCCAGATAAAGGCTTTTCCGGGTGATAACGTGAGAAATAAAAGAAATGTTTAAGTTAAATCTACTGGAATGGAATAATGAGATACGAAATCCCTTTCTTGGAATGGGGTAAGTGGAAATTTGTTTTTAAGGTCGTCTAAGAAATGGGTACTATCGTTTTCTTTTGGATTTCTTTTATATAAAACACCTGTAATTACCTTTACCTAATAAATTTGTTACTTTTTAATTTTTGTTTTAAATATATTACTCTATTAATTTTATTCTTTATTTATTTAAAGTTAAGCCGTGTGGTATCGTCGGAAGAAATGAGAGCGGTTTATTCAGCCGGATACCACACGGCGAGTTGACTTACCTTAGTCGCCTTTTACGACACCTCGGTCGGAAAGGAGGGTGGTCTATTCTACTCTGTCGGATACCACACGGCAACACAGCTATTTAGTATATTGGCGCAAACAACTTGTATTATATATATATATATATATATATATATATATATATATATATATATATATTCGGAATCTCGGAAACTGCTCCAACGATTTTCCTGAAATTAAGCATGTATGACGATCAAATAACGATCGCAAACACAGAAACACGTAATATACACACAGCGTCTTCGCCAGCGACTTCTTTCTGACGTCGATTGGTCGTGGCTTCTTGCCTCCCTTCTGTCGTCGTAATGACTAATTAAAGTCATACTATCAACCCACCACTACGCGTCGCACCAAGCCGTGTTCCGGCCTCACATGAAGCACCCTTAGGGAGGCGTTCCCTGTAAGTGAAATAATTGCGAAAACAGCAAAATTTAAAGCTTTTCTTGCGTGCACTAAGTACTCTTAGATAAGCCACACAAGATAACTACTTTTATGTACAAAATTTCAATTGGTGAAAAAATTTGTGACACACTGATTTCCATTCGGACGAAGCTGCTGGCACAGGCTAGTAGGTTATATAGAGTCTCAATTTTGCTATCGAGATGTCTTAGTAACAAGAAATCGTTGCTATAACGAGATCTCGTTAAACTGCAACGTGGATTTATGACGTCATCGCGGTCACTTCTATTGACGCAGCTGATATCAGTTTATCCGTAGTAGTATCGTGATAAATCAATGTTAGAGCAAGGCAGCTATTATTTATAAGGTATAGAAACATAGTACCTGGTTGACCGAGCCTTGCTTGGTAATTTTTTACAAAAAAGAAAAAAAGAAAAGAATTCTAACTAAATTTCCAATAATTAATAAAGGTTATATATTACTATAAATTTTAGTTTTTATCATTTAGTTACATATTTCTGCAAACTAAGTTAACTTTATTCTTTCATTTTAACACCAGTTTAATTTTACTCTTATTAAACTATAATGTAATTATTTTCATTTTATTACAATGGAACTAAGTCCGCGAGCTCGTGCTCCCCCGTTACTCCCCGGTTCAGGCAGAATACCAGCGCTCAGGGAGACCTGCAGCATTTATGCTGAGTTTGAACCCTTTTACTACTGCGATACGTGGATGCAGAGTGTGGATAGTCTTAACACTTTTTCTTACCTTTTATTATTTGATGTACCTATAACTGCTTTTTTATTTAACTGTATTTTTAATTGTATTCTTGTATTGTAGTAGTAAATAAAGCATTCATTCATTCATTCATTCATTCATTCAAATTAAAAAATATATATATTTATGTAGTTGGGGATTGATTCTAGGTATTTATATAACTATATCTCGAGACTGCCCGTTCCCTGAATAAGCTACGCTGACTAGACAGTTTATATTTAGTTTAATTTTATTTCAATTTAAATTTTAGTATTTTTGAATGACCAAAAAAGGGTTAAAACGTTTTTTTTTGTACATAAAACCTAGCTAGATCGATTTTTCTCTCCCAAAACCCCCTATATGCTGAATTTCAGAAAATCGTTGGAGCCGTTTTCGAGATTCCGAATATATATATATATATATATATATATATATATATATATATATATATATATTATACATTCTATTCATCCATATAGAGTTTCGCCGAGCACGATATTAGCATTTTTAATGTCATCCATCCCACGATCTATAGAGGTCGCCAATATTAAGGCAACCTCTAAATAACGTTGCCGCGCCTGTATAAATTTATTTAGGCTTCCCGTAGGAAACGTGTAAACAAAATTTTCATTACATTTATGAATTCCTTTTATAGAAACCACTATAAAAGTAATGCTAATAAATATGGTAAATATAAATATGTTATATTCCGTATTATAACAAAAGGTATCCGGCTGAGTAGAATAGACCACCCTTATTTCTTACCGAGGTGTCGTAAAAGGCGACTAAGGTTTGTTGACCTACCGTATGGTATGCGGCTAAGTAGAATAAACCAAACTCATATCTTACCGTGGTGTCGTAAAAAGCGACTAAGGTAAGTCAACCCGCCGTGTGGTTTTCGGCTGAATTTAATAGACCAAACTCATATCTTACCGAGGTGTCGTAAAAGGCGACTAAGGTAAGTCGAACACCGTGTGGTAATCCGGCTGAGTAGAATTGACCAAACTTATATTTTACCGAAGTGTCGTAAAAGGCGACTAAGGTAAGTTGACCGCCGTGTGGTATCCGGCAATCGCAAAGCTGTGCGATATTTTCTATTTTACTTCATCGCGGATAATAGCAAATACCTTTATTATTACTTTCGATACTTAAGATTATTCAGATTATCCAACAATCTTTACTGTCCGAAAATTTAATTAAAACAAGTCTAATCGTTTCGGAGTTTATAAAGGACATATAGACAAACATTCATTTTTATATATATAGATAATTTACACAAACAGTCCGTCCATTTAACCATGATTAATGTATAAGTCTGGGCAAGCTGGCGGACGCGACGTGTCGTTGTTTTTAATTAAACGTAATTGGCTAGCGGAGTTCTCTTTGGTCGTATAAATTGCTACATTTTAAACATTAATTTCACTTGAACATTTACATAATTTGGTAAGAGTCTTTACCTACACTTATTTCATGTATTAAAAGTAAAGTGCAAAGAAAAAATAAAGGCTTTTAATAAAGAATTAAATCAAAAGTATTAATTAAATAATTTTGCTGTACGCTAACGGTAACGGCCTGTTACTATCCCACTGCTGGGCATAGGCCTCCTCTCTCCGTTTCTGGAGAGAAGGATTGGAGCTAAGACCTACCACGCTGCTCTAATGCAGATTGATAGGTTACACATATCTCCAGATTTCTCTAGAGATATGCAGATTTCCTCACGATGTTTTCCTTCACCGAAAAACGTTTGATAAATCGCAATTATCAATTAGACACATAAATTTTAATAGAAAAACTCATTGGTGTCTGCCCGGGTTTGAACCCGTGATCGTCTCTAGAGATTCACACGGTCGCACCGCTGGGCTATCACACTATTTTGCTGTAATCCACAATAAATAATTTTTTTCGCAGATTATGGCAAAGTAATTTAATTATTACTATTGTCGTGTACCATTTTGTTTTAGGTTACCTAAAGAGAAACGAGTTTTCTTATCTTATCCTAATGTTAACCCGATATATAACCCTTAATTTTGCCGTGTGGTATCCGATTCAGTAGAATAGACCACCCTCAATTTTTGCCAAGAGATCGTAAAAACCGATTGAAGTAAGTTGACCCGCCGTGTAGTATCCGGCAGAATAGAATAGACCCCCTCATTTCTTACTGAGGTGTCGCAAAAGGCGACTAAGTTGACGTCAGGCAGGCGGCCGGTCATTAAATACGTAGCTATATCATGTAACCACATGTTTTTAACATGTTGTGCGGACCCCAATTAGACTGGGATATGGGCAAGAGAATGATGACTTGAAAATTTACATAATAAAACATACAAAATTTACGTAATGGACCAGTATTTACCTAAGTTTATTTTATATTTCAAAAGGAAAATTGCTCAATAAGATAAAGAATTAAATGGGTTCTAAAAATTTATTAAGAACGAAATGAAATCATAGTATAAAAGTAATAGTAATATTATTTTGTTACGTTCCTCATTGAAAAAAATCGTTTCCAAGCTCTTACACTACGATCGCGTTCAGTGTTAAACTATCTTCAATAATTACCATTTTTTTACAAATTCTTTAAAGGGAAATGCTAGTTCTTACAAATAGAAAATATTTATTGAAGTAAACTTGTAAACAAGTGCATTTGAATTGACTCTACTGGTGGTTCAGAAAACTTTCCTTTCTGTCTTGAAAAAAAGAAATAGAAACAAGCTGAAAGAATAAAATTCGCATTATTATTGACTTACAAGCCTCACTAAATGCCTCCAGCTAGAAAACAATGAAATCTATAAATCTTATACTAGATTAAGGAAGCTCAGAATAATTTAAAAGCTTCCACAAATCGTCCTCCCATTTACCATAATTAATGGCCAATGGAATGGCCAAGCCTGGCCAAGCGGTTTGACGCAATGTGTCATTGCATTTAATTAAGTATAATTGACTTGCGGACGTCACGTTTGGCGCGTAATTCGTTACATTTATTTTTATGTTTCACATTTATCCGGAAATTCCCTGGAATTGGGCCAAAAATATTATTTTTTATTTATTTATAAGTTGTTTTTTCATCGCAATTACGTTCGCGTCATTATAAATATTAAATTATCTCCAAATATGGTAAAAAAAAATTCCGTACCTGAAAGAAAAACGCGATTTCTTATCACATACGTTAAAGTGGTAGATAAACCTAATTGTACCAAATTTACTTTATATTACTACAGCAGATTAACCTGAAAAACGTAATAGACAAACAGAAAAATTGGCAGATGGAACAAATATAGCATTTTTTGCTAATTTACTTACAAATGCTACCCAAGCTAAATATGCCACCCAAGCTAGTAAACAATCAGTTCTATAAATCTTATACTAGATTAAAGAAGCTCAGATTAATTTAACAGCTTCCACAAATCGTCCACCCATTTACCATAATTAATGGCCAAGCCTGGCCAAGCGGTTTGACGCAATGTGTCATTGCATTTAATTAAGTATAATTGATTTGCGGATGTCACGTTTGCTGCGTAATTCGTTACATTTATTTTAATGTTTCACATTTACAAATCCCCCCCGGATTGGATCGAAAATTTTGTAGTTTATTTATTTACAGGCTGTTTCTTTGCTGAAATTATGTTCCATCAATTTAAATGTTAAAATATCTTAAATTATTTTTTATTTTTTTCCAGTCCCTGAAAGAAAAACGCGATTTATTGTCACAAATGTTAACCTTTTATATAAGCTTCAACTGAACCAAAATTTTATTTATATTACTTCTGCAGATTAGTTATTTTTATTAATTAGCGATTTTTACTAATTTACTTACAACATTAGTAAAAATTGCTAAATTTGTTCCGTCTGTTAATTTGTCACTTTGTTTATAACTTTTCAGCTTTCAAGCTAATCTGCTATAAGTTAAATAATATAAGTTAAATTTGGTAGAATTTAACTTTATATACTGGTTTAACGTATGCGATAAGAAATCTTATTTTTCTTTCAGGTACTGGAAAAAAATAGTACATAATTTAAAATATTTTAACATTTAATTTTAGTAAAAAACAGTCTGTAAATTAGCATCAATATGTTTGACCCAATTCCGGGAATATTTCAGATAAATGTGGAACATTAAAATAAATGTGTGGAATTACGCAGCAAACGTGACGTCCGCAAGTCAATTTAATGAAATGCAATGTCACATTGCGTAAAACCGCTTGGCCAGGCTTGGCCATTAATTATGGTAAATGGGCGGACAATTTGTGGAAGCTTTAAATTATTCTTATCTTTAATCTAGTACAAGATTTATAGAATTGATTATTTATTATCTTGGGTGGCATATTTAGTTTGGGTGGCATTTGTAAGTAAATTAGCAAAAAATGCAATGTTTATTCCGTCTGCCAATTTCTCTGTTTGTCTATTACGTTTTTTAGGGTCATATTATATTTTTCAGGCTAATCTGCTGGAGTAGAATAAATATAATTTTGTTCATAAAGCTGGTATTTTCACGTAGTGGATAAGTGGTTTTGGAGCAATATTTCCAATGCTAGTAAGTAGTTTCTGCATTCAACTCACCAAATTTCGCACCTTCGACGATGCTTCGTTTGGCCATCCTACTCAATGACGCTGCAGAATCCATTATTTCTAACAGCATATTGTCATAAAAAATCGCCGATCCCAGCTTTTGAACAAGGAATCTATGCAGAGAAATGAGAATGCTAAAATCTTGGCTACAAAAAGGAATCTATTGGAATGTTGCCAAGTTAACAAGTCCGAGGCATCGATGTAAGTTGCTGTCAATCAGGGTAAGGACAGATATGGCGCCTTGCCAGATGGACCATTGAATGTTCTCGAACGTCAGGTTTATGCATGAACGCAGTACTACCTGATTGTTAGAGATTTGATTTGATTTGTAAAGGAAAAGTAGCAAATAGACTATATAATTAGTGGAGTTTGCCCCAAGAGGCAAAAAGTCTTACCGCTATTACAGCTTAGTAATGTAATTAATCATCATTGTTCTCCTGCCGTTAACCCACTCTAAGTGGGACAACATGTTTTACATGTTTTGACTGGGCATTTTACGAGATTTTGGTAAGAAAGAGGGTGGTCTTTTCTACTCAGCTGGATACCACACCACGGGTCAACTTACCTTAGTCGTCTGTTACGACACTTCAGTATGAAATGAGGGCGGTGTATTCTACGCTTTTCGGTGAAGGAAAACATCATGAGGGAACCTGCATATCTCTAGAGAATTACGACGGGTCAACTTACCTTATTCGCCTTTTACGACACTTCAGTAAGAAATGAGGGCGGTGTATTCTACGCTTTTCGGTGAAGGAAAACATCGTGCGGAAACCTGCATATCTATAGAGAATTTTAGAGATTGTGTAACCTACCAATCCGCATTGGAGCAGTGCGGTAGGTCTTAGCTGCAATCCTTCTCTCCAAAAACCGCGAGAAGAAACCTATTCTCAGCAGTGGGAGAGTAACGGGCCGCTACTTACTATAGCCGGTGTATAAGAAATAACTGTGCCAAATTTCATCGATATTGTTTCAGCAGATTTGCCGTAAAATACTGACAAACATAAATCCATACTCACAAACTTTCGTATTTATAATATTAGTAGGACAAGAATGGACCTATATACAATTAAACTAAAAGGTTTGATGAGAATCCTGATTAAAATCCCTGCGTCGAACTTCGGTTTACTTTCTAGGATTTCCCACTAGTATTGCATGACACTGAAATGTATTAATTTTGAATGACATATGCATTCGCATACTTTTTATGCCTTTAATATTTTAAATGAAAATTGGTATAATGGTATTCGTTTTTTAAACCAGCGTACCCGTCCACAGCGTGCTATGGCGTAATATTTCTTCAAATATTTTGGCGCTCGATAGTTTTTGTTATGCGATATTTCGTATTCAAATTATATGGTATAAGACTTATAAGTCTTACCGCTATAACGGCTTACTAATGAAATTCATCATGATTGTTCTCCTACCATTATGCCACTCTAAGTGGGGGGTCTTATTCACAACATGTTCAAAACATGTTTTTACATGTTTTGTGTAGGTATTTAACGACTGGCCGCCAGCCTGACTGACGTCAAGAATACAAGCTAGGCTTAGTTTGGTGCTAGTGGTGACTTTTACAGTGTAATCTAGATATTAATCATAAGCTTTTGTTATATAATGTATCAAAACTGTGTTGAGCAAATAAATAATTTCTAATTCTAATTTCTAACTTACCTTAGTCGCTTTTTACGGCATCTCAGTAAGAAATGAAGGTGGCACATTCTATTTTACCAGATACTACACAGCGTGTCAACTGACCTTAGCCGCCTTTTACGACATCTCAGTAAGAAATGAGAGTGGTCTATTCTCCTCAGCCGGATACCACACGGCGGGTCAACTTACCTTAGTCACCTTTTACGACATCAGTAAGAAATGAAATTGGTCTATTTTACTCAGTCGCATACCACACGGTGGTCAACTTATTTTTGTCGCCTTTTACGACATCTCAGTAAGAAATGAAGGTAGTGCATTCTACTTTACTGGATACCACACAGCGGGTCAACTAAGCTTAGCTGCCTTTAACGACACCTCTGTAAGAAATGAGGTATGTCTATTCTACTCAGCCGGATACCATCCGGGCCTTAGTAATGTATATTATAGTTCAGTACCTGGGTGACCGAGCCTTGCTCGCTAATTTTTAAATTATTGTAAAAAAAATAAAAATAAAAATAAATGCCAGGTGAGGCTCGACCCTAGATATTTTCAGCTCTCTAGACCGCCCGTTCCCCAAATAAACTACCAAGACTTTAAATTTGACAGCGAAAAATTATGATTGTATTCAACGTAAATTTAAAAAAAAATTGGAGCTTATAAACGGATAAAACGAATTTTTTTTTAAATAAAACTTATATAGATCGATTTTTCTCCCCAAAACTCCCTACATGCTGAATTTCAGGAAAATCGTTGGAGCCAATTCCGAGATTCTGAAAATATTTATATATATACATACTTTATACAATTAGGCGTTACTTTGCGGAGGTCCAGAATATAAAAGTAATGAGAATATTATTTTGCTATAATCCGCGATAATTTTAAATTTTATTGCGGATTATAGCAAAATAATATTCTCATTACTTTTATATATACATACAAGATTAACTGATTTAAATATTAATGTATTTATTTGTTTGAGTGTATTTTCAACTGCACTTCGTAGTACCTAGCCATTCATTGGATTTGAATTTTTCACGTTTACAACAGGGAATCCACTAGTGACGTCAAATATTTTCAGTCGATCAATGAATAATTTCACGCTCGTGTATTTTGCGAATGGCAAAAACCTGTACTGACGTTAAAGTCTGTAAAAGCTGATTAAAGCTGAAAGCTGAATCCAGTTTAAATTGACATACATTACTATGTATCGAGTATAATTTTTGAGTAAGTAAAAGCAGTATGTATGCTTGCTATTTTCTATTCCACTGCTTGCCTTACGTCTTTTCTTTTTTTTTTGAAAAAAATTTGAGCTAAAACCCATAACGATGTTCAGATGTTAATTGGGAGCTTACATATTTTTCTAATGTTTTTTTTTATCACTTTGCAAATATCTTTTAAAAACATTATTCATCATTCTCCTGCCCTTATCCCAGTCTAAGTGGGGTTGGCACAACGTATGTCAACCATGTTGTTACATGATTTGGCTACCTACGTAGCTTGCGGTAAAAATACGTAGCCGTAAAAAATACGTAGTCTGACGTCAACTTACCTTAGTCGCTTTTTACACCTCGGTAATAAATGAGGGTGGTCTATTTTACTTAGCCGGATACCACACGGCGGGTCAATTTACCTAAGTCCCCTTTTACGACACCTCGGTAAGAAATTAGAGTGGTCTATTCTACTCAGACAGATACCACACGGCGGGTCAATTTACCTTAATCGCCTTTTACGACACTTCGTTAAGAAATGTGGGTAGTCTATTCTACTCAAGCAGATACCACACGGCTTGGTAGGGGCAATGTGTACAACGGTACCCTGTCCCCGATACCAGCAGCGCGGTGGAGCACTGTCAGGTTTTTAGTCGGTGAGAGTCCGACATACTGTGACCACTTATGACCCATAATGTGGTATAAAAAATGGTGGATGCAGATATTCTTTAAAATATATATAAGTAAATAAGTAGCGGGCTCTTACTATCTCGTTGCTGAGAATAGGCCTCTTCTCTCCGTTTTTGAAGAGAAGGATTGGAGCTAAGACCTACCACACTGCTCCAATGCTAATTGGTAGATTACACATATCTCCAGAATTCTCTAGACATATGCAGGGTTCCTCACGATGTTTTCCTTCACCGATAAAATATATATAAAAAGCGCAAAATAAATTATTAATATTAAGTTCCTTATATGCTATATAAATAAGACTTTATTTTGAGTATTAAAAATAAAATCACACATCTTTATTAAGTCCAAAATATATGTAGCAATTAAATGCAAGCGAAATAGCTTTCAGTAGAATGTGGTGTAAATCCTGAACGATGTATTGCCGATTGCTGTTGATAGGAGTTCAATTGGGTCTATTGCACGACAAATTTAGTTTGCAAATTGCTTTTAACGCTAAAAGCGAGTGCAGGTCAATTGACGGAATTATGTTTTAGGTTCCTAATAATTTTAACACAGTTAAGGGATAAATTGCTTTTGTAATCCATTCTCGATAGTGTTTTTGAATCAGCCTTCTTTTATATAAACTGCCTTAATGGCAAAGCTACAAATTATTGATTGTTAAAGGAGATTGGCAAAATCTGGCCTGTGCGGACTAAATTATAGTTATATTAATTATCTGTTAATTGTTATGTTTTTAAACATGTATATTCGTGTTGTTTTTCGCATCGTGAACGTTACATTTGTGGATTTCTTGTATTCGTGTGCTACTTTGTAACGACCATTGCTTTATTTCTAGACTACTCACATATTATTTTTCCAGTGGAAAATATCATTATTTTGGTATTTTTTCTTAGATGAAATAAATTATATTAAAAAAATATGTAGTGACAAATTTCAATACTCTATGTAAATCTGTCATGATCATTATTTTTTTTTTGTTCTTATTCCCAAGTTCTACCAAAAAAGACTGTACATACTTGAAGAGTAACTTTCGGTCTTTTTATTAAATATTATTTTATTTCTGTCCATTGAGGCCAAAATTGTATGAGCTATTTGCCCATCTCTTTTTAGTACCTGGGGGACCGATGATAATTTTTTTTACAAGATGAAATGGATGAAACTTCAAAAAAAAAGAAAAATAAATAGTGCAAACGGGGCTTGATCCTAGGTGTTTTCACTTCTCTAGAATCCAAATGAGCTACCATGATTTACATTCGATACGAATACGATCGATTCAAAAAGTCTCCTACACGCTGAATTTCATGAAAAACGTTGGTACCGTTTCCAAAATTCAGAAATATTTTTAATATTTAAATGAGTTCTGAATCTCGGAAACGGCTCCAACGATTTTCCTGAAATGCAGCATCTGGGAGGTTTTGGGGGATAAAAATCGATCTAACTAGTTTTTGTTTTATAAAAATTCGTTTTATCCCTGTTTTTGGGCATTAAAAATATGGTATGACGTAGAATTGAAAGCAAAGGATTTTTTCAGCTGTCAAACGTAATGTTCCGATAGCCGATTTTATATCGATAGTTTATATCTTTCTTAAAATTACCGAGCTCACCAACTATTTACGTACTTTTGCACAGCGGTACCTAATTTGTCTATTATAGACATCGCCATTTTTTTATTATGTATATTTTTATACACAAAAAGTAAGTTACTAAAACCGCGATTTAAACATACCTATAACTAGATATATACAAAATAGTGCAAGTAAAGCCGCGTCAGGCTACTAGGATCGCATAAATCTGTATGCGGTCACGTCTCCGCAATACCTACCCCTTGAACCGTAAAATGCACGTCGACTTACGTGCAGCAATCCCTTTATAAAAGGTGTTAGTCTCTTCCTTTAGATTCCATCTCCGTGGCTTAAAGAACGTAAAGCTTTTGTGTTAGATTCTTATGAAATAATACTGTTAGCTATGTATTTGTTAACGATGCCGTATAAATCCGCCATTGTGCACAAACCCTTCTATTTCAGTGTTTAGCATTTTGCTGTAAAAAAAAGATTAACTCGTTTAAATATTAAAGATAAATAGTTTTAGTTTATTTATTATTAATATACATATATCAGCCGTGTGGTATCCGGCTGAATAGAATAGTACAACCCTCATTTCTTACCGAGGTGTCGTTAAAGGCGAGTAAGGGAAGTCAACCCACCGTGGGGTATCCGGCTGAGTAGAATAGACCAACCTCATTTCTTACCGAGGTGTCATAAAAGGCGACTAAGGTAAGTTGACCCACCGTGTGGTATCCGGTTTAGTAGAATAGACCACCCTCTTTCTTACCGAGGTGTCGTAAAATACGACTGAGGTAAGTTGACGTCAGGCAGGCGGCCGATCGTAAAAGCGCAGCCAAATCATGTGACAGCATGTTTATAACATGTGCCGACACCACTTAGAGTGGGATAAGGGCAGGATTTTTTTTTTTTTTATTAATATAAATTATATATTCTAATGACTACACACTAATACTATGTGACAGGTGACATAATTTTTTCTAGCAAACGACAAACAGACAAATAATACTATCTACTTTAACTTCTGTATTATAAAAGTCCGCCTACTACTATAAAAAAAATCAAAATAAATAAATTATACTAATCTTCAATTACGTACAAATCTCGACACGCACCCAATACGTAATTTTCAAACACAATTCAACGGAACGAGCTAATTCACATTTCACGGATTTATAGAGCACACTGTAGTGTGGTAAATGTTTTCAACTATCATAAATTATGCACAGTCGTGAATTATTAGTTACGGCTTAAATCTCCCAACAAGACTGTTAAGTAACAACGTTTCAATGGAATGTTTTCATAGATTTACTGTTAAAAGAAAATGTCTTACTTACCCACCCGCATAAAAAAATAACTTAGAAATTCTATTTATTTCGGTTCGGTCGAAAGTCTGGCTTCCCATAGCACAGGGAATCCTAGTTTGGGGGCCAGGATTTCGCTATATGTTTCACACTGTATATTATTGATATAAAAAGTTATTTAAGCGTCACAAGTTATTGTAAAGTTGAATAATAAAATAAATAAATCACTTAAAAGCACATTACACACGTTCGAGATGTAGTGCTGGTGTAAAATGCTGGCCGTATTTTGGACTGAGCACCGGACCAATGTATCAATACTCAAAGATATAGGAGTAACCACCAAGCTCTTAACTACGTGACGTAGAGTCCTAGAGTTCTTCGGACATATTAAAAGAAAGACTAGAGACAAACTGGAGAGGTTGGTGATCACTGGTTCGGTGGAAGGGAAAAGAGGCAGAGGCCGCAGTTTTTTTTTTCTTTCGAATTGACTATATGCTGTTAGCCCTAACGGCTTTTACAGCGTCACCGGGCGTACGGGCGAGCGCAGAGCCATTGCCGACGTTGCGAAATGCGGAGAGTAGAGCGCAGAAGCTCTACTAGCGTTGTGGAACGTCTTCCTAAGGGTGCCTCCTGTGAGGCCGAGTGGCCGCAGTCCAACGCGATGGTCCGACCAGGTAACCAAGTCGCTTTCTTTAAAAGTCCACGAAGCCTTACAAGTCGCAGAAGATCGCAAGACTTGGAGATCAATTATCCATGAAAAAGTCATCCGTGGAAAAGGTCACGAGCCTCAGCACTGAGGAGAACGACGCTGGGAGGTGAACACACGTTCACTATCACAAAATCAACAATCGTTTCGCCCCGCAACCGATGCATCATCAGGAGATAGACTCCACGACAAAATCGCAAAGTGATAGCGAACGTGAGTAGTGCTTGTGTATTGTGGTGGCGGTGGTGGAAGTTTGTACATGTGTTTTTACGAATACTGCATGTATCAGGTACGAAAATGGATTGTTCACTCTACATTTAACATTACATATATTTTCTTTTATCGCGGATTTTAGCAAATTTTCATTATTATTTTTGTAGTCCATTTATCTTTAAAAGCCATGAAAGATAATAGAAAAGAAGCGATTAAAAGTTGTTCAACGAAAATTCGTCAAACGATCTCATGCTATCTTCAGTCGATAAAGCTTTGGGTAACTTCAAGAAAGTTTTTAGCTTTACGGAATAGAACTTTCGCTGACTCCTAAAATTAGTTGTCTTACCTTTATACCGCTCCGTGAAGAACTTTGCAATGTTTTCTTAGACTTGAATTTTTATCAAGCTTTCAAACTGAGATCGCGTTATACTTACAGAATCTTTGCAGAATTACGATATTATTTAATATATTGATACTAATATTCATCATCCTGCCCTTATCCCACTCTAAATGGGGTCGGCATAACATGTTACAAATATGCTGTCACATGTTTTGGCTATGTATTTTACGTCCGGCCGCTTGCCTGACGTCAACTTACCTTAGTCGCATTCTACGACACCTCGGTCGGTAGAGGATGGTCTATTCTACTAAACCGGATACCACATGTTGGGTCAACTTATCCCAGTCTCCTTTTACGACACCTCGGTAAGAAATGAGGTTGGTCTATTCTACTCAGCCGGATGCCACATGGTGGGTTGACTTACCTTAGTCGCTTTTTACGACACCTCTGTACGACATGAGGGTGGTCTATTCTATTCAGTCGGATACCACACAGTGGGTTGACTTTTCTTAGTCGCCTTTTACGACCCTCGGTAAGAAATGAGGGTTGTCTATTCAACTCAGCTGGATACGACACGAGTATATATAATATTAATAAAAGTATGGATTATAAACAAAACTATTATAATAATATATTCTTATTCCAATATTTCACTAAACCCAACAGTCCCTTTTATATTCAGCCCCTAACTTTCTCATTTTTCGCCGACAGGATATCCTGCGCTAGAAGGCATCTATCCAGGATTTCCTGTGTCAGAAATTCAGCAGGCGTTTTCGCCTTGCGTAAATATAGTTCAATTATTTATTCCTGTTTCCCATCTATAGTAATATTGTGATTTGTCTGTGGGTCTGTGAAGCTTTTATGGCTATTATACTCAACCAGTACAGATGACATTGAATTCAATTGAAGCTTATATTGCTGCTAAGGCTAAAATTTTATTTCACTATATTTATAACCAACTCTACAATCGTGCAAGAATATTTTATCTCGGTTAAAGACAAAGTTCCATATGGGGGTTGCTGCGCATAGTCATCGCCGGGCCGGTCACGTCTGTCACAGGACTGATGGCCGTTGGGAGCAAAAGAGTGGAGACCGTGTCTTGGCAAATGCAGTGTAGTGGACCAACGACATCAGAAAGATTGTTGGGGCTATGCGCATTGCGGAGAACCGGGATGTCTGGGGAGGCCTATGTCCAGTAGTGGACTGCGATATGCCAATGGATGGATGGATGGATGGAAAGACAAAGTTTACACCTTGATAAAAAAGCAATTTTATTTTACCTTGCAGCTTGTAGTGAATGCAGTGAAGTATGTGACAAACTATTTTGCCATCGACAACATTGCAAAAGTGTAGGAACAATACTCTTATAAGCATCATCTTCCTGCCCTTATCCAACTTACCTTAGTCGCCTTTTACGAGACCTCGGTAAGATATGAGTTTGGTTTATTCTACTCAGCCGGACACCACACGGCGGGTCGACTTACCTTAATCGCCTTTTAAGACACCTCTGTAAGAAATGAGTTTGGTCTATTCTACTAAACCGGATACCAGATGGTGGGTCAACTTACCTTAGTCGCCTTTTACGACACTTCGGTAAGATATGAGTTTGGTCAATTCTATTCAACCGGATACAACACGGTGGGTTAGCTTACCTTAATCGCCTTTTACGACAGCTCGGTAAGAAATGAGATTGGTCCATTCTACTAAGCCGGATACCACACGGTGGGTCTACTTACCATAGTCGCCTTTTACGACACTTCGGTAAGAAATGAGGGTGATACTATTCTATTCAGCCGGATACCACACGGCGTCAATACTCGTATAAGTATTTCTGAATATTTTATATCGCTAAAAGGTAAATGTTTAAGTTTACATCTAACAAAGCGATTTCATTTTCACATGCAGCTTGTAGAGTAAGCTGTGGAAAATTTTACAAGGAAAATATTGAGCTACAACAGGTGACATATGGGCATATTTAACTAGGTATTATTGTGTCGGAGGTGATAAATCGATCTAACTAGGTTCAATTTCAAAATCGATTTTGTATCGCATTGCAGAAAAACTAAATAATAATATGGTGCAATGTATGAAGAGATTATATATAAAGTAAAGTAAAAGTAAAGTAGCGGCCTTATACTCTGCACTGCTGGGAATAGGCTCCTTTTCTCCGTTTTTGGAGAGAAGGATTGGAGCTACCAAGCTGCTCCAATACGGATTGGTATGTTACACATATCTCCAGAATTCTCTAGAGATATGCAGGTTTCACGATGTTTTCCTTCACCGAAAAGCGTGTGATAAATTGCAATTATCAATTAGACATATAAGTTTTAACTGAAAACTCATTGGTGTTTGCTCGGGTTCGAACTCGTAATCTTCTCAAAAGAGTCGCACAGTGTTAGCGCTGGGCTATCACAGCTCTCAGATCTCAGCAGATTATATATATGTATATAACTTTATGTGAATAAAATCTAAATTCGTACTGATGATCGGAAGTTCTTCTTATTCTTTGTCAACCGATGGATGTCCACTGCTGGATATAGGTATCTTCATGGAATCTCCACACCACACGATCTTGTTTCCAACACCTTGAGACCCAAACGCCCATCAGTTCTCCGCACTATATCCCCGCCCAACGCCACTTCAGCTTCAGGACACGCTAAGATATCGGTGACTCTAGTTCTTCTACGGATCTCCTCATTTCTGATTTGATCAAGTAGAAATCATCCCTCTGAACCTTTTTATGAGATCCAAAGTCAGCGACCATGATCTGGTCTGATCTCACTTGATCCGAAACGTGGTCACTGACTATTGAACCGGAACTAAATTGAGCAAAATACAAAATTACGCAAAAAATATTCGAAGCAAAACAAACGTGAAACGTTGATGAAATGTAAATAATTGATGATGAATTAATATCTCATTATTGATATCCGAGCTCGATAATGATTGATTCGTTTCATTTTAATGAACTTTACACCTAGTGGAGCTTTTATTCTGCAGCTCATCACTGTCAGATATTGAATTGAGATTAAATATTGGATAAACTCAATACGCTTGAATGGCTTCATCTTAAAAGAATATAAATATAACAGAAAGCCACGATTAAAATGAAGGTATGAAAAAGGCACCTATAAAGAAAACGCTGTAAGCACATTATAGTCCGGAGTTGAAATATTACCAGTTTGATTGCTTAACATGCTTGACTGTCGCCATCTAAAAATTATATAAATGTAACAGAAAGTCACGATTCAAACAAAGGTATAAAAAAGCCACCTTTATAGAAAATACTGGGCATATGTGGTATCCGGCTCAGTAGAATAGACCACCAGGTGTCGTAAAAGGCGACTAAGGTAAGTTGACGTCAGACAGGCGGCCGTTAAAACATATCTAAAACATTTTGTGTTGACCCCACTTAGAGTGGGATAAAAGCTGGAGAATGATGAATCATATTCTACCATAACTTTTGTATTATGGAATTCCGCAAAGTAACGCCTACTTTTATAAATAACATGACCCTACCCTTAAAATTGATGTAACGCAACATAACATATTACTTTTGTCATCATCCTCCTGCCCTTATCCCACTGTAAGTGGGGTCGGCACAACATGTTATTAACATGCTGTCACGTGATTGCGCTGTGTTTTTACGACTGTCCGCCTGCCTGAAGTCAGTCAGTCTGACCTTAGTCGTATTTTACGAGACCTCGGTAAGAAAGAGGATTGTCTATTCTATAAAACCGGATACAACACGGTGGGTCAACTCACCTTAGGGTGGTTTATTCTACTCAGCCGAACGCCGAAGTTAAATTTTATTTACTAGCACTTAGGCTTAAGGTACTTTACTAAAAACTGGACTGACTGTGCAGTCTTAAATAAAGATCATTTATAATAGGTTATTGCATAATTGCCTGGGGGGGGGGGGGGGGAACATTTAAGACTCATATGTTACAGGTAGAAAGGTCCCAAAGAATTTTATTAAAAGTTATGTTGAGAAAACCCTATACCTTTGGAACTGATAACCTTTATTCTGAGTTTGAGGTACTATCTGTGAGAAGGCTTTTTATATTTAAAGCTATCCTTTATATGCATTCCAATAATATTAATTTGAATGAAAGCATAGTTAGAAATAAAAGAATAGTACGACCTATATCAGGGGGAAAATTTAATACAGCTTTTGCCCAAAGATTTTTATGTTTTTTAGGACCTATACTTTATAATAAAATAAACAAGATAATAAACATCTACAGTCAGACTCGGGAACAGTCAAAAAAGTCACTTAGGAAATACTTGCTAACGCTTGGCTATACTGCTAGTGAAGACCTATTAATAATAAAAAAGTAAATAACACACACACACACACACGCACACACACAAACACACAACACACCCAAACACACACTTCACACTCTCACACTTACTAACATATTATCTCACAGACACATATACTTGCATGGAATTGCGATAAATTTTTGTCTGCTTGTTTTGTTTTTTGTATTTTTATTTTTTGCCTAATTTATAACTCTTAACTTTAATTATTACTTTTAAATAACTCCTTATCAGAATGTAACTTGTGATGATTGGGAAGGTGTCAGCACTTGTAACACAGGTATTCCCTAGCACAAGTGTTGACAAACCCTGTTCCGAATTACTCTGTGATAAATAATTATATTATTAGCATAAGGAAATTGTATCTATATCTTACATATTTTGTATAAATAAATAAAAATAAATAACTATTTGACTGTCGGAAGCTAATTTCGTAGACGCTCTTTAGAATTAACTAAACTTCAGAGTTGCTATTAATTGGACGACGTAGTTTCTGGCGATCAAATCACCTTTGAACCGAAGCGATATTGCAGGTGCGAAGTGGCCGGAATTCAGTATTGGCTTGACAATTGTTCAATACTGACAGTACAAAGCGACGGAAATTCTGTTCAAATCTTAGGACGTACGCTCGAGACGGTTCACAAAGTTTATTGGTTTATCTGGAACAATGAATTTGCTTTTCATATTTTACAAGTTATCAATAATTTGATAGGAACTTAAGCAGATACAAACATAATCTCCAGTTGTAAATATCATCATCATTTTCTTTTTTTTTATGTCAGGAAATCCCATTATGGGTCATCACCGCCCGACGGGGACGAGCGGGGGGTATGTCGGACTCGGGCCGACTAAAAACCTGACAGTGCTCCACCACTTTGCTGGTGCAAAGTGGTGGAGCACTGTCGTTACCCTGTCGTTACCCAGCAACGTTACCCTGTCCCCGCCACCAGGCGGGGACAGGGTAACGTTGGACACATAGCCCCCATCCCCGCCAGCAGCCGCTCTTTATCCCGGAGATAATAATGCCACCTACGGGTCGGGGCCTATCTGATAATGGCCCCTCTCTCTACTAATCGATGTATCGGGAGCACCAGATGCATCGACCGCCTCGGGGACCTAACAATAGCGAGCGTCCACTAAACTCCTTTCGGACCGCTCGGAGGTCCCCGTTAGGGTGGCATGCGATGGACTTCGGCGAGTCGCTTGCGCCTCGCTCGCCATACTAGACCAATCTACAGAAAGGTTTAGATTAAGTATAAGAGATATTCTTAGACGTAAAGCATATTAGAAAATTGTAGATTATTTCGATGATAAAATAGCCTAGATTTGAAAATCCTTGAAATACTTGAAAATCCTGGATTTGCAAATCCTTTCAGCTTCATACAAGACTGCGGTTTATAATGTAAAATTGAAAATGTTTAAAAGATTGACGGCCGAATTTCTTTCTGGTTTGTCTCTGTAAGATCAACATTCCGGAACAGTTGTAGCTTCATTAATCATATTGATACTTGACGATTCAAAAGTGCTTGAAAGAGCTTATTTGAATAATGATTATTTTGATTTGATTTTGATTTTGATTATTAATAAAAATGACATGTGGTTAAATAATTTGTAGAATTAGGCGTTACTTTGCAGAGTTCCATAATATAAAAGTAATAATAATATTAGTTTGTTATAATCCGCTGTGGTAGCCCAGCGGTAGCACCGTGCGACTCCTGCGAGGAGGTCACGGGTTCAAACCCGGGCAGACACCAATGGGTTTTTTTGTTAAAAACTTATGTGTCTAATTGATAATTGCAATTTATCACACGCTTTTCGGTGAAGGAAAACTTCGTAAGGAAACCTGCATATCTCTAGATAATTCTGGAGATATGTGTAACCTACCAATCCGCATTGGAGCAGCGTGGTAGGTCTTAGCTCCAATCCTTCTATCCAAAAAACGGAGAGAAGAGGCCTATTCTCAGCAGTGGGATAGTAACAGGCTGCTACTTACTTTACTATAATCCGCGATAAGTAAATAGAAAATATATATATAATGCTAAATGTAGAGTTCCGTTTTCATATATGCACGATATGCAAAATCACAAATTTAATTTAAAATGCATTCGTAATACATAGAAATACAATTTTTTGCACACTCACTGGTCAATTTCGTTAGCGCATTGCGTTAACGAAAGTTTAAACCGCACATATTGATTAGGATTTTATATAGGTCTAATAAAAAAACAAGGTGCCCTACTTTTGCGAGGTCATCACAAAGCCAGTATAGATGTATTGGGAACTTGTGTTCCCAAGTGAACGTTAGCTATAATTATGGACATATATCACTGAAAGGATCGGATTATATTAAGAATTGATTCATTCTTCTGCTCTAATCGCGCTGTAAGTGGGGTCGGCACAACATGTTATACATGTCACATCAATTTGGCTTCGTATTTATACGACTGGCCTCCTCCCTGACGTCAACTTACCTTAGTCGCCTTTTGCAACACCTCGGTAAAATACAGGGTGGTCTATTTACTCAACCGGATACCACACGGTAAGTCAACTTACGTTAATCACCTTTGACGACAACTCGGTAAGAAATGAGGGTGGTCTATTCTACTCAACTGTATACAACACGGCGGGTCGTCTTACCTTAGTCGCTCTTTACGACAACTCGCTAAGAAATGGGGGTAGTCTATTTTATTTAACTGGACGGCACGGCAGGTCGACTTACCTTAGTCGCCTTTTGCGACACCTCAGTAAGAAATGAGGGTGGTCTATTCTATTCAACCGGACACCGCACGGCGGGACAACTTACCTTAGTCGCCTTTTGCGACACCTCAGTAAGTAATGGGTGGTCTATTTACTCAACCGGATACCACACGGTAAGTCAACTTACGTTACTTACCTTTTACGTGAACTCAGTAAGAAATGAGGGTGGTACTATTCTATTCAGCCGGCTACCACTCGGCGGGTCAACTTGCCTTAGTTGCCTTTTACGACACCTCAGTAAGAAATGAGGTTTTTGTTACTATATACTATTACCTACTATTAATATTCCGGTTAACTATTCTATTCAGCCGGATAAAACACACCTATATTCCGTATATATAAAGTTAATATTTTCCTTAACGATAAACCAAATTCCTGGGTAAAGTTCCATAACAAAGCAGTTCATAAATCAATGAAATCGCACGGAAAACAATTCGCCCAAACGCTTTCGAGTGCTTTAGAACACGTGTTCGGGGTTCCGGTGCAATTTCCCGACTTTTCTCCTTAGCTTTTACGTAATTTTCAGTTTCCTTTACTAACGAATTTTTCTAACTTTCTCACGATGGAATTTTTTTTTATATTATGTGATTATTTATAAGATGCGAGTGGCAGTGACTATGTCTTCAAATTTGGGGGTAGCGGGTTCGATTCCCGCTGAAGACCAAAATTTTCTATAAGTAATTTGTTGATTCTTCGAGTCTGGTGTATATATTCAGTTAAATTTTTTATCTTAAACTAGCAATTGCCAGCGGCTCCGCCTGCATGGAAAGATTAAACCGTAATATAGTATTTTCAAAACCATAAGAATGGTACAAGTGGGTTAACTAATTTATAGAATTAGGCTTTACTTTGCGGAGATCCATAATACAAAAGTAATAATAAAATTATTTTGCTATAATCCGCGATGAAGAAGAATCCGTGATTCATCGCAGATTATAGCAAAATAATTTTATTATTACTTTTGTAAGTGGGTTAACCTTAAACTTATCGCACAAGGAAGCATCCACTCTAATATTTATCTTAGCGTGATGTTATAGCCTATAGCCTTCCTCGATAAATGGACAATGAATTTTTTTATGTCAGGAAAACCCATTATGGGTCATCACCGCCCGACGAGGACGAGCGGCGGGTATGTCGGACTCGCACCGACTAAAAACCTGACAGTGCTCCACCGCGCTGCTGGTGGCGGGGATAGGGTACCTATGAAGACATTGCCCCCATCCCCGCCAGCAGCAGCTCTGTACCCCGGAGAGCGCCACCTCCGGGTCGGGGCCTCTCTTAACAGTGGCCCCTCCCTCCGAAAAAGAAATTATTCGTATTAATACAAATAATCACGGAAATAAATAAATTAAAAAAAACATTTTTTTTTATCTAATTTTGATAATACGATAGTGACATATATTACACGTTCATCGCAATATATCAGTAAATCACATCTCCGAGCGGAATGTATGTTAGTATTCAGAAGGCATCAGAAATACAGAGATTTATAGGGTCTGGGCTTATCCTTTAGATATCAGGGACATAATTTGAAAAACGGATTTTGAGAAAGATATTGTAGTATTGTCCTATATGTTATTAAAGATAAGATAGACAGTTAGACCGTGTGGTATCCGGCTGAATAGAATAGTACCACCCTCATTCATACCGAGGTGTCGTAAAAGGCGACTAAGGTAAGTTGACCCGCCGTGTGGTATCCGGCTGAGTAGAATAGACCAACCTCAGTTCTTACCGAGGTGTCGTAAAAGGCGACTAAGGTAAGTTGACCCGCCGTGTGGTATCCGGCTGAGTAGAATAGATCACCCTCACTTCTTACCGAGGTGTCGTAAAAGGCGACTAAGGTAAGTTGACCCACCGTGTGGTATCCGGTTGAGTAAAATAGACTACCCTCTTTCTTACCGAGGTATCATATAATACGATTAAGGCATGCTGGTGTCAAGCAGGCGGCCGGTCGTAAAATACGTAGCCAAATCATGTGACAACATGTTTATAACATGTGCCGAAACCTCTGAGTGGGATAAGGGCAGGAGGATCATGAAGATGATAATTGTATATTTAACAATCCTACATATTACAATGTAGTCCAGAAATCACTGTCTCCTTTAACAATACGTAGTGATGCCACAATCCCCCAAATTGTTGGATTTATTTGCGGTACCGTGTGATTTCGTGGCCTTAATTCGCCCTCTGGGAGAATACGGTGGCAGTGTAATGTAATGTATTTACCCAGTAACAATATATTACTTGCTAGCCCTATCATTTATCTTGTAATGTAACTTATATTATTAATGAAATGAATGAATGGTAAATTTTTTAAAGCTATAAAAAATATAAAGAGCTGAGACATCGTGTGAGAACATCGTGAGTAATCTCTAGAGAATTCTGGAGATATGTGTAACCTACCAATTCGCATTGGAGCAGCGTGGTAGGTCTTAGCTCCAAACCTTCTCTCCAAAAACGGCCGCTACTTAATATATAACTTGCTGGCCCAATCGTTTATCTTGTAATCTAACTTGTATTATTAATGAAATGAATGAATGGTTATTTTTTAATAAAAAATATAAAGGGCTGTGATAGCCCAGCGGTAACACCGTGTGATTCTTTCGAGGTAGGGTTCGTGAATATGAGATTTCGGTATGAAAACGGATTGTCCATTCTACTTTTAGCATTATACATATTTTCTATTTTACTTCATCGCGGATTGTAGCAAAATAATTTGATTATTACTTTTTGTTTTCTAGCTAGATTTATTTATCACCCTGAAATCCTCTACATATTAATTTACATGAAAATGGTATGGTCAATTTCATAAAAAATTCGAAACTTTTCATTTGATAGTATTTTAAAAGTACCGCCGTGTAGTATCCGGTTGAATAGAATAGACCTTTTTCAAACCGAGGTGTCGTAAAAGGTGACTAAGTTAATGTTTGGCCGGTCGTTAAATACCTAGCTAAATCATGGGACATGTTTTGTGCCGACCCCACTTAGAGATAGCTTCATTAAATCTATTATAATATTAATCCTTCAAAAACTTACTCAAAACTTATTTTGATTTGATTAGATTTGATAAATTGCCTGGTTTTAGCTACTCTTCGACCCTGTACAAGATAGTAATGACTAAAGATAGTAACTAGTTATGAGAATTATATTTTGAAATGAGCAACCGCGAAGTTTCTAACTGAAGCTTATCGGTAGGTGCAATGTTCCAAACCATCAGTAGTGTTGACAATTCAAAAGCACTTGTTTACAAGTTTATTTTTTATTTTAAAGATATATCAACAGCAATCATAACAATAAATTACTAATTTAGATAAACAATTGGACAGGGACCGTTACAATCACTTATTACAGGTATACACAGCATTAAAAACAGGTCTCTATACACGTAAAAAGATTAATCAATACAATAATTACAAGGTAACAATATAATTTTAAACGTTACTAAGCTCAAACCTTCACACAAACAAAAACAACAAATTAATTCCAAATATGCAAAAGAAGTTGTTGGAGAAAATATCAAACAGTAAATCAATGAAAATGAACGAAGCACAAATTTGAAGAAAAAAAAACCATATAAATTAAATAGAAATATTTTTGAATACTTGCCAAAAACCAAAAAAAAAGAAAAAAAACCTGCTAGATCTAATTACTCATTAAATAACATTGTATTAATTTTTTTTTTATTTAATTAAACTATCATGGAAAATATCAATGTCATATTGAGATAGACTCGATTAATGACAACCTACAATAAGGTTGTCATTAATCGAGTTCAATCCAGTTCAGTAAAGTTCAGTTGAATAAAGAATATTTTGAATTAGAATTTAGAATTTAAGTTAGAAGTGTTTGATAAGTAAAACCACAACTATAATTTTAAGAATAGCAATAATTTACACTATTAATAAGTTAAATGTAATACCAAAAATTACAAAACCTTCATACATGTATACTCACTCGATACTAGAATATTGAAATTTCATTTCAACCGAATAAGTTCCAAAAAGCATTTCTGAAGAACACGTGTTCTAAATTATTAAAGCATTGGAAACATTCGCAAAATACTTTCCATACGATATCCATTGATTTATGACATACTTTGGCACCAAATTCGCTTTCCTAAATTCATAACTACATATTTTAGAAGCTTTCTACACTAACTTTTATCCGCAGTCTCGTTCACTAGGTATAATATTCAGAGACCAGGAGAATTTAGTCCCACAGATACTACGTTCGTTTCATTTAGGTTTTAATTTTAACTAAGAAACTGTGAAGATGGGCTTTCAGTTTTTTCGAAATGAAATAAATGATAGAAATAGTTGTGATGGTCCAGAAGTGAGACCGTGCTCTTTCGGGGGAGTCACGGGTTCTAGCCTTGGGCAGGCACCAATGAGTTTTTCTATTAAGAGTTATATGTCTAATGATAATTGTAATTTATCACACGCTTTTCAGTGAAGGTAAACATCGTGAGGAATCCTGTATCTCTAGAGAATTCTATAATAGACATTCTAGAGATATGTGTAACCTACCAATCCGCATTGGAGCAGCGTGGTAGGTCTTAGCTCCAATCCTTCTCTCCAAAAACGGCTTTTTCCCCGCAGTGGGAGGGTAATAGGTTGCTACTTTACTTTTTTTTACTCTAAACCATTGACCTTTTATTTGGCCATTAAAAGTTCAATACGAGTGGATAAAAATTAAGCCCCATTTCAACTTGACAACTGTGAAAAATTCCAGCTGAAATCGGAATGAAAAGTGTCGATGAACGGCACAATTAAAAACGGATTTCTGTCGATGGTAGCCATTGATTTATTTTCATAGAAAGCCTATTCATAGTGACGTGCAATATTAATGAATAATTGAAGTTTAGAATAAATAAATAAATAAAATATATGGTACACTTACACACACGGTCGTCCGTCCCCAAAGTAAGTAACTTAATACTTGTGTTATGGTAGACAGAATCTTCTTTTATTTTTATTCCAACATTTTAATCAATGTAGAATGTATCTTTTTAAATATTTTTTTAATTTACAACAAAAATGTACAAGTCGTATCTATCTTAAATTACTTACACGCTAGGACTATACAAATCATGCCTACGTGGAATGGTCCCAAGAATGCTGGCAGCGTTTCCGCGCTGAATCACTAAGCTGATTCTTTGTGCGAAAAAGGAGCCATCCCTCTTGTCACCTGAAGAGGCAATTAATAGAGGTGTTCAGACGGATAAAAATTGTACTGTAACTTTTAGTTACAATCCCCAAAGATTTTTGGAAATATTTATGTATGCAGGGAAATATTTTGGAAATATTTATGGGTACAGGAATGAATCATCATTTTCCTGCCCTTATCCTCTCTAAGTGGGATCGGCACAACATGTTATAAACATATTAAATTTAGCAAGTGATTTTACGATCGGTCGCCGGACTGACGTCAAATTACATTAGTCGCCTTTTACGACACCTTAGTAAGAAATTAGGGTGGTCTATTCTACTCAGCTGGATACCACACGGCGGGTTGACTTTCCTTATTCTCCTTTCACGATACCTCGGTAAGAAATTATGGTGGTCTATTCTATTCAGCCGGATGCTACCACACGGCTATCTTTTCTTTCCGTTGATATTAAATTCAATTAATCTTCCAAAATTATTTATTTGAAATAAATAGCTATTTCATGTTCGCGGTTGCGGTGAGATTTTGAATTCAAAGATATAGGTCGGAAATACGTCATCTATTTGAATTATTTCATTCAAGTTATTCGATTATGCTTAGATCTGATTAAAATCAGATTTTGAATTTGAACAATATAATATTTTATGATTATAATTGATTAGCTTTTAACCGCAAATTCATTTGCGGCGAATTTGTCGCGTGATAGGTTGATAATAAATGGCGCATTTCAATGTCATCCTATTTCTAGAGAATTAGCAGGATTTCTATAACCTATAATAATTAATTATTAAAGAATAATTGCGGCAAATGTCGTCGATATTGGTTCATCGGATTGTCTTGAACCCATGGCCCCTTGTGAGAGTCACACGAGCTGCTTAAAGATATTTGTTGTCTATTCAAAATTATTTTTATTCGAGTTTCAGATAAATCAATAGAAATGGAATAATCGAGAAATTGTCTTAGTTACAATATAACAAACTACATACAAATATTTATCAGAAAACGACGATTAATTGAATTATTCTCGCACATTGATGAAAATACGTCCCAATCTGACAAGACATATTGCTATCGATCATAGCTTTCCAAAGTGTTTCCACTGCCCTCTAATTATTTATTTTTTTACAGCAAAAAAGTACAAGTTATATCTATCTTAAATTACTTATACACTAGGACTATACAAGTCATGCCCACGTGGAATAGTACCAAGAATGCTGGCAGCGTTTCCGCGCTGAATCTCTAAGCTGATTCTTTGTGCGAAAAAGGAGCCAGCCCTCTTGTCACCTGCATAGACACTGTCCACATAGCAATTTTTTTTTTACAAAACAATGTCCGCCCTCTTACCAAAGCTTTTTTTTTAAATTAGTGAAACGTAAAACGTACCTATTAGTTTACTTTTGTAGATATAAGCCAAACCCGGGTTGATATAGATAATTTCAATTTTTCCAAAGATACATAATTACATACATTTCTATTTATGTAGCGAGGAAACAATGTTTAGTGATACATGCGTTACCCGCCATCGATAATACAACAATACATAAGCACTGCACACATTCACCACCACAATCTCAACAATTGTTTCGCCCCGTAACCGAAGCCGAAGAAACCGAAGACTCCACCACAATATCGCAAAGCTACAAAGGTTTTAACAAAATGTTCAAATCATGTTTGCCTTAATACGAATGCACATAGTCATTGTATTATTAAATTTATCTAGTATTTAAGTATAAAACTTATGTAACAATCACTTTGAAACGTCAATTCTATTGCTGGTTCGGAAAGCTGTTCCTACCGAGAAGAGCCAGCAAGAAACTCGGCGCTTGCTCTTTTCAACATAATACTCATAACTAGTTACATTTAGTCATTATTTTCTTGTACAATTCGGACAGTAACTATATCCACGCATTCTTATCATCTAAATGATACATAATTTACAATTTAACTAGAGAAAAGACATACATAGTATGTCACTGTCATAAAATATTCAAAAGTAATAAACAGTACTATAGTTTAAAAGTATTCGCTTTTACAATAAAATTCCGCAATCAATACTAGATCAGTCTACAGAAAGGTTTAAATTAAGTATAAGGGATATGCTTATACGTAAAGCATATTACAAAATTGAAAATTATTTGGATGATAAAAAAGCCTGGATTTGAAAATCCTTTCAGCTTCATACAAGACTGCGGTAAAATTGAAAATGTTTAAAAGATTGACCGCCGAGTTTCTTTCTGGTTCTTCTCGGTAAGACCAACATTCCGAACCAGTTGTAACTTCATTAATCATATTGATCCTTGACGATTCAAAAGTGCCTGTAAGAGCTTATTTGAATAAAGATATTTTGATTTGATTTGATTGGAGTAATAAGTGAAGTAAATATCTCTAGTCATATTTTTAACCTTACTTGGAGAACCTGTGTCATAGACCCTTATCCTATTCAGACATATTGCGGCTTATCCGAGTCAGAATAGATTAATATTGTACCTGATTAATAAATGACTTATGTAATAAATGTGAGAGAATATTACAAAGGAAGAAAAAATATTATCTACTTTATACAATATCGTAATATTTGTTGGGTTTCTGATACCATTTAAATCATCATTATGACGTACAAATAAAGACATGCTTTCCTATAAATGGATTTAAAAACTCTTCTTAACACCTTTTGAGGGAAAGATGAAAGTTCTGTGACAGCGCTCGACTAAAGTTTATTTATTTATTTATTTTGCAATCAACAGCGTTACAGATAATTCTTATTTAGGAAATTTCAAACACTACAATAAGGCCAAAACTAGATTACAATAATTATGAATAGATTATCTACATTAACAGAGTAAGTATAATATTAATATGCCTGGTTACAGAACAAAATATAAAATATAAAATTAAAATATAAAAGTAAAATATAAAATATAAAAGTTAAAACATGAAATAAAAATTGTGGATAATAATAAAAATAAGATATCCACAACACTCATATATGAACGTATATATTGTGCGTGTGTGTGAGTGTGTGTGCGCGTGCGTGCGTGTGAGTGCGTGTGCGTGTGTGTGTGTGCGTTTGTGTGCGTGTGTGTGTGTGTGCGTGTGTGTGTGTGAGTGTGTGTGAGAGAGAGAGTGTATGTGCGCGCTTTTGTGTGTCAGTGCGTTATTTATCTCGATGAAATTTGATGATCTCTTTTTTTAGTTGTGCTTTGGACAAATGGAATAAGTCTAGGTTAGAATATAAATTGTTGTATGTTTGTGAAGTTAAGGAGTTTTTCATTCATACCCTATAATTTTTAAACAGTTACTAAAAGCTAAATATTAACAACTAACAATCGACAGCGGCTCCGCTTGCGCAGAAAGATTAAAACCGTAATATAGTCTTTTGATAATCATAAAAATGGTTAAAGTGGGTTAATCTTAAAAGCTAGACATATGCTATCGCGGACTTTTATTTAGAACTTTTGGAGGGGAACAATTTTGTGGTACATGATTTTTGAATAACTATTACCGTTAACTCAGCGCATGCAAGGGAAGCTTTAAATTTCCTATTTCGTACTATTTCTTATTGCTGCTTCTCTCTTATTCATCATAGCGTGATGTTATATAGCCTATAGCTTTCCTAAATAAATGGACTATCTTATACTGAAAAAAATTTCAAATCGATCTAAAAGTTCCTGAGATTAGCGCGTTCAAACAATGAATCAATCGAACAAACAAACTCTTCAGCTTTATATATTACCTAGTATAGATTTAAAGAAAATAATACTTTGAAATAAGAGTTTGTTTGTTTGATTGATTGATTGTTTGAACTCGCTAATCTCAGGAACTACAGGATCGATTTAAAAATTTATTTCAATGTAAGATAGTTTATTTATTGAAGAAGGCTATAAGCTGTATAAAATCACGCTAAGATGAATGGGTTAATAAATTGAGATTAGCGCGTTCAAACAATCAATCAAACAAACTCTTCAGCTTTATATATTAGTATAGATGTAAAAAAAATACTTTGAAATAAAAACAATTTCAAAGCGTCAATTTCCAAATACAAATCTGAACAATGGAGAAGTTTCCGAAGTAATTTATCAGATGTAACAATATCTGTAGAAACAATGGGAACCTTTGTTTGTAGTCAAACAAAAATTAATGTGGTTGTAAAGTTTTTTCCGTCTATTATCTTCGAAGAGTAACAATTGATGTTGCGAAAATAAATTTGGGGCGCAAATGAATGAATACAACTTTAAAACGATGCCTGGGTTTCATCAGTATATAACGAAAGTAGCTTTTACCTGCGACTTTGTTCGCGTGAACTGTTATAGCGTGATAAGTTAGATAGATGGCGCTTTTTAGTATCATCCTATTCCTGTAGAATTAACAGGATTTCTATAGCCTATATTTTACCCCGGTGTTTAATGTTCAATTCTACATTTTAGCATTTTTTTAATGGTCGAAAACAGGTACCAAACGAGATTTTTAAAATAAAATTTAGCTGGATCGATTTTTCTCCGCAAAAACTCCCTACATGTTGAATTTCAGGAATATGTATATATATTTATTCCCTTTTATTTATTTATTTTTTTATTTATAGTATAAATGTACAAGTTATATACATATATCTTAAATTACTTACACGCTAGGACTATACAAATCATGCCCACGTGAAATGGTCCCAAGAATGCTGGCAGCGTTTCCGCGTTGAATCACTAAGCTGATTCTTTGTGCGAAAAAGAAGCCAGCCTTCTTGTCACCTGAAAAGGCAATTACCTGTGGTGTTAAAACGGATAAAAAAAAATTGCAATTTGACTCCATGGCCCTAGGGTCTCAACTTCAAACGGCACAAATTTATAACTCACCATGAGAGATGCATATTTCCGCCGTTTGCCGGATTCGGGCAAAAACCAAAAAACTTAAGCTTACCAACTCATTTCAATATTAAATTTTAGGCCGAGCATAGGCTGTCATAGACATATGTTATAAAACAAATATTGGCACGTTAGAAGCTAATATTGTATCACGATACATTCTGATTTGAAATTAGATTGAATGACCAGGTTTCAGTTTGTGTAAACAGTTGCAGAGATATACGAGTATAATCTGTTTTTGCCTTTTAGCGGAATTGTTATTTATACTTAAATAATCTATACTAATAAATAAAGCTGAAGAGTTTGTTTGTTTGATTGCTTGTTTGAACGCGCTAATATCAAGAACTACTGGACCGATTTGAAATATTCTCAGCGTAAGATAGTCCATTAATGGAGGAAGGTTATAGGGTATATAACATCACGCTACGATGAATAGGAGAGGAGCAGCAATAAAAAATAATACGAAAACGGCAAAATTTGAAGCTTTCCTTGCGTGCGTTGAGTAAACGGTAATAGTTATCCAAAAATCATGTATTACAAAATTGTTCCTCTCTAAAAGTTCTAAATAAAAGTCCGCGACAGCATGTCTAGCTTTTAGGGTTAACACAATTTAACCACTTTTATGGTTATCAAAATTCTATATTACGGTATTAATCTTTTCTATAGCTATAGATAATAAAAGCTAGCTATTAAATATCTGTTTTATTTTTATATATAAAATTTCCATTATTAAATAATGCGTTATGAACTTTTCATACAAAAGTTATTGCAATTTATAACAAAACTAAACGTCAATTTGTTTTGAACATTGCTTTCATCGGAATGGCATTCAAATAATTGGGAAAAGCCACGCGTTATGTATGGAAAGCTGTTGTGGTTTGAACAGGGAAATGGGATGATGAAAATGGAATAAATGTACTAATATTTTAGTATGCGATAGTTTGTCTGTCTGGCATTCACGGATAATACGATGGACTATGGCAAAGTTTGTTGCGAATGAATTGACAATTTAGTAAGGGTGGTCACACTTGAAGGCAGCGGCAAAAGAGAGATAAAGAGGCCAATGTCTAAAATTATAGTTCTTCCTCTGACTTCTGACTGACTTCCTGAAACATTGATTACTTATTTATATTTAAAAACTATCGTTTTGGTGGGCGGTATGTTCTATACTTAATGCACAAATAATAATCATTGTCTTGCATCTTTATAAGTTTAATTGATACTGTTAACACGTCGTTTAATTCACCGCAAATCAGCTATACAAAAGGGAACCCTATTACTATACAAATAACGAACAGTTTATATATCGGGTTAGCATTTAATAGGAAAAAATCACGTTTTACCATCGGAAATAGATAAAAACTCTGTAACATAATCGAGTGTATAGACACACGCACACACACACATCGTACGCTTAGTTAAACTGACATCTCTTTATCTTCCGGCCCTTATCCCACTCTAAGTGGGGTCGGCACAACATGTTGTCATATGATTTGGCTTCGTATTTTACGGCCGGCCGCCTGCCTTAACCTTAACTTATCTTAGTCGTATTTTACGACACCTCGGCAAGAAATGAGGTTGGTCTATTCTACTCAGCCGGATACCACACGGTGGGTCCTCTTACCTTAGTCGCCTTTTACGACACCTCGGTAAGAAATGAGGAGAGTAATATCGTACGCTTAGTATTAAACTGTCATAATTCAGAACTAGGCCTCATGAAATTCTTTAACACTCACGAGTTTAGTAGACGTTATGCTTATTGCAATTTGCCATAAACAACTTTTTTAAATAAATCTCTTCAATACTAAGCAATATACATTTTTACACGCACACAAAAGAGTTATTTGTTTTTATTTATACTTATATTTAGTTGTTACTATTTATTTACTCTTCTTATATTTACTTATCTGCGTGCATTTGCCAACCCGTGGATAATTATACAAAATATCCTCTCTTCCAAAGGGTTGTCTGGAAGAGATCACAACAGTGCGATAAGACCGCCCTTTGCACATTCAAATGTATCTATTATGTCTTCTTTTCACTTTGTATTTTTGTTTCTGTGATACAGTAATTCTTCTTCTTTTTCTTCTGTTACAGCATCACCGGACGGGACGATTAAACGCAGAAGCGTCGTCAAGGTTGCGAAATGCAGAAAATAGAGTCGTCGTCCTAACGTCGTAACGGAACGTCGACCTAAGGGTGGTTCTGTCTTAAATTATAAAAATTTATTGAAAATCATAAACATATTTTAATTGTATAAACATAATGTAAAAAGGGAATGGTAATTAAAATTAAAACTTTGACTGTCTCTTCTTTGTTCTCAGAGCGACATAATTTATTTGTCATTCCCAAAATCCCTTCTAATATTTATCTTATATGTACATATATAAAGTGTATAGTTCTATACACCCAGTCGTGATTATCTCAGCTAAAAGAGAATCGATCCCATATTTATATTCTTCTCGCTGCGGATCCCCGAACGCTTGAAATATCACACCATATAGCAAACTGGATGACGCTTTTACGGCAACCGTATTTCAGTGAATGTAATACATCCCACTCGAAATTTACCTGCGATCGTATAGTATCGAAATACGCGAAATATTTCGACGGTAATGCTTTTATTATATTGATGTCACTATATACATGGATTATTCTAAAACTAAGTGCTCTAACGCACTAGCGGTTGGCCGCCGCGATTTGTGTTGACCGTTTCGGCGGCTCATCGCGATATAACCGCGTAAAGGTTCGATGGCTCGATTGAAGTAGGTTTCCTATCTATTTTTACTATCAATACTCTTCTTTTCCTCTTTTTTCATCTTCTCTTTCCCAAAAATATTAGTTTTTCCCATTGTTTCTGTTTCAAATCTCTATTTTTATAAACTGCTTCTTCATAATTCCAAATAGCTTTTCATTGTTGAATTAATCTGTATCGCAGTGCATGGCATCGCATGTCAAACGTATAAACTCTCGGCGACACACCGCAAGCGGAACCGTCAGTATAAACAAGATGTAACTTAATTCATAATGTTTGATATTTGCGTACCAACTTTTTATAAATATAAATTATCTCACTTCGTAGGTTAGCTGGCAGAGATCTCTGTCATAGTGATAAGTTGACCTTTGTACACTTTTTTTACCGATAAAGTTTTGTGCAACATTTTTTTTATGGTACATAAATAAATTAATAAATAAGATGGGGACCTGTAGCGAAACAGGCCGCACCTATTCATTCGACCGCTGCGGTTGAAAATTAATGACAGTTAAGTGCGTACAATAACAGGCGGTTGCATATTAAAATGTAAAAGCGGCTAGCCGTGCGACTTGCCGACCGTGCGGCTAACCGCTAGTGCGTTAGGGTACTAAGTAACGTCTGTATAAACCGCCAACTTAGTTTTAAAGTGACTGAATTCAAAATTTGTCTTAATTGAGTTAGATACATTGTAATCCTTATTTCAATTCCATTTATGACATTGTTTATGTTTCCAATTCTTAATAAGTCGCTAGCTGCGGAAATATTATAACGGTATTATTCTATAAATCTGACTGGCCCGTTGGCGCAGTGGGTAGTGACCCTGCCTTCAGCTCCGCAGGTCGCAAGTTCGATTCCCGCCGAGGGCCAACATTTTCTATAAACAATTTGTTGGTTCTTCAAGCCTGGGTGTATATTTGTAATTAAGTATGTATTTAAAGAATATATAAGTATATATTCACCAGTTGTTTGTCTACCATAACACAAGTATTAAGTTACTTACTTTAGGGACGGACGAACGTGTGTGTAAGTGTCCCATATATTTATTTATTTAATCTTTTTTTCATAGTTCATCGCGTTCACGTAAAGAAAGAGACTGGGATACTTCGAATTTAAAAATCACGTAATAAAAGGGGACCTTTATATAATGTGAATGTTAAATTTCATTAATATTAACTGGCAACAATATAAAGCGATACGTAAAATTATGCAAATTGCATGTCCCGTGGGAGTTTAACGCAATTATCGTAACACTGAAATACAACGACATTAACATATTAAAATTGGAAATGTAACCGCAGTAATATGTCCAAGAGGACTTGCAATATACAAATTGTATAAATATTCGGATATCACACACATTCACAACCACAATATCAACAATCGTAACCGAAGCATCACCAAGAGATTCACTCCACGACAATTTAAGCGATTTTGTCCTGAAATTTTTAGCAATTTTCATACATAAGAATATAAAGAATTATAAAACGATAGGTGATGTATAATAGACAAAGTAGGAACCGACATAAGCTTGCAGCTACTGCTTTGTGCCTTACAAAGATAAGTAAATCGTTTGTGGGTCTGGGTATAAGGTTTAATAAAATTCCGCAATCAATTTGAGCTTTGCTGCACTTTAAAAACACTGTAAAAAGAGGCTGATACAGAAAGCCTACTTTACTATTGAGGATTACTTAGATAATAAGAATGCGTGGACATGGCTACTTCCACCCTAGTTAGTGTCGTAAGGTTTCCGGACATGGTTGTTTCGGGTGGTATCTGTGGCGGGTGGCCCGGCGCGAAGAGTCCGGTGAGTACCACGAGTGCGGCGCCGAGTTTGATACGGCGCTGCATACGCTCGCAGACTGCCCAGGTTGGGCGGTTCAGTGCGCGGAACTCGTGGCACAGGTGGGGTACGATCTCTCCTTGCCCGCCGTGGTTCGTGCCATGGTAGACGGGGAGAGATCGTGGGCAGCGATGACCTTCTGTGAGGAAATAATCTTGCGGAAGGAGGCGGCGGGACGGATTCGGGAAGTCGAGTCTTTGGATCCGATCCGCCGCAGGTGAGTGGGGCGCAGACGACTCGCTGAAGTCCGTCGTATGCCGCCCTAACGGGGACCTTTGGGCGTTCTGAACGGAGTTTATCGGACGCCCTCCTGACAAGATCCCGAGGCGGTCGATGCATCTGGTGCTACCGATGCATCGATTAGCGGAGGGACGTGCCACTTTAAGAAAGGCCCCGACCCAGAGGTGGCGCACTCTGGGGTTCAGAGTTGCTGCTGGCGGGGATGGGGGCAATGTGATACATAAAGCCTACTATACTATTGAAGATTATTTAGAAGATAAGAATGTGTGGATATAGCACTCTTTGAACCTGTACAAGACAGTAACGACTGAATGTAAATAGTATTAAGAATTATATTTTTAAAAGAGCAACCGCCGAGTTTCTTGCTGGCTCTTCTCGGTGGGAACAACTTACCAGCAGTAGACTTGACGATTCAAAAGCACTTGTTTACTTGAATAAAGAATATTTTGAATTTGAATTTGAATTTGTGTACAACGGTACCCTGTCCCCGCCACCAGCAGCGTGGTGGAGCTCTGTCAGGTATTTAGTCGGTGCGAGTCCGACATACCCACTGCTCGTCCCCGTCAACCGTGGACCGTGACGACCCATAATGAGTTTTCCTGACAAAAAAGGTTTCGTAAGGTAGTTTAATATAGTGGTAAAAAGATTTGAATAAAGAAATACTTAATTCAATTCTGGCATGCCATATACCGCATTTGGTAAATGTATTCCATGCATAACATTTGCCGCCATGGTGTGCGGAATGAAATTCAAATTTAACATCTACAATCATGTGCGCAATCCGAGCTTTACCATAATGTTGCCAGTTATAATAAAGTTGCCATTAAGAATAGCCAAGTACCCTCATTAGAGAATGTCATCATAAATGGGCAATATTAGAGAATTTTCTTTTATATCTATTATGCCGTGTGGTATTCGGCTGAGTTGAATAGACCACCATCATTTCTTACCGAGGTGTCGTAAAAGGCGACTAAGGTAAGTTGATCTACTGTGTGGTATTCGGTTGAGTAGATTAGACCAAACTCATATCTTAACGATGTGTTGTAAAAGGCGAATAAGGTAAGTTGACCTACTGTGTGGTATTCGGTTGAGTAGAATAGACCACCCTCTTTCTTACCGAGGTGTTGTGAAATACGACTAAGGTATTTTAACGTCAGGCAGACGATCGTAAAATACGTAGCCAAATCATGTTACAGCATGTTTATAACATGTTGTGCCGACCCCACTTAGAGTGGGATAAGGGCAGGAGGATGATGATGATTTCTTTTATATCTATTACAAACAAGCCAAAGCGCGTCTCCTGTGTGCCAAGTTAAATGTTAGAATACCCTCTCAATTATGTACTATTTTGTTTTTTATTATTAAAAAAAAGTCCATAGTGATGCTCCATACATGAGCCATAAAATTTTATTAATATTGGTCTAGAGGATTAGCCGTCAGAGTGTAACAGAAAGACGGACAGATCCAATTTGTCATTTATAATATAAGTAACTAATACAGTACATTGACAGTATGTAACACGTCCAGTCGCGCCCGCGTATCTGATGTTACTGACGTGGTGCGCTTAAGACAGTGTAAGGTGTCTCACACTCATTATAAACTCGTCTAGCATAGTATCATGATAGAGCTAGTATAGAAACATCGTTGCGTGTGCTTTATAATATGGCGGCATTTTTTAAAAGTAAGTAAGTAAGTGAGTAACGGCCTGTTACTATCCCACTGCTGGGCATAGGCCTCCTCTCTCCATTTTTGGAGAGAAGGGTTGGAGCTAAGACCTACCACGCTGCTCCAATGCGGATTGGTAGGTTACACATATCCCCGGAATTCTCTAGAGATATGCAGATTTCCTCACGATGTTTTCCTTCACCGAAAAGCGTGTGATAAATTGCAATTATCAATTAGACACATAAGTTTTAATAGAAAAGCTCATTGGTGTCTGCCCGGGTTTGAACCCATGATCGTCTCTAGAGATTCACACGGTCGCACCGCTAGGCCATCACAGCTATTTTTTAAAAGCTTTTACTTAGCTCCCCTTGTATGTATGTGAAAGTGGAATCATGCAAGTTAAATTTGACCCACTTCCTGGTGTCCGATTGAGATGAAATTTTACATATTGCTTCAATCCCGATGACGATGTGTGTTTATGATAAGCATGACCTGATGCTGCCAGGATTGGCTCCAGAGAACTCCTCAAAAACGGGTTTTTTTGTAGGAAAACGACAGAAATTATATATTATAGTTTAGAATCATAGAGAAATATACCGAAAAAAATACTATTTTTTTCCTTATCCCCATTAAAGATATCATCCTCCTGCCCTTATCCCACTCTAAGTGGGGTCGACACAACATGTTATAAACATGCTGTCACATGATTTGGCTGTGTTTTTACGACCGGCCTCCTGCCTGACGTCAACTTACCTTAGTTGCATTTTACGACATCTCGGTAAGAAAGAGGGTGGTCTATTCTACTCGGCCGGATACCACACGGCGGCCTCATTAAAGATATGAGTGTTGAAATTTTCATAGCGTGAGTTTTAAAAGTTTAACAACATTTTCATTAAAGTTTTGTTGCAGGATTATAGCAAAGTGTTAGTATGAAAGGCATAAAATCTGGTCTTATGAAAATTTTTAAATGAACACGTTTTAGAAAAGGCAGAAATGCTCCAGTGAATGCTTAAGATTAACTTTGCTCCAGTGAAGACGAGTTGCGAATGAAAAGAAATTCGTTAAGTTTTAAGCGGAATTAAATTTGTTAGTTTTAAAAGAGTTCAAGCAGACGTACTAAATTTTAAAGATTAAAATAAAAGTAGTCATTTTTTTTTGCTTTTTAAATATAAATATAAATATATGGGACACTTACACACACGGTCGTCCGTCCCCAAAGTAAGTAACTTAATGCTTGTGTTATGGTAGACAGACAACTGGTGAATATATACTTATATATTTTTTAAATACATACTTAAATACAAATATACACCCAGGCTCAAAGACCAGATTCATTTATAAAAAATGTTGGCCCTCGGCGGGAATCGAACCCGCGACCCGCGGAGCTGAAGGTAGGGTCACTACCCACTGCTCCAACGGACCAGTCGGTTTTTTTCAGTTTTTCTCTTTTTGGTTTATTTTTCTCTATTTATATTTATTTGTTACTATTTATTTTCTCTTCTTTTACATACTTATATTCGTGCTAACCTACGGGTAATTATATAAAAGATCCTCCCTTTCAAAGGGTTGTCTGGAAGAGATCACAACAGTGTGATAAAACCGCCCTTTGCACTTTTAATTGTTTCTATTATCTATGTCTCTTGTTCTTTTCACTCTGTATTTTATTTGTGCAATAAAGTCATTCTTCTTCTTCTTCAAACTATTTAAATTTTAAGGCAATTTTTTTAGTTTAAATGCAAACTATTTAATAACTTGAGTTCTGATATTGATATTTTTCATCTCTATTAGAATTTAAATTAAATATTTATCAGAATTCTCTAGAGATATGCAGTTTTCCTCACGATGTTTTCCATCACCGAAAAGCGTGTAATAAGTTGTATTATCAATTGGATACGTAAGTCTATAATTATTTAGGTAAATTACAAAGTCCCCAAAGTCTGTCCATCATATGTGATCGATTTTCTCAAAATCTACTAAACGGACTTTTGTATGATTTTTAGTTAAAGATAGTGTAATTCTTCTTTAATAGTTTATTAAGATTTTGTGTAAATAGTGCTATAGAGTTCGCGCGGTTTTAAAAAAAACTCGTCTTCTAGGTGTTTTAGGTAAACTAGCAGAGATACAATAAAGTAATATACTAGAGAAATGTAGATCTATATTAATACTACAAAAAAGTCCGCAACAGCATGCCTCTATCTCTTATGCTTAACTTACAATAACTAGTTTTATGTTAAAAATTTCAATTCGGAAAAAATATAACATTGATTTCAACGCGAGCGAAACCGCTTGCAGAGTTAATTTTAGTATAAAAATTTATTCGTGCCTGCCCGTAATTCGAACCTGTGACTCTCTCATAAGAGTCGCAAGGTACCGCTGGACTGTCACAGAATACAAAAATATTGTCTGTGAAATTCGCTACCTTTCAGGGAAGTTGGAAAGTTCACCTATTATCTTATAAATCATTTAGTTGACATATTTATGGTTACTCCACGAGATTGCATTTGAAATTATGATTCCTTATATTATCTGTATTGGGAGGAATAAATCCTTTATTTCTGTTGACAGCTTTCTTACAATGACATCACATCATATTAAAGCCATTTATTATAGTTAGTTTCGACTAAGGTAAGGTAAGGTAAGCCTAAGGTAAGGTAAGGCTATGTTGTAATAGACTACGGCTATTTCTTTCCGAGGTGTCGTAAAAGGCGACTAGGGCAAGTTGACCCATCGTGTGGTATCTGGTTGTACTCAACCTACTGAATAGACAACCCTCTTTCTTATCGAGGTGTGTATGAGGTAGGTTGACGTCAGACAGGCGGCCGGTCGCAAAATACTTAGCCAAATCATGTGACAATATATTGTGCTGACTCAAAGTAGGATAAGGGCAAGAGGAGCATCAGGTCATGCTTCAGGGACTGAACCAATATGTAACATTTCAGCTGAATCAGACACTGAGAAATAGGTCAAATTTAACTTTCAAGATTCCTTCCACATACATACAGGGCAAGTTAGATAAAAGGTTTTTATACCACTATTTAGTATATCCTTCTGTACTTATCCCACCCTAAATGGGGTCGGCACAACAAGTTATAAACATGTTAAGTATTTTACGACTGGCCGCCTGCCTGACATCAACTTACCTTACTCGTATTTTACGACACCCGAGTAAGGATACCACACGGCGGGTTGACTTACCTTTAGTCGCCTTTTAAAACAACTCGGTAAGTAATGAGAGTGGTCTATTCTACTCAGCCGTATACATACGGCAAGTAATAAATACCACTTTATAAATTTGTAGCAAATAGTTATTTTATTGGAATCACTTTATCGGAAAGAGCCAAGAAAGGACTGAATTTCTATATATTATGTCTTGCTTTCAGCTCACGTATAAGCTGGGCTCTGGAATAGGGATTACGTTCAAGCATGCAATGATAATCGTAGATTGTGGAACCGAGTTCCCTCTAAAGGTTACCTATTGTCTGCAATATAATAAACGAAAGTCTTATTATATTAGACTTAGTATGACTTCCAATTTCGATAAAGAGGTTCAAATTCGGATGGGAAGCGTTTGGGAAGCTACGCGAAATCTTGTCGTCTAAGATACCTCAGTAAAAGTAAAGTAGTAGCGGCCTGTTATTATCCCACTGCTGGGAATAGGCCCTTTCTCTCCGTTATAAGAGAGAAGGATTGGAGATAAGACCTACCACGCTGCTCCAATGCGGATTGGTAGGTTACACATATCGCCAGAATTCTCTAGAGATATGCAGGTTTCCTCACGATGTTTTCCTTCACCGAAAAGCGTGTGATAAATTGCAATTATCAATTAGACACATAAGTTTTAATAGAAAAACTCATTGGTGTCTGCCCGGGTTTGAACCCGTGATCGTCTTTAGAGATTCACACGGTCGCACCGCTAGGCCATCACAGCTTCAGATACCTCAGTGTCGGAAGACAAATGTCTTCAAACATTGCGTGTGAGTCGCCGACAAAGCTCATCGTGTCGTGAAGCAGAAGTGGCAATGGGCGGGGCATTGTGGTCTCAAAGTGTTGGAATGGCGACCCCGAACTGGAAAGCGCAGTGTCGGAAGACTCCTTACTCGATAAGAAATGAGGAGAAGAACCAGAGTCATAGCTCATGTCTCGAAGCTGAAGTGTTGATGGGCGGGGCACATAGTGCGGAGAACCGATGGGCGTTGATATCTCAAGGTGTTGGGATGGCGACCCCCTACCGGAAAGTGCAGTGGCGAAAGATCCCCTATTAGATGGACCGTCGACCACAAAAACGGCGACCTCAAAAAGGGGAGTCGCTGGATACAAGTGGGACAAAATTGCGTGTTGTGGACATCCCATGAAGTGACCATCTGTTGAAGAAGAAGAGGAAGAAATATAGCCTATATAAAAGTAAACTTTTAAAACGTCAACTCTACTGCTGGTTCAGAAAGCTGTTCCTCCAAGAAGAGCCAGCAAGAAACTCGGCGAAGCTCTAAACAATGTTTGTTTTGATTAGTTAGCGATAACAAAATGTCATTGCGAATTTGCATGAGGTCGAAAACTAGTGATATCCACGCTTTCTTAAAAATTAGGGATTAAAAATATTAAGCGCCATTTTGAATTTTGGTAATGAATGACATCTGTATAATACATAAAGTCTGTAAAGACATTTATTTCGTGGATTATTCTAAATATTATGTCAAATTTTAGAATTTGAACTATCGTGAGTGGTATTCATAATTGATGTATAGAAACCGGCTATACTCACGTGTTATTTTATCGAGCGGGCTGTTACATGCAGTTCCCGCCCCGATAACGCCGCGTAAAGAGTTATGAATAAGAGCGCCGTATGGGCTTGTAATTAGTCGGGCTCATCCGATAAAATAACACGTGCGTATAGCCGGTTTCTATACATTAATTATGTCTTATTATGACCAGATAGGCAATGGAACAGCTAATTACTCAGTAATGGTTTGAATGAAGGAAAAAAATTCTAACATTAATCTCAAGATATAAGATAAAAGAATCGTTTATTCTATCCACAGCATCACTTGGCCAAACTCCCTTGTCACGCGTCAGATCGAGACAAGTGAGTCTCAGGAGAGGGATTTCTTCGCACTTATTGTGTTTTTGCAATTTTGGGAACAGGAATTTTCTTTTTTGTATCATTGCGTACCTTTCTTTTCTTTATTTCTTCAATTTAAGACCCTAATGAGAAAGCGTATATCCTCCGTATCCTGCTCTATGTGGGGTCGGTTATGTTATAATCATGTTGTCACATGATTTGACGTCGTATTATACGACCGGCCACCTGCCTGGTGTCAATTTACCTTAGTCATATTTTACGGCGAAGCTGTGGTGGCCTAGCGGTGCGACCGTGTGAATCTCTAGAGACGATCATGGGTTCAAACCCGGGCAGACACCAATGAGTTTTTCTATTAAAACTTATGTGTCTATTTGATAATTGCAATTTATCACACGCTTTTCGGTGAAGGAAAACATCGTGAGGAAACCTGCATATCTCTAGAGAATCCTAGGGATATGTGTAACCTACCAATCCGCATTGGAGCAGCGTGGTAGGTCTTAGCTCCAACCCTTCTCTCCAAAAATGGAGAGAGGAGGCCTTATGCCCAGCAGTGGGATAGTAACAGGCCGTTACTTACTTACTACTTATATTTTACGACACCTCGGTAAGAAATAGGGTGGTCTATTCTACTCAAGGATACCATACGGCGGTTCAACTTACCTTAGTCGCCTTTTACGACACTTTGATAAAGAATGAATGGTCTATTCTACCCAGCCGGATACCACATGGCGGGTTGACATTACTTAAGACTTAAGTTTTATTTTAATTTTAAAAGAAAACTTAAGGGTCTAAATAAATTAAAAGATAATTAACTTTTAATGTCAAAAAGTAACTTTTAATAATTTTAATGTCATATACATTTCATGTCAAAGCGGAAAAAGGTCAAAGGGCACGTAATAAAGTCAACCCTTTAGATGACCTTTCACGTATCAGTGGGTATCGATTTGGGGATGTTACATTTAACGAGGAAAATAATATTAACTAATATACGTTTTTGACTTGAACTTGATATAATTTTTAGGATTTAATTAATTTACAAACTGTGCTTGCGGCATCGCCCGGGTGGGAATAAGTGTATATTTAATTCAATCAAATATTTAGTTAATTCATACTTTCCGTTCATTTATATATGTACATTATATTTTGATAAAAACTGTACAAAAATCTGTTCAGTAGATTTTGAAAAAAATCGATCACATACTCGTACAGACAGACAACTTTTAGGGACCTTGTTTAATATATAAAATTCCACAATCAATTTTAACTTTGCCATTACAGCAGTTTAAAAACACTATTAAGGAGAGGCTGATACAGAAAGCCTAGTATACTGTTGAGGATTATTTAGACGATAAAAATGCGTGGATATAAATATTGTTCGACCCTGTACAAGATAGAAACCTTAAATGTAACTAGTACTAAGAGTTGTATTTTTTAAAAAAGAGCAACCGCCGAGTTTCTTGCTGGCTCTTCTCGGTAGGAACAGCTTTCCGAACCAGCAGTAGAGTTGACGATTCAAAAGCACTTGTTTACAAGTTTATTTGAATAAAGAATATTTTGAATTGAATTTGAATAATATGTATTCAAAAATAGGTAATTCAGTTACTTTACATAAAACCGTAATGTACTATTAACTTAAACCTTCTTCAAGAATCTATACTTATTATAAAAAAGTTCCCAAAGCCTGCATGTATGTGATCGATTTTCTCAATACTATTGAATCTGATTTTGATGCGGTTTTCACTAAAATATAGTGCAAGTCTTGAGGAAGTTTTAGATTAATTTCACCTTAACGGATTTTTATGGGACTTTCACTGGAAGATAGATGCGGTTGTTGAGCAACATGTAGTTTGCTGTAAATAAATATAACTAAAAAAAAATTATATAAAAGATATATTGTAAAAAAAAAAATACATGTAGGTATATACTTTAATAATTGAATTTCCGCAGGGTAGAGATATACGCGGAAAAAACTTTGTGACTCCAGGACAGTCGCGGGAAAAACTAGTATGCTATACGTATAAACTTTTTCTTTACACTTAAATATAATCTTTTTTCGTACTGCGGAATTTTATTATACAAGTAAATATGATTCGCTTCTCACGAATGAATTGTTGACACAACTGGATACTATTAATAACTATCAAAAGGATATCGTTTTACAGCAATACAATTACGGTTGACAAATGAAGTTGGCAAACGTGTCGAAAGCACTGGAGCTTTGCAGTTACTTTTTGAACGCAGAGTGCCTGAAATGCAACGACGTAACATGGCGTTTGGTCTAAGTTAAACGGCTTTTTATATTTTCCTTAATATTTAAATGAGTTAATCTTGTATGTAATTATATATTTTCGGAATCTCGGAAACGGTTTGTCCGTCACGATTGTGCTGAAATTCAGCTTGTAGGAGGTTTGGGGGGGAGGGGAGGAAGAATCGCTCTAGCTAGGTTTTATTTTATCGTTTCGATTTAAAAATTCACTTTCTCCATATTTTTGGGCATTAAATTTTTTTTGACATTGAATATATAAAACTCATAATACAATAAGCCAGCGCTGCTTATTCGGAGAACAGATGGTCGCGAGAAATGAAAATACCTAAGATCGAGCCCCACGTAGCCTATTATTATTATTGTCGAAATTTTTATTTTTTATTTTGTAAAAAATTACCGAGCGAGGCTCTATCAACCAAGTACTATTTTTGAATTTACATTTATATTGGTTTTCGTGTTTTTAGTTTTTTATTTTACTATTAAAAACTGCAAATGAAAGTAAATTATTGAAGTTACCAACCAACTTGATGATAACATAAATTTATTAATTATCTGAGAAAAGGTCTAGTGACTTCTAGTTCTTACTTACTTAGTCTTTCTTACTTTACATGAGACACTTTGTTCTTGTTTTCGTTTTTATTTTAATTTACTTTATTTTGATAATTTTAATATAATTGAACATTAACATAATGATATCGGTTTAGAAATATTCTATTAATGAAAGAAATGTATACACTTATAAACTTTTATCGATTTAAAGTTAAGATCGAAACGGACCATCGGACGTACGAAAAAAAAAGAGGAGGCGTTCCTTTTAGCAATTTTTTTATTTCTCTGCATAATTTTTTTATTATTGTTTAGTATTTAACTCATATACTCATTTTTTACACAAATTTACAATATAATTTCCTTTGTTACTTTAACAATTGCCTTGGTGCTCTAAGTAAATAAATTAGTCAAAATGCAATGAATGCATTTTGAAAGATTTGCGGTATCCGGCCAAGTAGAATAGACCACCGTTTTCTTACCGAGGTGTCGTAAAAGATGACTGAGGTAAGTTGATGTCAGGCAGGCGGAAGGTCATAAAATACCTAGCCTGATCATCTGACAACATGTTTATAACTTAATATAGTATATAAATAAATATAATATAGTTGTAATGTAGTGCAGTGTTAGTGCTACTGAAAAAGAACACAAAAACGAAGTGTCTCCTATAGTAAGAAAGACTAAGATATGTCATTGGACCTGTTCTTAGATATAAGATAATTTATATGTTTAGGTAAAAATTAAGAAAGCTTTAAGGCTAGATTGTGACTACATTAAAGTACCTCCATTGTGATGTACTTTATAATAAGAAAAAAAAAGTATATGACATGTTATGCTGCTCCCACTTAGACTGGAATAAGGACAGGAGAAATTTTGGTCTGATTTTGAAGATAAAATTGAAATCGCTATCGCCTATGAACTCAGTATCATAGAACCGCTCTCGCCTATAAATTACTCCCCATGTAACGTGTACGTCACGTTTTCCACTAGACTTGCTGTCAGGAAACAAAAAGGAGAGTCGTCTAGACTTCAACTCCGTTGCACGCAGTATTATTCCATTGGCGTAGTTTTGTATTATAAAAATTATATCCATTGCCAGAGGTTTATATTGCCATATTAGTTTTAAAAAATTGGGCATCCGTTTCTGAAGTGAAAATACAGAAATAATGAGAATATTGTTTTGCTATAATCCGCGATAAAAGAAAATATATGTTATGCTAAATGTAGAGTGTACTATTCGTTCTCATTTCTGATATATGCAGAATTTGTAAGAACTCATGCAGATAGACTCCACAACAAAATCGCAAAGTAATCGCACAGCAAAATCGCAAGGCTTTGCGATTTTGTCGTGGAGTCTATCTCCTGACGATGCATTGGTTACGGGATTCTTCAGATTGTGGTGGTGAATGTGTGCAGTGGCTTGTGTATTGTTGTGTTATCGGTATCGGGTAGTGCATGGGTTCTTACAAATTCTGCATGTATCAGATATGAGAACAAATAGTACATTCTACATTTAGCATTACATATATTTTCTTTTATCGCGGATTATAGCAAAATAATATTCTAATTAGTTTTGTATTATGGACCTCCGCAAAGTAACGCCTAATTCTATAAAAGAAGTGAAAATACTTTAAAAATAAGCACTTTTTCACTATCCCACTGTTCTATTTTTTTTTCTAGTCCCTCTGATATAAAAATTATATCCATTGCCAGAGATTTTTATTGCCATATCAATTTTAAAAAATCGGGCATCTGTTTCTGAATTGAAAATTCTTTAAAAGTAAGAAATTTTTAACTATCCCCACTCTTTTGTTGTTTCTTTTTATTGTCTCTTTGATATAAAAGTCAAAGATAGATAGATGAAACTTTATTGCACAATCACATAGTAATACATGCGAACATAAAAAAAGTTATATATATGAAAACAGTGAACTCTTTCAGGCAACTCTTTTTTTATAGGAAAAAAAGGGTGTATAAAATGAAAAACCTGCTAAACATTTTTGAATATCTATAATAATATACATCGCTATCCTCCCATCCTTATACCACTCTAAGTGGGGTCGGCACAACATAACATGTTGTTTTATGTTTTGGCTAATTATTTTACGTCCAACCGCCTGCCTAACGTCTACTTAACTTGGTCGATTTTTACGACACCTCGGTAAGAAATGAGGGTGGTCTAATCAAGCCGTATACCACATGGTGGGTCAACTTACCTTAATCGCCTTTTACGACACTTAGACAAGAAATGAGGGTGGTCTATTTAGCTGGATACCGCACAACGGTCGATTTACCTTAGTCACCTTTTACGACAACTCAGTAAGAAATGAGTGGTCTATTTAGCTGAATACCGCACAACGGTCGACTTACCTTAGTCGCTTTATACAACACCTCGGTAAGAAATAGGGTGGTCTATTCTACTTAGCCGGATACTAAACGGTAAAGCTTGCGAAGATATAATTTTATTTATACCTTTATTTTATACCCCCCAGGGGTCTATTTATATCGCCAAATTTTTAGATGAAATATGATGATAACCGTCGATTACAATATCGCTTTGGGCTAAATTGATTGCAATCACTGTTTCGTTATTAGTAAAAATCGAATAAAAGTTTTTTATTACTCATAAATCATATCAATGAAATTTGTCTCAATTATATATGATAATTCAGACCTGCAATTTGGACCTCTTTCGATATTTTTGAGTCATTCTTTATCTTCTAGTGAAACTGTTGTCTTATATTATATAACTATTTTTTAAATAAATTGTACACAAAAATAGAAATTATACTTCATCTTCCTGCCCTTATCCCACTCTAAGTGGGGTCGGCACAGCATTTTATAAACATGCTGTCACATGATTTGGCTGCGTTTCTACGACCGGCCGCCTGCCTGATGTCTACTTACCTCTGTCGTATTTGACGACACCTCGGAGGGTGGTCTATTCTACTCAACCGGATGACACACGGTGGGTCAACTTACCTTAGTCGCCTTTTACAACACTTCGGTAATAAATGAGGTTGGTCTATTCTAATCAGCCGGATATCACACGGCGGGTCAACTTACCTTAATCACCTTTTAAGACACCTCGGTAAGAAATGAGGTTGGTCTATTCTACTCAGCCGGATACTACACGGCGTAGAAATTATGTTCATTTATAATATTGTAATAGCTCAATGAAGAACGAAAGACTAAAGAAGTGAAAATATCCTGGATCGAACCCCCGACTGCCCCGATTATTTTTCATCCATTATATGTCCACACCATCATAACATTCTATTATGCATTCAAATTCAAATTCAAATTCAAATTCAAAATATTCTTTATTCAAATAAACTTGTAAACAAGTGCTTTTGAATCGTCAACTCTACTGCTGGTTCGGAAAGCTGTTCCTACCGAGAAGAGTCAGCAAGAAACTCGGCGGTTGCTCTTTTTTAAAATTTATTAAGTTATGTGTTATCTGTCATTATTTAATTATGGTGTTATCGTATAGATACAATTTATGGCAAATCCATAAAATAACGGCCTGTTATTATCCCACTATTGGGCATTCCTTCCTTTCCATTATTAGAGCTAAGGCACACTACGCTGCTCCAATTCGGATTGGTAGTTTACACATATCCCCAGAATTTTCCAGAGATATCATAACTTTATTATATTCCGGTTGCTAATAAATTTTATCATACAATAAACGTATATACTTTTCTAAATTAAAAACATATCATATTATATACTAGCTTTCGCCAGCGTGAAAAGATTAAAAATGTAATATAGTCTTTTGATAACCATAAAAATAAAGTGGAGCAAGATGAAAAGGTAGACATACGCTGTCACGGACTTTTATTTAGAAATTTTGAGGGGAACAATTTGGTAATATATGATTTTTTAAATAACTAGTTAATAGCTAAATAATTAGTGCGTTCAAACAATCAAACAAACCTTCAGCTTTAAATATTATTAGTATAGGTAAACGTGTATACTTTTCTAAAAAAAAATCATTATATATATGGGACGATTGCACACACGATTGTCTGTCAAAAAGTAAGTAACTTAATATTTGTGTTCCAGACAACTAGTAAATAAATCTTTAATATTTAAATTAGTTTATTTTGTACGAGTATATATATTTTCTGAATTTTGGAAACCGCTCTAACGATTTTCGTGAAATTCAGCATGTAGGGGAGTTTGGTTGGGAAATATTGATCTAGCAAAGTTTTATTTAAAAAAATGTTGATTTATCCGTTTTCGGGCACTGAAAAATGTTACAATTATATGAGAAAGCAAACTTTAATTACGCTGTCAATTTCTAAGTCACGATAACTTATTTGGGTGGACTCAAATTCATAATACCAGGCTCGATACCAGATATTTTTTTTTGTTCGCGGAATCAAGGTTAAAGAATTGCAATTTTGACTTCTTACGATGTTTTTGACTCGTTCTGTATCTCCCATTAAACTGTAGGCTTTTTTCATATATTACTGTGCTGTTGTGTAGTATCTGGCTGAGTAGAATAGACCACCCTCATTTTCACCGAGTGTGTTATAAAAAGCCACTAAGGTAAGTTGACGTCAGACAGGCTGGTGATAAAATATCTAGCCAACACATGTTACAACATGTTTAATACATTTCGTGCCGACCCCACTTAGAGTGGGATTACTTATCTAAGGTCAGCACAACATGTTTTAAACATGTATCATGATTCGCCTAGTTGTTTTACGACCGGCCGCCTGCTTGTCATCAATTTACGTTACTCACCTTTTATGACACCTCGGTAAGAAATTAGGGTGGTCTATTCTATTTAGCCGGATACTACACGGCGTCACTTATCAATTACTAGCAATCGTCAGCGGCTCCGCCCGTGTGGAACCATTAAAATGGTTAAAGCTGTGATAGCCCAGCGGTAACACCGTGCGACTCTTTCGAGAAGGTCACGGGTTCAAACCTGGGCAGACACCAATGAGTTTTTCTGTTAAAACTTATGTGTCTAATTGATAATTGCAATTTATCACACGCTTTTCGGTGAAGGAAAACATCGTGAGGAAATCTGCATATCTCTAGAGTTCTGGAGATATGTGTAACCTACCAATCCACATTGGAGCAGCGTCGTAGGTCTTAGCTCCAAACCTTCTCTCCAAAAACGGAGAGAAGAGTCCTATTCTCAGCAGTGGTATAGTAACAGGCCGCTACTTACTCTACTTACTTTTAGGTTACCCTTAAAAGCTAGACATATGCTGTTGCGATGTTGTAGATAAAAGAAACGCAGAATCATTTTGTGGAAATTCCGCAACAGAAAAAGAAATATAAATAATTTCCCCCCGACGAAGCGGCTAAGCCTCTATATATCTGGATGTGGAGGGATTGACAGTTGTTTACTGGCGATAAGTCTTCCACTACGATATATCTATACATTAATCTAGATTTAGAATTCGGCCAGGAATTATTCAAGGGAAATGTATGGCGTGCTATTTGTATGAAATAAATATATTGACCTTATTTCCTTATGTAAAGAGTTTATATTAAGCGAGCGATAGTTTTTGCGTTTAATATTAAATAACAAACTGTGATAGCCCAGCGGTGATATCGTATGATTTTTTCAAGGAGGTCACGAGTTCAAACCCCGGGCCAATGAGTTTTTTTATTTAAACTTATGTACGATTTTAAGTGAAGGAAATCATTATGTTACACATATCTCCAGAACTCTAGAGATATGCAGGTTTCCTCACGATGTTTTCCTTCACCGAAAAGCGTGTGATAAATTGCAATTATCAATTAGACACATAAGTTTTAACAGAAAAACTCATTGGTGTCTGCCCAGGTTTGAACCCGTGACCTTCTCGAAAGAGTCGCACGGTGTTACCGCTGGGCTATCACAGCTTTAACCATTTTAATGGTTCCACACGGGCGGAGCCGCTGACGATTGCTAGTAATTGATAAGTGCCGCCGTGTAGTATCCGGCTAAATAGAATAGACCACCCTAATTTCTTACCGAGGTGTCATAAAAGGTGAGTAACGTAAATTGATGACAAGCAGGCGGCCGGTCGTAAAACAACTAGGCGAATCATGATACATGTTTAAAACATGTTGTGCTGACCTTAGATAAGTAATCCCACTCTAAGTGGGGTCGGCACGAAATGTATTAAACATGTTGTAACATGTGTTGGCTAGATATTTTATCACCAGCCTGTCTGACGTCAACTTACCTTAGTGGCTTTTTATAACACACTCGGTGAAAATGAGGGTGGTCTATTCTACTCAGCCAGATACTACACAACAGCACAGTAATATATGAAAAAAGCCTACAGTTTAATGGGAGATACAGAACGAGTCAAAAACATCGTAAGAAGTCAAAATTGCAATTCTTTAACCTTGATTCCGCGAACAAAAAAAAATATCTGGTATCGAGCCTGGTATTATGAATTTGAGTCCACCCAAATAAGTTATCGTGACTTAGAAATTGACAGCGTAATTAAAGTTTGCTTTCTCATATAATTGTAACATTTTTCAGTGCCCGAAAACGGATAAATCAACATTTTTTTAAATAAAACTTTGCTAGATCAATATTTCCCAACCAAACTCCCCTACATGCTGAATTTCACGAAAATCGTTAGAGCGGTTTCCAAAATTCAGAAAATATATATACTCGTACAAAATAAACTAATTTAAATATTAAAGATTTATTTACTAGTTGTCTGGAACACAAATATTAAGTTACTTACTTTTTGACAGACAATCGTGTGTGCAATCGTCCCATATATATAATGATTTTTTTTTAGAAAAGTATACACGTTTACCTATACTAATAATATTTAAAGCTGAAGGTTTGTTTGATTGTTTGAACGCACTAATTATTTAGCTATTAACTAGTTATTTAAAAAATCATATATTACCAAATTGTTCCCCTCAAAATTTCTAAATAAAAGTCCGTGACAGCGTATGTCTACCTTTTCATCTTGCTCCACTTTATTTTTATGGTTATCAAAAGACTATATTACATTTTTAATCTTTTCACGCTGGCGAAAGCTAGTATATAATATGATATGTTTTTAATTTAGAAAAGTATATACGTTTATTGTATGATAAAATTTATTAGCAACCGGAATATAATAAAGTTATGATGTTACAAGTTACTAACAAGTGTCAAACTTATTACGAAGTTCTGATGTACGGCTTCCTGATTTGCATATGACTAACGTTAACATATTTTAATAAAATTTACGTATTTGATATTTGCAATTTATCACATGCTTTTCTATAGAGAAAATATCGTGAGGAAACATGCATATCTCTAGAAAATTCTGGGGATATGTGAACCTATCAATCCGCATTGGAGCCAGGTGAATGAGTGAATGATTGGGTCAGGCTCCAACCCTTCACTCAAAATAGAAAACAGAGTACATCTATACTAATATATAAAGCTGTAGAGTTTGTTTGTTTGAACGCGCTAATCTCAGGAACTTCTGGACCGATTTGAAAAATTCTTACAGTGTAAGATAGTCTATTTACCGAGGAGTCAGGAGTCAAAAGGCGACTAAGGTAAGTTGACCCATCGTGTGGTATACGACTGAATAAAATAGACCACCCTCATTTCTTACCAAGATGCCGTAAAAGGCGACTAAGGTGAGTTGACGTCAGTGAGGCGGCCGGTCGTAAAATAACTATTCAAATCATTTAAAATATGTTGTGCGGACTCCACTTAGAGTGGGATAAGGGCAGGAATTTCAAATTAAAATTCAAATTCAAAATATTCTTAATTCAAATAAACTTGTAAACAAGTGCTTTTGAATCGTCAACTCTACCGCTGGTTCGGAAAGCTGTTCCAACCGAGAAGAGCCAGCAAGAAACTCGGCGGTTGCTCTTTTAAACATATAATTCTTAATACTATTTACATTCAGTCGTTACTGTCTTGTACAGGTTCAAAGAGAGCTATATCCACACAATCTTTTCTTCTAAATAATCTTCAATGAGAATGATGAATGTTATTTTATATCCGCTAGCCGCTTTGATAGTAATACTTTAAAAGTTTGTTACAAAAGCGTAACAAACATCATATCGCACGAGTTGCAAACAGTTTCTAATAAATGTCAAACTTGTTACCAAGTTGGTTCGCCTGATAAACTGCTTTCCGATCAGTATATGACTCCAACAGCATCCTATACAAATAGTTTATGAACAACAATTCTGAACCTTCTAATATTACATACTACCTGTGTCTGCAGCTTCACCCGCGTGGAAATCAGTTAATTTAGTTGAAATTTTGTCTTTTTTATGCGTGATTAAACAAATTTTGATTAGACAGATTTTTATGTGGTTTTTTTTAAATAGAGTGATTCAAGAGGAAGGTTTATATGTATAATAACATTCAATATGGAGTAGAGAAATACTGTAATTATTGAGGTTTCTAATGTCATGTCGTAAATAATTAAGGCTGAACCCTACGAGATTTATTAAAATAATGTACTAAGTATTTGTACACCTCGAAAAGGTTTACAGAAAACTCTGCGATGGTATATGTCTATCTCTTATAGATAACCCACAATAGCATTTTTTTGGCATTTTCGTTATCCAAAAAATAATGTCTTATTTTCGAAGCAATTTTAAACAAAACAGCATTAATCTTTATCCAATTAAGGACCTTAAATATATTTATTTAATATAGATCAATATGGCCGTAAACAGCATATAATTGAAATGAACATTTTTGAAGATATTACAGATTAATTTTTGTTTTATTTTATTGTTTAATAGGCGAGCGCTTGACTGCAATCATGCCTGATGGTAAGCATTGACACAGTCTAAGGTGGAACGCGCATGTCTATAAGATGCCTATTCACTCTTGCTTTGAAGATACCCATATGCTAAGTTTCGGGAAAGATAAATGCCGCTAGGAGGCCGCGCTTCGACCTATAGCACTTCGAATTTAGCGATCGGACTCGTTTATTTTTTACATGACCAACTATATGTCGCTCTTTCAAGAGTAACCTCTAACTAAAACTTGTTTTACTCCAACTTTAACGCGTGCGGGCCACGGGGAGTAATGAATGAATCAAAACTACTGGATCGATTTTAATCATTTTTCATTGTGACATGGTCTATATATTTTATAACCGTGCGATGTTGAAGCGGGCTGCTACTATGATATATAAGAGATAATACGAGATTCATCTTCCCACTCATTATTAATTGTGTCACTTTCTTTTAAATTATAGTGAGTAGTATTCATAGTTATTGTATAGAACCGGCTATACTCACGTCTTATTCTATCGGGTTAGCCCGACTAGTTTCGAACCCATCCGGGGCACTTATTCATGAGCTCTTTACACGACGTTATCGCGGCGGGAACTGCGTCCAGCCGCTCGCTGGGCGCGACTCCCTGGAGGACTGGAGGACAGCCCCCCCGCACCTCCGCCACCCACGAGTCATGAAAGAGCTCATGAATAAGTGCCCCGGATGGGTTCGAAACTAGTCGGGCTAACCCGATAGAATAAGACGTGAGTATAGCCGGTTCTCTACAATAACTATGTGTCACTTTCACTTACAGGTCTATTTATTGCTCCCCTATTCTAGTATTAATAACTCTACACATACACACATTATGCAAGATTTAACGATTAAGGACAATTTAACATTTCTGAACTACTTGAGCGGGATATTAGAGGTCACTGATGTACGATATCTAAGTTGAGAGGGTCATATTGGGACGGCATTTATCACTTTTTATGACAGTTTTACGCTTGACAGTTATCACGTAATAAATGATGAGCCATATCTGAACGAGTTAGGTTAATGTTAAATCACATATGGTTTTTTTAATATATGTATAATTACTGTTGCTATTTGCAACAACTTCATTGTCTATTTAAATGTCCATTATTAACAAACTTTTTTTTTTTCACATCATCACTCATCAATCACATATGGTTAAATCGGACGTATAAGGTTTAAATTTAAGGTTTAAGAAATTAGACTTTCTATCGTCCTGCCCTTATCGTGGGATAAGGGTCTAAGTGGGGTAGGCACAACATGTTGTAAATATGTTGTCATATGATTTGGCTACGTATTTAACGGCCGGCCGCTTGCCTGACTTACCTTAGCCGTATTTTACGACACCTCGGTAAGAAAGAGGGTGATCTACTTAACCGGATAACACACGGCTATGAATGCATATATTTAAGTATGTATTTAAAATAATATAGGACGCCGTGTGGTATCCGGCTGAATAGAATAGTACCACCCTCTTTTCTTACCGAGGTGTCTTAAAAGGCGACTAAGGTAAGTTGACCCGCCGTGTGGTATCCGGCTGAGTAGAATAGACCACCCTCATTTCTTACCGAGGTGTCGTAAAAGACGACTAAGATAAGTGACTCATCGTGTGGGATCCGGTTAAGTAGAATAGACCATCCTCTTTCTTATCGAGGTGTCGTAAAATACGACTAAGATAAGTTGACGTCAGGCAGGCGGCCGGTCGTAAAATACGTAGCCAAATCATATGACAACATGTTTATAACATGTGGTGCCGACCCCACTTATAGTGGGATAAGGGCAGGATTGATGATGATTTCAATAATATAGGCAGTATATTCATAAAGAAAAGAAATATAAAGAAATAAGGCTTTATGGAGAATAATTTACAGAAAGGTGGTTTAAGCGAAGAACTAAATTGTCTAGCCATCCGATAAATTCAATTTCAAATTAAAATTATTCTTTATTCAAATTGGCTATTACAAGCACTTTCGAATCGTCAAATTACAATGAAGCTACGACTGGATCGGAAAGGTTCTCTTACCGAGAAGAACCAGCAAGAAACTCAGCGGTCACTCTTTTCAAAATTAAGTATTACAATAGTGTCTTAATTAATTAAGAACAAATTAAAAATTTTACAATTTAATCTAGCGCGTAGCTGGTCGCAATTTAAATCCAAGTTTTGTTATCATCAACATAGTCCTTAACAGTATAGTTTTATGAATAAGTGTCTTTTTAATTGCTTTTTTTAACTTCTGTAAAGGCAAGTGCAAAATAGATTATGGAATTTTATTGGATTTGGATTGAATAGCTTTGCCACTGTAAAGTAACGCCTAATTCTATACATTCTGAGACCTTAAAGTAAACTTTTATTTTTGCGTACCTATAAGCTATTGATTATACACATAACCGATTGTTAGAACGACCCTCGTCAAATTCTTTTTTGCCTTTTCATACGTTATAACCCTTATTTGCATATAAATATTCTAGTGTAGATAAAATCGCTTCGGTGGTTATATTGCGGAATAGCTGATATTTTTAAAAAATTTTACTATTCTTTATTCTTCCCTTTTTTAATTTTAATTTTAGCCAAAATTAAAAAAATATAAAAAAACTAAATATAAAATTATTTTTTTAGCATACAATATTATAATTGACTTGACCTAACTTCAGCTCCGTGGGTCCCAGGTTCGATTTCCGCTTAGTGCCAACATTTTCTAAAAACAATGTGTTGCTTCTAGTTTGGGTGTATTTATTTATTTAGTTATTCATTTTAAATATTATATATATGTACTAGCTGTGCGACTAAGCTAAGTTGACCCACCATGTGGTATCCGGTTGAGTACAATAGACCATTCTCTTTCTTACCGAGATGTCGTAAAATTCGATTAAGGTAAGTTGATGTCAGGCAGGCTGCCGTTTGTAAAATAAGTAGCCAAATCATTTGATAACATGTTTGTAACATGTTGTGCCGACTTAGAGTGCGATAAGGGCACGAGGATGTTGATAATATGAACTAGCTGTGCCTGCGGCTTCACCCTCATAAAAATCAGTGAATTGAAATTTTTAACACAAAAGTTGTTATTGTAAGTTAACCATAAGAGATAGAGACATGCTGTTGCTAACTTTTTTGTAGTATTTTTGTTGATCGACAATTCTTTATTACATCATTTCAGTGTATCTCTGTTAGTTTACGCATCGCACGCGACTAAATCTTCCAGCAGGCGAGATTTTTATGTACGCATAGACAGTTGTCGCGTTGATATAATAGATGACAGTTTTCAATGCCATCCTATTCCTGAAGAATTAACAGGATAACTATATACTATAGCCTATATGTTAATACGGTGTGTAAATAATTGTGCCAAATTTCATCGATATTGGTTCAGCGGATTCGCCGTAAAAACGTAACAGACAGACAGAATTATTCAGTTTTTTAGTCAACATAACCATTTCCAATTTTCCGATACCCGTATCAGTTAACATAACTGTTAAGTTTTGTAGCAAGAACCCTTTTCAAATTTCGCTTATGTTGTTCTAATACCCCATTTACATATGAACGTGTTCTGTGTAGTAAAATATTTTAACGGTACTTTCGTAAGCCACTAACTGTAAGAGATTCGGGGACATTCTGTAGGAGATCGGGGACATTCTCTACAACAAAAGGGATCGGGACCATCACGATGCTCAGCAGTGATCGCACTACTGCAGGAGGAGGAACTGTAAGAAACTCTAGCATTAGGAACTCGATTAGAAAATGAAACTTATACTTTAGTATTATAATTCTAGTAGCCTACTAATTTTTTTATAGCACTTTCTAAACACACAGTTTATTTTGTATTTTTTATGTCAGGAAAACCGATTATGTGTCGTCACCGCCCGACGGGGACGAGCGGCGGGTATGTCGGACTCGCACCGACTAAAGACCTGACAGTGCTCCACCACGCTGCTGGTGGCGGGGACAGGGTACCGTTGTACACATTGCCCCCATCCCCGCCAGCAGCAACTCTAAACCCCAGAGTGCGACACCTCTGGGTCGGGACCTCTCTTAAAGTGGCCCCTCCCTCCGCGACGACCGCCGCGGGGACCTTTTCAGATGGGCGTCCGATTAGCCCCTACTGCTACTACTGCTACTACTACTACTAGTAAAAGTAGTAATAGTTGTCTACGTCTAGTCTACGTCTAGTAGTAGTAGTCCGAGGTGTCCTAAAAGGCGACTAAGGTAAATCTACCCGCCTTGTGGTATCCGGCTGAGTAGAATAGACCACATTCTTTTCGAGATGTCGTTAAAGGCGACTTAGATAAGTTGACGTCAGGCAGACGGCCATAAAATACGTAGCCGAATCATTAAAGGCGATTAAGGTTAGTCGACCCGCCTTGTGGTATCCGATTGAGTAGAATAGACCACCCACTTTCTTACAAAGGTGTCGTTAAAGACGACTAAGGTAAGTCGACCCGCCGTGTGGTATCCGGCTGAGTAGAATATACAACCTTCATTTCTTACCGAGATGTCGAGAAAGGCTACTAACGTAAGTTGACTCGCCGTGTGGTATCCGGTCGAGTAGAATAGACTACCCTCTTTCTTACCGAGGTGTCGTTAAAGGTGGCTAAGGTAAATTGACCCACGTGTGGTATCCGGTTCAGTAAAATAGACCACCCTCTGTCTTATCAAGGTGGCGTAAATCATGTACGTAATCATGTGACAACATGTTTATAACATGTTGTGCCAAGCCACTTAGAGTGGGATGACGGCAGGAGGATTATGGTCTACACTAGCATTTACCACCATTGGCCACGTAGGTTAGCTAGAGAAGAGCTTATATAGCTTAGATCGATCGCCAGAGCCTCGTCCGTTTATCTGGCTCGGATTACAGTGACTTACAGCGCTATCAGAGATGCCTTGTCCCAACTAAGCCATCACTTTACTATCTACATTCAAAAGGCAATAAACATTCGAACATTCGAGAATAGCTTTCCTTATCGGCGTCGTATATCATTTGTGGATTGCCGACTCGCGTTATCATCTCTGAGGATCTTTTATCACAAATGTTAGTGCTACTCATTGTTATTGTATGTTTTACTTAGACAGCTGAATCTATGAGCTTAGAAGGAAACAAAGATATAAAGGAAAAGATTGTCGCTTGATTTAGACTTATTTTTTTGACTACAAATATATAAATGACACGACGTTAAATGAATCCACTCTGCGTAAAAGATGACTGACTAGGCATAATTAAAAATATCATCATCATCATTATCAGCCCACTTTAGTCCACTGCTGGACATAGGCCTCTTTTTTAATTTTTTTTGTTGAGTATAGACGAGCGCTTGACTGTAATCATGCCTGATGATAAGCAATGATACAGTCTAAGATGGAACGCGCTTGCCTAGAAGATGCCTATTCACTTTTGTTTTAAAAATACCCATATTATATTCATTGGGAAAAACAGATGCCGGGAGAGCATTCCATTCCCGTGCTGTGCGTAACAGAAAAGAGGAATCGAAACGCTTCGTGCGTCTTCGCGGGATATCTACAGTAAGTAGCGGCCTGTTACTATCCCACTGCTGGGCATAGGCCTCTTCTCTCCGTTATTGGAGAGAAGGATTGGAGCTAAGACCTACCACGCTGCTCCAATGCGGATTGGTAGGTTACACATATCTCCTGAATTCTCTAGAGATATGCAGGTTTCCTCACGATGTTTTCCTTCACCGAAAAGCGTGTGATAAATTGCAATTATCAATTAGACACATAAGTTTTAAACGAAAAACTCATTGGTGTCTGCCCGGGTTTGAACCCATGATCGTCTCTAGAGATTCACACGGTCGCACCGCTAGGCCATCACAGCTCTATCTACAGTGTAGGAGTGGAATCTCTCTCGGTGCCTAGCGGTGCGATAATAAAACGGCGATGCCGGAATAAGTTCATGAAGTGCCTGAGCACACTCTCCGAAATATATCCTGTAGAAGGCCGATAGACAGGCAACCCTGTTCAATTATTCGCCACTTAGCCCGATCCTGGGCGTTTTGCTTCCAACCACTGCCCACTGTCCTACATATATCGTCACTCCATCGAGACTCGATGGAGAATTAAAAATATTAATATCGAAAGTAATAATAAAATTATTTTGCTATAATCCGCGATGAAGTAAAATAGAAAATATTTATAATGCTAAATGTAGAGTGGGCAATCGGTTATCATACCTGATACATGCAGGATTCGTAAAAAACACATGCACAAACCTACACCACCGCCACCACAATACACAAGCACTATATACGTTCGCTATCACAAACTCAACAATCGCAAAGCTTTGCGATTTTGGTCGTGGAGTCTATCTCCTGATGATGCTTCGGTTGCGGGGCGAAACGGTTCGGTTGAGTTTGTGATAGTGAACTTATATAGTGCTTGTGTATTGTGGTGGCGGCGGTGGAGGTTTATGCATGTGTTTTTTACGAATCCTGCATGTGTCAGGTATGATAACCGATTGACCACTCTACATTTAGCATTATATATATTTTCTATTTTACTTCATCGCGGATTATAGCAAAATAATCTTATTATTACTTTTACATTATGGATCTCCTCAAAGAAACGCCTAATTCTATAAATTATAAAATATTAATATCGGTTAAAAAAATATATTTTGAAAGAAAATAAATACATTTCAATTGAGATCTGGCTTTGTTAGTAACGGTTGACTGACCTTGCGCGGTGCGTTTGTTAAGGAAAATCAGAGAAAACAATAACATTTTTGTTTTATCTCCCTCAGTTAGTTTTTGGTCAATGTTATTTTCGTTTCGTGTGTCGTAATAGGGTACAGTCATTGATCTCCGTAAATCTTGTTAATATTAAAAAAAGTCAAATAAGGTAAGGCGACTAAGGTAAGTAGACCCGCTGTGTGGTATCCGGCTGTATAGAATAGACCACCCTCATTTCTTACCGGGGTGTCGCAAAAGGCATAGTTAGCGACCAATTTTTATAACTTTATGTTATCACTAGCAATGTCGTTACTATAGTTCCTCTCCCAGATTTCTTCGCTGTATATCTTACCTCAGAGATAAACTCAAAGCATCCTATAGATAAAGTATGTTATTTTGTAAGTGTGATATCGGGCTGAGTACAATAGACTACCCTCATTCTTACCGAGGAGTTATAAAAGGCAACTAAGGTAAGTTGACGTCAGGCAGGCGGGCTGTCGTAAAATACCTAGACAAACCGTATAACAACATGTTTATAGCATATCGTGGCGACCACACGAATGGGATAAGGGTATGAGAATGATAATGTCATCACTGACAACACGCACTCGTCTTAAAAATTTTTAATTAAGAATTTTTTTAAATATATAAGTCAATAATTTTCCTATTACATAACAAATAAAAATAATTATTATATAAACATACGGGTCACATCGTGCTATAATCGAATTACCTTTGTATAAGGTTCGACGTTTCGGCAGAGTTGCATCCACCGTGGTCACGAACTGACTGGAGCGCCGCGGCGTTTTCATTCCCAAGTGCTACAGTCATTATTTAGATCATCTACCCTCACTTGAACCGCACATTTATAACGCGATGTGACATTATAACACGAGCGCCGTGTGGTATCCGGCTGAATAGAATAGTACCATCCTCGTTTCTTACCGAGGTGTCGTAAAATGCGACTAAGGTAAGTCGACCTGCCGAGTGGTATCCGGCTGAGTAGTATAGACCAACCTCATTTCTTACCGAGGTGTCGTAAAAGGCGACTTAGGTAAGCAGAACCGCAAAGCAGAATATAATTATATTATAACGCGATAATATATAAATTATATTATAACACGATGTGACCCGTATGTTCATATAATAATCAGTATGAATCGCGAAAATTTAAAATCTATTCTAAGTTTATTAATCTAATCTAAGTTTATTTTATTACTAATATAAATAAATAGATAACGAGCCCAAAATATCGTGTCATTCGTTCGCCATTGATAAAGTGCATTCTATCCTCAAAAAATATTAACTGTATCTGTGGAAAATTTTAATTCATTTGTCCAATCAAATAAAATTTTTACTTTTCCAATCACGCCTTTTTCCTTCGAGGCGTTAATGGAAGAACAAAAACGTTAGAATGTCGACTTGTCTTTAAGTGGAATCTCTTTGAAGAGCACTCAACAGTTTTTGTTGAAAAAGTATGGTCAAGGAAGAATTTTTTTTTGTAAAAACTAAATAAAACTATTCAGTATATTCGTTTCATGATGATTTATCATCACCCTGACACAGAGGTGGGGCATTCTTCAGAGTTGCTGGTGGGGATGGGGGCAATGTGTCCAACGGTACCCTGTCCCCACCACCAACAGCTTGGTGGAGCACTGTCAGGTTTTTAGTCGGTGCGAGTCCGACATACCCGCCGCTCGTAACCCTCGGGCGGTGATGAGCCATAACGGGTTTTCCTGACATAAAAAAATTGATACGAAAAGTAAAGGACCATTTATTTATTATTATTTTATGTTTTGTCGCCAATTGCTTTCGCTTTGTATTTTAAAGCAACAGCGTCATGAAACGAGTATCGCGCCGTTTTGAGTCTTTGTTCGTCATTCAAGAGAAGTGCATCTCGGAACGGGAATTGTGGTATTCCTATTATATCGTGTTATTGTATATATAGTGTGCGCTAACAAATGTTCATTTAATGTTCAAATTGTAGTAAGTAACGGCCTGTTACTATCCCACTGCTGGGCATAGGCCTCCTCTCTCCATTTTTGGAGAGAAGGGTTGGAGCTAAGACCTACCACGCTGCTCCAATGCGGATTGGTAGGTTACACATATCCCTAGGATTCTCTAGAGATATGCAGGTTTCCTCACGATGTTTTCCTTCACCGAAAAGCGTGTGATAAATTGTAATTATCAATTAGACACATAGTTTTAATAGAAAAACTCATTGGTGTCTGCCCGGGTTTGAACCCATGATCGTCTCTAGAGGTTCACACGGTCGCACCGCTAGGCCATCACAGCTTACAAAATTCAAATTGTAAATGATATTAAATATAATTAAATAAATTCATTCACTCATTTGACTGGCTCATTGGCTCAAGTGGCAGTTCATTCATTCGCAGTTAATTTATTTGTCGTGACAAACATTCATGTTTATACGAAATATCTACATACTAATTTAAAACAGCATGCATCCGAACTGTCTGTGATTAATAACATAAAACTAAGCTGGTGCCAGTTAAAAAATATCCAGTTGGCTGACGTTTCAATTTCCAAAGCTACTTACGTTATTAAAAAACTTTAGCTAATTAAAATGTGCTCGCGTGGAATACAATGATGAAACGCGACGGTGAAAAAAAAACGAACAAACTTTTAACTGGAACAAAACACGAACGTGCCATTTGGATGGTATTTAAAAAAACTTTCTATGAAATATTTTTTTGTCTGTGATTTATAAGAAAACTAGCGGTCTGCCCCTGCTTCGCACGGGTATAAAATATATATCCCATGTCAGTCAGTGTAAAAAAAATGATTAAAATCGATCCAGTAGTTTCGATTTATTCATTACTGCCCATGGTCCGCAAGCGTTAAATTTGGAGAAAAAAAACCGCATCAAAATCTGTTGCGTAGTTTTAAAGATTTAAGCATACATAGGAATATATGGACAAACAAAGAATGTGACTTTGTTTTATACTATGTAGTGATACATCTGTAGGATTAAATAAAATTATGTATAAAGACGAATTAATGCGGTATGTAAGATGTTCGTTTCCGTCGCCTTTTACGACAACTCGGAAAATGAGGGTATTCTATTCTACTCAGGCGGATACCATATGACGGTCATTTTACCTTAGACGCCTCTTACGATAACTCGGAAGGAAATGAGAGTGGTCTTTTCCACTCAGCCGGTTCCCACAAGGCGGGTCGACTTACCTTAGTCGCCTTTTATGTCACCTCGGAAAGAAATAAGGGTGGTCTATTCTACTCAGGCGGATACTATATGACAGTCACTTTACCTTAGACGCCTCTTACGACAACTCAGAAAGAAATGAGGTTGGCCTATTCTACTCAGACGGATACCTTATGACGGTCATCTTACCTTAGACGCTTTTTACGGCAACTTGGAAAGAAGAAGAGTGGTCTATTCTACTCAGTCGGTTCTCACACGGCGGGTCCACTTACCTTAGTCGCCTTTTACGACACCTTGGTAAGAAATGAGGGTAGTCTATTCTACTCAGCCGGATACAACACGGCAGAACGTTTATCCTTTCTTATATAGAGACTAATGTTAAGATAACTCAATACAACTTCATACTAACTTACTGAACCACGTAACATCATGTTGGGTAAATTGAATTCGGGAAACTAGTTAACCGTAGTTCAGATCACTTTTAACTGGCTTTCTATAGGAAGGTATAGCCAATATTGATAATTGTTAACATGATATCGAATATTGACGTCGTGTGGTATCCGGCTGAATAGAATAGATCATCCTCATTTCTTACCGAGGTGTCATAAAAGCTTATTAAGTTAAGTCGACCTGCCGTTTGGTATCCGGCTGAATAGAATAGATCACCCTCATTTCTTACCGAGGTGTCATAAAAGGCGATTAAGGTAAGTCGACCCGCGGTGTGGTATCCGGTTAGGTAGAACTGACCCCCTCATTTCTTACCGAGGTGTCATAAAAGACGACTAATGAAAGTTGACCCACCGTGTGATATCTCGTTTAGTAGAATAGACCACCCTCTTTCTTACCTAGGTGTCGTAAAAGGCGACTAAAGTAAACTGAATTGATATTTAAACATAAAAATACTTGAAAAAGAAACCATAACAAACTATTCCTTGTTTAGCTTAGTAATCATCATCCACCTGACCTTATCCCACTCTAAGTGGGGTCCGCACACCATGTTATAAACATGCTGTCACATGATTTGGCTGTGTTTTAACGACCGGCCGCCTGCCTGACGTCAACTTACTTTAGTCGTATTTTACGACACCTCGGGATGAAAGAGGGTGGTCTATTTTACTAAACTAGATACCACACGGTGGGTCAACTTACCTTAGTCGCCTTTTACGACACCTCGGTAAGAAATGAGGTTTGTCAATTCTACTCAGCCGGATACCACACGGCGGGTCGACTTACCTTAGTCGCCTTTTACCACACCTCAGTAAGAAATGAGGGTGGTACTATTCTATTCAGCCGGATACCACACGGCGGATGTTAAGCTTAGCTATGTTCCTAATTAATTATTTTAGCTGGTGATACATGTTTGGCCTAACCGTTTTACACCCTTTTTTTCCATACACTGGCCCGTTGGAGCAGTGGGTAGTGACCCTGCCTTCAGCTCCGTGGGTCGCGGGTTCGATTCCCGCCGAGGGCAACATTTATTATAAATGAATTTGTTGGTCTTCGAGCCTGGGTGTATATTTGTATTTAAGTATGTATTTAAAAAATATATAAGTATATATTCACCAGTTGTCTCTCTACCATAACATAAGTATTAAGTTACTTACTTTGGAGACGGACGACCGTGTGTATAAGTGTCCCATATATTTATTTATTATACAATATCCAAATAGCAAATGTATAGGCCTATTATAATTCACAACGCGATCTCTCGCGATAGGCATATAAATATTTGCCATACGCCCGTAATTTACCACTACAAGCGTGGAATCTAGATCAAATGGGATTTCCACATTTCCCTTTACAGGATCATAAAATACACGACGAATATCAAACGCGGAGCCGTTCCCATCTAAGAATCATGGCAAAATACACCCTCTATGTCCCAGTATAAGGGAGAGGGTATTTCTATTACGTAAGGCAGTAAATGTAAGGTATACGGTGTCACATACAAGCATATATTGACGTTTTTACGATTCCACTAGCACTTTGGAAAATGTACGTATGCCGAGTGTTTGTGTATGTTATGCTCTTTTATTGGGTAGAGGTTTTTAATGCAGGGTAAAAGAAAGAAAAGGCCTGGTTGAGGAAGGTATTATGCTTAGGTAATTTTTTTTTTATGTCAGGAAAACCCATGGGTCACCATCGACAGACGGGGACGAGCGGCGGGAATGTCGGACTCGCACCGACTAAAAACCTGACAGTGCTCCACCACGCTGCTGGTGGCGGGGACAGGGTATCGTTGGACACATTGCCCCCATCCCCTTAAGGCGCGCTTGTACGATATAGGCCTCTGTGATATTAGTGAGTGTGAATGTGGAATGGAAGAGATCAGACGCCATGTCTTGTAGGAATGTGTGCTGTATGAGGACCTCCAAGAGTGTATGTTGGAGAGTATTGTTCGCACCGAGGTGAGTCCGATTTATTACCAGGATCAAGCAATTTGCCCACGGGTGGCACAAAAGGCGTAAAACATACCGTTAGTAGCGAATCCGGCTAGCAGCGCAAGCTGTTATTGTATTGTCCGCCCCAGAACGGGGAGAGTGCGTACATTAGGGACAAGGATAAGAATAAAGAACTTGTAGGGAGTCAAGAATGCGTGCTGGGAAAACGCCATGAGCAAGCACCGGCGCGCTCTCCTGCGATTTGGCCTATATAACCGCGAGGTTGGTGGGGCCATGGGAGGTGGTGGATTGCCCCTATCCCCGCCAGCAGCAACTTTGAACCACAGAGTGCGCCACCTCTGAGTCGAGGCCTCTCTAAAAGTAGCCCCTCGATCCGCTAGACGATGCATCGGGAGCACCAGATGCATCGACTGCCTCGGGGACCTTTTCAGGTGCCCTTTCGGAGCGTGCAGAAGGTTCCCGTTAGGACGGCATGCGATGTTCTTGAGCAAGTCGCCTGCGCCCGGCTCGCCTGCGGTGGATCGGATTCAAGGACTCGACTTCTCGAATCCGTCCCGCCGCCTCCTTCCGCGAGATAACGTCCTCGCAGAAGGAGGCCATCGCTGATGGTTAGGTAATTTGAGTCAATGGTATTGAAAAGCAAGTCTATGGTCATAGCAATAACCTCTAAAGTTAAAATCGACCAGATGTTTTCTATCGGCACGTAGGAGCTGGCATTTGTAGAAGAAGACAGGTTAAATACAAAGTGCCTGGGTGACCGGTATTTTATAAATATAATTAAATAATACAAGTTTAAAAAAAAAGCGCTGGTGACATGTGGGACTCGAACCCAAGCTTTAAACTTTTTTCGTCCGCCCGTTAACTAGTAGGCTGTCATAGCATTACATTTGACAGCTAAAATTTCATTTAGTCGATTCAACGTTCAGCATTTTTTTCAGTGTCCAAAAATAGGGATAAAACATAATTTTTTTTAAATGAAACCTGTGTGGTGTGGTAACTAATCCGGCATGTATAAGGTATGAGAACGGTTTTGTTATATTTACATAGATTTTCTTAACAAACGCGGATTACAGCAAAGTAATTCTATCATGACTTTTGCCACATATTTAATATTGTTTAATGTTCGCTTTATTAAATCTTAAAAGGAAATGAGGAAGTAAGCTTTCACATCAAATTTTCTACATAATACACATGGTACAGGGTACTTAAAGGATTAAACATACTCTGTAGAAGTTGGAGGTGATATTAAATTATTCAAATACGCTATCATAGAACGCCACACTCCTCAAAGGAACGACAAATCCTTAAAAGCTTAAACATTAAGCTTTTTGAAGCTCACATGACATAAGCGCTTGCCATTAACATAAAATTTATTTATAGAATTAGGCGTTACTTTGCCGAGGTCCATAATATGATGTTACAAATATTTTCCAATATCATCCTCCTGCCACTAAGTAAAGTCGGCACAACATGCTATAAACATGTGCTCATGATTCGGCTACGTGAAATGAGGGTAGTCTATTCTACTCAGCCGGATACCACACGGTGGTCAAATTTCCTTAGTCGCCTTTTACGACACCTCGGTAAGAAATGACAGTGGTCTATTCTACTCATACGGATACCACACGGCTAACTCATGCTCTGTTCAGTACTTCAACACTCCACATTCTGCGGTTAGCACTCACTCGGTGGTACCGTATTGGTGGGTTTCTGCCGAGAGCGCCACTGGTACAACGGACACGCGACCTTTAGTCGTCTTTTGACCGATGAACTGTCTGACCGCCATAGCAGATTCCGTGCCTATTATTCAAAAACTTAGTGGCACCGTGTGCCCGTTCACCGAACTAAATCCTTTAATTGACTAGTGATATCCTAGTGCGTGATATACCTGCCAATTTCGGGAGCTGGACGTTCTGGAACAACGGTAAGTAGTTTTTTAGTTTTTACTTGTCAAGCGCGGATACTGTGTAATTTGGGGTTCACTGGACACATCTATTTAGAACCAGATAAATCTTTTAAGGTCCTTCGAAACCAACAGACCAAAATTATTGTACGTATTGTTACGTACGGGGATTCGTGGATTTGGATGAAATTGTAGATTTTAAACTTTCGCGATTCATACTAATTAAAATATAAACAACCGGGTCACATCGCGATAATTATCGCGATGTTTATATTTTAATTGGATGAAATTACCTGGTGACTCGTTAAAGAAACTTTATTCAGCTGTTCACTACAAAATTATTACTTACAGTCACTATGTAGTGTATAACAAAGCCGATATCACTATTATTTCACTTTTATTATCGCTTGTTAATTCGCTTTCGATCGCTATTTTCAAACTGAATGCCGAGACGCGATGTGACCGCTTATATAGTGAACGAACTAATTTGAGAATCTTCGCGACTGTTCGCGAGTTGTAGCGGGGATACGGAACATGATTCGTAAACAGCGTGAATGTTCCACAGAATTAAACAAGTGAATTTGAACTGTATGATTTAAAACTTACGAACTCTTTTTGCATGTTCGTAAACTACTCCCTTCCAAACTATATGACATATTCATTACAAACTTTTTTCGCATGTTAGTAACAGTTTTTTATTTTGATTACAATGTTTTCTATTACATCTCTCTTTTTATAAGCTGTACGAACTAGATGCTCTATTACAGTCTCATTACTCCTCAAGTCAATTATGTCTTAAGTGCTCTGAATTGAGACGACATTGTGACAAATTAAAATACAGTATGTATAAATTAATTATCAGTTGAAATACTAAAAGTATCAGTTAACAAGAATAATAACAAAGTAAAATATATCTTCGCTCCCTTTGATTAGGTAGAAAATAGAAAAAATTAGCTACATTAATAATAAAGCGCTTACAGCAATTAGTTGTTATTGAAGCAATAAATAAGATATTGGGTGACCTAAAATCATATATTGGTATTTTATGTTACACATTAAATCTATACTCTTCATTGAGAATTAAATATCTGTACTAATATGTATGAGTAAATATTATACTTACTCCGTTCAAAGTTACAAAATATAGGGTGTCCCAAAAATCAACGATAAGCTCAAGAAAAAAAAACCTATTTTTTAGCCTTAGAATGTGTAACTGTCATAAACATGTCAATGTCATAATGGGTCACTTCCGAATCAGTGGTAGCTTCTTAAAAACATTTGACGATTCAAAAGTATTGTAAACAGTTCACTTGAATAAACAATAATTTGAATTTGAATAAAAACCTTATAAATATGTAGGCATACTAAAATAAATTGCTATTTTCTTGCGATCGAAGATTATTGCGAAGTTATGTAACTTTTATAAGATATCAAAAAGTTTATTGAGTCTTGAATAGTTAGAGCCTTTTGCAAGAAATTCTCCTTTACATTGAGTTGGCAAAAGGATAAAATTTGCACTTAGTATTCTGTTGAAGGCATATAAAGGTCTCAATGCTTAGAAAATCGTCTTTGTGATGCCTAAAGAGTTACCTACAATGTTGCCTTGCTACGCTGTCGAGAAAACTTAGATAATTTTCGCATATGATATTTTAGTTACCCCTCGTTCTTAATCTGTAATTACCCAACGTCTTTGTTTACTGTGAAATGAGAGGCGTCTAAGATTTGCGTATTAGTATTCTCTGTTAACATTAATTTGGTGGATTGATGAATAATTAAGCTTGTTTGTGTATTAAGGCCGAACGCCTCTTGCGTCTTGCCTTAATTACTTAGCGGTTGTTATTTGAACGTTGCTCTAATGATTATACTATCTGAGCCTTACAGATTTGAACCTTAGATATCGAAATTCAGGATACATTATTCAGTCCTACTAATATCATGTGGGTATGGATTTATGTTTGTTACTCTTTCACGGCGAATCCGCTGAACCAATATAGATGATATTTGGCAAAATTATTCCTTATACACCGGAATAACATATGGGCTATAGAAATCCGTTAATTCTACAGGAATAGGATGACCTTGAAAATCGTCATCTATTATCGATCTAAAACACGAAAACAGTCTACGCGAACAAAGACGCGGGTAAATGCTAGTAATATTATACTTGCGAAAGTCCGTGAGTATGGATGTATATTTGTTAACCTTTTACGGCGAATCCGCTGAACCAATATCGATGAAATTTGGCACAATTATTCCATATACACCGGAATAACATATGAGCTATAGAAATCCTGTTAATTCTACAGGAATAGGATGACATTGAAAAGTGCCATATTATCAGTCTATCACACGACAATAATCCACGTGAACAAAGTCGCGCGTAAAATCTAGTTTTTTTGATATTATGATAACGAAATCAAAATCTTTTTTTGTTCCAGTTACCAACGAGATAATGTCTTATAAAGAGCTCATGAATAAGGGACCCGTTTGGGCTTAAAACTAGTCGGGATAAGACGTGTGTATATCCGGTTTCTTCATCAACATCATCCTCCTGCCCTTATCCCTCTTTAAATGGGGTTAGCACAAATGTTTGGAACATGTTGTCAATTGTGTCAAAGTATTGTCAATTGATTTGCCTAGTTATTTTACGACCGGCGGCCTGACTCACGTCAACATATCTTAGTCGCCTTTAACGACACCTCGATAAGAAATGAGGGTGGCCTATTCTACACAGCCGGATACCATACGGCGGATCGACTTACCTTAATCCCTTTTTACGACACCTCGGTAAGAAATGAGAGTGGTCTATTCTTCTCAGCCGGATACCACATCTACGAAGTATTCTATGTGACTTAAAGTTTAGTATTTAAGTTTTACTATATAATTTTTTTCTCCCCTAAAAATAAGTAAAGGTATAATAGTAATAAGAAATAAGTAAAGGTATAATAGTAATAAAAAAATAAGTAAAGGTAAAGGTAAATAAGATATACGTACACAATTATGGTCTGTAGTACTAAAAGCAAGGAACACCGTCAACGCTAACTGAATTGCTCCAAAGAAATGCAATTTTCTGTAACTGCGCTTTTAACTATGGTACTATTATGTTAATGAAACTTTAAAAGCAAGAATTTCTGACTTGGGTTCACGATAAAATATTACAACTCTTTCGCAGAATAAGTACTTTTGGGTTTTGCTATAAAAATACTTTTAGTTTATAAAATTAAATTTATTTTCATTTATTAATTTTATTTATTTATTTAAAATAAATAAAAAAATAAAAAATTTAAGTTAAAACATATTTTCACATTTTCAGTCACATATCTTACTCTTCTGGTCTCCCCCTCGATAATCTCTCCGCCTCTACTAAACGAGGCCGAGCTGGTTCTCCACTTCCGGCAAGGTCTCCTCTTCTACAGCGTCTGTGATCACTGGAACTTCTACTTACAGAAACGGGACATGAACTTGAAAAGAATTGCCATGGCAATATTTTTTGCTTTTAAAAATATTTCCGTTTTAAGTAGTTAATTATGTCAAATAGTTAGTTAAATTATCAAATCAAGTGGGATATTAAAATGGCATATAAAAAGAGCGCCAAAGTTGACTAATAATGCTGAATGTCCGTCTTTATACATGTGCTTTTTTATTTTTTCTTAATTTGCAGAATACACACGAAGTCTAGAAACTCTTCAGAAATATTTACTCAACACTATTCTACAATTTACATACTGGCAATTTTAGCATTGCCATTACAGCTGTTTAAAAAACACTGTTAAAAGGAGGCTGATACAGAAAGCCTACTATACTGTTGATGATTACTTAGATGATAAGAATGTGGATATAGCTACTCTTCGAACCCGTAAAAGACAGTAAATGAGTAAATGTAACTAGTAATAAGAATTATATTTTTAAAAGAGCAACCGCCGAGTTTCTTGTTGGCTTTTCTCGGTAGGAACAGCTTTCCGAACCAGCAGTAGAGTAGACGATTCAACAAGTTTATTTGAATAAATAATATTTTGAATTTGGAATTTATTTCCACGTCTAAACTTACAAATTTCGCATCCGGTGCTAATAAAGTGAGTGTGTCAATTTAATGAACACAGGAATTTGACGTGTAATATTAGCAATTTCCCAACGCGAGGTTAATATCTGAAGAGTAATTTAACTATGAGAGATTTAATATAATTAAATCCTTGGAATTTACTACCGGAAATAGGTACATCATGCAAACTATTGTTAGCAATTTTAACATTTGCAAAATAAGATAATAATTATTGTATTAAGTTTAGTGAAAATGTACAAGTTATCTATATTAAATTACTTACACGCTAGGACTATACAAATCATGCCCACGTGGAATGGTCCCAAGAATGCTGGCAGCGTTTCCGCGCTGAATCGCTAAGCTGATTCTTTGTGCGAAAAAGGAGCCAGCCCTCCTGTCACCTGAAGAGGCCATCAACCGAGGTGTTAAAACGGATAAAAAAAATTTACACTTTGACTCCATGGCCCTAGGGTCTCGCTGCAAATGGCACAAATATATAACTCTCGATGAGAGATGCATACTTCCGCCGTTTGCCGGATTCGTATTAGTTTAGTGTATTAGGAAATATAAATATTGACATTAGTCTCAATATTATAATCTGAACTAAAGATGAAATTTAAAAATGGAAGAGGAATTCATTTTGGCGGTATTCTGTTATGACGAAAAATAATTGTTATTAAAGTAATAAAGTGTTTTAAGAATTGTTTTGATATATTTTGGAAATCTTTTACGCCGTGTGGTATCCGGCTGAATAGAATAGTACCACCCTCTTTTCTTACCGAGGTGTTGTAAAAGGCGACTAAGGTAAATCGACCCGCCGTGTGGTATCCGGCTGAGTAGAATAGACCACCTTCATTTCTTATCAAGGTGTCGTAAAAGGCGACTAAGGTAAGTTGACTCACCGTGTGGTATCCGGTTAAGTAGAATAGACCACCCTCTTTTTCATCGAGGTGTCGTAAAACACGACTAAGATAAGTTGACGTCAGGCAGGCGGCCGGTCGTAAAATACGTAGCCAATTCATGTGACAACATGTTTGTAACATGTTGTGCCAACCCCACTTAGAGTGGGATAAGGGCAGGAAGATGATGATATTTTGGAAATCTTTTCTAAGTATTTTAATACTACTAATATCTTAGGCTACTCGGCCAGGACGACTTTTTGTAGCGATTCAGTAGCGATGCTGTTACGAGTCCTTATTCCACTCTAAGTGGGGTCGGCACAATGTTATAAACTTGTTGTCACATGATTTGCCTACGTATTCTACGACCAGCCGCCTCCCTGACGTTAACTTACCTTAGTCGTATACGACACCTCGGTAAGAAATGAGGGTGGTTTATTCTACTTGACCGGATAGCACACGGTGAGTAAACATACCTTAGTCGCCTTTTACGACACCTCGGTAATAAATAAGGGTAGTCTGTTCTACTCAGCCAAATATGACACGGCGAATAATGACTACTTTAATGATCAAAATTTTAATTTGGCCGAAATTTTGAATATAAAAATAATGTAAATTAAAATAATAACATTATAATCGCTGTCAGTAACATTATTCTTATAAAAAAAATATCTAATACTTCAATAATAATACCTTATTGTTACATTTGATCAAAAATCCTTACGTATTTAATGTGTTATTAGGGTATTTAACTCGTACAAAACATAACCTCAAATTATAAATCTTTTTTTATATTATAGTTCCCCCATAGAAATATAATAAAATAATAATTGATACTAAGATAACAAACATTTTTCTATTTAACTACATAAAAATTATCGCTGTAATGTCTGGGCCCAAAAGTGTATGGAATTCTAGAACTCTCCTTTCACTTAAATACACCGATATCAAGAAAAGTCGCATGCACAGCTAGCTTACTAAAGTTCTCATTTTGAACTTGTTCTAAGAATTCTCATTTTCCTTTTCCTTTTACTTTATTTGAGCGTGTAAAAGTCATTCGACAAAACATTTCGTGTTTGAGATCAAATATATCACAAGAATCACTCGCCTTACAAATATATGCGATTTAATATCACACAAGATTCGATAGCTGAAAGGACTGAAAAGCGTTTCAATAGATTTCATATGAAATTTTATTGTTGTATAAAATCCTTAGTTTCAAATGTTGGAAAGGGCAATACACATGTAGTGTAAAAGCCCCTTAATTACAGAATAAAAAAATGTTGGGAAATTTCAATACAAAACTTTCTGTTTTTAATATTTCATATCGACTTTTATTATATTAATAGCGCAACTGATTAAAAAATCTTGTGAATTAAATAGTTATAGTGCCGTGTTGTAACTGGCTGAGTAGAATAGACCGTCATCATTTCTTACCGAGGTGTCGTAAAAGGCGACTAAGGTAAGTGCCGTGCGATATCCGGCTGAGTAAAATAGACCACCCTCATTTCGCACCGAGATGTCGTGAAAGACGACTAAGGTAAATTATTTAGTTTAAAAAAATGCAAAAAAAAGAGGCTGGTTATATCTGGGACTTGATTTTGAGTATTTTCACTTCTTAAGTCCCGGGTGGACTTAATATATAATTATATTATATTTATATATTATAATTCCCAATATATTACAACTGATAGCAAAATAAGCCTTTACATTATACTTATGTTTAAGTAGTTTTTCAATGCCTGAAAACAGAGATGAAAATAACATAACATTAACTCGTTAAGTTAGTTTTTCATTAAATTTCCTTTGACATTTTATTTAGCTTAGAAAAAACCTAATTATACATTTTATGGCATAAATATATACACTTGATTAGTTTATCAAAGTCGTCAATTGAATGACCAAATAACTCAAATTTAAACTCTTTATTTCCTAAAATTTATGCTTGTGCGCATAATATACTGAGCCAGTAAATTTCTGTCGAAATAGTTGGAGTGATCCTTAATAGCATGCGGTTATCTTGTTCGGCGCGTGATGGTTGCAGCGGATTTAAACTCGACCTATTTCGACGAAAATTGACATACAAGCATCACAGTATGAGTGCAGAAATCACGTAACTCAGGAATAAATAAAGAAAATTTGTTTGTTCGCAAAATATACTGACCAAGTAAATTTCTGTCGAAATAGTTGGAGTGATCCTTAATACCATGCGGTTATCTTGTTCGGTGTGTGATGATTGCAGCGGATTTAAACTCGACCTATTTTGACGAAAATTGACATACAAGAATATGAGTATGAGTACAGAAATAACGTAGCTCAGGAATTAATAGAGAACAGCAATGAAACAAAACAAATTATTAAAGGAATTCCTTGTTACATCCCATACATAGAAACGTAAAGCTTACATCCTCAATCATATAAGTAGTAAGTAAGAGGGTAAGAAAGTAAGAAAGAGGGTGGTCTATACTACTTAACCGGATACCACACGGTGGGTTAACTTACCTTAGTTGCCTTTTACGACACCTTGGTAAGAAATAAGGGTAGTCTATTCTACTCAGCCGATTACCACACGGCGGGTCGACTTAAATTAGTCTATTTTTACGACACCTCGGTAATAAAAAAGTAAGTAAATAGCGGCCTGTTACTATCCCACTGCTGGGCATAGGCATCTTCTCTCCGTTTTTGGAGAGAAGGTTTGGAGCTAAGACATACCACGCTGCTCCAATGCGGATTGGTAGGTTACACATATCTCCAGAATTCTCTAGAGATATGCAGGTTTCCTCACGATGTTTTCCTTCACCGAAAAGCGTGTGATAAATTGCAATTATCAATTAGGCACATAAGAATAAAGAGTCGCACGGTGTTACCACTGGGCTTCTTCTTCTTCTTCGGTAAGAAATGCAGCTAATTAGGTTTCTTTATAACGATGTACGAATAACGATCAATCACGGAACATCCCAGACACGTGAAAAACGTTAAGTCATTAAGCGGTGTGTGTATCTTTTGATGATAGGTATTTTCTTTCAACTGTCTTTTGAGTTTTTGTTACTTAAGCTATATTTCATTTGCTTTATGTCCTTGACCTTTCGGATTTTGTTCTTTTATGAAAAACTAGCTATGCTAGTAGCTTTACTTGCGTGAAAATAAGTGTGTCACAATTTTTTTCCGAATTGGAATTTTGAATATAAAAGTAAGTCATCATCAACCTCCTCCTTTATTCCACTCTAAGTGGGATTGGCACAACATGTTACAAACATGTTGTCATATGATATTTGGCTACGTAATTTACGACCGGCCGCCTGCCTGACGTCAGCTTACCTTAGTCGTATTTTACGACTCCTCGGTAAGAGGGTGGTCTATTTTGCTCAACCGGATACCACACGGTGGTTCAACTTACCTTAGTCGCCTTTTATGACACCTCGGTAAGAAATGAAGTTGGTCTATTCTACTCAGCCGGATACCACAAACTTAACAAGAAAAATTGCTTTGCGATTTTGTCGTGGAGTCTATCTTCTGATGATGCTTCGGTTGCGGGGCGAAACGATTGTTGAGTTTGTGATAGTGAACGTATGTAGTTCTTGTGTATTGTGGTGGCGGTGGTGGAGGTTTGTGCATGTGTTTTTACGAATCCTGGATGTATCAGATATGAAAACAGATTGTCCACATTTAGCATTATATATATTTTTTCTATTTTACCTCATCGCGTATTATAGCAAAATAATTTTACTTTTACTTTTGGATTTCCAATTAGTTACCAAAAAATAACAGTTTCTAATTCATTTCAAGCTTAAAATATTTTTCGTTCAAACAGACTTACTGTCTCTTTTCATTTGCCATTTTTCAAATCCACTATTGTATGGAAAAGTATGAATAGACAATATAGCTGGACCCGATCGGCGTCTATTGTCAAATGCAAAAATCAATCAATCACTGGCAATATGTCTATTGAACAAATAATAAACGGTGAAAGATAAATTTGTCTTAGCTAGGGATCCAAATAGGTTTGCCAACTATTGTATATTTGACTGGCCCGTTGGCGCAGTGGGTAGTGATCCTGCCTTCAGCTCCGCCGGTCGCGGGTTCAATTCCCGCCGTGGGCCAACATTTTCTATAAATGAATCTGTTGGCTCTTCGAGCCTGGGTATATATTTGTATTTAAAAATTATATATGTATATATTTACCAGTTGTCTGTCACCCATAACACAAGTATTAAGTTACTTACTTTGGGGACGGCGACCGTGTGTGTAAGTGTCCCATATATAAAAGTAATGAGAATATTATTTTGCTATAATCCGCGATAAAAGAAAATATATGTAATGCTAAATGTAGAGTGTACTATTCGTTCTCATACCTGATACATGCAGAATTTGTACTAGATGTTGAGATAGACTCCACGACAAAATCGCAAAGATCGCTTTGCGATTTTGTCGTGGAGTCTATCTCCTGACGATGCTTCGGTTACGGGGCGAAACAATTGTTGAGATTGTGGTGGTGAATGTGTGCAGTGCTTGTGTATTGTTGTGCCATCGGTGTCGGGTAGTGCATGAGTTTTTACAAATTCTGCATGTATCAGGTATGAGAACGAATAGTACACTCTACATTTAGCATTACATATATTTTCTTTTATCGCGGATTATAGCAAAATAATATTCTCATTACTTTTGTATTATGGACCTCCGCAAAGTAACGCCTAATTCTATAAATTATTTGTCCCATATATTTCTATATATAATTATATTTATTTAACTGTACTGTTAAAAACAGTATTATACTCTTTCTCCATATTATTCTCTTTACTCATCGTTCCTGCCCTTATCCCACTCTAAATGGTTAGAGTGGGATAAGGGCAGGAGAATGTTAAAGGTTTATCTGTCTATTCAGCCGCTGAATAAAATAAATCTGGTTAAAATATGTCCGTAAAAACCGTATTTTAATACGCATTTGAATTTTGTGAGTGGAAATACTCGTAAACAAAAGCGCTCCATTGTTCCGGAGTATTATGATGCAGACAAAAGGCCCGAACTTCAAAATAAATACAGTTACTTGTTTGAATCGTCGGCATTTTGTTTTCCGGACATCCGCTTGTTCGCTTTCCTGATTATAAAGCTCCAAACGAGTCTTTATTTCACTTTTTTCCATTTGCAGGTGGCTTATTTTTTATAGCCGTGTGCTATCCGGCTGAGTAGAATAAACCAACCGATTTCTTACCGAAGTGACGTAAAGGAAACTAAGGGAAGTCGTCCCACCGTGTGATATCCGGCTGAGTAGAATAGATCACCCTCATTTCTTACTGAAGTGTCGTAAAAGGCGAATAAGATAAGTTGACTTCACGCAGTCGGCCGGTGGTAAAATACGAAGCCAAAATCATGTGACAACATGTTTATAACATGTGCCGACCCGCCTTAGAGTTGGATAAGGGCAGGAGAATAAATTATATACACATACTAGCAATCGCCAGCGGCTCCGCCCGCGTGCAAAGCTTAAACCATAATATAATATTCTGATAACCATAAAAATGGTTAAAGTGGGTTAACCTTAAAAGCTAGACATATGCTGTCACGGAATTTTATTTAGAACTTTTAGAGGGAAACAATTTTGTAATACATGATTTTTTAATCACTTTCACCATTACTCTGCGCACGTAAGGAAAGCTATAAATTACGTTTTCGTAATATTTTTTATTGCTGCTCCTCTCCTATTTATCTTAGCGTGATGTTATAGCCTATAGTCTTTATCGATAAATGGACTATCTTACACTGAAAGAATTTTTCAAATCAGTCCAGAAGTTCATGAGATTAGCGCGTTCAAACAATCAAACAAACAAACTCTTCAGATTTATATATTGGTATAGATATAAGTAAACATAGACTCAAAGAACTAACTAATTGTTTTTAGAAAATTATGGCCTTCAGCGGGAATTGAACCATCGACCCACAGAGCTGAAGACAGGATCTCTGCTATCTGCGTCAACGGGCCAGTCAAAAATATTAAAATAAAACCACAGGTCACAGGATGTGAATAGAATCGCTAGGGGACCCTTTTGGTTCCGATAATATATACGAAGGGTCCTTTCAAAGGTGAGTGATACACAGAGATTATACGAATTTGGGTCGAGGTTTTGGGATTGGAAGGAAATAAAATCCGTACCTCAAAAGAATAAGGGTCGTAGCCGATATTTTTGAACTTTTAAACCAAAATACTGTCTCTGTGATGTCATATTAAATTTTCGACCATATGAATGGATTATATATTTCAAATGGTATCTAATATTTAAATATTAATCAAATAATCTCTCTCCAATAGCATTATTAATTAAATAATCCAAAAAGTATTATAAATATTTAGGTATACCAATTATATGAGATTTAAATCATTCTTAATTACTGTGTTACAATTATAAGTAATTAAAATTAATTAAGTATCGATGCTAATATAATGCGAAAGTATATCTGTCTGTTACGCTTTAATGTATAAGGTAGAAGAACGGATTGTGCAAGCGTTACATAGATTTTATGTTCCTACTGTTAACCGTTGACCAGTTCCCTTGTTTGGATCAGGACATGCTTATCATAAACATGCATTGTCATCGGCACTGGACCAATGGTAATTAGTCAAATTTAAGTTCCAAGATTCCACCTTCACTAATCACCTTGAATAAAAGCTTTTATCTACTCTGATACTATAATACAAAGATTATAAAACTGAAACCAAAATTCTTATGACAAACATTACGTACAGGCCAGAAATAAAAAATTAAAAAGTTTTATTACGATTCAGGTTTTGTATGGACACCTGTATCATAATATAACTTTTTAATCATAACGATACACCTATACAACCTCCAGCTAGAACAAGGAGGTTGAACCTTTACCTTAAAAAAAAAGGTTTCAATGAACGAGTCCGCGGCGACGCAACACACATGCGCAATCGGTGTTTGCTAACATTTGACATTTAAAAAATCTTTTCAATATGTATTCAAACAAAGTTTGATTTTTATTAATATTGTTTTACGTATTATAGTATGAGAGTAGATAAAATAGTGTAAGACACTGTACATAATTTGGTCTTATAACACTAGTGTTACAAAAGTAATGAGAATATTATTTTGCTATAATCCGCGATAAAAGAAAATATATGTAATGCTAAATGTGGAGTGTTCTATTCGTTCTCATACCTGATACATGCAGAATTTGTAAGAACTCATGCACTACCCGACACCGATAACACAATAATACACAAGCACTGCACACATTCACCACCACAATCTCAACAATTGTTTCGCCCCGTAACCGAAGCATCGTCAGGAGATAGACTCCACGACAAAATCGCAAAGCTAAAACACTCGTGTTATAAGAACCCTTATTATGCAACAGTATCATAATTTACAATAATTAATAATAAAGAATTATTTCATATGATTTACTAACTTTACACTTTCTGTACTATATAATTCAGTTAACTAACTCCGGCTTCTATAAATGATACTTTAAACAGCTACCAGTACATTTTCTGTCACTATTATTGGACAATATTTCTAGCTAAAAGCGAGGAAGTTAAGAAAGAACTTTTAACACAGGATGCTGTATGTGTGCCGGACGTTGTTAGAGTTGCTCGTACATCGGGATGTGGATCGTATATCAAAAGCTTGTTACGTGTTTATTACGAAGTTTAAATAAAACTTCATGATAAAAATATTTCTAACTGCAATAATACAAACGTAATTATTTTGCTATAATGCACGATGCTGTAAAATAGAAAATATATATAATGCTAAATGTAGAGTGGACAATCCGTTTTCATAACTGATATATGCAGGATTCGTAAATACACATGCACAAACCTCCACCACAGCCACCACAATACACAAGTTCACTATCACAAACTCAACATTCGCAACTGAAGCATCATAGGAGATAGACTTCACGAAAAGATTTTCATTGAATGTATATGGTATGAAAACGGTCTATATCTAGTTTTATATATATTTTCTATTTTACTTCATCGCGGATTATAGCAAAATAATTTTATTATTACTTTTGCATTGTAGATCTCCGCGAAGTCTATATACCGGTTTTTGGGCATTAAAAAAATACAAAAATTCAAATTGAATATATAAAACACTATTTTTGCCGAAAACTATAAAGTCAGCGTAGCTTATTGGGGGAGAAGTGAGTATTAATTAAATCCTGAACTATATCTATCAACTTGTATTATCGCACTCGTTATTAATACCATCTCCCAAAGCAAAACGTCACATCACACAAGATGGCTTGTTATTCCGTTGCCATCGCAGCCTCCATTTGTTGTTGCGCATTAAGCCAGCACTCGGGTGTGTTCGTAGGACGCTCGATGACAGGGAGCCGCGGCGAGTTCGCTATCCATCAGCTACACTGGTAATACGCACGATAGCAGCGACCACTTGCAATATTCATTTACAATATATAAGCAACTGGCCGTTAGTAAGACGTCAGCTAGAAATAATTCGCGTAGGAGAATTCCTACTACGAAGAGCCAACAAATATCAACAATGTTAACTTTCATAACATGATTCCGGTTGTTACTTGTTTCGCCAACTTTGACCATAATTCGTGCTCCGCCAAAACTTTGATTCCCCGAAGATGTCATTAAACTTCTTTTAGCTGAAACAACTGTTTTAGTGGGCACATTAAAATGACGTATATCCTGTTGGTCCTGTTGCAAACATACAAGATTTTGAAAATTTTACCACTGGCACGTTGGGACACGTGACAGCAACACTGCCTTCAGTTCCCTACCAAATAAAATCAACAATTTTTGTTCAAATACTTTCTTTTTTCTTTTTTAAGAAAAAGGTTATAAACTCGCACAATTTGGATTACAAATTACTAGTAAACTAGTTAACCCTCCAGCTAAGCTGAATCTTTAATATGAGTTAATCTTGTATGTATATTGTTCGATCTTTGCTTATTATAGTGGTGGGTAGTTATACAAAACATTACTGCATCAATTTTTTTTCGTCTACCATCGCATTCAAATGGTGCGTAGACGCCCACTTGCCTTCCGGACGTTCAACAGACGACACGTTGTCGTCTCAGTGAGGTGTGTGATCTTTACCATAAGACTCTTGCTTCGAGAACGTTCTACTGACGATACGTTATCGTCCTTGTGAGGTGCGTGCATTTCCAAACAGTGAATAGTGCTGCGCCAAGTCCACATCCAGCTGGTGCGCCGTGCGTCTGGCAACAGGTCTCCGTCCATTCGGGGCGAATGTGTATAGCAAGGTTGGTGTGGTTTTTTTTACTCACTGATTTGGGCAAAGATCTGCATATCAAGCACAAACATACAGTCCACTAACCAGCATTCTAACAAAGTTGTTGTGACGTTCACACATATATATACATACATATATATTTTAGGAATCTCGGAAATCGGCCCCAATAATTTTCCTGAAATTCAGCAGCATGCAGTTGAGGGAGAAAAATCGATCTAGCTTTGTTTTATGTAAAAAAAAATCGTTTTATCCCTGTTTTAGTCATTTTAAAATACTAAAATTTATATTGAATATAAAACACTATTTTTGTCATTAACTGTCAAGTCAGTCTACGAGCGTGTGCAGAATCTGACTGAGCCTGATACCACACGGCTCAGGGTATTTATATATTTATTTAAAATTATATATACCAGTTGTCCGTCACCCATAACACAAATATTAAGTTACTTTTTGGACAGATAGTCGTGTGTGTAATTATCCAATATATTTAATATTTAGTTATTTCCGCCTAACGTTTGAGAATTTTCCCCTAGCGAATCATCTTTCAGACTTCAAAAGAGCTTGTAAAGGTTTATAAAGCATATTGCAGCTTTGAAACTCGTGTTACAGAAATTTGCGAAGAAATAATGTTAGCGCATTACGTGAATGGCAGTAAGTTAACGGTTCACGAGTAAATATACGGTAAAATGCTTTGGGACTCCGTCCAACGACGGTTTCGAAATTAATATAAAATACAGTACACAGTAAGGCTACCTTAAGGCGTTTCTGAAGATAATTTATTCAACACTTACCTAGGGACTTTGTGACTGTTTTCATGAGAGTAGAATATATTTTTATTGATAGTAGGTAATATCAGGGTGACCGGTCCTTGCTCGGTAATTTTTAACAAAAAAAATAATAATAGTGTAGGTGAAGCTTGATTTTCATGTCTGTCATAATAAAGATTATGTAAAGAAATTCTTGATGTTCAAACGATAAACCTAACTGACCTAACTAGACTCGTCGTGTGGTATCCGGCTAAATAGAATAGTACCACCCTCTTTTCTTACCGAGGTGTCGTTAAAGGCGACTAAGGTCAGTCGACCCGCCGTGTGGTATCCGGCTGAGTAGAATTGACCACCCTCATTTCTTACCCAGGTGTCGTAAAAGGCGACTAAGGTAAGTTGACCCACCGTGTGGTATCCGGTTAAGTAGAATATACCACCCTCTTCATTATCGAGGTGTCGTAAAATACGACTAAGTTAAGTTTATGTCAGGCAGGCGGCCGGTCGTAAAATACGTAGCCAGATCATGTGACAACATGTTTATAACATGTTGTGCGACCCCACTTAGAGTGGGATAAGGGTAGGAAAAAGAAGAAGAAGAAGAAACCTAACTGTATGAATCTTGTCTGGTAATCGCGGACCCAAGCTGTGGTAACCTGCATATCTCTAGAGAATTCTGGAGATATGTGTAACCTACCAATCCGCATTGGAGCAGCGTGGTAGGTCTTAGCTCCAATCCTTCTCTCCAATAACGGAGAGAAGAGGCCTATGCCCAGCAGTGGGATAGTAACAGGCCGCTACTTACTACTTACTAATCGCGGACCCAAACTTTGGTTAAGAGGCACGTATAAGTTATTAAAAAAAAGTTAAATTCTACTCATCCTATTCTACTAATATAATAACTGCAAAAGTTTGTGAGTATGGATGTATGTTGTCGAATCCGCTTGCCCAATATCAATGAAATTTGGCACAATTATTCCTTATACACCGGAATAACATATAGGCTATAGAAATCCTGTTAAGTATAAAGGAATAGGATGACATTGAAAAGCGCCATCTATTATCAACCTATCACGGGACAACAGTCCACGCGAACGTAGTTGCTATTCCTGTAGAATTAACAGGATTTATCTAGTATATATCTTACTTTGGTGAATAAGGAATAATTGTGCCAAATTTCATTGATATTGGTTCAGCGGTTCAGGAAAGAGTAACAAACGTACATCCATACTCACAAACTTTCGCATTTATAATATTAATACGATTCAATCCACTATATATATATCTAGGTTTAAATATTTAACTACGCTCGATTACGTAAGTAAGTAAAAGTAAGTAACAGCCTATTACTATCCCACTGCTGGGCATACGCCTCCTCTCTCTATTTTTTGGAGAGAAGGGTTGGAGCTAAGACCTACCACGCTGCTCCAATGCGGATTGGTAGGTTACACATATCCCTAGAATTTTCTAGAGATATGCAGGTTTCCTCTCAATGTTTTCCGTCACCGAAAAGCGTGTGATAAATAGCAATTATCAATTAGACACATAAGTTTTAATAGAAAAACTCATTGGTGTCTTCCCGGGTTTGAACCCATGATCGTCTCTAAAGATTCACACGGTCGCACCGCTAGACCATCACAGCTCGGTTACGTACTATAAGTTTTTTTCTATTCTTGACGTAAAAACGGTATTTTTGTAAGTCCTACATAGCACGAGTTATATATAAATAGCACGCTCCAATATTCATTATTGTAGATTTAATAATTGCAGACTATTGGCAAACATCTCGTAGAGTGCTGTTTCAATATTTGGTCAAAGATATTCTAAGCGAGATGTTTCAAAACGATCAGATCAGCGTTTTACTAGAAAATTCTTTTGTAAAATTGTACCTAGTAAAACATACTTATACAATCTAAAGAAGTTTTATTTAAATATACTCAGACGAACGGCAAACAAGCTTTTATACTCAAGCTTTGAACTGACGAATAAGTTTTTGTATTCATATCAATATGTATATTGTTAAATATTTTAGTTTAGGTCAACCTCATTTCAATCAGGTTAAATTAGAATGACGATTGTATTATGCGTAATGTAACTAAACTACTTGTGTTAATAAAAGAAGTATTCTAAATCAGTTTTATTCTTTTCATAAAAAATGCTAATATGAAATCAAAGCAAACTCTCATTCGCTATCCGCGGGCTAGCTGCTAATGACAGCGGCTGTCACATCTCCCACGTCAAAATGGCGCGAAAGGCTGTGGCAAGATGTGACGTCATGGCTTGCTTGCTTGCAGTAACGACAAGGCGGCGTTGTTACAGTAATTTATATTTGTTCTATTATTATTTTAAATTTAAAATATGCTGTCAGTAAAGAGAGCATAAAAACAAATGTTCTGGACCCGACGGGGGCATTGTATCTTATTAGATCTATAGCAGGCATTGTATTTTATCAGTTGGAAAATATAAACGAGTTAACAAGGAATGGGTATTATTTTATCAATATGTATCTATATCTATCATCATCCTCCTGCCCTTATCCCACTCTAAGTGGGGTCGGCGCAACATGTTACAAACATGTTGTCATATGATTTGGCTGCGTATTATACGACCGGCCGCCTGCCTGACGTAAACTTACCTTAGTCGTATTTTACGAATCCTCGGTAAGAAAGAGATATTTATCTATATCTATCTATCTATCTATATCTATCTATCTATATCTATTTATCTATATCTATCTATCTATCTATCTATCTATCTATCTATCTATCTCTATCTATCTATCTATATCTATCTATCTATCTATATCTATCTATCTATCTATCTATCTATATCTATCAATCTATCTATACTATACTATATAGAGGAAAAAATTGCTTCTATGTTTGTAATGTTTTCACACAAAAACTACTGGACCGATTTAAAAGATTCTTTCACCATTGGAAAGCTGCATCTTTACTGAGCAACATAGGTTATATGACATTTTCAAAAAAAATAGCGATCCGTTATAAAAATATAATAAGGTGTAAATAATTAAAATTACTTAATTAAAATAATTAAGCTGTCTGTTGGTATGTGGGTTACATACAGACATCCTCCTGCCATCACTTTTGGCGGGGTCGGCACAACATATTATCACAGGAATTGGCTAGGTATTTTACGACCGGCCGCCTGCCTGACGTCAACTTAAGTTAGTCGCCTTTTACGACATCTCTGTAAGAAAGAGGGTGATCTATTCTACTCAGTCGGACACCACACGGCGGGTCAACTTACCTTAGCCACCTTTTACGACACCCTGATAAGAAATGAGAGTTGTCTATTCTACTCAGCCGGATATCATACGACGGGTCAACTTACCTTAGTCGTAATTTACGGCACCTCGGTAAGAAAGAGGGTGGTCTATTCTACTCAGCCAGATATCACATTTGCATTTCAAATATAATAAATAGCATAATATTATTTTACCTTTATAGGCATTAATTCAAGTTAATGGACCCACGTTGCGCCACGAAATTGAATAAGCAATTTTTTTTTTCTGACCGCCATCATTAAAATTCAATTTACAATGGAAATTCGACCCAGATCGAGAGACAGAAAGTTAAGTACTAATTTGAAAGATGAAAAATGATTTTAAAGATGCAAATTATTGGTTGATTCCGCAAAATGCTTTTTCTATAGTATGGCATTTATGTTGCAACTAATTATTCTTACTAATCCTTATTAATATTATAAATGTGATAGTATGTATGTCTGTTACACTTACATACTTTCACATTTACGGCTTATCAACTTCACTCCACTTGTTATAGCACATAGTACTATTTAAAGCGGCCGTGTTGTATCCGGCTCAGTAGATACACCACCCTCATTTCTTACCGAGTTGTCGTTAAAGGTGAGTAAGGTAAGTTCACGTCATGCAGGCGGCCGGTCGTAAAATACCAAGCCAAATCATATCACAACATTAAAAGATGATTCTGCCGAACCAACTTACAGTGGGATAAGGGCAGGAAAATAATGATTATATTTGGACTCTAAAGTGATTCATAAGAATCACTGGTACCTTTAATACCTAGTTAACAAATATATTGGCTGAGTAACGTTCGGAAAGTTAAGCGCGATCTTGTCCAAAACAACAACCAAAAAACTTTTTTAGTTTATATATAAATCCGAAACCTAACCCTCGGTTGCAAACCTCATAAAAACGTAAAAGTGACTCAGCGATGGAAAAACATGATTTTCACATCACTTGCTAAGTATTGTCTACTTTATGATGTTAGAAAATTGTGAAAATGACGTCATCTAAAATCATGATTAAAACGTGTTGTGTCGACCCCACTTAGAGTGGGATTAAGGTAGGAGAATGATGATGTAAATCAGATGAAACAAGTCAAATTAAAAAAGCTTTAAAAAAAGTTTGGAATAACATTTCATGCCCCTGTTGTTAACCGTTGACGCGTTTCACATTTGGTGCTAATCCTGGCAGCATCAGGTCATGCTTATAATGATCACATGTATTTTCATCGGGCCTGGAGCAGTATGTTAAATTTCAGCTTAATCGGACACCGGGAAGTGGGTCAAATTTAACTTGCAACATTCCAACTTCACATACGGCTAAATAAAAGCTTTTAAAAAATTAATCTTAATTCGGTCATTCTTTGTAATTGAGTTACATAATTTCATTTCACTGGCCCGATAGCGCAGTGGGTAGTGATCCTGCCTTCAGCTCCGCGGGTCACGGGTTCGATTCCCGCCGAGGGCCAACATTTTCTATAACTGAATTTGTTTGTCTTAGAGTCTGGGTGTATATTTGTATTTAAGTATGTATTTAAAAATTATATAATTATATATTCACCAGCTGTCTGTCATCCATAACACAAGTATTAAGTTACTTACTTTGGAGACGGACGACCGTGTGTGTATTCCATTTATTTATTTATAATGAGGTAAATTTATACACACACACACACACACACACACACACACACACATATATATATATATATATATATATTCGGAATCTTGGAAACGGCTCTAAAGATTTTCCTGACATTCAACAAAATTAAAATTAAAAAAACGTTTTATCCCTGCTTTTGGGCTTATAAAAATACTCAAATGTCAAGTCGGTATAGCATATTCGGGGAACGGATGGTCGCGCGATTTCTTCTTTTTCTTTGAAGTTTCTTTATTTTTATTTTGTAAAAAATATAATAGTCAAATTTCAAATTCAAATAATTCTTAATTCAAATTAACTTTTACAAGCACTTTTGAATCGCCAAATTACAATGAAGCTACGACTGGTTCGGAAAGATGCTCATTTAACCAGGTACTCTTTCTTAATAAACCTGGTACTAATAATAGTTTAAAAAAAATTATCTTTTTTTGTTTGAATATTTTTACTGTTACTTTTAATCTTATTGTTTGTGTAAACTCTGTAAATATATATTATTAATAGTGTTATGGAAGAGCGAGATCTTTTAACACAAGTATTATCATACTTACAAGAAGATCTCAAAACCCTGTGTTATAGTCATAAGATTTAATGGAAATAAACAATTTTTAATTTAATTTAATAATCTATAAGCTAGAGAAAATGTTTAGTATATATTCACTCGTTTAAGAAAATATTTCTATTAACAGCCAATAATGTGTATTCTGTGAAACAATCTGAACACCATCGTCTTCCTTAAAACACAATTTTCTCGCTCCACAATCTCTGACAAGATCGATGGAATACCGAAGATTATATTAAATTCCACAATAAAATTTGATATCGCACCTCGAGGCGGCTTAATATTGCCGCGATGAAACTGTCTCGAGATATATTGTCCCAAATTATATAACTCGTTGTATGAGAGCATCATTATTTATAATTTAGTGGCCAATTTGTGAGGAAGTGTTATTAGGTAGTTCGTGTAATGACAGGCTTCTGGATGATTCCTTTTTCATTCCTTTTGTTGATGACTACGTAATTTGAAATACGTTTTATTGGATCAAGGATACAGAAGGCTGTTTTATGATTGTGCGCTTATTTACTATGGAACTATAAAAAGAAATACGCTCGCTTCAAAAATGCAGCCCCATTTCTTACCAAGGTGTCCTAAAAGGCGACTAAGTAAATTGACGTCAGGCAAGTGGTCGGTCGTAAAATACGAAGCCAAATCATGTGACAACATGTTTATAACATGTTGTGCCGACTCCACTAAGAGTAAAATAAGAGGATAATATAATTACATAAAGGATTTCTTACAATGGAACAATAAATAGAAATAGGCTCGCTTCAAGCAAACTTATAATATCACATCATCCTTCTGCCCTTATCCCACTCTAAGTAGGGTCGGCACAACATGTCATAAACATGTATCCCATGATTTGGCTACGTATTTAACGACCAGGCGCCTGCCTGACGTCAATTTACCTTAATCGCCTATTACGACACCTCGGTAAGAAACAAGGGTGGTCTATTCACACAGCCGAATACCACACGGCGGGCCAACTTTCCTTAGTTACCTTTTACGAGATCTATTCTACTCAGCCGGATACCACACGGTATAATCATCAAATTCAAATTCAAAATATTCTTTATTCAAATAAACATGTAAACAAGTGCTTTTGAATCGTCAACTCTACTGCTGGTTCGAAAAGCTGTTCCTACCGAGAAGAGCCAGCAAGAAACTCGGCGGTTGTATGTAAATGTAATTCTTAATACTATTTACATTAAGTTGTTACTGTCTTGTACAGGTTCAGAGAGAGCTATATCCACACATTCTTATCTTCTAAGTAATACTGAAGAGTATAGTAGGCTTTCTGTATCAGTCTCTTTTAAACAATATTTTTAAACTGCTGTAATGGCAAAGCTGAAATTGATTGCGGAATTTTATTATAGAATCTTATACCCAAACCCACAAATGACTTACGTATTTTTGCAAGGCGCAAAGCAGACGCAAGCTTATGTCGGATCCTGCTTTGTCTATTGTATATATCACCTATCGTTTTACATAAAGCATATTTTGCATTTCAGTTTATTACACGTAGCAATATCACGTGAACACGTGAGCTAAGCTGCGAAAGCATTAGGGGCAATGGTATAATGTTTTCTGGGCCATTCCATTGATTTATGCACTTCTTTGGCACGGCATGTACGCTCTAATCTATGACCATGTGCTGTTTGAAATATTGAAAGCCGATCGGGTTTATTTATGTGGAAATTCTTGTATTTATTCAAAACTTTGCCCCCGAAGTTAAGACCTTGTAATCAATTTATAGAATAAGGCGTTACTTTGCGGAGGTCCATAGTACAAAAGTAATGAGAATATTATTCCACGATAAAATCGCAAAGCTTTTGCGTACACAAGCGCAAAGCATAGGCTTTGCGATTTTGTCGTGGAGTCTATCTCCTGACGATGCTTCGGTTACGGGGCGAAACAATTGTTGAGATTGTGCTGGTGAATGTGTGCAGTGCTTGTGTATTGTTGTGTCATCGGTGTCGGGTAGTGCATGAGTTCTTACAAATATTGCATGTATCAGGTATGAGAACGAATAGTACACTCTACATTTAGCGTTACATATATTTCCTTTTATCACGGATTATAGCAAAATAATATTCTCATTATTTTTGTACCTTGTAACCATTTAGGGGATTCACCTGGTTGGTCAAACATCCGGCATCTATGAATTTTACGCATAAAACAATCTATACTATCTATTCTAATATATAAATGAAGAGTTTGTTTGTTTGATTATTTGAATGCGCTAATCTCAGGAACTAATAGACCGATTTGAAAAAATCCTTAACTGTTAGATAGTCTATTTATCGAGGTAGACTATAGGCTATATAATATCACGCTAAGATGAATAGGAGAGGAGCAGCAATAAAAAATAGAACGAGTGTCGTTCTCGTAGTACGAGAATTTAAAGCTTGAAAAGGTTTACAGAAAACTTCACGATGGTATATGTCTATCTCTTATGGATAACTCACAATAGTATTTTTTGTCATTTACTTTTTACGAAAAATAATGCCTTATTTTCGAAGCAATTTTAAACAATACGGCATTAATCCTTATCCAATTAAGTAAGTTAAATAAATTGTTTATTTAATATAGATCAATATGACCGTTTACCGCATGTAATTGAAATAAACATTTTCGAAAATATTACAGATTTAAAATGTTGCGGCAGCGCACCGCGTGCTTATACATAGGGCGCCGGAGCCCGCGCTTCGCTTTATAGTACTTCGAATTTACAGTTATGAATAAATCAAAACTACTGGATCGATTTTAATCATTTTTTTCACTGAATGATAGGCTATATACTTTATACCTTTATACCCGTGTTAAGCCGGAGCGGACCGCTAGTTCAAATACAATTTCAATAATGTTATGTTTCAATAAAGTCTTGTTTTTTACGCGGTATACGATGAAAAAAATTTTTTTTTAGGTTCAGTAATGATAAGTAGATCAATCGTAAATTCTTGCAGTTAAACTATCGTTATCGACTGGCGAATTTAATGCTGTCTTTAGAGTTTTTAATACAATAGTAAAATTTCAATTTTGAGTAACAATAAGTGTTTGAACCTTTGATGCGTAGTTGATACGAGCTGTGTATGTAAACCAATTTACGAGATGCCAACATATTAATAGTTATGTCAAAAACACAAAATGGATTTCGCGATTACAAATTTACAGCTGAAATTTGTATACAAATTTCATCCATTTCGGGAAAATTATGAAAAATCAATAGTCAGTGTACAGAATTATATTCTTTACAATTTTTAATAAATTTTATTTGTATTATAGTATATAATTTTATTGTTTTACGTATTTTTAATTAATACGTGAATTAGCAATGGAAAATGGCGTTCATAGTGTGACGTTCGGCGCTAAGTGGAAAAATACAAAATGTATGGGAAAATTTTGATAAAAATATTTTAATGAAAAATGTACATATATGTAACGAGTACTCACGAATACTCATTACGAAAAACCATATTAAATGACAAACAAATATTTTTATTTATATACCTTCCTTAACATACTATCACTTCAGTACATAACTCTACTAATATATGCATGTAAGGTCGAGATCGTCACAATAGCTGAATTAGATGGAGAAGCGAGAGATGACAGAACTACGGGTTTTATATTCAAATTTTCCCCGCTTTGGTGTTTATTCTTTTTGGGTCAAAGGATTATAAAAACTACTTTGATTCTATAAAATATGCGTTCTTCATTTTCAATTCTGCATCATAATTTTTAGGTCACAAAAGCTTATAATAAGAAACTATTTTACGACAAAGACGGGTATTGCGAACTAAAATTATTCAACCGACCTTCTCGAACTTGAATCGATCCCAAGAAACCTATTATCACCATACAAAAGGTGAAAGGAACCTCAGTAGGATCTTTCCGGCTTATTGCTAGTGAAATAGATGGGGTCAAAAAGGTAAGGATATAACTGTAACTTTACACTCACGATGTCTCGTCAGAGACACCTTGGCCGAGACGTATAAGCTCGGACTGAACATGTATAATCTTGGTAGGATCATTTCATGCGTTTCCTTGTTGTGTGAGGCGGCGAGAGCTACCCTGTATACTTTCGTACTTGTCTCAAGTATCGGGGTGACTCCCAGAGAGTGTACAGCCGCCATAAAACTAAAAAGCCTTGTTTGGACAATATTTTCCACCGAGGGTAGTCGGGGCTTGCTGCACCTGAGGTGTAGGTAGGTGGCAAATTAATGTCACACAAAAAGAAGATCGGTCGACCGCGCAACACGGTGCACGGGCCTCTCAGTGAATTGCAATAAATATCGGTGTTCGGTGGATTATCGTATTAATATATACGAAATATTACGGATAATTATGTGTTTGTGTGTATAAACTATATTACGGGACAATTTAATTGGTGATTCCACAAATATAGGTGGATTAAGTTTTTTGTGGTTATACTCTGGCCCTAGTGGCGTGGACGCCATAAATTAAGAAGAAGCGCTAAGTCAAAGGTCAGTACTCCTTGATTATTCGGGGTGGAGAAATTGTCGGTTGTCTGCCTTTCCTACGTATGCTCACCAACTGCAGCTATCGAAGGCACGCAGTAAGCGCGAACAAGCCTGTTACTATCCTATATAGTGTATTATCTATGATCCTATTCCTGGGCATATGTTTCCTCTGTCCATCTTTTTTGAGAGAAGGTTTGGAGATAAAATCCATTACGCTGCTCCAACGCGAATAGGCAGGTTACACATATCCCAAGAGTTCTCTAGAGAATATCAGCTTAATAAAAGATGAAATAATTTGGTTAATACACTGCAGTGCGATATTAGCACGGAGAAGCAAAATTTAACGCAAACATCTGGGAAATGCGTCTTACATACTTAACATCAAACATCTGAAACTAAAGTGAACTTCAATGTTGTTTGCACAGCAACAATAGACAAGCGACTGCGAAGATATTCACAAAGAGAACAAAGTTAAACAGCGCATGGGATATGTGAAAGATCTAAGACTTTAAAGTACATGCTTTTATCACATAAAAGCGTGATTTTTTTGCTTTTATTGACATTAAAGCTTTTATTTAAGTATCCAATTGAGCTGAAATTTTACATACTGGTCCAGTCCCGATGACAATGCATGTTTATGATAAGCATGATTTGATGTTGCTGCCAGGATTAGCTCCAGATAACTAAATAATAAGGGACATAAATTTTGTTAAAAGCTATATTAATTTGACTTATTATTTGACTTTTGATATACTAAATGTTTCTAGTTATAAGAACTATATTTTGAAAAGAGCAACCGCCGAGTTTCGTGCTGGCTCTTCTCGGTAGGAACAGCTTTCCGAACCAACAGTAGAGTTGACGATTCAGTTTATTTGAAAATAGAATATTTTGAGAGAAGAGAGAATATTTGAAGAGTTCATAATTTAGTTTAACCGTCGGAGTACTGAGAGTTTATTTAAAAAGAACTTTATCTCTTGAAACATTTTCAAGATTAAACAACTTAAAGTTCTTGAATAAATGCTAATTACAAGCTGGTGCTGCGCTCAGGTTGAATTAAAAGTTAACTTTATAATAGTTAAGTCAATTGTTTTATAAAAATGTAGTTAATAAGTTATACGAATATGGATATTCTCTTGTGTTTATTTTGATGTTTAAAATTGTTATAATATAATTTCTAATATATACTAATATATAAAGCTAAAGAGTTTATTTGTTTGTTAGATTGTTTGAACATGGTAATCTCAGGAACTACTAGCCCGATTTGATAAATTCTTTGAGCCTAAGATAGTCCATTTATCGAGGAAGGCTATAGGCTACATAACATCACGCTAAGATAGATAGGAGAGGAACAGCAATAATTAGTAAACGGTGAAAGTTATTCAAAAATCATGTATTACAAAACTGTTCCCCTCTAAATGTTCTAAATAAAAGTCCGTGACAGTCTATGTCTAGCTTTTAAGGTTAACCGACTTTAACAATTTTTATGGTTATCATAATACTATATTATTTCCACACAGGCGAAGCCGCTGGCGATTGCTAGTTACTTATAATTGTAGCACTGTAACTAAGAATGATGTGATCTCCCATAATTGATACTACATGATTAATTTAAAACTATGTAGGATATTTGTTGGATTATTTAATACTAGCGGCCTACCCTGCTTCGCACGGGTATAAAATATATAGCCTATGTCACTCAGTGAAAAGAATTATTAAAATCGATCCAGTACTTTTAATTTATTCATTACTGCCCGTGGCCCGCACGCGTTAAATTTGAAGAAAAACAATGCCCCTCTCCCTATACCAAGAAGATTTCCTGCTATATCTAACATCAAAGTAATTATTAATTATAAAGAAAAAAAAGTAATTATTTACGACATCACATTAGAAACATTACAGTATTTCTCTACTCCATATTGAATGTTATTATACATTCCTCTTGAATCACTCTATCTATTAAAAAAACCGCATCAAAATCTGTTGCGTAGTTTTAAAGATTTAAGCAGTCATAGGGACATAGGGACAAACAAAGAATGTGACTTTGTTTTATACTATGTAGTGATAATCCCTATAGCATGATTCAGTATTCACGCGCGATGGCTTATTATTAGCTTATTCATGTATAACTTTGGTGTTTCTATACCGATTTCAATGATTCTTTTTTTATACAATGGTTGATACTATTCACTTTTTTATTTAGGGATGACTGAGAGTGATATAAACGTAGGAGTAGACAAATATAACCAGAAAGCTTCGAACTGCTAAGCTATCGGGAGTTACACGTCTTATTGTGAGTCAACCATAAAAGATAGACATATGCTGTCGTGGGATATTTTTTATATAATTTTAAGGAGAACATTTCCGTCATACATGATTTCTGTGTAGCTTTAACCATCAAGGTTGCACACGCGACGGAAGCTTAAAAAATGGAGTAACTTCTCCCGTTTTCCCGACATTTCCCTTCACTGCTCTGCTCCTATTGATTGTAGCGTGATGAAAAGTATACTATAACCAGCTCAGGAGTATGAAAAATAATTGTACCGAGTTTCATTAAAATCCGTCGAGTAGTTTTTGTTTCTATAACGGTTATACAGACAGACAGACAGACAGACAGACAAAATTTTTACTGATTGCATTTTTGGCATCAGTATCGATCCCTAATCACCCCCTGATAGTTATTTTGGAAATATATTCCAGTTACAGAATTGACCTCTCTACAGATTTATTATAAGTATAGATGTAATGATTTTGTAGCCGTGTGGTATCCGGCTGAATAGAATAGTACCACCCTCATTTCTTACCGAGGTGTCGTAAAAGGCGGAAAGAAACACAGAGAAAAGTAGCAAGAATACAAATTGACACATCTTACACTGAAAATCGATTTATGGAAATCAAATATTAGCATACTGTTTATTTACATGTAAGATCTCCGAATTTAATCATATTAATTAATCCTCTAAAGTCAATATTAATTCATCCTGTTCAATTAACAGCTTAATAATATTGGCTAATGATATCCTTTAAGAGCTAAATTAGTTTCCTAATTATTTCGCATAGTTAAGTTAAATTTCAGCGCACACTACTTGAGCTAATATTACAAAATGGTCATTAGTTTACTAAATGAATAGAATTAAATTTAGACTATGTAAATCCATTAAAAATAGTATTTCGTTAATGTTGAAATGTTTTGCTTTTATTTCGGTTCAAACAATTAAAACTATTAAAAGTTATATAGACAATATAATTTTGTAAAAAGAGTTATCAAAACAGAGCTAAAATTATCTTAAAAGAAAGAAAAAGTCCCAAAGATAAGACAATTTACAGAGGTCATAACAGCAAAATTTGTTTGCTTTTTTCCATAGTGTTATGTCTAATGGAATATTGTTGTAGGGTAAATGCGCGGATATTGAAAAAATGTGCAGAAAAGAGCCGTACGTTGCTCTTTAGAATTTTATTTACAGTAGAGTTGACGATTCAAAAGCACTTGTTTACAAATTTACTTGAATAAAGAATATTTTGAATAAAACTTGTAATAAAACTTTTACTATAGTAGACTTTTTAACTTCGAAATTTCGTAAATGTTTCCATATAAATTATGTATTCCGAGCTTTACTCGGTAATTTTGTAAAAGGTAAAAAATACGATAAAAAAAGAAAAAAAAGCGCCGGTGACAACTGGGACTCGATCCCGGGTTTTGAACTTTTTTGGTGTACTAGTTAGGACCATTAGGCTATCACAGCATTACGTTTGAGAACTAAAATTTCATTTACTATCTATTCAACATTGATTTTTTTCAGTGCCCGAAAATGTTTTCGGAATCTTCGAAACGACTCAAACGATTTTTATAGAATTCAGCATATAGGGGGTTTTGGGGGGAGGAAAATTGATCTAGCTAGGTTTTATTTAAAAAAAATCGATTTATCCCTGTTTTTGTGTTCCCTGTGTTCGGTTTAAGATACAATTTTCTATGAAGAAGAAGAAATACTAGAACTATGATAGAAAAACGGCGGCTATTTTTTCCATTCAGATAGCAAAGTGGTCGCAAGGCGTTAATCGTTAACTCGGAGACAATCCACATAATTATTCCCTTAGCTCTTTATCGTTCCAACCAAACCGAATAAAATTAAATTTGTATAATTTACGACGCCATTCCCCGGTGTGAATCGTAAAACTTTTATTAATACGACCTAATTACTTCATTAAATTACTTTAGGGAATGAAAAAAGAGCTATTGCTATCGACATTACAGCTTTAGTTCAAACATCTATACTAATATATAAAGCTGTAGAGTTTGTTTGTTTGTTTGTTTGTTTGTTTGAACGCGCTAATATTAGAAACTACTGGACCGATTTGATAAATTCTTTCAGTGTAAGATAGTTCATTTTTGAAGGAAGACTATAGGCTATATAAAATTTGACGCTAAAATTAATAGGAGAGGAGCAGCAATAAAAAATAGTACCAAAACGGCAAAATTTGAAACTTTCCTTGCGTGCGCTGAGTAAACGGTGATTGATAGTTATTCAAAAATCATGTATTACAAAATTGTCCCCCTCTAAAAGTTCTAAATAAAAATACGCGACAGCATTTGTCTAGCTTTTAAGGTTAATTTACTTTAACCATTTCTAAACTCCCCTGGATACCACACGGCGGGTCAACTTTCCTTAGTCGCCTTTTACGACACCTCGGTATAAGAAAGAGGATGGTCTATTCTACTCAACCGGATACCACAGGGTGGGTACTACTTACCTAAGTCGCCTTTTACGACACCTCAGTAACAAAGAGAGTGGTCTATTCTACTCAACCGGATACCACACGGCGGGTCTACTTACATCCCAACTTACAACCCAATCCGTCGTATACGAGCGGGACAAAGACATCGTGCCGACCGTCGACTACCACCCTGATGAGGACCTCCGGGCGTCGAATAGGGGAATTCAACGCTCTGGCTGAAGTGAGGTTCTTCGAGGTGGCCGATGCATTAAGTGTTCCCAATGCGTCGGTTTATGGTACAAGAGTCTGTCCAGGCTCTACAAAAGTAGCAAAGGTAGGCTGCTGACGAGGGTGTAAACGTGATGCGTTCAGTATTCCTGTGCCCTCGCCACCAAGCAGCATGGTGTAACACCATCAGGTTTTAGCCGGTAAGAGTCTGGCATAACTGCTTTCGCCCCCCAGCGATTAGTAGTGCCCATGAAGGGTTTTCTCATGTTAAAAAAGGGTCAACTTAAATAAGCCGCCTTTTACGACACCTCGGTAAGAAATTAGGGTGGTCTATTCTAATCTAGTCTCAGCCGAATACCACGGCAGTTCCACTAAATCTAATCTAAACTAAAAAGGAAAACAAATAAGATTTTATCAACCCTACGCCGGAAGCATTTCCATATCACAATTCCTTACAATATCCACTCTGAATAAAACCCGGCGACATATTCATAAATGTTCGCTGAAACCGGGTATCCGGGTGAACGAAGCCGAAATACAAAAATAACCGGATATCGCGAATAATTCTTGTTATTCCGTAATAAAGTACGGTTTTTCCAAAGGATTCGTGCGACATTCTGTAAGGATTAGAGTTTTGGAAACATGTGATATGTATGTCGGAACCGGAAAAAGTTTAACGACATTTTTCAAAGGTAATAAAAATATTATTTTGCTATAATGTTTAACTATATTTTTCAAAGGTAATGAAACTATTATCCTACAAATATTATAAATGCGGAAGTTTTGTGAGTATGGATGTTTTTTTCTTACTCTTTCAAGTCGAATCCGCTGAATCAATATCGATGAAATTTGGCACAATTATTCCTTATACACTTAAGTAGTATATAGACTATAGAAATAGACACTAAAAAGCGCTATTTATTATCACCTTATCACGCGACAATAAATCACGCGAACGAAGTCGCGGGTAAAAGCTAGTACCTGATACATGCAAAATTTGTAAAAACCCATGCACTGCCCACCAAGAACATAACAACACACAAGCTCGCACTTTCACTACCACAATCTAAATAAAAACCTACAAGATAATAATGTATTACAATTTTGTCGTGGAACCTATCCTCCTAATGATAGGCTTCGGTTACGAGGCGACGATCGTAGAGATTGTAATAGTGAGTGTGTGTAGTGCTCATGTGATGTGTTGTTGGTGGCGGCGATTTGTGATACTTGTGGTAACTGGTCCAGCATGTATAAGGTATTTGAACGTTGCCTGCTTCCTACACTTAGTATTACATATATTCTCTTAACAAACGCGGATTATAGCAAAATAATTCTATCATAACTTCTGTACTATGGAATTTCGCAAAGTAACTCCTGCTCTTATAAATTACATATAGAAAACGTTCATGTGCAAACGTACATAAATAATAAATACATATAATAGGTTTTCAAATTCAAATTCAAAATTTTCTTTATTCAAATAAACTTGTAAACAAGTGCTTTTGAATCGTCAACTCTACTGCTGGTTCGGAAAGCTGTTCCTACCGAGAAGAGCCAGCAAGAAATTCGGCGGTTGCTCTTTTAAAAATATAATTCTTAATACTATTTACATTAAGTCGTTACTGTCTTGTACAGATTCAAAGAGAGGTATATCCACACATTCTTATCTTCCAAATAATCTTCAAGAGTATAGTAGGCTTTCTGTATCAGCCTTTTTAACAGTGTTTTTAAACTGATGTAATGGCAAAGCTGAAATTGATTGCGGAATTTTATTATAGAATCTTATACCAAAACCCACAAACGAATTACGTACTTTTGCAAGGCGCAAAGCAGGAGCCGCAAGCTTATGTCGGTTCCTGCTTTGTCTATTGTATATTGTTTACGTACCTAAATAAACGGAAACAAACAAAATCATATAACTCAGGTTTGCCAAACATTTATTTTATCTTTAATATTTAAATGAGTCAATTAGCCGTGTGGTATCCGGTTTAGTAGAATAGACCACCCTCTTTCTTACCGAGGTGTCGTAAAAGGCGGCTTAGGTAAGTTGACCCACCCTGTGGTATCCGGTTTAGTAGAATAGACCACCCTCATTCTTACCGAGGTATCGTAAAATACGACTAAGGTAAGTTGACGTCATGCAGGCGGCTGGTCGTAAGAACGCAGCCAAATCATGTGACAACATGTTAAAACATGTTGTGCCGACCCTTAAATGAGTTAATCTTTAAATGTATATAAGTATCTAAACCTATGAAGTATACCTTCATTAGATGATTCCAGTTAGGCCTTTAAACTTTTTATATATACTTCCGCGCGGTTTCTCTCCGAACATAACACAAAGCGATATTGGCGCCGCTATATCAAGCTGTCAATTAAAAAGTTCCTCGGACCCTCTCTTGGGATATAAATGGCCCGATTATATCATACAGTGGGAGTTTAACGCTAATTTGGTGTTTATAAATGCGTTCCGAGTATTATGCGGCTGCGTAAAACGTAAATTCAATCGTAAAGTAGCCGGTAGGCGTGCTTTGATTTGGATGTTTTGAATCAATGGGAATGATAAACTATTTTGCTATCCATAAAGCGGCGTGTACTGCTGTTAACTAAACTATATAACTAAAATCTTGTACAAACAAAAACCAATTACTTGATTTATTTACGTTATGTTATCGAATAACGATATAAATTAATATGCTTGTTAAAATGTTACGCCGTGTGGTATCCGGCGGGATAGAATAGTACCATCCTCATTTCTTACCGAGGTGTCGTAAAAGGCGACTAAGGTAAATTGACCCACCGTGTGGTGTCCGGCTGAGTAGAATAGCCCACCCTCATTTCTTACCGAGGTGTCGTAAAAGGCGACTAAGGTAAGTTGACCCACCGTGTGTTATCCGGTTAAGTAGAATAGACCACCCTCTTTCTTACCGAGGTGTCGTAAAATACGACTATGGTAAGTTGACGTCAGGCAGGTCGTAAAATACGTAGCCAAATCATGTGACAACATATTTATAACATGTTGTGCCGACCCCACTTAGAGTGGGATAAGGGCAGGAAGATGATGATGCTTGTTAAAATGTTAACACCTGGGTAACCGTTGCTCGTTATTTTTTTTAATATACTAAAAAAATCAATCATGGTTTTTAGAATTCGAGACCTACCGTTGCCCAGATGAGCTATCATGGCTATACAATTGACAGCGTAATTTTCTTTTGCTTTTTTATTAAATTATAACAGTTTTTAATGCTTGAAAAACGATATTTTTTAAAAATAATACATGGGAAGATATTGATTAGAAATCCCCTAGATACTGAATTTTATGAATCCTTGTAGCCGTTTCCGAAATTCAGAAAATATGCATATATCTATACAAGATTAACTCATTTAAATAAAGATAAACTAAATAAAAATATAAATAATAATAATATAAACTCAATAACATAATGAAAACTAAAGGCCCTGGGAAAGAAATAAACCAGGACTAAAATTAAACTATTTAAAATCGTTTGTTTAAAATTTAAAAAAAATTTAAAAGGTTTATAACAAAAAAGGTTTAATTTTGTTTTATAGAAAACAAGGTAACTTTTAAACAGGATATTAGTCCTGAATGACAAAAACCAACGGTCATTTTAAACCAATTATAACCCTTCTTTTAAATTATTCCAAGACTTTACCCAAGGGGACGAACATGAATGAAGTCTTACTACAATGGTAAGGCGACATCCAATTATGGGGTGAACGATATGAATGAAGGCCTTTTACGCGATAATTAATTAGATGAAATTACAAAAGCTTCAGAGACAAAAATCATCCGGCTCGAAGGGCCATGTTTTATTAGTAAAATTATCATCAAAACGTGAATAATTTTGAAAGCGTACTGTTAAATTAATTTTATAAATTGGTGAGCGATTGCTGAGTCACGACCAAGGATTTTCAGGTACAATTAAAATTAAATTTTGTAAATTAATTACTATATTTTCGCTTCAGTTGCTAATAACAAACATACCTTGTTTCAGATATTGTTGGCACCTTTTTTAATGTTATTTTAAATAGAAAATATATATGTCATTCGCTCAGAAAACGTCACAAAAGAAAAACGCATTTTTTATTTTTTCCTAACTTTCGATGTTATTACTATAAATATATATTTTTTTCAAAACAAAAAAAAGAAACTTCAAAAATAAAATAATAATTATTATATTAAAAAAATAATAGGGTAGTTGGGGCTCGATCATATTTTCATTTCATTATTTTTCATTTCTCGCGACCACCCGTTCCTCGAATAAGCTACGCTGACTTGACAGTTAAATGCAAAATTCAATTCAATTTAAATTTTAGTATTTTTAATGCCCAAAAACAGGGATAAAATGATTTTTCTCCCCCAAAACCCCCTACATGGTGAATTTCAGGAAAATCGTTGGAGCCGTTTCCGAGATCCCGAAAATAAATACATACAAGATTAACTCATTTAAATATTAAAGATATTATAAAAAAACAGCGGACCATTTATTGATCCGGACAAATTATAATTATTCAGATAAGTTAAGTGATATTGAAGATTGTAAGAACTTTACCTGTTCTTAGGTTTTTTAATAGCGGATATGAGGTTTTTGTAATTGATATAAACCAGTTTTGGATGTTCAAATAATTTAGTTCTGAACGTAGACTAACGTGTGTTAGATGTCATGTTGCTTTGTTTTCAAACTTGTGCTTGGTTTTCAAATTTGTCTCGTTGAGATGAGTATATAAACAATCACGTATAAAAAGTTATGTACCATTTCAATACTTGTTTGTTGTTGTTGTTTGGTGATGAATAATCGTACAAGCCAAGCTTCACAGCAAAAATCAAAGTGATAAAACAATCTATTTTTTTTTTTTTTTTTTTTTTTTTTTCGAATATGACTAATGCTGTTAGCCCTAATGGCTTTGACAGCGTCACCGATAAGACGGGCGAGCGCTGAAGCATCGCCGAGAAATGGATGATACATGCGGGTGCATTACAAGCACCCGCGCTACAGGGGGCGTCGCCTTAAGGGTGTCTCCTGCGAGACCGAACCTCGGCTTAAGGCGGCGCGTTTTTGGAGGGCTGCATCTAATAAATGACTTGGAAGAAGTCTGCGTCACGGCGGCCGCGGCAGAGGGCTGCGGCCGCTTGACACAAGCAAGCGGGGACCTCGTCTTCGCCGGCGAAGACGCTGTTTGTGTAAATGTTGTGTGTGTATCTTGTTGGATGCTGTGATAGCATCGTCGGGGTCGTTAAGGACGCTCTTCGGGCGCCTGTGAATCTTATTGGGGTGCCTGAACACCTTATAGTTGGACGCGGCCACTATAAGGGGGTTTGGGTGGATGGACGCTTTCTCGAAGTAAGTCGTCGAGAATCGTCTGAAAAGATCGGCTATCGTGGGTAGGTCGAGATCTCTATGGAGGTTCACGTTGCGCACGAACCACGGACAGCCAGTGGCTGTACGCATGAATCGATTTTGAAGTGTCTGCAACGGACACAGTCGTGATTTCGGGACGTGCGCGAACGTGACGCTCGCATACGTCATGATGGGTCTGATGCAAGTTTTGTAAAGTGTCACTTTGTTGCGAAGTGACAGTTTACTTGCCTTGCACAGTATCGGATTGAGGCGTCCCATGGCGAACGCTGCCCGGTTACGGACAACGCGGATGTGTCGGATAAAGGATAGGGTAGGTTCGAGGATGACACCTAAGTATTTGACTTCCTTTTGCCAATCTATATATTTGTTGTGAATAGAGACTCTAGGAGGCTTCCGGATGAAGTCCATGGCTCTCCTAGATCTCGCAAAGAACATTGCTGCGCTTTTATCGGGATTTATTTCGATTCTCCACCGGCGGAACCAGCTTCCGAGCTGGTTGGTTGCTCTTTGGAGCCTATCGTTAATAGTTATGGGATCTCTACAAGTGGTATAGATTGCGGTATCGTCCGCGAACATGGCTAAGTGGGTGACTGCACTAGTTTTGGTGGAGAATCGTGGGATGTCACTCGTATAGAGCGAGTAGAGGAACGGTGCGAGTACCGAACCTTGGGGGACTCCGGCGCGTAAGGTACGTCTTGAGGAGAGCGCACCATCAATACGATATCTAAATGAGCGATTAGTAAGATAATCGCGAATGATAAGAATGAGTCTATCGGGGATTCCTAGGTTTGCGAGTTTGTATATTAAACCCGCATGCCATACCTTATCAAAGGCTTTGGCGACATCGAAGAAGACAGTACCGGTGTACCGTTTTTTGGCGAAGCCATTTAGGATGGCTTCGGTAAGTCGGTGTACTTGTTGTACCGCGGTGTGTTTGGCGCGGAAGCCGAATTGCTCATCCGGTATAAGCTTCATCGACTCCATGAACGTTTTGAGTCTAGCGAGGATTACTCGCTCGTAGACTTTCCCTAAGCTGTTGAGCAGACTGATGGGTCGATAGCTGCTCGGGAGATTACTGGGTTTTCCCGGTTTACGAATACCTATTACTATTGCTTCCTTCCATTCGTCGGGGAAGGAGCAACCTAAAAGGAGGGCATTGAAAATCAATACTAATAGGTTTATGAGTTGGTCGGGGAGGCACTTGAGTGCTTTGTTGGATATGGAGTCGGGGCCTGGGGACTTGCGGGTCTTCAGGTTTTGGATAATGGAACGGACTTCCTCTCCGGTGGTGGGAGTGAGCGGCTCGCTTTCGGGAGCCTTCGCGGATATCCTAGCCGCCGCCATTTCCACTTCCGAGTGGAATTCGGCGTGTTCGGGATGACTGGGATTGTTAGTACATTGTCCCTCAAGACTGTCAGCCAAGCATTCGGCCTTATCGATGTCGTCAAAAGCGACCGGACGGTTTGAACGTATTAATGGAGGTGTAGCTGCACACTGGTCTCCTCTCAGGGATTTCGCCAGTTTCCAGAAAGCCAGGTGACTCGGCGAGATCTCTGAGAGTTTGTTGTCCCAGGCGGACTGACGGTTGAGGCTGAGTTTTTCTCTAACCTCTCTTTGAAGTCGCCGGAGTGTTCTCCGGTTTTCGTCTGTCGGGTATGCGTCATGGGCCCTAGTGGCGGCACGTTTACGTCTAAGTAGGTCGCGCAGGTCGTCCGGCAGTCTCCCACGACCGCGGTCGTCGGGGACTTCCTTGGAGCAACGCTCGAGTGAGTCTGTTATATGTTTAAAACAATCTAGCCACGTAAGCATCTAATAACCGTAAGAGTCGAGTTTTACAACAAGACTGGCCTCACCATGACAAGCTCAGCCGTTTATAGCAGTCGCAAACGACCACCTTTCTATCGGTCACGTGATTTTCGCGTTGTCCATCCGATATAATAAACTAGAGATGATGTTTGTCTTTATCGTTCCCGACAACAATAATAATACATAACGTATAATATCTACAACTATTGAGATTGGAATTGCATTACTCAATCAACCCGCAGAGAATCGTCATAGCAGTTAAATTTTAACGCAAGCCTCTCAAAATATAACGATCCAATAAACTGAATCAGAAACGTTTCCACAATGAATCATGATTTCTCTTAACTACGCCTTATACAGCTCGCAGTTAACCCAGTTTTTGAAGTATAATAGATTTGCGTTGTCCATAAACATAATAGTTTTTCAGCAAAATCAAGCAAAATAAAAAAAAACAAAATTTCATATCCCAACTGATAAGGAGGATTATTTTGCTATAATCCGCGATGAAGTAAAACAGAAAATATATATAATGCTAAATATAGAGTGGACAATCCGTTTTCATACCTGATACATGCAGGATTCGTAAAAACACATGCACAAACCTCCACCGCCACCACCACAATACACAAGAACTACATACGTTCACTATCACAAACTCAATAATCGTTTCGCCCCGCAACCGAAGCATCATCAAGAGATAGACTCCACGACCAAAATCGTGTGTATTGTGGTGGCGGTGGTGGAGGTTTGTGAGTGTGTTTTTACGAATCCTGCATGTATCAGGTATGAAAACGGATTGTCCACTCTAGATTTAGCATTATATATATTTTCTATTTTACTTCATCGCGGATTACAGCAAAATAATTTTATTATTACTTTTGTTTTATGGATCTCCGCAAAGTAACGCCTAATTCTATACCACGCTCATTTTATAACGAGATGTCGTAAAAGGCGACTGAGGTAAGTTGACCCGCCGTATAGTATCCGGCTGAGTAGAATAGATCACGTTCATTTATTAACGAGGTGTCGTAAAAGTTGATCCGACGTATAGTGTCCGGTTGAGTAGTATAGACCACCCTTGTTCTTTAATTTAATATAGTGGAATAGTAACAGGACGCTACTTTACTTTACTTTTAAATTGACCGATAACAAAAACACATCATTTCAACAAAGGACCTAAAGTTTAATTATTAACAACTTAAATACAACAATATTTAGTGAACACAATGAATTTTGTTTGGGTTACGTTTGTGCAAATTCAACAAAGCAAATTTAAGGTAAATTGTAAACAGGTTCGAGGTAAACGCAAACATAAGTGACCTACATAACAGTGTTTTTAGTCTCGATATTTTTAGCAGAAGTTATAGATTTTGGTGGTATCCGGCTGAATAGAATAGTACCACCCTCATTTCTTACCGAGGTGTCGTTAAAAAAGACAGAGGTAAGATGACGTCAGGCAGGTGGCCGGTCGTAAAAACGCAGCCAAATCATGTGACAGCTTGTTTATAACATGCTGTGCCGACCCTACTTAGAATGGGATAAGGGCAGGAAGATGATGATAAAATTTTAAATATTAAAACAATAAGCTACAGTTCTAAGGTTTTAGGCAGCAGTTAAAAGATGGCAACAGGTAATTAACAAATTATGTTTTTATTAGCAACAACAAACCGCTTATTATTTAAAATTTCATACAAAACGGTCAACTACTAGTGCATGGTCAACTACTAGTGCACTTACTTATATTCGTTCCTAATAATCTACTACTTCTACATCGTCAACCAATAGACGTTCACTGTTGGATATAGGTCTCTTCATGGGATCTTCACACCACATGATCTTGTGCCGCTTGGATCCAACGGCTAACTGCAACCTTTTTGAGGTCGTCAGTCCATCTCGTAGGGGGTCTACCGACGCTGTGACTTCCGGTGCGGGGTCGCCACCCCAACATCTTAAGACCCTAATGCCCATTGGTCCTCGACACTATGTGCCCCGACTATTGCTATTTCATCTTCAGGAAACGCTGAGCTATGTAGGCAACCTTCGTTCTTCTACAAAATCTCCTCATTTCAGATTTAATTACGTAAAGATATTCCGAGCATAGGTCGCTCCATCATCCGCTGAGTGACCCTTGAAGCTGAAATGGCGGTGGGTGGGGCATATAGTGTGAAGAACCGATAGGCGTTGGGGTCTTAAGGTGTTGGAATGGGGATAACGCATTGTTGATAGACCCCCTACAAGGTGGGCTGACCTTCTTAATAAGGTCAGCAGGAGACGCTGGATCCAGCGGCACAGGATAGTGTTTTATGAAAATCATGGGAAGGGACTAGAGAAACATTTATATGGCACACGTTTTGCCATATAACTTATTGCTGCTTCTCTCATATTCATCTTATCGTAATGTTATATAGTCTATAGCCTTTCTAAATAAATAGACTCAAAGAATTTTTAAAATCAGTCCAGTTGTTACTGAGATTAGCGCGTTCAAACAATCAATCTCTCCAGCTTTATACATTAGTTTAGATAATTTTCCAAAATAAACTGGTAGTTTGTTTGATTGTTTGTAATCTCTTTATTGCATTATTCAAATAAAAATAAATAACAACATAATTTGCAATGGCGGGCTTATTCCGGAATCGGAATCTCTTCCAGCCAACCAGTTTAAAATTAGAAAAGAAGTAAATAAAGGATAGTGAATTAACAGGTAGTTTAGAATTAACATGAAAACACTTAATGAAAATACGGTAAATTATTAGAAAGAAATAGACAAACAGATAAAACCAATCAACATCTATTCATTAGCAATATTGCCAATCAATCAATTGAGGAAATAATCTTCAAGGAAAATCGAAGTTTCATCAGGGAAAATGCCTCCAGCGCCCCAATATCATCGTGATAGAAGGTCTTTTTGATACCGTCGTAAATTAAGATTTGTTTGAAATTGTTTGTACTCTTAGTTTTAATTAATGAAAAATATTATAATTAACTTTGTTGTGTGGTATCCGGCTCAATAAAATAGACCACCTTTGTACAGCATCACATCAGGGTCACCAGTGTGCTGATGTAGTCTGTTTGTGGACTTCTTTATTGTGGAGCGAAATCTAAGTAATGCAGGCGGAGATATATATCACTACATATTATAAAACAAAGTCGCATTCATTTCTTGTACGCATAAAACTTTAAAACTACGCAACAGATTTTGATGCGGTTTTTTTTAATAGATAGAGTGATTCAAGAGGAAGGTTTGTACGTATAATAACATTCAATACGGAGTAGAGAAATACTGTAATTTTTGAGGTTTCTGTAAATAATTACATTTTTTTCCGTTTACATTGCAAACGCAGGCTAAACCCTACGAGATTTATCAAAATGATGTACTAAGTATTTGTACGCCTTGAAAAGGTCTTCAGAAAAGTCCGGGATGGTATATGTCTATCTCTTATAGATAACCCACAAAAGCACTTTTTGTCATATACTTTTTACGAAAAATAATGCCTTATGTTCAAAGCAATTTTTATACAATACAGCATTAATCCTTATCCAATTAAGTACCTTAAATAATTGTTGATTTAATATAGATCAATATGGCCGTTTACAGTATGTAATTTAAGACAACATTTTCGGAGATATTACAGATTTAAAATGCCGTGAGGACGCCGCGCTTCACCCTATAGCACTTCGAATCTTTTAAGAGTATGTTTAAATACATTCTGTAATTAATTGTAAAAATAAAATACATAGGTAAATTGTAAAAGTAAATAAGTAAAAATGTACTATATGAGTTTAGATATTCCAAAGATAGCAGGAAATCGTCTTGGTATAGGGAAAGGAAATTGTTTTTCTCCAAATTTAACGCTTGCGGGCCACGGGCAGTAATGAATAAATCAAAACTACTGGATCGATTTTAATCATTTTTTTACACTGAGTGACATGGGATATATATTTTATATCCGTGCGAAGCATGGGCAGGCCGCTAGTATAATATATAAAAAACGATAATATTTCTCCTTTATTCTTATTCAATAAATAAAAAGCAATTTTCCCAAAGTCAACTCATTTACTCTTTCGCAACAACTCAATGACATAAAGATATGACAGCCACAATGCTTTTTCATATTAATGACCAACTCAATGAAGGAGGTTGTATTAAAAACATGTTGTAACATATATTTATTACAATACGTCTTACACGTTAGCGTCATTATTGCATAACAAATTACAAATTGCTTCTGTCACCGACATCCGATATTAGCTGAGGATGCGGTACAACCCTCTTTCTTACCAAGGTGTCGTAAGATGCGACTAAGGTAAGTTAACGTGTAGTGTGGTATCCGGCTGAGTAGAATAAATCACCCTCTTTCTTACCGAGGTGTCGTAAAAGGCGAATTAGGTAAGTTCACCCACTGAGTGGTATCCGGCTAAGTAGAATAGACCAGCCTCTTTGTTAACGAGGTGTCGTAAATTGCGACTAAAGCGAGATGACTCACCATGTGGTATCCGGTTAAGTAGAATAGACCACCCTCTTTCTTAACGAGGTGTCGTAAAAGCCGACTAAGGTAAGTTGACCCGCCGTGTAGTATATGGCTAAGTAGAATAGATCACCCTCTTTCTTACCGAGGTGTCGTAAAAGGCGAATTAGGTAAGTTCACCCGCCGTGTAGTATATGGCTAAGTAGAATAGATCACCCTCTTTCTTGCCAAGGCGTCGTAAAAGGCGAATTAGGTAAGTTCACCCACTGAGTGGTATCCGGCTAAGTAGAATAGACCAGCCTCTTTGTTAACGAGGTGTCGTAAATTGCGACTAAAGCGAGATGACTCACCATGTGGTATCCGGTTAAGTAGAATAGACCACCCTCTTTCTTAACGAGGTGTCGTAAAAGCCGACTAAGGTAAGTTGACCCGCCGTGTAGTATATGGCTAAGTAGAATAGATCACCCTCTTTCTTACCGAGGTGTCGTAAAAGGCGAATTAGGTAAGTTCACCCGCCGTGTAGTATATGGCTAAGTAGAATAGATCACCCTCTTTCTTGCCAAGGTGTCGTAAAAGGCGAATTAGGTAAGTTGACTCGTCGTGTGGTATCCGACTGAGTAGAATAGACCACCCTCTTTTTTAACGAGGAGTAGTAAAAGCCGAATAAGGTAAGTTGACTCACCGTGTTGTATCCGGTTGAGCAGAATAGACCAGACTTTTTCTTACCGAGGTGTCGTAAAATACGACTAAGGTAAGTTGATGTCAGGCAGGCGGCTAGTCGTAAAAAAATAGACAAATCATGTGACCACATGTATAACATGATATGCCGACTCCAGTTAGAGTGGGATAAGGGCAAGAGGATGATGATAATGAAATGTATTATAATTGTTTTTTAATACCGGATATAGTGGCAACGCGATAATCACGTGACTAATAGAAAGTAGGGCTAGTTTGTGACTGTATAGTGGAACAAGGTGTCCGATGATATAATGAATAGTCATGATGACGGGTTGAAAAGATTCTATTAAGTAGTTATAGCAATTATATAAATATGTTGGTAATTTGATATTTGGGTTCAGTTCGTTAAAGTTAAAGGAATAAGTTTTGCCGCCGCGTAACAATTATTCCTTATTTTATTTTATTTATTTATTTTGCAATCAACAGCGTTACAGATAATACTTATTTAGGAAATTTAAAACAGTACAATAAGGCCATAACTAGATTACAATAATTATGAATACATTATTTACATTAACAGAGTAAAGTAAAATATTAATATGTCTAGTAACAGAACGAAATATAAAATATAAAAGTTAAATATAAAAGTCAAAACGTGAAATAAAAATTGTAGATAATAATAAAAATTAGAATATCCACAACACACATACGCGAACTTATATATTGTGCGTGTGTGCGTACACACGCGCGCGTGTTTGTGTGTGTGTAAGTGTGTGTGTGTGTGTGTGGTTGCGTGTGTGTGTGTGTGAGAGAGAGAGAGTGAGTGTGTGTGTGGGCGCTTTTTATACCGGAATAACATATAGGCTATAGAAATCATGTAAATTCTACAGGAATATGATGACATTGAAAAGCGCCATCTATTATCAACCTATCACGCGAAGTCCATGCGAAGTTGCGGGTAAAAGCTAGTAAGTCACAAAATAAACTTACTAATATTGTTTTAGCAACATCCAAACAGTAAATTGGAAATTTGTAGTGATCGGCAAATAATGATCTCCGCGAAGTTTTAACTAGTTTTCAACTGCTTTGAAACTAATATTCTACTGCGGTTATGGAGTTGTTTACATAACATTGTTGTATAGAATAATAAGGAAACATTATACATAAGCTGTATGTAGTACGTAACTTATATGTTAAAATACTCTAAATTATGAATTGCTTATTTTACAGGTGCAAAGTAATAGGACATTTTATTTTTAAGTCAGCCAGATATATAAGCTTCAATTGAACCCAATTTCAGTTATATTTATTCAATGGAATAAAAATTAAAGCGTTACAGATAGACTGACAATCGCAATTTAATAATAAATAATAAATAAATAACTATATATATGGGCACTTACACACACAGTCGTCCGTCCCCAAAGTAAGTAACTTAATACTTGTGTTATGGGTGACAGACAACTGGTGAATATATACTTATATATTTTTTTAAATACATACTTAAATACAAATACTATTTATTTATTTATTGTACATAGAAATTGTTAGAAAATAGAAAGAAAAAGTAAAATAGCATATGTACATAGGCGGGCTTATGCCTAAAAGGGATCTCTTCCAGTCAACATATAATATATAATACAATAATAATAATTTATTATTAATATTAATACGACTATACTCACGTGTTGTTTTATCGGATGAGCCCGACTAGTTTCAAGCCCATACGGGGCTCTTATTCATGAGCTCTTTACGCGGCGTTATCGCGGCGGGAACTGCGTGTAGCAGCTCGCAGGGCGCGACTCGAGAGTGGTTGGAGCGGGGGGAGGGACGGCAGCGGCGCTGGTCGCGCGTCTCCTAAGCACTCCACGTCGCTGCTCTGGTCTTCGTTATCGGATGCCCGGAAGAAATCAAATACGTAGCCTGCTGCGCTCACCGAAAGATCCTGATCAATTTGGCGTGCCTGGTGTTTATATGATTCCCTGCGGTTGTGGGAAGAACGATATAGGTGAAACTCGTCGCAACATCTTGACGAGGATTTCGGAGCACATACGTAGTGTCAAAAACATGGACACAAATGGGTCAGCCATAGCGGAACACGTCCACGATTCGGGTGTTAACCACTACATAAGGTTTGATAAGGCTACTGTGTTATCTAGGGAAAAATTTCTGGTACCTAGAAAAATACGTGAGTCAATCGAAATAAGCCGTCACCCGAACTTTAACAGAGACTGTGGATGGGCACTGCCTCCAGCTTGGAAACTTATTTTTGGCACTACTGGCACGACTAAAGACTTGCTAGAACCGGACACCGTAAGCGTCGCATGCACAAATTTCTTCCGGGCATCCGATAACGAAGACCAGAGCAGCGACGGGGAGTGCTTAGAAGACGCGCGACCAGCGCCGCTGCCGTCCCTCCCCCCGCTCCAACCACTCTCGAGTCGCGCCCTGCGAGCTGCTACACGCAGTTCCCGCCGCGATAACGCCGCGTAAAGAGCTCATGAATAAGAGCCCCGTATGGGCTTGAAACTAGACGGGCTCATCCGATAAAACAACACGTGAGTATAGCCGGTTTCTATACATAAATTATGAATTCCACTCACGATAGTTTAAATTCAAAAATGTTAATACGACTTACAATTAAGGGTTATTTACTAAAAATAATTAAACTATGCACTCGAGAAAATGATAAGTCTTCCCGGATTGCTCTGATTTTTGTGATGGATATATTTGCACGGTTGGAGTAACAGAAGCTACTGTTTATGCCAAAAAACGCGAACACAGTTGCGGGTAAAAGCTAGTTATCTATATACGACATAATAAACATAATCTTCCTGCCCTTATCCCACTCTAAGTGGGGTCGGCACAACACGCTATAAACATGTTGTCACATGATTTGGCTGCGCTTTTACGACCGGCCGACTGCCTGACGTCAACTTACCTCTGTCGTATTTTACCACACCTCGGTAAGAAAGTGGTCTATTCTACTAAACCGGATACCAGGCGGCGGGTCGACTTACCTTAGTCGCCTTTTACGACACCTCGGTAAGAAATGAGGGTGGTACTATTCTATTCAGCCGGATACCACACGGCGTATACGACATAATAAACAAACTAAACAAAACGAATATAAGTAATTTATAAGTACGAAGAACTTTTAAGAATTAAGTAGCCATTTTTGTTACACTACTATTCTAATATAGGGGCAGAAGATAGTATCAAAATAAATATCAAACTAAAGGAAAAAAAAACTGTATTATTTAAATATAACATAAAGAATAAATAAAAAGACGCGACTCGCGATATAACGAACGAAAATTATTAAATTTTCGATATGAATATACAAGTCAAACAATACAAAAGTAAATATACTTATTAGTATTATAAAACAGAGTTCCTAAAATCTGTCTGTCTGTACTGAACTGATTATAATATAATAGTGAAAGGCTTTATATAATAATAAAAGGCTAATACAGAAAGCCTACTACACTATTGAGGATTACATAGATGATAAGAATGCGCGGGCATAGCTACTCTTTGAACCTGTACAAGACAGTACTGACTAAATATAAAAAATATAATAAATAAATAAAATAAATGGTGAAAAAAAAAATTTTTTTTAGAAACAGCTTTCTAAACCAACAGTAGAGTTCACGATTGAAAAGCACATGTTCACAAGTTTATATTATTTTTGTACGGTTTTACCAAAAGGTATTTCAATTCTTCCTGAAGGTTTAAATTAATAGTACATTACCGTTCTGTTATAAATTTTCTTGAAGAGGTCGCGAAGTTATAAAAATACTCGCCTACTGGGAGCTTTAATCGCATGCTGTTCTTAAATTAACAGAGATACACCAAAGTAATGTACTAAAGAATTGTAGATCTACAAAAATACTACAAAAAAGTTTGCTACAGTATGTCTATATCTGTTATGGGTAACTCATAACAACTACTTTTATGTTTAAAATTTCAATTAAATACACTTTTACTAGATTACTAATCGAGCGAAGACGAAGGCAAAGTAAATATAGTATATTATTAAGTCTAATAATAAAATATTTAGTAGCTTGTGAATTTAGTATATTTACACAAGAAGATAATAACGGGATTTTCGAAACAATACAAACATTCGGAAGCTAATTGGACAAGTAATTACGCTTGGGAAAAAGAATTTTTGAGACGTTAAGCTACTGTCAGAAAGAATGATGTCATTTAATAATAATGTACAGGCGAAACTGAATTTCAGAAGAATATATAAATGCAAGAGTTCATTAGACCATCCTCATTTCTCATTTCTTAGCGAGGTGTCGTAAAATTCGACTAAGGTAAGTTAACCGCAACTTGAAGGCGATCACGACCGCTCTGTCAAGAGCGAAACGATTGAGAAGAAGAAGAAAGTTAACCTGCCGTGTATACGGCTGAATAGAATACACCATCCTCATTTCTTACCGAGGTGTCGTAAAATACATAGCTAAATAGTATAAGCCAGAATAAAATAGGATAGAAATACTCTTTATTGCACACAAATACATAAAAGAAAACATTTTTATGTTAGCCTTTAAAAAACAAGATAAGTTAATTTAACAAAAAAAAATCAATAAATTGCACAAATGACGGCAGTAGTATGTAACAAAATAGTTATAACATGATATGCTGACCCCACTAAGAGTGGGATCTAGGCAGGAGGATGATTTCAATGATTAAAGACACTAAAAATATTTCAGAAGTTTTATATGATCGTTTTGAGGTTTTTCTCAAAATTTCTTTTTGATTTTGATATTTACATTTGAATGATTACAAGGACTAAACACAAATCGTATTTGAGAAGCATCGAAGTTGAAATGCTTGTTTAGGTGCCATTGAATTTCAATAACAACTCATTCGAAGGTCTCTGTATTCGCTTCTGCAACAAAATTCCGCAATCCATACTAGACCAGTCTATAGTAAGGTTTAAATTAAGTGTAAGAGATATGCTTATACATAAAGCATATTACAAAATTGAAGATTTTTTGGATGATAAAAAAGCCTGGATTTGAAAATCCTTTCAGCTTCACACAAGACTGTGGTTTAATAATGCAAAATAGAAAGTGTTTACTCATAAAAGATTTACCGCAGAATTTCTTTCTGGTTTTTTTTGGTAAGAGCAACATTCCGAACCAGTTGTAGCTTCACTAATCATATTGACCCTTGACGATTCAAGAGTGCTTGAAAGAGCTTATTGGAATAATGATTATTTTGATTTATACATAAATTTTCATATTTTGTTGTTCATTGTTATATTTACATTTGACGCCTTGTGGTATCCGGCGGAATAGAATAGTACCATCCTCATTTCTTACCGAGGTGTTGTAAAAGGCGACTAAGGTAAGTCGACCCACCGTGCGGTGTCCAGCTGAGTAGAATAGACCGCCCTTATTTCTTACTGAGGTGTCGTAAAATACGACTATGGTAAGTTGATGTCAGGCAGGCGGCCAGTCGTAAAATACGTACCCAAATCATGTGACAACATGTTTATAACATATTGTGTCGACCCCACTTATAGTGGGATAAGGGCAGGAAGATGATGATTGTTCTATTTACATTTGATTTTTGAAGAGACTCAACATAAACAACATTTCTGAAGCATCTATATATCGTAGTTTGGATGCTACTTTAAGAGCAAGATTAACTATTGGAGGACTATATTCTAATTTGCAGCGATCAAAGGCTCGGCGTTGATTTCATGTTACAAACAGAGGTCCATTGACTGGGAAAATTAATCCTTACTCACATTACATTTCATTGAACCGAATCTAATTCCTTTGGACACTTCAACGCTTTCGTCGCATATAGTTCGAAAGAAAGAAATTCCCATATCCTTCAGTGAGAAGGATTGGAGCTTAAACTCACAATTTCAGATTATCATTTTACACGTTTATCAGAAATTCTTTAAGCATCTATCTATCTATATCTACAGATATATAATAAGATATATAATAAGATAGATAGGCTATCTATCTATCTATATCTATAGATATAGATAGATAGCCTATCTATAGATAGGCATCTATACATATTATAAAACAAAGTCCCAAAAAGCTGTCTGTATGTATGTGGTAGATTTTCTCAAAATTTACTGAAAGAACTGTTGTACGGTTTTTACTAAAAGGTATTCAAATACTTGATTAACGTTTAGATTAATGGTAATAGACGGCCTAATTACCGCGGGGTCGCTTACTGTTAGTCGCCTCTTATGACACCTTAGTAAGAAATGAGGGTGATCTATTCTACTCAGCCGGATACCACATGGAGTAAATTAATATATCAAATCTATATATATAATATAAAATCTATAATATAAATATAAATATATAATATAAATCTATGATATTATAAAATCTATAATATAAAGGTGTGTGCATATTTTCAAAAGAGAATTAAGACAATATAATTCCGTTTTAGAGAAGAAATACTTTAGCTAGAATCCTCCTAGGATTTCATTAAAGTCTGCAGCGCTTTTGTTCAAGCGCTACGTTCAAGGATTATTTCGCTCAAATCTCTTGGCGATAATGTTACTGCAAAACAAATTGTTTGGCGTCTCTTTTATAGAACTTTGGAATTAAGTTGGTTTATTTGTTTAGCGTTCGCTACGTTGTTAAAATATTGACGCTCATTAAATATTCTCTGAATTCTACCTAAGAGATTTTCTTTCCGCGATCATTCGGAATTGTTTTATTTTATTCATTTGAAAATAATATCCGGCTGAGTAGAATAGACCGCCCTTATTTCCTACCGAGATGTCGTATAATACGACTAAGGTAAGTTGATGTCCGGCAGGCAGTTGCTCCTAAAAACTAGCCAAATCACGTAACAACGCGTTTTAAAAACATGTGCCAACCCCACTTAAAGTGGAATAAGGGCAGGAGAATGATGCTCCACAATTTTGCGATCACTTAAACTTAACTAATTATTAATAATATATATATATTTTTATAATTATAATTGTTATTAATAACTAGTCAATATTTTTTATTTAAGTATGTGTTTAAAAATATATAAATATATAAATATATATATATATATATATATATATATATATATATATATATATATATATATATATATATATATATATATATGCATATATTTAACAGTTGGTTGTCCCCCGTAACACAATTATTAAGTTACTTGGGAATAAACGGACGTATGTGTAATAATCTCATATATTTATATATATTTTACATAAGATCATAAACTTCGAAGAACCGAGATACGTTGAATATATTAAGATTTTATCGGTGCTTAAAAGGAAATCGAAGAAGGAAAGAGGCATTTACATTTAATACAATCCACCCCAATATATGCGATGTTTTCGTATTACAATAAAGTATGCACGCGGCATAAGAAAAATGTTTCACTTATTATTATAGCGGCTGTACACTTTCGCCCAAGAGCAGTCGCTATGTCTCTCCTAAGACGCCTCGGCCGAGATGTGTAAGCTCGAAGTGACCATGTACACTGTCGAAAGTGAATTGCAAGGCAATCGCCAATTGTTTGAGGCGGCGCCAGCCCCCTTGACTTGGGAACAAAAACCGGCACAGAAGCGATTCCGGGCGAGACACCCCGAGACGTGCCGAGGCTAGGAGAGAGCCAGCCTTTTTTTTATCGCGAGGAAGAAAAATCCCGGACCGATGCCTAATAACCAGGACTACTGGGGAGTTTGCGACTCGCACGGACTAAACACCCACCTCTGTAACTTCCAATCAGAATCGCATTTGCATTTCTTCACCTAGACTTTTGCTTTAATATTCTGCTCTGCCTTTTTTTTTCTCTTTCTATTTGCTCTTTTTAAGCATAATTTTGCAGTACTATTACGCTAATGCCACTCCACTTGCGTGCATGTGAGATATGAGCTATCTTGTACACTCTTTGAGAGATACCACGGGGCATACCGAGACATTACCCTGTATACTCTAGCACGTGGCATGTATCAGAATGTATCGCAGAGAGTGTACAGCCGCCATTACAAACGGTCGTGACTTTGTGAGATTTTCATGAGTCATTTCCTAAAATTGTTACATTAATCTTTCTCATATAACATACGGTATTAAATTATCGCATTAAGAATTTATTACCTTCATGATTTTCATTTCAACATAAACATCTGACGAAAGATATTCGTCTCTCTTTCTTTTATTAATAGAAGAGTATATTCAAAGCATTTTCTTTCTCTTCTCTTTCTCCTTAGCAAATTGACGACACTTCTTGAAGGTAGGTCTCTTCAAAGAATTTTCTTTTTCTTTTCTTCCGCCTTAGCACATCGACGACACTCTTTAAGGTAGATTTTCTCTCTTTGAAGCATTTGCTTTCTCTTCTCTTTCCTTTTAGCCAACTGCCGTCACTTCTTGAGGTAGGTTTCTTGAAAGCATTTGCTTTTCTTCTCGTTGTCTTTAGAAAATCGACGATACTTCTGAAAGTAGGTATTTGCTTTCTCTTTTCTTTCTCTTTAGCCAAACGACAACTTTTGAAAGTAAGTCTCTTTAGGGGAGTTCTACATCATCAGTCTACGCCAAAATTTAGTGGTTCCTCGCAGTATTTTTTAGAGCTGTGGTGAGACGACTCTTTTGAGAGGGTCACGGATTCAAACCCCGAATAAGCACCAATGAGTATTTTTGTTAAAAAAAAGGCTTTAAATGCAAAAGTTTGTGAGTGTGGATGTATGTTTAATACTCTTTCACGGCAAACTCACTGAACCAATATCGATGAAATTGGGCGCAATTATTTCTTACACACCGGATCAACATATAGGCTATAGAAATATTGATAATTCAACAGGAATAGGATATAAAGCGCCATCTATTATCAAGCCATCACGCGACAACAAACCACGCAGGTAAAAGCTAGTTAAAATTAATCAGAAAATTCTACATTCTAAAGTCAAGTAATATTTGAACGAAATTAAAAAAGGAAAGTACTTTATTATTTCATTCAAAACAAGATATACTACGTGGAGTTAACGCTTGGCTCAGCCCGAAAATATTGAACTCATAAATAATTCATACACCATTTTATACAAAGCTACCTGCTATGTTATGGCAATATTCATTTCGCTGCGGGTTTTATTTTAGAAAGTAGAAAATAAACCGTTCTCTTCTAGTACTCTTAATTAGATAGAGAATAATATATACGTGTTTATTTTATTCTTTTAACATGTCATAAACAATAATAATAATAAAATTATTTTGCTATAATCCGCGATACTGTAAACCACTACATATTATAAAACAAAGTCGCATTCTTTGTTTGTCCATATATTCCTATGTATGCAAAAAACTACGCAACAGATTTTGATGCAGTTTTTTTTAATAGATAGAGTGATTTAAGAGAAAGGTTTATACGTATAATAACATTCAATACGGAGTAGAGAAATACTGTAATTTTTGAGGTTTCTGTAAATAATTACATTTTTTTCCGCTTACATTGCAAACGCAGGATGAGATTTATCAAAATGCTGTACTAAGTATTTGTACACCTTGAAAAGGTCTACAGAAAAGTTCGGGATGGTATATGTCTATCTCTTATGGATAACCCACAATAGCATTTTTTGTCATTTACTTTTTACGAAAAATAATGCCTTATTTTGAAGCAATGTTTATACAATACAGCACTAATCCTTATCCAATTAAATACCTTAAATACATTGTTGATTTAATATAGATCAATATGACCGTTTACAGCATGTAATTTAAAAACAAAAAACTACTGGATCGATTTTAATAATTTTTTTCACTGAGTGACATGGGCTATATATTTTATATAGCCCGTGCGAAGCAGCGGCAGGCCGCTATTAGAAAATATAATATAGTTAGTATATAAGTACTAGCAGTGCCAGCAGCTTCGCATGCATGGAAGTTAGTCACAATTTTTTTCCGTTTTAGAACTTTTAGAGGAGAACAATTTCGTAATACATGATTTTTGAATAACTCTCACCTTTTACTCAGCGCACGCAACAAAAGCTTTAAATTTAAGCGTTTTCGTAATATTTATTGCTGCTCCTCTCCTATTCATCTTAGCGTAATGTTATATAGTCTTCCTCAATAAATGGACTATCTTACACTCAAAGAATTTTTCAATTCGGTCCAGTAGTTCCTGAGATTAGCGCGTTCAAACAAACAAACTCTTCGGCTTTATATATTAGTATAGATATTCTAAATGTAGAGTGGCCTATCCGTTTTCATACCCGATATTTCAATTAAATACTCTGATTTCCAGATGGGCGAAGCCAAAATCAGTTAGTAAGTAAAAAGTATGTTATATAGAAGCATCTAGCGAAATGTGAAATTAAGGAACAGTACTTCCAACGTTTAAGTCATTCCGAGTTAATTACATTGCGCTCTGAGGCGTGTTTGAGTTAATTTGAATGAAGCTGCTCCGCACAAACATGTATCACGGAGGATATATGCGAATACACGAATGTCCTAATCATATTGAAGCTATACATACAAATAGAATCCCTCTCTCTCTCTCATCAACCAATAGCTGTCCACAGTTGGACATAGGTCTCTTCCATGGACTTCCACGCTATACGATCTTATGCCGCCTGGATCCAGCGGCTCCCCGCGACCTTTTATGTTACGACTGGCCGCCGCCCTGACGTCAATTTAACTAAGTCGCCTTTAACGACACCTTAGTAATAAAGAGGGTGGTCTAATCTACTCAGATGGATACCACATGGTGGGTCAACTTACCTAGTCGCCTTTTACTCCACCTTGGTAGAAAATAATCGAATAAATACCATGTAGGTAGGTAATAATATTCGTCCCTTTTAAATAACGGGTCGACTTATCTTAGTCGCCTTTTACGACACCTCGGTAAGAAAGAGGGTGGACTATTCTACTCAACCACATACGGCATATGTAGAAACGTTTTGAGACATCTTAAATTTCCAAAATCAACCTTCAACTTAGGTAAAATAACAAACTTTCTTAACGATCCATAAATTAGTGACAACTTCGCTGATATCACGAATAGGATTCTACTAATACAATTTCATACAGGACCCAACTCGTGGAATCAACTGAGTAACAGTACCTTTGACATTTAAGTCGCTCCATGTTAATTACTTTGTGGCCCCAAGCGTGCTTGTATTTGCAATTTGAATTTTGCTGTCTCAAACATGTCTATCTATAGACTTTGAGCAAATCAAGAAGCCCTTGTCACTAATCACATCAAAGTTTACAACTATTTAGCGATGTGGCTCATTTATTCATGGCCCGTTGGCGCTTCTTCTTCAGTCGTTCATTCTTGACAGAGAGGTCGTGGTTGATGATGCTTGCGTCCGTTATTGTATCCCTTGCAATTTGGTGGGCAGGGAGCGATCGTGAGCAGCGATAGCCTCCTTCTGGTTTGGAGAGGGCACCGGCGGAGCAGTTCCGGGAACTTTTGTTCTGTATTCAATCTCTGAGTCTAGGTGTTAGCGACGTCCCCAAGCCCTCTGCTGCCCTAACAGGAGATCTTCGGGCGTTCCTTACATGTCGTCCGAGGCGGTTGGTGCATTTCTCTTGGGGGACTTCTCTTATGAGAGGTTCCTAACCGGATGAGGTATCTCTAGGATCGGAGCAACTGTTGGTGGGGATGGGGGTAATGTGTACAACGTTACCCTGCCCTTACCATCAGCAGCGTGGTTGAGCACACAGGTCGTTTTAGTCGGTGCGAGTCCGACATAACCGCCGCCTGTCCCCGTTGGGCGGTGATACACATAAGGGGTATTATCCTGTATAAAATTAAAATAAACGTTAACGCCGTGTTATTTTCGGCTGAGTAGAATAGACCATCTTCATTTCTTACTGATGTATCGCAAAATACGATTAAGATAAGTTGACGTCAGGCAGGCGGCCGGTCGTAAAATACCTATCCAAATCATTTTTATAATATAGTATGTTGTGCCGACCCTACTTAGAGTGGCATAAGAGCAGAAGATGATGAAGATTTAAAATGGTTTCATAAAATAAATATCGCAGTTTGGGTCGCGTTCATAAATCACCAGTATAGTGTGTAAAACACTTTCTCAACGCCTTATAAGTGTTTATGTGAACTTCGGCGTGTAATCCGAAAGGGGTCGCCAAAGATATTACTCGTTGTTTATTTTCCGCATATTTGAATGTTCACATCCTACGTAATGTTAGCTAACACCCTCGTTGTGGTTATAGGATTTTAAAAAAAAATTATTTAACGTTTTTAAGAGTTACGGTATGCTCCGGTTACGGGACGAACGTTGAACAGTCGTAGTGAATAAGTGTTAACTGGTCCTGCATATATAAGGTATGTGAATGTTACCTGCTTTTTACACTTAGAATTACATAGATTATCTTAACAATAGTGGATAGCAAAATAGCAATTTTGAATCATCAAGATACAATAAAACTATAATCTAACATTGACGATATTTTAATACTTAGGTCGACGTGACGAAGTCTTAATAACCAGTTACGTAAATTACTTGAATAGCTTATTGTCTATACTAATATTATAAAGAAGAAAAATTTGTATGTATGTTTGTAATGTTTTTACACAAAAACTCCTGAACCGATTTCAAAAATTCTTTCACCATTGGAAAGCTGCATCATTACTGAGCAACATAGGCTATATTAAATTTAAAAAAGTAGGCATCCGTATTAAAAATATAATAAGGTGTAAAAAATCAGTAATAAAAATCAGTCATCGCATGCGTTGTGGAAACTATTGATGATATATTTAACAAAAATAAATCAATTGTCCGACTAAGTAGACTTTCCACATGAGATCGGTATGTACGCGGGTGAAACCGAGGGATATTACTTGTTACAAATATACGGACAATCCTATTAAATATTCATATTAATCGCAATATATGTACTGGCAACACTCCAGCCGTATTAGCATTTAGTCCACTTCCTTCCTTGTCACCTTGTAATGTATTGTTTCTACTGGACGTTCCTGTTGTATGGTAAAAAGTAAGTAAGTAAGTAGCGGCCTGCTACTATCCAACTGCTGAGAATAGGCCTCTTCTCTCCGTTTTTGGAGAGAAGGTTTGGAGCTAAGACCTACCACGCTGCTCCAATGCGGATTGGAAGGTTACACATATCTCCAGAATTCTATAGAGATATACCGGTTTCCTCACGATGTTTTCCTTCACCGAAAAGCGTGTGATAAATTGCAATTATCAATTAGACACATAAGTTTTAACAGAAAAACTCGTTGGTGTCTGCCCGGGTTTGAACCCGTGACCTCCTCGAAAGACTCGCACGGTGTTACCGCTGGGCTGCCACAGCTAGGGGTATGGTAAGTTTAAATAATTCTTATTACTAATAATACGTATTAGCAAAATTATATCGCTCATGGCCTGCAATAAAGGCACAAGTAAAAAAAAATCATGTTTTTAAATAAGTAAGGTAAAAGTTCAAATAGTAATAATAAAATTATTTTGCTATAATTGGCGATGAAAATAGAAAATATATATAATGCTAAATGTAGAGTGGACAAACGTTTTCATACCTGATACACGCAGGATTCTTAAAAACACATGCAAAAATTGCAAAGCACGATAAAATCGCAAAGTTTTGCGATGTCATGTAGTTTATCTCCTGATGATGCTTCTGTTGCGGGGCGAATCTGTTGTTGAGTTTGTGACAGTGAACGTATGTAGTGCTTGTGTATTGTGTTGGCGGTGGTGGAGATTTGTGCATGTGTTTTAACGAATCCTGCATGTGTCAGGTACGAAAACAGATTGGCCACTCTACATTTAGCATTATATATATTTTCTATTTCACTTCATCGCGGATTATAGCAAAATAATTTTTATTACTTTTGTATTATGGATCTCCGCAAAGTAACGCCTAATTCTTTAAATTATCTAACTTTTACACAGTGTAGGGCGCCCACCGTCTCGCTGGACCGACGATATCCGAAAGGTTGTTGGGGCCAGGTGGATGCGCATTGCGGAGAACCGGGATGTCTGGCGCAGACATGGGGAGGCCTATGTCTGCGGACTGCGAAAGGCTGATGGATGGATGGATGGATGGATGGAACTTTTACACAATTTATGTCAAAACATGATTATGATCATCTAAATAATCTAAATTTTTTAATATGCTTAAAGTATAGGTATACAGTATTTCTGGTTCTACCTTTTAGGCTTTATTTTATGTTTGAGGATCTCTAGTAACCCAATACTTTAGACAAAAAGACCCTTTTGTTAATGATGGCACCGCTATGTGAAAAGGAAAAACCTTTGACGAAATTTCCCAGTTAAGTACAAGGAAAATAGACCGATGTAGATTATGTTACATAGATTATATTACAAACGATATTTTTCTACGTAAAACCGATCAAACATTATCTGATTTCAGTAAACATTTCAACTTCAAAGAGCTTGAAAAGCTTGTGCTTCTCTTTAATATTTAAATAAGTTAATCTTGTATGTATATAAATAATTAAATATATGGGACACTTACACACACGGTCGTCCGTCTCCAAAGTAAGTAACTTAATTTATTTATTTATTGGACAACTAACAATAGATACATTTTAATTCCTTAAATTATATTAGTCAAATCTCATTGTAAATGCTCTATCAATTAAAAGTTATCACGTCCTTCGTATTAATTCGAGTTCAATAATTATGTCAATAATATGTCATATATAATGTCAATCTCAATATCATAAAGAAGAAGTCATAAAGTAATACTTAACAATACTTTTATAATAATATGCATTTGAATCTTTAAAAATAATTATAATAATTTTATTAATTTCTTTTTATGATTTCTCCTACTGTGCTGAAACAAGTTCCGTGACTTTGCGTTTAAATATCATAATACTTGTGCTATGGGTGACAGGCAACCGGTGAATATATACTTATATAATTTTTTAAATACATACTTTAATACAAATATATATAATATATATATACTTATATATTTATTTTCGGAATCTCGGAAACAGGTCCAAGGATATTCCTGAAATTCAGCATACAGGAGTTTTGGGGGAAAAATCAATCTAGCTAGGTTTTATTTAAAAAAAAATCGTTTTATCCCTGTTCTTGGTCATTAAAAAATTTACATTGAATATATAAAACACTATTTGTACCGTTAATTGTCAAGTCAGCGTAACTTATTCGAGAAACAAGTGGTATCGAGAAATTAAAACACCTAGGATCGAGCCCAACCTACCCTATAATTTTTTCTTTATTTTAAGTTTCTTTTTTTTTTCTTCTTCTTCTTCTTCTTTCTCAACCGGTGGACGTCCACTGCTGAACATAGGTCTCCTTAAGGGATCGCCACAATCCACGATTTTGTGCCGCTTGGATCCAGCGGCTCCCCGCGACCTTTTTGAGGTCGTCAGTCCACCTCGTTGGGGGCCTACCAACGCTGCGCTTTCCAGTGCGAGGTCGCCATTCCAGCACCTTAGGACCCCAACGCCCATCGGTTCTACGTACTACGTGCCCCGCCCATTGCCACTTCAGATTCGCGATACGATGAGCTATGTCGGTAACTCTGGTTCGTCTACGGATCTCCTCATTTCTGATTTGATCACGTAGAGATACTCCGAGCATAGCCCGTTCCATCGCCCGCTGAGTGACTCTGAGCTTTCTTATGAGGCCACGTTTCCGATCCGTAAGTCATCACTGGCAACACGCACTGTTCGAAGACCTTGGTCTTAAAGCACTGAGGTATTTTGGACGAAAAGATCTTTTTTTTTATTTGTAAAAATTTACAACCAGGTACTACATATTTAAATGCAAATATACACCCAAACTCAATTCAAAATCACTTGTTTACAAGTTTATAAATATTGAATAAAGAATATTTTTAAAAATCCTATCCTTAAGCTATAAACCATATTAGTTTACCCTTATAGACCTCATTATAACTTGTAACATATATTGGTCAGACCTTTACCTTAGTCTCCAAATTCAATTCATTAAAACCAATCCTCACAATTTAAACGGTACATTAAACTAAGCACTTTAAGCTATACACCATATTAGTTTACCCTTATAGACCTCATTATAACTTGTAACATATATTGGTCAGACCTTTACCTTAGTCTCCAAATTCAATTCATTAAAACCAATCCTCACAATTTAAACGGTACATTAAACTAAGCACTTTAAGCTATACACCATATTAGTTTACCCTTATAGACCTCATTATAACTTGTAACATATATTGGTCAGACCTTTACCTTAGTCTCAAAATTCAATACATTAAAACCAATCCTCACAATTTAAACGGTACATTAAACTAAGCACTTTAAGCTATACACCATATTAGTTTACCCTTATGTACCTCATTATAACTTGTAACATATATTGGTCAGACCTTTACCTTAGTCTCCACAAAAATACATTAAAAGCAATCCTCAAATTTAAACGGTACATTAAACTAAGCACTTTAAGCTATACACCATATTAGTTTACCCTTATAGACCTCATTATAACTTGTAACATATATTGGTCAGACCTTTACCTTAGTCTCCACAAAAATACATTAAAACCAATCCTCACAATTTAAGGTAAATTAAACTAAGCACATTACTCAATGACGAGTAATATTACTCCGTTTCGTTACAATTTTTCCTTTTCAAAAACCATTGTAAGCCTTTTTTCTCTGAATGAAAATTTTTCTCGATACCTTGGCTTTATCCCTCGTTAAAAGAGTCTTTTTTTTCGCAGTAACAAGCTTTTGAAAATGTTCAATACAGTAACATATTACCGATATTTTCACAAAATTTATTGTGTAATTTTATAGCTACTTTAAATACGCTTAGATAGGTGTGATTATCATCATCATTCTCCTGCTTTTATCCTACTCTAAGTTGGGTTAGTACAACATGTTTTAAACATGTTGTTACATGTTAGACTAGGTACTTTACGACCAGACACCAGTCTGTCCACATAGCTTAGTTGCCTTTTACGACACCTCGGTAAGAAATAAGGGTGTTCTATTCTAATGGGCCGGATACCACACGGGGGGTAAACTTACCTTAGTTGGCTTGTACAGCATTTCGGTAAGTTATAATAATGGTCTACTCTACTCAGCCAGATACCACACGGCGGGTCAACTTACCTTAGTCGCCTTTTACGACATCTTGGTAAGAAATAACGGGGGTTTATTCTACTCAACCGGATATCACACGGCGGCTCAACTTACCTTAATCGCCTTTTAAAACACCTTGGTAAGAAGTAAGGGTGTTTATTCTAAATAATTTATAGAATTAGGCGTTACTTTGCGGAGATCCATAATACAAAAGTAATAATAAAATTATTTTGTCATGAAGTCTATATGAAGTGACGACCACTTCATGTAGACTTCACGACCAATTTTTTTCGTGCGATTTTGGTCGTGGAGTCTATCTTCTTATGATGCTATAAATATATTATATATTTCTTTTATTTTTATTGTTAAATTAGGAAATTATTAGTAGGTAATTCTAATTCATAATGTTTGATATTTGCGTACCAACTTTTTTTTTTAATATAAATTGTCTCACTTCGTAGGTTAGCTGGCAGAAATCTCTGTCATAGGGATAAGTTGACCTTTGTACACTTTTTGTTACCAATAATGTTTTTTTCCTACATTTTTTATGGTACATAAATAAATAAATAAATAAATAAAATGCTTCGGGTGCGGGGCGAATCGATTGTTGAGTTTATGATAGTGAACGTATATAGTGCTTGTGTATTGTGGTGACGGTGATGGAGGTTTGTGCATGTGTTTTCACGAATCCTGCATGTATCAGGTATGATAACCGATTGTCCACTCTACATTTAGCATTATACATATTTTCTATTTTACTTCTTCGCGGATTATAGCAAAATAATTTTATTATTACTTTTCGTGATTCTACCGGATACCACACGGCGTAGATCAATATAAATTTTCATTATTACCAATGCGGCGTCATAAATGTATAAAATGGTGTTCAAATAAATTAAGTGGGATACAATAATGCAGTGGAACACGAAAACAATGCCAAAACCCATTGAATACTGACTTCGCATTCAGTTCTTGGCAAGAGCCCGGCATATTTGAATATTGGAGATAGATACGAACTTTATTGTTCGTAACGTGCCTTATCTAAGTGTCTAGTGCGCAGATAGTTTGCATACCCTTCAGGCTACAATTGTTTTGATATTCAAACCAAAATACCGAAAATAAATATAATATTATGTTACTATAGTCCGCGATGAGTAAAAGTCTATATGATACCAAATGTATAATTATTATCTTTTTTTAACAGGAAAAAACCCCTTATGGGTACCGCCGCCCGACGGGGACAGGCGACGGTTATGTCGGACTCGCACCGACTAAAATAACCTGTGTGCTCCACTACGCTGCTGGTGACGGGGATAGGGTACCTATGAAGACATTGCCCCCATCCCCGCCAGCAGCAACTCTGTACCCCAGAGTGCGCCACCTCTGGGTCGGGGCCTCTCTGAAAGTGGCCCCTGCCTCTGCTGGACGATGCATCGGGAGCACCAGATGCATCGAACGCCTCGGGGACCTAACTCCAGCGAGCGTTCGATAAACCCCGTTCGGATCGCTCGGAGGTCCAATAATTATTATCGGTATTAATACTATGTAAGCTTCTGTTGCACTAAATTTGTTCAATATTTCTTCACGGACCAGAATTTATAGCGTCACAGACAAACAGACTTTGGCAAATATCTATACCAATATATAAAGCGGAAGAGTTTCTTTGTTTGAACGCGCTAATCTCAGGAACTACTGGACCGATTTGAAAAATTCTTAAGTGTAAGATAGTCCGTTTATTGAGGAAGGCTATAGACTTTATAACATCACGCTAAGATGAATAGCAGAGGAGCAGCAACAAAAAATATCTACACTAATATATAAAGCTGAAGAGTTTTAAGGATTGATTGTTTAAATGCGCTAATCTCAGGAACTACTGGACTGATTTGAAAAATTATTTCAGTGTAAGATAGTCCATTTATTGAGAAAGGCTATAGACTTTATAACATCACGCTAAGATGAATAGGAGAGGAGCAGCAATAAAAAATAGTACGAAAACAGCAAAATTTAAAGCTTTCCTTAAGTGCGCTGAGTAAACGGTAATAGTTATTCGAAAATCAATCAAAATTGTTCCTCTAATAGTCCTAAATAAAAGTCTTAAAGTTTATGATTATCAAAACACGGTTAATCAAAACACGGTATCAATATTACGGTTTAAACCCTTCCAATTAGGCGGACCGCTGGCGATTGCTAGATATAGTATATTTTTAAAAGAGCAATCACCGTGTTTCTTGCTGGATCTTCTCGATAGGAACTGCTTTCCAAACAGTAGAGTTGATGATTCAAAAGCACTTGCTTACAAGATAATTTTGAATTAGAATTAAACAGAATTCACATTAACTTATTGGATTAACTGAAGCTCTAGAAATAACCGTATCCTATAATTGAAGGGAAAAGTTTAATGCGAGCTTTTCCGTTTATAAATAGCGGCTATCCGGGTAGACGGTTGAAAATTGAGCGGTTCGCCAGATATTACGTTCAGGCCATCACTTTATCACTGATAAATTGGATCTCATCGCGGCCAACATGCGGAATTTATAAAGTTTTGAGTATTTTAGAATTCCAGCTATCGTGAATATTGTTCACTAGATGTATACGCGTTCGTTTACGCCAACTTAAGTGTTTAGTTACCCTGAATAATTCAATACGTGCATGGGCATCAATATATGGGTACTGGTGACAGACAACTGGTAAATATTTTTAACATTGCAATGAGTTAATCTTGTATATATATCTATATATATATTTTTATCGGGAATCTCAGAAACGGCTTCAACGATTTTCCTGAAATTCAGCGTATAGGTTTGGGGGAGAAAAATCGGTACCTAGCTATTTTTACAGAAATAGAATGACATTGAAAAGCGCCATCTATCATAAACCTATCACGCGACTAAAGTCCACGCGAACAAAGTTGCGGGTAAAAGTATTCTCTAAGTGGTACTCAAGTTATATTTTTTTGAAAATCGTTGACATTCACACTACCTTGCGTTTCTGTTTTTGCCGAAGCTACAAAGAAGTGAAATTTATGGGTTTTTTGGTATTGTATGAACCGTACAAATAGATATATAGAAAATCATATGAGTAACGTTTCTAATTTTTGGGAAAAATCTACTTCGAATTTCAATTGAAATGTGAAAATATGGAAAATATTTTTTTTGTCTAACTTTATGCGCTTATCGTTTATTTTACAATAACTACTATTATGTTCCAAATTTCAATTTGGGAAAATTTTTTTGATACTTATTTAGAATAGAATAGAAAAGAAAAAAACTTTATATGTTCCAAAACTTTATTTATTTATTCGGAAAACAGACTGTTATACAATACATAATTATGAGAGAAATAAAACAACAAAATAAACGAATAAAGTTCACAAGAAAACTTGAAAAAATGGAAGAGTGAGATGACAAGTTAAATTACATGTTAATGTTTATAATATTATGAAAACTTTTGTTGAGTTTCAATTAATGTAAGAGAAGAAGATGTATCGTTTAAGAGAAGTTTCGTTTTCATTTCCGGTTACCAAAGATACAAAATATTCCGACCGCTAACGATTTGCAAGTCAATTTTTATGCGTTATTCAACAGGGCGTGTTCCAGAAAGTGTGGGAGGGAAAATTAAAACTGAGTATATCTAGGCGACGGGGTTTATGTATTGTTCTATCCTCATCATCTTCCTGCCCATATCCCACTCTAAGTGGGGTCGGCACAATATATTACAAACATGTTGTCACATGATTTGGCTACGTATTTTACGACCGGTCGCCTGCCTGACGTCAACTTACCTTAGTCCTATTTTACGAGACCTCGGAAAGAAAGGGGATGGTCTATTTTACTCAACCAGATACCACACGGTGGGTCAACTTACCTTAGTCGCCTTTTACGATACCTCTGTAAGAAATGAGGGTGGTCTATTCTACTCAGCCGGATACCACACGGCGTATATCTGTTATTATATGAATGCTATAAATTAACTGCTCTATCCTATCCTACTAATATTAATGCGAAAGTTTGTGAGTATGGATGTATGTTTGTTACACTTTCACGGCGAATCCGCTGAACCAATAGCGATAAAATTTGGCACAATTATTACTTATACACCGGAATAACATATAGGCTATACAAATCCTGTTAATTCTACAGGAATAGGATGACATTAAAAAGCGCCATCTATTATCAACCTATCACTAGACAACACTCCACGCAAACGAAGTCGTCGGAAAAAGCTAGTAAAATAATACACTGGTACGTAAAAAATATATTTCACTTATACGATGGTTTCTACATAATTTATATCTTGTTGCAGTGCGAAGTAATAATTAAAATGCGTTTGCAAACATTATATAAAAATGCCTACAGCAAAACGAAATGAGTCCTTTCTATTTGTAGAGTAACGAAGCGAATAGTCTAGGAGACGACCTCCAAACTTCATATATACTGAACATAAAGAAAACCGTATGCAATAGACGTTGGCATATGAAACCTACTCCTTACCTACTCCTAGTCCATGGCCCTTTAGACCATTGGCTCTACGAATTGGGTAGTTTTAGAACCCAAAAGTTTGGGGTCCTAAGAGTATTCGGTGAATTCGCAACTAAATACGCTGTGTTGGTAAACTTTCTATACAGAAAGAGCTTAACAAACACTTTATACCAAGTTATTTCATTAAAACATTGTAAATCTGCCTAACGTAGCAATAAAAGGCGATATTGAGGTAATGAATAGGGATTAATATGTACTATTAGATTAAATATCATACAAACTGTAATAAAACAATACACTTGTGTTTTATAAAATAACACAACGCGGTAGGCCAAGCCAGCTAAGCCAGCAAAGCCATGAGATTTGAGCGCGGTAATTGTCAGCCAAAGCTGCCACCGTCACTCCACCTCAGTTACACTTCCGTACCACTACCATGCCCCCTTGGTGATACATCTGTACCGCCAACATGAAACGGAAGTGACGTCATCCGTGCTGCGATTTTGTCGCTCCCTACCATCGAGAGAGGGATTCATTCAATATACGTGGCCGCATTCATTGTTAGACGTCTTTTGATACAGTAAACGTGTGTAAGACGTTACTCTGTTAGACTTTTAGTTTTAGTTTGACTGTCAGTACATTTTTTTCCTTATAATAAAGTACATCACAATGGAGATACTTTATTGTAGTCATAATCTAGCCTTAAGGCTAATGAGCAACTTAATTTAAACCTAAACTTATAAATTAAATTATATCTAAAAAACGGGTCCAATAACTTAGTCTTTTTTACTATAGGAGACCCTTCGTTCTTGTGTTCTTTTTCAGTAGCACTAATACTACACTGTATAACTATATAACTCTAACTCAAAAGGCTTTGTCCTTTACCTATCCCGAGTCCCTTAATATCGAGAATACCCATGACTGTCAGTACATGGTGACTTTTAATGGTGGTCGATATATGTTTAAGAGACTGGTTTCTGTTCAAAATAAATATTAACATTTTATTTTTAAAAGAAAACTTGATAACATAAATAAAAAACCTAAATATTCCTAAACAACCACAGGTGGCCATTGCGCACCAGTGGCATATTAAAAAGCCGCTACGTAAATCTTCACGTTGTCTCTTGGTCTATATGGCTAGCAGTTGAAATCAGGCCATTGTAGACATTATAATAGCTTCTAATGAACTACATTTTGTACTAGCAGTTTATATTTTAAATATACATTATTTAGATTAGAATATTCGCATGTTTCATGACTATTTTCATGTTTTATACTTAAACTGTATTGCGTCATACAATCTCTACACAATATACGCCGTGTGGTATCCGGCTGATTTGATTAGACCACCCTTTTTTTACCGAGGTGTCGTAAAAGGCGACTAAGGTAGGTAGACTTACCTTGTAGTATGCGGCTCGATAGAATAAACCATCCTCTTTTTTGCCGAGGTGTCGTAAAAGGCGACTAAAGTAAGTTGACTTGCCGTGTAGTATCCCGCTGAGTAGAATAGACCACCCTTTCTCTTACCGTGGTGTCGTAAAAGGCGACTAAGGGAAGTTGACTCGCCGTGCGGTATCCGGTTGAGTAGAATATACCTCTCTCAATCCTCACCGAGAGGTTTTAAAAGGCGACTAAGGTAAGTTGACGTCAGGCAGGCAACCGGTCGTAAAAACGCAGCCAAATCATGTGATAGCATGTTTATAACATGTTGTGCCAACCACACATAGAGTGGGATAAGGGCAGGAAGATGAATATGAAATAATATGTGAAAATGTTTACATTTGTTCGAAAATATAAGCCCAAACAAAGCCATAAAGAAGTCTATAATAAATAAATTTTATCAGTGACCCTCTCGTAACGCGAACTGAAACCGCTTACCGCGCTCCGTATAACCGTAACTCAATAGTAATGGCGGACTATAGTGCTGCGTGTGACAAACATTTGGGCAAATATTGATTAATAATGGCAACATATCGAAGTAACAGCCGATTGTTTATATCAAGCTAAAACTGTTTTTGTTTATTCAATCCATTAGCTCTGTGGAAGTAAACAATTTATCAACTCATCATCCTGCCCTTATCCCACTCTAAGTTGGGCACAATATGTTTTTAACATGTTGTTACGTGATTTGGCTAGGTATTTTACGATCGGCTGTTTGCCTGACGTCAAATTACTTCAGTCACCTTTTACGACACCTCAGTAAGAAATGAGGGTAGTCTATTCTACTCAGCCGATACCACACGGCATGTGAACTTATCTTAGTCGTTAAATAATTTATAGAATTAGGCGTTACTTTGCGGAGATCCATAATACAAAAGTAATAGTAAAATTATCTTCCTATAATCCGCGATGAAGTTAATTAGAAAATATATATAATGCTAAATGTAGAGAGGACAATCCGTTTTCATATCCGATACACGCAGGATTCGAAAAAAACACATGCACAAACCTCCACCACCGTCTCCACAATACACAAGCACGTTCATTATCAAAAACTCAACAATCGTTTTGCCCCGCAACCGAAGCATCATCAGGAGATAGATTCCACAACAAAATCGCAAAGCGATTTGCGATTCTTTGCTTTTTGCCGTCTATTTTAGATTCTATCTCATTTTGCATGTGTTTTTATGAACCCTGCATGTATCAGGTATGAAAACGGATTGTCCACTCTACATTTAACATTATACATATTTTTAATTTTACTTCATCACGGATTATAACAAAATAATTTTATTATTACTTTTGTATTATGGATCTCCGCAAAGTAACGCCTAATTCTATAAATTATTATCAAATTAGTTTGAACTCACCACCTCCTGGTCAATGCTCGGTTTCTAAGTAATTTTTAATTAAAGTAAAAGGTCGCAACATGTTGGGAGCAAACATATACCGCCAAAGGGACCAACAGAGTTTAATAAAACTAAAATTCATTTGACTGAAGTTATATGAAAGCGTTAGTTACGGACAACCATCAATGTAAATTGAATAACTTTAATCTGACAAGAAATGGCCATATGTATTATGTAAATTCCTCCTCGTCCTGGCCTTGTCCCACTCTAAGTGGGGTCGTCACAATATGTTATAAACATGTTGTCATCATGAAATTATTTTGTTATAATACTATAACAAAATAATTTCATGATGACTTTTGTATTAAGTCCGTGACGCTTATTTCTAAAAATTATTTCCGTGTTTACAAGTTTACACGAATAAAGATTATTTTGATTTAAATCTGACTTTGTATAATGGATATACATATGTGAAGTATATATGCGAAGCAAAACCTTTCAATTAATTAATATAAAAAAAAAAAATTTAGTACAATATAGTTCTTCTTTTATCAGAGATAATAGAACAGAAAAGCAAAAAGGCGCCGTATAATTCTGTAATTCATTGTACATACGCACGTCTCTATTCCATCTATTGTGCTTAAGGAAAGGGACGAATTGTGATTCTAGACTACCCTCTCACATTTACACTTGAGCTGATAAATTAACTAGGCTCAGTATATTCTGGAAATCTGCACAATTCGCCGGTAAATTGTAGAATAAAATAGTACCTGCTTTGAAAATGCTGCGTTTACACTGCGACATAAGATATTTACATTATCATTAATGAAAAATATATGCATAATCAAAAAGATATTTACATCATCGTCAATTAATATATCGTGGATTATAGCAAAATAATATTCTTATTACTTTTGTATTATGGACCTCCGCAAAGTAACGCCTAATTCTATAAATTATCATCATCAATCTCCTGCCCTTATTCCACTCTAAGTGGGGCACAAACTGTTTTAAACATGTTGTGATGTAGGCTACGTATTTTACGACCGGCCGCCTTCGTGCTGTCTATTTACCTTAGTCGCCTTTTATCAGACGGCGGGTCAACTTACCTCAGTCGCCTTTTATCACACGGTGTGTCAACTTATATTAGACGCCTTTTACAATCCCTCTATAAGAAAGAAGGTAGTCTATTCTACTCAACCGGATACCACGGTGTGTCAACTTAACTTAGTCGCTTATTACGACACCTCGGTAAGAAATTACTGTGGTCTATTCTACTCAACCGGATATCACACGGCGGGTCAACTTAACTTAGTCGCCTTTTACGACACCTCGGTCATAAATGAGGGTGGTCTATTCTACTCAGGTGGCTTTCAAACGGTCGGTCAACTTAACTTCGTCGCCTTTTACGACACGTCGGTAAGAAATGAAGTTGGTCTGTTTTACTCAGCTGGATTGATATCCACGGTGGGTCAACTTACCTTAGTCGCCTTTTACAACACCTCAGTAAGAATGAGAGTGGTCTCTTCTACCGAGCCAGATACCACACTGCACGCGACATAAGACATTTACATGATTATTATAATAACATCTAAGCTTTCAACTTGATATTAGAATATATATTAACACTTTGGGCAGAACAACGTTATTACACGTCAAATTTGATAAACGCTAATTAAAACAACATATTATATGTTGGCATAAATATGTCTTTCTTTAAACAACGTGCATAAACGTCTAAGGCTTGTGCCAATTCCTTCAAATAATGGTAGCAAATAGATTTATTATTACTTTTGTATTATGCAAGTTGAAACACTTTTATGAGGCAGTAATGGTGGCCACTAATAGAAGCCGATGGAAAAAATTAATTCACTCGAGAATAGAGTTTAGCCAGGACTACGATCTTCAGTAATGAAGAAACGGCCGGAGAGAGAGAGAGAGAGAGATATCCGCAAAGTAACGCTAAGTTCTATAAATGAATCATATAAATAAGAAAATTCCAAATGATTTAAAGTTAGAATAGAAATATCATACATGCTGCAGTGTAAACGTTGTCTGAAACTTTCAGATGAAATATCATAGCCACGTCCCTACTTAGGAGATTTATATTTTCTAGGTTTTTCTACTGTACAAATTTCAGTACGTTATCCTGCCTACAATATTTCTTCTATGAATATATTAGTAAATTAACAAATAAGTAAAAAATATACGCCGCAATGTGAACCTGTTTTGAACATGTTAAATAAGATATGTCGAGCACGTTTTAATAGTGACACTACAATATTCTCTAGGTTTTTTCTGCATCAGGATATAGATATATAAGTTATAGAAGTAGGCATTAGTTTGCGAAATTCCATTGTACAAATATTATGATAGAATAATTTTGCTAAATTTTTTTAAGAAAATCTATGTAATGCTAAGTGTAAGACGAAAGACCGTTCTCATACCTTATACATGCAATCTGGCCAATCCTGCCAAGCCAATATTGCCAGCAGCATAAGGTCATGCTTATCAGAAACATGTTATTTTAACATGTTATTTTAAGTAATTTAATTTTTGTATATAAAAATATAAAAAATTATAAAACAATAGGCGATGTATATAATAGACAAAGTAGGAACCGACATAAGCTTGCGGCTCCTGCTTTGCGCCTTGAAAAAGTACGTAAGTCGTTTGTGGGTTTGGGTATAAGATTCTATAATAAAATTCCGCAATCAATTTTAACTTTGCCGTTACAGCAGTTTAAAAACACTATTAAGGAGAGGCTAATACAGAAAGCCTACTATACTGTTGAGGATTATTTGGACGATAAAAATGCGTGGATATAAATATTGTTCGACCCTGTACAACATAGAAACATTAAATGTAACTAGTATTAAGAATTGTATTTTTTAAAAAGAGCAACCGCCGAGTTTCTTGCTGGCTCTTCTCGGTAGGAACAGCTTTCCGAACCAGCAGTAGAGTTGACGATTCAAAAGCACTTGTTTACAAGTTTATTTGAATAAAGAATATTTTGAATTTGAATTTGAATTTGACATGCATTGTCATCGGTACTGGATCAGTATGTAAAATTTCATCTCAATCAGACACCGAAAAGTGGGTCAAATTTAAATTGCAAGATTCCACCTTGACATGTGCGCGTCAAGTTAAATCAAAGCTTTTAATAATAAATTATTAAATAGGGTTATTATGCAGTGCGTAACAAGTGATGAAGTTTTACATACTGGTCCAGTCCCGATCACAATGCATGTTTATGATAAGCATGACCTGATTCTGCTGACAGGATTGGCTCCAGACGAGAGAACTCCTCAAGGGTTAACAGTAAGGACATATTTTGCTAAAAGCTTTTTTTATTTGACTTTTTTATATACTAGATAGCTTTATCTTGAACAGGAATAAATTGAAGCGATGGTGACATAGTTTAGGTTAACAGACTTGCGATCGAGAGGTCGTGGGTTCGGATCCCGGCCATTATACTATCGACGTGACCGATTTTAAATTTTCATTAATGCAAAAACGATAAGAAAGTTCTAAAGATTTTAATTATAGCACGTTTTCAGACCAAACTAAACGAGTATTAAACCCCTAATCGGTTTGTAATGTATAAGATTACAAACTTTACCTCTCAGTCTTTGTCAGACGCACTCTCGTGCGAGTTAATTACGCCCAGAGGTCTTTTGTGAGTGTAATTACTTAGTTATAAGACCAAGATATTCTTGCTTCTGTTTTATATAGTAAGATACCCTTTTCAAGCACTTATTGCACATTAACTGCATAACTGCAATTGCATTAACTTAAGCACATTGACTGGCCCTTTGGCGCAGTGGGTAGTGACCTTACCTTAAGCTCTGATTGCGGGTTTGATCCCGCCGAGGGCCAACATTTTCTATAAATGAATTTGTTGGTCTTTGAGCTTGGGTGTATATTTGTATTTAAGTATCTATTTAAAAAATATATAAGTATATATTCTGTCTGTTGTCTGCCTATCATAACACAAGTATTAAGTTACTTACTTTGGGGATGGACGACCGTGTGTGTAAGTTTCCCATATATTTATTTACTTATGTTGCCGACGATTCTTTAGTTTTAGCTATTAATAAGATATTACAGTTTATAGAATAGGGTTTAAAGTATAGCCGTATATCATTTATACTTGGTTAATATGATGTTAAGTTCTACTTATCCTAAATAAAAGGTATACAAGTGCGAGCGCTATGCGCGTATAAAAACGCCACATCGCGAATGTTGCTCTTACCGAGAAGAACCAGAGAGAAACTCGGCGGTCGATCTTTTAAACATTTTCAATTTTACATTATTAAACCGCAGTCTAGTATGAAGCTGAAAGGAATTGCGAATCCAAGCATTTTTATTCGACACATTTAAGGCTGAACTTGGTTCGAAATACGTGTGGTCTTTATTTAATCAGTTAATATCCTTTCCACATGCCGAAAGTAATGTAATCTGATGCATAAAGCGTCCCAAAGTCACTCTTAACGTTAATTAGCTTAATTGGCCTGTAAGGGACGTGATGTCAAATATTCCTTTTTGCAATTCAACATCCATGAATGATATATTACATCCATATTCCATACTCGACTGGCCATTTGGCGCAGTTGTCAGTGACGCTGTCTTCAGCTCTGTGGGTCGTGGGTTCGATTCCCACCGAGGACTAACATTTGGTAAATACACTTTGCTAGTTTTTGGAGTCTGGGTATTTTTATGTATTTAAAATTTATATCTCCTCGGTAGGAACAGCTTTCCGAACCAGAATAAGAGTTTACGATTCAAAAACACTTAAATTCAAATTCAAATTCAAAATATTCTTTATTCAAATAAACTTGTAAACAAGTGCTTTTGAATCGTCAACTCTACTGCTGGTTCGGAAAGCTGTTCCTACCGAGAAGAGCCAGCAAGAAACTCGGCGGTTGCTCTTTTTAAAATATAATTCTTAATACTATTTACATTATGTCGTTATTGTCTTGTACAGGTTCAAAGAGAGCTATATCCACACATTCCTATCTTCTAAATAATCTTCAAGAGTATAGTAGGCTTTCTGTATCAGCCTCTTTTTAACAGTGTTTTTAAACTGCTGTAATGGCAAAGCTGAAATTGATTGCGGAATTTTATTATAGAATCTTATACCAAAACCCACAAACGAATTACGTACTTTTAAAACGCGCAAAGCAGGAGTCGCAAGCTTATGTCGGTTCCTGCTTTGTCTATTGTATACATCACCTATCGTTTTATCTTATCTACAAGTTAATTTGAATTAAGAATATTTTGAATTTAAATTTGAAGATACATGTGTAAATATACACGCCGTGTGGTATCCGGCTGTGTAGAATATACCACCCCCATTTCTCACTGAGGTATCGTAGAGGGCGACTAAGGTAAGTTGATGCGCCGTGTGGTATCTGCCTGAGTAGAATATACCACCCTCATTTCTTACCGAGGTGTCGTAAAAGGCGACTGAGGTAAGTTGAAGTCAGGCAAGCGGCCGGTCCTTAAATACTTAGCCAATACATGCAACAACATCTTTAAAACATGTCAAGCCGTCCCAACTTAGAGTGGGATAATGGCAGAAGAATAAATGATAATTATTAAGGATTATAGAAAATATAAAAAGTAAGTAACTAAGTAACGGCCTGTTACTATCCCACTGCTGGGCATAGGCCTCCTCTCTCCATTTTTGGAGAGAAGGGTTGGAGCTAAGACCTACCACGCTGCTCCAATGCGGATTGGTAGGTTACACATATTTCTAGGATTCTCTAGAGATATGCAGGTTTCCTCACGATGTTTTCCTTCACCGAAAAGCGTGTGATAAATTGCAATTATCAATTAGACACATAAGTTTTAATAGAAAAACTCATTGGTGTCTGCCCGGGTTTGAACCCATGATCGTCTCTAGAGATTCACACGGTCGCACCGCTAGGCCATCACAGCTTATAGCTATAGAAAATATATATTTTTTAAAATAAATTTAATAATATAAATCAAGGATTAATTTGTCATCAAAAGTTAATATTGTAACAAGGTTAATTGTTAGGAGAAATTGGATCTAAAATTAACATCATACATAATTAAATGTGTAATACTCAAGAGCTTTGTACCGTCAAAAGTAATTAACAGTAAATTAAATTACCTCATACTTCAAACCTTCTGTATGTACGAGTATATTAGTGTAATTGTTAATAATTGTATCTAATACGCAAACTTAGAACGAGAATAGAGATTAAACAAATCGGTTTATTGTCGCTCTATCTATTTATTTATTTATTTATGTACCATAAAAAATGTAGGAAAAAAACATAATTGGTAAAAAAAGTGTACAAAGGTCAACTTATCCCTATGACAGAGATCTCTGCCAGCTAACCTACGAGGTGAGACAATTTATATTAAAGAAAAAGGTACGCAAATATCAAAAATTATGAATTAGAATTACCTACTAATAATTTCCTAATTTAACAATAAAAATAAAATAAATATATAATATATTTATATATAAATAAATATATATACATACACACTATATATAATACAAAGTATAATATATAAATGTCAACAATTACATTATTATCATCTATACTTATTATAGCTATATCTATGCTTACTTCTATAGCATTATGTCTTATGTACTAATTTCATAGGGTAAATGCGAGGACATTGATAGAATTTTTGTATTACAAAAAAAATACGTGACATTTACAATTTAAGTTCGCGTGATTCTGCGAGAGAAGTTTAAGGAAATAGGTAATCTTACATTAGCTTTACAGTATATTTTTGACAATTTATTTTTCGTACATTAAATATAAAGAAATACAGAAGCATTGGCGATGTATATAATAGACAAATTAGTAACCGACAAGAGGTTGCGGCTCCTGCTTTGCGGTTTGCAAAAGTACGTAAGTCGTTTGTGGGTTTGGGTACAAGATTCTATAATAAAATTCCGCAATCAATTTTAGCTTTGCTATTACAGCAGTTTAATAACACATGTAAATAATTATAAGAAGTATACATAAAGTAAATAAGTGCTTTAGAATCGTCAACTCTACTCCTGGATTGGAAAGCTGACTCTACCTAGAAGCGCTAGTAAGAAACTCGGCGAAAAACTCTTGCTTTTATCAAAAAATTCTTATAACTCGCTACATTTAGACATTAATATCTTGTACAGTCGAAAAGTAGTTATATCTACTCTTTCTTATCATCTATGTAATCCTCGACGTATAGTTATATAGTATGGCTTTCTGTATCAGCCATCTGTAACAATTGTTTTAAACTGATGTAACGGCAGTATTAGATAATAGGCAATACCTAATCATCCAACCATGTTAATAATGTAATTAATATGTACACCGTAATCAATAGTTCATATTTGCGTAACATATCTGCTAATTGTACCTCAATTAATTTTAATATATGTACTTTATTTACTGGAAACACCAATTATTGTAAATTAAATTATTTTAATTATGAACTGGCAATTTGCAGTCGAGACACTAGGGTCATGGAAACAAAGTGCAAATTTTTTTTTAATCCATTTTAACACCTCGGTTGATTTCCAGATGACAAGAGGGCTGGCTCCTTTTTAGCACAAAGAATCAGCGCGGAAACGCTGCCAGCATTCTTGGGACCATTCCACGTGGGCATGATTTATATAGTCCTAGCGTGTAAGTAATTTAAGATAGATATAACTTGTACATTTTTGCTGTAAATAAACTTATAAAAACTGGCAAATATAACGTGAAAATTAGTGACTGACTATAGTACAGTAAACGGCCTGTTACTATCCCACTATTGGGCATAACAAATATATAGGACACTTACACACGCGGTCGTATTTCTTCACGATTTCTATTCAATTCTTTCAGTTTAAGATAGTCAATTTATCGAGGAAGGCTATAGTCTATATAACATTACGCTTAGATGAATAGGAGAGGAGCAGCAATTGGTAGTATTAAATGAAACGTAATATAAGGTATTTTAAGTAAATATCGAAACTTATCTGATAAATATTGTATCTATTAAGCTAAGAATCATTCAGCGATCGAAAGCGTCACAAATTATTGCGCGATCAAGACAGTAAAAAAAATTATTTCGCCATTTCCGACTTATGATATTCGAGACTAACCGAGGTGTCATAAAAGTCGACTAAGTTAAGATGATCCGACAAGTGGTATCCGGTTGAGTAGAATTGACCACCCTCTATCTTACCGAGGTGTCGTAAAATAAGACTAAGTTGACGTCAAGCAGGCAGGTCGTAAAATAAGCCAAATCATATAACAACATGTTTAAAAATGCCGACCCCACTTAAGGTGGAATAAGGGCAAGCGATGATGATGATATAAACGAAAATGATAAACGAACGATGGCTGATATACTGTCGTAAATTGAAATGAATATTAAATTTGCCGTTGTTAGCGATTCTCTAACAAAATTTAACTCCCAATGAAATGCATATTTGATTTGGCCATGTCGGACATATGATATTCAAGAGACTAACGTTTCTACGCATGATGTCCCAAAATAAATTCCAAACTGCACATCGCTTCACAAACTCACAAACATCACGAACATCACGCTACAAAATTCTGTACCAACTAAATTTAAATTACATATCGCTCCGCCGAAATATCCTCAGGAGATATCCGCCATGACAGAAAATTACAAACAGTTCCTGCATGCGATAATGTATTACGTCCAGCAACGAGAATATCATTAAATTTATAATTATATTCATTTCAACACTTTGGGTGAAGCAACGTTTTTACACGACAAATTTGATGAACGCTAATTGATACAACATTTAGAGACGTCGGCAAAAACTTGCTTCGCTGGTCGCTTGACTTGGCTGAACCAATTCCTTCAAGCTTTTTGGACTGAGTTTTTTGTACACCTGTATGAAAAGCAGAAGGGTGTTAATTGTAATTTATTTTTACGAGAAAATGTAGTGCCGTACAACAAACTGCAAATCCATATGCATCCAATCCATAAAATTGTTGAAAACAGTACGTCAGTACTACAAAATTTAATTGTAATCACAGCCAGTTCCAATCATCATCATCATCAGCTGCTACTATAGTGGTAAGGTCGATATTGTACCAATCTCCAAGTAATGGTGTCTTCGTGCCAGTAAACACGACCTCAAACTTGACTTCTTTAGACAAGTGACTTCAAGAAGATAATAGAAAGTGGAATCCTGACTTAAGATAAAGGAAGAAGAAATGCAATCACAACCGGTTCTAATGTCCATCTTAAATAACCTCAAACTCTAGTCTGTAAAGTAAGGACCTTGAAGAGGTCGTAGAAAATGGATATCCGACTTAAGATAACGTTAGAAGAAGGTACGACCACAACCAGTTAAAATTTTATCAGTCTTAACTTGCTTCTGTGGACAAATCGCTAACAACTATCGAGTTTGTTCAGTTAATGAATAGTTCCCGTATCGACCCTTGCCAAAGCCATTCCGCACATGCCAGCTACTAATTAGGCCATTAAACGACAATTTCTGTGACGAAATTACCCGTTTTCACACTACGGGCGAAATATATGCCTGCTATTTAGTATGGTCCCTTTAGTTTGGTGTTTTATGCGGTTAGTTTATATTGATCATGTTGCAAATCACATGGAAAAAGCTAGTAACTATGTACGGGCTGCTACTACCCTGTACGATCTTTGGTTGCTAGATTGATAATTTGATAATAATTGATAGATTGCGGCGCTTAATTGATAGTTTTATTTTTTATTATAATTAATAATGTGATATGTTATATGAATTTGATATTAATTTGATACGTTGAGCACGAGCGGCCGCCACGTCGTACTGATTTCTAATTGATTTGATATTAAAAATATGGAATAAATGCCGATGTTGCAAATGTACGTGTTAGCCCGCACAAACTATATGAAATTCAAACTGTAATTCAAAAATAAATCTAATTTAATTACAAATAGTAAACCCAATAACTTTGAATATTTCCGTATCTAAAGTTTGTGCCGTGGCTGAACATTTCTTGCTCTTTTTCTTCGAAGAGTACCGACATGAGTAGTCGACATGATCTTCCCTTCGCCAAGTAATACTTGTCACACCAGACTGTGAAACCATTATTCAAACTTGAATTCAAATTCAAAATATAATTTATTCAAGTAGATTTTTGAATCCTTAAAGCGTTCAAACAAACAAACAAGATCCTCAACTTTCAGTATTAGTATAGATTTTAAGTCATTTCCATCCGTTTTTATTATATCATACATATTTCAACCAAGTTTTTTAAAATCCGACTCGAATTCTAAAATATTGCCTAATTTAAATTTTTGGCATCCCGCTTTGTTGTTCCGAGCGTTTGTATTCGCCACGGCAAAGGAATATTTCAACGGAATTTTTTGGTTACTTTATTTCGACATCGCGAAAGAAATATTATGAAGTTAGCAACCATTCTATTTCATTTTGTAAAATATATTTAAGTACTGTAGTAAAAAGTCAATAGCTTTTGGACGACGTCTTATTATTTTAATCTACACAACTTTCGCCGTATCTTACACTATTTTTATACATATAGTTAGAAAAGAAAAAGTAAAAAAGCACATGCATAAAGGCGGACTTATCCCTAAAAGGGATCTCTTCCAGTCAATCTTTGAGTAACAGAAGGAAAAGGACAAGAAGTGATATAGGGTAATATAAAGAAAAAGAAAAAAATTATATAAATTTACCTATTTAATCTATAAATTAATTTTAATATAGTTTTTTTTTAACTGACTATATGATGTTAAACTAATCCAGCTGAGTAGAATAGACCACCCTCATTTTCTACCGAGGTATCGTAAAAGGATTTAGGTAAGTCGATTCGCCGTGTGATGTCCAGCTAAGTAGAATAGACCACCCTCATTCTTACCGAGGTGTCGCTAAAGGCGACTAAGGTATATTGACGTCACGCAGTCCGCCGGTCGTAAAATACCTAGCCAAATCGTGTATACGTATATATACATGATGTATCATGTACATATATATCTCTCCCTGTCCTTATCCCACTCTAAGTGGGGTCGGCACAACATGTTTTTCTCTTCCATTCTGTCCTATCTTTCGTCAACTCTGGCGCCACTCCTTTTATATGCATATCATACTTCATACAATCCAACCATCTCTTTTTAGGCCTCCCTCTAGGCACATATCCATCCACATTCAAATTTAACACACGTTTGGTCACATGATTTTCATCCCTCCTCATTACATGTCCATACCATCTAAGTCTTGCACTCTCGTCTTTTCTATAATGGGCACAACTTTCAGACTTCCATACATGATGTATCATGTACATATGTTTATAATATGTTGTGCCGACCCTACCTAGAGTGGGATAAGGGCAGGAGATTGATCAGTGTTGTCGCCACTGACTTCCGCTTTGTATTTTATAGCAACAAAGTCATGAAACAAGAGTATCGCGCCCTTTTTGATTAAAATGGTGGCTACACTGTGACGTTTTGTTTCCGGTTAAGTCTTCCTATTGATAAAACGTTTCAGTGACATGCAGTCTTTGTTCGTCAAGAGAAGTGCATCTCGGAACGGGAATTGTGGTATTCCTATTATATCGTGTTATTGTATATAGTGTGCTCTAACATGAGTTAAGTTTAAATCCATTTTTTTTTATTCGAGCACGCAATAACATAATTTTATTGTACGCCATTATGTAAGTGGAAACATATATTTTACTGTTTTTTCTTACGTGTCACATTTATGACATATCTACCCTAACCGGTAGTGGTTATTGGGCTATTTTTTTCATAGCCCCATAACCTAAAGTTAGGAAGTCGTGCGTAAAAAGTTGCGGGCGCATAAAAATGTTTTATGTCTAAAGACGAATTTGGGACTATCGTAAATAATGCCGCCCTTCAAACTTTGTGACGCTCTTCGCTTTGGGGATTAAGGAACGGTTCTGTCATACCGTCTATCACCACAGATTATATATTACCGCTATATAATATACTAGTAATATCCCGCGGTTTCACCCGCGTACATAACGTTCTCATGGCAGTGGAAAGTCTACTAAGTAGGACTATGCATTTATTTTTGTTAACATACAAGTTTTATTTCTATTTAAGTTTAAAAAATGTATAATAATAGTTGGTTCTTTTGTCATCCTATTCCTGTAGAATTAGCAGGATTTCTATAGCCTATATGTTACCCCGGTGTATAAGGAATAATTATGTTAAATTTCATCGATATTGATTTAGCGGATTCACCGTGAAAGAGTAACAAACATATATCCATACCCACAAAATTTCGCATTTATAATATTAGTAGGATATAGAATCAGGTATTTAGTCGAGTCCTTGGATCCGATCCGCCACAGGCGAGCGGGGCGCAGGCGACTCGCCGAAGTCCTGTGAAATGTTTCTAACAGCACCCTGTCCCCGCCACCAGAGCAGCGTGGTGGAGCACTGTCAGGTTTTCAGTCGATGCGAGTCCGACATCCCCGTCGCTCGTACCCGTCGGGCGGTGACCCCCATAATGGGTTTTCCTGACATAAAAAAGGGATAACCTATAAATTTAACAGCAGCTGACTTTCCAGCCCACTTGAACCACAAACAATCTACTGCCTCTCAAAATAAGGAACATCTTATAATAAATGGATAGATAAATCAAAAATACTAATCCATTGGACTGTTACCAAGTCAACATCCATGTAATAGATAGAAATAAATTCCACTGAGTTACAATAAGGACGAATATGGCATGAAGCCAGATGGGTTGTCGAGTGTAAAAATATTAGTATTTTTGAAACAACGGACGCATTACTTATTTGTTTATTTGTTAAATTAATTAGGACATCCAGTAGTTGCTGCATATAAAATTTACGTATAATTAAAAGAGACACAAAAAGTAATTTAACATGTACAACTTATGAATTATTATACAATTTAAATAAATACTTCAAATAAATTACTTCACTTCGATTAAATTAAATCTATGGAATTGAATTATAAATAAATAATTTATAGAATTACCCGTAACTTTGAGGAGAACCTTAATACAAAAGTAATAATAGTAATAAAATAATAGTTAATTTATATAATTAGGCGTAACTTTGGGCGGTCCATAATACAAAAGTAATGAAAATATTATTTTGCTATGATCCACGATAAAAGTAAATATGTGTAATGCTAAATGTATAGTGTACACCATGGTGGACAGGGAGCGATCGTGGGCAGCGATGGCCTCCTTCTGCGAGGACGTAATCTCGCGGAAGGAGGCGGCGGGGCGGATCCGGGAAGTCGAGTCCTTGGATCCGATCCGCCGCAGGCGAGCGGGGCGCAGGCGACTCGCCGAAGTCCGTCGCATGCCGCCCTAACGGGGACCTCCGAGCGATCCGAACGGGGCATCGGACGCTCGCTGGAGTTAGGTCCCCGAGGCGGTCGATGCATCTGGTGCTCCCGATGCATCGATTAGCGGAGGGAGGGGCCACTGTTTAGAGAGGCCCCGACCCGGAGGTGGCGCTCTCCGGGGTACAGAGCTGCTGCTGGCGGGGATGGGGGCAATGTCTTCATAGGTACCCTGTCCCCGCCACCAGCAGCGTGATGGAGCACTGTCAGGTTTTTAGTCGGTGCGAGTCCGACATACCCGCCGCTCGTCCCCGTCGAGCGGTGATGACCCATAATGGGTTTTCCTGACATAAAAAAAAAAAAAAAATGTATAGTGTACTATAAACACTCATGCACTACCCGACACCGATAACACAACAATACACAAACACTGCACACATTTACAACCACAATCTCAACTGTTTCGCCCCGTAATCGAAGCATCGTCAGCAGGAGATAGACTCCACGACAAAATTGCAAAACTTGCTTGCAAAATGCTTTGTGGTGAGATTGTGGTGGTGAATGTGTGCTGTGCTTGTATATTGTTGTGTTATCGGTGTCGGGTAGTGCATTCACAAATTCTGCATGTATCAGGTATAAGCAGGAATAGTACATCATTTAGTATTACATATATTTTCTTTGATCGCTTTCATCATCCTCCTGCCCCTATCCCACCCTAAGTGGGGTCGGCACAACATGTTATGAACATGTTGTCACATGATTTGGCTGCGTTTTTACGACCAACTGCCTGCCTGACGTCAACTTACCTTAGTCGTATTTTATGACACCTCGGTAAGAAAGAGAGTGGTCTATTCTACTAAACCGGATACCACACGGTGAGTCAACTTACCTTAGTCGCCTTTTGCGACACCTCGGTAAGAAATGAGGGTGGTCTTTTCTACTCAGCCGGATACCGTACGGCTTTGATCGCAAATTATAGCAAAATAATATTCTCATTAGTTTTGTATGATTTGTATTACAAGGGCGATGGTTCTTTGAAACAAACAAAACTCTTTGATTTACATTGTCATATTAAGGCAATACAAAACTAAAACCTCACGATCCTCGTTTATCAGGACTATTATTTAAACCAACTCCCAATTGTATTAAGATGAATCTATTCGTATTTAAACGGTGTCCCTAAACGTAAGATAAATTACCGTTTTAAATGTATGCATAGTATTTCAAATTTAAACTTTATGGTATATGTAATAAGATCTATTTTTTGTCATTTTATATGTTTCGCGAATTTTTGTTGATTTCGGTTTTTATTTGGTTGAAATTTTGAACAAAAAAATTTAATAAATAAATATATGGGACACTTACACACATGGTCGTCCTTCCCCAAAGTAAGTAACTTAATACTTGTGTTATGGTAGACAGATAACTGGTGAATATATATATACTTATATATTTTTTAAATACATACTTAAATACAAATATACACCCAGGCTCAAAGACCAACAAATTCATTTATAGAAAATGTTGGCCCTCGGCGGGAATCGAACCCACGACCCGCGGAGCTGAAGGCAGGGTCGCTACTCACTGCGCCAACGGGCCAGTCGCAAAAAAACAAAATTCATAATTCAACAAGATGCAAAATTGACAAAATTTGGTTAAAAAGAATGCAATAGTAAATCTTAAAAAAAAACAATTTAATAAAAAAAAATAGCTTATTTGCTATCCACGAAAAGTAATGTACTTATCCTTTTTCATACTTTATGTTTGATTTATAGAACACATTACACACTACCTACCCTCCCCCGTACTACACATCATCATTAAAACAATCTCAATATTTTCTTTTTTTTATTTCGCAACTCTGAAAATTAACGCTTTATTAATAATTTAAATTAATTTCGGTTTTCCGAGTAAAAAAAAGTAAAGTAACGGCCTGTTACTATCCCACTGCTGGGCATATCCTTCTTTCTTCGTTTTTGGATATAATTGGAGCTAAGACCTACCACGCTGCTCCAATGAGGATTGGTAGGTTACACATAATTTCAGAATTCTCTAGAGATGTGCAGATTTCCTCACGGTGTTTTTCTTCACCGAAAGCGTGTGATAAATTGCAATTATCAATTAGACACATAAGTTTCTGATAAAAAACTCATAGGTACCCGGAATCGAACCCGTTACTTGATAGAAAGAGTCGCACAGTCTCACTGCTGGACTTTCATAGCTTATCTGAAAAATGATTTTGACATACCTTTTGATCTTTGGTTGTTGACAGTAGTTTTTTACAAAAAATTTTGAAAATTTTCCTCTGAAAGCCAAATTTTCCAAAAATAAAATCAGGAAGTTTGTAAGGAACAAAGTTTATCCAGGTAAAAGTCTAACTTGTGCGTTACGAAAACTTGAAGTTAATCTTTAACTTGCCACTCGTGAAACTTGATCGTAGCCAAGAAAAGCTTATTAACTTAAGTACATAACTTATATTATATTAAGAATATAAAAGGTTAGTTTTTTTAGGCAGCAAATGGGGGGATCTACCACCCTTATTTCTCACCGAGGTGTTGTAAAAGGCAAGTAACTTAAGGTGACCTGCTGTGTGATATCCGGCTGAATAGAATAGACCACTCTCTATATTACCGAGGTGTCGTAAATGGCACCTAAGTTAAGGTGACGTCAAGCATTCGGCCATTCGTAAAATACCTAATCATTTGACAACATGTTTATAACACGTTGTGCCAACTCCACTTAGAGTGGGATAAGGGCAGGAGTGTTATGACTTCTGTTCGATCTTTGCTTATTATATTGGTGGGTAGTTATACAAAACATTACTGCATCAATTTTTGTTCGTCTACCATCGCATTCAAACGGTGCGTAGACGCCCACTTGCCTTCCGGACGTTCAACAGACGACACGTTGTCGTCTCAGTGAGGTGTGTGATCTTTACCATAAGACTCTTGCTTCGAGAACGTTCTGCGGACGATACGTTATTGTCCTTGTGAGGTGCGTGCATTTCCAAACAGTGAATAGTGCTGCGCCAAGTCCACATCCAGCTGGTGCGCCGTTCGTCTGGCAACAGGTCTCCGTCCATTAGGGGCGAATGTGGATAGCAAGGTTGGTGTGGTTTTTATTACTCACCGATTTGGGCAAAGATCTGCATATCAAGCACAAACATACAGTCCAGCATTCTATCAAAGATGTTGTGACGTTCACACAACTTCTTTTTGTTGATTTAATAGCCGAGCCAAATTGATTTTGCTCCTGCTACAAAATTTTCTCTAGCTAAAACATATAGAAATAAGAAATGTTAAACAGAACATAAAATTTTTAGTAATAAATACGAGGTATAAAATATTAATATTTTTTGTTTGATGATTGATACAACAGTTTTATAGTTATTGTGAATTAATTATAAGAGATTTTTGAATAACCTTCACCGTTTCTTAGCGCACGCAAGGAAAGCTTTAAGTTTTTCCGTATTCCTAAAATTTTTATTTCTGCTCCGCACCTATTCATCTTAGCATGATGTTAAATAGTCTATAGCCTTAATAAATGGACTATCTTAAACTCAAAGATAGTCTATAGCCTTAATAAATGGACTATCTTAAACTAAATTTTTCAAATCGGTCCAGTAGTTCCCGAGATTAGCGGGTTCAAACATTCAAACAAAAAACTCTCCCGCTTTATATATTAGTATGGATGTATAAAAACACTTACCGATTTTCTTAATTAATTTAACTGACTAATAACTTCAACTTATACTTTACCGAAGTTTATAATTGCTGCCGAGATTGGAAGAACTCTTAATTGTGTGCCTTTCTTTAATTAATCCAATTAAAGTTTTACTTAAATGAACTAGGAAACTGCATTTTTAATCTTGCGCTCTTTTTTTCAAATAAGTTATAAACAAAATTCTGACGAGATTTGTATTTGAATCCGGAATGTGGTGTTTTTTTGGATTTACAAGGAACTTGATTTAAATGATACAACGATTAAATCGATTGGTCGGCTTGAATGGTTCGATTTAAAAAATGAGTTTAAATTTTATTTAAATTTAATCTTTAAATGAGTTAATCTTCTATGTATATATAGTACCGACCATTGCTCGGTAATTTAAAAAAAATTTAAAATTGTAAAAAAATGAAAAAATAATTGGGTCCGAACCTAGGTATTTTCTAAAGAGCTAGACCGCCCGTTCTCAAAATGAGCTACCATGACTTTACCTTTGACAGCGATTGTCTTTTGAATTCAACGTAAATTTTAGCATTTTCCTGAAAACAATGACAAAAAGACATTTTTTTTTAAATCGATCTATTCAGGTTTTATTAAAAAAAAATCGTTTTATCCCTGTTTTCGGGCATTAAAAAATACTAAAATTTACCTTGAATATATAAAACACTATTTTCACCGTTAATTGTCAAGTCAGCGTAGCCTATTCGGGGTGGTCGCGAGAAATGAATATAACTAGGATCGAACCTTTTTTCGAGTTTCTTTTTTTTATTATGTAAAAAATTTAACCAGGTACTACTTATTATAAAACAAAATACTACAAAAAAGTCCGCGACAGCATGTCTCTATCTTATGATTAACTGTAACTACTTTTATATTCAAAATTTCAATTCAGGAAAAAATTTGTTACACACTTCCACGAGGGCGAAGCCGCTAGATTTTTTATAGTTTTTTTTTTATAAATAAAATCTTATAGCTATAGTTAATAACGCAATTACCATTCTACAGAAAACCGCATAAAACGCAAAAGCCGGTAGATAATAAGATGTCTTCATATTATGTGATCTTTATCTAAATATTGGAAGACGCTGTGAGAATACTAAATGTAAATTTCAGATATATTGTTATTCTTTATAGCTTATTTCCAAGCATATAACGGTCAAGGTCTCAACATTTCCTTTTAAGAAAATGTATTTCTGAATTTTATTTGTATAGACTCGTTTACACTTGCGTCCAGACTTTCAGTGTGCTTGGCGCGAGTTTTTTTTAATCAAAATCAAAATTAAAATCTGTAGTACCCAGCGGTAACACCGTGCGACTCTTTCGAAGAGGTCATGGGTTCAAACCCGGGTAGACACCAATGAGTTTTCTGTTAAAACTTGTGTCCAATTTATAATTGTAATTTGTCACACGCTTTTCTGTTAAAAAAAAACGTGAGGGAACCTGGAAATCTCTAGAGAAATCTGAAAATATGTGTAATCTACCAATCCGCATTGGAGCAGCGTGGTAGGTCTTAGCTCCAACCCTTATTTCCAGAAACGGAGAGTGGAGGCCTATGCCCAGCAGTAGGATAGCAACAGGTCTTTACTTTACTTTTTTTTACATGCTTTTCGGTTAAGAAAAACATTGTGAAGAAACCTGCATATCTCTAGAGAATTCTGGAGATATGTGTAACCTACTAATCCGCATTGGAGCAGCGTGGTAGGTCTTAGCTCCAACCGTTATTTCCAGAAACGGAGAGAAGAGGCCTATGCCCAGCAGTGGGATAGTAATAGGCTAATACTTTACTTTACTGTCTTGTAAAACAATCCCAGAGAAACCTTATAATTCAAGCTTATTTTGAATTTGAGCAAAATTTCCTGCTAATTTTATACAAATAATAATAAATAATTCCCTTGAGAAATATATGCCTTTGGCAAATTTAAAGTCAATAAAAGTAAATTATTGAACCTGAACGCGGTAACCTTAAATTTTTAACTTTGTTTTAAGTTCTAAAGTTTAAACTTTGAGATCGTTTATAAAATTATTACTCAAGTACACCAATAACTTTATTAGCCGGTAGCCATGTGGTCTTCTGAAAATGTTTTAATGTTTTTCTGCATTTAATATGGATACACGCGTAAACTTTCAAATGCCGTGTGGTATCCATTTGAATAGACTAGACCAACCTCATTTCTTGTCGAGGTGTCGTAAAAAGCGATTAAGGTGAGGTGACCCGCCTTGTGATATCAGGCAATTAACCGAGGTTTTAAAACGGATAGAATTTTTTTTGCAAATGACTCCATGGGCCTAGGTTCTCAACTGCAAATTGCCCAAATATATAACTCTCGATGAGAGATGCATACTTCCGCCGTTTGCCGATTTCGGCCATTTCCGCCGCAGCTCCAGGTCATGACGCTGTTTCCCTGATATGGGACGATGGAACGTATCAACGCATGTTGCGTCCCGCATTAGGGCCCGTCCCCATTCCCAAGGAAGCGTCAAGCCGTCTGGTCTCTTGACATCATCCCAACATATCCCCGAAGGTTCGAATAAAGCAGAGATGTCGATGGTGGCAAGAGCTCTTTCGATAGTATCATTAAGAGAACTATGACGGAAAAACCTACCAGAGATCCTATGGCATGAAAGTCCGTGTATGCCAAAACTGTCTACCTCTTCCCCACATGGACATCTGTGATTAGGGCACAATGTGGTACCCAATCTAAGACCTAAAGCTACTCTGAAACTTTCATTATCTAGTAGTGTACCAAGATGTCGATGTCTTGAATGATTCTTTGATATATTGGTAGATAGATTCGGCGAAGATTTACGAGTATCTCTTGCATACCTTAAATCTAATGGTCTTCTCATAATGATAGTTATGTTATTATAACTCTGCAGCAATCATGGGTAATGTCCTGTACAATGTACTGATAATTACTAAGTAAGCTTGCATTTAATCGACCGTAGTTCCGCGTGATAATTGTACTTCTATAGTCTGTCAAATAGAACAATATCATGTTGAGTAAACAATCCATTGTGGTATCCGGTTGAGTAGAATAGACCAACCTCATTTCTTACCAAGGTGTCGTAAAAAGCGACTAAAGTAAGTTGACCTACCGTATAGTATCCGGTTGAGTAAAATGGACCACTCTTTCTTAATGAGGTGTCGTAAAATACGACTAAGGTAAGTTGACGTCAGGCAGGCGGCCGGTAGTAAAATATATAGCCATATAAGTCGTAAAATATGACCCCACTTAGAGTGGGAAAAGGGCAGGAAGATGATGTTGATGATGATGACTGATAGTTTTATAATATACCAAATAGTAAACAATCAATTTTTCTTATTAACGAAACTGTCTTAAATTCTGTCGTAATAGGGCTTACAAAAGCTAGCAATTTCCTTTTCTTTAAGGCACTTTAGACTCTTTATTTCGACGTATAGTTTGATGACCCGACTGGCGTAATAACATTATAATATTGAAAAACAAAAAAGAAAAATGGTAGTTAAATAGAAGGTAAGTTGATTCCAGTGTAATCGACCGAAGTCAATGTTAAAATAAAGTTTTCCACACCGAGTTAGGAAAGTTATACGAACTCTTTGGAAGACAAACGTTCTATTTTAACTTCTTACCAGCACCACACTTATCCTTTGCTATAACTAGATTAAGCAACTCAAACTGTTACTCAACGAAATATAAGTTAGTTAAACTGTTGAATATGCTGATGTTATCCTTAAATAACTATTGTTAATTGGTGACCGCAAATTAACACACATTATTATGTAATATCCAAAGTTATATTTGCTTATACTTAACAAATATAACCATAACTTATTACCATATTGATGCCTGTTCTAAATTGTTTACCAGAAACACAAACTTTGATTAATTTGTAAGCAAACTTCGCAACCAGTTCGAACAAAATTCGTAAGAAGACTTTAACTTGTTAGGGAATTGGCAATTTTTTGTACCACCTTTTACTGTCTATGTTATAAAACTCAGCATCAGACAAAAGAAGCCTATGTTGAAGAACGTGAAGAATATGAAAAAGCCAAATTTGTTCATGGTAATGACAATAATGTTAATGGAATATATAAACAAGGTGAAGAACGGTAGTAGTGATTACATTTGCCGCTAACTATGTAAAAAAAAACTAATGAAAATATTATTTTGCTATAATCCGCGATAAAAGAAAATATATGTAATGCTAAATGTAGAGTGTACTATTCGTTCTGATAATTTTATATAATGTTATCTTTTATTATTTTACTAATATTTATTTTTAGCTATTAAATTATTATTATAATATTTATCAAAATGAACATATTATTGCATGTGTCATACCTGATACATGCAGAATTCGTAAAAACTCATCCACTACCCGCCACCGATAACTCAACAATACACAAGCACTGCACACATTCACCACCACAATCTCAACACTTGTTTCGCCCCGTAACCAAAGCATCGTCAGGAGATAGACTCCACGACAAAATCGCAAAGCAAAGCAATTCCCAACCAAGCAGAGTTATATAGTACCGAGTTAAACCCGCCACCATTTCGTTTACTTTTTCTTTGAACACGTGTAGCAAACTGGAACTCGCATCGTTTATCTCTTCGTTAATTAGTGCGCCGATGTTGTTTTATTATTTCCAGCTGCTCTAAGGTATTCATTTTGAAGCTTTTGGGGCAGATGTGTAAAATTTGGAAACAATGGTCGTCTGATACTTTATGACCGCATTCTAACAAATGTTTATCTAAATTCGAACTTTAGATTATGTCGAAGACGTCATCACACGGTAGGAGATGGAGGGGCGGATCGGGGCAATCAAGTCTTTGGATCAGATCACCAGACTACTCGGTCAAGGCCATCGTTTGTCGTCCTAGCACCTTCCTTCGGGCAGCCTTCGAGTGTTCCGAACGGGGTTTATCGGACGCCCACCTGAAAATATTCCCGAGGCGGTGTTCCCAATACATCGATTAGCGGAGGGGCGACTTTTAGAGAGGCCCCGACCTAGAGGTGGCGCATTCTGGGGTTCAGAGTTGCTGCTGGCAGGGATGGGGGCAATGTGTACAACGGTACCTTGTCCCCGCCACCAGCAGCGTGGTAGAGCACTGAGGTAGTTTTAGTCGGTCCGATATACCTGCCACTAATTCCCGTCGGGCGGACCCATATGTATTTTTTTACTGATTGAAAGAATGGCTCTTATATGTACTTGTATTTTGAATATTTCATACAATTTTCAGAAGGAAGGCATTATGTTATTACTTTACTTGATGTAGAATTCATACTAACCAATATGTTTGACAGATAGAAATCGAAAGTTGCGATTTGCAAATAAGAATTTTAAGAATCTACACCACGTTTTTGATCATACCTTTTCTTATCTTGCTCATGTTCTCGTTCCTAAATTTCATCAATATTGGTTTAGCGGAGTTGCGAAAGGATAACTGACAGACCTTTGTCTTTATAATTTAAGTATGGATTTTTAATAACTGCATTAAAAGTTTTTATATGTTTCATAATAGAAACTATCTGTGAACAAATTGAAGTCTTAACTATTCAAACCTTTTTGCAATAGCATCAAACATCTAAGTATCCAAACTTGTATAAGATGCAAACCAAATAGTTAATTGATGTACTAACGAACATAATTGCCGAAAATGTCGGCTATAATTTAAAATTAATTAGATTTTACTTCGCTTAAGTTCTACCTTAAAACTTTATAATTATGGAAAAACAAACTTTACCCTCCAAAAATAAATTGCGGTAGAGAATTCGATATTATAAAGTTGTTTAAGAAAGTTTTCGTTTCCATCAGTTAGCAATTATATCTTCAAAGGGAGTTGTTTGTATGTTGTTTTTCAACAGTTTTCACGTTATATTTTTTAATTTATATAATTAGATTGGCGTTCTATCCCTGCTTTGCACGGATATGGGGCCAGGCATAAAATACGTCACGCAAAAAGGATTTTTTTATGGGAGTGATCAACCTGCTGCCACGCTGTCATACTTTCCATTACACCCCCTAAAAATATTACGTGATAAAACTGAGACCTCCTGAATAATGATAAATTTCAATTAATAGTGCATAAATTTTAGTGCATAAAAATGAAATTATATTTGATTTGTTATTATAATAAAATTCTAATAAATCTGTAAAAATCTTTTTTTGCGCCCACTATTCTCCTGCCCTTATGCAACTCTAGGTGGGGTCGGCACAACATGTTATAATAATGTTGTCACATGATTTGTCTACGTACTTTACGACCGGCCGCCTGACTGACGTCGATTGACCTTAGTCGTATTTTACGACACCTCGGTAAGAAATGAGGGTAGTCTATTCTACTCAACCGGATATCACACGGTAAGTTGACCCAAATTTACCTTAGTTGCCTTTTACAACACCTCGGTAAGAAATGAGGGTGGTCTATTCTACTCAGCCGGGTATAACACGGCTTTGTATATAAAATGAACTGTTTTATTTAATCTGTTGTGAAACATTTGTTGTGAAGAGTTTAAATTATAAAATGGTACCCAAAAAAAATTTGCCAATATATTAAGCTCTCACCGAGACATAATAGCAACATGCAAAAAGAATTTTCAATATGTGTTGATTAAAAACTTCATGATGTACGCGAACTTTTTAAATTTTATATCGCTGACGTACGCTAAATTTTTTGTTTTCGTTTTAGTATAATATAGAGAGCAAAAATCACCCATTTTTTATTGTTTACTGGATAGGAGCTTAATTGAAATCCCGGCTCTTTGGCGAAGGTGACCCTGTCTTAGGCTCGCGGTTCTCGGGTTCGATTCCAGGGCCAACATAATTTAAATACAATTTGCTCTCTGAGTTAGTTAACTTGCTTGTTTAGTTAAATTAAAGTTAAATATCGCAAACACGATAAAAAATTGCAAAAATGATTGCATTGTGTTTCGAGTGCCCTAATCAAAAAAATTGTATAGATTTCCTACAATAATGTCAGTTGATTTTAGTAATATTTACTAACATAAGAGATATTGATCTGATATTAAATTATTATCATTGTTACAAAAATGGGAAATCAATTTTTACATATATATCTCAGATTGTTATCATTTTTATTTTGATCGATTTGTAGTATACATTATAAATAAGGTAACACCAACAATGTTGCCAGAAATAGAATATTAAACTTCCCCAAAATGGTAGTAACTCAAAAACTTTTTAAGGTGCTAAAAAAAATATAAATTTCTAATTGAAAATGCTTCGGTCATTAAACAATATTATTGTACAATTCTTATCATATTCCCCTTATTGAATTTAGCTTAAAACAGATTACAAAACGTTTCAAATGCCACCATCTTGTAACTAAACGTCACTTTTCCCGCCACGTCGTTAATATATTTTAATGGCCGCCGAGCAGTACGCCAGTGAAAATGAAATTCAAATTATATTGCCATACTTTATGGTGATTATTTCCCGCTTATGATTTATGGGTCCATTAAACTTAATAGTTGAGTTTTTTTAATGATATATTGGCGTGAAGCTACATCAAGTATTCAGGGTGTGAAATCAAATATGAAGATTGTCCACTCTACATTTAGCATTATATATAATACTAGCTAGAGCTGTGGTAGCCCAGCGGTATTACCGTGCGCCTCTTTCGAGAAGGTCTAGGGTTCAAACCCCGGGCAGGCACCAATGAGTTTTCTAGTAAAACATATGTGTCTAATTGATAATTGCAGTTTATCACACGCTTTTCGGTGAAGGAAAACATCGTGAGGAAACCTGCATATCTCTAGAGAATTCTGGGGATATGTGTAACTTACCGATCAGCATTGGAGCAGCGTGGTAGGTCTTAGCTCCAATCCTTCTCTCTAAAAAAAAAAACTCAAAGAAGAGGCCTATGCCCAGCAGTGGGATAGTAACAGGCCGTTACTTATTTACTACTTACTAGCGGCTCGGCCCTGCTTCGCACGGGTATAAGAAATATGGCCTACTACTTGTTACTAAATATACTTGCCCTGCCACCGGTGTTTCCTGAAAAGAGTCGTGTGTCACAAACTCCTAGTCTCAGACTAAATTCCAACTTTACAGAATTATAGGTAAACCGTGGCTCAACGCCTCCTCTATCATCTAATGAAAATCGCATCAAAATCGGTTTAGCCGTTCCAGATGTATTAATAACTTATACCGTTCTCAAGTATTGCGTCTTTTGCAGAAACCATACATATCAGTTCATTAGATTTTGAGAAAATGTATCACATACAGACAACATAGGGACAAAGAAAGTCCCTAAACTTTCTTTTATAATATTTATAGAAGTATCGTCTTTTAAACACACACACACGTGCGCAAATACACACACACACGCGCATACACACACACACACACACACACACACACACAAAGGCGCTTCTAAAGGGTATCATTAAGTAAGTAAGTAGCGGAATATTACTATCCCACTGCTGAGAATAGGCCTCTTCTTTCCGTTTTCTGGAGAGAAGGTTTGGAACTAAGAGCTACCACGCTGCTCCAATGCGGATTGGTAGGTTACACATATTTCCAGAATTCTCTCCAGCTATGCAGGTTTCCTCACGTTTTTTTCCTTCACCGAAAAGCGTGTGATAGATTGCAATTATCAATTAGACACATAAGTTTTAACAGAAAAACTCATTGGTGTCTGCCCAAGTTTGAACTTGTGACCTCCTTAAAAGAGTCGCATGGTGTTACCGCTGGGCTACCACAGCTTATAATGTTATATATAAGGTTATCATTAGCATAAAGGAATCCTGAAAACATAAATATTCGCATTGTAATATAATATCAAAACTTTTACTTCGATAATATTTATGTCTCTATTTAACTAATCAACTGCATACGTTAGGTTGTACTTTTTTCGAAATGACAAGATAAGATAGTATTTTCGACCCTAATTTGTTAACAACTAGATTTATTTTCGCTTGACCAATAATTCTGATTCTACTATTACCATATAATTTTGATACATTCGATTTTCAACCTTACACAAACGTGTTAAGGAACTTTTATACGTGGGTATACATTTTGTCTATTTGCTCGACCTTTTCTTTTTTCGTTTTGTCCGGTCAATAAGCCGGCGCCAAGGAACGTGTTTAAGGGTGTATTACAAACGAGCGATTTATCAACTTTAGCGACGGTAAAAGTAATATTATTTTACTCTAATCCGCAATAAAGCAAATGGAAAATATATCGCACGCTTATTTAGTTAGAGTTACTCTCCACTCTACACTCTAAGTTAAACTCACTTGAGTCACAGTGACCGAATTAAAAAAAGTTGTTTTGTGGCAAATTGTAATAAAATGCCTACCTGCAAAACTCGTGAGTGTGAAAGAGACTCATTACTAGGAAGAGCAAAAAACACTGGCTAGTTCGTACTGAGATGTCATAGATGGCATTGAAATAAGGATTTTTTTTTTTTATTCTCATTTAAAGAGCTTAGTCACTTACGTGACTATGTTGCTCTGGTAGGTATTAACTTAAACTTACACTACTTATATTAATTTCGCTTACCTATATTATGTCTAGTTATTCTATACATATATTTTGCCACGTCAGGAAATAAGGATTAAAATGTATAAAACTCAATTAAGTCGTAATTTTACATTCTGTCTGTTTAATACTAAGCGTGCGATATGTAATGTTTTTGTCACATATTTTTTTGCAACATATTGTAAATATATTTTTTAGCTTAAATCCCGACCCTACGTGAGTTCTAGGACATAATGATTTATATATTGCTCCACAATCACCACTATCTTCCAGTAAAAATCACTTTAAAATCGGTGTAGCCATTTTGGAAAATCTACTGTTAAATTAAACTTTCCTCGATTGTACGATTATTACATTTTAGTAAAAATCATACAATAATCCGTTCCGTAGATTTTGAGAAAATCGTTCACATACAGACAGATAGCTTTTAGGGAATTTGTTTATAATGAGCATACATTTTTTCAGCTTACATTGCAAACGCAGGAAGAACCCTACGAGATTTATCAATATAATGTACAAAATAAAGTATTTGTACTCCTTGAAAAGGTCTAGAGAAAACTCCGCGATGATATATGTCTATATCTTATGGATACAGTAGCATTTTTTTTTCATTTTCTTCTTAAGAAATATAATGCCTTATTATCCAAGCAATTTTAAACAACACAGCATTAATCCTTATGTAATTAAGTACCTTAAATACATTGTTGATTTAATATAGATCAATATGGCCGTTTACAGCATCTAATTTAAATGAACATTTTCGAAGATATTACAGATTAAAATGCCGCTAGGAGGCCGCGTTTCGCCATATAGCACTTCGAATTTAGCAGCGATCGGGCGCGTTTGTTTTTCACATGGCCAACTATATGTCGCTCTTAGAAGAGAAACCTCTAAAGAAAACATGTTTATATTATCTAATGACAAGAAAGCTGTGAATGTTGTATATAAAGACATTCTGTAATTAATTGTAAAAATAAAATACATAGGGAAAAATGTAAAAAGTAAATAAGTAAAAATGTAGTGTATGTATTTAGATATTCCAAAGATAGCAGGAAATCTTCATGGTAATGGGGGTAGGGGGATTGTTTTACTGAACGCGTGTGGGCCACGGGCAGTAATTGAATCAAAACTACTGGATCGATTTTAATCATTTTTTTCACTGAGTGACATGGGCTATATATTTTATACCCGTGCGAAACCGGCGCGGGCCGCTAATTAATAATCGATAAAATTGTTCGTCAGTGTTTGCCCTTATTTTGATTTTGTCTCATTTTGTCGATTTTCAATTACAGGGGCTTCTCTTAATCATGATTGTGATTACATTACTTGATAGTTAAGATATATGTTCGCATTGCATTGACAGAAATATATTTAGACCTACTTATATCAATAGTTAGATACTTATATAGGTCCAGTAGTTCCTGCGATTAGTGCGTTCAAACAATCAAACAAACTCTTCAGCTTTATATATTAGTATAGACAGATAGTATAATAAGTAATCTATAAATAACGGAATTGCTTTGTTCTATTTATTTGTCTTAAAATAGAACATTTATAGTGAAATACATTTTATACAAAGTAAGGAAAACTCATTTCGGAATAACCTAATTTATGCTATCATAACATTTTACGGTTTAGAATATAACGCCCTTTTTATTTTCATCTACTTTAATGTTTGTGTGAAATTTTTAGAATTCCGCTAAAGGAAAAATGTGACGTTTTTCCTTTTTTCATTCGCTATTTAATGTCACCTCAAAGAATCTTTAATTTAATAAACACAAATACTAACTGGGTCGTGTATTTTATTCGGTTTATTTATTTAATATTTAAATATACCGCTATGTTTGCTCACGCTAATTTATCATTCAAATGATTTCAATGTAATATAAATCTATACTAACATATAAAATTGAAGAGTTTGTTAGTTTGAACGCGCTAATCTCAGGAACTACAGGACCGATTTTAAAAATTATTTCAATGTCAGATAGTCCATTTATTGAGGAAGGCTATAGGCTATATAACAAACATCACGCTAAAATGAATAGGAGAGGAACAGCAATAAAAATAGTACGAAAACGGCAGCTTTTAAAGCCTTATAAATAATTTATTTTATTTTAATACTTAAATTTTGACTGTAAACTTAATGCTATATAATATATACTATATAAACTATTTACTAACTAAACTATTTTACAAAAACAAGCATTAAAAAAAACTTAAAACTAACTAAATAATAGCTAAAGAATAAAAAATAAAAATTAATAAATAAATTAGTTAAAAAGGAGAGATTTAAAATTAACTTATTTATGACGAAATACTCTTTTGAAAAAGGAAAAGCTTAAAGAAAACGCTCATTTATAACGAAATACGCTTTATATTTATAGCTTAGAGACGCTTCTTACAAGAACCTCATTTCCCATTATCATAAATATCTGCCATATGATATACTACCTTTTACCCGCAACTTCGTTCAAGAGGACTGTCGTCTTGGAATAAACCAGTAGCTTTAGCCATTTTTTGTTTATTTATTTTTTCTTTTTATACATATATTTAGAAAAGAGAAAGAACAATTAAAAACAAAACACATGTATAAAGGCGAGGCGGACTTATCCCTAAAACGAATCTCTTCCAGTCAACCATTGAGTAATAGAAGGAAAAGGACAAGAATTGAAGAAGAAAGAGAGTACGGGTCATATAGAGAAAAAGAAAAACATTATATAAATTGAACTATTCATTCTACAAGCCTGCAAATATCTCCATCCTTTTATATAGTAAACTAGCAATCGCCAGTTGCACCGACCGCGTGGAAAGATCAAAACCGTAGTCTTTCGATAAAGATACCGACTGTTCGCGCGCGCGGACAACAGCGCGCACGTACACCTCCATGGTATCGCGCCACTCCATGCGCGACCACCCGATGGACGTTCCCTGCCTCGCGAGCTCCTGCGGTCACCGTCTCCGCGGCCCGATGCGGATGATGACGGCGACGACGAGGACGACGCGACGGGCCTAGGTGACCTGGGCTTACGGCCCAAATACCGATACCTTTAGGTCACCTAGGTGACCTCGGCCCACGGCCGGAACACATACCGGGCTTAAGTGCCCGCGAGGAGATGCCCGGGTAGAGAGGATTTCCTCGAGGCCCGCACCCCGTTTACCCCCACCCGGGGAGTAAGAGAGAAGACCCTGCTGCGATAACCATAAATATGGTTAAAGTGGATTAACCTTAAAAGCTAGGTATATGGTGTTGCGAACTTTTATATAAAATTTTTCGAGGGGAAGAATTTTGAATAACTATTACCGTTTACTCAGCGCTCCCAAGGAAAGCTTTAAATTTTGCCGTTTTCGTACTATTTTTTATTGTTGCTCCTCTCATTCATCTTAGCGTGATATTATATGGCCTATAGCCTTCCTCAGTAACTAGACTATCTTACACTGAAATAATTTATGAAATCGGTCCAGTAGTACCAGAGCCCGTTCAAACAATCAAACAAACAAACTCTTCAGCTTTATATATTATAGATAACATGATCTAAAAAAAATATCAAAAATTCGTTTCACCATCCCTGATCTGTAGAAAGCAGTGTAATGACAATAATATATAATAATAATAATATAATATATGGGACACTTACACACACGGTCGTCCGTCCCCAAAGTAAGTAAGTTAATACTAGTGCTATGAGTGAGAGACAACTGGTGAACATATACATATATTTAAATACATACGTTAATACAAATATACACTCAGGCTCGAAGAACCAACAAATTCTTTTTATAGAAAATGTTGGCCCTCGGCAGGAATAGAACCCGCAACCTGCGGAGCTGAAGGCAGGATCACTACCCACTACGGCAACGGGCCAGTCAATCTTCTTAATAAAACACTTTCTGTATATAAAGCGTTTGCTTTTTAAACTTTAGATTCTTGTCCGGATGTTACAGAGAGCCACTTCGCTGCTAAACCAAAAGACAAAGCGAATCAAAAACAGAAAGAAGATTGTAATATTTCATACCGTAAAGACGTTTACGAGAGAAAATGAATATCTTTTGAACCTTTATTCATGGCTCGACAGTATCTTAAATAACGGATAACCTTGACTATATTTATGCAAGCTCTTTATTCGCGTTTTCACTATTCGCGGACTGAAAAATTGCGACTCAAGTCGCATATATTCGCGGTCTAAGATTTCTTTATTCGGATCGATATACATATGTACCTAAAGTATCTTTTTTATTCAAATTCAAATTTAAAATATTCTTTATTCAAATAAACTTGTAAACAAGTGCTTTTGAATCGTCAACTCTACTGCTGGTTCGGAAAGCCGTTCCTACCGAGAAGAGCCAGCAAGAAACTCGGCGGTTGCTCTTTTAAAAATATAATTCTTAATACTATTTACATTAAGTCGTTACTGTCTTGTACAGGTTCAAAGAGAGCTATATCCACACATTCTTATCATCTAAATAATCTTCTAGAGTATAGTAGGCTTTCTGTATCAGCCTCTTTTTAACAGTGTTTTTAAACTGATGTAATGGCATAGCTTTATTTTTTTATTTGTATTTTTTTTATCTTTTAAAAAATTACCGAGCAAGATTCGGTCACACGGGTAGTGTAACTTTATTTCTAGCTCTTGTTCTAGATTATTTCATGCATTACTGCCGATTAACTTTGTAGCTTGTTTACTAATGGCATAAAGCATGGCCTGAGCTAAAGCATACTCTATGTTCATTAGTAATTCCCTTAGCTAGGGTAAACACCCCGTAAGTGGTCTTTAACCTCCCCTTTTACCCACCCCTTTCCACATACATCTTATTATGACTCCCCCTTTAAGTCTTTGTTTAAACAACTCTCTCTTCTCTGAGATAGTATTTAATAATATATACCTAAAGCACGCCATATGTTATCCAGCTGAAAAATATAGATCACCCTCATTTCTTACCGAGGTATTGTAAAAAGCGAATAAGGTAAGCCGACCCGCCGTGTGATATCCGACTGAGTAGACAACCTTCATTTCTTACAGAGTTGTAATACGCGACTAATTTAAGTTGACCCACCTTGTGATATCCGGTTGTGTAGAATCTTTCTTACCGAGGTGTCGTAAAATACGTATCAGCATAGCACGTAGTAAATCATGTGACAACATGTTTATAATATGTTGTGCCGACCCGATGTATATATTGCAAAACCGTAATATGCTAACCTAAACCTCCAGGATGAATTGCACTACGTTTTAATAAAAACAGTATAATAATCTGTTCAACAGATTTTGAGAAAATCGACCACATACACACAGACAGCATTAGAGGACTTTGTTTAAAGATTTAATGAAAATATTATTTTGCTTTAAATAATCCGCGATAAAATAATATTTTCATTAAGTAAGTAAGTAACGGCCTGTTACTATCCCACTGCTGGGCATAGGCCTCCTCTCTCCATTTTTGGAGAGAAGGGTTGGAGCTAAGACCTACCACGCTGCTCCAATGCGGATTGGTAGGTTACACATATCCTTAGGATTCTCTAGAGATATGCAGGTTTCCTCACAATGTTTTCCTTCACTGAAAAGCGTGTGATAAATTGCAATTATCAATTAGACACATAAGTTTTAATAGAAAAACTCATTGGTGTCTGCCAGGGTATGAACCCATGATCGTCTCTAGAGATTCAAATGGTCGCACGTATATTTTCATTACTTTTGTATAATGAACATCCGCAAAATAACGCCTAATTCTTAAAAATAAGTAGGTACCTATACTTAGTTTTAAGAATTAAGTTTTAAATTAAGTTAAGTTTTAAGAGTTGACATTTATGTCAACTTTTACGCTGATTTCCCTATTCTTAATATAATAACTCTATTTATTTATTATAAAAAATATCTAAGAATTTATTATATCAAATTTTCAATACCTACTTAATTCAATTGATCACATTTCTTTGTTAGGCTGTAGATTGTTTGCAAAAGAAGATAGCTTCAACAATTTCATTCTTTCTCTCATTAAAGTATTACTTGAGTTCACTAGTTAGTTATTCTCCCACTTTACTATTCATATTGAGAGAAAGCCTCAAGTGTATATTTTCATAGTCACAAAGGAAATAAAGTCCATTCTTTCTCGGTTTCAATTTGCTTTGAGCCGGTCGGATTAAAAAAATATCGCTTGAACCAGACCAGAAATTGTAGTGGGAATGTTCGAGAATTAGTATACAAATATTGGTTTTTAAATTTTGAACTTACAAACTGGGTATATCGAAATTTTTAATGCACTGACAGTTTTATAACCCTTTTATAAAATTTGTAGAATTAGACGTTACTTTGCGGAGATCCATAATACAAAAGTAATAATTAAATTATTTTACTATAATCCGCGACAAATATTTTTTTTTTTATTGGCTCGGAGTGATCACGTACAATCTCGAGAGCGAACAGCGACGCAATCGTCGATTGCGCGAGGCAGCGCAAGATCCGTTGATTAAAATCGACACGGAAGCGAGAGTTGTCGAGACACTCCGAGGCATGCCACGAGCTGCCCTGTACACTATCGCACTCGGCATCATGTTTCTGCATCGTAGGTAAAGTCATAAAAAAGTCATCATTCTCTTACCCTTATCCCACTCTACGTGGGGTCGGCACAATATGTCCTCTTCTTCCATTCTCCTCTATCATTCGTCAACTCTGGTGCCACTCCTTTAACGTGCATATCATTTTTCACACAAACCTTCCCCCTTTTGTCGGCCTCCCCCTAGCCATACATCCATCCACATTCATATTTAAAACTCTTTTGGTCACATGATTTTCATCTCTCCTCATTACATGTCCATACCAACTTAGTCTTGTATTTCTCATATTTTCTGTAATGGGCGCAACTTTCAGACTTCCCCGACTAAAGTAATAAATAAGTAATTTAAATTTATAATTATATAAAATTATTATAATTATTTTGAGAGATTGATGTATACCAAGAAAACACTACCGTATTAACTAGTAATATATTTTTCACAATTCTCAAATAACAATTGTATTAAGTCATGTACTATTCCCTAACGCTATGTGCGGTTGACGTAAACTAATGAATGTAAGAAATTAAACGTTAATCGAAATTCCCCTACAATTATTATATTAAAATGCAATATATTTAAGATAAAATTATTGCATAATTTTCGCCGTGACATTTTTATTGACATTGACTTTATATATTATTGACATTATTATTGTACGGTAGCTTTAATTATTTTTACAAATAACGAGAATAATAAAACATTTATAATGATATTAGAATAATTTAATAAAAAAGTTAATAAAATGTATCTATTGTTGGTTGTCCATTGAATAAATAAACCCTCGAAGATGTCTCGCAGAGAGTGTACAGCTGCATAGTAAATAGTATAACAAAATTGTGTACAAAATACAAACTAAGGGAAAACAATACAAAAACAACAAAGTCACTAGCAAAAGGAATAAAGGCGCGTCATATTCTATGCCGTAAAGATGTTTATTATAGCAGAAAATTAAGCTCTTTTGAGACGACTTAATTTTCCGCTCTATACAGTGCCTTTCATTATGAAAGTCTTGTATTTAAGGCTTCAGAATATTTAAAGTTAAGATTAACACAGAAATGTACTAGAATATTTTTGTATGACTATATCGCTTACTATTAAACTGACTTATTTATTTATTTATTTATTTATTTATTTAATTATGGCCTACCAACAAAATTACATGTATGTTAAACCATAGGTACTTGGTCTTATTTGCTAATTACATATAATTTCACTTATAGGTAGACACAGCATGCTTTTATAGACTACTACGTACGATAAACTAACAGACTGTAGACAGAATGTAGTTATTTTTGAATTTAAACTATCGTGAGTGGTATTCATAATTAATGTTAAGATTCCGGCTATACTCACGTCTTATTTTATCGGATGAGCCCGACTAATTTCAAGCCCATACGGGGCTCTTATTCATGAGCTCTTTACACGGCGTTATCGCGGCGGGAACTGAACTAGTCTATACTAGTCGGGCTCATCCGATAAAATAAGACGTGAGTATAGCCGGAATCTTAACATTAGAATGTAGTTAATTCAAAATTTGGTTTAATTGCATTAGATACATTATTAACCTTATTTCAATGTGACCTATGACATCATCATTAAGCTGTGAGACCGTGCGACTCTTTCGAGAGGGTCATGAGTTCGAATCAATAGTAGACAGACACCGATGAGTTTTTCTGCTAAACCTTATATGTCTATTGATATATGTAATTTTCGCCGAGTGGTATCCGTCTGAATAGAATGGTACCACCCTCATTTGTTACCGAGGTGTCGTAAAAGGCGACTAAAGCAAGTCAACCCTCAGTGTGATATCCGGCTGAGTAGAATAGACCACCCTCATTAGTTACCGAGGTGTCGTAAAAAACGACTAATATAAGTTGATATCATCATCATCTTCCTGCCCTTATCCCACTCTAAGTGGGGTCGGTACAACATGCTATAAACATGTCACATTATTTGATTACGTATTTTACGACCGGCCGCCTGACGTCAACTTACCTTAGTCGTATTTTACCACACCTCGATAAGTAACAGGGTGGTCTATTTTACTCAAGCGGATACCACACAGTGGTTCAACTTACCTTAGTCGCCTTTTACGACACCTCGATAAGAAATGAGGGTGGTCTATTCTACTCAGCCGGATACCACACAATCTCTACAATCTCATAGCAGAATATTCTTTTTGTTAAGTTGTTTTAGATTATATTTCTGAGCGGTCCGATAAAATTGTTGGTGAAAAAATTATTTATGAAACTTTTGAAGTCACTCTAGACACCTTTGAGTAGATAAAAGTCATGAAAACAAGATAATTCCACTTCGATGACCTCAAAATAGTATTTGAGCATAAAAGTTTTGCTTTCATTGAACTTCTTGTTACAAAATGTTACAATATGTTAAAAATAAAAAAATATGTCAAAATGTTACAAATAAATAAATAAATAAAATATGATTTTTAGTACTATATTATTCTATAGAAGCTGTGATAGCTCAGCAGTGACCGTGCAAATCTCGGGGTCACGAGTTCAAATCCAGACACCAATGAATTTTTTCTATTTAAAAACTTATGTGTCTAATTGATAATTGCAATCTATCACACGCTTTTCGGTGAAGGAAAACATCGTAAGGAAACCTCGCATATCTCTAGCGAATTCTGGAGATATGTGTAACCTACCAATCCGCATTGGAGCAGCGTGGTAGGTCTTAGGTAGTCTCTGTTTTTGGAAAGAAAGATAGGAGCATAGTCCTACCACGCTGCTCCAATGCGAATTGGTAGGTTACATATTTCCCCAGGTTTCTGAGGAGATATGTGGGTTTCCTCGCGAATTTTTCCTTCACCGAAAAGCATGTGATAGATTGCAATTATCAATTAGACACATAAGTTTTTAAATAGACAAACTCATTGGTGCCTGGATTTGAACTCGTGGCCTCGAGATTTGCACGGTCACTGCTGAGCTATCACAGCTTCTATAGAATAATATAGTACTAAAAATCATATTGTAACATTTTGTAACAAGAAGTTTAATGAATTATCAATTATACACATAAGTTTTATTAGAAAAACTCATTGCTGCTCGGTTTGAACTCATGACCACTCGAAAGAGTCGCAAGGTCTCCATCGCTTGGCTATCACAGCTTCACAAGATGACAAGAACAAGATATATATAAAACTAATTAACCCCAACATATATACCACATATAACAAGATTCAACGCAAAATATCGCCACCTTTCTCCCATGGAAGCCATCAATATATTTACTTAGGCTCGGGTATTGTATTACATCCGCTCCACCACAAATTGCACACATAATGAAGGATATATCCCAGCCAATGTTCTAAAGTGAATCTCTTCTATATTCGCAAACTAATATTGTAAACAAAATTACAAGAATAGGCGTTACTATGCCTTCTGACTAATAATTATTGGATCAATTGTAAAAAATATGTAGAATATAAATAAAAGTATATATAATATGTATAATAAAATATGTATAAATTAAATAAAAATATGTACAATATAAATAAATGTGGTAATTGGGTTTATCGAAGTCAAGCAAACACTTCTTTACTTTTCATTAATTTATCTCACTCCACAACTAACTTCCTATTGTCCTGCTTCGTTCGTCCTTACTTCGTCCTACTTCCATGCATTCCGTTCCACTCTTACCTCTTACGTTCCATTCCCACGGCGAATATTCGGGCTACTTTCGGACTATTTAATTTACTTTAACGCGGATTACAGCAAAATAATTTATTACTTTTGGAGAGACTTATGTCCAACAGTGGACAAAAACAGGTTGATCATGATCATGAAGCTTATATATAAGGCTAGCATGTAGGATAACAAAAATTCTTTTTCTTTCGATAACAGAGAAAAGATTTCACATTATTGAGGATACTTAAATGCTTTAGTAATCATTCGCCTGCCCTAATCGCACTCTTAAGAGGGGTCAGCACAACATGTTCTAAACATGTTGTCACATGATTTGCTTAGGTATTTTACGACCGGCCGCTGCCTGACATTAAATGTTCTCAGTCGCCTTTTACGACACGACACGGTAGGAAATGAGGGTGGTCTAATCTACTCAGCAGGATACAACAAGGCAGCAATTCAGTAACAATTTATTTTTTAATAAAATTCTGTTAGGAGCCGGGAAAATAAAATCGACTTCAAAACAAATTTTTTACTCGCACATCGAATAAATTCGCCCCAATCCAGCTAAAGTGACATACTACTGAATTCAATTTAAAATTGCATACCGAAATATGCTCAGACATAAATTGCCTTTACCGATATTCAAATATTTTAACTTTGCCATAGCAGGATTTTAAACAAACCAGTATAAACGGATATTACAAGAGGTCGCTGCTCATCGTGCGTATTACCAGTATAGCTGATGGGTAGCGAACTCGCCGCGGCTCCCTGTCACCGAGCGTCCTACGAACACACTCGAGTGCCGGCTTAATGCGCAATAACAAATGGAGGTTGCGAAGGCAATGGAATAACAAGCCATCTTATGTGACGTGACGTTTGCTTTGGGTTATGGTATTAATTACGAGTACGGTAATACAAGTTGAATTATAGTTCAGGGCTTAATTATACTCACTTCTGGACCTTCTTTAACATTAATTAAAGTAGACTGCTACATAAATGCGTGGTAATAATGAAATGTGACTAGTTTTAAGAATTATTTTGAAAAGAGCAACCGCCGAGTTTCTTGCTGGCTCTTCTCGGTAGGAACAGCTTTCCGTAAAGTTGACGATTCAAAAGCATTTGTTTACAAGTTTAATTGACTAAACTTCGCTTTTGCTTTCTCTAATTAACTTTAATACACGCATTAACTCACGCGAACCGCACAATCCCTTAAACTACCCTGTTCTTTCCAATAATACATCTTTTAACAATCCGATTATTCGAATGTGTCGCTATTACAAAGATTCTGTTATTAACAATTGTTCTCTGGACGTATTTGGTAACAATTATAAAAAAATTAAAGCAAATTTAAAAAAAAGTTTGTTTAATTTATATTTTTTTATTTTTAAAAGTAATTTTTATATTCTTCAGTTTTATATAATTTCAATATTTTAACCTGATTCCCTAAGTTTATAGTACAAGATGTGTACACATATTTTGGATTACTGTCTAATCTTAAGTATAGATATATTTCTGTTTTTATCTTTTACTTCTCCAACAGGTCTCTGTTTTGTGTACCACTTTAAATAAATAAATAATATTTTGTATTTGAATTAATATTGGTACATTTATCGTGATGCACAAATACTCTTTCTAAGAGCCACACGTGAGTTGCAGCTTGCAATATTATCTTTTTGTATTACCTCTATGTTAATTCAACATCAGAAGTGGGATCGTATTCCTACTGTTGATCCAGATATACTAGTTCGATAATAGCTATTGACGTATCTAGTGGGCCATTAATATTTGGTATTAGGTTTGATGTTCAATTTATAGCTGGTAATAAGTTAGCCGATAGCCACAATCTGGTATGAGTTATTGTCCAGGTGCTAATTGTATACGTTGAAATTATTGATGTAATTACAGGTTATTGTCGGCTTTGTTTTGTAGCCGCACCCTAACTAAATAACACCAGAAATGAGCTATGATTTGATTTTATAGCGGTCGCCTGTCCTCCGCATATCATGTAAATCTATTGATAGATTTCAATGGCTTCTTTAAGCTATATTCCTTCTATGTTAAGCCTTTATGCAGACTATTAAAGTCTCTTCCTTAATGTATAAATAAAGAATGATATCGTGAAGCAAATCAAGTTAAAAAAAGATTTTAAAAAGTCTTTAACTAAATTTCATGTCATACCTAATTAACGAGGAGTTATATCGTCTGCAGCCAATCTAAACAGCATCATCAGGTTATGCTTATCATAAACATGCATTGTAATTGAGACTGGACCGGTAAGTAAAATTTCAACTCAATTGGATACTGGGAAGTAGGTCAAATTTACCTTCCAAAATTCCACCTTCACATACAAATATAACAAGTCAAGTTAAATAAAAGCTTATAAAAAGGGGGATAATTATAATTTGAGACAAGAAAGAGTATGAGATTTATAAAAAGAGAGAGTTGAGTGGGTGGATAAAGCAGGAACAGCATTTGGATTGGACAGATTGTAAATAAGGAAATATTAAAGGGAATATAATAAATCAAAGAGTAATTAAGTAATGGAAATTGAGTTTTATTTTGTGATCGTGTTTTGATGCTGGAGTTCCTTGCTTCTGCTTTGTCAATTGATGTACATCTACTGCTGGACATTAGTCTATTCACGGGATCTCTACACACACGCCGTGTGGTATCCCGCTGAATAGAATAGTACCACCCTCTTTTCTTACTGAGGTGTCGTAAAAGGCGACTAAGGTAAGTGGACCCGCTGTGTGGTATCCGGCTGAGTAGAATAGACCACCCTCATTTCTTGCCGAGATGTCGTAAAAGGCGACTAAGGTAAGTGACTCACCTTGTGGTATCCGGTTAAGTAGAATAGACCACCCTCATTTTTTACCGAGGTGTCGTAAAAGTTGACTAAGGTAAGTGACTCACCGTGTGGTATCCGGTTAAGTAGAATAGACCACCCTCTTTCTTATCGAGGTGTCGTAAAATACGATTAAAATAAGTTGACATCAGGCTTGCGGCCGGTCGTAAAATACGTAGCCAAATCATGTGACAACATGTTTATAACATGTATTGCTCACCCCAATTAGAGTAGAATAAAAGCAGGAAGATGATGACGGGATCTCTACACATGATTTTGTGCCGCTTGGATCCAGCAATTACATATATTCATTTTATTCAATGCTGTCATAAATAACCCACAGAATATACAATTTCAATACAACTTTCCTTTGCATAAATATTCCAGATATTTATATCATTCTATTTGTAGACGCGTTTTCCCCGTTTTCTCTAACGAAGCGTCGTTTTCCTCAAAGGCCACCCCATTTTTCTCTAGTGATCGATTGGCAGGAATAGCTGATTGGTTCTCACTAGATATTTGCTCTTCTATTTGTCCTAATTGAGCACAATATTTGTTCAAGGTATCGATGAATTATATTAATTCGCAAGTTAAATTGCAAGTTTACCTCGGTTAATTGCCTCTTCAGGTGACAAGAGGGCTGGCTCCTTTTTCGCACAAAGAATCAGCGCGGAAACGCTGCCAGCATTCTTGGGACCATTCCATGTGGGCATGATTTGAATAGTCCTAGCGTGTAAGTAATTTAAGATAGATATAACTTGTACATTTTCTAATAATTATAAGTGAATCGCAAGTTAAATTTATAGATAAATTTACAAACAATATTAGAATTAAGCAAACAATATAAGAATTAGGTGTTATAATACAAAAATAATAATAAAATTATTTTCCTATAATCTGCTATTCGAGCTAAATATACTATTTAAACAATTTATAGACTTAAGCGTTATGGTGTTCCATAATACAATAATAATGATTAAATTATTTTGCTATAATCTGTAATTCGAGCAAAATATTTAATACTAGGTTTATATAGTACTTATGGCCCAAGATCCCGTGAGCGCCAGACCTTCGTCATTTTATAAAAGCTGAAACTTTGTCAGTGCATGCTCCCAACACAGGTAAGAACGATGGTAGATTATGGAATTTGGATCATAGTGGCTTTGGGAGATACGAGGTACTCAAAGTTGCAAAATTCCGAATTAATTTCGTCATAGTATAAAGCTTGATCTTTTGATATTAACTTTAGAACAATATTAAAAGTCACGTCAGTCAATGCTAATTTCCAATGCAAGCCGTTAGATATTCGGTTGAGTAGAATAGACCATTTCTTACCGAGATGTCATGAAAGGCGATTAAGGTAAGTTGGCCTGCCGTGTAGTATCCGGCTGAGTGAAATAGAACGCCTAAATTTCTTGCCGAGGTGTCGTAAAAAGCGACTAAGGTAAGTTGACGCCATGCGGCCGGTCGTTAAAGAACTAGCCAAATCATCTAACAACGAGTACCAATAAGTTTTTTTCTATTAAAACGTATGTGTCCAAATGATTATTGCAGTTTATCTCACGCTTGGTGGTGAAGGAAAACATTGTGAGGAAACCTGCATATTTCTAGAGAATTCTGGGGATATGTGTAACCTACCAATCTGCATTGGACCCGCGTGGTGGGTCAGAGCTCCGACTATTCCCTCCATAAACGGAGAGAGAAGGCCTATACCCAGCAGTTGGATATTAAAGTAAGTAAGTAACGGCCTGTTACTATCCCACTGCTGGGCATAGGCCTCCTCTCTCCATTTTTGGAGAGAAGGGTTGGAGCTAAGACCTACCACGCTGCTCCAATGCGGATTGGTAGGTTACACATATCCCCGGAATTCTCTAGAGATATGCAGGTTTCCTCACGGTGTTTTCCTTCACCGAAAAGCGTGTGATAAATTGCAATTATCAATTAGACACATAAGTTTTAATAGAAAAACTCATTGGTGTCTGCCCGGATTTGAACCCATGATCTAGAGATTCACACGGTCGCACCGCTAGGCCATCACAGCTTAGTTGGATATTAACAGGCCGCTTACTACAATCATGTTTTGATATTGTTAATCTCTTTATATCTTTTATATTTCAATGAGTTAATCTTGTAATTGGTGATAAATAACTAAGTTTTATTTTAAAAAATGTTATTTTATTCCTGTTTTCAGGCACTGAAAAAAATGCTAAAATATAGAATAGAATGCAAAGGTTAATTGCGCTGTCATTTGTAAAGTTTTAATAGCTCAGTGGGGAACGGGCTAGAGAAATAAAATTCCCGGGATCAGGTACCAAATATCGCTTGCTTTTTTTAAAAACTTTATTGCATTTTTTTATTTTTTGGAAAAAAATAACCTGCAAGGCTCGGTCAAGCAGATAATCTTTTATAAGTCTGGCTTCGAACTAGCCAACAGATTATCATGACCTCTAACTATTAAACATACTTAAAGAATTTCATTGAATCAATCCTCGTCCGTCAAAGTAAATACAATTATTTTGTTTGAAATGAGCCGTATTTCTCTTCAACAAATTTATTTTTCACTCCAGCAAATACATACAAGTCATGTAAATAAATCTAGCAAATTGAATTACTCTACTAGTTCAATAAAGCTCTGTAAGCAAATCTATTTAATGTAACAAGTACAAAATATTTTCAATCAGTGTAAGGCATCGTACAGACTCACAGTATATTTAAATTTTGGGATTATATCCATACTAATGTATGGAAGCTGTGGTAGCCCAGCGGTAACACCGTGCGATTCTTTCGAGGACGTCACAGCTTTTGAAGCTGACTAGACAGACAACTGGTGAATATATACTTATATATTTTTAAATACATACTTAAATACAAATATACAACCAAGCTGTGGTAGCCCAGCGGTAACACCGTACGACTCTTTCGAGGAGGTCACGGGTTCAAACCCGGGCAGACACCAATGAGTTTTTCTGTTAAAACTTATGTGTCTAATTGATAATTGCAATTTATCACACGCTTTTTGGTGAAGGAAAACATCGTGAGGAAACCTGCATATTTCTAGAGAATTCTGGAGATATCTGTAACCTACCAATCCGCATTGGAGCAGCGTGGTAGGTTGTAGCTCCAAACCTTCTCTCCAAAAACGGAGAGAAGAGGCCTATTCTCATCAGTGGGATAGTAAAAGGCCGCTACTTACTTAATGTATGGATCAGAATGTTGGGCAATAAAAGAAAAGGATGAAAGAAATGTGCATGCGAATGAGATGAGAATGTTAAGGTGGATGTGTGGTGTTACAGAACTTGATAGAATACGCAATGAGTATGTTAGGGGAAGTCTGAAAGTTGCGCCCATTACAGAAAGATGAGAAGTGCGAGACTAAGTTGGTATGGCCGTGTAATGAAGAGGGATGAAAATCATGTGACCTAAAGAGTTTTAAATATGAATGTGGATGGATGTATGACTAGGGGAAGGCCGAAAAAGATGGATGGATTGTGTGAAAAATGATATGCATGTTAAAGGAGTGGTACCAGAGATGACGAATGATAGAGGAGAATGGAAGAAGAAGACATATTGTGCCAACCCCACTTAGAGTGGGATAAGGGTAAGAGAATGATGATCCATACTAATATTATAAATGCACAAGTCTATCTGTTGACTACTTCAATTCATTGTTGGAAATGATTACATCTCATTGAAAAATCTAATTTTTTCTCTAGAGAAACAGTAATATAGTACATAATTGTGGGTATTTTAAAACTCAATTCGATGCGATTTAAGCTTCGGTTACCACTAAAAATAATGTCCGAAAATGCAATTACTAACGCAAAATACAAGATTCGATCAAGAGTTAAAGTTTTTTAAAATCTGGCTTGAAAGACCAAATATAAGGAAAAGATGTCTTTCTAATGCTGTTCTAAATAACTTTCATAATTGAAAAATAGTGGCCGTAAGAACTTGGCCCGTTGGCGCAGTGGATAGTAACTCTGCCTTCAGCTCCACGGGTCACGGGTTCGATTCTCGCCGAGGGCCAACATTCTCTATTAACAATTTGTTGGTTCCTCGAGCATATATATATATATATATATATATATATAATTTTAATATATTCACCATTTTTCTCTAACCCATAACACAAGTATTAAGTTACTCACTTTGGGGACGGACAACCGTGTGTGTAAGTGTCCCATATATTTATATTTATTTTAATTAATCCTAAATACTTTCAATATATTTTTAGTAAAAAATAGTTTTCGGGGAGCGAATTGCCCGTAGATTGATTGAAACCAAACTGCGACAGCACCACGCGTCCATATTTATACCACTAGAACAATGTTTAGTGCTCATGCACCGAACAGCGATGTATATTCTAGGTAAACTATTTTAGTAGGAGCGTCGTAATATATATTGTGCAACTTATACGCAATCTTTTTTTCCTCGGTAGTATTTATTTAACCTAGAATTAAAGCTTAGCATTTGTAATAGGATTTACACAATATTGCTAAATCCGAATTAAAAAAACCGGCTTCGTACATTCAGGAAATAACAATTACCATAAAGCGTGCTTATCAAGGCAATGTTACCTCGTAGTAAGGAGTAACGGCTGCAGTGGATACACGTTAATATGATAAGAAACACGATATGAGGTAATGAGGGAAATTCGTTTCTATTTACTGAGGTTAATATTTGACTTCCTGATGTAGGTGTATCATGGAATTTTTTAAAATCTTTATTCATCATCCTCCTACCCTTATCCCAGTCTAAGTGGGGTTACACACAACTTGTTATAAACATGTTGTCATATGATTTGGCTACGTATTTTACGACCGTCCGCCTGCCTGAAATCAACTTATCTTAGTCGTATTTTATGACTCCTCGGTAAGAAAGAGGGTGGTCTATTTTACTCAACCGGATACCACACGGTGGATCAACTTACCTTAGTCGCCTTTTACGACACCTCGGTAAGAAATGAGGTTGGTCTATTCTACTCAGCCGGATACCACACGGCGGGTCGACTTACCTTAATCGCCTTTTAAGACACCTCGGTAAGAAATGAGGGTGGTACTATTCTATTCAGCCGGATACCACACGGCGTCTTTTAAAATCTTTATTATATCTTTTATACTTAAATGAGTTAATATTTTTCTGAATTTTGGACGGCTCCAACGATAATCATGATATTGATGAATAGCAAGTAGAGAGTTTTTAGGGGGGATCAATCTCTAGTTAGGTTTTATTAAGAAAAAAAAAAATTTATCCCTGTTTTCGGGCAATGAAAAAACTGCTATAATTTTATGAGAAAGCAAAGGATAATTTCGCTGTCAATTGCAAAGTCATGATAGCTCAATTGGGGAGCGAGACTGGCCCGTTGGCGCAGTGGCTAGTAATCCTGCCTTCAGCTCCGCGGGTCGCGGGTTCGATTCCGGAGGGACAACATTGTCTATCAATGAATTTGTTGGCCTTTGAGCCTGGGTGTATATTTGTATTTAGGTATGTATTTAAAAAATATATAAGTAAATATTTACCAGTTGTCTGTCTACCATAACACAAGTATTAAGTTACTTACTTTGGGGACGGACGACCGTGTGTGTAAGTGTCCCATATATTTATATTTATTTATTTAACTATATTTACTATTTACTATAAGTAAAATGGATCTAATTTCTTGATAGTCCCTTCCATAGTCTATATCCTCAGATGTGGAAGGTGAAGTAGCGAGTGTCCTTCGCTCTTTTGAAACATGTGTCCTTATCCGAGAAAACCTTAGACCACTCTTGAGGGAGAAATGAGAATTACCCCTACTAAGTGTTATATTAATTCATAGAATAAGGCGTTACTTTGCGTATATCCATAATACAAAAGTAATAATCAAATTATTTTGCTATCCGCCATGAAGTAAAATATAAAATAGGGTAAGCTAACCTATTCTCGACACCTATCCAATTAATTGACACCCTAGCAATTTTCTTCCAAAATAAGAAAATAACAACCTTAAATAGTTCCATTTGTACCAATTTTATTAGATAATATCATAATTTCTTACTTTGGCAACATTAAGTTGCATTAAAAATAATATTGCGACTAAACAGCTGAATGAAAAAGTGCACATGATTAATTAAGTAATAAATTATCGTTTTCTTAAAAATTTGACAAGATAAGTATCTTACAAATATTTTTAAAACATTCTGTATTCAGTCTGAAATACATCGCTTATAGTGTTATTGTGGTGTTTATAGTCCAAGTTAACTAATCGATAAGATTTATTTCAAAATTTTGATGTAATTGAGTTTGTTTTATGGTGTCAACATATGGTTTACTGATAGTACATGAATACCAATATATTGACATCCATGTCAATAATTGGGATTTTGTAAAACTAAGTTTACAGAATGGTTAAAGTTTTGAATTGCTATTTCTAAGACTTGTAAACACATGCAACTACTGATATAGCTTGTATAGAACTTTGATCCAAATTTTGACACTGGTGTCAAGTTGGAATTACCAGTTATGGACATTAGTGTCGATAATTGGGTATTGCCATGTCAATAAATGGTCAGCTTAAATGGGTCACTAAAATTAATTTCGTTAAGATTATTTTATGCTGCAGAATTGAATTAAAATATGAAACCTAGAAACCCATCTAGAAATATTCGATAGATAATATAAGTAAAGCCCTAGATGCAATACACAATGTATGAGTCGAAAGCTAGCAGCAAAAACTTTTCAAGTGCCCCGTACAAAAATTAATTTACAGACTACAAAACCCTCAGCATAATTTACGTCCAGGGCCTTCTGTAGTACTCACCGAGGATGAAGAGAGACATTTTGATGAAACTGGATTAATGTATGCTGCAAAAAAGGTTTTCCGAAACGGAAAGATGATGTTATAAGCAGAGTTAGTGTTTATTTAACTGAGAAGAAGAGACTCGGCAGATTCACGAACGGCGAAAAATGGTTCAAGCTATTTTTGCAGCGTCACACTAGTCTTAGTTTCCGGACTCCTAAAGCAGTCAAAGCAGCTAGTGCGTGAAAGCGACGTGATGTGATAAATATAAGAGAGGATATAGGGCTAAAAACAGATCCACAGCATAAAAAAGTAAAGTAAGTAACGGCCTGTTACTATCCCACTGCTGGGCATAGGCCTCCTCTCTCCATTTTTGGAGAGAAGGGTTGGAGCTAAGACCTACCACGCTGCTCCAATGCGGATTGGCAGGTTACACATATCCCTAGGATTCTCTAGAGATATGCAGGTTTCCTCATGATGTTTTCCTTCACCGAAAAGCGTGTGATAAATTGCAATTATAAATTAGACACATAAGTTTTAATAGAAAAACTCATTGGTGTCTGCCCTGGTTCGAACCCATGATCATCTCTAGAGATTCACATGGTCGCACCGCTAGGCCATCACAGCTTCCACAGCATGATTACAACAAAATATAATCACTTGAATATACTGAAAACCTTTCCATTCAACTTTCTACAAAAATTTTTTTTACTTGTACCCCTGTTAAATTACAAGACATTCTTGTAATACCAAAGATGCCACAAAAAAAGGAACCATAGATTCCAGGGCTTCTTTTGTTTTAACCTCAGCTAAATGGAAGGCACAGGAATATCAAACAATATCAAAATCAAAAAATTAAAATTAAAGAAGAATAAACTGAAGGGATAAGACAAAGAAAAGAAGAGAGAGAAAAAATGAACAGTAAAAAAATGTAAATAAGACCCAGAAGAAAGCAAAGAAAGAAGCCAAAACATAAAAAACAGACTTAACTGAAGTCAACGTAATCGTTTCTTTTAATACATAAAAAAACATAAATAAGGTACCTATTCTACGTGCTTTAGTTTATTTTCATCAGTATTTTTGAATACTGATGAAAACTGAAGGGTGTCAATAAACTGGAATTTAAAATGTCGATAATAGGAAATCCTGTGTCAATATTTGGGTAAACGACTGCAATTCGAGAAATATCATAAATTCAATAACAAATAATATCCTAATTAGAATTTGATTTTACTGCCAACATCTTATAATAGTTGTTTATATTTATCAATATTTATCGTTATTTGGAAACACTGTGGAACGCTTATATTTATTTCTTTTTATACGCTCGTTCTTAAAGTGTCAATAATTGGGCGTTTTACCCTATATATATTGCTAAATGTAGAGTGGACAAAATTTTGCGATTTTGTCGTGGAGTCTATCTCATGATTATGCTTTGGTTACGGGCGAACCGATTGTTGAGTTTGTGATAGTGAACGTATGTAGTGCTTGTGTATTGTGGTGGCGGTGGTGAAGGTTTGTGCATGTGATTTTACGAATCCTGCTTGTATCAGGTATTAATAAACGGATTTTCCACTCTACGTTTAGCATTATATATATTTTCTATTTTACTTCATCGCTGATTATAGCAAAATAATTTTATTATTACTTTTGTAAGCAATAATTCAGTGAGGATTTTCTATATTTATACATAAGTATAAACTCTGTGCCGTGTGGTAGCCGGCTGAGTAGAATAGACCACTCTCATTTCTTACTGAGGTATCGTAAAGGCAAATTAAGTAAGTTGACTCACTGCATGGTATCAGGCTGAGTAGAATAGACCACCGTAATTTCTTACCGAAGTGTCGTAAAAGGTGACTAAGGTAAATTGACATCAGCCAGGCGGCCGGTCGTAAAATACCAAGCTAAATCACAATAAGTAAGTAACGGCCTGTTACTATCCCACTGCTGAGAATAGGCTTCTTTCCGTTTTTGGAGAGAAGGTTTGGAGTTAAGAAATACCAAGCCACTCCAATGCGGATTGGTAGGTTACACATATCTCCAAAATTCTTTATAGATATGCAGGTTTCCTCACGATGTTTTCCTTCACCGAAAAGCGTGAGATAAATTGCTATTATCATCATCTTCTTGCCCTTATCCCACTCTAAGTGGGGTCGGCACAACATGTTATAAACATGCTGTCACATGATTTGGCTGCGTATTTACGACCGGCCGCCTGTCTGACGTCAACTTACCTCAGTCGTATTTTGCAAACCCTCGGTAAGAAAAAGGTTGGTCTATTCTACTAAACCGGATACCACACGGTGGGTCAACTTACCTTAGTCGCCTTTTACGACACCTTGGTAAGAAAATGAGGGTGGTACTATTCTGTTCAGCCGGACAGCACACGGCGTATAAATTGCTATTATCAATTATACACGAGTTTTAACAGAAAAACTCATTGGTGTCTGCCCGGGTTAGAACTCGTGACTTCCTCAAAAGAGTCACACGGTGTTACCGCTGGGCCACCACAGCTTCACATCACAATATGTCCCATGAAATAATTTTCGTAATCGTTACATTGGTAGGGGATTCGCAGTTCAAGTATTTGCCAGATCCCCGAAACTTACAATGACGGCCACTCAAACCCTCCGAGAGTTATTACACGAGTTGTGAAGTGACCGCTGTGTCTGTCTGTACGTAAAAATACATATAAAATAAGGGTCCTACAAGAATATCTATGTCAGGGATCCTATTTTACTACATATGCCGCTTTTTTGTTATTAGTTGAAGAGAAAATACTGACGTTGTTCTAGAAAAGTTGATATAAAGCGTTCTTTCTCCTGCCCTTGTTCCGCTCTAAGTGGGGTTGGCACATATAAACATGTTGTTTCATGATTTCGCTAGGTATTTTACGGCTGACTGTATTTTCTTACTAAGGTGTCGTAACAGACGACTAAGGTTAGTCGACCCGCCGTGTGGTATCCGGCAGAGAAGAATACCTCCACCTCATTAAGAAATGAGAGTGGTACTGTTCTATTCAGCCGGATAAACGGCGTACACAAGTACAAAATTTATAATAGCAAAATGTCCTTGCTGCTCGTAAAAACAGTGTCCATATATGTAGGTATAATTCTGCAAAACGTCGACGCCAGCTCGGTTCTTCAAACAAATCCTTTCACGGAACAGGGCCGATGTTTGTTTATTTGGTAGCGGTTTGTTTGCTACATCGCCATCAATAGTCCGGATAACCGTTATAATTTCGGATCGGCAGCATTTCCGGCAACGTCTTTTATCCGTATTTTCCCTTTATGCATCCAACTTTATAACATTCATTCATGATTATTAGTAACTTTTACCATTGTGGAAACATTAAAACCGGGATATAGTCTTTTGGTAACCATAAAAATGGTTAAAGTGGTTAAAAGCTAGACATATGCTGTTGCGGACTTTTATTTAGAACTTTTAGAGGGGAACAACTTTGAAGACATGATTTTTGAATAACTATTACCGTTTACTCAGCGCACGCAAGGAAAGTTTTAAATTTTGCCGTTTTCGTAATATTTTTTATTGCTGCTCCTCTCCTATTCATCTTAGCGTGATGTTATAAAGCCTATAGCCTTTCACAATAAATTGACTATCTTGCATTTAAAGAATTTTTCAAATCAGTCAAGTAGTTCCTGAGATTAGCGTGTTCAAAGAAACAAACTCTCCAGCTTTATATATTAGTATCAATAATCGTTTTTTTTTTAAATCGAATATTGTGATGTAATAATCGATTAATATAAATATCGATTACTTTCGACATCGCTATCCTGTTCTAGCAAAATCGTAACCTTTTTATATGCCAGCGATCTGCGTGACCCACGACCTCACTCAATTCACTTCATTGTATAACAAACGAATAATTTGCGAATGGCCTGGATTTTAATCAGTCTGCAAAGTTTCGAGTCAGCTGTTCATTCCATAATTCAAAAATTAATGTTCAAAAATTTCAAGGATTTACCGTATTATGGTAATCTCGGAGCAATACTATACTAGCTTTTACCCGTAACTTCGCGTGGACTGTTGTCGCGTGATAGGTTGATAATAGATGGCGCTTCAATGTCATCCTATTCCTGGAGAATTTACAGGACTTCTATAGCCAATACCCCGATGTATCTATGCTACCAATATATAAAGCTGAAGAGTTAGTTTGTTTTTTTATTTATTTGTTTGATTGTTTGAACGCGCTTATCTCGGGAGCTACTGGACCGATTTGAAATTCTATCAGTGTAAGATAGTCCATTTATCGAGGAAGGCTATAAGCTATATAACATTACGCTAAGATGAATAGGAGAGGAGCAGCAATAAAAAATAGTACAAAAACGGCAAAATTTAAAGCTATCCTTGCGTGCGCTGAGTAAACGGAAACACGTATTCAAAAATCATGTATTACAAAATTGTTCCCCTCTAAAAGTTCCAAATAAAAGTCCACGACAGCATATGTCTAGCTTTTAAGGATAACCCACTTTAACCATTTTTATGGTTATCAAAAATACTATATAACGGTTTTAATATTTTCAAGCGGGCGGAGCCGCTGGTGATTGCTAGTACCTATATATATTGAAATCAGCTGTTTGTACGATAATTTATCATTTAATATTATACAGTCAAATTTACCTTATTGTGACAATTACAAAGCGATCCCCGTGGGGCAATTTGCATCATTTCAAAGCTGATGCGAATTGTTGATGAAGCAGATGCAAATCGATTCATAAGAGATATTTTGGTTTACCTATTTATTTATGAGACTAGCAAACATTATTCCTTTATCATTCTCCTGCCCTGATACCACTCTAAGTGGGGTTGGCACAATATGCTATAACCATATTGTCACATGATTTGGATAGGTATTTTACGATCGGAAGACTGACGTCAACTTACCTTACTTACCACACGGCGCGGCGAGTCAACTTATCTCAATTGTCTTTTACGACAACTCGGTAAGAAAGAGGGTGGTCTATTCTATTCAACCGGATACCACACGTCGGGTCAACTTACCTTAGTTCGCCTTTTACGACACCTTGGTAAGAAAGAGGGTGGTCTATTCTATTAACCTGGATACCACAAGGCGGAAATTACTACACGTGTTTGGATGCAAAATCAATGGTGGGGGTTTAACTATTTGTATACACTGCCTGCTTGGGTGATGCATTGCTTTGCGATTTTGTCGTGGAGCCTATCTTCTGACGATGTTTCGGTTATGGGGCAAAATGATCGTTGATATTGTCGTAGTGAATATGTGTAATGTGCTGTTGGTAGTGGTGCATCCTACACTTATCATTACATAGATATTCTTATCAAAATACTTCATAACTTTCGTGATATACTCGCATGATATGGTTTGATACACATCAATCTTCGAGTAATATTTTCTCCATTTTTCATATCGTGACACCTCCATCAAAATTGACCCTCTATAGATCCGTCACCATCATTTGTAACGCAACTAGCATATCCGAATATTCCACTAATGGAATCCATATCTCTCTAAAAATACGTGATGGATTATAGGAAATTCAAAAAGGTCACACGCGTGATACAAAGACTGCTTGAACGTAAGTATAATACTTTGTGTTTATGACGAGATTAATGTACTGTTAGAAATGAAGTCTAAATTCAATTTTAAATGAATAATAAATAAATGCGTTCAGTGAATCACGCCGGGCACCTTACTGTGCACCAACACATTTCACTACAAAATCCAACGACAGAATGATTCTACCACCAGTTCGGACTAACCCCCTTGAGAAGAACTGACTAGAAACTCAGTGGTCGCTCCCATCATGAATTGCAATTACTTGAGGTTGAGGTAGATTCTAATACCACGCGGACGCCCAATTAGATCAGGTCCCCGAGGCGTTCGATGCATCTGGTGCTCCCGATGCATCGTCCAGCGGAGGGAGGGGCCACTGTTTAGAGAGGCCCCGACCCGGAGGTGGCGCTCTCCGTGGTACAGAGCTGCTGCTGGCGGGGATGGGGGGCAATGTTTTTATAGGTACCCTGTCCCCGCCACCAGCAGCGTGGAGCACTGTCAGGTTTTTAGTCGGTGCGAGTCCGACATACCCGCTGCTCGTCCCCGTCGAGTGGTGATGACCCATAATGGGTTTTCCTGACAAGAAAAAAAAAAAAAAAAAGATTCTAATACCACGAAACACAAATGAGGTCTCCCAAACGCGTCTACCTCCTACGAATGCCGCACGCCAAAAAAGAATGAATAACGTCAGCCGTTGTCTTATATAAGCTGTCACAGCTTAGAGATCTGGATTCCTAACAGTTCATTATAGAAATGTGAGAGGTCAAAATGAGCTTGTAATTCATGTATTCAGTAGCTAGCAAATCGTTCGTAAGCCTGAGTATTAGCTTCTACAAAATTCCTCAAAATATATTACAATTGCCATATAGGTAAGCTTTTCCGTCATGGTTGTCTTAATGATACCATTAAAAAAGCTCTTGCCACCAGCGACATTCCTGCTCTTCTCGAGCCTTCGGGGATATGTCGGGATGATGGCAAGTGACCAGACGGCTTGCAGCTGGTTTCTTGGGAACGGGGACGGGCCCTAATGTGGGACGCAACACGCGTTGATACGTTAGCCTCGTCCCATATCAGGGAAACAGCGTCAAGACCTGGAGCTGCGGCGGAAATTGTCGAATCCGGTAGTAGTATACATCTCTTATCGAGTAATTGTTTGTTCGTTTAATTGTTAGAACGCGCTTATCTCAGAAACTACTGGACCGATTTGAAATTCTTTTAGTGTAAGATAGTCCATTTATCGAGGAAGGCTATAAGGAGGACTATATAACATTACGCTAAGATATATATAGCAGAGGAGCGGCATTAAAAAATATTACAAAAACGGCAAAATTTAAAGCTTTCCTTGCGTGCGCTAAGTAAACGGTGAAAGTTATTCAAAAATCATGTATTACAAAATTGTTCTCCTCTAAAAGTTCTACATGAAAATCCGCGACAGCATATATCTAGCTTTTAAAGTTAACCCACTTTAACCATTTTTATAGTTCACGATTTTTATTCTCCGATAACTATTTTTATGTTCCAAATTTCAATTTGGGACACTCTAAGTTCCTTGCGGGTAAAGCTGCTGGCACAGCTAGTAAATGGTAAAAATTCGTGTAGACATACATAAAAACAAAATTTTAAACGATTTTTAACCAAATGTTTCGATTATTTTAAACAAAAAGTTCTAACAACTAATAATATCAACTCAAGGAAGTAGAAATTCCGTCATGAACTGAATAAAGACAGTTGTAGCATCGATAACAAAAGTACAAAAAGATAAGCAGATTTATTTTGTTTGTGGCGGAATTCGTGGCTTAGTGGAGATTAAAATTTATTAATCTCTGTCCGGGGACAACAGAGCAAGCTTTAATATCTCGTTTGTATTCCAGCGCGAAATTTGCATTGCTTTGACATGTTTTATATCAGCGGAAGAAACATTAATAATGCAAAAGATAACTCCTTGATGTATTGCCAAATCAATGAGGGTGTTTAAGTTATAACTAACTACTAACTACTACTAACTTTCTTACCGAGGTGTCGTAAAAGGCAACTAAAGTAAGTTGACCCGCCGTGTGGTATTCGGTTTTACCGAGGTGTCGCAAAAGATGACTAATGTAAGTTGACGTTTTGCAGGCGGCCGGTCGGTAAATAACTAGCAAAAACGTGTAACAACATATTTAAAACATGTTGTGTCGTAACCCACTTACAGTGGAATTAGGGTAGGAGAATGATTATGATTTTTTCTCCTAGTGAGGACAAAATACGAAAGGAATGGAGGGAAAGGAGTCAATAGCAAAGATAATATATGAAAATAAATTAAAGTTATGTGTAAATTTGGACCTTTATACAATTATCCAAAATATTATTTTGATTCGTATAGAAATTCTACAAATTAAAGTCTTTTTTTCATTTATCAGAAATTTCCTTAATAAAGTTTATTATTGTTTGTTTACTCAAATTAATCTAGAATCAATAAATGAAATATTTTTTCTCTTTTCTAGAATAAAATATTTTTTATTCCAAATTTAGTCATATTAGGTTTTCTTCTTAAGTATTTTAAAAAATACGTTAACCTTTGACTATTTATATGAAAAAAAAATTTATATTTTTTTTTTGCGTTCCATAAATACTGCATGAACCAGCATACGTGTTCAATTTCTTTCAATCTAACGAATATTACTGTAAAAATAAAAGCGATAAATAATGCAACGCCCTTCTCTTTTCTTGCACGAAAAAAATGCACGAAGAAAATTTTGCAGATCAGTTAATATCATGAATATTACTATAGATGAAAGGTGTTATATTATTGAAGATGAGAGAATCAGGAAAATTGTAGATTGAGGGCATTAATTTAAATTTGCGAAAAAGCAAAAATGTGTCGCGTGTCATAAATCACGTCACATGCGTGTCATTTTGCGTATCAAATGCGCAAAATGAAACGTCAACATCGCGCTCTACTTGCTACAAGACGTACTAAAAATATGAATTAAAAATTTAACGACGTTCAACGTCGTCGCATTTTAACCGTGGGCCTCATAAGAAAGCTCGGTTTTTTTCAAAATTAATAATAAAATTATTTTGCTATAATCCGCGATGAAGTAAAATAGAATATATATAATGCTAAATAGAGTAGAGTGGACAATCCGTTTTTATACCTGATACATGCAGGATTCGTAAAAACACATGCACAAACCTCCACCACCGCCACCACAATACACAAACACTACATACGTTCACTATCACAAACTCAACTCAATTTCACGTATATAATATTCGTAGGATTTTAGGTTTTCTTTTTCGTAATAACTTTTGTTTAACAGGAATTTGTTACGTTAATATATCTATTGTTTCAAATAATATATATTTTCAGTTATTTCTATTATTCCACCTTTGTTCCATTTGTCAGCATCCAATTGCAGCGATTATATTTAATTGCGGTTTATGTCAGGCTGAATAACATTTGTATTTGATCAATATTGAATGCGATTAAACCGTCCTTTATGTTCCATTTAACAGCAGCTCAATGCGTGTCCAAAGATCTTTTGTTTAGGCGATTGATAATATCTAATTCTACTGAAATGATAAAGGGGAAATTTTGACAGTTTTCCTTGTGTGTGTGCGAGTTATGTGTGTGCATTTTTCGAATTCGATAATTCTATGAATAACATAAAGTTATTATTATAAAAAATTGTAAAAGAAAAGTAATAATATAATTATATAATGATTTTATAATACTAATTAATTTTACTATTACTTTTATTAACGTCTAATTCTACAAATTAATTATAAATTGTTAAGTAAATAACTATAAACCAACCACTTTCACTGTTATTTCTTTTTTTTTCATTTTACCCACTTATATAGGATGAGGCGTATTTTTTATTAATTTGACATTTCTTTTCTGTGCAAGTTATATATATCTTAAATTACTTATACGTTTAATATATAATATATACTATGTAAACTATTTACTATAACTATTTATATATTAATTATGTACATTATTATTTGAACCATTAGGTATCGATCAAAATTGTTCTTTACGTCATTGTTGTCAAATAAATAAATACTTTAGACGATATTATAGTAATTTGTACTCTAAAATTAAACGCCACCAAAAGAATATTTACTTTTTGAGCCAGCGCTCTTTGCATGACTTGGTAAGGAGTGGACGTATTACGCACATCGACTTGCTGAACCCTCAATATTTTATGCAATCCTCTTTATCTCTTGGTATTCTTAGATAAGTATTTTTCTGTGGTTAATACCCTTTTGGTTATTTATTATTTTAATCTCGAAATTAAAAAAAAATGACGAGATTCACGCGCACAGTAAGTTCTTTTATAATCCTATCCTACTAATATCATAAATGCGAAAGTTTTTGAGTATGGATGTATGTTTGGCACAATTATTCCTTATACGCCGGAATGACACATAGGCTATAGAAATCCTGTTAATTCTACAGGAATAGGATGACATTAAAAAACGCCATCTATTATATTGACTGGCTCGTTGGAGCAGTGGGTAGTGACCCTGCCTTCGGCTCCACGGGTCGCGGGTTCGATTCCCGCCGAGGACCAACATTTTCTTTAAAATGAATTTGTCGGTCTTTGAGCCTGGGTGTATATTTGTATTTAAGTATGTATTTAAAAAATATATAAGTATATATTCACCAGTTGTCTGTCTACCATAACACAAGTATTAAGTTACTTACTTTGGGGACGGATGACCGTGTGTGTAAGTGTCCCATATATTTATATTTATTTATTTATTTATTTATTATAAATCCATATGTAACGCGAAATCAGTCCACGCAAAAGAAGCTGCGGGTAAAAGCTTTATATTACTCTTAAAGAAGTTGAACTTCAAAGTTTCTTCCCTGTAATACTAAAATCATACATATTCACAAAACAAAATCTTTCCCAGTATACTTAATATGAACAAACGACTCACGGATAGACAATAAATAAAAACTAGAGACACTTGAATATTACACTGCAGTGAACAAGTTGTTGAAAACCGCGTTATAACTTGTAAAAATTATATACCATACGCGAACTGCGCTCCTGTTAACATTAAAATTTACTGGCATTGTTACATTTTATATTGAGTGCTATGGAACTAAGCTCGTGCACTGTATTAAATACATTAAATAAAGTATCTGTTTGACCGAACCTCGCTCGGTAATTTTTAAAAAATAAAAAAAAATCTTAATAGAAATAATTGGATAGGTGCGGCGCGTATTTTTACTTCTAGAGACCACCTGTTCCCCGAATAAGCTACGCTGACTTAACAAATTACAGCGAAAATAGTGTTAATTAAATTTCATTGTTAATAATTTTTTATGCCCTAAAACATGGATATAACGATTTATTTTAAATAAAACCAATCAATTTTTCTCCCCCAAAATCCCCTACATCAGGAAGATCATTGGAGCCGTTTCCGAGATTCAGAATATATATTTATACATACAAGATTAACTCATTTAAATATTAAAGATAAAAGTACTTTTGAAAGCATATTTCAATAAAGTTTGATTACGCCCTGTGGTATCCGGCTGAAACGAATAGAACACCATCATTTCTTACTGAGGTATCGTAAAAGGCTACTAAGGTCAGTTGATCCACCGTGTGTGGTATCTGGTGGAGTAGAATAAGTAGTAGTAAGTAGTAGACAAGACAAGTTTATAACATGTTGTGCTGACCCCACTTAAAATGGGATGTGGGCAGGAGAATGATGATAAAGTATTTAAATACTAAATATACTTACATACTATGAAAACCATGATTAAATTAATTTTGATTCAATAATGAGTTCATTAATCATAACTTAATTTTAAAATTAAAAATAATTATAACTTAATCTAAAATAACTTAAAAATGGATAAGAGTTAGACACCAATGAGTTTTTCTGTTATAATTTATATTCCTTATTCATAATTGCAATTTATTACACGCTTTTCTGTTAAGGAAAACATCGTTAAGAAACCTGCATATCTCTAGAGAATTCTGGGGATATGTGTAACCTACCAAACCGCATTGGAGCAGTAAGATAAGCAAAGCACCTCCTCTCGAAAAACGGAGAGAGCCCAGCTGTGGGATAAAGGTCGTTACTTGATAATAATAATTTGCTCACAACTGCTATTGAAAGCATTCAGCAAATGCGGACCAATCGGTTAAATATTGTTGTTTGGAATATATTTTATGTCATCTGTATAATTTATGCAATTGAATGCTGAATTTAGCGCTGTTTTTGTTCCTGGGCCAAAAATTTTCATATCACGGTCGAGCTAGTCGCAGATAACGTATTGTTTCACTGTAAATATTTGACATTATTCCTGCTAAATTAAGAATAAAAAAGCTCATGACATTTTATTTCTATTTATTTATTTTAGCCTTTTTTTGAACAACACATTTAAAAATAAGTAACAGCAGAGAAATAAACATGATGAAGTGGTCATACAATCCAGTGGTTTTATCAAAATGAAATTCAAAATCTTGAATATTTAAATTGACTTTCAGAAACGAGTCCAACGATTTTCCTGAAATTCATAATGTAGGGCGTTTTAGGGGAGAAAAATCGATCTAGCTTGGTTTTATTTTAAAATTTCGTTTTATCACTGTTTTTGGGCATTAAAAAAATGGTAAAATGTACAATTGAAATCAATGGATTTTTAGTTGTCAAATGTAATGTTGCGATAGCCGATGGGTAACGGGCGGACTGAAAATGTTCAAAACCCGGGTTCGAATTCCACATGTCATCAGCGCCTTCTTTCTTTTTTTTAATCTTTTTAATATTTGTTTTTACACGGTACATACACGGTCTCAGGATGCACCACGACAGTAACACGAGAGCCTTTGGTGAGAGTGGTCGTGAAGTGACATGATGTCACTTGTTAGTGCGTCCTTGAGCCTTAGCTATATTTATACTACATTACTTTATAAACACTACAAAACCCATTGTTTAATGGTACATAATGAAATCTATTCAAATCGTATGTGTTGTTGTAACCAGTCCTTTGAATTGAATTTTAATCAGGCATTCTGCGGAACACATTAAATTTTTACACAATTTATTGACCATCAGACAAAATCACGACCTGTCATCAAATAAAAATCATAAAGACAAATAAATCGATGTATTTACGTCATATTCATGCGTGTGCTAAAAATTTTCGGAAGTTATTTTTTTGGAGGTTCGCACTGTAAAAATAAATACGAGAAAAAAGCTGGAGAAATTCGAGCATTTTCTAAAATAACCAAAGCACGTTTCATACCAAGGTATCGAACTTTTTTAAAGGTTCAAAGGCTTTTCAATTCCAGTATGTATTCATGGCTATTTGCTTTTACTGTTCTGCTGTTTTTTATGTAAGGTAGCTTTTTCATTAAAATATATGTGAAAAACTTTTTTGAGCTTTATCGTGTTAATATTTGAGCTGTGTACGTATAGCAACTTTTATTGTTGGTCTCTTTGACGAGTCAACCCGAAAAAAAACGGAACAAGCGTTGGTAAACAAGTAATCTACACGAAATAATTATTCCGTCCATGTATCGTCCGGATATCAAAACGACTCGTCGAGAATCGTCCCTTACTTATTCGCTTTCGCTGGATTACGTTATGTCAGCAGACGCGCATCGAGTTCATCGAGTGTCGCAGCGGGAACATGGAAAGTCCAAAACAAGTAATCTCCATGAGACAACAATTATTCCGTCCAAGTATCGACCGGATATCGCAGCGGCTCGTCAAGGATTGCCGCTTATTCGTTTTCGCTGGATTACGTCACGTCAGCAGACGCCCATCGAGTCCGTTGAGTATCGCAACGGGAACATGGCAAGTCTAAAACAAGTAATTTTCATTATACAATAATTAATCTTTCAAGTATCGTCCGGATATCACAGCGGCTCCTCAAGGATTGCCGCTGCTCGTTCGGTTTCGCTGGATTACGTCACGTCAGCAGACGCGCATCGATTCCGTCGGGTATCGCAGCGGGAACATGGCAAGTCTAAAACAAGTAATCTCCATAAGACAACAATTATTCCGTCAAATATCGTCCGGATATCGCAGCGGCTCGTCAAGGATTGCCGCTTATTCGTTTTCGCTGGATTACGTCACGTCAGCAGACGCCCGTCGAGTCCGGCGAATATCGCAGCGGGAACGTGGCAAGTCAGTCACTGTCGCAACGGGCGCACGGTGAGTCCATTGTGTCGCAACAGGTACGCTGCTAACTCGTCACATATCGTAGCAAGCACATAGCGAGTCTACATGTCGCAGTGGGTGAGCGGCGAATCGTTTACATTTTGCTAGTCAGTGACACGAGTCACAGCGCCTATCACTGGCGCCCTATGGAGAGACGTAAGCGCATAGTTTGCATATTGTTGCGATATTAAAAAAAAGAGTAGCGGCCTGTTACTAACCGACTGCTGGCCATAGGCCTCCTCTCTCCGTAGTTGCGGGTAAAAGCTAATACATCAAAAAAATAATCGACAAAGGAAACCATGCAAATGGTGGCCAAACAACAATATTTAATTGTGTGCTGAAAAAAGGCATGTCGAAACAAAAGTTGGCAAAACTGTCGGCAACCGAACAGGAGTATGAATTTTTTCGCTTGAATTACACTTTTCTACCCGAAGCTGTATTTCAGATAAATTTTCGCAGTATATTTTCGCTGCAATCGACACAGGCATGTAGCACAAACAATCTTTATTGAAGCCATGGTCTATCGTAGTAACAGCAAAGACTTTTTTATATTAAATTACATATCAAACAGTGGAGGTAAATGGATGTTAAGAAATAGGGAGAGAAAGTGCCCATGGATTGATCTAACTGGGTATAAGCAACTTTTATAAACGGTCTCTAATGTAACTCGGCTTTCTTGAAGTCTTAAGAAGGAATCTAAAGGTGCTTAAAACGAAAAAAGGAGAAAAGAGGATCCGGGAAGTCTTTCCATCTGAACCGTCGCAGACAAAGCGGGCGTGACTGGGTTAAGTCCATCGTTTACCACCCTAATGGGAACCTTAGGACCTTGCTTGTGAAAGATTTACGGACAGACAGACACTCGTATTTACAACGTTAGTATGGATGTCACTAATATTAAGATTCGTTATGTAACAAGTTATCAGCTTCATAATCCAGTTATCGCGTTATCGAAGTCGTGAGAACTTAATTAGCTAACCAAACTGTTAGAGTGTTATCGTTAAATTTGTTAGGAGCAATTGAACAAGTACGACGTTGATCTCTTGGAAGTTATGTCTTATCTCAATGGCGGATGCTTTAAAAGAAATGTAATGTATAAATTGATCGGAATGATAGTCATCTAAGTCTAATTAAGAGTGATTATTTTGTATGTCGAAATATTTCTTAATGAAAAGTAATAATAAAATTATTTTGCTATAATCCCCGATATAGTAAAACAGAAAATATATAAAGTGCTAAATGTACAGTGGACAATCGGTTTTCATAGCTGACACATGCAGGATTCGTAAAAACACACGCACAAACCTCCACCACCGTCAGTACACAAAATCGCAAAGCTTTGCGATTTTGTCTATCTCCTGATGATGCTTCGGTTGCGGGGCGAAATAATTCTTGAGTTTATTTAGATATTCAATTTAACTGCATTAGCTAACCAAACTGTTAGTATTATCGTTAAATTTGTAAAGAGCAATTGAACAAATATAACGTTGATCTCTTGGAAGTTATTATTTATCTCAATGGCGGATGCTTTATAAAAGCAATGTCATGTTTAAATTGATTGTATTAATTATAACGTATCTAAATCTAACTAAGAGTGGTTATTTTGTATATAGAAATATTTCTCAATGTCTTCTTAGACGAAGTAATGCATTATTAAATTGTTCGTAGTTAGGATTTAAGGACTCGAATCTCACTAACTTAAGTAATAACTCAAAAAACATAAGTTCAGAAATACCTTGAATTACGTACTATGCATTTTTTGAACGGTTTTATTTAACTCACCCCGTTTGTTTATTTGGGTCAAATTTAGTAATTGAAATTTTTTTAAATACATTTTTATCCTGCGTGAAAGCTTTCTCCTGCCATTATCCCATTCTAAGTAGGGTCTGCACAACATGTTATAAACATGTTGTCATATGATTTGGCTAAGTATTTTACGACCTGCCGTCCGCCTAAAGTCAACTTATCTTAGTCGTAGTTTACGACACCTCGGTAAAAAAGAGGGTGGTCTATTCTCCTCAGCCGGATACCACACGGTGGGTTAACTTACCAAAGTCGCTTTTTATGACACTTCGGGAAGAAATGAGGTTGGTCAGTGGTCTATACCATTGTGTGAAAGCCCGCTATATAAGTTTTAATTGTACTTAAATGAAAGCTTAACCGATCAAATTTCATATTTATAATTATGTATAGACTAGTTTTTAACCGCGACTTCGTTCGCGTAATTTATTGCCGCGTAATAAGTTAAATAGATTTTTAGTGTCATTCTATTCCTGTAGAATTAACAGGATTTCTTTAGCCTAGATGTTATTGCGATGTATAAGGAATAATTATGCTAAATTTTATTCATCGCCGGATGCGGCGATGTTTCTATCCGGGTCCAAAATGAAATACGTGTGTTTAAGTAAACAAAAAACGTTCTCTGGTCAACATTTGTGATTTAAAAAGAAAACATTGAACCAAAAGGGCCATTGTATTGGTTTATTTTAAAAGAAACAAGCAGGTGCGTTTCAAACAAGTATCAGAACGATCTCGGCACAAAATAAATCTTTTCGATTTACTGGAAGTTAGATCATGTTATAGTACAATTGCGGGCCAGTCAATAGTACAATTGACTGGCCCGTTGGCGCAGTGGGTAGTGACCCTGTCTTCAGCTCCGCGGGTCGCGGGTTCGATTCCCGCCGAGGGCCAACATTTTCTATAAATGAATTTGTTGTTCTTTGAGCCTGGGTATATATTTGTATTTAAGTATGTATTTAAAATTATATAAGTATATATTCACCAGTTGTCTGTCTACCATAACACAAGTATTAAGTTACTTACTTTGGGGACGGACGACCGTGTGTGTAACTGTCCTAGTTATTTATTATTTATTTATTATTACAATTGCTTTAATTAACTTTAGTACCTAGGTGACCTAGTCTTTCTCGGTAATTTTTTAAAGATGAAAAGAAATAAAAATGATGGAGAGGCCGAAAAAAAGATGGATGGATTGTGTGAAAAATTAAATGCATGTTAAAGGAGTGGCACCAGAGTTTACGAATGATAGAGGAGAATGGAAGAAGACATATTGTACCCACCCCACTTAGAGTGGGATAACGGTAAGAGAATGATGAATGATGATGTAAAGATATAAAAAAAATGTATTAAAAAAAGAAAGAAAGCGACGGAGACATGTGCGACTCGAATCCGGGTTTTGAACATTTTGTTCTGTTCGTTACCCATTCGGCTATCACAGCATGACATTTACAGCTAAAACTTAATTTACTTTCTATTAAATATTTTAACTTTTTTTAAGTACCCGAATACAGGGATAAAATGAATGAAAATGATTTGTTTTCTTTTATCAAAAAGCACTTAATCATTTAGGCATTTAACTTTTTGCCTGCATGGGATTTGAACCCGTTATCCCTATCATTAAGAGGGCTTCATAAACATTCATCAATAACGTCCCCCCTATGTCTGTTCCAAAAGCCTCATTAAATGGCCTTAAATCTTAACCAAAACGCTGCAGTAATGTCGATATAAGATTAAAGAAGAATAAGCAAACTCGCCCTCGTTACTGAACTTTTCAAAATACGATAAAATCACATGTAACTACTAACTATCCCTTAGGAGACATGATAAAGATATCAGATTGAGAAGCAACAAGATTTAAAAAAGAAAAAAGCTGTGACTATCCTCAGACGGTATTCTTTAAATATATAAAAAGAATATTGCAATATAAAGAACCTAATTTGATACCATAGGCTTTTGAAAAAAGAACTCAGTATTTCAATGGGCCTTTTTCGTGAACCTTTCCTTAGCAGATATCAGATTAAGATGATACTAAGACCATAGACATCATTACATATAGAGTATGGGTAATTTCTAAAATAAGAGAAGGAAAATAAGATACCCATACTTATCTTTTTCTAATCACACATACGCAGATATATATTCATGGTGCGTTTTTAAATTAAATACTTGGAATATTTTAGCACACCTTTAAAAAGTTATTGAGTTTTTTTTATGGAAACTAAAAAACATATTCAATTTTTTTTCCAATTTGATTGAATAAATTAAGTCTAATGATGCTACTCATAATGAGCAAAAAAGATAGATTAACTTCATTTTTTTTTCACATCATAAATTTTTTTATTCAAATAAGCACTTTCGAGCATTTTTGAATCGTCAAGGATCAATATGATTAATGAAGCTACAACTGGTTCGGAATGTTGCTTTTACCGAGAAGAATCAGAAAGAAACTCGGCGGTCAATTAAACATTTTCAATTTTACATTATTAAACCGCAGTCTTGGATGAAGCTGAAAGGATTTTCAAATCCAAGCATTTTTATCATTCAACACATTTTAGGCTAGCTCTCTACTCTAGTATAACTCTATGGCAAAGATTCTAAAAAAAAGGTGTGATTATCTTCAAGAATGTTGCAATGTAAAGAAACTAATTTGATTCCATAACTTTTTAAAAAACAACTCAAGTATTTCAATGGACTTTTTCCGTGAAACGCGTTGTTCACCAATATCGCGCAGCCATTCATATGTTTCGGAATCGAGTCGCCGCCATCTTTGTTTTTGTTTTTATTTTATCGAGCACGATAATTGACAGAAGCGGCCATTTCGATTTGCGAGCGAGACTCCTTTTATTTGTATTGTAGGCAAAGAGCAGCTGAACGTGTGCAGTAATAAAAATAAATATATTCACTAACAAGTTCGGTAGCTCTTATTTTTTTTATCGTCGACAGGTTTACACTTGATTATGAACTCACCTGATGTTGCAAATAGATAAACAACTGGATAAAGTAAATAGTTTAATATTATAATTTATCTTACACAGTATCGGAGAAAACTTTGAATGTTTTCATGGGCTGATTTGGTATTCGGCTGAGTAGAATAGACTAGCCTCATATCTTACCGAGGTGTCGTAAAAGGCGACTAAGATAAGTTTACCCGCCGTGTGGTATTCGGCTAAGTAGAATAGACCACCCTAATTTCTTACCCAGGTGTCGCAAAAGTCCACTAAGTTGACGTCAGGCAGGCGGCCGGTCGTAAAATACGTAGCGAAATCATGTTTCACCATGTATATAATATGTTTTGCCGACCCCACTTAGAGTGGGATAAGGGCAAGGGAATGATGATGTTTTCGTGGGCTAATTTCAGCTTCGACGGATCACAGTTTTACCATCAACTTATCAAAGTTGCAAGGATTCTCATCGTAACTATTAAAATATATAACGGAAATATGTACCGCAAAGAAACCTATTTGCTAAATGTTAAACAAATACACTGGGAAATTTTGTTTTGTTTTCAAACATTAAGAATTATTGAGCTAAAGTTTCTCAGTCAAAGTTAGTGTAGTTATAGCGATGGTGTATAGATGTTTATTAACCTTGATATGTTCAATTATATTAAATCTTTAAAACTGAACTAGCAACTAGAAAACAGCATCGCAGATCCTATAACTATAGCTTTATAAAATAATAGTTTAGCATAATATATTGCCGAACTATCTCGAAATTTCCATAACAACAGTATTTTTAATGTATAAAAGCGGATTTTTAAATTCAATAATGTAATGAACGCTCCTCTTATCTACGTCCTCTTTTAATAAATCAAAGAAGAGCAAAATTGTACGATACGGATAATGATTTTTTCGTTTTATCAACTGAGATTATCTTAAATACTAAAAGCACTGATGTAGCCTTTTCAAAGGCAAAATAAATGCTATGCACATTTTGGAAAATATTCAAATTTAACGTTAGAAAAAACTAGATACGTAGATGGGATTATAGGGATTCACGTTTGAGGAGTTTTAAATTGTAACGCTTTGAATGGACCAACGAAGTATTGATTGCTTTTGTGGTGTAGGCCCTCGTGGAGACTAATGGTCCGATAGTGAATAACTAAAATATATCAAACAGCGCCTAGATACAACATATTTTCCTTAGAAAATACCTTTTGCTACCTGGGCGCCTATTTTCCCAACTATGCTAACATAAGCTAAGAGTATATATCTATAATAATTCGTGTATATATAATTTTACTAGCTTATTATTTTATATTTTACTAGCTTACTATTTATTACATTCTTCTGTTGCTTTTTCTACCTTTAATAGGATGTTTGTTATTATTGTAAATGTAGCCATCTCTAATTAATATAGCATTTAGTTTCTATTTTTAATGTATCATGAATCTTTTGAACACGTATGTATATATTGTTAATGGCCTAATAAAATAAAAATAAATAAAATAAAAAATTTAATTACTACGCCGTGTGGCATCCGGCTGAGTAAAATAGATCACCCGCATTTCTTACTGAGATGTCGTAACAGGCGACTAAGGTAAGCTGACCCACCGTATGGTATCCGGTTGAGTAAAATAGACCTCCTTCTTACTGAGGTGTCGCAAAAGGCGACTAAGGTAAGTTGACGTCAGGAAGGTCGCCGGTCCTAAAATACGTAGCCAAATCATGTGACACCATGTTGATAACATATTGCATCAACCCCACGTAGAGTGGGATAAGGGCTGGAGGATGACAAAATAGTATCTTAAGAAAATAGTATATTGTTTGATATGTTAATATTATTTAAAAGGTCATCTCTTATACTATATTTTGTATAATGTAGTTATGAAGTGGTAACCGGAAAGCTGGCTCTTTTGTACGATAAGATAAAATGGCAACTTATTACTTACTTTAGATTATGAACGAGAAAAACCGATCGCATCGAGCGAATCGATGGAAAGAACATAATATATTTTGTTTTAACTTCTAATAGGCAAACTCATGTCTATAAAAACTTTTTATTACATATCGGATAACATTCGTTTATCTTGGATAAATTAAATTAAGTATAAGAGATATGCTTATACGTAAAGCATATTACAAAATTGAAGATTATTTGGATGATAAAAAAGCCTGGATTTGAAAATCTTTTTAGCGTCATACAAGACTGCGGTTTAATTATGTAAAATTGAATATGTTTAAAAGATTGACCGCCGAGTTTCTTTCTGGTTCTTCTCGGTAAGAGCAACATTCCGAACCAGTTGTAACTTCATTAATCATATTGATCCTTGACGATTCAAAAGTGCTTGAAAGAGCTTATCTGGATAAAGATATTGTGATTTTATTTTATTTGATTTGGATAGTATTAAGTCTGTGTTGTTTATTTTCCTTTTTAAAGGAGTCAATATCCTGTTAAATTAAAAGGCTTAGCTATAATTCCATTCGTACATTGTAAATTTACCTTTAACCTGTTATTTATAAAAATGCCGTGAGGTATCCGGTTGAGTAGAATAAACCACCCTCATTTCTTACCGAGGTGTAAAAGGTGACTAAGGTAAGTTGACCCACCATGTTGTAACCGGCTGGGTAGAATAAATAAGCTACCCACTTATTACCTAGCTATCGTAAAAGGAGACTAAGATAAGTTGACTTCAGGCAGGCGGCCGGTCGTATAATACCTAGCCAAATTATTTAACAACATGCTTATAACATGTGGACTGTTGTCGCGAGATAGGTTGACAATAGATGGCGCTTTTCAATGTCGTCCTATTCCTGTAGAATATACAGGATTTCTATAGCCTAGATATTTACTCGGTATATAAGGAATAATTGTACCACGCCGTGTGGTATCCGGCTGAATAGAATAGTACCACCCTCTTTTCTTACCGAGCTGTCGTAAAAGGCGACTAAGGTAAGTCGACCCGCCGTGTGGTATCCGGCTGAGTAGAATAGACCAACCTCATTTCTTACCGAGGTGTCGTAAAAGGCGACTAAGGTAAGTTGACTCACCGTGTGGTATCCGGTTTAGTAGAATAGACCACCCTCTTTCTTACCGAGGTGTCGTAAAATACGACAGAGGTAAGTTGATGTCAGGCAGGCGGCCGGTCGTAAAAACGCAGCCAAATCATGTGACAGCATGTTTATAACATGTTGTGCCGACCCCACTTAGAGTGGGATAAGGGCAGGAAGATGATGATAAGGAATAATTGTACCAAACTTCATCGATATTGGTTCAGTTTCGCCGTGAAAGAGTAACAAACATACATCCATACTTACAAACTTTCGCATTAATAATCTTACTAATTACATATATAAGATTCTAAATGTAGAGTGGACTATCCCTTTTGAATAATTGGTGAATATACACGCACAAACCACAACTATCTCCACCAGATATACAAGCACTACACACGTTCACTATCACAAACTCAACAATCGTTTCGCACGAAATCATTAGTGATTCATTAATAATGGATATTAAATGTGAGAGACGCAGCTCTTTTGCATTGCCAATTGCTGCTGTAAATTGATGATTTACTGCTTTCCGAAAGTTACGATCGTTATCGAGCGATATATTTATGATGTACAGTTGAATTGTGTTTAATATTCATATGATATAAATGAATTCTTGCGAATTGGTTCTTTTATTTGGTTTCCAAGTTAAATTTACCATCAATCATATCTTGGTTAATACATGTCAATAGACAGAGTTGCAGTCTAGTTATTATATATCCTCCTGCCCTTATCCCACTCTAAGTGGGGTCGGCACTACATGTTATAAACATGCTGTAACTTGATTTGGCTGCGTTTTTATGACCGGCCGCCTGCCTGACATCAACTTACCTTAGTCGCCTTTTACGACACCTCGGTAAGAAATGAGGGTGGTACTAATCTACCTAGCTGGATACCACACGGTTAAGCCGTGTTGTTAATCTATACTTATTAAAAAACATTTGACTGGGCCGTTGGCGCAGCGGGTAGTGACCCTGCCTTCAGCTCCGCGGGTTGCGGGTTCGATCCCGCCGCTGTATTTAAAAATTGTATAAGTATATATTCACCAGTTGTCTGTCACCCATAACACAAGTATTAAGTTACTTACTTTGGGGACGGACGACCGTGTGTTTTAGTGTCCCATATATTTAATTTAATTTATTTATCAAGGTCCCTCAGGCTGTCTTTCTGTATGTGATCGATTTTCGATCGAGCGAGTCAACTTACCTTAGTCGTACCTTGGTGGTCTATTCTATTTAGCCAGATACCACACGGTAATAAGAACCACTTTACTATAAAAATTGCAGTACTCTAAAATTATGCAAAGTGCGAAATGTGTTTATTTTTGCGGAGTGTGTTCGCGCGTTGATTGTATCGGTGATAAAGTTATTCGACAGAACATCGTTTATTCAGGAGGTGAGGTGCGGAGAGTTCAATGCAGTTAGTGAAATTAAAAATAGTAATATAAGATTATAGTATGAATTCTAAAATTATCGAATTAGGCGGTAGTTTGCGGTGGTTCATAGTAAAATAAATAAAAAAATATGGGACACTTACACACACGGTCGTCCGTCCCCAAAGTAAGTAACTTAATACTTGTGTTATGGCAGACAACTGGTGAATATATAATTATATATTTTTTTTAAATACATACTTAAAATACACTCAGGCTCGACGACCAACAAATTCATTTATAGAAACTCTTCAGCTTTATATATTAGTATAGATTATATAAATGAATATCTCAAAATTTATCATAAAATAAAAAAAAAAACTGTAAGTAAAATAAGCTGTGGTAGCCCAGCGGTAACACCGTGCGACTCTTTCGAGGAGGTCATGGGTTCAAACCCGGGCAGACACCAATGAGTTTTTCTGTTAAAACTTATGTGTCTAATTGATAATTGCATTTTATCACACGCTTTTCGGTGAAGGAAAACATCGTGAGGAAACCTGCATTCTAGAGAATTCCGGAGATATGTGTAACCTACCAATCCGCATTGGAGCAGCGTGGTAGGTCTTAGCTCCAAACCTTCTCTCCAAAAACGGAGAGAAGAGGCCTATTCTCAGCAGTGGGATAGTAACAGGCCGCTACTTACTTACTTTTTAAAAAAACTGTCGCTTGCGAAAATAAAAGCGCGGGCCCTGTTAAAATGAAAAACAATATTTATACCCATTATAAAAGTCTGCAAAAGCTGTGTGATTGATTTTCTCAAAATGTACAAAACGGATTTTTATAAGGTTTAGGTCAATAATACATTACGGGATTATGTATTGCGTTTTGTTTTTAGATAAGCTAAAAGTCAAGCGCACCAAAATTTGTTTTTAGAAAAATTATAGTGAATCGACCTTAAAACCGCCAATACGCTCTACCTGGACGAAACCGGGGCAAGTTGCTTGTAGAGTATATTTAAGTCTTGCATGAACATATCCATAAACTCGCAATTACTAATATTGGCACAAAAAAGAAATAACACTAAAATATGACAGCCATTTGCTCATGTTCTGTATTATTTATGCTCTTCACGTCCTGTTATTATAATATAGCTCTTACATTTACATATTGCCTTGAAGATATTATTTTTTTAATAATAAAATTACAGGGCGCTATATATTTTATGAGTAAACGATGTATGATTTTTTATAAAGATATGCATCGGCCTCAATTGGATATCAAGTTTGAAATATTTCGAAATTATATCATTAAGTTAAGGAAATACTGTTACCTTTTTTGAATTGCTTACTTTATTAGCATACGTACTGATGTTTACAGAACTATAACTTATCTATAATTACTAACATTGTTCATACGAAAAATAGTCTGTTTGTATGTCCCTTTACCGTCCAATTCGCTGGAGTAATATTGATGGAATTTCGTACGATTGAATATATATCTCTTAGACCCTGTAATTGTGGTAATGATAAAATGTAACTAGTTATAACAATCATATTTTAAAATAAGCAAACGCCGAGTTCCTTGCTGAATCTTCTCGGTAGGAACAGCTTTTTGAACCAGCAGTAGAGTTGACGATTCAAAGCACTTGTTTACAAGTTTAAATAGGTACTTGAATAAATAACAGTTTTGAATTTGAATTTAACACCCTTGTGGTATCCGGCTGAGTAGAATAGACAAACCTCATTTCTCACCGAGGTGTTGTAAAAGGCGACTAAGTTGAGGCAGGCGGCCGGTCGTGAAATACCTAGCCAAATCAAGTAACATGTTAAAACATGTTGGTGCCGACCCCCTTTAGTGTGGGATAAGGGCAGGAGAATGATTTTTATTTATACACATGTTCTATTAATTTGTGGAATGTGTAAAATATTATGTATAATTTTTTTGTTTCTCTTCCAATAAAATAAATTTTTATTCTCTTACCTTTGGTCCTACTCTAAGTGGGGTCGGCACAATATGTCTTCTTCTTCCATTCTCCTCTATCATTCGTCAACTCTGGTACCACTCCTTTAAAATGCATATCATTTTTCACACAATCCATCCATCTTTTTTTCGGCCTCTCCCTAGCCATACATCCATCCACATTCATATTTAAACCTCTTTTGGTCACATGATTTTCATCCCTCCTCATTATATGACCATAAAATGAATATATTTTTGAATTGATGAAAGGTTTTAAGATTACTACATTAAGTAAAAGCAGTAGATTACTTACAACCAAATCCCCGCCGGCGATATTGGTCTCTGCGAACTTGTTCCCATGTTTCTAAATTAGCAAGGATTTCTTGGTAGGCGGCTTACTGCGTTGTTCGTGAGTACCGCCACCATATTATAATAATTAAATAATTTTCATGGACAATCCTATTTTTAAATATGTCTAAAAGAAATTTTAATACATAATATATTAAATGTCCAGGAAATTTAGTTTTTTACTTGTATTTTCAAAAGTTGATATTAGCAGCCCGCATATTGTCAATATAACATTATTTATTAAAGTAGCTGTAAGTATTAACTAAAAGCCGTGTGGTATCCAGCCGAGTAGAATAGTACCACCCTCATTTCTTACTGAGGTGTCGTAAAAGGCGACTAAGGTAAGTCGACCCACCGTGTGGTATCGGGGTGCTTTAGCGGTTGGCCTCCTCGTGGCGCACCCTGGGCGGGTCTACGGAATAATGAAATATGTATTCCCTGGACCTGGCGAACGGACCACTGAGGGGTGGCCAATCCAGTTGTCCCTCTGATTAGCAGAGGGCAATCTGGACGGGCCGGGGACTTCGGGGGGGTTGGGGTGAAGTCCCTAATGAGCGACGGGTCCAGTTGGGCTTACTCTAAGTCTGGCTGGACATGGTTACGGCCACCGTCGGCGAAACCCGGAAGCCCAGCAATGGGAACGGGAACCTTCGGGTTGCGAGGAAGAAAACCTCTATAAAAAATTACCCGGTGGGGGCGGAAACGCCCACCAAGGCGTTGGGGCACCTACTTGGGGCGCGATCTCTCCCTGTCGACCGTGACATAGCAAACACGGTGGGCAGGGAGCGATCGTGGGCAGCGATGGCCTCCCTTAGCTCTGCGGAGGGGGGCGGAGGGAGGCGGCGGAGCGGTTCCACGAACTGTTGTTCTGGATCCAATCTGCTGCTGGTGAGTCCAGGTGTTAGTGACTCGCCCAAGCCCATCGTCTGCCGCCCTAACTGGGGACCTTCGGGTGTTCCGAACGGGGTACATCGGACACCTGGCTTACAGGTCCCCGAGGCGGTCGGTGCATCTGGTGCTCCCGATGCACCGGTTAGCGGAGGGGGGTTTCTTTTTCGAGGGGCCCCTACCTGGAGGTGTTTATTCTCTGGGATCAGAGCTGTCGGCGGGATGGGGGCAAAATGTACAATGATACCCTGTCCTTGCCATCGGCAGCGTGGTGGAGCACACAGGTCGTTTTAGTCGGTGCGAGTCCGACATAACCGCCGCCATTCCCCGTCGGGCGGCGGTACCCATAAGGGGTTTTTTCCTGTATAATAAAAAAAAAAAAAAACCGTGTGGTATCCGGTTTAGTAGAATAGACCACCCTCTCTCTTACCAAGGTGTCGTAAAATACGACTAAGGTAAGTTGATGTTAGGCAGGCGGCCGGTCGTAAAAATGCAGCCAAATCATGTGACAGCATGTTTATAACATGTTGTGCCGATCCCACTTAGAGGAGGATAAGGGCAGGAAGAAGAAGAATCCTATTTTTAAATATGCCTAAAATAAATTTCAATACATAATATATTAGGTACTACCAGTAAATTTAGTTTTTTACTTATATTTTCAAAAACATTATTTTTTAAAGTAGCTGTAACTATTAACTAAAAGCCGTGTGGTATCCGGCTGAGTAGAATGCGTGATATGTATATCTCGAAAACACTGCTGAGATTATTATCTACCTATTATCGACCGTGACATAGCAAACACGGTGGGCAGGGAGCGATCGTGGATCGTTTTAATACTAGGTATTTATTAATACCTAGTAGTGGTTTGCTCCGGAGCGAAATTTTGACAACCGGTGAAATTCACCGGTTTTTTGCCGACCTCCGGTTTTTCACCGGTGATCTCCGGAGCTTAGTTTTTGGTGTAAAAGTATGCAATTGAGAAAAAGAAGCGAACGATGTACCTTATATTGAGTTATGTTAAGGCAATCCGTTCGCTCGTTTTATACTGCTCCTGCTAACTTAAAACACGTAAAATAATTACATTCATTTACAATTTCTGGGCACTTCAAATAGTATAAACCTATTAATTATTCATAAAATATATTTTTTTAATGTTACATCAAAAGTTTTAGATTGTTTAGGTAGTGATAAAGATACATAACAAATTTTCGCCTTTATGTTTATATTAAGTTATGAAAATAAAAAAATATAATTAATTTAACTTATATACGATTAGGTTAACTTAAATTCATGGAATCTCCACACCACACGATCTTGTGCCGCTTAAATCATTCGTTCATGGAATCTCCACACCACACGATCTTGTGCCGCTTAAATCCAGCGGCTCCTTTTTGAGTTCGTCGGTCCATTTCGTGGGGGGGGGGGGGGGGGGTCTGCTGACAGTGCGTTTTACGGTGCAGGGTCGCCATTCCAAAACCTTGAGACCCCAACGCCCATCGGTTCTCCGAACTATTTGCCCCGCCCATCGGTTCTCCGAACTATGTGCCCTGCCCATCGCCACTTCAGCTTCGCGAAACGCTGAGCTATATCTGTCACTCTGGTTCTTCTACGGATCTCCTCATTTCTGTTTTTATCACGGAGAGATACTCCGGCGTAGCTCGCTCCATTGCCCTCTGAGCCTTCTTATGAGGCCCATAGTCAGTGACCACGATTCAGATCCTTATGTCATTATTGGAAACACGCACTGTTCGAAGACTTTGGTCTTCAAGCACTGAGGTATTTTGGACGAAAAGATCTCGCGTAGCTTCCCAAACGCTGCCCATCCGAGTTAGATTCGGCGAATAACCTCTTTCTCAAAATCGGACCTACCTAATACGACTGTATATTCCAGATATATATACTCGTTCACAATTTCAACATGGAAATATGAGCTGTGTTAAGATCACTCCAGAGATGCCGAATCGACTATCGGTATGTCCAAGTGCTGAAGTGTTAGTTTGAAATCTCCACAATATTTATCCGTGTCCAAGACAGAACTACGAGACCAATTTAAACGAGGCGAGCTGTGTGACAGGGAGATGTCATCTCCCCAAAGCTGTTTACCGCTGCATTGGAGGAAGACTTTAAGCTTAGCTTTTGGATCAGCACGGATACGGTGTCAACATTAACGGCGAGTACATCACTCACCTTAGATTTGCCGACGAAATAGTCGTTATGGCAGAGTCTCTGGACGACCTTAACACTCAGCGGGCGATTGAGCGAGCTATGCTAGTATATCTCTACGCGATCAAATCAGATCCGTAGAAGAACCAGAGTCATAGCCCATCGTATCGCAAAGCTGAAGTGGCAAGCGGCTGATAGCCGATTCAGACTCAGATAGGAAATTCCGTTCGACTATGATTGAGACGACATTAGATCGATTGACGTCAACTTAAAACATTCTGTCACAAACTAACGAATTACGTTGTAGAAAATATGTTATCTAGTTCGCGTAGGTTGTAGGCTGCGTAGGTTCATCTATGGGATTTTCTATCTACCTAAGATTAATGGAGATAATAAATGTAATGTAAGGAAAATGAGGAGAGCGGAAGTTGAAGCATAGAGAAGTGAAGTTATCTGTGTAAATAAGCAATAAATAAATCCTTAAATTGTTTATTTGAGTCATATTTCTTTTATTTTAGTTGTATCTGTAAGTTAGGTAGCCGAAAGAGAATCACCGGAGAAAAACCGGTTTTGCTCCGGAGTTTTCGGCGAGTACTTGTACCGGTGAATCACCGGTGATTCTCCGGTACTCACTGCTCCGGTGCAAACCACTAATACCTAGTATTAAAACGGAGTTTTAATTTTTCTCTCTTCATACCTGTGAAGATTTTATATTTGCTCACTTAGAACGATGACCCAGTTCTCCACTAAGAACCAACAAAGTTTTAAATAAAAACACGTGCACACATATAAATTACATTTATTTCTTTTAAAGAAATGAAAATTATCCCGAAATATTTTCCAACAATGTTGTAACACTATTTCAATGATTAACATACAGTAGATCTAATTTTATTATCTTCGTATTTCCAAAAAGTAAATTTGCTCATCAATTTGATTAATGGCGTTACAGTCTTCTACCATTTCTTCATATAGTTTTTTTTTGTAGGTATATTGCTATTACATCGAAATTAGCTTATTTTAGCTTTACATTAGCTTTTTTCAATTCTGACATTATTATGACTTCAGCTAATTTGAGACGATTTTTTTAAGTTTGTAGGAATCTTCTATGAAAATTAGATCTATATTCTGACCTTACTTGGCCAAGTGTGGGCATATTGGCATTAATTTTCTAAATCATTAAAAAATATTCGGAAAAATTTTCGTTCGGAAATACGAAGATGATCCGCGGCCATTTTTAAAATTACATTGTCTGTGTTATATTTAGTCCCTTTGTAATTTTTAATGTTTTTATTTATATGAAAATGTTTAAACTGTGATATTACAAAAAATAAAAAACTAATATTTATTACATAAACAAATAATTATTCGACGATTTTCATATTAGCTTTGCCGTGTTTAAACGAAATATCAATTGTAAACTTTTATTAATTTTGAAAATAAAAACACGTAATTTAAAAAAATATTGCGTTTTTACTGTTAATTTTTCGAATACAAACAAGTGAAAGTATGTTTGCATTAGTTCTTACGATCAAATAAAAAACTTTAGGTATCCAAAATGGATACCAGTACTATAAAATTTAAATGAACGAAAATCAAAAATCCAGTTTATCCAGATACTAATCGTTTTTTTTTTGGCAAAAATTTGTTTCGTGTATTCATTAATTCAACTATCAATGATATTATAAAAAAAAACAAAATTTATTGCCTCTTTTGCCAATGATAACAAAAGTCCTATTTTCAAAATCATAGACCAATATTACGTTTATTGTAAGTCAAAATAATTACGAAACAATTGTCTACATATAATATAGTAAATCGATATTTAATATTGAATTATTTTACGGAAAAATAAATAATCCAGCTTTTTTCTATGAAAAATAATAATTACCATATTGACTGCGAAATTATGTTCAAATAATCATATATTTTAACACAACATAGCCAATTTCATAACCAAAATTCAATTCTTATGAATGATTTTCGTAATTCGATTCTGATTTCGTAATCGTAGAATTTAATAGATTTAAAATATCCGATTATAGATTGAGTAATTTTTACTGGAAACTGTTAGGTTACATAAAAAAAAAACTATTTAAAAATTACACAAAATACAAAAAGAAAACATTACACATAGCACACAGTTTTATATTAAATTTATAATCTCTCTAATAAGTACAATTTATAAACTAAAATACCTCATAACGATAAGTCTAAGCGCGCATGTTACGATTTGCAAAACCAAATTCCAATTTTAATATCGGATTTTGTCATAATTTGAATTTAAAATCGGAACGTGTGCGCGTGGACTAATATACTTAAACCAATTGGTAAATTTCGTCTTCCAAAGAAGCTCATGATTTCTTACGACAATTAAGGGTTATTTCTCAGAAAATGACGCAGTTCGAGACATTCGAGACAGTAATTGCAATATTGTGTTAAAGACAAAGATCAAATAAATTGAAAGAATAATTCTAGTGTATGAGGGCTGAGATGAGAATCTTACCTTGTATATTTATATATAAGAAACATACATTTGCATGAATATACTAACGCTCGCTCACACTAATACTAATGTACAAAGGAAACATTACACTGTCTCAAACGCAACACGTCAGTTACACGAGCGCCCCTTGGTGAGAGTGGACGTGTAGTGACGTGTACTTGTTAGTGCGTGTTTGAGCTTGTGTTATATTCATACAATACAACTTTATATTAATACATGTGAACACACTCTACAATACTTAAGCCAAATGATAATTAAATGATTGACCTACAACCCCATTAAATTGGTAATCAGATGATTTGATAATCAGAGTAAATAATAAAAATGCGGCCTTTGAAACTGTGTTTGTAATAATATTTATATTTTAATATAACATTATACGAAATCTTTAATTAAATCAATGTAAACACTTAAGGCCAATGTAATGTATATTTATTAAGTTTGATATTAAAACAAAAGCATGTTGAATTTACAAACGAAAATATAGACCCTTGATTCATTTACTTTGATTCTTTTCATTCTACGAAAATAAACCTTTGATAGTTGCGTGAACAAATGCCTACTTATCAAAATTTATATTATTAAAATAGTCTATATATAGTATAACAGTCACACATAGGCAAAATATAATATCAGTGACGCAGACGCGAGTGTATGTAATGAGAGATTTACTGAAATATCGTGGTAACTTTATTATTAACTTGACTGATAAATTATATAACTCGGTGCGAGCAAAGTTAATATATTAGCAATAAAATAAATAATAAGTTAATATTCTCAATAAAATAGCTAGGACCTTCTTTTTTTTATACAATCTGTGAATTCGTAATAATAATTTTTAACATCAGTTATCAGTCATACCAGATTAAATGAAAATGTAATAACTCAAAGATAAGAACAATACCAGATTAAAATAAATGAAGAATATTAATAACAAAGCCTTAAAGGTTGTTGCATAATTAATAGCAGGAGGATAAAAAGGTGAAAAACAATGATATTTAAGCCTTTCTGATTGCCTTTTATGCGTGTGAGTAATTATTCTATATAATTTTGTAATAGCACTCTCATATAAAATTAAAAAAGCAAAAATAAAATATAAATAAACATGTGCGCTTAGTTTTGAATTCAACCCTAAACTTTCATCTCAAATAGCGTCACATTTTGAGAAATACGATTACAAATAAAATTCTTACCTATTATGGCAACATTTTCCATTATTATTTATCTGTACATCAATAAAGTTTAATTATTTACAATAAATATATACAATTTTACAACAGTAATAATGTAATATGCAATTTTCATATCCAAGTTGAATTTGATTAATACATATAAACAATCGATAAATTACTTACATTTATTAAAATTTCAGTCTTAAGCCATTAGAAAGAAGTTAAGACAACAATCATTATATAACTTTTAAGCACAATTGACATAATATTCTTATTATTTTTTTAAAATATGACAATAAATTAACGTTTCAATAGAACTCATAATATGTCATACATCATCTTCCTGCCCTTATCCCACTCTAAGTGGGGTCGGCACAACATGTAATAAACATGCTGTCACATGATTTGGCTGCGTTTTTACGACCGGCCGCCTGCCTGACGTCAACTTACCTCTGTCGTATTTTACGACACCTCGGTAAGAAAGAAGGTGGTCTATTCTACTAAACCGGATACCACACGGTGGGTCAACTTACCTTAGTCGCCTTTTACGACACCTCGGTAAGAAATGAGGTTGGTCTATTCTACTCAGCCGGATACCACACGGCGGGTCGACTTACCTTAGTCGCCTTTTACGACACCTCGGTAAGAAATGAGGGTGGTACTATTCTATTCAGCCGGATACCACACGGCGTAACTCATAATATGTCATACATCGTATAATAATGGAAATAATTCTTCTTGGATAAGGAGAAAGGCTATTTGATTCAATCTATAATCTACTGGCTGTGGTAGCCCAACGGTAACGGTAAGGTAAAGTGGTAGGTCACGGGTTCAAACCGGATTCAAACGACACCAATGAGTTTTTCTGTTAAAACTTATGTGTCTAATTGATAATTGCAATTTATCACACGCTTTTCGGTAAAGGAAAACATCGTGAGGAAACCTGCATATCTCTAGAGAATTCTGGAGATATGTGTAACCTACCAATCCGCATTGGAGCAGCGTGGTGGGTCTTAGCTCCGATCCTTCTCTTCAAAAACGGAGAGCAGAGGCCTATTCTCAGAAGTGGGATGGTAACAGGCCATTACTTACTTACTACTTACTTACTCATGGGTTCAGAACTAGTCGGGCTAACCCGATAGAATGACACGTGAGTATAGCCGGTTCTATACATTAACTATAATAAACAGCTTTAACAATATTTCAATTTATGGATTAAAATATTTATGTTAAATTCGCCAATGTTTTCTGCAAATGGCTTTTAAACTATATAACCTTTTTCCTTAATAGAAAACTTTCTACCCCTAGATATGAATTTTGACCTTGACCTTTTGAAATGAGTTTCGTTACACAGAAAATGATATTTACAATATTCCCATCAGAAAAATAAATAAATATAGACGCAAGTATAGCCGGTTACTATACATTAAATATAATAAACAGCTTTAACAATATTTATTTTTATGGATTTAAAAAATTATGTTAAATTCGCCAATTTTCTTTGCAAATGGCATTTAAACCAAATAGCCTTTTTCCTTAATATAAAACTTATTACACCTTGATATGAATTTTAGCCTTGAACTTTTTAAAATTAATTTCTTAATACAGAAAATGATATCTGCAATATTCCCATCAGAAAAACAAACAAAAATATCGACTGTATGACATGACGTTTTAATAAACAGTTATATAATTTATTTATCTAAGGTTTAATTAAAATTATAAGCCGAAACAATAATTTGGATCGTCCATTTGTGCTTTTTTGGAACCTACATTTTAGTTTCTAAATAATGTTCCGTCGTTTCTCATCTACCCTCTTTGTCGTCATGCCTTGTGTTATTGTCCATAGGTTTGATGTTTGATTTTAATTCTACTTGGGTAGCTGTAAACAAACATGACACAGTGTTGGCAATAAATCTTCCTCCTTATCCCACTCTAAGTGGTGTTGGAACATGTTATATACATGTTGTCACATGATTTGGTTACGTATTTTACGAGTCCCATTACTCGCCTTTTACGACACCTCGGTAAGAAAGAGTCTATTCTACTCAACCAGATAACACGCGGCGGGCCGACTTACCTTAGTCACCAATTACGACACCTCGGTAAGAAATGAGGGTGGTCTATTCTACTCCGGATACCTCACGGGAGGTTGACTTACCTTAGTCACCAATTACGACACCTCGGTAAGAAATGAGGGTGGTCTATTCTACTCCCGATACCACACGGCGGGTCGACTCACCTTAGTCGCCTTTTACGAGGTGCGAGGTCGTTAAAGGCGACTAAGGTAAGTTGACCCACAGTGTGGTTTCCGGATGAGTAAAGTAGACCACCATCTTTCTTACGAAGTGTCGTAAAATACGACTAAGGTAAGTTGACGTTAGTCAAGCGGCCGGTCGTAAAATACGTAGCCAAATGCATTATATCACTTAGAGTTGGATAGTGCAAGAGGATGATGACTTAAATACAAAAAATACACAACCAGACTCGAAGAACCAACAAATTTGGTATAGAAAATTCTGGGTCTCGGCGGGAATCGAACCCGTGACCCATGAAGCTGAAGACAGGGTTAATGAACTTCGTCACAAGGCCCGTCTAGTTACTGCCCACGGCGTCAACGGGCCAGTCAAATATGTAAAAATTAACTCACCACTTGTTTTCCGATGCGGCAAAGTATTAGGGCCACGTTCAAGCGATGCTTTATTATAATAAGCGCTAGTGTTCTCCGCATTCACCCTCACTGGGGGGGTGTTGGTCCTGAAATCCTGCATTAAACCCGGTTCTAAATGGTAGGGATCTATTTCCGGCATCTGAGCCAAGTGCAGCGGGTTCCTGACCCCGCTGTATATCCCGGGGGGATAAAGCTCTGGCGGCATACATTGTTCCACGGGAAGCTGAAAGGGAGGATATCTTAGTTTTACCTGTTAAAATTAATTGAATCTTACACGTTTTCTTATAAATATCTGGGTGACCGAGCTTCGCTGGGTAATTTTTTACAAAAAAAAACTTAAAAAAAATAAAAAACAATTATTTAGTTGGGGATCGATCCTTGGCATTCACATTTCTCGAGGCTGTCCGTTACCCGAATAAGCTACGTCGACATGACAGCTAATGGCGAAAATTCAATTCAATATAAATGTGAGTGTTTTTAATGCCTAAAAACAGGGATAAAACAATATTTTTTTTTACATAAAACCTAGCTTGATCAATTTTTCTCCCCCAAAACCTCCTACATGCTGAATTTCGGGAAAATCGTTGGAGCCGTTTCCGAGATTCAGAAAATATATATATATATATATATATACACAAGATTAACTCATTTAAATATAAAGATAACAGTAAACATACTATATATATATATATATATATATATATATATATATATATATATATATATATAGTATGTATTATATTATTGTAACGATTTGTAATTCTTAAATTTATACTACTTGATTTTTTGGCCAAAACTGTTAAGTCAACGTAACGTATTATTTTTTCTTTTTCTGAAGTTTCTGTTTTTTATTTGGTAATATTAACGGTATTCCTTTTTGTATAGTCTAACTAGTAACTCTAATAATATTCTCATGATTAAAAAAAGGTATTAGACCTACGCAAGAAAAGAAAAAGTTTAATTTCAATTTAAGTCTTGTAATTAAGTTAGCGTTGTAGAAACTACGGAATATTGTATTTAAAAGAACGTAAGAAAGCTTAACTTAGCGTAAGAAGGGGCTTAATAAACGTTAAATAAAATTTCTATATATTCTTTTCAATTACTGTATATTGGATAGAAGCTTGGATAGCCTTTAGAATTGGTATATATTGTTGTTAGTAACGCAGTGATGCTGTAAAAATCGTTGAATAGAGTCAGTTAGAAAAGTAAGGGTTAGGTATTTTCATTCTGTTTAGAAACCGGTGGGTTTCGGTTAAATACTAAACCGAAAAATTCTCCATTTTCTAGTTCTGTACAATCCCTTCGCGCTTTCACCTTTATGTATGTAATTACACGCTTTTTTTGTTTGACCTGTATATATGTATAAATGACTCTTTTAAACTAAATGTAACGAAAGGAAAAGGAGGGTAAAAGTTGTAGTATAGATACGTGAAGATAGCTGTGACGAGTTGTGGTGACGGGTTGAGAGGTGGGGTTCAGCGCGGAGAGGAGAGTGGCGGTAAGAAGGTGCCGAGAGGAAAGTAGTAGTGCCATTTAAAGTAGCCGTGATTTGTGCGCGGAGTTGACAAGTTGTTAAAAATCGCTTCTTATTTATTGAATAAATATATAGGAAAAATAACGTTGTTATGATTGACTAAAAAAAAAGATTATTTTAACAATCAATCGCAAAAAGTGAGTAATAACTTCAAATAGTAGTAATATTGTGAAAATAGCGTGAGATGCTCGATTTATATGCAAAAAAAAAATACGTAAAGGCCCCCCTCCCGTTTTTTAACAATTCTAATATTTTTCGTTCTTTATCTTTTAATATCTGGGTGACCGAACCTTGCTCGGTAATAATAAAATAAAATAAATAAATAAATAATAGGGTTAGTATTATTAGTATTTTAATTTCTGCGACCACCCGTTCCCCGAATAAGCTACGCTGACTTGACAGTTAATGGCAAAAATTCAATTCAATATAAATTTTAGTATTTTTTAATGCCCAAAAACAGGAATAAAATGATTTTTTTTAAATAAAACCTAGCTTCGATTCGATTTTTCTCCCCAAAACACCCTAAATGCTGAATTTCAGGAAAATCGTTGGAGACGTTTCCAAGATTCCGAATATATATATACATTCAAGATTAACTCATTTAAATATTAAAGATTTTGCGCGTTTTTTAGTTTTTTATAACACTATTTATAAAAAAAAAAAACAAAAAGAACACTTGAATCTACAAATTATATCAAAATATTCAACTCACCAATCCACTCGTGTTCAACGGCAAAGAATTCTTATATTTCAACCAATTCTCGTAAACTTTGTCATACGCCCTGCATTCGTTTGGACCAACGTTTGGCATATGCGCCATGTTCGGATAGCCCTGTATACTTGGGCCAATGTTTGGCATTGGCACGCCTTGGTATTGGTGCACTCTGAAGTCCAGTGGTCGGACTTGGACGTATTGGGTACAGGAATCGTGTTCGTAGTGACGATCGCAAGTGACGTCATACTTGTCCGGATCGGACTTTGAGAGCAGCGGCCTTATTGAACTATAGTCGGTCGCTGACGATTTATTAGAGCAATTATCGCTAATTTTACCCTCAATTGGTATTATGTCTGGATTCTTATCTGGAAATTTATTAATTTGTAGCTGCCAGAAAGCAACAGGCGCCAATATGAAAGGCGTTTGTACAATTAATAACAAGGCCATATCTTGACAGTGTATTAATAAATAAACAACCTATCTTATTCTGGAATATATCATATATCTTAGTAATGATTTCATTAGTACAGAAGTTCTTCATCTTCCTGCCCTTATCCCACTCTAAGTGGGGTCGGCATAACATGTTATAAACATGCTGTCACATGATTTGGCTGCGTTTTTACGTCCAGCCGCCTGCCTGACGTCAACTTACCTGTCGTATTTTGCGACACCTCGGTGAGAAAGAGGGTGGTCTATTCTACTAAACCGGATACCACATGGTGGGTCAACTTACCTTAGTAGCCTTTTACGACACCTTGGTAAGTAATGAGGGTGGCACTATTCTATTTAGCCGGATACCACAAGGCGTATAGTACAGAAGTTATAATACAATTATTTTGCTGTAATCCGCGCTTATTAAAAGAATATATGTAATGCTAAGTGTATGAATCAGGCAACATTCACAAATTACCACACGTATCACAAAACGCCGCTACCACCAATAGTCCAGACAAGCACTACATACACTCACTACCACAATCTCTACGATCGTTTTGGCGCGAAACCGAAGCATATCAATAGGAGGGTAGGCTCCACGACAAAATCGTAATACGTCGCACCGCTCATACAAGCAGTCTTATATTAGTTAAACCCCCACCATTAATTTCCCTTCCAAACACGTGTAGAAAACGCAATTGCAGACATTAGGTGGCCATTGTTATATTTTATTATCTCAAGTTGCTCCAAAATATTTAATCTGAGACCTTATCGCAGATGTGAAGCATTTCATATGTGTTTATGATTTATTAGAGTTAGTTATTAGAGGGCAAATAATGGCCGTATTTATTCCATTGTAGAACAGATATTATAATTACTTTTGTATTATAGACCTTGGTAAATTAAAGGCTAATTCTATAAAATACTGATATTATAAGCGTTCTTACCTAAACTATCGACGCTTTCACATTCAGTTGTTCCTGTGAGCGGTATATTTGATATTTCGTCCTGTTTCCGGTGAGTTTTCTCATTTTTTATATCTATTACAGAAATGAAAAATTATCAAGAAATTATTGCTTCTTTTTATTTGTACCTAGAAAGCTTTGTAACAATGTATATATATCACATTTTTATATTTGTTACAGATATCACAAATTATCAAGAAATTATTGCTTCTTTTATTTGCACCTAGAAAGCTTTGTAACAATGTATATATATCACATTTTTTATATCTGTTACAGAAATGACAAATTAGCAAGAAATTATTGCTTCTTTTATTTGCACCTAGAAAGCTTTGTAACAATGTATATATATCACATTTTTTATATCTGTTACAGAAATGACAAATTAGCAAGAAATTATTGCTTCTTTTATTTGCACCTAGAAAGCTTTGTAACAATGTATATATATCACATTTTTTATATCTGTTACAGAAATGACAAATTAGCAAGAAATTATTGCTTCTTTTATTTGCACCTAGAAAGCTTTGTAACAATGTATATATATCACATTTTTTATATCTGTTACAGAAATGACAAATTAGCAAGAAATTATTGCTTCTTTTATTTGCACCTAGAAAGCTTTGTAACAATGTATATATATCACATTTTTTATATCTGTTACAGAAGAAGATTGAAAAAGTCCACATGAATATAGCCGACAGTCATGATTCAGCGATTATTAATTATGGGTTATTGAAGGAATGTTTAAAGAGCTTACCATCTTTCTTGTTACAGTACTTCCAGCAGAAGAAGAAAGCGGAGACAGCTGTGACACCAGCTATTATAGCTACAGCGCATAGCACTGTCACCAGGACCGTGGTCAGTTCCACTCGTACGGGAACATTGGCTAGAATATTTATGACAATTACGACACTTCATAATATGCTAATGAGAATAGAAACAATATTAAACAAGAAAGAATATCAAAATCAATTGTTAAGGATAAGCTGGATGGACCGAATAATCGTTAATTTTTTAAAAGATAATTAAAATGCTATTAAAAAAGAGATAAATGGCCGGAGAAGGGCACGTGTGAGTCGTTCTATAACATTTTTTAGGGTGCCCGTTCCCCGTTGAGCTATCACAACTTTACAACTGACATCAAATTTTAATATACATATATATATATATATATATATATATATATATATATATATATATATAATATTAACTCTTTTAAATATTAAAGATTACACCCAGGTTGATATTTTTAATAAGTCAAAGGAGTGCTTTCAGAAAGAAAATCTGGATACAATTCGATATGCACGAATTGAAGTATTTCCACGCATATCATACACACACACACACTTCTGCACACATGCTACACACATAGACACATACACACACTTCTGTGGCGTCCGTATTATAGTAATACTGTTTACACAATTAAAATCAGTTATTGGCTGTATTTAAAAACTAAACTAATATTTTAAATATGTAAATAAATAGTTTAGGAGAAGTGGACTTTGTAAAAATAAATAAATATACATGTTTATAGGCCAACCGTTTAACTCAGTCCTCGCTCTTGTAACCCGCACAAGAGGACTGACTTAAACGGCTGACCTATTGAATAAGTCATTACTGTTTTATTAATAGTATGGATTTGATACGATACGCCGTGTGGTATCCGGTTGAATAGAATAGTACCACCCTCATCTCTTACCGAGGTGTCGTAAAAGGCGACTAAGGTAAGATGACCCACCGTGTGCTATCCGGTTTAGTAAAATAGACCACTCTCTTTCTTACCGAGGTGTCGTAAAATACGACTATGGTAAGTTGACGACACGCAGGCGGCCGGTCGTTAAAACACAGCCAAATCATGTGACAGCATATTCATAACATGTGCCGACTCCACTTAGAGTGGGATAAGGGCAGGAAGATGATTAATTTTCTTTTTTATTAATCCTTTTCATTTAACGATTACTTAAAATTATAATACTTAAATTATATCTCAGTAGTCGTAACTTAATTTCAAAGTTGTTATCAGTTTTAATTAAAATACTACTTATTTTAAGTTGTTTAATGTATAATTTTAATGTGAATTATTTTGTTGGTGATCTATAAATAAACAAACAAACAAATTAACTTGACTTGACTGGCCCGTTAGAGCAGTGGGTAGTGACCCTGCCTTCATCTCCGCGAGTTGCGGGTTCGATTCCCGCCGAGGGCTAACATTTTCTATAAATGAATTTGTTGGCCTTTGAGCCTGGGTGTATATTTGTATTTAAGTATGTATTTAAAAATATATAAGTATATATTCACCAGTTGTCTGTCTACCATAACACAAATATTAAGTTGCTTACTGTGGGGACGGACGACCGTGTGTGTAAGTGTTCCATATATTTATATTTATATTAATTAATAGTATGGATTTGATACGATACCTGTATGTCTTTGTGGGTACTTCAGCAGACTCGATGAAAGTGTGAATGGTTCACTTAACCCTTTCTTATTGTAAGCTCGTACGGATATACCGACGGCGTTGGTGCCCGATAGACCCCATACAACGAACTGTGGATCGTCGCTGCTTATGTTACGGAGTAACACCCCTGTCGCCATATCATATACCTGTATATAAACATATAGGTATATCGTTAACTTAATTTCTTATTATCTTTATCTTTATTATTCTTAGCCGTGTGTTATCCGGCTAAGTAGAATAGCACCACCCTCATTTCTTACCGAGGTTTCTTAATAGGCGACTAAGGTAAGTTGACCCACCGTGTGGTGTCCGTTTGAGTAAAATAGTAGCACTCTCTGTCTTACCGAGGTGTCGTAAAATACGACTAAGGTAAGTTGAACCGCAGTGTAGTATACCTCGCACCTCAGTAAGAAACGAGAATAGCCTATTCTACTCATTTGAATACAATACGGCAGGTCAACTTATCTTAGCCCACCTATTAAGACACCTCGGTAAGAAATGAGGGTGGTCTATTCTACTCAGCTGGATACCATGCTTATATTGATGTTATTATTACTTTTGTTACAATGTTCAAACCAATAAAAGTAAATGTAAATAAAGTACGTGTAAAGCCAACGAAAATACAGAGTAAGAAAAGAAACACGAGAGTGTCACGTGACTTGTCGACCATCTGCCACAGAGCGGCCATTGCAACGACTTTTTATTTTAATTTCGACTTATTGCCTTTTTTAATGATAAATCAACAACACTAATTATAAAATAAATAATTAATTATTTTAATTAGTTAAATTTAATATTTATTTTGAAAATACTTTTATCATATATTAAAAGCTTTTATTTAATTTGCCATGGATATATGTAAAGGAGGAATCTTGCAAGTTAAATTTGACCCACTTCCAGATGTCCGATTGAGCTGAAAATTTACTATTGATCCAGTCCTGATGACAATGCATGTTTATGATAAGCATGACCTGATGCTGCCAGGATTGGCTCCAGACGAGGTAACTCCTCAACGGGTAACAGTAGGGACATGAAATAGTTTTAAAAGCTTTTTTAACTTGTTTATAACTAACTTGTAATAAGAAAGATTGCCGGAGTCCACCGTCATGACCGGCGCCACAGCCGAGGGTCAGAGAATCGTATGTCACGTTCGTGATCTCGCAGTTTTTCACCGATGACGGCTTTTCTGGTGTCAAAATACAAAAATAAGTCACTTTATATTGCTGCTTCTGCTTCTATGATGCACAGACTCGTGGATAGTACTAACACCCTCCTCAGCACATTTGCTTGCAAATGGGATGGTCCTCTTTGGAGGACACGGAATGAAATCCACATAAACAAGTTCTGTAAATATATATTTTACTAGCGGCCTGCCCCTGCTTCGCACGGGTATAATATACATATAGCCCATGTCACTCAGTGAAAAATTTTTTTAAAATTGATCCACTAGTTTGATGTATTCATTACTGCCCGTGGCCCGCAAGCGTTAAATTTGGAGAAAAACAATTCCCCGCTCCCTATACTAAGACGATTTCCTGCTATCTTTGGAATATCTAAATTCATATACATATTTACTTATTTATTTTTACATTTTTCCCTATGAATTTTAATTTAACAATTAATTACAGAATGTCTTTATATACAACATTCAATATATTTTACTTTATACTTTATATACAATATTCATACAAAATCAACTATTTATATAAGGATAAGTTTATTATTATATTGGATAAGGATTAATGCTGTATCCTATAAAAATGGCTTCAAAAATATGGCATTATTTTTCGTAAAAAGTAAATGACAAAAAATGCTATTGTGGGTTATCCATAAGAGATAGACATATACCATCGCGGACTTTTCTGTAGACCTTTTCAAGGTGTACAAATACTTAGTACTTCATTTTGATAAATATCGTAGGGTTTAGCCTGCGTTTGCAATGTAAGCGGAAAAAAATGTAATTATTTACGACATCACATCACAAACCTCAAAAATTACAGTATTTCTCTACTCCGTATTGAATGTCATTATACATACAAACCTTCCTCTTGAATCACTCTATCTATTAAAAAAAACCGCATCAAAATCTGTTGCGTAGCTTTTAAGATTTAAGCATACATAGGGATAAATGGACAAACAAAGAATGTGACTTTGTTTTATACTATGTAGTGATAGTGCGGAGAAGCGATGGGCGTTAGGGTCTTACGGTGTTGAAATGCCGACCCCGCACCGGAAAACGCAGTGTCGCTATACCCCCTACGAGATGGACTGACGACCTCAAAAGGTCGCGGGGAGCCGCTAGATCCAAGCGTCACAAGACCTTGGGGTGTAGAAATCCCGTTAAGAGACCTATGTCCAATGGACGTCCATCGATTAAGAAGTTTTATTTAAGATTAGAATAGAAGTTATTTTAGGATATTACCGATTTAATTCACATCAATTTATCTATATCTCAAATTATGTACTAGGCCTTTTTTAAGTGTTCCCAAAAGAAAATCGGGAAAATATTTTTCTATACATGGGGTCAATTTATTTTTATTCCACTACCAATTTAATTTAACTACGAGTATATATTCTCACATTATCTATATCTCAAATTATGAACTAGGTCTTTTTTAGTGTTCCCAAAAGAAAATTGGAAAATCTTTTTATATATATTGGATTAACTTATTTTTATCTCACTAACAGTTCAATTTAACTACGAGTATATATTCTAAGTATTTATACTTAAGATATTTCAACAATTTTTAGTTATTATAAGCGGTAGAATCTGTTCGGTATAATCTGCGTAATTTTGGTTTAAACAAAGTATGTTTAGTCTACAAACGTCTGCAATTTTATGCAACCATTTCTATTTGCCGTACGCTCTCTACTCACAAATTTGCATTTTATAATTTTATCGCGCACTCCTTTGTATAAATTTGAAAATCCTCACGATTTTATATAAACTCACCAGCGGGCAAAATGTGGAATAAACAAGGGCTCTCTTGACGACCCACAATGTTGTTAGCGGTACATTGGACCCACCCGTAGTCTGACGAAGTGTTGACCATGTATAAGTATCTATCTAAACAATAAAATGCGTATTAGAATATAATTTCGGCAAAGTATCACCTCTATTATACTATCAACTAAGCATCATGACCTCTATAATACTCTAAGCCAAGCATGATGGCTTCTATGATACTTTAAGCCAAGCATTATGGACCTTTTTATACTTTAAGTCAAATATAACCTCATCTATAGTACAATTATCTGTCTGAACAATAAAATGCGTATTAGAATATAATTTCAGCAAAGTATCACCTCTATTATACTATCAACTAAGCATCATGACCTCTTTAATACCCTAAGCCAAGCGTGATGGCTTCTATGATACTTTAAGCCAAGCATTATAGCCCTTTTTATACTTTTAAGTCGAGTATTATGTTAACTATAGTACTTTGAACACGCATGATGGTTATTGTTACACTTTCAGCCACATATAATGGAAATTCCATAATATAATACTTGTGCCAAAGCACTATGGCTTCTATAATACTTTCAGCCATGCATCATGTCCTCTATAATAATCTAAATTTAAAACTTTCGCCATTCATACTTATTATTATGTAAAGATCCGGGTCACTTTACAACCGGTATGTTTATATAATAATATATTACTCTAAAGTGTTAACCAAGCATAATAACGTCTTTAACCTTTTCACCCAAACATCATAGTCTCTATAATATTTTCAGCCATCCATCATAGCTGCTATAATACTTTGAACCAAGCATCATATTCCCTATAATACTTTTAGCAAGACATCATAAATATACGAGTAAGAAAACCTCGTCAAATTTTAGCTTAGTGTTAAGCTAAGATATCAATATCATACCAAAAATCCATACCAATAGGTTTTGTTAGCGCTGGAAAATTATATGTTAAGCTATATTGTACTTTACCAATGCTGTTCTGCGCGTTCGTGGCTAAAGTGTTCAGTTCCAGTTTGGAGTGTGTGGTGCTGTTGAACCACCAGTGGAAGGTCATGGGCTCCTGGTGTAAAATAATTAAAATCAAAATAAAATAATTAATATGAAACAAATAGATACATGTGTATTGCATAAAAGACGAATAAAAAGACAGCTTTTCAATTTAAAATATTACTATAGACTAACATATGCATCCCGCCGTGTGGTATCCGGTTGAGTAGAATAGACCACCCTCTTTCTTACCGAAGTGTCATAATAGAAGGCTAAGGTAATTGACGTCTGTTTTGCTTGTAATATATAAATCATGCCTACGTGGAAAGGTCCCAAGAATTTTGGGAATTTTACCCCACTTAGGGTGGAATAAGAGCAGGAAAATGATGATGATGGACAAACCTATACTTAAATTGATCCAAGGCAATATAATAGTGTGTCTGTAAATTACTATCCTTTTTTAAGGGCCTTACAACCCTACCCTTTAACCCTTTTTTGAGACTTAGTACATACCTTAGGGTTAGCATCGACATCGCAATCGATCTCTACAACCTCGCCCCGAGCAGCGCGCAACACCCCTGCCTGCTGAGTCTTGCAGGTCGGGCTATCTGAATACAAATTTTAACAATAACTGCTTAGAATAATGCTAGAAGAAACAATAAAAGAAAAAATATTAATAGAAAGCTTAGAAAAGAAAGAATATTATAGAAAGAATATTAATAGAAAGAATATGTGTCAAAAATCCCTCACTTATGGAGTTTATTATTAAATCGTTGGGAACCTAACCTCTGAACTGAAGGTTCACAGCCAACTTGCTTCAACAGTCTAGTCATTATATAATTGTGATAAATCAAAGTTTAAAAGAATCACCAAATCTACAAAGACCGACGAGGGCAGAAAAACGTGGAAAAGCATAGTGCATAAAGTGATCTGCAATAATAATGCAATAAACACGACCTTCAGTAATAAGACATTGACTAAGAAGACGAAGTCTTATTTCAATAAGGACAACTGGGTTAAATATAGCTTACTCGTATAACTAAGCTGCAACTCACATGTCCACTTTTTAACATACTTAAGTAGCAATAAATGGGCTCTGACATCTCCAATTCCTTGGAAATTTGTAGCTTAAGTTGTCAATTGAAAAAATCTCCAAGTGACTAATATAGTTCGTTTAAATAGCGGAGGCATATTGAAGAAAGTATAGTTTCTAACGCAGATTTAATTAGATCATTAGATGCCGCTTATCATCAATGTTTCTTGTGTTAATGTTATTCTTATTCAGACGGTTATTTTTGTGTCTTTATGGATCATGTTTGTCCCAACAAAGTGTATTACAGAAGCAGTGTATATCTGTTACGGTCTTACTTGTACGAGGATGTTAGTCCACGTAGGGAGGCAACGAAGCATAAGCGGGAAGTTATTAGATCTGATCCGTGGTCAGCGAGCGGAGTGCAGGTGACTTGCCGAAGTCGGTGTCATGCCACCCTAACAAGAACCTTCGAACTTTTTGAAAAGGAAATTGGACTATAAGTTTAAGTAGGACCACGGGGCAGCTGACGTAAATGTTAATGCCTTGATAAGCGGAGGGACGGGCCACCGTGGTGGAGCACTATCGGGTTTTTAGTCTAGTTTGTAGGCCATTCTCGGGCGTGCCTACAGATAATGTTTTCTTGATGTAAGAAAAGGATACTCAAAAAACAATAGTCTTATCCTTTTTCCCCATATGTTTAAGAAAAAAACATACTCTACTACTCACACTTGACGTCCAACACCAAAGGTTTACTCGCTCCATCTCCCAAGCTGTTTCTGGCGATGCAAACGTAAGCTCCAGCTACGCGGCGTGAGACACGCTGCAGTACTAAACTCTGGTTAGCCACCACTACTCCTGGCCCTGGCTTCACTGTCACACCCTAAAGTAAAATGAGGAAATTTAACATCTGCGGGGTCAGAAACCCTCATTAATTGTTAATTAGTTAGGGTTTCACAAAAAGCGGAGATTTTGAAATATTATTTATAGTCAGCTTAGAAATCTTAAACTGCTAAGAGCAGGCCATTTATGCTAATCAATCTAAAAAAATATTGAAGGAAATGGTCCCGCCGAAAGCGGAAATTTTGGAATTTACATTATAGTCAGCTTTGATATTAGAAACTGGTAAGATCAAATATTCTTCATTAAACAAAATACAGCTATAATTCGGGACTAGACAAAATCTGTGCTAAATTAGTGTATACGACAAAATTTTGACACTCAAAGATTTGTGACCGTTTCGTAGAGTCTATCTCTTGATGATGCTTTGATTACGAGGCCTATCTCGCTCTATGTTTACCTAACCTTGTCATATTCTTAGCTGGGGTCGATGCTCCTCGTCTTTTTAGCTAGATGCGTCGGTTTTGGGTCGTCAGAATGTTTATTTGGGCTTTCCTCAGGTTGTTGACCACAGATATCCAGTTTGATGTAGTTGTTAAAGTTGAAGTTTGGTATCCAAATAAAAAATTTGTTGAGTCATATCTTGTTCAGGTCTTCTCATGACATGACTATATCACTTAAGTCGCATCTAGTTGCAGCGTACTGACCGCTACGTACTAGCCGATTACGAGGCGTAACAATTGTTGAAATTGTAGTAGTGAATATGTGCAGTGCTAGTAGTGTAGTATGGTGGTGGTTTGGAGTACATACATGCGTTTTAATCCGGCATGCATAGTGTATGACAAAATAGTTGAGCCTAATTTTGGCATTACAAAGAATTTCCCTCCAAAACGCGTCGCATCAACTACAACGACTACGGCTACACAGGACGCTATCCTTAAGTCTTTCTCTCTCCGAATAATTTCCAGATGCTTCTACGCTCGCCTCAGTCCAGTAACGCTATTAAAGCTATCAAATTCAAATTCAAAATATTCTATAGTCAAATAAACTTGTAAACAAGTGCTATTGAATCGTCAAATTTACTGCTGATTCGGAAAGCTGTTCCTACCGAGAAGAGCCAGCAAGAAAATCAGGGGTTGCTCTTTTAAAAATATAATTCTTAATACTATTTTCATTAAATCATTACTGTCTTGTACAGGTTCAAAGAGAGCTATATCCACACATTCGTATCTTCAAGAGTATAGTAAGCTTTCTGTATCAGCCTCTTTTTAACAGTGTTTTTAAACTGCTGTAATGGCATAAGGTATGTTAAGCCTCCAAAATATGTTGGAGATCTCAATAAGAGGGATTAAAGTTTTCATAAATTTACAGAGAATATTATCTTGGAATTTTTGTAAATATGGCACATTATCTTTCAATTATGTCCAAATAATCCCCATACATAAGGATATGGACGAGTGAATATATTCGTATTTAAATTTTGTTTATCGCTTTCAACGCAAACACTGCATTACGAATAATTAAATACGGCGCTAAATGAAGTGTGTGAAATACGAATTTATTGCAAGTGATATTGAAATTTATTGACTCTTTTCAACTGGTTTAAATTTATTGGTTTAAGAGTTTTAAATCCATACATATAAAATAAAGTCCCCAAAAGCTGTCTGTCTGTATGTGATCTGAACGTAACTAGTATTAAGAATTGTATTTTTTAAAAAGAGCAACCGCCGAGTTTCTTGCTGGCTCTTCTCGGTAGGAACAGCTTTCCGAAACAGCAGTAGAGTTGACGATTCAAAAGCACTTGTTTACAAGTTTATTTGAATAAAGAATATTTTGAATTTGAATATGAATTTGGATCGATTTTCACAAAAATGTACGGTTTTTACTAAAAGAAAATATTCTTTTTGAGGAAGGTTTAGGTTAATAGTACATTCTTCAACGGCTTAACCGATTTTGATGAGAATTTCATTACAGTTTGTGGAGCAACATATCAGCTACTTTAATTAAAGTAACGACCTATTACTATTCTACTGCTGGACATAAGCCTCCTCTCTAATTTTTTTGGGGAGAAGGGTTGGACCTAAAGCCTACTCTGTTACAAAGCGGATTACTAGGTTGGATATATTTATCACAAATTCTCCAGAGATATGCAGGTTTCCTCACGTTGTTTTCCTTTACCAAAAATCGTGTGATAAATTGCAAATATTAGTTAGGCCACATGAGTGATAACAGAAAACCGATTGCATGTTCGGGGTTTGAACCCTTAACCCTCTTTAGGGCACATCATCATTGTCCTGCCGTTATCCCACTCTGAGTAGGTTCGGCACAACATGTTATAAACATCTTGTTACATGATTTGGCTTTGTATTATACGACCGGCCGCCTGCCTGACATCAACTTACCTTAGTCGTATTTTACGACACCTCGGTAAAAAAGAGCGTGGTCTATTCTACTTAACCGGATACCATATGGTGGGTCAACTTACCTTAGTCGCCTTTGACTACATATTTTACGACCGGTCGCCTGCCGACATCTACTTACCTTAGTCGAATTTTACGACACCTCGTTCAGAAAGAGGGTGGTCTATTCTAATTTACCGGATACCACACGGATAGTTAACTTATATTAGTCACTTTTTACGACACCTCGATGAGAAATGAGGGTGGTCTATTCTAGTCAGCCGGATACCACACAGCGGGTCGACTTACCTTAGTCGCCTTTTACGACACCTCAGTAAGAAATGAGGGTGGTCTACTCTACCCAGCCAGATACCACACGGAGCTATCATAGCTATTTAGTTTGTAAGTAGGTCGAACTACCTTCTAATTAAGCACACTCCTTATAATTGCGGAAACAGTAACTTGTAAACGTCTTGAGAAATCCCTATATTTGTATTTGAATTTCATTAAAACTCAAATATTCCTTAACGAGCTAAAATACAAACTAAACGATGAAATTATTTGTATTTATTTCAAGCTTATTTGTAAAATTTATTGTTGGTTTTCATAATGGCTTGAACAAAATTCTCGAATGAATCAACAATTTCATCTATAATTAAGCCCAAATTAAACAATGAAATATAATATTTGTCGCAAAATGAATTATACTAATATTATAAATGCGAAAATTTGTGAGTATGGATGTATGTTTGTTAGTTTTTTCACTTTTAAGTTGACCCGCCGTGTGGTATCCGGCTGAGTAGAATAGACCACCCTTATTTCTTACCGAGGTGTCGTAAAAGGCGGCTAAAGTGAGTTGACCCACCGTGTGGTATCCGGTTCAGTAAAATAGACCTCTTTCTTACCGAGGAGTCGTAAAATATGACTAAGGTAAGTTGACATCAGGCAGGCGGCCGGTCGTAAAATACTCATACATAGCCAAATCATGTGACAGCATGTTTGTAACATGTTGTGCCGACCCCACTTTAGAGTGGGATAAGGGTAGGATGATTTTATGTTAAAAAAATTCCAAGCAAAGCTCGGTCACTAGGTACTATGTTAATTAATTTTGTTATAGACTCTGTATACAAGTAAATATTATCTATTCCAGAATTTGTATTCGAACAAATATTGGACTATATTCCATTCATTTATAACCAGTTTTGAAACAAATTGATTACAATTCGCCCCAAGTTCATTATTTATTGGTAGCTGAATTTCGCACACCTCTCGCAAAACCAAATACTGCATAACGAATAATTAAATATCACACTCAACGATGAGTAAATTTGGATTGATTGTATATTTAAATTGTAACGAGATTCGCGAAAACATTTCATTGAACGAATGAATGAACACCTTTATTGAACACCACATTAAAAACAGTAAAAATAATAATAATAATACATGTTAAAAAAATAGTGCTACAATCTGGCGGACTTATCGCTAAATAGCGATTTCTTCCAGCCAACCAGGTTGATGAAAGGACAAAGTTATAGATATTTTAGTTTAATCTTATATATATAAAAGAAAGTTGGTCTTCGTTACACTATTTATAACTCAAGAACGAATGAACCAATTCGGCTGAAAATTGGTGGAGATGTTGCTTAGAACCAGGAGACGGACATAGGATACTTTTTTTTATTCCGTTTGACCGCATTTATTTTATCCCGTCAAGTCACTATAAAACGTGGTATAGTAAAAACGACTATGACATGGAAAAACAAAACATAAATGACAGCTAAACGTAATTTAGTCTTTGGATAAGTATGGTAAAAATTTGACAATTATCAAAATAGTAATAGCTATAAACGTTACTACATAGTATAAAACAAAGTCACTTTCTCTGTCTGTCCTTATATCTCTATGTTTGCTTAAATCTTTAAAACTACGCAAAAGATTTTGAGGCGGTTTTTTTTAAGTATATAGAGTGATTGAAGAGGAAAGTTTATATGTATAATAAAATTCAATATGGAGTAGCGAAATACTGTGATTATCACTGAGTGACATAGGCTATATGCTTTATACCCGTGCGAAGCTGGGGCGGGACTCCTAGTTACATATAAAACAAAATCTTTCTGTGTGTCTGTTTATGATAAACTTTAAAACTACTCAATAGACACTCCTGTGATTTCGAATAGATAGAACGATTTATGAGGAAGGTTTAAATGTATAATTTGTTAAGGTTTTGTGTCAATTGGTCTAAATATGACCGTAATAAAAAATATTGGGTTCGCTTAAAAGTACACGGCAGAAGAGAAAACTTAATCAAAGCGAGGTCAATAATACGAAAATCAATTTTTTCTTTGTATATTCATTTACATATTCCATTTTTCTATTCTATGTGTACATTTAAATAACCGACACGAGCCGACTTTATCCGAGCGAGCGTTATTATACAAAATCAATTATTACAATATAACAATTATAAATTATTATACAAAAATAATCTATACATACATAATCCATGCAGTACGCATATATAATAATAAAGCAATCAATATATAAAAGCATATTTTTTGGTGGCATAGTATTTATTTGATATTAGAAAGGACAATTTTGATCTTTATTATTTTTTGGGGCTACCGAACGCATTTATTTAGATAAGGATTGACACTGAACATAAGAAAACAGTTTCGTAAATAACGTAATATTTTATTAATGGCTATGTATATTCAGAATTACTCACGTTATGGGTGAAATATACATGTGTGTGCCATGGGTTCGCTCGCACCATACAATCTAAGTACACGTCGGAACCCTCCACGACTTTATCGGCATCCAAGTTCACACCCAACTCCAGTTTTACGACAGGCAAATCTGTGAAACGATTAACGGATTAAAAATCTTGAACTTGTCTTGTTATTTAATGGTAGACACAATTATTTTTATACACCGGACAGTGGCACAATTATTTCTTATACAACGGAGAAGCATATAGCCTAAATGCTTCCTAGAAATTCTGTTAATTCTACAGGAATAGGAATTCTACAGAATAGGATGACATTGAAAAACGCCATGTATTATTAACCGAGGGAGATATTTGCAGGGTTGGCGAACGACAGAAGAATGACCCTGCTGCTGTACGACAGAAGCTTAGTAGCTTCCACCTATTATCCACCGATGGAGATATTCGCAGGGTCGGCAAACGACAAAAGCTCAGTAGCTTGTTAAGTCTTCGAATAAACCAGTGTTTATGCCAAGATTCCATGGGAACGAAGATGCGGGTAAAAGCTAGTATTAAATTTCGACCTATATGTTAACTACGGGTAGCGAAGCTGAAGTGACAATGAGCGGGGTATATAGTTCGAAGAAAGTATGGTCATTGGGGTCTCAAGGTGCTAAAGTGGCGACCCCGCACCGGAAGAAGTAGTGTAGGCAGACCCCTCACTAAGTGGACAGACGACCTCAAAAGAAACCTGGATCCAGGCGGCAAAAGTACGTGTAGCGTGGAAGTCCTTGGAAGTGACCTACATCGAACAGTGGACCTCTATTGTTTGATCAGAGAAAGAGATAGGTTACCTCATTGTATAAGCTTTAATTCTGCCAAATGTCATGAGTATTGGTTTCATAGATTAACCGTCAAACTTAACAGACAGAATTTTCACCGTTATATTAGTGTGGTTATGTATACTAACGTTGTATTTCCAGTTTCCATCCGTCTTCATGGGTGGAGTGTGAAAGAGATGGCTGAACTGCTCTGCAGGATAGAACCCTGCCTGCGTCATCAATGGAAGGCACTAATGTCAGGATGCTGCTCGTCACGTTCCCATCTGATGACGTCTGTATAACATAGGAAGGTAAACTCAAACAAATTGTATTTAAATACATAAAAATTAGGCGGAAATTTATAATGCAAAAGTGTTATAATCCGCAATGAAAGCCTGATATTACTTTTTTTTCGTAGCACAATTACTATCACCATCAGTATTACCATCACCTTTGGTTCCAATAGTTTAGTACACGTGCGTCTCGCGTGGCGTCTGTCTTATAACTGAAAGCGCGCGACCATCGCGATGACGTCGTTGAGCTACACTATTCGGGGCTGCCCGCTTTGAATTTAAATTTCGACTTATTTTGAGGATTACATTCTAAATCTTCTATGTGTGTGTATGCAGGGGGTTTTGGGGGAGAAAAATCGATCCAGCTAGGTTTAATTAAAAAAAATTGTTTTATCCCTTTTTTGTGGGCATTTAAATTGAACATTTAAAACAATATTTTTGCCGATAACTGTCAAGTCAGCGTAGCTTAGTCGGGAAACGGGTGGTCTCGAGAAGTGAAAATACTTAGGATCGAATCCCACCTACCCAATTATTTTTTTGGAGTTTTTTCGGTCACCCTGATACTATCTACTATATCAAATGCACGATTTATTACTAAAAAATTTAATTTATTTGTAATTTTTTAAACGCGGCGTCGTATATCTACATAATTTTATTTCAACATTCAAATTTGATGACGCATTACCGTGAACATATGATTGTAGTTTTGAGCGTGAAATGGAAACAAATGATTCATCTCTTTGCAACACTGTTATAATAAAAGCCAATCAATTTGTCCATAAAGGAATCGCCACGGAAATCTATTTGTTCCGATCCAACGATATGGATTGCCAATTAAATGCAGCATTTAGGGGTATCTGACCTTTCTGCTTTAGACAACGGCATTTCGTTTTGAACAAGCCGATTGCAATCTTGATCTGAATGAATCACGATAGCGATCGACTTTTCGCAATGATTGCAAACTGCTTTCTTACAATTGATTGGACATAATGGCCTAGTCATTAGAATTGTAACATACGATATCCTTTGATATAAATTTATTGAACTCATTTAAGTTACAAATAAATGCACAAGAATTTTATATGGATATACAGGGTGGATTTTCGGAATCTCGGAATGGGCTACAACGATTCTCCTGAAATTCAGCATGCAAGAGGTCTTAGGGGAAAAAAATCGATCTAGCTAGGTTTTATTTTAAAAAAATCGTTTTATCTCGTTTATCGTGTTTTTGGGGGCCATTTAAAAATACTAAAATTTACATTAAATATAAAACACTATTTTCGCCATAAATTGTCAAGATAGCGTAGCTTATTCGGGGAAGGGGCGGTCGAGAGAAATGAAAATACCTAGGATCGAGCCCCAACCACCCAATAATTTTTTCTTTTTTTTTTTTGAAGTTTATTTTTTTAATTTTGTAATAAATTATATATAATATTACTTTTATTAAAACCTCTTCAACGAACGTCATGTAAGTAATATAATATTTTAAGCGAACACTAAGTCATCATATTTTTGCCCTTATCCCACTCTAAGTGGGGTCGGCACAACATGTTACAACATGTTGTGGCTGCGTTTTTACAACCGGCCGCCTGCCTGACGTCAAATTACCTCTTCCGTATTTTACGACACCTCGGTAAGAGGGTGGTCTATTCTACTAAACCGGATACTACACAGCGGGTCAACTAACCTTAGTCGCCTTTTACGACACCTCGGTAAGAATTGAGGGTGGTTCTATTCTAGTCAGCCGGATACCACACGACTAGGCAAACACTGAGTATAATACTAATTTGTTACATAGAAATACATAAGGCTCTCATCACAATAACAATTAACTCACAGTTTCCCTGACGGTCTTCAGTCTCGTGCCACCTTTCCACCAAGATATATTTGGCTTGGGCCGTGCCCCTACAGCTTGGCACACCAATTCGGTGCTCTGACCCGCCACTAGCGGCCGCTTGCCGCCTAAAAGACGCACCCATAGAGGACGAACTGTAAAAAATGGGTCCAATTAACTTTGGGAGCAACAACGTTTTTACACGTCAATTCAAATTTGATAAACGCTAATTGGCACATCGAATACTCAAGCAAAATGCTTTCAAAGAAGTTATTGATTGACTGGTCCGTTGGAGCAGTGGGTAGTGACCCTGCCTTCAGCTCCGCGGGTCGCGGGTTCGATTCCCGCCGAGGGCCAACATTTTCTATAAATGAAATTGTTGGTCTTTGAGCCTGTGTATATTTGTATTTAAGTATGTATTTAAAAAATATATAAGTATATATTCACCAGTTGTCTTTCTACCATAGCACAAGTATTAAGTTACTTACTTTGGGGACGGACGACCGTGTGTGTAAGTGTCCCATATATTTATTTATTTATTGATTCATACTAATATTATGGGATAATGTATGTCAATGTTACATAAAAGCTATAATAAATAGCTCTCAACGAAGAGACCGTGCGACTCTTTAGAGACGATCATGGGTTTTATTTATTTATTTATTTTATAGGCCCGCAAACAGAGTATATCAATTGTCAACTTCTTTAATAATAAACATTTTAAATGTCTAATGCTACCCTATTTATAGATGGACACGACATGCTTTAAAAATACAATATATTTGGATCGTTAAAATAATGTCAACATATTAGAACGTCAAAATGACAAAACAATTATACGAATGAGTCGTTACAATAAATCAAATATAAATGTTTGACTGGCCCGTTGGAGCAGTGGGTAGTGACCCTAGCTTCCGCTCCGCGGGTCGCGGGTTCTATTCCCGCCGAGGGCCAACATTTTCTATAAATGAAATTGTTGGTCTTCGAGCCTCGGTGTATATTTGTATTTAAGTATGTATTTAAAAAATATATAAGTATATATTCAACAGTTTTTTGTCTACCATAACACAAGTATTAAGTTACTTACTTTGGGGACGGACGACCGTGTGTGTAAGTGTCCCATATATTTATTTATTGATTCATACTAATATTATGGGAAAACGTATGTCAATGTTACATAAAAGCTATGATAAATAGCTCTCAGCGAAGAGACCGTGCGACTCTTTAGAGACGATCATGGGTTTTATTTATTTATTTATTCTATAGGCCCGCAAACAGAGAAACATCAATTGTCAACTTCATTAATAATAAACATTTTAAATGTCTAATGCTACCCTATTTATAGATGGACACGACATGCTTTAAAAATACAATATATTTGGATCGTTAAAATAATGTCAACATCATAGATAATACACTATATATTAGAACGTCAAAATGACAAAAAAATTATACGAATGAGTCGTTACAATAAATCAAAAATAAATGTCAAAATAGCAAATAACAATAATAATAAACCTGGGGCAGGCCAATTAGTTTTTCTATTAAAACTTATGTAACTAATTGATAATTACAATTTATCACACGGTTTTCGGTGAAGGAAAACATCGTGAGGAAAGCTGCATATCATGAGAATTCTAGGGATATATGTAATCTACCAACCCGTAATGGAGCAGCGTGGTAAGTATTAGCTAATCCTTCTCTCAGCAATGGGATAGTAACAGGCTGTTACTTTACTTTTACTTTACAATGTTCCATTGCTTTACTTTTTATACCTTCGGAAACAGAAAAATCTATATCGATCTATATTTATGATAACAAAGTCCCCGCAAGCACAACTAATATATTCATACTTATGAGATTATTGCGAAAGTCTTTCTGTCTTCCTTAATTTCATTGTAACTTGTCTTGAACGAAATGGCGGCTCCGTAGAATAAAATATGAACAGGTCAGGACAATTTTCCCAGGCAATTTCTTTCAATAGATCTTAAGGATAATAAGACGTTATTCGCAGCTCCTGTCTCTTATAATATAGGCGTCGTAAAGTATTCCAGAATGGTCCCCAACACGAGCCATATTTCATTTCATTATACAAAGGGATGTTCGCGCTTAACTTCTAGCTGTCAATTACAAAGTTCCCCAGATTAAGTTCCCGCGGGATATAAATGAGTAGATTATATCATACTTAGTGAGTTTCGCAGATTTGAGATTTACGTATTAGCGACGAAGCTTTGATCTGCTTTTATTTGTTATTGGTAGTGGTTATTATAACTTGAACTTCTTGTTCACTCTAATTTCATTATTTTAATTTCAATTACTTTTTTCCCACATTTTTTTTTTTTTTTTAAATTTATTATACAATATAATAAGGTAATATATAAACAAATATATTATATATTACATATTTATATTACATATTTTGTTTTTATGTCATGTCTTTGGCAAACAGGGTTGCAGCGTTAGATATTCCGTCAGTAAATTATTTAGTTTCATATTACACGCACTTTTTATGATCAAAATTTGAATAAAAGTATCCTTTTCATGAAGTTTTAGATAACAATGCAAATAGAATACTCATAGAGGAATCGAATGAAAATCTTAAGAATCCCCTGACGAAAAAAATTTGAAATTTATGGTCGACGTAAAAAAAAAAAAAAAACTTGCTCGTTACAGGTCTCTTAGTTGCGAAACAAAGTTTCGCGCGCGCGCAACAACAAACAAACGCGCTTAATGCTAGATCACAAAAGTTCGAGGCTTCTAAGGCACTAAATGGAATTGGAACAGTCATGTGTGACCCACCGATAGTTCATGCCGTCCCACAGAACCTTCAAGGGTGACCCACGGTTGAGTCATGCCGGCGTGAACGTGCTACACTAAATACACATTCTACACAGTTATCAGCCCAATTATCAATCAAACACATCGAAATGTCATTCCGTCCCATGGAACAGCCAAGTGTGACCCACGGGTGAGTCACACCAGCGCGATGGCGCTATTTTAAATACACATTCTACATAGTTTTCGGTCTAATTATCAATCAAAGCCCTCCGAAATGTCATGCCGTTCTACGGAATAGTCAAGTGTGACCCACGGGTAAATCAGCGTAAACGTGTTACGTTAAATACACATTCTACACAGTTTTCCGCCCAATTATCAATCAAATCCACCGAAATGTCCTGCCGTCCCATGGAACAGTCAAGTGTGACCCACGGGTTAATAACACCAGCGTGAACGTGTTACATTCAATACACATTCTTCACAGTTTTCGGACTAATTATCAATCAAACCCACCGAAATGTCATGCTATTCCACGCAACAGTCAAGTGTGAACCACTGGTGAGTCACGCCGGCGTGAACGTGTTACACTATATACACATTCTACACAGTTTTCGGTCCAATCAAATCTTCCGATAGATGCCGTCCCATGGAACAGTCAAGTGTGACCCACGGGTGAGTTACACCGGCGTGAACGTGCTGCATAAAATACACATTCTACAGTTTTCGGTCTAATCAAATCTTCCGATAGATGCCGTCCCATGGAACAGTCAAGTGTGACTCACGGGTGAGTCTCGCCAGCGTGAACATGTTACATTAAATACCACACAGTTTCCGGTCCAATTGTCAATCATATATTAATTATAAAGTTCGACATCTATTTTCTTCAATAGTCATTAACACGCCGCTCATCAACTCTTGCACCAGATTAAATTGAAAGCAAAGATCTCAAATCGTGACGCACGTGAGACCCCGAACGTTTTTTATTTTTCCAAGCAATACACTACTTAATCCGCGTGACTGGCACCCGTTATTCCAAGCACTAATGGAGTTATCTTGTCTGTCTTGGGATATCGGGATTTAGCAGGAAACAAGGGGTATTATCGAGCTTTCTATTTTGTGGCGGCGATATTAAACGGTCTTGTAATGATTAATCGGCAGAAGCGTGAAGTTTAAATAGGATCAATGTTTTTATACTGTCAATATGCTGGAAACGGTTTTTACGGCATACAAAAATTGGACACCGTAGAGGGGTTGTCCAAGATTTATTTACGAGATATAAAGTATATTTAAGTGCGAGAAGTTTATTATTGAGCGAGAACCCGTGAACACCAGACCTTCGTCATTTTATAAAAGCTGAAAGTTTGTCAGCGCATGCTCCTAATACAGGTAAGAACGATGGTACATTATGAAATTTGGGTCATCGTGGCTTTGGGAGATAAACGGTACTCAAGGTGTGTGAAATGCCGATCTTATTTCTTCAAATTATAAAGTGTGATTTTTGGTATTAACTTCAAAATATAAAAAAAATAAATAAAAAAAATTAGTATAAAATCAAAGTTAGTTAATATATTGGATAAGAATAAGATGATGTTTCCTCACTAGCCAGATATTTTTGATTGTTCCAACACCTTCCAGATAAACATGTAAGGTAGCTATACGCGCGAGCATGAGGTATACAAACGTATAGGTACGAGCGAAATGGCGAATTAGGCTGTTAATTAAATACAGTAAAATAAAATAAGTAAATATTTCTTATAGATTTTAGCCCAAATCATTAGTTTATAGTATTTTTCTTATTTTCTACGCCTCACAACAACTAAGATAAGATACGAAGCAGAGTGGTTATGAATCGTAAACTCTACTGCTGATTAAGAAAACTGCTCCCACCGAGAAGAGCCAGAAACTCAGCAATTACTCTTTTCAAAATATAATTACGTTACATTTTGTCATTACTATGTTGTACAAAGACGCATCTACGCATTCTAATCATTTATTTAATGTTAAATAGTATAGTAGGCTTTCTGTATCAGTTTTCTTCAGTTGTTTTCAACTGCTGTAATCGCAAAGCTAAAATTGATTGCAGAAATTTATGTCATATTAAATTAAAATGATGCACTTACGGTTAACGTCGATGGTGAGATTTTCCGATAGCGGCGTTATGGAGGGGTCCGTTACGGCCTGCCATAAAAAAATATTTATCAGTCATGAAATCAGTTATTATAGCGTGAGAAGGGTTGATGTATAGCAAAATATTATTTAGTTATTATAAAAGTAATGCAGTCAACTTAAAACGTACATACATCCTCTTGGCCTTATTTACCCCACTTAGAGTGGGTGTCGGCACATGTTATAAACATGGTATTACATGATTTGGCTACGTATTTTACGATCGACTGCCTACCTTTTTTTTAATTCAGGAAAAAACCCTTTATGGGTACCGCCGCCCGACGAGGACAGACCTGAAAACGACCTGTGTGCACCACGCTGCCGATGAATTCGGCAATAATTTTGTGACAGCTTTTTGGCAGAGCTAGTTATTGTTAAAATTGAAATAAATATTGATAAAGATTAAAGTTTAGCACCGACTATCGTAAAATAAATCTTAACCATACCTATATTTTCTTTATTCGGGAACTTGTAAATGTTATTGATCAATTATTTACCTGACAAGTAATATCAGAGCCATAGTCGCTACGCTGTAGTGTGAAAGAGAGCGCTGCTCGCGCCTCTGAATTAGCGAGCAACGCGTGCGCCTTCCACCACGACACGCGGGCAACTGGACGTCCTGCGTAACGAAAAATTGAAATGACGGTATATAGTAAAAATAAACATTGACTGGCCCGTTGGGGCAGGTGGCAATGATCGGGCCTTAAGCTCCGAGGGCTGTGAGTTCATTTCTTTTGAGGGACAACATTTTTTAAAATATTTTTTTGGGTTCCTCGATTCGAGATGTATTTATATCTATATTTAAAATTTATTATTTTGTATTTACCGGTTGTTTGTCACCCATAACACAAGTACTTACCTGCTTTGTGGACGGACGACCGTGTTTGTAATTGTCTCATATATTCCCATATTCATTGATTTATCTACCTGGACTCATATCAATAGTTATAAATGCGAATGTCTTATCGTGTTGTGTAAGTTGTGAATGCATGATAGATATATCACATTCACAACCAATTTTCTGGACCAATATTAATAAAATTTGGTACATTTGTATACATAACATATACGTTAAACGTAACGATATTCCGTCAGCAGCAGGCAAAAATAAATAACACATCATTAAAGATGTTTTAGTATGAACGAAGTCGTTTAATGCGTTTAATAAAATATATTAAATAGAATGATTTACTTAAACAAGAACAAAGTTAATGGAAATTGTACACAATAAACTGTACAATACAAGGTAATATAAAATACGAAACAAAAAGGGTCGCGGTGGGGGGCCCAGCCCGTGACGAGCCTAAATGAAGCGAGCGAGGGTAAACAACAATACAGACTCTCTCAATTTAACAAAGTTTGATGGAATACACTAAACTATGCCAGAGGAAGATTGTTTAGCTATGAACTCCGCAGATCCTAATCATTTAGAACATATATAAGCTTATATAGACATAGCTATTAGGATCTGATGATAGATTAGACATAAAAAGTAGCTTCTACCCGCGACATCGGTCGCGTGGACTATTTTCGTGTGATAGGTCGATAATAGATGGCGCTTTTTAATTCCTGTAGAATTCCTGTATTCCTGAATTTCTATACTCCTGTAGAATGAACAGGATTTATATAGCCTATATTTTATTCCGATGTATAAGGAATAATTGTACCAAATTTCATCGAGTATTACACAATATTGAAAAAATATTTTAAACCTTTGTTATACTAGCAAAGATTACGCCGTGCGGTATCCGACAGAACAGAATTTAAATTGACGTCAGGCAGTGACAATATGTTTATAACATGTCGTGCCGACCCCACTTAGAGTGGGATAAGGACAGGAGGATGATGTTATACTAGTCAAAATCATGTTAATGATAAGAAGCTCGATTGCCAGCTAAGTACTAGAATAAACAATATTAAACACATTCGTTGCACAAAAATATTTTTGGAAAAAATTAAATTTTGCCCACAGCAAAACACAAAAAAGGAGCTTCCCGGTACAATGAAAGTTTCATTATGATTCGGCGATTTGAAGGTGCTTGTTGAGACTTATTAGAATAACGAATATTATGGACTATTATGTTCTTTTAATAATTTTGACTGTAAGGATGGCACATGCACACAGTTTTATACTATCGCAATGCCATCCTTGCAAATCTTCTATACTTATAATAAATCTGTAGAGAGGTCAATTCTGTAACTGGAATATATTTGCAAAATAACTATCAGGGGGTGATTAGGGATCGATACTGATGCCAAAAATGCAATCAGTAAAATTTTTGTCTGTCTGTCTGTCTGTCTGTATAACCGTTATAGAAACAAAAACTACTCGACGGATTTTAACGAAACTCGGTACAATTTTTTTTCATACTCCTGGGCTGGTTATAGTATACTTTTCATCACGCTGCAATCAATAGGAGCAGAGCAGTGAAGGGAAATGTTGGGAAAACGGGAGAAGTTACTCCATTTTTTAAGCTTCCGTCGCGTGTGCAACCTTGATGGTTAAAGCTACACAGAAATCATGTATGACGGAAATATTCTCCTTAAAATTATATAAAAACTATCCCACGACAGCATATGTCTATCTTTTATTGTTGACTCACAATAACACGTGTAACTCCCGATAGCTTAGCAGTTCGAAGCTTTCTGGTTATATTTGTCTACTCCTACATTTATATCACTCTCAGTCATCCCTAAATAAAAAAGTGAATAGTATTAACCATTGTATAAAAAAAGAATCATTGAAATCGGTATAGAAACACCAAAGTTATACATGAAATACGCTAATAATAAGCCATCGCGCGTGAATACTGAATTATGCTATAAGGATTATCACTACATAGTATAAAACAAAGTCACATTCTTTGTTTGTCCCTTATATCCCAGATTTTGATGCGGTTTTTTTAATAGATAGAGTGATTCAAGGGGAAAGGTTTATATGTATAATAACATTCAATATGGAGTAGAAAAATACTGAAATTTTTGAGGTTTTAGATATAAGATATAGCAGGAAATCTTCTTGGTATAGGGAGAGGCGAATTGTTTTTCTTCAAATTTAACGCGTGCGGGCCACGGGCAGTAATGAATAACTAAATTAAAACTACTGGATCGATTTTAATCATTTTTTTCACTGGGTGACATAGGCTATATATTTGATACCCGTGCGAAGCAGGGTAGGCCGCTAGTGTAGCATATATGTATATATAAATAAATAAATAAATAAATAATAAATAAATAATAAATATGGACTCGAATTTCATTTTTTGTTTACAAGCCCACGGATTCCTAAAAACCTTTATTAAACCACTTTTAGTTTACAAAAAAGGGGCTACGAATTGATCTTTTTTCTTTAACTACCCTCAGGATCTTTACAAAGCATGACAATGATCAGGGTTGGAAACTGGGTAAGACAAAGCCGGCGCGCTTTAATTCACAGGGGTAATTGTTCTGCCTCAAAACAGGGTGGAGTTTAACCGTTGGTTCTATTGTCGGGAACACTTCGGTTTCAATTGTTTCGTCAATTAACAAGAAATACCAAATTCGGGAACATGAGTTAACGCAAGGGGAATTTATTGTTTGTATATTTATCTTATTTGCAAAAAAACCCTTTTTGTCGAACCCTGCACGTGCTATGCTTAGAAATACCAACTATATCTTTAATATTTAAATGAATTAATTTTGAATGTATGTGTGGGTGTGTGTGTGTGTGTGTGTGTATATATATATATATATATATATATATATATATATATACATATATATATATATATATATATATATATATATATATATATATATAAATATGGTAAATTAATGGTAATGGCATCATCCTTATCATCCTCCTGCCCTTATCCCACTCTAAGTGGGGTCGGCACAACATGTTACAAACGTATTGTCATATGATTTGGCTACGTATTTTACCAGCCGCCTGCCTGACGTCAACTTACCTTAGTCGTATTTTACGACGCCTCGGTAAGAAAGAGGGTGGTCTATTCTACTAACCTGGATACCACATGGTGTGTCAACTTACCTTTGTCGCCTTTTACGACACCTCGGTAAGAAATGAGGTTGGTCTATTCTACTCAGTCGGATACCACAAGGTGGGTCAACTTACCTTAGTCGCCTTTTACGACACCTCGGTAAGAAATGAGGGTGGTACTATTCTATTCAGCCGGATACCACACGGCGTTCATAAAAATCTGTCCGCATGCGATGCGGAAACTATTGATGATATATTATAATAAACGACGATATTTCTCCTTTATATTCATTAAATAAAAAGCAATTTTCCCAAAGTCAACTTATTTACTCTTTCGCAACAACCCAATGAACCATAAATATGACAGCCACAATGCTTTTTCATATTAATGACCAACTCTATGAAGGAGGTTGTATTAAAAACATAAGTAAAGTAAGTAACGGCCTGTTACTATCCCACTGCTGGGCATAGGCCTCTTCTCTCCGTTTTTTTTTCTTTGGAGAGAAGGATTGGAGCTAAGACCTACCACGCGGCTCCAATGCGGATTGGTAGGTTACACATATCTCCAGAATTCTCTAGAGATATGCAGGTTTCCTCACGATGTTTTCCTTCACCGAAAAGCTTGTGATAAATTGCAATTATCAATTAGACACATAAGTTTTACTAGAAAACTCATTGGTGTCTGCCCGGGGTTTGAACCCTAGACCTCCTCGAAAGAGGCGCACGGCACGGTGCACGCATTAAAAACATGTTGTAACAATATTTAACAAAAATGAATCTATAGTAGATTTTCCACTGCCATGAGATCGGTATGTACGCGGGTGAAACCGCGGGATATTAATAGTGTAAAATTAAAATAAAAAGTCTCAAATCTAAAAATTTTATTAGGTCGACAGTGAACACGAATTGAGGTTGGAGAAAGCGGTTCATTTATCATGAAATCAAATCTTCAACTGAATTCGTTCTTAAGTAAATGAATTTTTTTACCTCCAACCGCGACGCAAGTTAGATTGACTTCGGTACCCTCGTCGTAAGGGCCGAGGACGCCGCCTTTGATCTCGTCTCCCTCTTGGTTGAGGATAATCAGCCTCTCTGGAGGTACTGTGGACAAGGAGACTCCATTAACATCAGTCCCGTAAAAATATAGGCACGTATAAGTCAAGACGTCACGCTCGAAGACACGTATATGTTAAGTAAATTTAAATCATTATTTATTCAAAACAGCGTTAATTTTATGTCTAAAAAACTTTAATTACGAGCAAGCGAAAGCGATTTTTCAACTTATAAGTTAACTTACAATATTTTACTGTATATTATTCTATTGTGTATGTATAGTGGAACAAACACATAAATACACACACAAAACACACAATTTCCCACTCTGACCCACCATGTAGAGGGTTTTGGGGGAAGAAAATCGATCTAGATAGGTTTTATTTAAAAAAAAAGGTTGTTTTATACCTGTTTTGAAATTTACGTTACAATAACAATTTTTCACTGTCAAACGTAAAGTCATGATGGTTCATTGGGGAACGGGCGGTCTAGAGAGGTGAAAACACCTAGGATCGAACCCCACCTGCCTTATTATTTTTTAATTTTTCTTTTTCGCTATTTCAATTTCCCACAAAGCAATTTCTATAAATTAGGTCACTTTAATACTAAACGTGCGATATATACAGGTGAAACTAAATATAATGCGTTCAATAAAAGATATTCCTATTATATAAAAGTGTCTTCTATATCAATTATAACACTCCATTGGCTTTCATAAAATGATCTCGCGTTCAGAAACTGAAGTTAGATGTCCTCGGATGAATAATTTATACCTGCTGTTAAATATTTAAATATATTCCACGACCAATGGAAAGATAATTAAAAATTAACTGTTTCCAATTTTCTTTTCCTTTCAACTTAGGAAATAGAAATAATAATGTATTTTTTATCACAGGTAATTGTCGTAAGTAGATAGTGTTTAGCGCATTTATTATGCAGTCAATGTGAGCTTTGTTAAGTTTCGAAACTAGACTTTCAGTTTTAGGTTAGGAGTAAAGAAATTAAAGTGAGAAATCAAAGATATATTTCGAAAAACATATCAAATTTGGTATCTATATTTGAATGGTAACTTAAGGAATCAGGATTTCAGCTCAATCGGACACCAGGAAGTGTGTAAAATTTATCTTGCAAGATTACATCTTCACATACAAGACAAGTTAAATAAAAGTATTTAAATTTAAACTATCGTGAGTAGTATTCATATTTAATGTATAGAACTGGCTATACTCACGTTTTCTATCGGGTTAGCCCGACTAGTTTCGAACCCATCCGGGGCACTTATTCATGAGCTCTTTACACGACGTTATCGCGGCGGGAACTGTTCCCGCCGAAACTAGTCGGGCTAACCCGATAAAATAAGACGTGAGTGTAGCCGGTTCTGTACATTAAATATAATAGTATTTAATAAAAGCTTTTAATTAATATCAAAGCTGGATCCAATTTATTCAATACGCTGGAAAAAAACTTATGGCGTTCATTACTTGATAAGAAGAAAAAGAGTACGACTGTTTTATCAAGTAAAACAGTAAATCGTGATCTCTAAGATACAATCCAGTAAGTTGTAGACCTTTGGCCTTTATTTATAAGGAAACATCCTCCATGGATCATCGTTGGCCGACGGGAACTAGCGGCGAGAATCGGACCCTAACCGACTTAAAAAAATCCGAGTTCTCCACCAAGATATTGGTGACGAGGACAGGGTACACATTTATACCGTGTGGTATCCGGCTGAATAAAATAGTACCACCCTCTTTCTTACCGAGGTATCGTAAAATACGACTGAGGTAAGTTGGCGTCAGGCAGGCGCCCGGTCGTAAAAACGCAACCAAATCATGTGACAGCATGTTTATGACATGTTGTGCCGACCCCACTTAGAGTGGGATAAGGGCAGGGAGATTATGATGACAAAGTACACATTTAGACCCTTGATGGGGCTACTCTTTTACTTACTGAGAACAGTGAGGTTGAGTCTTGTATTCTTGGTGGGAGAGCGTATGAAGTCCACACGACATCTGTACTGACCGCTGTCTTCAGGCCTAAAACAATAATAATAATCTTTAATATTTAAATGAGTTAATCTTGTATGTATATATATATATATATATATATATATATATATATATATATATATATATATATATATATATATATATATATATATTTTCGGAATCTCGGAACCAGCTTCAACGGTTTTCCTGAAATTCAGCATGCAGGAGGTTTTGGAGAAGAAAAAAAGATCTAGGTTTTCTTTAAGAAGAAATCGTTTTATCCCTGTTTTTAGGCATTTAAAAAATTTACATTGAATATATAAAACACTATTTTGGCCGCTAATTAAATTATTCAGGGAACGAGTGGTCTCTACAAATACCAAAATACCTAGGATCGAGCTCCACCTACCCAATTATTTCTTTATTTTTCTTGAAGTTTTTTATATTTCGCAAAAATTACCGAGCAAGCCTCGGTCAACCGGGTACTAAATAATATGTGCGTAGTACTAGTCTATAACAATCAATACCACAGTGATTGTTGTGATGTATCACGTATGAAGAAGGATAGTCCCTTCTAAATTAAGTATTAAGTATATTTCCTTTCATCGCCGATTGTATCAAAATCATTAATTTTCTAATATGGACCACTGGAAAGTTACGCCTAATTCTTTAATTTACCGTAATAATCAATAAAGTCATCTCACCCTTATCCCACTCTAAGTGGGGACGGCACAATGTTTTCCATTCTCCTTTATCATTCGTAAACTCTGTTGCCACTCCTTTAACATGCATATCATTTTTCACACAATCCATCCAGCGTTTTTTCGGCCTCCCCTAGTCATCCATTCACATTCATATTTAAAAATCTTTAGGTCACATGATTTTCATCCCTCCTCATCACATGACCATACCAACTTAGTCTCGCACTTGTCGTCTTTTCTGTAATGGGCGCAACTTTCAGACTTCCTAATATACTCATTGCGTATTCTATCAAGTTTTGTCACACCACACATCCACCTTAACATTCTCATCTCATTCGCATGCACATTACTTAAAGTATTATTTATAATTAATATTAATTTTTTCGTTTAAATCAATATAAAAAAATCTTGTATGAATAATAAATGTGGAAAGATATAACAGAAAGGTCGCAGTTTTTGATGTAAGAAAAAAACTTACGTAATAAATGAACTCGCCCCCGAACTGTGTATTTTTCTCGTACAAAATAATACAAAGAATATGAAAAACATATGAAATGTCAACGTTTTTATTCTCAAAGAATATCACGTTTCACGTTCCAGTTCCCATACAAACATGAACAAAAAAACATTTTGAATGAAGCTTACTACTTAAGTAAGGCGTACACGAATATAACGTGGTTCTATTAATAAAACTAATTTAAAACGCTTATCTTTGTCTATACTAATATATAAAAGTGAAGAGTTTGTTTGTTTGAACGCTAATCTTAGGAACTACTGGATCGATTTGAAAAATTCTTTGAGTGTAAGATAGTCCATTTATCGAGGAAGCCTATAGGCTACATAACACGCTAAGATGTATAGGAGAGGAGCAGTTATAAAAAAAATAATTATAAATTATTAGTTTCGGGTACATACCACGGTAATTTGTTTTGATTCGCCGATATTTCGACCCAGTTGCATCAAAACAAATTACCGTGGTATGTACCCGAAACTAATAATTTATAATTATGTCTTCAAACCACGAATATTCAAGTACAAAATTAAAAAAATATATTGCGAAAACGGCATAATTTAAAGATTTCCTTGCGTGCGCTGAGTAAAGGGTAACCATTTTTATGGTTATCAAAAGACTATATTACGCTTTTAATCTTTCTATCTCTTGATAGGTTTTTACAAATTCTGCGTGTATCGGGTATGAAAATTAGATAGTTTTATCCGTTCTCATGCCACATATGTATATGCGGAATTCGTTAAAAATTCTTACACTATCCACTACCAATAATTTTACAATGCTAAGCATACATTCACTACCACAATCTCAACAGTTTTTCAACCCCAAGCATCATCAGGAGATAGGCTCCACGACAAAATCGCGCTTATCTTCTTTCAAAAGAGTCTCACCATCTCATCGATAGGCTATTACAGGTCTAATATAAATACTGTCATGGAATTATTTCTAGGTATTTAAAAAAATAACTAGCGATTTCATCGCACATGTGTATTAACGCCTTAATGTCGGCTTCTATAAATTGACTTCGGTCGGTCGGCATGTTTAGTTAATACAATACTTGAAAGAAATCCCGTTTGATGTGAGACGAAGGTTTACTTTAAGTACGAATCATCGAAGAAATAACGTTTCACGTTCAAAATATCTTATCCCTTTGCTTTCATTAGTGCGTGTACATACTACGAAAGCTTGCTACAACTGTGGGAATAAATCAAACATATCCCCTCATGATAACCTATATATATAAAAGAAAGTGGTGTTAGTTACACTATTTATAACTCAAGAACGGATGAACCAATTTAGCTGAAAATTGGTGGAGAGGTTGGTTAGAACCAGGAGACGGACATTACATTTTTATCCCGTTCGACCGCGTTTCCGCCAAGTCCCTACAAAAACGACTACATAACATAAATGACAGCTAAACGTAATTTTGTCATCGGTTAAGTATGGTAAAAAAATTGACAATTATCAAAATAATAGCTAAACGTCACTACATATTATAAAACAAGTCGCGTTCTCTGTCTGTCCCTAAAAATGTAGTATATTAATTTAGATATCCCAAAGATAGCAGGGAATCTTCATGGTATAGGGAAAGGGGAATTGTTACTCCAAGATTAATGCGTGCGGGCCACGGGCAGTAATGAATAAAACAAAACTACTGGTTCGATTTTAATCATTTTTTCACTGAATGACATAGGCTATATATTTTATACCCGTGCGAAGCCGAAGCGGGCCACTAGTATAATAAATAAGAAAGTCTGTACAAAAGTCTCCACAATCGCAAAGCAAACCTTTGCGATTTTGTCGTGGAGTCTATCTCCTGATGATGCTTCGGTTACGGGGCGAAACGATTATTGAGTTTGTGATAGTGAACGTATGTAGTACTTGTGTATTGTGGTGGCGGTGGTGGAGGTTTGTGCATGTGTTTCTACGAATCCTTCATGTATCAGGTATTAAATCGTATTGTCCACTCTACATTTAGCATTATATTCATCGCGGATTATAGCAAAATAATTTTATTATTACTTTGCATTATGGATCTCCGCAAAGTAACGCCTAATTCTATATATTAAGAAAGTCTGTTTAAACATCTCTCTATTACATTTTTATGGCATCAATCACGCCGTGTGGTATCCGGCTGAATAGAATAATACCACCCTTAATTCTTACCGAGGTGTAAAAGGCGACTAAGGTAAGTTGACTCACCGTGTGGTATACGGTTTAGTAAAATAGACCACCCTCTTTCTTATCGAGGTGTCGTAAAATACGACTAAGATAAGTTAACGTCAGGCAGGCGGCCGGTCGTATAAACGCAGCCAAATCATGTGACAGCATGTTTATAACATGTTGTGCCGACCCCACTTAGAGTGGGATAAGGGCAGGAGGATGATTTTTATGGCATCAATCTAGTATTATATATAGGTTATATAAAACAGAGATTGTTAATATCTTAACTAAGTATCGACTTAACGACGCGTCTTGGTCGCAAGTTTCGTCTTACTAGCGTTTCGTTAGAGAAAATTCAGGTAATATAAACCCTCTAGGCAACATGACCAGGGTTAATAACCCTAAGGGTTATTTTAATTTAGTAAGTACTTTGAAATACCTTTCAGAGTAATATCGAGTTATATTACGAGCTTAGTTACAGTAGCTTCATTAATGTTTTTCTTTTTCTTTTTCTCTATATGACCCGTACTCTCTTTCTTCTTAAATTCTTGTCCTTTTCCTTCTATTACTCAAAGGTTGACTGGAAGAGATCCCTTTTAAGGATAAGTCCGCCTTTATGCATGTTTTTTTTTTAATTTTTCTTTCTCTTTTCTAAATATATGTAAAAAAGAAATAAATAATGTTTGTGGGAAAAGTTTAGTGTTAGTAAAAATTTACGATTTCTCGCAGTCCTTGTATGAGTCATGAATGTAATAAAACATCATCTTCCTGCCCTTATCCCACTCTAAGTGGGGTCGGCACAACATGTTATAAACACGTTGTCACATGATTTGGCTACCTATTTGACGACCGGCCGCCTGCTGATATCAACTTACCTTAGTCGCATTTTACACCTCGGCAAGAGTGTGGCCTATTCCACTCAACCGAATATCACCACACGGCGGGTTCACTTACCTTAGTTGCCTTTTACGACACCTCGGTAAGAAATGAAGGTGGTCTATTTTTCACAGCCGGATACCATACGGCATTATGATTCATAGAGGATGTTTCCTTATATCCTTGTCATAACTTATATATATATATATATATATATATATTATTTTTTTTCATGAATATAATACAAACATCAATCTAAAAGGTTGCTTTCAAATCAATATCTAAGTGTATTATAAAACGTTATTTTCATGCAAAAAACATTTCTTTGAAACAATGTCATTCTTTGCCGAGGTAACACAAATATTTGTTTGTCGGCGAGGAGTCTGCTTTCTGTTAGTACAAGAAACTATTTTCATCTTTGACGAGCAAACTGTATAAATAATTAGTATTTTTGTGAGCGAGCCTAGCTGGGTAAATTTCTTAAATAAAAAAAAGTAATTAAAAATATATATTTTATCTGGAATCGATCCTAGTATTTTGCATTAGAGACCATCCGTTACCTTGAGCTATCATGACTTTGTATTTGTAGGCGAAATTATCCTTTGCTTTTTCAAAAATTATAGCAGTTTTTCCAGTGCCCGAAAGCAGGCATAAAACAATTTTTTCTTAATAAAACCTACCTAGATTCATTACAAAATTCAGAAAAAAATATATATACAAGATTAACTCATTTAAATATTTAAGATATATAAACATTGTCCGAATTAACTACGTGTTACTGCTATCTAGTTCTAAAAACGAACAACTCCAAAATAGTGTTAAATGTTGAGATGTCAATTCATATATTTAAGTAATTAAATTCGTTTTTGGCTATTCTTTTTAGTTTATTAATGTATTTTGTCACATTTCATTAGCTATACGTTCATTCTTAAACTAATATTTACAAGTAGATTTGCGAGTAGGTTTTCGTAGCGCAAATTATTTTTTCCATTGGATTTGTGAAGAAGATATTTAATTGTTATGTGTGATTTTCTTATATAAGTAGCGGTCTGTTACTCTCCCACTGCTGGCAATAGGTCTCTTCTCTCCGTTTTTGAAGAGAAGGTTTGGAGCTGAAACCTACCACGCTGCTTTAATGCGGGTTGGTAGGTTACACATATCTCCAGAATTCTCTAGAGATATGCAGGTTTTCTCACGATGTTTTCCTTCACTGAAAAGCGTGTGATAAATTGCAATTATCAATTAGACATATGAGTTTTAGCAGAAAAACTCATTGGTGTCTGCCCGGGTTTGAACCCGTGACCTCCACGAAACAGTCGCACGGTGTTACCGCTGGGCTATCACAGATTAAAACTCTCTTATATATTAAAACACAAAAGAGAGAAACGATAATGAAAAGCCAAAGTAAATATAAATAAAAATTCACCAATTAACTGTTTGTCGCTCCTGTGTGTACACGCTCTAAAAGCGGCTTACCGCTATAAAATGGCGTTTGTTTGTTCAGTTAATACAAGACGGAAGAGTTGATCTGTGTTTGATGTTGAGCTAGTGTTTTAAACTTAAATAAACAAGTATGTTTTACTTTTGTAAAAATAAGATACTTTTTTTTTGGAACATTCATGATATAGTATCTGGGTCACCTGGCTATGCTTGGTAATTTGTTAAAAGATATTAAAAAATGCAATTAAAAAATTAAAAAAGAAAGAAAGCGCCGGTGACATGTGGGATTCGATCCCGGGTGTTCAACTTTTTACAGTACGCCCGTAACCCATTGGGCTATTACAGCATTAAGATTGACACCTAAAATATCATTTGCATTCAATTCTACATTTTAGCATTTTTTTAATGCCTGCAAACAGGTATTAAATGACTTTTTTTAATTAAATTAGATCTATTTTTCTCCCCAAACCCCTCTACATCCTGAATTTCATCGAAATCGTTGAAGCCGTTTCCGAGATTTAACATACATAGACAAGATCAACTCATTTAAATATTAAAGATATCACGATTATTGAAATATAAGAGTACTTAATAAATTAGAAAAATTTGTACTTTCCCGATTTTTAATGCATTTATAAGCATTTTAAAACTGGAGCCCTAAGATAATAAACGTCTTCCGATATGAAAATGCTAAGTCAAGTCAAGAGGGTTAGGATACGTATCTTTTTCTAAAGTTTCGTGGCTCCAAAACCATACTTTCTATAATGTCTAAGGAGCTGAATTGATATTTAACTCACTTCTTATCTTGTTATTTCTGTCACTCAAAGACTTGAAGAGACTTTTAGGAATAAATCCCCCTTTGTACATGTGCAGGTTTCTTATGAACCATTTTTTTATGTATAATAAATAGAATATTATTTATCACGTACTCGTACTTTACAATTAACAAAACATGACACCTAATTCCATAAGCACAACCCTAGAGAATTATATGAGACTATCCATCGCCAGCGGTTCCGCCCGCGTGGAAATGTTTAAAACCGTAATATAGTTTTTTGATAATCATAAAAATGGTTAAAGTGAGTTACCCTTAAAAACTAGACATGTGCTGTCGCAGATTCTTATTTAGAACTTTTAGTGGGGAACAATTTTGTAATACATGATTTTTTAATAACTATTACCGTTTACTCAGAGCACGCAAGGAAAGCTTTCAATTTTACCGTTTTCGTACTATATGCTCCTTCTCTCTTATCTATCTAAGCCTGATGCTATATAGCCTATAACCTTCCTCAATAAATGGACTATCTTACGCTGCAAGAATTTTTCAAATCAGTCCAGTAGTTCCTGAGATTAGCGCGTTCAGACAATCAAACTCTTCAGCTTTATATATTAGTATAGATATGGTTAATTTAGTTTTTAGGGATACGTAAATGCTTTAAGCTTTAAGTTTTAAATCCAAGAGAGTATTTATTATTAGTAGAGAGTACTTTATTATTAATTTTCTTATTTACTCTGTGAATTTCAAAATGGCGATTGATCACCAAACCTAAGATAATATTTAAAAGAGGACATCATGTTTATGGTTCGGTTGATAATTATTTTGCGTTTCGTCGACCTTTGAGTAAGCCTTAATGATCTCTTATATAAAGTTACTCTTGTTTGTTTAGAAAACAAGACGAGAGGGTGATATCCATTTCAATGAAAACTTGAGATAATATTTCTAAGTAATTTAAAACACGATTCAAGTGACTAGATAATTTGTTACATCTAACCAATCTTGTTTTTCAAAGCCTAATTGTATTTTATACTTACAATAACGGACTTATTTGAACAAAACGTATGTATATTGTTTTTATTTTAGCATTAGCATAGCATTAACAGCATTTACCCTGTTATGGATATTGCGGGAATACGTTACAAGTAAACAGTTAATATTTAATTTTATCTTAATCTTATATGCATGTCACATTACTCATAATTTATCCATATTTTTTATCCACATTCATATTCAAACTACGCCGTGTGGTATCCGGCTAAATAGAATAGTACCACCCTCATTTCTTACCGAGGTGTCGCAAAAGGCAATTAAGGTAAGTTGACTCACCGTGTGGTATCCGTTTAAGTAGAATAGACCACCCTCTTTCTTATCGAGGCGTCGTAAGATATGACTAAGTTAAGTTGACGTCAGGCACGCGGTCGGTCGTAAAATACGTAGTCAAATCATGTGACAACATGTTAATAACATGTTGTGCCGACCCCACTTAGAGTGGTATAAGGACAGGAAGATGATGATTCATATTCAAAACTCTTTTGGTCACGTAATAAACATCCCTCCTTATTACATCTCACTTTAATCTCAATCGTTTTATTTATAATAGTCGCTAATTTCGTCTCAGCATAAACATATATAACACACTACGAAATCAAGAGACGATATTACATTTTATTACACACTAGAAATTATAAAATTCCACGAATATAGCCACAAAACTCGATACAATGCCTTTGTGTAACACACAAAAACTTCTCCAAGAATATTTATTTTTAAATTCATTTATAGAATTAGGCGTTCTTTGAAGATCATAACAAAAGAGTATTAAAAATATTATTTCGCTATAATTCGTGATATTCAACGAATTTATCGCGGATTATAACAAAGTGATATTATTATAAATTTTGCTATAATCTTAGTGTAATTTCTGCTTGACATGTGTGGACAGTTGGATAGTGTGAAAAAGAACTTAACAATTTGACGCATCTGTGTGTAGTATCTCTTATAACAGAAAACAACAAGACGCTTTAGTTTGTTTAGTTATGTTACCACAAGATGGATGAAAGATCTAGTTCTGACGATATAAAGCGCGGGTCATATTTCAAAGAACTTTTACTTCACTAAGAATTTGTGTTGTATAACTTTCTTAGTTTTTTTATACAATACTAATTATTATTACTTATTAAAGGCGACTAAGGTAAATCAACCCGCCGTGTGGTAACCGGCTAAGTAGAATAGACCAACCTTATTTCTTACCGAGGTGTCGTAACGCCTTTTACGGCACCTCGACAAAATGCAGCTAAATCATGTGACAGCATGTTTATAAAATGCCGACCCCACTTAAAGTGGAATAAGGGCAGGTGAATTATGATGACAAATTATTATTACTTAACTGGTTTTGTGCCGTAAGGTATCCGGTTGAGTAGAATAAAGTAAAAAATGAGGGTGTTCTTACCGAGGTGTCGTAAAAGGCGACTAAGATAAGTTGACTAAGTAATCGCGGCTGGAACTCCCGCCGTCGTCGTGTAAAGAGCTCATGAATAAGTGCCCCGGATGGGTTCGAAACTAGTCGGGCTAACCCGATAGAATAACACGTGAGTATAGACGGCTCTATGCATTAACTACGAATACTACTAACGATAGTTTAAATTAAAAAAAAATGCTTATATCATGTTGTTCCGACCCCACTTAGAGTGGGATAAGGGCAGGAGGATGTACGTACCTTAACTTAGTAAGTAAAAGAACGGCTGGTGCAGTGTTGCTTCGGAAGGTCGCCCTGTTCCCCAGGGTCGATGGATCAGACCAGTGTGACGTCACGCCTTCCCGGGTGTCCAACCTGGATGATAACAACGTAATTAGTAACTAACGCAGTAAGGATATACAATCCCACTTCTGATATCGGATATAGCACAGAAGGCTTAATTATACGAAACACACAAGAGCAATTTGGTAATCTTTTATATTTAAATGAGTTAATCTTGTATATATATATATATTTTCAGAATCTCGGAAACGGCTCCAACGATTGTCCTGAAATTCACCATGTAGGGGGTTGTGGAGAAGACAAGTTTTATTTTAAAAAGATGTCGTTTTATCCCTGTTTTCGGGGTCCAAATTTTTTTTTAAATTTACGTTGAATACAATCACAATTTTTCGCTGTCAAACGTAATGTCAGGGTGGTTCATTTGGGGAACGGGCGGTCTAGAGAGGTGAAAATACCTAGGATCGAGCCTCAACTGACCTATTAATTTTTATTTTTTCTTTTAACTAATTTTTTTTTACATCATTTTAAAAATTACCGAGCAAGGCTCGGTCACCCAGTTACTAGTTTATTTAACGAACTAACCAGAATAATAGAAAGTTCAGCTACCTTCAATAAAATATTTTGTAAACGTAAAGTCACAAACCCCACACATTCTCACTTCCGCTTACAAACAACTATAAAATCAACGAATGTTAACCTTTTCCGGTTCCGAAATAAGGCAACTGTAATCTTTATCTTTAATATTCAAATGAGTTAATCTTGTATTTATATAAATATTATTTCGGAATCTCGGAAACGTCTCTAACGATTTATATGAAATTCAGCATGTAGGAGGTTTTGGGGGGAAAAATCGATCTAGCTAGGTTTAATTTCAAAAAGTATCGTTTTATCCCTGTTTTAAGGCACTAAAAGTATGCTAAAATGTTGAATGGAATGTTAATGATATTTTAGCTGTCATTTGTCAAGTTGTGATAGCTTAATGGGTAATGGGCGGACTAAAAAAGTGTTACCTAGGATAAAACCCATGTTATTACCAATCTTCTTTTTGTTTTTTTATTTATATTTTTTATATCATCATTCTCTTACCCTTATCCCGCTCTAAGTGGGGTCGGCACAATATGTATTCTTCTTTCATTCTCCTCTATCATTCGTCAACCCTGGTGCCACTCCTTTAACATGCATATCATTTTTCATACAATCCATCCATCATTTTTTTCAGCCTCCCCCTAGTTATACATCCATCCACATTCATATTTAAAACTCTTTTGGTCACATTACCGATTACGGCTCCTCAGATACTATTTATAGTATTACACAATAAAATTAATATAGCGACTAACGCCGCAAGCAACAGCTAATTAGCTACAGCTTTAAATTAACTGTATTATAATTAAAACCATATATTGATATCACAGTTATAAGCAGACATTATTTGTGGTATTCAATTTGCATATGTTTACGATTTGTAAATACCACGGCTATAAAGTATCGGATATCTCGTTAACAGATCGAAAGTGACCTATCGTCAAAATCAAGATTTTTAAAAAAAAAATATTATTTATTTATTTTATTTATTATTTATATATCAAGTAACGAAGACTCATTAGTTAGTAACTTAATCCATATGTTAGTACCTTAACCTACACTTAATTTTTGTTTTTTACATATATATATGTACACACACACACCCACACACACATACATCTACCTGAACGCAAACATACACATCTATAGACATATAAAAAAAAAGAAGAAAATAATTTGGGTCATTGCTGCGCTATTCCATTTGAAATAGCGCAGCAATGTCTTATATATCTGCAGTCCAGTCTGCCAGCCATTAATTTCAGGATGCTGTTAGAGCTGCTCCGCAATCTGCGCACCAGGGATCCACATCTCTTTCGCATCGTTGCATAAAAGCAGTCTACTCGCGCTGCTGCGAACATCCCTGATGCGCTGCAAAAACGAGGCAACCCCATCAGCACCCTGAATGCGTTGTTGTATTGCACACGGAGAGCGTTGTAGGCCTTTTTGGTGTACTTAGCCCACAGATTGCACGTGTAAAATGTAGTGCAATAGGCTCTGAATAATGTTACCTTTACGTTGCTTGAACAACGTGCAAACCTGCGAGCCAACATATTTGCTCTCACTGACAACGCCCTCCGTTCTCTTTCAATATCGGTGTCATCGTTGAGGATTATATATTTTTTTAAATTGTTATTTAGCCGTGTGGTATCCGGTTGAGTAGAATAGACCAACCTCATTTCTTACCGAGGTGTCGTAAAAGGCGACTAAGGTAAGTTGTAAGTAAATCATCATCATCTTCCTGCTCTTATCATACTCTAAATGGGGTCAGCGCAACATGTTATAAACATGCTGTCACATAATTTGGCCGCGTTTTTACGACCGGCCGCCTGCCTCACGTCAACTTACCTTAGTCGTATTTTACGACACCTCGGTAAGAAAAGAGGTTTGTCTATTCTACTCAGCCGGATACCACACGGCGGGTCGACTTACCTTAGTCGCCTTTTACGACACCTCGGTAAGAAATGAGGGTGGCACTATTCTATTCAGTCGGATACCACACGGCGTTTGTATTATACAATTTATACTAGAGTAATGGAGTCATAAGTATAAAGTTGTGAGACTTTCGCAACAAATAATAATAGAGAAGACGAAACTCATATTTCAAGCTTGCCCTACTCTAGTATAATAACTCTGTAATATATACACCTCTTATATAATAATAGTATTGGTTTAACTTTCAACAGATGAAAAATAATACATCTGTCAACGGACGGCGGTTTACAAAAGTACCGCCGGATATATTTCATTGTTAAGCGTAGGCCACACTTTTGTATTGTGATAATATGTAAATTTAATAGCATGGTTTTGAAAGCAAACTACTTCATTGTAATAATGATTAAACGTTTACTAAAATTGTATAAATGCTAAACAGTGTTTGTTTGTTTTGCTTATATTGAGGGCTGAAGGTATTTATACGTTTCATCTCGATACTGATAACGGTTAGAAGCTAGAAGCATCTTCTTCTTTAACCCAGCAATTAAAAAGACGCTTATTCATAAAGCTTATTATACTTTTGAGGAACATGTTGATAATAATAAAGCTCGGATTTAAATTGCGACCAGCTACGCACTAGATTATATTATAATACTTAATTTTGAAAAAAATGACCGCCGAGTTTCTTGCTGGTTCTTCTCGGTAAGAACACCTTTCCGAACCAGTCGTAGCTTCATTGTAATTTAATGATTCGAAAGTGTTAGTAAAAGCTAATTTGAATAAAGAATTATTTGAATTTGATGGGCGTCCACTGCTGGACATAGGTCTCTTCACGGGATCTCCACATGATCTTGTCCCGCTTGGACCCAGCGGCTCATCGCGACCTCTCGACGTAGGGGTCTAAAGACGCTGCGTTTTTGGTCCTAGTAGTTAGTAATTAAAAAATTTTGCAGACTATAGAATGGACAGCTTTAATTGCACTGGAGTGGTATAACTTTGTACTAAAATCAAATGTTAAATCATAATCTGGAACTATCTATCTATTAACATCACTATCTTAATAGATAAGGATTTAAATTAAATAAAACTTCGCAAAATGATCGTTTACTTTCTTTATGACATAATATAATAAATAAATAAATATATGGGACACTTTACACACGGCCGTCCGTCCCCAAAGTAAGTAACTAAATACTTGTGTTATGGGTGACAGACAACTGGTGAATATATAGTTATATATTTTTTTAAATACATACTTAAATACAAATATACACCTAGACTCGAAGGCCAACAATAACAAACATATAAACATATTAAGCTCTTAAATCACATCTTTTTTGCGTTGGAGATTAAGCTAATTTATAAAAGTACGCCTTTGCGAAAGTTCATGATACAAAAAGAAATGATTTTATGATCTCATTTCTTACCAAGGTGTTTCAAAAGGCGATTAAGGTAAGTGGACCCGCCGCATGGTGTCCGGTTAAGTAAAATAGACCACCCTCCTTCTTACCTAGGTGTCGAAAGGGCAACTAAAGTAAGTTGACCTGCCGTGTGGTATCCGGTTAAGTAGAATAGACCAACCTATTTCTTATCTAGGTGTCGCAAAGGGCGACTAAAGTAAGTTGACGTCAGGCAGGCGGCCGGTCGTAAAATACCTAGCCAAATCATGTCACAACATTCTTACAACACCCACTTAGAGAGGGATAAGGGCAGGAGAATGATAAATGATAGTCCGCTGTTTTTTTTTCTTTTGGTTAACAAATTACAACACGGTGTTGTACACTAACCCTTACAACCACAACCCGCTCCCTATAACATTTCTATTCGGGTTTAATCCCCACATTCCGTGTGTCACTCACACTAAATATCTTAATCAAGCCTTAAAAGGCGTCCGTGATCGTGGGATTTGGATATGACACCTTTGGAAACGATTTCTCCGCGCTCAAGTGGGTTTCTCCCTTAGCTTGAATGTAAGTAAATTATTATCTAAATAAGTAAATAAATAATAGTCGGTGCGAATCTATACTTATATATACCGAAAGCTGAAGAGTTTGTTTGTTTGTTTATTTGTTTGTTTGTTTGTTTGTTTGTTTGTTTGTTTGTTTGTTTGTTTGTTTGTTTGTTTGTTTGTTTGTTTGTTTGAACGCGCTAATCTCAGGAACTGCTGGACCGATTTGAAAAATTCTTTTAGCGTAAGATAGCCCATTTATTGAGGAAGGCAATAGGCTATATAACATCACGCTAATATGAATAGGAAAGGAACAGGAATAAAAAAATAGTACGAAAACGACAAGATTCAAAGCTTTCCTTGCGTGCGCTGAGTAGACGGTAATAGTTATTAAAAAATTATGTAAAACAAAATTGTTCCCCTCTAAAAGTTCTAAATAAAAGGCCACGACAGCATATGTCTATCTTTTAAGGTTAACCCACTGTAACCATTTTTTGGTTAATTTCTATTACGGTTTTAATCTTTCCACGTGGACGGAGCTGCTGGCGATTGCTAGTGATAAATAAAAGTTGTATAAAGCAATATTCCTGTATATCTATTTGTAATAATTCGAAACGATGCGTTGGATGTGCAATAAAGTTAACAAATTGCCCAAAAAATCGTTGTTTTCATTACTATGTGGTAACGTACTGTATATGACCGCAATTCACGGATTCATAATATAAAAAAAAAAAAAAAAAATAATCGGGCAGGTGGGGCTCTATTCAAGGTATTTTCACCTCTCTAGACCGCCCGTTCACCAAACGAGTTACCATGACTTTACATTTGACAGCGAAAATCTTATATTCAAACTAAATTTTTTTTTAATTTTATTGCCCGAACACAGGGTTAAACGACATTTTTTTAAAAATAATACTTAGATCTATCGATTTTTCTCCCCCAAGACCCCTACGCGCTGAATTTCAGGAAAATCGTTGCAGCCGTTTCTGAGATTCAGAAAATATATTTATATACGTGTATACATACAAGATTAACTCATTTAAATATTAAAGATAGATTAGTAAGAAATTAAGTAAGTAACGGCCTGTTACTATCCCACTGCTGGGCATAGGCCTCTTCTCTCCGTTTTTTTTTTTTGGAGAGAAGGTTTGGAGCTAAGATCTACCACGCTGCTCCAATGCGGATTGGTAGGTTACACATATCCCCAGAATTCTCTAGAGATATGCAGGTTTCCTCACGATGTTTTCCTTCACCGAAAAGCGTGTGATATATTGCAATTATCAATTAGACACATAAGTTTTACTAGAAAACTCATTGGTGCCTGCCCGATGTTTGAACCCTAGACCTCCTCGAAAGAGGCGCACGGTGTTACCGCTGAGCTACCACAGCTTGAAGAAAGATAGATTAAATAAAGTTAAATAAGATGTCTGTCGGTATGTGCTCGATTTTCTCTTTACTTCAAGGATCATTGTACGGTTTTTACTAAAAGACACTGTAATTGTGCCATATATATTTAAAAATTAAATAGAGGTATTAAAATCCATACTCACGAGTATATAGGAGAGTCGTGGCCCTGTTTATACCAAATTACAAGACCCATCCTGTCGTCTGGTAGGGTGGGTGTGACGTCACAGGGCAGTTCTACTGCGCCCCCTGTAGGCGCGTGCAGGGACTCTATGGCAGCTGAAACAAAAACATATAATAGTCAGATAATTTGACCAACTGCATTACGGACCTCGAAATATCTACCCACATATAATATATATTGTTGTACGCTGTGTGGTATCCGGAGGAATAGAATAGCATCACTCTCTTTTCTTACCGAGGTGTCGTAAAAGGCGACTAAGGTTAGTCGACCCGCCGTGTGGTATCCGGTTTGTTTTTCAAATCATTTTACAGCATGTTTATAACATGTTGTGCCGACCCCATTTAGAGTAGGATAAGGGCAGCAGGAATAACGGTAAAGTAACGGGTTACTGTCTCACTGTTGGGCATAGGCCTCCTTTCTCCGTTTTTGGAGAGAAGGATTGGAGCTAAGACCTGCCGCGCTGCTCCAATGCGGATTGGTAGGTTACACATATCTCTAGAATTCTATAGCGACATGCAGAAAGTAAAAGTAATTGGTGTAACGGCGAACCCCGAAATATCGATGAAAATTGGCACAACTATTCCTTATACACCAGAGTAACATATAGGCTATAGAAATCCTGTTAATTCAACAGGAATAGGCTGACATTGAGAAACGCCGTCTATTATAAACTTATCAAAGTATTTTTAATCACGATGTAACAAAATCAAGTCAAATCTGTAATTTAAAGAAGGTCCCAATATAACGTTGTTTGCCTTACGTGAAAAAAGTTATTTTAAGAAAGTTTTTATATATTTCGGTTTTTGTTTATTAGATAAATTTTACTGGGCTATTTTAATATATAATTCATCTACTAATAATACATTACTAAATAAACTATGCTCTCGAGAAAGCGATAAATTTCTCTCAATCTCCAGTTTTTTTTTTGCAGGATTGGAGAGTGAAGGAAGCTACTGGTTTATTATAAGGTAAGTTGATCCATGTGGTATCCGGTTGAGTAAAATAGACCACCCTTTTTCTTACCGAGGAGTCGTAAAATGCGACTAAGGTAAGTTGACGTCAGACAGGCGGCCGGTCGTATAATACGTAGCCAAATCATATGACAACATGTCTGTAATATGTTGTGCCGACTCCACTTAGAGTGGGATAAGGGCAGGACGATGATAAGGAGCGTTAACACAATATTGATCCAACGCACAAATAACAATTACGAGTAGGCCTAACTTTCTACAGATAACGGTTAGTCGGCAAATAAAATTTTAATTAGCGGTAAAAGGTACACTAAATCAAGCCGGCGCGACAGAATGGTTTTGTGATGGCTATATTGGGCGGTCGCGGCTATCATTTATATTCTAATTCCCCAATAAAACGGCCGCACCTGGATTTTATAGCTTCAAACAGACATTGTGTCCCGGAGTTGCATAGTTTTTAACATTTACTTAATAGTCAATGTTCTTTGGTGGTTCGATGCTTGGGATTCATTAGAGTAAAGACTATTTTGAGTTTGCATTCGTTTATTTGGATTAGATCGTGTTTTGTCATTTACTTTTATAGCTTCATCGCCATAAAGTCTATGTACAACCATAGTAGGAATTTCCATGTTTCTATTAATTCGTCATTCACTTGCCTTTATCCCACTTTAAGTGGAGTCAACATGGTCGGTGGGATTATAACATGTGGTTACATGTTTTGGTTAGTTATTTTACGACTACAACTTCCCTAAGTCGCCGATTACGAAACCCCGGTAAGTAATGAGGGTAGTCTATTTTACACAGCCGGATACCACACGACGGTATAAATAAATTGAAAATAATTAAATAAAATAAATTGCATTAGGCACATAAGTTTTAATAGAAAAACTTATTGGTGATTGCACGGGGTGTGAACCTGTGATCTAGAAAGAGACACGGAGCGTACATTTTTTTTTGTAATCATCACTTACTTTCGGATAAATGTTAAGATCAAAAACATATACAAATATTGTTGTGACAAAGTGTAAAAAACATCAATTAAGTAGTGTAAACAAATTTTTAATTTCATTCCTTTAAAATTAATGTGCGATTGCGTCATAAGTAATACACAATAAGGTAAATAACATTTAAATACATCTTTTTCGACACTGAATCATACAATTACTAGTCTAAGAAAAAACAAGCAATAATAATATATACGAAAAAAAAGAAAACTATGAATATAAAAAGATATTTCACCAGTATTAAAAGCTATTCAATGAAAGTTAGTCAGATTTGATCCTGCAGGATATTCGATAAATCATGTTCATTTTTCATCATAATCCTTCTTTTTTCCGCAATAGAATCTTACCATTTGATACCCAGCAATATTTATACTCATTAACCTTAGCGAAGTCACGCGGTTACATCGTTGGGCTATCAAATCACAGCTTATCAAAACCTACATCATCATTCTACTGCCCCTTTTCCGACACTAAGTGGGATCGGCACAACATGTTGTAACGCGATGTGGCTGACGTCAACTTACCTTAATCGCCTTTTGCGATACCTCGGTAAAAAATGAGGATGGTTTATATCATTCATCCGGATACCACAGGGCATGATGCCAAAATAATGGGATATGACTGATCTGAATGGGGACGACTAATAATTCCCTCCAAAAAGAGACTTAAAAATTATATTATTTTACTACCTGAATGTAACGTTCATTTAAAATTAAACGTTTTATAAGGACCCTCCCTCGAGAGTCACCTTATACAAAAAACCGTAAGTACTCCAGACCGAGTTAATATTGTTTTTGGTTTCAAAGGCAACCCTTCTCCGTTCAACCGCAACCCTTTAGAGGCGTTTAAAACAAAAATTCTTTATAAATTCTGATAAAATCTTTGCGATTTTCACATACGACCTCGCTTTACGCTATGCATTAATTTAAACCGTACAAACAACAATGTATTAAGGCCCGGTCCTTCAAATAATTTCTATACACAATCGAACTTTACTCTAAAGTGATTTTTAACGCCTGTGCATATTACGGCTATACAAAAATCGCGCTTGTAACAATAGGGTTTTGAAGAATTTTGACCTTACACTTAGTGCGTCGAATTTTAATGCCTTTAAATAATTTGTAGAATTAGGCTTTACTTTGCGGAGAATAATACAAACGTAATATTAAAATTATTTTGCTATAAGCCGCAATGAAGTAATATAGAATATATATAATGCTGAAAATATATATAAATAATATATGATGTAGAGTGGACAATCCGTTTTCATACCTTTTACATGCAGGTTTCGTAAAAACATGTACAAACCTCCACCACCGCTAAAATAATACATACGCACTACAATACACGCACACAAAACAATATAACTTTTAAAATTTATACATACGATACACTTTTCATTACTTTTATAGTATACTAGCTTTTAACCGCAACTTCGTTTGCATGGACTGTTGTCGCGTGATAGGTTGATAATAGATGGCGCTTTACAATGTCATCTTATTCCTGTAGAATTAACAGTATTTCTATAGCCTATATGTTACCCGGTGTATAAGGAATAATTGTGCCAAATTTTATCGATATTGGTTCAGCGGTTTCGCCGTGAAAGAATAACAAACATACATCCATACTCACAAACTTTCGCATTTATAATTAGTTATATAGTTATATATATTTATAATTTAGTAAGATTACTTCATCAAAGGTTATTAATTAAAACGACTTTATATATCATTAAAATTGAAAGATAATTCAAATTTTCCCGTCTATTATCTGAAAAACCATTTCTAAGCCCTAAATTATTACGGCTTTACTAGAAATTGGGCTTCATATAATTAATATTTCTAAGGTTCAACCTTAAAATTTCCAGTGAAATCGGTTCTTATATAATATTGCAAAGCTTTGTTATGAGTCGAAGTGTAAACTTTCTGAAATTATTTAAGTTAAAATCAATTAAAACGATTTGATTGACAATTCAAGGTTTGTACCACCAAATATAATTGTAATTATGTTCTAGAATTAGGCGTTGCTTTGTGGAGGGCCAGAATATAAAAGTAATGAAAATATTATTTTGCTATAATCCGCGATGAAATATAATATATGTAATTCTATATTCAGAAAGTACTATCTCATACCTGATATATGCAGAATTTGTAATAATTCATACATCATCACGCACACATTGCACACATTCACCACCACAATCTCAACAAAAAAAACCGCAAAGGCTTTTTTAATTTTGTCGTTTTCGTTGTGTCAGGAGATCCTGATGATCAGTTTCAAGGCAAAACGATTGTTAAAATTGTGATAAGGAATGTGTGCAATGCGTGTGTATTGTTAAGTTATTGGTGGTTGGTAGTAAGTGAGTTTTTACGATTCCTGCATGTATCAAGTATGGAAACGGATAATACACTCTACATTTAGCATCCTATCCTATCTTACTAATATTATAAATGCGAAAGTTTGTGAGTATGGATGTATGTTTTTTTTACTTTTTCACGGTGAAATCGCTGAATCAATATCGATGAAATTTGCCACAATCATTCCTTAGACACCGAAGTAACATACAGCCTATAGAAATGCTGTTAATTCTTCAGGAATAGAATGATATTAAAAAGCGCCATCTATAATCAACTTATCCGCGACATCAGTCCACGCGAATGATTACATATAATCCCTTTAGTAGGTATTTAGCATAATTATATTTGCAATACTTTTGCAATTCTCATTGTTAACAGCTTCATACCGTGTTTTGCCGAGAATAGCAGGTTCTTCAAGTAATTTCTACACAATCAAACCTCTCCCTAAGGGGAATATTAAGGCCCGTACATATTACAGTTCTGCTATAAAAACTGGCTAGTAATAGTAGATATTTCTAAATCGTTCCGATTTTACTTAGCAGCGTAAAATTGGACCTCCAAGCTAAACATGGTAGGAATTTTCAACGTCTCTTTTATACTAATAAGTGCTAACGTGTTCAAACGTGCATATAATTTCCATAAAATATGATCATTACGTAGGTCGACCGTTGATAACGTAGGAAGGCGACAGTTACTTGATGCAACTATGTAATCAATATTAACAAATTTTTCAAATACCTTGCGGTATCTTCAAAATTTTGTATATCAAATGTGATATACAAAATATTGAATTTTGTAATGACAAAATTTAATAGATTTATATTAATGAATATTTGAAGTAACAAGTGAGGAATTTTTAAGCTTCCAATAACTTTAAAAGCTGTGGATAGCTCAGCGGTCAAGGCTTGTGACTATTACGAGGGTATCACGAGCTCAAACCCCGGCTGAAACCAATAAGTTTTTCTGTTAAATTTATATGTTTCATTGATATCTACAATTTATCGCACGCTTTCACTTTCGCATTTCTAGAGAATTATAGGGATATGTGTAACCTACCAATCCGCATTGGAGCAGCGTGGTAGGTCTTAGCTCTTACCCTTTTCTCCTAAAACGGAGGAAGCTAGCCTATGCCTATTAATGGGATAATAACAGATCATTACTAATATTATAAATGTTTGACTGTCTTATACGTTTTCACGGTCAATCCGCTGAACCAATATCGATGAAACTTGACACAATTTTTTCTTATACACCGGGGTAACATATAAGCTATAGAAATCATGTTAATTTAATAGAAATAGGATGAAATTAAAAACACCATCGATTATCAACCTATCAAAAATATTTTATATGTCAAAATTAAGTTAAATCTGTAATTTAAAGAAGGTTCTTTATCTTGTTGTTTGGCTTACGTCAAAAGAGTTATTTTAAGAAAGTTTTTATATATACTTTGGTTTCTGCTTACTGGATAAATTTAACTGAGTTATTACAGTTTATTGCCATAAGTAATACAACTAGTATTACTAACATAATTAAACTATGCTCTGGAGAAAACGATAAACCTCTCAGTTTTCTCGGATCGATCTGATTTTTGTGATGGACACATTCATAGGGTTGGAGAGTGACAGAAGCTACTGTTTATTCTAAGACTACAGTCCACAAGCAAGAAGTTGCGGGCAAAAGCTAGTTAATCCATATATACATGCTCTCTATTTCCACAAAGCTCGCCCTAAGCCAATTCTTAACGCCCGCGCACATTACGGCCGAACAAAAAATCACGTTTGTAACAATGGACATTTTGAAAGAGGGCTAACCTTAAATTTTATTCCCGTGAAATTGGTTCTCCCAGCGAAATATGGTGGCGATTCTTAACGGTTTATTGTTATTAGGAGGTTCAGGTAATTTTTATGTGTTGAAATACGCGAAAAGTTATTTACGTTACGGGGTTTAATGGATGCATAAAAATCTGGAATGGCGTATTGAAAAGCTACCCTTTAAAAACTCCTCCAATATTTTTTGTCAAAAAATGTGTACGTCGTGATTCTCTATGATTTTTAACGGCTTCGCAGTATACGACTCTTCCATCTAATGATGAATAGAAATATAATAAGCCGTGAGGTGTGTTTCTACACAGCCGGTAAATGTGTAGTGTTTGTGTGGTGTGTTGTTGGTGGTAGTGTTAATTGATGCTTGTGGTAACTGGTCCTGCACGTATAAGGTATGTGAACATTGCCTGCTTCCTACACTTCCTACATTACATTGATTCTCTTAATTAAAGCGGATTATAGCAAAATCATTTTATCGTAGCGTCTGTGCTATATAAGTAATTATAGCTAAACATTTCTATGTTAGTGAGATTATATTGCTACTTATCATCTTCCTCCTTCCCTTCTTCAAGTGGGGTCGGCACAAAATGTTATAAACAAGTTGACACATGATTTGGCTAGGTTATCTTACGACCGGCGGTCTGCCTGACGTCAACTAACCTTAGTCGCCTTTTAGACACCTCGGTAAGAAACGAGTGGTCTACTCAGCCGGATAGCACACGGCGGGTCGACTTACCTTAGGTAGTCGTCTTTTACGACACCTCAGTAAGAAATGCTGTGGTAGCCCAGCCGTACCACCTTGCGCCTCTTTCGAGAAGGTCTAGGGTTCAAACCCCGGGCAGGCACCAATGAGTTTTCTAGTAAAACTTCTGTGTCTAATTGATAATTGCAATTTATCACACGCTTTTCGGTGAAGGAAAACATCGTGAGGAAACCTGCATATCTCTAGAGAATTCTGGGGATATGTGTAACCTACCAATCCGCATTGGAGCAGCGTGGTAGGTCTTAGCTCCAATCCTTCTCTCCAAAAAAAAAAAAACGGCGAGAAGAGGCCTATGCCCAGCAGTAGGATAGTAATAAGGGTGGTCGTTTTTACTCAGCCGGATACCACACGGCGTTAAATTTATATCAAATTAAATTTTCGAATTCCAAAGAAGGCAAAAGACAAAGCAGGTAAAAGAGCCCGCGATCCAAAATTTAGAAGGAATGCTGTCTAAAATAGAAATCAATACAATTATTGTAAGAGAACATTCAAAATTTTGCAGTTTTATGAAAGAACTGAGCATTTGTTGAGGAATGCCATTGTACAAGTTTACGATCGGGCTGGACGCGCCTAATCGATTACTTAGTTTAGTGATTGGCGGGGGCGAGATTTTATCGATATCGATATTTTTTTAGATATTTATTACAGAAAAATTTAATAAATTTCTCCTTAAAATTAAATTTAATTGAAAAAGTTGCGATATTTTTTTAGTTATTGGTTACAGAAAAATTTAATAAATATCTCCTTAAAATTTAATATTAATTTAATTGAAAAAGTTGCAAAAGACTTTCAGGGACACGACCTTCAGCAATGATGATGGAATAGAATAGAATAGAATTTCTTTATTTCTTTTCTACACACTACAATTAAAGTTAATACAATAGAAAATTTAAATTAACATAAAAAAGGACTGAAGAAAGAAGCGATTGATTACAGTCTTCATCGTAACCAATGATCATTGTTACTGCGTGTTAATATTTAATTCATATCTGACTAGCTTTTACCAGCGAGTTCGGTCGCGTGGACTGTTGTCGAGTGGGTTGATAATAGATGGCAGTTTTCAATGTCATCTTCTTCCGGTAGAATTAACAGGATTTCTATAGCCTTTAGGTTACCCCGGAGTATAAGGAATAATTGTGCCAAATTTCGTCGATATTGGTTGCGAGGATTTACTGTGAAAGAGTAGATAACAAACATACATCTAATTTGTAGCACAGTTTTCTAAAAACATTTAATACTTTAGACATTTGAAGTTTATCACTTTTAGTTTCATCATCCTCCTGCCCTTATCCCACTCTAAGTGGGGTCGGCACAACATATTATAAACATGCTGTCAAATGATTTGGCTGCGTTTTTACGACCGGCCGCCTGCCTGACGTCAACTTACCTCTGTCGTATTTTACGACACCTCGGTAAGAAAGAGGGTGGTCTATTCTACTAAACCGGATACCACACGGTGGGTCAACTTACCTTAGTCGCCTTTTACGACACCTCGGTAAGAAATGAGGTTGGTCTATTCTACTCAGCCGGATACCACACGGCGGGTCGACTTACCTTAGTCGCCTTTTACGACACCTCAGTAAGGAAAGAGGGTGGTACTATTCTATTCAGCCGGATACCACACGGCGCTTTATCACTTTTAGTTTATTACTCTTTAATGGGATATTTTAACATGACACTTCACAGAAGAGCGTGTGATAATTTGAAAATATCTTTATATTTAAATGAGTTAATCTTGTATATATATATATTTTCGGAATCTCGGAAACGGCTCCAACGATTTTCCTGAAATTCAGCATGTAAGAGGTTTTGGGGGAGAAAAATTGATCTAGCTAGGTTTTATGTAAAAAAAATATTGTTTTATCCCTGTTTTTGGGCATTAAAAAACACTAACATTTATATTGAATTGAATTTTCGCCACTAACTGTCAAGTTGGCGTAGCCTTTTCGGGTAACGGCAGCCTCGAGAAATGTGAATGCCAAGGATCGATCCCCAACTAAATAATTGTTTTTTCTTTTTTTTAAGTTTTTTTTTTTGTAAAAAATTCCCGAGCGAAACTCGGTCACCCAGATATTTAATAATTAAGCATGTAAAATTTAATTGGTGCCCAGGATTGAACCAATGACTCTTTGGAACGAGTCACACAGTCATACCATTCGAGAATCACATCTGTCGATATTATAAATATACAACACTAGAAACAAAAAAAATGTTAAATAAAAACATCCAACGCCAGGTGTTCCCAATCTGATCCAGAATCAACATTTAACAAAGAGGCCGTTCATAATCCAAAAGTTCTCTGAATCTTAGATAATCGATGCGGGAATCGAGCGAGTCATTATTGTGGAATAATAACGAGGTGCCTTTGACGCCGGCTCGGAGAAAAAAAGGCGAGGGCCAACCAAAGAGCTATTGTGAGGTTTGGATTTATAGCTATACTTTTTGTCTAGCTAGTTAAAAGTTCGAATACAACCACAATATATTAGAATACGCTATTGGATAATTGAGCAATTTTTATTATGACCAAACCATTTTGTTTACACGTTTTTTCTATGAAGAAACTTCTTCATAGAAAAGTCTTTAAAATAAAAGTGAATTCGATGTCTGTGAATATGATTTATTCTATTGTAACAGGTGTTTTGGGGTTAAACTAAAGAAATACTAGATAAATAATAAATAAATAAATAAATATATGGGACACTTACACACACGGTCGTCCGTCCCCAAAGTAAGTAACTTAATACTTGTGTTATGGGTGACAGACAACTGGTGAATATATACTTATATATTTTTTAAATACATACTTAAATACAAATATACACCCAGGCTCAAAGACCAACAAATTCATTTATAGAAAATGTTGGCCCTCGGCGGGAATCGAACCCGCGACCCGCAGAGCTGAAGGCAGGTTCACTACCCACTACTCCAACGGGCCAGTCAAATTTATTTATTTCTTTATGTCTTTCTTTTTAAACATATAGTTAGAAAAGAGAACACGCCGTATTCTGGCTGAATAGAATAGTACCACCCTCATTTCTTACCGAGGTGTCGTAAAAGGCGACTAAGGTAAGTTGACTCAACGTGGGCCAACCAAAGAGCTATTGCGAGGTTTGGATTTATAGCTATACTTTTTGTCTCGCTAGTTAAAAGTTCGAATGCAACCACAATATATTAAAAGAATACGCTATTGGATAATTGAGTAATGTATTTCTTTCTTTTTAAACATATAGTTAGAAAAGAGAACACGCCGTGTTCTGGCTGAATAGAATAGTACCACAAAATGTCGGCACAACATGTCATAAACATGTTGTCACATGATTTGGCTACGTTTTTTACGACCGGCCGCCTGCCTGACGTCAACTTATCTTAGTCGCCTTTAACGACACCTCGGTAAGACATGAGGGTGGTCTGTTCTACTCAGCCGGATACCACACGGCGGATCGACTTACCTTAGTTGCCTTAGTTAATTATTAGAAAAGCTAGTGTTTTCTTATTCTTCCAAGTTAACACTCATGAGTATTGAAGACGCTGTTCAGTTAAAGTATCCGATCTCGGATGTTCAAGGATCAAATTTAATTGTTTAATGGCCACCACTCGCCATTAAAGCAAGCTGTGATAGCCCAGCGGTGTGACCGTGCGATTATTTTGAGGAGATCATGGGTTCAAACCCGGGCAGCAATGAGTTTTTCTGTTAAAACTTATGTGTCTAATTGATAACTGCACTAATTTATCACACGCTTTTTCGGTGAAGGGAAACATCGTGAGGAAACCTGCATATCTCTAGATAATTCTGGAGATATGTGTAACCTACCAATCCGCACTGGAGCAGCGTGGTAGGTCTTAGCTCCAATCCTTCTTACCAAAAACGGAGAGGAGGCCTATTCTCAGCAGTGGGATAGTAACAGGCCGCTACTTAGTTGCATTGTCTTCGTAGGACGATAGTACGCATAAGGGGTATTCTTGATACACAAAAATGTTAAGAATGAGATGATCTGAAGGAGTCGTATGCAATAAATAATTCAGTTTTTAGCAAAATGGCGTCAAGTTTAATATCGTACATCAAGCGACGCAAGACGCGTCATTTGACGGGTTTTAATGAAATTCTTAAGAAGATTTGTTGAATAGTCATCTGACGACGTAGACATGCAATTAAACGCAGGGAATAGAGAAAGTTCTGGATTCCACTTCCAGTTGAGTTAGAATTTAACTTGATTTGTTAGAAAATTTGCAAATATGCATTATTATCACGAAAAAAGTTTTATTAATTAATAAATATATTTTCAAATCAAAATCAAGTGACAACATGTTTATAACATGTTCAAACCCTTCCATGTTACGTCCCATTTAGTGTGATAAGGGCAGGAAGATACATGGTATGAAACATCTGAACTCGAACGGGGTATTTTAACTACGGAATCGCTCGAATAGCCCTCTGAGCTATCAGGACTTTTCGACCACTATCCAAAACAAAATTAAATATAATTAGTGATATTTACACTTTATTAAATTGACTTTTATAAATATATTATATTGTATTTATTATATTATAATATTATTTCATATTACTAAAAAGGTCCATTTTCTGTTTGTTATTACTGGTTAAATTTAATTTTTAATTTTAATTCAGTGTTCTAATATTTTCTACCTCTTTTACCTCTTTTTAAAATTGCAAATTATGTTGTTTTTATTATCTTTAATCTTTATCTTTCTTTAATATTTAAATGAGTCAATCTTGTATGTATATATATATAAATATATTTCTTCGAATCTCGAAAACGGCTCCAAAGATTTTCATGAAATTCATCATGTAGAGGTATTGGAGGGAAAAATTCTATCTAGCTAGGTTTCATTAAAAAAAAAACCCCTGTTTTAGGGAAAATGCTAAAATTTAAGCAGAATTCAAAAGACAATTTTCTCTGTCAAACATAAAGTCATGGTAGCTCATTTTGGGAACGTGCGGTCTAGAGAGGTGATAATACTTAGGTTCGAGCCCCACCTGCCCAATTATTTGATTTTTTCATTTTTTTTTATATATGTTTAAAAAAAATACGGAGCAAGGCACGGTCAACCAGGTACTTATCACTACGTATTATAAAACAAAGTCCATATTTCCGTATGTACGCATAAAACTTTAAAACTACGCAACCGATTTTGATGCGGTTTTTTTTAATAGATAGAGTGGTTCAAAAGGAAGGTTTGTACGTATAATAACATTCAATACGAAGTAGAGAAATACTGTGATTTTTGAGGTTTCTGTAAATAATTACATTTTTTTCCGCTTACATTGCAAACGCAGGCTAAACCCTACGAGATTTATCAAGATGATGTACTAAGTATTTGTACACCTTGAAAAGGTCTACAGAAAAGTCCGCGATGGTATATGTCTATCTCTTATGGATAACCCACTATAGCATTTTTTGTCATTTACTTTTTACGAAAAATAATGCCTTATTTTTGAAGCAATTTTTATACAATACAGCATTAATCCTTATCCAACTAAGTACCTTAAATAAATTGTTGATTTAATATAGATCAATATGGCCGTTTACAGCATGTAATTTAAGTGAACATTTTCGGAGATATTACAGATTTAAAATGCCGTGAGGACGCCGCGCTTCACTCTATAGCACTTCGACTTAGCAGCTATGTCGCTCTTTTAAGAGTTTGTTTAAAGACATTCTGTAATTAATTGTAAAAATAAAATACATAGATAAAATGTAAAAGTCAATACCTAAGTAAAAATGTACTATATGAGTTTAGATATTCCAAAGATAGCAGGAAATCGTCTTGGTATAGGGAGAGGAAATTGTTTTTCTCCAAATTTAACGCTTGCGGGCCACGGGCAGTAATGAATAAATCAAAACTACTGGATCGATTTTAATCATTTTTTTTTACACTGACTGACATGGAATATATATTTTATACCCGTGCGAAGCAGGGGCAGGCCGCTAGTTTTATATAAATTAAGCAATAAAAAGATTACAAACAAACAAACAAAATTGGTCTTATACAAATTTTGCAAATTGTTATTTGTTATATAGTGACAATTCCGCTTATCTTGCACTTTACATTGCAACTTACAATCAAGTGTAAACGTCCTTACAATTGTCTGGTAACAGTAATAATGAACGCAATAAATCAAACGCAATTGCTCAGTGGTACGTCGGTCGGGAAGAAAGTGGATACGACACTTGTAAAGTGATATGATGACAATTTACGACTGCTGTTATTGGCTTGTTAATCGCACTGTTGCGAAATATATCGTGTTATTGCATTTGCAATTTATGTTCAATTTATATTGGTTGTTATTTTCGTTCGGAATGTCACTTACGTTTGTTTTAAATTGACTGTTAAAATAAGTTACAGAAGTAATTCGGAATATCGCAATTATAATAATTACCTGGTTGACCAGGCCTTGCTCGGTTTTTTTTTTACAAAATAAAAAACTTAAAAAAAACAGAAAAAGTAATTGGGTAAGTGGGGGTCAATTTTCATTTCTAAGGACCACCCGTTCCCCGAATAAGCTAACGAAGATTCCGAAAAAATATATATATACACATATACACACGTATTATATAAATATTAAAGATATAGTTGGCATTTCTAAAAACTTTCCCTCTAAAAGTCCTAAATAAAAGTCTGCGACAGGTTTTGGGGGAGAAAAATCGAGCTGGGTTTTATTTTAAAATACTTAATGGTAACGCACATGTCACTCGGCGCTTATTTATTTTTTTTTTTTTTTTATTGCAATTTTTTATGTCTTTTAAAAAATTATCGGTCACCTAGGTACTACTTATTATAAAACAAAATCCCCAAAATCTGTTTGTTCTTATAACTTCATAGCTTCACTTTAATTATAAGCGAGATATAATCTAATCTAAGCTTATTACAGATCAATTCACACTATATAATATAACGCCATACTACTTTTTTTTTATTTACACTTATACACACGGTCGTCCTTGCCCAAAGTAAGTAACTTAATACTTGTGTTATGGAAGACAGACTGGTGAGTATATACTTATATATTTCTTAAATACATACTTAAATACAAATATACACCCAGGCTCAAAGAACAACAAATTCATTTATAGTAAATTTTGGCCCTCGGCGAAAATCGAAACCACGACCCGCGGAGCTGAAGGCAGGGTCACTATCCACTACGCCAACGGGCCAGTCAATAATAAGCGAGATATAATCTAATCAAAGCTTATTATAGATCAATTCACACTATATAGTATAACGTCATACTACTATACCATAAATAGTAAAGCTCACGCACCAATGACAACAGTTCAATTGAGCGTATGCACAGCATCTGTCACATCGTTTCCACGTCTACCCGCAACACGATCTTAGCCACTGAACCGCGCTTTACCACCGAAGACGGATATCTACAGGATCCATCCTACTAATATTTATTATTAGTATCTTTTTATCTATTTAAAGTAGCGACCTGTTACTATCCCACTGCTGAGAATAGGCCTCTTCTCTCCGCTTTTGGAGAGAAGGATTGGTGCTAAGACCTACCACGCTGTTCCAATGCGGATTCTTAGGTTACACATATCTCCAGAATTCTCTGCCGGTTTCCTTACGATGTTTTCCTTCACCGAAAAGCGTGTGATAAATTGCAATTATCGTCTATCATCATCTATTTATTTTACCATAATTATTTAATAGATTAAATAGTTCAATTTATATAAACTTTTCTTTTTCTCTATATGACCCGTACTCTCTTTCTTCTTCAATTCTTGTCCTTTTCCTTCTATTACTCAAAGGTTGACTGGAAGAGATCCCTTTTAGGGATAAGTCCGCCTTTATACATGTTTTTCTTTAATGTTTTCTTTCTCTTTTCTAAATATTTTTATACATATGTATAAAAATAAATTAATTAATTAAAAAAACAATATGAAAGAAAGAAATTTATTTGACAACAATTCCAACAAAAAGAAACAAAATTACATTTTTACCTATCCGAATCATCATCTTCCTGCCCTTATCCCACCCTAAGTGGGGTCGATACAACATGTTATAAAAATGTTGTATTGTGATTTGGCTACGTATTTTACGACCGGCCGACTGCCTGTCGTCAACTTAACTCTGTCGTATTTTAAGACACCTCGATAAGAAAGAGGTTGGTCTATTTCACGCACACACACCAAACACACACACTCATGCACACACACACGCACGCGCGCACGCACACGCACACACGCACACACACATTCACACACACACACACACACACACACACACACACACACACACACACACACATGCAACACATAACCACTAGTAAATAAGTTATAATGTTAAATAGTATATATACAATATGATGGAAGAGCGGAGTCTTCTGGCACAAGCATACTCATGCTTAAAAGAAGGCTCCAACCTTACTTCAACAAATGTAACTATGTTAATGAAAATAAAAGATTTTTATTTTTATTTTTATTATTTATTGTACTTAACCGGATACCACACGGTGAGTCACTTACCTCAGTCGCCTTTTACGACACCTCGGTAAGAAATGAGGTTGGTCTATTCTACTCAGCCGGATACCACACGGCGGATTTTTACCTATCTGAATATTGTGACCAAATAAGGTGTCCTACTCAGCTCATATGCTCAACAGGTTGTAGTGCTGGTTTTCAGTAGGCACCTTTAACAGATACGCTATGAATCCTATATACTATCCTACTATTATAAATGCGAAAGTTTATGAGTATGTATGTTTGTTAATCTTTCACGACGAATTTCACTAAGAATCAATTTTGAGGTTGAACCTGGTTACTTAAATTAAAGTAACGGCCTGTTAAAAGTTACAAGTTTTAACCGAAAAAAATCAATGGCAACTGCCCCGGGTTTGAACCCGTCACCCTTTCAAAATATTTTCACAATCTCACTGCATGGCTATAACAAGCAGTTACTTGTTAAGTTAAACATAAATTCAAATTCAAAAAACCTTAACTAATATACATGTTACTAGCTTTTACCCGCAACTTCGTTTGCGTGAACTGTTGTCGCGTGGGTTGATAATAGATGGCGCTTTTCAAGGTCATCCTATTCCTGTGGAATCAACAGGCTTTCTATGCTTATATGTTATTCCGGTATATAAGTAATAATTGTGCCAAATTTCATCGATATTGGTTCAGTGGATTCGCTGTCAAAGAGTAAGAAACATACATCCATACACACAAACTTTTTATTAATTAGTAAACGCATTTATAATATTAGTAGGCAAACAGACAGATAGACAAGTCACGGCAAATTGTAAACTACGTTGCATCTATAAAAAAACATTGGAGTTTTAATGACAGCTCTGATTCTAACAATGTACAATAAAGAACTTGTTCATACAAGCTCATTTCCTGTAACGAGTGTATTAAAATTATAACCATTATTAAAAACATCAGTCGCAATCATCTCACTGCGATCGTAAAGTATATAGGTTTATTAAAAGCGATATATCCGTTCTACAAATTGTGGGAACATTGAAAATGTCTTGTTTGAATACGTTTTTCATATTAAATGTAATAAAATTTAAAAAAGTAAAGGCCTGTTACTATTCCACTGCTGGGCATAGGCCTCTTCTCTCCGTTTTTGGAGAGAAGGATTGGAGCTGCGACCTACCACGCTGCTCCAATGCGGATTGGTAAGTTACACATATCCCCAGAATTCTCTAGAGATGCAGGTTTCCTCACGGTGTTTTCCTTCACCGAAAAGCGTGTGATAAATTGCAATTATCAATTAGACACATAAGTTTTACTAGAAAACTCATGAACCCTAGACCTCCTCGAAAGAGGCGCACGGTGTTACCGCTGGGCTACCACAGCTTATTATATTAAATGTAATAAAATTTAAAATAAAATTATGTAGTGTAGTGCGTCACTATATGTCTCGCCAGCCAAACCATATCCGAAAGCCAAAGAACACAAAAACAACTTTAATATTTAAATGAGTTAATCCTGTATGTAAAAAAATATCTTGTAAAAATCCTTACTAATATTATAAATGCAAAAGTCTGTCTGTCTGTTACGTTTTCACGGCCAATCCGCTAAACCAATATCGATGAAATTTGGCACAATTATTCCTTATACACCGGGGTAACATATAGGCTATAGATATCATGTTGATTCAACAGGAATTAAATAGGATGACATTCAAAAACACCGTCTGTAATAAACTTATGAAAGCACTGAAAAAATGTAGAATGGACAGAAAATGACATTTTTAGCTGTCAAACGTAATCATGTGATAGCCTAATGGTAAAGGGCACAAAGACCGAAAAAGTTCAAAACCCGGTTTCGAGTCCCACATGTCACCGGCGCTTTCTTTCTTTTTAATTTTTGTTTATTTGCATTTTTTTAATTTCTATTAAAAAAATTCGATGATGGCTCAGATACTTATATAATAATGTTTAGATGTAATAAATACATGAATTAATCTTGTATTTATGTATATATATATATTCGGAATCTCGGAAACGGCTCCAGCGTTTTTCCTGAAAATCAGTATGTAAGGGTTTTGGGGGTGAAAAATCGATCTAGCCAGGTTTTATGTAAAAAAAATTCATTTGTCCCCGTTTTTGTGCATTAAAAAATACTAAAATTTGTATTAAATATAAAACCCTTTTTTGCCTTTAACTGTTAAGTCAGTGTAGCTTATTTCGGGAACGGGCAGTCTCGAGAAATATAAATACCAAAAATCGATCCCCAACTACCTAATTATTTTTCTTTTTTTATTTAAAAACAAATTATCCGGCAAGGTTCGGTCAACCAGATACTGTGTGATAATAAGTGTAGATATGTATTGCCTTAATTCACACTTATCCCAAATGCGAACTCGTATTTTTGACTTCCTCATAACAATTTTAACGATCGCGCTATGAACGTCATTTCTAAGTCTTAAAATACGAAGGGTATAACAATTTTTTTAAACGCGATACTAAAACGTTATGAATTCGTGAATCGCGGCCGTATAAAGTACGTTACCACACATCGTTGTAATGAAAACAACAATTTTTTGGGCAATTCGTTAACTTTATTGCACATCCAACGCATCGTTTCGAATTATTACAAACCCTAACTACTTAAAGCTGTGATGGCCTAGCGGTGCGACCGTGTGAATCTCTAGAGACGATCATGGGTTCAAACCCGGGCAGACACCAATGAGTTTTCCTATTAAAAAACTTATGTGTCTAATTGATAATTGCAATTTATCACACGCTTTTCGGTGAAGGAAAACATCGTGAGGAAACCTGCATATCTCTAGAGAATCCTAGGGATATGTGTAACCTACCAATCCGCATTGGAGCAGCGTGGTAGGTCTTAGCTCCAACCCTTCTTTCCAAAAATGGAGAGAGGAGGCCTATGCCCAGCAGTGGGATAACAGTACAGGAATATTGCTTCATACAACTTTTATTTATAATTTTTATTGTGTAAAGGTAAAATTATCAAGATATAAATTCCCTATTATTTATTAATTTTATTATTTAATTAATAATCTAGACTTGCCTTTACACAAGTACGCCGTGTGGTATCCGGCTGAATAGAAAAATACCTCCCTCATTTCTTACCGAGGTGTCGTAAAAGGCGACTAAGGTAAGTCGACTCGCCGTGTGGTATCCGGATGAGTAGAATTGACCAAACTCATTTCTTACCGAGGTTAAGTTGACCCACCGTGTGGTATCGGGTTTAGTAAAATAGACCAACCTCTTTCTTACCGAGGTGTCGTGAAATACGACTAAGGTAAGTTGACGTCAGAAAGGCGTCCGGTCGTAAAAACGCAGCCAAATCATGTGACAGCATGTTTATAACATGTTGTGCCGTCCCCACTTAGAGCGGGATAAGGGCAGGATGATGTTTGTTTATTCACCAGAGGTGAACCACCGATATTGATGAAATTAGATGCAATTAATGCTCATATACCAAACTATGATAACATATAGGACATAAAATCCGGTTGCTCTATCTAAAACAGTACAAAAAATCAAAAACCAAATAAAACAATAATTTACTTATTACAATATTTACATACAAATGTAGAGAATTTAACGCTTAAGTTGACGCGGACGAATTCGAAATTACAACTAGGTTTTAATAAAGTTTATAGTATAGCGTCAATGAGACGCTTTTATATATAGATCATTTTAACGAATGCATTATTACGACAGGCCGCCTGCCCGACGTCAACTTACCTTAGTCGTATTTTACGACACTCTGGTAAGAAAGAGGGTGGTCTATTTTACTCAACCGGATACCACACGGTACCTCAACTTATTTTAGTCGCCTTTTACGACACCTCGGTAAGAAATGAGATTGGTACTATTTTATTCAGCCGGATACCACACGGCTCATACCAAACTATAACATATAGGACATAAAATCCGGATGCTCTATCCAAAACAGTATAAAAATTGAAAAACAACATAAGACAATAATTTACTTATTAAAATGTTTACATACTAATTGAGGTTATTTAACGCTTAAGTTGACGTAGACAATTCGAAATTACAACTAGGTTTTAATAAAGTTTATAGTATAGCGTCACTGACACGCCTTTATATATAGATCATTTTAACGAATGCGTCATAAATAATAACAACATAAGACAATAATTTACTTATTAAAATGTTTACATACAAATTGAGGTTATTTAACGCTTAAGTTGACGCGGACGAATTCGAAATTACAACTAGGATTCAAAAAAGTTTATAGTGTAGCCTCAATGACACGGTTTTATATATAGATCAAAACGAATGCATCATAAAATTTTTAGTGGAGCTCCTTAAAAATATACCAACGTGTTGCCACTCACAAAAATAACTTTGTTATGATATTATAAAATATAAGCACACTATCAAACGGGGCATACTTTATGCATATAAAGATATAAATAAATAAGGTAAGTGCACTAGTATTTGACCATGCACTAGTAGTTGACCGTTTTGTATGAAATTTTAAATAAGCGTTTTGTTTGTTGTAGCTAATAAAGAATCTTTAATATTTAAATGAGTTAATCTTTAAGAATCTCGAATACGGCTCCAACGATTTTCCTGAAATTCAACATGTAGGGGGTTTTGGGGGAGAAAAATCGATCTAGATAAGTTTTATTTTAAAAAATATCGTTTTATCCCTGTTTTCGGACTCTAAAGTTTTCACAATTTTTCGCTGTCGAATGTAAAGTCATGGTGGTTCATTTGAGGAACGGGCGGTCTAGAGAGGTGAAAATACCTAGGATCGAGCCCCACCTGCCCTATTATTTTTCATTTTTCCATTCATTTTTTTTTTATTTTAATTTTTTTACATCATTTTAAAAATTACCGAGCAAGGCTCGGTCACCCAGTTACTATAATAAAATAAAATAAAAATAAAAAGCCTTTTATTTCTTGCTAAATGTACAAATATGAAAATAATTAAAAAAAATATATAAAGAAAGTTACATAAATAATAATAGTTAAGAAGTATAATTCTATAAACGTTTCTTATAGTGTGTTGTGCAAGAACCCTTCTCAGTGGAAGGTGAAGGCCTCCTCCAGAGATGACCAATGTTGTCTGTCTTGTGCTGCTCGCATCCAGTCAGTACCTGCCACTTTTATCACATCGTCAGCCCAGCGCGCGTTTGGTCTGCCTCTTTTTCTACGGCCAGGTGGTCCTAACCACTGCGTAGTTATTTTGGTCCAGCGATTGTCAGTGAGTCTGGCTACATGTCCAGCCCATCGCCATTTTAACTTTAGTGAGTGGCTAAGAGCTTCGATGACTTTGGTAGTTTGTCTTATGTCAGCACTTCGGATTTTATTAATTTTCTTAATCTTAAGAATGCTTCTTTCCATACTTCTTTGGCAGGTTATGATCTTATTTTTTATTTTCCTAGTATACTTCCAGGTTTGGCAAGCGTATGTTAGTGAGGGAAGTAGGCAGGTGTTCATGACTCTACTTTTTAACTTTATGGACATGTCGCTTTTTAAGATTTCTTTGAGGCTCCAGAACTTCTTCCATGTGATATTGACTCTTCTCTCAACTTCCAGTTCGTTGTTGACATGGTTAAAAGAAATTTGTTTTCCCAGATAAATGTATGTGTCAACGTAGGTTAAAGGTACATTTTCAAGATATATGGGTATTTTAGTATGATTTGTCATGACGTTAGTTTTATTCAGATTAATTTCCAGACCTACTTTGCGACTTTCTTTGTGCAGCGAGTTCATCATCAGTTGCAGTTGGCTTGAGTTCTCTGATAACAAAACTATATCGTCAGCAAATCTGAGGTGACTCAAGTAATATCCGCCTATGTTTATGCCGACTTTCTCCCAGTTTAATTTATGGAAGATTGATTCTAGCACTGCTATGAAAATTGTTGGTGAGACCGGATCTCCCTGTCTGACGCCTCTTTTTATTTGTATGAGTGGTCCAATAGTCTCCAACTTCACTCTGCTAGTACAATTGTCGTAGATGTTTTTCATTACTTTTATATAGTCCAATGGTACTTCTTGAGACAGTAGAGCTTTCCAAATGGATGAATGAAGTAGTGTGTCAAAGGCTTTTTGGTAATCAATGAAGACAGTGTATAGTGGTCTATTGAACTCTTGGAATTTTTCTATTATTATCTCTAGGGAGTGTATATGGTCGACTGTGGAAAAACCTCGTCTGAAGCCCGCCTGTTCTATGGGTTGGAACTTATCTGTACTTTCTTTAATTTTTTTCTCTATTATTGAGGAAAAAAGTTTGTATAAAGAAGGTAGCAGGCTTATCGGTCTATAGTTACTAATGTTGTTTGGGTCTCCTTTTTTGTAGAGCAAAATTATTTCCGACTCTGACCATTGACGGGGAGTGTTTTTGCAGTGCAGTATCATGTTGAACAGTTGTGTTAGTGGCTTAGATAGGTACATGAATCCTGTTTTTATAGCTTCATTAGTTATCCTATCGGACCCCGGGCTTTTATCTGTTTTCAGTGCTTTGATTCCTTTGACCACTTCGTCTTCCTCAATGGTTGCTTTCATTTCTTTTGCGTTACTATTCGGTAGTTGGTATGATAGTAAATTTGGCGAGCTATAAAGGGTTTTATAGAAATCTGTTGCTATTTGAAGTATTTCAGTTCTGTTCTGTGTATTCGTAGTTTTACTTTTCAGTTCTTCGATCCATGATTTGTGAGTTCTCAATTTCTTATACGCTTTCTTGGTACTCCCTGTGGCATGAAGATATTTTTCAAAGGTTTGTGCGCGATGTGCTTTATAGTCTTGTTTAATTCGTTTACTTATAAGCTTGTAGAGTGCTTTTAGTTCGTTTTTTATAGCCCTTGATTTTGGTTTTTTCCTATGTAGTTCTTGTCTTCTGCTGATGAGTGCCTTTGTGCGTGCTGTCATTATTTGGGTTTTCTCTGTGTTTATTTTAGATGATAGATCGTATGCTTTTTTTAGACAGGTGTCAATTGCATTTGTTATTTTATCATAGCAGATCTGAACGGAGTCACTGTCGTTCCCATGGATGAGCAGATTTGCTGAGCAGGTATTTAGGGATTCAGTGTAGATTTGTATTTCTTCTTGGCTCTTTAACTGGGATTTAGGATGATAACCAAATTTGGAGCGACTTTTTGATCTTGAAAGTATATTGAAAGCTGCTCTCACAGGTCTGTGGTCAGAAGGATAGGTGATGTTTAAGACTTGTATATTGTCTATGTTCCTCGGTAGGTTTGTTAGGATGTAGTCTATTTCGTTTCTTGTTTTACCATCCGGTGATTTCCAAGTCCATCTCTGTTTATTATTTTTTTTGAAAAAAGTGTTCATGATGGCTAGATTGTACTCGTGCGCGAAATCGATTAGTCTATTTCCTCTGCAGTTTCGTTTACCATACCCATATTTTCCAGTGATGGTTTCGCTTGGATTGGGTAGGCCAATTTTTGCGTTAAAGTCGCCCATGACTATTATATTATTTCCTGCGAGTCGTATGGCTTTATCAACAGTCTTGTAGAAAAGCTCTAGTTCCTCGTCTTCAGAGGCCTCTGTTGGGGCGTAAGCTTGAATAATGCCTAGTTCTGTATCGTTGATATGTACCTTTAGCAGCGCTACTCTTTCTGACAGTCCCTTAAAGCTTTTTATGTATTTTTTCAGGTATTTTTTGATAATGAATCCTACTCCGTATAATCCTGGCGTTTCTCCTATGTGGTAGAAAATGAACTCGTCATGTTCCTCTATCTTGTTGCCAAGTTTTCTGACTTCTGAGAGACCGATAATATCGTATTTTACGTTTTTTAAAGAATCTGTTAGTTCCAGTAAGCGTGAATATGTCGACAGAGTTTTAACATTGTAAGTCGCTATATATAGGATGTTGTGACGATTGTTTTTAGTATTGTTTGGAAAAACTGTTAGATTTTTCTCTGGAGGGTTTTGGTCATGATCTTCCACGGTGACCAGCCGGCTGGGAAGATATGGTTTATTATTTGATTTTGTTTGTATTGCGTTTTCCGTGAGAGAGGGAGGTAATTGCTATTGTTTATTTGGTAAGTTTTTCTGGGTGTGAGTGTTTTGATTTTTAGTTGTCAAGAAACTAAGTATTCCAGGTTTGATAACATCATCTGACAAACTCGTTGTTCTTTGTAATCCCGTTTGAGTTTTGTTCTTTTTATAGGTTTGTGTCTTTGGTTCTGATTGCGTAGGGTCATTGTAGTTTGGTGATATTGGCAGGGTTCTTTTCTTATTGTCTTGTGTATCAATTTTTTTGCCGTGTATAATCAATTTATCATACTTGATAGTGGCGGAGTTCCCCTTCTCTTTTTCGATTTTTACTTGTTCTTGCAATTTTCTTCGTATTTCCAGAATGTGCTGTGGAAAGTCTTCTTTGATGTAATAAGTCGTATCTTTGAGCACTGACCTTTTTTTAAAAATTTCTATTTTCGTACCCAAAGAAGTGAACGTTACAGCGATCGGCCGGGGACGCTCTCCTTTCTTCCCTATTCTTCGAGTTTCTTGAATGTCTCTGCGATCTAACTCTATAGAGAAATACTTATTTATAAAATTTATTACGTTTTTTTCTAAGTTCGCGTAAGATGTTTCAGTTTCCGTTAGACCAAAAATTACGATGTTCCTCTGTTTTGATTGTTTTTCTAGAATATACAACCTTTTTTCTTGGTTTTCCAGCTTCGCTTTGAGATTGTCGTATTTAATATCTAATGCATTAAACTTTTCTTCTAATGTGTTGTTTATATTTTGCGTGACTTGTTCCGTCACTTTATCGGCTGAGTGTACAATTGTTATTTTTTGTTCGTTCAGCTCATTTTGTATTTTTCTGAGCATATTCATCACTTCTTCCATGATTTTGGGTTATATTTTTACGATTATAAAAAATTTAAATTATTTTAGTATTGTTTTGGTACTAGTAACGCCCTCTGTCGGCCTGGTTAGGTACTAGCAAACAAAACAACTTTGTTGTGCATCAGTCTTAGCAGATTTGAGAATTTAATTCTAGATGGCGCTGCTATATCGACCAAAACTGCAAAATCATGTACAATGTTATTGATTTTTTTTCTTTTTGTAATTTTTTGCACTTGAATTGCGAGTATTATAGTTTTTTCACTTCGTGCATTTATTTGTAGACCACTGTTAGAAGTTTATTGCAGGAAATGTCACTAATAATCCAGTTTTGAAGCCTTATTTAATCCACTATATTGCACTATAATATTTAGTTATTTGCTGTTTTTGCACTTTGTCCACAATGTATTTGGATAGTCCTTTGATTAAGAATACACTGAGCCAATTTATAATATTCAAAAACACTTGTTTGTATTTTATGTTTGCTTTTAATACGGAGCCAATGTTTATCGTGTCGCAATAGCGCCTACCCAGTTACTATTAATTAATAATATTAAACACAGCTACAGTTCTGAGGTTTTGGACAGTTGTTAATAGATGGCAACAGGTAATAACAAATATATTTTTTATTTTCTACAACAAACAAAACGTCTATTATTCAAAATTTCATACAAAACGGTCAACTACTAATACATGGTCAATTACTAGTGCACTTACCTTAAATAGAAATAGAATAATTACACACACGTCGGTGGTCGCACGTCCACAAAGTAACTTAATACTTGTGATATGGGTGTAATAGCCGTGTGGTATCCGGGTAAGTAGAATAGACCACCCTCATTTCTTACCGAGATATCGTAAAATACGAACTTAGGTAAGTTGACGCCAGGCCGCTCGTTAATGCCGGTCGGCAGCCAAATCATGTGACAGCATGTTTATAACATGTTGTGCCGACCCCACTCATAGTAGGGTAAGGGCAGGAAGATGATGATATTTTCATATATATAATCTGAAACTAGAATCTGAATTAAAATAGGTAAAAAGTTAAATCGTTACTTTTTCAATTACTGTCTTGTACGAAGAGCTAAAACCAGAACTAAAACAACATTTTAAGTAAGATTTCAAAGTTCTGTTGACTAGTAATCAAACCCGTTACCACTAGTCTGTCAAACAAGTTATCAGTTTAAGACATTCCAATTGTCAAAATGCCAATGATAACTTCAGTTATTCTGATTATAACAAGGAATACTGAATGACTTAACCAAGGGAGGCGACCGCGTCTATATCGTAAATACTCGTCGAACGAGTTTTACGATTGCTCGTTACAACTGATCGACGCATGACTACTATAGGAAGTCGATTGGAACTTTTATCGCGGATTATAGCAAAATAAGTAAACCGCTTTTCGGTGAAGGAAAACATCGTGAGGAAACCTGCATATCTCTAGAGAATTCTGGAGATATGTGTAACCTACCAATCCGCATTGGAGCAGCGTGGTAGGTCTTAGCTCCAATCCTCCTCTTTAAAAACCGAGAGAAGAGGCCTATTCTCAGCAGTGAGATAGTAACAGGCCGCTACTAAGTAACTGGTTGACTTGTTGAAATTGAGTATTAAAAAAAATTATTATGTAGTTGGGGATCGATCCTATGTATTTACATTGCTCGAGACTGCCCGTGCCCCGAATAAGCTACGCTGACTTGACAATTTATAACAAAAATTCAATTCAATATAAATTTTAGTATTTTTTAATGCTTAAAAACAGGGATAAAACGTTTTTTTTTACATAAAACCTAGCTAGATCGATTTTTCTCCCCCAAAATCCCCTACATGCTGAAAGCCGAAAATATATATACACACAAGATTAAATCATTAAATATTAAAGATATTTTCACTACTTTTTTATTATGGACCTCCACAAAGTAACGCCTAATTCTATAAATTATCGAACTCCATTGGAATAATGCCGGATCTAAAGACACGAAACAAAATCAATAACTGTAAATTCAAGTAATTATATTTACAAATTGTCGAAATTTTAAAATAGACTCGTATAATAACTACGAATCAAAAATATCTGTAGGTTAAACTTAACGTTTATCTAAAATGATTATTGAACATACAAAATATTTAAATTATTTTAAAACTAAAATCACGACTATTTACTTACATTACTATTTATTTACGACTACGTATAAACTTTATGTTATTCATATATTTAGCGATTACAAAATGTGAATGACAAAATAAACGTTATCTACAATGGTCATTGTTTCAGCAGTTACGCTTGTGACAGATAAAATCGGCTTCATTCAGCGAAAAAAACGGCTTGTTGATATTCCACTGTTAGTAAAGTTCTCTTTCTTTTATGAAGAGGAATTATGGAGTCGTCCCACTGCGTATTGACAAATGCTTTCGCAAACACTTTCCAATACATTCTAGTTCTGATCGACCTACTACAATGGTAACGCCGCGATTTAAGTTATATTATAATTTAGCCATAAACCTCTGCCATTGAGACAGCGAAGGATCCATGGGGTTATATCGTTACAGGTAATGTGGTTTTATCGCTCCTGGTCTCGAGATGAGATGATAACGACCATATATTATATGTAGGGGTTGACTTTATGGACGTTTTCTGTAATTTGTGAGTTAATTTTAACTTGGTGTATATAGATATAAACAAAACTACGTTTTATTATAACTCATAAAAGTAGTCACAGTTAAGTTGTTAGAGCTCGTGATCCAGGGGTCGCAGGTCCAAATAATTTAAGGGGACCTATGGCTGTTATTTAAAAAAGTATGTACTTGATTTCAAATTCAAATTCAATTTTTTTTTAATTCAAATAAACTTGTAAACAAGAGCTTTTGAATCGTCAATTCTACTGCTGGTTCGGAAAGCTGTTCCTACCGAGAAGAGCCAGCAAGAAACTAGGCGGTTGCTCTTTTCAACATAATACATATTACTAGTTACATTAAGTCATTACTATCTTGTACAGGGTCGGACAGTAGCTCAAAATTCAAAATTCAAAATTCAAAATTCATTTATTCATTAGCAGAATTCTGCATTACTATATAAAGGTAGGAACCTTCTAGTGAGTAAGTCAAGTATACTCGTGTCAGAAGGTTCCGCTCTTCCATATCTTAATAATAAACATAACAATAAAGAATAAATGAGTGTGTGTATGTTTGAGTTTGTATTTTTGTGTTCGTGTGTGTTTGTGTGTGTGTGTGTGTGTGGTTGCGTTTGTACATGTACATGTGTGTGTTTGTGTGCAATACGTATGAGCGCATGCGTATGTATGTTTTGTAGTTATCAATGATTACATGATTAGTTTTAATGTGTTATTATCCCTCCTCCTTCAGTCGTGTGCTCACTGCTGAGCATCGTGATGGTCCCCATCCCTTTTGTTGTGGATCAACTGCCGCCAATTTTCCCGATCAGCAGCACTGTGTATAGCCGAGCTCAGTCCGATGTCCAGATGTTCAGACACCTGATCCGACCATCTTTTCATGTTATTATCAATTCTGTTTTATTATAACTTTGCTTCTTTAACCACTCAGACAAAAAAAATTTGCACTCATAATATGTCATCGAGTAGATATTAAGTGATTTGTTAATACTATTGTAAATACGAGCAGACTGCGTTAAATACTGATTGCTAGCAAAACTGGTTTTAATTGCATGTGTTTTAATAACTTTATATTTTATTCTTTTAGTTAATTTTTTATTGTCAAAACTTTGAGATTTATGTAATTTAAGTACTACAGAAAGGATATATAATTGCCGTACAGTTAATACCTGACTTATTTCATATAGCATATGAGTAGAAAATCTATATGATTTAAAATAAATTACTTTTAACAGCGATCTTTGGGCCCTTTCAATTTCAATGAACTTTGTTTTTGCTGCTCCACCCCATACACAAATACAGTATTTCAAAATAGATTGAGCCAATGCTATGTATATTTTATTTAGTAAAGTCTTAGAAGCAATATGTCTTAAATTTTTAAAAATCCAATTTAATTTTCTGATCCTGCTACCTATTGTTTCTATTTGCACATGCCAACGTAATGTCTGATCTATCATAATACCAAGATATTTAGTGCAAGTGACTTTACTGATTGTGGGGCAGATAATGCAGTCATTTCTACATTTATCAGAGTCGTGTAATCTTATAGTGTAGTCACTTTGAGGCTGCGTATGTTTATAGATGGTAAAGCACATGTAATTACTTTTCATTGCATTAAGTGTGAGAAAATTTACCCTCAGCCATTTAGCAATTTGCAAAAGGCCCAATTCCGTACATTTTTTAACACTGTCCCATGTTATATCTGAAAAAATTATCGCCGTATCATCCGCGTATGAAAAAATTTTTGCGTTATTGATTTTTAGATTACACAAGTCATTAATGTAGATTAGAAACAAGGTAGGTCCTAAAACGCTACCCTGTGGAACACCAAAAGATGTTTTTGACTCGCTGCTAAAAAGCGGGCCTATTTTTACTTTCTGACCTCTTTCACTTAAATAATCTTTAAAGAGATCTAAGGCAGTGTCTCTAATTCCCAAGTTTTCCAACTTGGTTTCGAGAATGGGGAGAGAAACTGAATCAAAAGCATTTTTCAGATCTAGGAACAGTCCAAGACATTTTTTGCCACCATCTAGTTGTTTAGTAACAAGTGAAGTAAGAGCTAAAACTGCGTCTTCCGTGGATCTGCTTTGCCTGAAACCATATTGCGCATCCGATAAAATCTGATATTTATTAAGATAGCTGATTAGCCTCGAATTCAAGATCTTTTCTATTATTTTCGATACTGACGATAATACAGAAATCGGCCGATAGTTTTGGATGTCACCTCTGTCGCCTTTCTTATATACAGGTGTTATAGTAGATTTTTTAAGGAGACTAGGAAAGACACCCTGCCGAAAGCAAAGATTCGTTAAATGACAGATAATAGGAATGACCTCAGTTTTTGCCAATTTCAGAAAATCAGATGGAATATTGTCCCAGCCTGGAGAACTTTCAGATTTAAGACTCATAAGATAGTCATGCACTTCCTTATCGTCCGTTTCCAATAGCACAAAAGAATTGCATTGTGTTACAAGTGCATGATTAGCTTGCAAATCTTCAGATTTTTGGGTTAATAGTATATTGTTAGCTAAGTTACTTCCTACGTTAGTGAAATAATTATTAATAAAATTTATTGAATCAGCAGGGGTCGACTTTACTGCCAATAATTGATTATTATCAGATTTTGAGTTTTTTATATTGGTTAAAGATTTAATGTTATGCCAAAGAGTTTTAGAATTTTTAGAAGATTTTTCCAACTGCTGTTTATCATAATTTCGTTTTAGCTTTTTAATTAGATTATTGCAAAAATTTCGATACCTTTTATAGCTGATTTGTAAAATTATGTTATAAGGATCCAATCGTAATTTTTTTTGCATTTTATTTCTGTTTCGGATACATTTGAGGACACCGGGTGTAATCCATGGCTTGATAGCTCGATTACGTTTAGGAACATAAATAGTGCTCGTGTTATCATTTAAAGACTGTCCTATTTTTCTAATAAGTTGTTCGATTACTATTTGTGGCTCATTACAAAACAATAGTTCAGATAAGTTTTTTTCCGCTAAGCTTATAACTGCAGCTTTATAGTCAATAATCTTTTTAATTTTTCTGTTCTCCAATTTTCTATTCGATGCTATCTGAGACAAACTAAGAAATATCATAGAGTGGTCAGTGATAGTTGTGTTTAATACCGCAGTACTAGCACGTAAATTATCGTTATTTAATTTTAGCATTACGTGATCGAGACAATTATTTTCGCGAGTGGGTATTAAATGACCAGGCATCACACTATGTAAGGACAGCATATTAAGGTAATTTAGTCTATTGTTCCGTTCATAAGTAGATTCAATTTCTTTTAGGATAATATTTATATTAATATCACCTATTAGTATTATATTCTTAAAAGTTTTTAACAACTCTAAGTGTTGATTTAATGAGTCAATAAACTCCTCAGCATTATAATTAGAAGGAGAGCGATACACGCCTAGGATTATAGTGTTATATGTAATTATTTGTATACCTGACGCATGACGTAATTTAACTTCTGTAATTTTTGCATCAATAATATCCTTACTTATGTAAACTACAACTCCATCGTTCTGATTTAGGTGCCGAGTTGTAGCATATGTGGTGTAATTCGTAATATTTGGAATTGATTTATTAAGATTTATTCTGCACTCAGTTAATATAATAATATCAGGTCTATATTTTAATATATCTAGGGTTAAGTGTAGTTCGTTTATGTTACTGTATATACTTCTAATGTTCTGTGTTATAACTGTCAAGCCACTTTCTTTAACATTAATGTATTGAGTAAGGTCCTCAATGTCACATTGAAGTGAGTATCCTATTTCATATTCGTCTATTTCATTTTGGGTAGTGAGAAAACTAGTCATAGTAGAAAATCTTTATGACTGGAGGTGCGTTCAATTTTGCAATGTAAACTAATTATTTTTAATAATATGATACAATCTTCTTTGTTGACAGTCTGAATATGAGTTTTATGTGAAAAAAAATTTTTATTTATATTTATGTAAAAAAGTTTCTTTGTTTGTGTTAGTATGTGTTGATTTTGTGAGTAAGATTGTGTGATCGTGTAATTACAAAAATTTACTAAATATTTTAAAAACAACATTAGGAGAAAAATACAACCGTAATACCTTATAAAGTGCGTAACATTTAAAAAGTACAATAAGTATAGTCATATCGCTAGTAGTAAATGATGGACTTGTGCTTCAGATTTAATTAATATAATTGGCGAGTTTTCTTCTTTTCTGACATAGACTTTACCATATAAAGTAGCTATCCACGCATTCTTATCGTCTAAATAATGCTCAACAGTATAGTAGGCTTTTTGTATCAGCCTCCCTTTAATAGTGTTTTTAAACTGCTGTAATGGCAAAGATAAAATTGATAGCGGATTTTTTTTGATCAATTGATTGATGTTAACAAATCGTGTGGTGTGAAAAAACATTGTGATGACATTAGCATATAAGCCTAGAGAAGTCCTCCACAGTGGAGGAATGAAAATCATGTGACCAAAAGGGTTTTAAATATGAATGTAGAAGGGTATATGACTAGAGGAACCCGAAAAAAGGTGGTTGGACTGTGTAAAGAATTATATTCATATAAAAGGAATAGCTCCAGAGTTGACGAATGAAACATGAACATATTGTGCCAAACCCACTTAGAGTGGGATAAGAGTACGAGAATGATGATGTAAAATGATAAAATTATTTTGATATAATCAAATTCAAATTCAAATTCAAAATATTCTTTATTCAAATAAACTTGTAAACAAGTGCTTTTGAATCGTCAACTCTACTGCTGGTTCGGAAAGCTGTTCCTACCGAGAAGAGCCAGCAAGAAACTCGGCGGTTGCTCTTTTAAAAATATAATTCTTAATACTATTTACATTAAGTCGTTACTGTCTTGTACAGGTTCAAAGAGAGCTATATCCACACATTCTTATCTTCCAAATAATCTTCAAGAGTATAGTAGGCTTTCTGTTATCCGCGTTGTAATGTTAAATGAATGAAGTAGAAACCGTTCACATACTTTATGCATGCAGGATTAGCTACCATACTTATTACAAAACGCTGTCACCAACAACACAACACAGAAGCAATACACACTTTCACTAGGTACGACAATATCATATATATCATAGCTGTTATTATTACACATCAATCACAAATGCGGATTATAGCAAAGTTATCATATTATAACTTTTGTACTTCACTTTCAATCAAACAACATAATACAATTACATAAACCCCCTATTTCCATATCAGTTTAGTCCAAACATCACTGTAACAGCAACAGCGGGACGCTACCGCTGATAAATAAACAAAGTTATTGTTTTACCCTGAGGAAAAATAAATGTTAGTAAATTAAACTAAAAATGTCACTGTTAAACCTGCTGATGCAGTATTATTGGTCTAAGTTAACGATGGCAGGTTTATATTTAACCATACTGTCCGGGGGGTTAATTGCATCATACATATATAGTAGAAATTTTATAGAAAAAGGTAATAGGTAGTGAGTAGAGCTTTTAAAAGTTTAAAATGCATTCATACGTGTTACGAATAATGTCTGTATATATATATATATATATATATATGAAATTTTGTAAAAAGCTTTTATTTTTTGGAAGCTTTTACTATGTTTAGCTTATTACTTTTTAAGTATAAAATTTGGCAAAAGCCGTATTAGTAGAATGGTATAATATTAGTCTTCTGTCTATTCTTGCGAAATGTTAAAAGCTTTTATTTATATTTATAGCTTTTATCGTGTTTAACTTATTACTTGTTTAACATGAAATTCGGCAAAAGCCATATTGGTAGAATGGTATAATATTAGTCTTCTGTCTGTTCTTGAGAAATTTCGATATTAAAAACAATAGAGCAGGGAGTTTTACTAAAAAATTTAACGTCCATTAAGACATTATGGTTACATTAATCGTTATTCTCCTGGTCTTATCCCACTCTAAGTGGCGTCGGCACAGCATTTTATAAACATATATGATTTACCTAGGTATTTTACGACCGGCCGCCTGCCTGACGTCAACTTACCTAAGTCCTCTTTTAAGACACCTCGGTAAGAATGAGGGTAGTCTATTCTACTCAGCCGGAGATCATGCGGCTTTCATTATTTAATTTTTTACATTAATGAATTACACATTTCAACTGTACTGTCTGTATTTTTACATTCATAATACTAGTATGCATTCCATTAGAAAATTGAAAACATGTACGTTAAAGACATTTAATGTATTAATTCAAGTTATACGAACCAACGCTTCGCTAAATACATTTTCGCATGCATTCGTTCAAAAGCGGTAATCACAAACCATCGGTGCACGATGTCTCCGCGCTAGCTTTTACTTTACAAACGATGAACTAGCATCTCTGAGGAATACCTCGTTAACTTCGTTAGCGTATTTATATTTTACCACTTGTGCAACCATCATATAACATTGCTCAAAAATAAAAATACACTGAGTATGTATTGGGCTATCATTGGGAGTAGACTTACTTTTATACTAATAAGCTCTTTATGAAGACAACCTTGTTATAGCATTTTGTGCCGACCACTTTTAGAGTGTACATAAAGACAGGAGGATGATAATAATGAACACAGCTTTAGTTTAAATAATTTATAACAACTAATTGTTTTTCAATAAGATGAATCAGTGTTTACCAATAACTAGTATATTTAAGTAAACGCCTACTTTGTGTATATTCTTAAGACACTATTTTAAATTAATCGAATTAATTAAGTTTACATAAATATAAAATTCTTACACAAGAAGCATTTGGGGCTTTAAAGTAACGACAATGTCTATAAAATATTCCATTGTCAATGAAATTGAAAACACGAACATTAATGTATTAATTCAAGTTGTATGAACTAACGCTTCGCTAAATACATTTTCGCATGCATTCGTTCAAAAGCAGTAATCAGAAGCCGACGGTGCACGGTGTTTCCGCGCTAGCATTTACTTTGAAAACGATGGAACTAGCATCTCTGAGAAATACCTCGTTAACGTGTTTATATTTTACCTCCTGTGCAAACATTGTATAATGCAACTCAAAGAAAAATGCACTGAATGTTATTGAAGTAGACTTTATTATGAGTTCTTAATAAACATAACTGTAAATGAGCTATAAATAAGAAACAATTGTTTTTTAATAAAATCGCCACAAATACCACTACACTCCACAAGCACTGCACACATACACTAACACAATCTCAATCGTTTCGCCCTGTTCCAACGAAATCGCAAAACTTGACGACTTTGTCGTGTCGTCTCCTGATAATGTTTCGGTTACAGGGCATGTGTTTTTTCGAATTCCACATTTATCGGGTTTGTAAACGGATAGCACACTATATTTAACATTACATATATTTTTTATTTTAGTTTTATCGCGGATTTCGCGAAGAACTCGACTCGACACAAAAAAATACAAAAATGATAAGAGAACTTACTTTTAATTTGTTTAAATCAAAACTTAAAATGTGGCTTAAAGAAAAGTGCTTGTATACAATTGACGATTATTTAAATATTAAACATTAAAATACCAAAATTAGATTGGCATTATGAATATAAAAAATGACATTCAATTTTATTAATATCCTACACTAAATTATCATATTAACATAGTTAAGTCATATAATGTAATTTATAAAATATGAACTTGAACATTTCTACTAGAAAATTAATATAAAGAAATGTTTCTGCTAGTAAAGAAATTTAAATTACTGCAACATTAAAAATTAATGGAAATTACGTTAATAATGATTCCAACGAAACCTTAGAATTGTTTGTAGATACACGACGTTAAGCAGTTTTCATAATACTCGCAATTCAAATACATTACTACATTCCCGGAGTTTGAAAAAATACATTTCCACATGCATTCGTTCGATGCGATAATTATAGGGTTGTCAGTACGATGTTTCCGTGCTTCTATTTACTTTGCAAATCACCACCCGACATACATTCAGTAGGAATGCTTGCCTCGTTAACATAGTTAACAAGTTTGCGCTGCCTCTCCTGCATCCGACGATTTATGTTGAAATATACAATTTTCTTTACACACAAAATTCTTTTCCGACACAGCTTGCTTCTGGTTATCTTCTATGAATAAAACACACAATATACCTCTATGAACGTATTTAATTTCATTATTTTTCATGTACCTAACCCACTATAAGTGTCGGCATAACATGTTTATTTCTTCCACTCTCTCCTTTTATGCATAAAGTCTGGCGCTACGCCTTTTACTTCTAAACTTTACTTTTACTAAAATAGAGCTGTGAGGGCCCAGCGGTAAAACCATACAACTCTCTCGAGAAGCTCACGAGTCCGAGCAGGCAATGAGATTTTGTGATAAACGTATTCGCTAATTGATAATTGCAATTCATCACACGATTTTCGGTAAAGGAAAATATCGCGAGTAAACCTACATCTCTAAAGAATTCTGGAGATATTTGTAACCTACCAATCCGCATTGCAACAGCATGGAGCTTATTAGCTTTCCTCCAAGCTTTCTCTCCAAAAACGGAGAGAGGAGGCATATGTCCAACAGTAGGTTAACAACCGTTACTATACAAAAAATGATGTCTTAGACAGAAAATATAAATTCATATCCGTATCTAAAAGATTTTCAAAAAGACGTGGCTAAGCGACAAAGGCATGTAAATTGAACAAACCAAAGTCATTTAACATGCTATTGCCTTTTGGAAGAATTGGACACAGTCAAATGACCAGCAGATACATCCTTAGTTTTATTGGACTCAAAATATACAGCTTTTTCAATATTAACTCTAGCAATTATAAATCTTCCTCAGAAAATCGAAAGAACTGATAAAAGCTCTCCATACCGCACAGAGTTTGACCTGGCTTTAATCTCCAAAGGTACTTAAAACATATGGGTACTTTTTGTCTCAATACTACTGCTAACATTCAAGAACTCTCACATAAGATCGATGGAACAAAAATCTCTCTTAGTACAACCCCACTTAAATTGGACAAGATTAGATCTCCCCAGAGATAGCAACCCGAAAAACCTTAGTTACAACACATAACGTGTTGAATTCCTAATAATTGTAGATATAATACCACATGGGACTATGTGGTCACCAAAGTTTGATAAAATTGTATAATATATCACACACTAAATAGATTTTCTTCACCTAAAGACTATTCACGAGATTTTTAATAAAGAAATAAAAGCGCCATCTTCGTTCAGTTTGATTTAACGTACGTTACATCTATTTAATATAGATCAAATAGACTACATGTCATTATCATCATTATTCTGTCCTTATCCTCATCCTCACTCTAAGTGGGGTCGGCACAAAATGTTCTCACATGATTTGGCTATGTATTTTACGACCGGCCGCCTGCCTGAAGTCAACTTACTTTGCTCGTATTTTACGACTCGGTAAGAAAGAGAGTGGTCTATTTTACTCAACCGGATACCACACGGCGGATCGACTTACCTTAGTCGCCTTTTACCACACCTCGGTGATATTGAGGGTTGTCTATTCTACTCAGCCGGATACCACGCGGCATAAATTATATCCTTCTAGTATTATAAATGCAAAAGTTTGTGAGTATGGATGTATGTTTGTTACTCTTTCTGATGAAATTTGGTACAAATATTCCTCATACATCGGGGTAACATATAGGCTATAGAAATAATATTAATTCTACAGGAATATGATGACATTGAAAAGCACCATCTAATATCAACCTATCACACCACAACAGTCACACCACACGCAAACGAAGTTGTGGATAAAACCTAGTTTATTATATACAAAAATATATATATATAATAGTATAGCTTATGTTATTAATAACAGGCATGATTTCCGATCAACAAAAATAATTACGCGTTTGACAGCCCTGATTTATAACTCCACTTTCGACAAACAACTTTGGTCCCGGCAATATTGTAATAAATCTATCACAGCACTTGTTATGTTTACAATCGGAACAAATTATTATGATTGAGACGATTCATCTTTTTGATTGAGCGACGGAGACCTTTTATATACGTTAATAAAACGATTTGTCGGATTTACACCGCACACACGTTTATAAAAAATTGTTCGTATTATTCCGACATTTTGAGTATTTAAAATATCTGTGATTTCGTCAATTGTGGACATTTTATAATATCGAAAGCCTAAGGTACTGTTATTTTATACTAATAAAACTTTTTACACAGATCAAATCTTAAGTCAGTGAGCTGTAAAGTCGCGCGGCCAATCCACCCGCCGCATCGCAAGCACCATGCGTTTTTCGCATAGTCGCGCTTGCACGGTTGCCAAAGTTCACACGTTCACACCGCTTTAAACAAGTAGCATTACACCCTCGTATAAATTTGATAATGGTTGATAGAAATTTGGAGCTGGCTATGCAGTCCAACACTTAGTTTTTAGATAATTTTTGCACGATCCGCCTTCCAACGCAACTCGGCAGGGGAAGGACATAAAGAGGTTAGGAACAAACCCGCTGGGTTAATCAAAAGTAATAGTAAAAGTGTAAAGTAAAAGTTAATAAGTGTAAAGTAAAAGTAACGATGAAACAGTGGACTTTCGAAAAATTGAGATGTCGCACGCGCACGCAACCATTAATTCATATTTAAATTCAAAATATTCTTAATTGAAGTAAATTTGTAAACAAGTGCTTTTTGAACCGTCAAGTCTACTGCCGGTTCGAAAAATTTTCCTACCGAAAAAATCCATTCAGAAAGTCTTTTGAAAATATACCTAGAACTGACATCATTATCGTCATCAACCTGTCTCTGCCCACTAGCGGACATAGGTCTCTCCGTTAGCATTCCACTGAGCTCGGTCTTCAGCTCTCTGTTTCCAGCCGATACCAGCCACTCTACGGACATCCGCAGAATCTCTAGAGCTCCTAGAACTAACAAAAGACACAACATATTTTCTATGTGCCTACTTATATTTGTCTTATCGTAAAAATTGCCTATACTTTTGGACGTATAAACGAGACGGCAATAGCTAAGCTTGGATCGTCTTTCTAATACAGTCTATTTTCGTTAGCAAATACTACCGGCGACGCAGCAAAGAGAAAATATTACTATCCTCTTTGAGAGCGATCGAGTGAAATTAAATTGACCCCCCAAGGTAGCTCGTGGCGAGTTGTCAGTTAATAACGCCACCACCGATTCTAGTACTCCCCGGGGCCTTAGCCCGCTTTAATCTTAGAATTGATAAAACATGGAAAATATATTTTCATTGAACGCTCCATTTAGGTTTCTTAGATATCTCTTGGGGCGCTTTATTAAATTTATCAAAGAACCACCAGTTGAGGTTTTTTATTAAATTGTATTATAGGAGACTAGCTTTTACCCGTTACAACAACTTATCTACACTAAGTATAAAACAAAGTGCTCAAAAGTGTTCTGTCTGTATGTGATTGATTTCCTCAAAATGTACTGAACGGATTTTTATAAGGTTTTCAATTAAAGATAGTGTCACTCTTCCAAAAGGTTAATAGTACATTACGATTTTAAGTAAATGGTGTTGACGAGGTCTTGCGGTTCTTAAAAACTCGGCGAATGGGAGCTTTAGTCCCGTGCGCCGCGTATAACAGCAAAAATACACTAAAGTTATGTACTTAAGAATAGAAAATCTACAAAAATTTTAAAAAAAGGCCGCGACAGCATAACTCTATCTCTTATGGTTAACTTACAATAACTACTTTTATATTAAGAAGATTTTTGTAAGACACTGATTTCCCAGCGGGTGAAACCGCAATCACAGCTAGTATTAAATAAATGATAGAACCAATTGTAAAGTTATGAAAGGTAAAAGAAACATATATCTTTTTTTAAACATGGTGAAAAATAAAAAGCGTTGCAGAGTACACGTACAAGTTATAGGAAATCAAAAACTGGAAAATGCAGTTTGGGCCACTCCGAAACATGCCCGTTTTAGATTTCCCATCTAGCAATATTAATAGTTCGTAATATTTAACATAAATCTCTTTTGCGATAGTAATATGTGAAACGAACCCTAAAAATGAAGAAATATAAATAACCACCCACGCCATGTTATGCCTCGCACCTAAAAAGGGTTGGTTCACACAAAATTCATTGTTCTTTGGCGTTTCGAGATAAACCCAGTGCATTACACGAACCTATAATAAAGACCCCCCACGGCGTTAAAATTATTATAACACCGCGTAATATTTATTATGAATTGCTTCATACAAGCCTTTGTTACGTGTTATGGTTTGAATGTCTGTATGTACCTGACTTTAAGTCATCCATCTCATCTTCAAATCAGTAACAGTTTACTAGTCAAGTATCCAGCGTAAATGTCCGGTGATAAAAGTACACTTTGCTAATTATGTACCTCAGAGGCTAAATGTAGATCAGTGGTCTATGGAAAGAAGATATCTAAACTTATATGAAAAAAATACAAAAGTATGCCTTTCTAAAAAGTTCGGCCTGTTACTATCCCACTGCTGAGCATAGGCTTCCTCTCTCCGTTTCTGGGGAAAAGGTTTGGAGCTAAGCCAAGCTGCTCCAATGCGAATTGACAGGTCACACACATCCCCTGAATTCTCTAGAAATATATAATATATGGGGAGGACGGTCTTTACATGCTGAGCCGGTATTTACAATCGCGCCGGTCTAGTATGACCGTACATTCAGATGACTATAATTAGTCGTATATAAGAGTTTACAGTAAATTAACGATGTTTATGAATATATGGTATGATGAAAGTAATTAAACAAAATATATTTGGTTTCACAGGTACCAAACGTCCTGCATGCCAAAAAAAAGATATACAGGTTTCCTCACGATGTTTTCCTTCACCAAAAAAAAAAAGAAACAAATTGCAATTATCAATTAGATACAAAAGTTTAAATAGAACTCGTCGGGCTATCACATTTGTGTCCAAAACTTGGTACAATAATAAAAAATCCTGTTTTAACTTCGGAAAAAGTGAATAAGAAAAACGCTTAGGTTGACGCAGACAAAGTTGCGGGTACATCTAGTTATGTAAAAGAAACGATAACTCAAAACGTTCATAATATTTGCAAGGCGAACAATAACCATTGAATTTATCGAAGCACAAAAGCCTGAAAAATCAGGAAATTATATTTCAAACTCACTCCTATAGAAAATGCAAGCATTACATTTTCCCGATAAAACTTTACAGCTGTGAGAAATTGTATTTCGAATCGAAATGGAAAATTGACCGGCTGCCGGTGCAATTAAAAACGGATTTGAAAATACCACTGATCGCTGATTGGTTTCAGTGGAGGTGCATTTTTGATGCAACTGTATGCAATGGTGGTTTGCTGCAAATCGAATATGTGATATCACGAATATGACAAATAGGAATACAAGTAAAGCATTTATTTATGCATACTTACAAAAAAATATATGATAAATGAGTAAAGTAACGGCCTGTTACTGAGCCACTGCATGGTATATGCCTCCCCTTTCCGTTTTTGGAAGGAATAATTGAAGTTAAGACGTTCCACACTACTCCCACGCGGGTTGGTAGATTATACAAACCCCAAGAATTCCCTAGAAATATACAGGTTTCTTCACGATGTTTTCCTTAAACGAAAAGCATGTGATAAATTGCAATTATCAATTAGACACATAATTTAACAGAAAAACTCATTAGTGGCTTTGGATTAGGGGATTGAACGGATTCCGCTGGGCTATCACAGCTTGATAAATGAGTAAAACATTGATGATATTCATATTATATTCGAAACAGTTTCAACGCAGAATTTAAAATCTTCCATAATACTCGTAATGAATAAACGCGACCTTCGTGACCTTCAACTCGTAAACACGCGTAAAATTTGAGCGCGGCCTTGAAATGAGCGCGAGGTATTTCACCTGACCTTTAGTGCTTCCCGAAAATTCGTACACATTTTGTGTAAAATGGTGTAAATGTGTGTAAGTGTCCCATATATTTAAATTTAAACCTCAAAGATTTATTAATGGCAAGATCACTTACGTCTGCTAACCTGAATGTAGTATGCTCTTACTTTTGAATAGAAAAATGAGTATGATGCGATTAAAAAACAAATTATAAATACAATACAATATTTTGCAAACCATACATTAGAAAATACTAGTATTTACCCGCGCGTGATAAGTTAATAATAGATGGCGCTTTTTAGTGTCATCCTATTCCTGTATAATTAACAGGATTTCTATAGCCTATAACATATTCCGGTGTATAAGGATTACACCAAATTTCATCGATATTGGTTCAGCGGATTCGCTGTGAAAGGGTAACAAATATACATCCATGCTCACAAACTTTCGCATTTATAATATCAATAGGATAGGATAGGATGTGCAACTGCACAGTATTTATCCGAAACTTGTTCACTAACTATAGGTTTCATAAGAATGGTCCGAGTCACTTAGCAAAAGATGGAAACAGCCACGCTTGGAGTGTCTTTGCGTCAATAAGTGCGAAATTATATCATCATCATTCTCTTAACCTTATCCCACTCTAAATGCGGTCGGCACATGTTGTAAACATGTTGTTATTTGATTTGGTTATTATAATATAGAAAAGATAACGGTCAAAAAATCCGAAGAAGAAGGGCATTCCTAGAAAGAATAATATAAGATATCTCGTAACTTTACATAACAAGTTGATTACGTAGCTGAGATCTCTTGGAGTTTATGTGACAATGTTGTTTGCTGTCTCATTGCAAGTAGTTAAATGAAATTACAAACTAAGTAAGTGACTTGTTTTGCAGAAAAGATTCTAGAAAATCTAATCTGAAAATCTACATGTTTTGTGATTCAAATATCACTGTCTTTACCGACGTTATAAGTTCTGACGTTGTTACGTTAACTTAGCATAACTTTTAACCTTCAAATAATAAGGCCTGATAAATAATTTTACCTGCAGTCTTTAACTGATAGCTTCTGGCACCAACGAGTACACCGATTTCTATTCTAAATCAGAGTCTAAATCAGATCTAGCCCACCCTCATTTCTTACCGAGGTGTTGTAAAAGGCGACTGAGGTAATTTGATCCACTGTGTGGTATCCGATTGAATAGAATAGACCACCCTCTTTCTTACCGAGGTATCGCAAACGCAATTAAGATAAGTTGACGTCAGGTAGGCGGCCGTTAAAATATACAGCCAAATCATGTGACAACATATTCATAACATGTATTGCCGACTCCACTTAGAGTAGGATAAGGGAAGGAGAATGATGATGACAATATCTTAAGATGCGCGCGGAAAAAATTGGAATTCATTAACAAATTCTCTTGTCCATATTTCACAAGCACAAGTTTTTATCTTCCATTTTCTCCTATCATTCGTCAACTCTGGCGCTACTCCTTTTTTATGTATGTCATACTTCGCACAATCTAACTATCTCTTTGTCGGCCTCCCTCTAGTCACATCCATCCGCATCCATATTTAACACTACTTTGGTTATATGATTTTCTTCCGTCCTCATTATATGTCCATAACATCTTCATTTGTAGGTCCAGGTACGTTAATATTAAATAATGCAATCATGATCAGAAACACCAGAAAAATTAGAAACTTTGACACAAAACTAAAATATCACCTTGCACCAACAAAGGTACATATGCTAACAGCAAAAAAGGTTTTTTTTCTCTTTACTTAGTTTCGTTTATAATATATTATGATACTAGAGACGTAGTCTTGATTGATCTTGACAAACATCCTTATCCCTAAGTATACATCCCAAAACTAATTTGTATTGGAACACGGGATTGTGAGCAAACTGTTACAATGCGGGATCTTTGTCAGAAGTTACATCTAACTTTAGATCCACCCACTTAACTTATAAGGGTATATCGCGGATGAAATACGTGGAGTTTGGTGGTGACGTGCTCCGGTTCTTCCACGGTGGTGACGAGTACCTTACTATATCGAGCACGTGGAGCAAGGATAGTGGACAGAAGTAAGTGCCTAAAATATGAACACATTTTATTACAATAATTTTATGTTCAAGCAATGTAGTAAACTTTATATATAAGACGATTATCGGCAAAAAGCGTAAAAATCAACTCATAACATCATCCTACTAACATTATAAATGCGAAAGTTTGTGAGTATGGATATATGTTTTTTACTCTTACATGACGCATCCGTTGAACCAATATCTATGGAAATTGTCACAATTATTTCTTATACAATTGGGTAACATATAGGTTATAGAAATCCTGTTGATTCTGTAGTAATAAAATGACTTTAACAAGCGTCATCTGTTATCAATCGATGAAGATATAGATAGTTGCAAGGTTCGAGAATGATAGAAGCTACTGGTTTATCTAAGAATACAGTCTACGCGAACGAAGTTGCGGGTAAAAGCTAGTGAATAACATATTAAGGACCTGATGTAAATATAATAGTTAGGAATCTAGACCACTAAGCAGTAATCTCTATTTGAATGCCATTTATGACATCACACTTCTTCATCAACATCCACTTCTGGACATAGGTCTCTTCCACATAACACGATCTTGTGCCGCTTGGATCCAGCTGCTACCGACGAGCTTTTCGAAATCAGCCCAACTTGTAGAGACTCTACCGACACTGTGTTTACCAGTGCGGGATCGCCATTCCAACACCTTTAGACCCCAATGCCCATCGGTTCCTCGCACTATGTGCTCCGCCTATTGTCACTTCAGCTCCGCAACACGCTGAGTTATGGCAGTGACTTTGGTTTCTCTACGTATCTCCTCATTTCTGTTTTGATCACGTAGAGATACTCCAAACATAGCTCGCATCATCGCCCGCAGTGACTCTGTGATTTCTAATGATTTAATTTACTATCATTCATTTACTAGCTTTTACCCGGAACTTCGTTTGCGTAGACTGTAGTCTTGGAATAAACCAGTAGCTTCTGTCACCCTTCAATCCTGCAAATATCTCCACCTTAAAAATCTGAAGATGAAATTTATCTCTTTCTCGAGAGCATAGTTTAATTATTTTAATAAAGTTAGATGAATTTTATATTAAAATAGCCCAGTTAAATTATCCAATAAACAAAAAGCGAAATATATAAGTTTTTTTAATAATTCGTAGTCAGCGACTACGAACTATTAAAAAAACTATTATTTTCTTGCTTTTCCAAGTTATGAGTCTCTTAACATTCACGAGGTTTATAGGTTACGCTACGCTTTATCGCAATTTGTCACATAACAACTATTAAAATTCGGTCATTTTGAATACTTAGCGTGCGTTATAGTCTTTTGTTAGAATGAAAAAGAACTTTTGCATTGTGATATTAAAATGATAATAAGGTAAAAGGACAAAACTTCTTAGCTCTGAAGTTAATGATGACTTATTTATATTTGCATTACATTAAACATTTTGTCATTTAACATTACTACCTTGAAAGTAAAACTACCTAATTACTCGTAAAGTGTACAAGGACACTTAAATAAAGAGCATAGAGTAACGCTATCCCAGGAGACCGTAATGAATTTAACTTTTAAGTAAAAGTTATAATAGCATATACTGGTTTGTTATACAACTAGATGTGCCCGCGGATTTGCACGCTAGGAATTGTTTTATTTATAGTGTCATAAATATTGTAATAAAAACTAGAAAAATCCGTTCACTAGATTTTGAAATAATCACATATAGACAACTTTTAAGGACTTTGTTTTGTAATACATAGATTAATGTTTTGTTAAAAGCTTTGTATATGAAGATAGAATCTTCTTCTTCTTCTTCCTGCCCTTATCCCGCTCTAAGTGGGGTCGGCACAACATGTTATAAACATGCTGTCATATGATTTGCTGCGTTTTTACGACCGACGGCCTGGCTGACGTCAACTTACCTCTGTCGTATTTTACGACACCTCGGTAAGAAAGGGTGGTCTATTCTACTAAACCGGATACCTCAGGGTGGGTCAACTTACCTTAGTCGCCTTTTAGGACACCTCGGTAAGAAATGAAGTTGGTCTATTCTACCCACCCGAATACCAGACAGCGGGTCGACTTACCTTAGTCTCCTTTTACGACACCTCGGTAAGAAATGAGGGTGGTACTATTCTATTCATCCGGATACCACACGGCGTGTATGTGAAGATGGAATCTTGCAAGTAAAATCTATCCCACTTATCGGTGTCGGATTGAGCTGAAATTTTACATTTTGGTCCAGTTTCGATGACAATGTATGATTATGACAAGCATGATCTGATGCTAGTGCGAGGATTGGTTCCAGACGAGAGAACTTCACGGTTAACAGTAGCAACATGAAATTTTGTTAAAAGCTGATTTTAAAGCGTTTTTAACTTGATTTGTTTTATATGGGGAGATTTTCCAATTTTTATAGATATTAAATAAAATAAGTAAATCCCACTAGGATTTCGAAAAAATCCATGGTCACAAAAAACTTGTGTCTTCTTAATTGATAATTGCAATTTATCACACGCTTTTCGCTGGAGGAAAACATCGAGAGTAAACCTGCATATATCTCTAGAGAATTCAAGGGATATGTGTAACCTACCAGTCCGTATTGGAGCAGCGTGGTATGTCTTCGCTCCAATCCTTCCTTCTCTCCAGAAACAGAGAGAAGAGGCCTATGCCTAGCAGTGGGAAAGTAACAGGCCGTTACTTAGTTAAAACTACCGCATCCGATAAAACAAGTCTCTGTTAACAAAACGCAACCGTCGCAACGCCCCTTCATTTAGGCCACCCTCGATTTCAATTTTCTTACAAACTCGTTTAATCAAGCACTCATATGCTTTCTTAATTGCATCCCCAAAATCGTTACACTTGTCGGATTTCGAAACATCCTTCCTAAAACCAGTCCCTTTCTGTTTTACACTGAGAAGCGGGGGTGCGAAAGGGAGGGAAATAAATCTCAGTGTTTGAAGTGGGCGATGCAGTGTTTGCGCCTTGTAACCCGATACCCGTGTGTGGCCAAACTAGTGAGGCGTATTAATGATGCTATTGTAACATTTTATCGATAGTTTCGATCAGTATCGTATTCAATTCTGATTTTCAATTTACATTTGAGATAAAAATGTGTCTCTTAAGTTATACAAAAAATAAACATGTAATTTGAAAAATTTCAAATAAAGTAAATATACTTTACATCACATTGCAGTTGCATAATTTGAAACGTAACATACAATATATTGTCTGCGACAAGAAAATAATAAAATACACAAAATTGTATTGACTTAATTTTTGTAAATGTGTGTTATTTGTCATCATCATCTTCCTGCCCTTATCCCACTGTAAGTGGGTTCGGCACAACATATTATAAACATGCTGTCACATGATTTTGCTGCATTTTTACGACCGGCCGCTTGCCTGACGTCAACTTACCTATGTCGTATTTTACGATACCTCGGTAAGAAAGGGTGGTCTATTCTACTAAACCGGATACCTCAGGGTGGGTCAACTTACCTTAGTCGCCTTTTTACGACACCTCGGTAAGAAATGAGGTTGGTCTATTCTACACAGCTGGATACAATACGGCGGGTCGACTTACTTTAGTCGCCTTTTACGACACCTCGGTAAGAAATGAGGGTGGTACTACTCTATTCAGGCGGATACCACGCGGCGTAATGTTTGTTATTTATGATATACATTTTTTATATTTGGAAACTTAAAGACTGTTAATGCAAAAAAATACTTTGAGTAATAAACAATTTTTATTATTGGAGAGGCTTATGTCAGAGGGCGATGGAAAGGAGTATACTGAACATAAATAAGAAAGATAAAAAAAGAAATTACGATATAAGAAAATTGACCAATGTTATTGACGCTTTGCAACACTGCAAGAAACTCAAATGGAAATGGGCCGGCCATGTAGCGCGCATGAGTGACGAGAGATGGACAAAAAGAGTAATAAATTGGAACGGGCCATCAGGCCAAAGAAAAAGGGGAAGACCAGTCGAAAGATGGGAGGATGAGATAGCAAAACAGGCAGGAATCCAGTGGGTATCTACAGCCTCAAATAGAGACATGTGGAGTCATATGGAGGAGGCCTTTACTCGAGAGAGGTCCTAAATATAAATAAACAAAAAAGACATAAATAACTTTATTTTAAAAATTGCATTAATAATAAAATAAAATAAAAAACCATAATAAATAGAAATGTTTTTTGACATGACAATATATGTAAAAAATGTATGTAATATTTAAGGAATTAATAAAGGCTATATTATTATTATTATTATTGGAGAGGCTTAGCGGTAGAGGATACCGCGTAATGCAATAGAAATCTGAACAAGTCGCTAATAGATAAATTTAATTTGAAGCCTGATTTAAATCAGGTGAAGTCAAAAACTCGCCAAACAGAATCGATGTCGATACAAAAATACATATGCCAAATTCACGGCACTACTCAGCATCTAAGAATAGAAATAGAATTAAGGTTAAGAATAACAATACGATAGCTTTTAGTGATAAATTGCATTCAGGTCAGGTATCGATGAAAACCTTCTCCATTAAAGATAAAAGCCTCTACATAAAAGATTAAGTTACTAAGCAAATTATGAGTAAAGCGGTCTGTCGCAATCTCACAGCTGGGCAAGGACCTCTCTTTGTCTTTGTATAAAGGTTTAGAGCTTAGACCTACCACACTTCTTTAAAGTGGATTGGTAGATTACATACATATATACCTGAGATATACAGGTTATCAATAAGTTTGTAAATTGTGGAATTCAAATAACCCTTTTGCTATAAAACAGTGATAATGAAAAAGTTTTTAACATGTTCTGACGAATCAAAAGCACTTGTTTACAAGTTTACTTGAATAAAAATATTTTTAATTTGAATTTATTTATAATATATTTTTTTCAATCAGACTCAATTCAATTCAATATTTTTTTCAATCAGTCTAGATCCTGACGATGCATCGGTTACGTGGTCAAACAATAGTTGAGATTGTGTTGGTGAATGTGTGCAGTGCTTGTGTATTGTTATGTATAGATTGTCTGCATGTATCAGGTATGAGAACGAATAGTACACTCTACATATAGCATGACATATATTTTTATCGCGGATTATAGCAAAATAATATTTTCATTCGTTTTGTATTATGTACCTCCGCAAAGTAACAACTTTGCAAAACCTTTACAAAAGGTACATAATTCAAAACTAATGGATATTACCTTGGTCCTCATTCTATAAATTATTTATTCATAAGTTTAACCAAGCTAAAAACAAACAAAAATTAACTGTTTAAAAAATTATATGCTTAATTTATATCTACAATTCATAATGTACTTAACGTGATAAGAAAAAAATAAAAAAATAGCAAATTCCTATAGAGCTTCTGGGATATCTAATAATCTTATATTAACTCCATTCAACATGAATATTAAATATATTTAATTTAATTTATTTCCTGTTTGAAAGCAAATGATTTCAAATCATTTCGATATAATGTTACATTCATGTCGCGAACATCACTATTAAAAGTCACGTTTAACATCATTTCGCTCATAAAACGTCCGACAAATCCCGAAGCCCTTGAACCGTGAGTAATGGATGTTGAAGCGCTGTAAAGCGGCTGGACGGAGCGTGTCACCGTTTTTAATTATGCTTAATTAGCGAGCCACACGTCGCCCGTAAATGTGTACTGGGGCTTAAATATATTTTTTTCAAGCTTTATTTATGCAGAGCCCGTATTAACGACACGTGGCATAATAAGATTATAACTTTTTGAAAACCAGTGACGCCTCTCGTTTTGTTTATTGATAAAACAGTTTACACAGATGTGTAATAAATTGTTGTCGAAATTTAAACCATTTTTATGAGCTGAAATTTTCGGGCGTGTGGTATTCAGTTGAGTAGAATGGACCACCCTCATTCTCTTTATAAAAAAATAAACTTAAAAAAAAGAAAAAATAATAATGTATTTGGGGATCGATCCTAGGAATTTACATTTCTCGTGACTGCCCGTTCCCTGAATAAGATACGCTGACTTGACAGTTATGTTTATTTTAGTATTTTTTAATTCCCAAATTTTTTTTACATAAAATCCAGCTAGTTCCTGGTTGGCTGGAAGAAATCGCTATTTAGCGATAAGTCCGCCAGATTGTAGCACTACTTTTTTAATATGTATTATTATTATTTTTAGTTTTTACTGTTTTTAATGTGGTGTTCAATAAAAGTGTTCATTCATTCATTCATTCTAGTTCGATCTTTCTTCCCTACATGCTGAAAACCCTCTACATGCTGAATTTCAGGAAAATCGGTAGAGCCGTTTCTGAGATTCCGAATATACAAGATACAAAATTAACTTCCTTAAATGAACACTTCAAGTAAGTACCTAAAAATTAAAATTCGAACCAAGTATGCAATTTGGTTCTGAAACCAATTTTAGAATCAATTGCATACTTAGTTAGAATTTTAATTTTTAGGTACTTATTTATTTATTTATAAAACTTTATTGCACATTCCACAATAAAATAGAAAAACAGAAACAAAATAGGGATATCAAACATTTAAGGCGTGCAAAGGCGGCCTTATTGCTATAAGCAATCTCTTACAGGCAACCTTTATGGAGTAGTTATTCGCAGGAGCGTGGGTGCCTTATTTACTTCAAGTGTTCAAATATCAAAGATATAATTTTATTATTACTTTTGAATTTTATTAATAAACTAGTGGCTCGCTCCGGTTTCGCACGGGTATAAAATATATAGCCTATGTACTCAGTGAAAAAAATGAGTAAAATCTATCCAGTAGTTTTGTTTTATTCATTACTGCCTGTGGCCCGCACCATACTTTTTATTACACTTAACCAAGGACAAAATTACGTATAGCTGTCATTTATGTTTTGTTATTCCATGTCATAGTCATTTTTCTTATACCACGTTTTATAGTGACTTGACAGGATAAAATAAATGCGCTCGAACGGGATAAAAAGTATCCTATGTCCGTTTCCTGGTTCTAAGCAACCTCTCCACCAATTTTCAGCCGAACTGGTTTATCCGTTCTTGAGTTATAAATAGTGTAACTAAGTCCAACTTTATTTTATATATATAGATTAGACAGATTTAACTGTCATCAGAACAAAAGCCAGTCCATTTATACAAGTCATAGATTAATTAGATTTGTGAACACTAAGCATGACTATTATATAACCAATTATAAATGGAAGTGCTTAATTTACATGATTAAAACAGCACTTCAGAATACCCGGGGGGGAATCAATTAGGCTGCGGATGCGGGCATTGTTGTACGGAATTATATTCTATATTTTACCCTACTTTATGTAAATGAGGCACTCCAGCTGAGCTATTATTTATGCCGTCGATAGCGTTGTTTAATACAAGGACAGCCATTTACTGGTCGAGGCCTACTTTGACGACAACACTGGGTTTCCAACGATTGAAATTAACTTTTTAGTGCTGAAACCTATCAGTTTGGTTATATATTTAGTATATTTTAAGCAATTTAATTTATGTACATAAAAATATAAAGAATTATAAAAAGATAGGTGATGTATACAATAGACAAAGCAGGAACCGACATAAGCTTGCGGCTCCTGCTTTGCGCCTTGCAAAAGAACGTAATTCGTTTGTGGGTTTGGGTATAAGATTCTATAATAAAATTCCGCAATCAATTTCAGCTTTGCCATTACATCAGTTTAAAAACACTGTTAAAAAGAGGCTGATACAGAAAGCGTACTATACTCTTGAAGATTATTTGGAAGATAAGAATGTGTGGATATAGCTCTCTTTGAACCTGTACAAGACGGTAACGACTTATAAATAGTATTAAGAATTATATTTTTAAAAGAGCAACCACCGAGTTTCTTGCTGGCTCTTCTCGGTAGGAACAGCTTTCCGAACCAGCAGTAGAGTTGACGATTCAAAAGCACTTGTTTACAAGTTTATTTGAATAAAGAATATTTTGAATTTTTGTATACTACTAGCGCGCGTAAAAATCAGTGTGTCACAACTTTTTTCCGAATTGAAATTTTGAACATAAAATTTGTTATTGTGAATTAACCATAAGAGATAGAGACATGCTCTCCTAGACTTTTTTGTAGTATTTTTATAGATCTACAATCCTCTAATACATTAATTTAGTGTACTACTTTAAACTTTTGGTCTACGCAGCGGATGCGAGTAAAACTTGCAGCAGGCGAGTTTTTTTTTGCAACCGTGTGGCCTCTTCACAATTTTCATGAAAATGTTATGTACGTAAGACGAGGGTCCCAAATATCAAGGTTCATCAACTTTAATATGATCTAGTAACTAGTTTTTACCTGCAACTTCGTCCGCGTGGACTGTTGTCACGTGACATGTTGATAATAGAAGGAGCTTTTCAATGTCATCCTATTTCTATAGTATTTAACAGGATTTCTATAGCATAGTGTTGTCGCCATTAACTTCCCGCTTTGTATTTTATAGCAACAAAGTCATGAAACAAGAGTATCGCGCCCTTTTTGATTAAAATGGTGGCAATACTGTGCCGTTGTTGTTTCCGGTTTAGTCTTTCTATTGATAAAACGTTTCAGTGACAGTCCGTCTTTGTTCGTCATTCAAGAGAAGTGCATCTCGGAACGGGAATAGTGGTATTCCTAATATATCGTGTTATTGTATATAGTGTGCGCTAATATAGGCTATAATATATAATAGCACCGGAGTAACATATAGATGTTACTCCAGTGTATAAGGAATAATTGTGCCAAATTTCATAAATACTGGTTCAGCGGACGCCGTGAAAGAGTAACAAACTTACATCCATACTTGCAAAATTTCGCATTTATAATATTAATAGGATTGTACTAAATAAGTATTATAGTAGGTACCTGGTTGACCTAGCCTTGCTCGGTAATATTTTTGCATATACAAAAAATTACAAGAGAAAACTATAAAAAGATAATCATCATCCTCCTGCCCTTATCCCACTCTAAGTGGGGTCGGCACATGTTACAAACATGTTGTCATATGATTTGGCTACGTATTTTACGACCGACCGCCTGCCTGACGTCAACATACCTTAGTCGTATTTTATGACACCTCGGTAAGAAAGAGGGTGGTCTATTTTACTCAACCGGATACCACACGGTGGGTCAACTTACCTTAGTCGCCTTTTACGACACCTCGGTAAGAAATGAGGTTGGTCTATTCTACTCAGCCGGATACCACACGGCGGGTCGACTTACCTTAGTCGCCTTTTACGACACCTCGGTAAGAAATGAGGTTGGTCTATTCTACTCAGCCGGATACCACACGGTGGGTCAACTTACCTTAGTCGCCTTTTACGACACCTCGGTAAGAAATGAGGGTGGTACTATTCTATTCAGCCGGATACCACACGGCGTAACTATAAAAAGATAATGTTATCTGAAATTGATCCTGTTTTTCTATATCTGAGACCGCCAATTACCCAAATAAACTTTGAAATTGACACGGAAATTTTTCAGTGTCCAAAAACAGGGATAAAACAATTTTTTTTTAACAATAGCTAGCTAGATCTATTTTCCCCCCAAAAACCCCTACATGCTGAATTAAATGAAAATTGTTGGAGCCGTTTCCAAAATTCATAATAATATATATATTATACAAGATTAAAACCTACAATCAAACATATATTTATTAAATTAAACAAATTTAAATACATAAAAAAGTAAAAATTATAAGATCACTTCCAGTGTTGCGTTTTATATCTATGTTTTTGTTTTCAAATAAGTTTAATCAAATGTGGGTAATTTCAGAAAATAATTTTTAATGCCCAGTGATTTTAGTTTTAAGTTATTATGTCATATAAGTGAATAATGTTATTCTTAATGAGAAATAAAGATATGTCAAACCTAAAAAAAGATTAACTCATTATATATTAAAGATATTCTTATATCATAAATTATATAAAGGCTTACTTACATGATTCCTCAATAAGGACCTCCTGCCGGCTGTACACACAACACATAAACGCGACGGTCACTCTAAAAGCAAACGAACGGCACAGCATTGTTCACGGTCGCATCTATAAACTATACACGAACATATTTCACAACACTACCGGTGCACTTCACTAAAAAATCGATACAATAATCACAGTTATCGATAGCGCACGTAACTAGTCATGATAAAGTACTTCGGACTCAGCAGAGAGTCTCATGATGTTTGCAATATCTGAAACAAAAATAAGAAATAGTTATTTTTTTTTTATATTACTAACAAAGCTAACTATTACTTTTTTTTCTTGTCTATGAATTTATTTATTAACCACAATATTCTCAACTCCGATACTATATAAACAACAGTGTGCTTAGTGAGAGTTTTTTTAACCTATTCGAATTAAGTGTTAAGATACAATCAATTAGGAAACCATTTGTACTGAAAAAAAAATTTTTTTATCCTGTATTTCTATTAAGCTATTCTATTAAAGATAGTATACCTGGCTGACCGAACCTTATTCAAGAATTTTTTATAGGAAATAAAAAAAAATAAGAATAGACCGTGACATGCGGGATTATATCCATGGTATTTAAACATCTTTAGTCCGCCCGTTCCCCATTGAGCTATCACAACTTTACGAATGACAGCAAATTGAAGCTTTTGTTTTTATTTCAATTTAATTTTTTTGTGCTCAAAAACAGAGATAAAACGACTTTTTTTAATGAAACCTAACTAGATCGATTTTTTGCCCCCGCAACACTCTACATACTAAGTTTCATGAAAATCATTGGAGCCGATACAAGATTCACCATCCCCCTGCCCTAAACCCACTCTAAGTGGGGCGGGACAACATGTTACAAACATGTCACATGATTTAGCTACATATTTTACGACCGGCCGCCAGCCTGACGTCAACATACCACGATAATAAAGAGGGCGGTTTATTCTAATCAGCCGGATACCACACGGTGGGTCAGCTTACCTTAGTCGCCTTTTACGACACCTCGGTAAGAAATAAGGGACATCTTTTCTATTAAGCCAGATACCACATGGTGAATGTGAGAACATGATGTGATGAGAATAAACAATGCAAAAATAATATTACAGGCCTGATAGTAGTAATAGCTACTTAAATAATAAAAAAGAAAGAGTTCATGATTAAATTTCAACTTTAACAATGGAAAAAAGAACAATGATTTTAATAAAAAATTTCATAAAAAAGTGACATTGTTAACATAATATGAAAATAGTTAACATTAGCATTGCAATATGTAGTTTTCGCTGCGGTTTCTCGCGCATCGTTGCTTCTATCACAACAATGGGCTTAATTTTAAATACGGACTATTGACAAAAGCAATAATAACATTCATATATTTATTTGCTGTGTGGTATCCAAATTAAATCTTTATTCAAATAAACTTGTAAACAAGTGCTTTTGAATCGTCAATTCTACTAATTCTAATTTGACTTTGATTTGATGAGATATTTATTTACAGCTGAGTAGTATGCTACTCAGCTGGATACCAGCTGGTTTGTGGTAATTTGAAGCCACGGCTGAGTAGAATACTACTCAAATTTAAATTAAACATGCAGTCACATGATTTGCCTGCGTTTTTACGACCAGACGTCAACTTACCTCTGTCGTATTTTACGACACCTCGGTAAGTAAGAGGGTGGTATATTCTACTAAACCGGTTACCACACGGTGGGTCAACTTACCTTAGTCGCCTTTTACCACACCTCGGTAAGAAATGAAGTTGGTCTCTTCTACTCAACCGGATACCACACGGCGGGTCGACTTACCTTAGTCGCCATTTACGACATCTCGGTAAGAAATGAGGTTGGTCTATTCTACTCAGCCGGATACCACATGGCGGGTCGACTTACCTTAGTCACCTTTTACGACATCTCGGTAAGAAATGAGGTTGGTCTATTCTACTCAGCCGGATACCACACGGCGGGACGACTTACCTTAGTCGCCATTTACGACATCTCGGTAAGAAATGAGATTGGTCTATTCTACTCAGCCGGATACCACGCGGCGGGTCGACTTACCTTAGTCGCCTTTTACGACACCTCGGTAAGATATGAGGGTGGTACTATTCTATTCAGCCGGATACCACACGGCGTAAAAGTAATATTGTAATAATTCATAATTAAAATAAATAAATAGAATACTTTTAATACAAAATATCGTATTTAATAACGCTGACGTGTCAACATTATCACACGAAAGATTAATTTAGCTTTTTAAGTGTCGCCTAAGACGGAGCGCTTTCGCAAAGTCACGGCCGAATTAAGTATGAAAATATTTTTTTGGCCGCGCTGAAAGAACTGTGATGAGAATCAGCTCGTTAAAAATGGCCGAATAATCCTCTTATACTTGCACTGAAAAGCTCGCGAAGTCATTATTCGGTACGGAGTTTAGAAAAATGGTGTTTCTCATTTTTAGTTGATCTGGCGTGGAAATGGTATTAAGAAAGACATTTATATAATGGCAATATTTAAGGAAGTTAGGATGATTTCTGAACTGAATTACAGCAGTTTAAAAACACTGTTAAAAAGAGGCTGATACAGAAAGCCTACTATACTCTTGAGGATTATTTGGAAGATAAGAATGTGTGGATATAGCTCTCTTTGAACCTGTACAAGACAGTAACGACTTAATGTAAATAATATTAAGAATTATATTTTTTTAAAAGAGCAACCGCCGAGTTTCTTGCTGGCTCTTCTCGGTAGGAACAGCTTTCCGAACCAGCAGTAGAGTTGACGATTCAAAAGCACTTGTTTACAAGTTTATTTGAATAAAGAATATTTTGAATTTGAATTTATAAAATATGAATCCTACTAATATTATAAATGCGAAAACTTTTGAGTATGGATGTATGTTTGTTAATCCTTCACGGCGAATCCGCTGAACCAATATCGATGAAATTTGCCACAATGATTTCTTATACACCGGATTAACATATAGGCTATAAAAAATATTATTAACCTATCACGCGAATGAAGTAGGAAAGTCTGCTAATTCGAAAAGCTTTCCACAGAAAAAAACCGACCAGAAACTCGGCGGTTGCTCCTTTCTAAATATACTTATATAACTATTTATTTATTTATTTATTTATTTGCATATTATACTATCAAATAGCGTGCAAATTTTAAAACATTATACAAAAAAAATTGCTTATAGTTACATATAGAACAACACTACAACTAGTTACATATAGAATTTAATAACACATTTCCAAACTGTAATTTTTTCGCTATAATCCACGCTTTATTCAAATTCAAAATATTCTTTATTCAATAAACTTGTAAACAAGTGCTTTTGAATCGTCAAATCTACTGCTGGTTCGGAAAGCTGTTCCTACCGAGAAGAGCCAGCAAGAAACTCGGCGGTTGTTCTCTTAAAAATATAATTCTTATGACTAGTTACATTTAGTCATAACTGTCTTGTACAGGGTCTAAGCGAGCTATATCCACACATTCTAATCTTATAAGTAATCCTTAACAGTATAGTAGGCATTCTGGATCAGACTGTTTTTAACAGTGTTTTTAAACTGATGTAATGGCAAAGCTAAAATTGATTGCGGAATGTTATTATAGAATCTTATACTCAGACTCACAAACGATTTAAATAACGGCCTGTTACTATCCCACTGCTGGGCATAGGCCTCTTCTCTCCGTTTTTTTTGTTTGGAGAGAAGGATTGGAGCTAAGACCTACCACGCTGCTCCAATGCGGATTGGTAGGTTACACATATCCCCAGAATTCTCTAGAGATATGCAGGTTTCCTTCACCGAAAAGCGTGTGATAAATTGGAATTATCAATTAGACACATAAGTTTTACTAGAAAACTAATTGGTGCCTGCCCGGGGTTTGAACCCTAGACCTCCTCGAAAGAGGCGCACGGTGATACCGCTGGGCTACCACAGCTTTTACAAACAAAATTACAAACGATTTAATAGCAACAAATTTATAGCAACAAAAACCCGTATTAGAACAAAATAATTCTATCACTTTGAAAAAAAATAATTCGACACCGATACAGATTTCAAAAGACGCCTCTAAAGTCGGCGGTACACAATAGATGCATAATAAACATCTCGAGGTCTGTAACCCACGTTTCACGGACAATCACACAAACAGACCACCCACTCGTGACTGTCGGTCTAATTTATTATATCAGAGCACGAATAAATGTCGTAACCCACTCAAATTAAGTCATATGTCGCCTTACGTAAATAAAATATTAGATTGCTCTATTAGTTTAACGCGACTAACTTTTTTATCTTTATTTATTTGTTGCCTAGATTGTGTAAACGTATAGATGTTAGATATATAATACAGTATCATCAATCTGCCTAATAAAGACATCTTACTTACTAATTATATTTATCTACTATTTTCTATTAATGTTATTAATAATTATTATATTTATTAAATAAGTTTCAATGCCTTTAACTATATTATTAAATAATTATTAATAAAAGTCATTCATTAAGTGAATAATATCTTTTTAGTAACAAAAATTATTTAATATTTAAATGAGTTTATCTTGTATGTATATATATATTTTCGGGATCTCGGAAACGACTTCAACCGTTTTCCTTAAATTCAGCATGTAGGGGTTTTGGGGGAGAAAAATAGTTCTAGCTAGGTTTTATGTAAAAAAAAATCGTTTTATCCCTGTTTTTGGGCATTAAAAATAGTGTTATATATATTGAATATAAAACACTGTTTTCTGCTATAAACTGTCAAGTCGCTTATTCGGAGAACAGGCAATCTCGAGAAATACCTAAAATCGATCCCCAATTTTCTTTTTTTTAAGTTTATTTTTTTTATTTAGTACAAAATTACCGAGCAAGGCCCGGTCAACCCGGGACTTTTTATTATACACTAGCTGTGACAGCTTTTTCATCCGCGTTGAAACCACTCACGAAGTCTTTAGCAAAACCCAACCTCGCGGGAATTAAGCAGTAGTAACTATAACCTAAACGTTCTTCAAGAATCGCTCTTTTATAAATATAAGGAAAAATTATAAAAAATCATTTTAGTAGATTTTGATAAAATCTATCACATACAGACAGACAGCTTTTGGGGACTTTGTTTTATAATAGCTATAGTTTGTAGAATTATGCCCGGTTCAAATTATTCCTGTCCAATAATCCAGCGAGTCAATCCAGTCCAGTGCTGGATATCGTTTACATTATTCCAGTCATTAAAAGCTATCGCATCTGTACCAATAGAATTCCTCGTGTAAAACAATACGTGTTCACTGTTTAACGTGGTAGTCAAGCGCTGGATTCAACTGGATTGGCCGTTCACACTATTTCAGCACTGCAATGGGCGAGCTGGAATGAGAAATAGAAAGCCAATCCAGTCGACTGGACTGGATTGGTACATTCCAGTGCAGGTTCACATTATTCCAGTAGCATTCCAGCGCTGGACTGGAATGGTCGACCACATTCGACTGGAATACTTTCCTGTGTCCTTACTTTGCGGGGAGCTCCACAACACAGCTCCATAAGTATTTCCATATCTCGTTTTAGGCCTGGTTAGGTAAAAATGAAATTGTCTACCAAGATATGAAATAATCCTGGCAAATGAATGTTGCCGGGATGAAGTGGATGCCTTTATATAAAATGGCGCATGAATTATTTATGAGGTCAATATATTCTGTCTGGGCCAAGAATACTAAATCTTCGCTGATCTTATTTTTAAGATAGCATGGGAGTTAATTTATTTATTTCTGTAATATTTATTGCATAGCCGTGTGGTATCCGGCTAAGTAGAATAGTACCAACCTCATTTCTTACCGAGGTGTCGTTAAAGGCGACTAAGGTAAGTTGACCCACCGTGTGGTTTCCGGTTTAGTAGAATAGACCACCCTCCTTCGCGATGGGCGAGAGGACGGAAACACCGGATATGACTCCACCCGACCAAGACCTACCTGAAGACGACTTTGAGGTCTGGGAACTACCATTCCCAGACCTCCCCACCGAACAAGACATCCATTAGGTCATCTAGGTGACCTGGACTTACGGCCCAAATACCGACACCTTTAGGTCACCTAGGTGACCTCGGCCCACGGCTGGAACACATACCGGGCTTAAGTGCCCGCGAGGAGATGCCCGGGTAGTGAGGATTTCTCGAGGCCCACACCCCGTTTACCCCCACCCGGGGAGTAAGCGAGAAGACTCTGCGATGTGACTAAGTCGTGGTTAAAAGCTAGTATAGAAATAGTCCTAAGTTTCTAGGTACTAATTCTAAAAGACTTTCATACATTTCTCTTGCAATAAAGTTAAAAGAACGCGTTCAGTTTCAATCGGCTAACGGTTCAAGCTCTTGAAACCCTTACCGTATTTTCCCCTTGATATGCTGTAATACCCTCATTTCCATACAAATGTTTCGGAGCCCATCAAGGAAAGTAATAAACTGAGAGCGGGCTGTGAGATTTCCTACACTTATTGCAACACCCCACTCGAGTAATGTGGAACATATTCGTGTAGACAAAATGTAATCGACACCATACCTCATCTTACTTGCTAAATAAAGTACCAAATATAAAGCAAACGAGTGTCTATTTATATTTCATGCTTAATTTTTATGTATATTTATATTTGTATTTTTGCCGTGTGGTATCTGTGTGTAGCTTAGTCGCCTTTTACGACACCTCGGTTAGAAATGTCGATGGTCTATTCACCTCAGCCGGATACCACACGGCGGGTCGACTTACCATTGTCGCCTTTTACGACACCTCAGTAACAAATGTGGCTGGTCTATTCACCTCAGCCGGATACCACGCGGCGGATCGACTTACCTTAGATGCCTTTTACGACACCTCAGTTTTTTTGCATTTTTTTCATTGAAAATGTAAGTATTTTCAGAGTGACCGAGCCTGGGGATTTGCAGCCTCTGCAAATCCCCTGCAGTTCTCTAGATGTGCTAGGGATGTCAAAAATAATCGATATTTTAAAGATTATAAACCGATTTTTTTTAAATCAATTATATTAATTTAACTTTTCCTTCTTAAGCTGCGTTGTTGGATGAACATTTAGCCAAATTTCAAATTTCTCAAGCAGCGCATTTTTTTATAATTGTACTAGTCTACTTTCATTCAATTTGATTTTAAAGATTATTAATAATCGATTTCTTCGATTCGAGTAAATCGATTTTTTTACAAAACAATTTATTTTTGAAGGGATAAAAATCGAAAATTAAAACTAACCGATTTTTCCACTCCAAGTCACATCTCAACTGAGTGCGCCTTACATTTTATTTGAGTAAGAATAAAGATCAAATAAAATCGTTTCAGAGTAAAAGCGCGCGTATACTACTGCATACTAAATTCTGGCCTGTAAGCAATAGACACTCAGGGACAAAGTAACATTAAGAATATACGACTTTCATTAGCAAGACCCAAAAATGGAGCGTGGATCTAAGCCAAATAGGCATATAAAAATAATAAATAAATTTTATTTGTTATTTTTCTTCATATCAGCCTTCTTTGTATTTGATTTTGGAAAAAAGCTTTCCTTGCGTGCGCTGAGTAAACGGTGATAGTTATTAAAAAATCATGTAATACAAATTTGTTCCCCTCTAAAAGTTCTAAATAAAAGTTCACGACAGCATATGTCTAGCTATTAAGGTTAGCCCACTTTAACAATTTTTATAGTTATCAAAATACTATAATATTTCGGTTTTTAACTTTCCACGCGGGCGGAGCCGCTGGCGATTGCTAGTATTGAATAAATATAGATGAAGCCAATTGAGTTTTACTTCAGTCGTGTGGTCTAAAGCACACTCGTTCCTTTTTGTTTATAGATAGGTATAAATGTATACCATCGATTGATCTAAGACTGTCACTAATACATATAATACTTTCGTATCTATATAAGAGTGATTTCGTTCGACTCTTGAATCTTCAAGAGATCAACTTAGAACTGGAGCCGTTAAGTCCTCCAAATCGAATCGATTTACCTCTTGACACGTTTTGCAAATGATCCCGTAAGTTCTTTAAGGCACGGGTATACTATGACGAACTTTAAATATGTTTCATTCAGACTTTAACGAACTCTCGAATTTTCTGTTTTTTAATGTAGCAAAACGTAATGTAGTTAGAAATATTACTTCTTTTTGTTATTAAATGTAGTAATTGTTATTTGTGAACCTTGATATTTACTGAAAAATCACTTCATTTAAAATAGTAAAATCAAATTTGAATAAAATCTATTGTATAAAATAATATAATTAATATATGGGTCAATTACACGTACTTACGTCCCCAAAGTAAGTAACGTATATATAATAAATACATAAATACACCCAGACACAAAAAAACCAACAAAAAAACAGCTCGCAACCTAGCTGAATACAGGGTCATTGCTATCTGCGCGAACAGGCCATTCAATTCTATATTAGTTTTAAACTATACTGAGCATATTCTATGTGGAATTTAATAATGATGAAAAGATGTAACTTAGCGAGCGAGATATTTATCTAAAAATAATATGGTGTGTACGCGACTTTACAAAACGATCGCAAAGTATGATGTAACACGAGGTCTGGTAAAATTATCGAGGATCATACTATAAGTTATGTAATTTTCAACATTTTTCTCCAGACTTTGAGAGCGGTCTTAGTCTATATGAATATTATTTGATATGAGAAAACCAGATAGACCCTTGCTTTACGAGAAGCTTGAGACTTGATTTGATTGATTTAAGAGGCGGAATGGTTAGGGTAATTAACGAACTTGCGATAGATAGATCGTGGGTTCGAATCCTAGCCATTATACTACCCACGTGAACCCACTCCTAACATTAGAATTTAGCTTAACTCGAGGGGTTAACAAGTTTACTATTAATTTGTAACCCAAATTGCTAATAACCTTTTTAAAAAAAAGAAGGTTTAGGTGGGAAGAACTTTATACCTGATTTCAACGCGGGCGAAACTTCATGCAGTCCTTGTTGTTATAAAAGTATGGTAAAACAAATTTCGACAGATAAATGTTGTAACTAAAATTTAAAGGTTATGAATTACTAGCAATTGCCAGCGGCTCCGCCCGCGTTGAAAGATTAAAACCACAATATATTATTTTGATAACCATAAAATTGGTTAAAGTGTTAACCTTAAAAACTAGATATATGCTGTCTCGGATTTTTATTTAGAACTTTTATAGGGGAATAATTTTGTAATACATGATTCTTTTAATAACTTTCACCGTTTACTTAGCTCACGCAAGGAAAGCTGTAAATTTTGACGTTTTCGAAATATTTTTTATTGCTGCTCCTCTCCTATTCATCTTAGCGTGATGTTATATAGCCTATATATAGCCTCCCTCGATAAATGGACTGGACACTTAAAGAAATTTTCAAATCAGTCTAGTAGACAAACAAACTCTTCAGCTTTATATATTAGTATAGATATAAAGATGATAACATATCTTATGTGACATTTTATAAATTCTGTTCGTGTTGTTACGTATGTGATTTATTTTGTCACCCGTAAAAGGATATCAGTGCTGCTTTTGATATCGTATCAGATTTATCCAGATCGTAATAAAATACGAATACGTTTTTGTATTTCAAATTGATTTACATTTATATTGTCATGTTTTATATGAGATTTAGATTTATTAAATCTGTTTTTGTGTAATATCTTTAATATTTAAATGAGTTAATCTTGTATATCTGTATAATCTGCCATATAAAGTGCCATATATCTACGTTCACTATCACAAACTCAACAATCGTTTCGCCCCGCAACCGAAGCATCATCAGGAGATAGACTCCACGACCATAGTATTTGGTCGTATATAGTGCTTGTGTATTGTGGTGGCGGTGGTGGAGGTTTGTGCATGTGTTTTTTTTTACGACTCCTGCATGTATCAGATATGGTAACCGATTGTCCACTCTACATTTAGCATTATATATATTTTCTATTTTACTTCATCGCGGATTATAGCAAAATAATTTTATTATTACTTTTGTGTTAGTCGCCTTTTATGACACCGCAATAAGAAAGAGGGTAGTCTATTTTACTCAACCCACACATCAAATCACACACAAAAAGGTGTGTGATATGTCACACACTTTAATTTTTTTTAAATATCACATATTTATGGTTATCAAAATACTATATTTGGGTTTTAATATTTCCACGCGGGCCGAGCCGATGGCAATTGCTAGTTCACTATATATCTTAAGCTCTTAATCCAGGCATTTTTAACATTTATCCTCAATAGTATGGCTTTCTGTAATGTAATATCTAGACACAATAACACCTAAATATAAAGTAACGGCCTGTTACTATCCCACTGCTGAGAATAGGCCTCTTCTCTCCATTTTTGGAGAGAAGGATTGGAGCTAAGACCTACCACGCTGCTCCAATGCGGATTGGTAGGTTACACATACCTCCAGAATTCTCTATAGATATGCAGGTTTCCTCACGATATTTTCCTTCACCGAAAAGCGTGTGATAAATTGCAATTATCAATTAGACACATAAGTTTTAATAGAAAAACTCATTGGTGTCTGCCCGGGTTTGAACCCATGATCGTCTCTAGAGATTCACACGGTATATATTTTAGTTGGTATATAATATGTATCATAATATTATCAATTGTGTAATTTGTTTATATATTAGGTTGTATTTATTAGTATGTAAGTTTATTTCATAACACGCCACCTACCTACTCTGTGTGTTACAGTTTTCCTAATCCATTGGCTGTCTGGAAGAAATCGCTAATAAGCGATAAGGCCGCCTTTTGTGCCGTACAAAATTGTTATTTTTATAATCTAGTTTAATACAAATGTTTGTATTTATATTATGTGGTGGTACAATAAAGTATATATAAATAAATAAATAAAAGTAAAAAGTAAGTAAGTAGCGGCCTGTTACTATCCCACTGCTGGGCATAGGCCTCTTCTCTCCGTTATTGGAGAGAAGGATTGGAGCTAAGACCTACCACGCTGCTCCAATGCGGATTGGTAGGTTACACATATCTCCAGAATTCTCTAGAGATATGCAGGTTTCCTCACGATGTTTTCCTTCACCGAAAAGCGTGTGATAAATTGCAATTATCAATTAGACACATAAGTTTTAATAGAAAAACTCATTGGTGTCTGCCCGGGTTTGAACCCATGATAAAGTATATATAAATAAATAATTATACTCGCCTTAAACAAAAATCTGTACCACAGATCAGGCAAAGTTGCACCTCTATTATAATACATACGTTAATGGAATACTTCAAAATCAATCTTGAAGTTTATGGCTTATAAACTATTTTAAACTTCAGTATTAAACCAAAGTCCAACGCTATTTGATATATATTTCATTGGAATTCCAGAGACAATCCTTAAAGTTTATAACTTTGAGACAATACAATCTCTTTTGTCCATGGATATTTTGGTGAGCAACTCCATTATAAATATAAACAATATGTATATATTTTAAGTATAATCGTGTTGTAAACTGTTTTGTGTGTGTAATAAAATAAAAAATAAAAATAAAATAAAATATACTTGAGAACAAATCAGAATAGAAAATAAGGGTCTCGCAGATTGCTTACGATATAAAGGTCAATCTAATCATCAATCTCCTGCCCTTATCCTACTCTAAAAGGGATCGACACATGTTATAAACATCCTATCACATGATTTGGCTACGTATTTTATGACCGATATGGCCTGCCTGACGTCAACTTAACTCAGTCGTTATTTACGACACCTCGATAAGAAGGAGGGTGGTTTATTCTACTCAACCAGATACAACTATATAACATTACGCTAAGATGCATAGGAGAGGAGCAGCAATAAAAAATAATACGTTAACGGCAAAATTTCAAGCTTTCCTTGCGTGCGCTGAGTGTATTACAAAATCATGTATTACAAAATTGTTTTCCTCTAAAAGTTCTTAATAAAAGTCCGCGACAGCATATGTCTAGTTTTTAAGGTTAATCCACTTTAACCATTTTTATGATTATCAAAAGACTATATTACGGTTTTAATCTTTTCACGCGGGCGAATCCGCTGGCGATTACTAATAATTATATAACTGAAATAGGAGTTAAATAAAAAATAGTTTTAGCTTCTGTAGTGTATGCGGGTTGAGACGTGTGTAACGTACTTTGTACATTTATATACAACACATATATGTAATACATATATGAACATAGTCACACTAACTCACACTAGTACAAAGGTACATACACGGTCTCAGGATGCACCACGACAGTAACACGAGAGCCCTCGGTGAGTACGGTCGTGAAGTGACATGTTACTTGTTAGTACGTGTTTGAGCCTGTGCTATTCATACAATATTAGTTTATAAACACTACAGGTTCCATTAACGAATTAAATAATTTTAAGATAAATGCAATAAAAATAAGAAGTGTTCGAGAGGCTTAAAGTAAAATCCAATATCGTTGAGAAGAATTCTGATTCGACAAAGATTTCCGACATTATTGGACCCTTTATCGCATAGTTGAGTCAGTGATTTGCGGTAAGGTCTCACGGGCAGAGATTCAAATCACGATTCGGCTAAATGAAAGTCTGATAAAGGTTTTGACTATAGTTATTTGCTATTCTAACAAACGCATTCCAACAATTAAGGGAACATAATTTATAGGCATGATACAATTAGGTGTTACTTTGCGGAGATCCATAATACAAAGGCAATACTAAAATAATTTTGCTATAATCCGCGATAAAGTGAAATAGAAAATATGCATTATATCAAGTGTTTGTAAAAGTGGACTATCCGTTTTCGCGCCCGATACATGCTGTTTTCGTAAAAACACATCCACCCACCTCAACCACCGCCACCACATTACACAAGCACTACACACGCTCACTATCACAAACTCAACAATCGTTTCGCCCCGCAACTGAAGCAACATCAGGATATAGACTCTAAGACAAAATCGCAAATTTCCGATTTTATCCTTATGGGTATCACCGGCGGGGACGAACGTCGAGTTCAACAAAATGGACTAAAAACATTATAGTTCTCTACCATGCAGGTGATGAGAACACGGTAAAAATATGAAAATTGACCCATCTCCGCCAACAGCAACTCTGTTCTATGAACAACGCCACCTCTAGGTCGGAGCCTCTTTCACAGTAGCCCCTTTCTCCGCTAATAATCTAGAGCACCAGAGGCATCGACTACCTCGGGGACTTACTGCAAATGTCCCCGTTAGGATGGACTTTGCTGAGTCGCCTGCGGCCTGAGCGCTGGCATATCGGATCGAAGGAGTCGACCTCCTGGATCCTCCCCTCCGCCTCCTTCCGCATAACTGTTAGATAATTTGACACAATTTTGATGTGACATGAAAGCAAACATCAAAATCACTTTTTTTGATCTTATCTAAACATAAAATCGAAAGCCTAACAGTAGCCCCTTCCTTCGCTAATCATCACGAGCACCAGATGCATCGACTACCTCGGGGACTTACTCCAAATGTCCCAAAGGGTGGACTTTGCTGTGTCGCCTGCGACCTGAGCGCTGGCATATCGGATCGAAGGAGTCGACCTCCTGGATCATCCCCTACGCCTCTTTCCGCATAACTGTTAGATAATTTGACACAACTTTGATGTGACATGAAAGCAAATATCAAAATTACTTTCTTTGAGCTTATCTAAACAATCGAAAGCCACACGCACCTTCTAAGTTCGATCGCTAATATTGGCAAGTATTACCAAGAATGTCGCCAACGCCCAAACACAAAGTTTTATTAGGATCTCACGCTACTAATATTCGGAAATAGCCGCGCGATAACGCATTGGACGACAATTGCCGAAACTTTGACACAATATGGAATTCCTGTACACGTGTTGCCAAAAAAAGTATAGACACCAAAAACCATATTTCTTTCTTCTGTAAGAAATATGTCTAATATTTATTTATTTCTTCTATCACAACGTAAAATCGGTGTACAAAGTATTTGTAAAATACGGAACTAATTGCGGTTTAATAACAAAAACTATTATGAATTCATGGAAAATAGAAAAAGGAATTCTCCCGACGTAAAGGCTCATTTCATATACTATCGTCGAAATTATGCTAATAGTTAATTGCAAATTTTTTTAATAATGAATAAACTATAATCTAAAAATACTATAAGTTTCTGTATTATGTAATTATGTCTAAAAGACTAACCGGTTATCTCTCGTTCATGTCATATCGGTAAAAATAAATATTCCAAACCAATAATGATTACAGAAATTTAAAAACAAATAATATAAAGAGACTTATACAGAAATCCTGCTATACTGTTAAGAATTATAAAGATGATAAGAATGGGTGGATATAGCAACTCTTCGACCCTGTACAAGACAGTAATGACTGAATGTAACTAGTAATAAAGAATTATATTTTGAAAAGATCAACCACCGCGTTTTTTGCTGGAACAGCTTTCCGAACTAGCAGTAGAGTTAACGATTCAAAAGCACGTTTACACGTTAACTCGAATAAAGAATATTTTTGATTTTTGCTAAATCTTTGACGTTTTAAAATCACACGTTTTACAATTACATACTATTTTGGTCAAAAATGATTAATACGAATAATATGTATGTGTTGTTAATTAATGATTGGAAATAAAATAAAATTTTTGAATTAAAGTAATTATAGTTAGATAATGTTTCTTTTAAATAAACTTGACTTGTTAATTTCAAGTTGAATTTCAGCTCAATTGGACCCCGGGAAGTGGATCATCAAATTTAACTTATAAGATTCCATCTTCACATACATACATTCCAAGTTGAATAAGCTTTTACTAATAATAACATCTGTTAATCTCATAAGAGCTGAAAAAGATAAATTAACTAAATATCTTGACCTAGCTATGAGATAACCGCCATGTGGGATATTGATTCAACAATAATTGTTCCAATTGTTGTGTCGGTTAATGGTCTTATCGCGAAGAGCCTCGACCAATATCTTAAGAGGCTCTCACTTGGTTGTTGGATCAAGCGTAGGATACAAAAGGCAGTATTGCTTGAGACGGCACGGATTGTGAGGAGGTTCCTCAGTCTGGAGCCCTAACCACCGGTAGCTTGAGTACTTTCTCCGCTGCCTGTGGTCAACAATTTTTTTATATTTTTAAATGTTTTTTTTTTATTTGTATTCATATTGAAAATATTTAAAAATATAATGTAAATTTGTATATAAATAAATAAATAAAAGAAAAATGATATCTGTAATATCAACCCAAAGTAACAAGTAAGCACTGAAAATGAATAAATCATACAAATAAAGGATCTATACTCCTTGTGCACGATATTGTACTCACAAGTACGTAGAAACTGGATATATCTATAATAGTAAGCGACACGGTGAAAGTCGTGCCGGGGGATATTGTTCGATGTCAGGATATTCTGCCTCAGTGAAATGGTAAAGAAAAAACCAATAAAACTAGATACCCACTACAAATCCAATAAAAGAGGATTCTTGAAGTTTTTGAGGTCAGATTTATATATGTTGTTTTTTAGTGGAGTGTAAGCGGAACGCACTTGTGTCGTAATGAATTGTAGAATAGGTATCATCTTCCTGCCCTTATCCCACTCTAAGTGGGGTCGGCACAACATGTTATAAACATGCTGTCACATGATTTGGCTGTGTTTTTACGACCGGCCGCCTGCCTGACGTCAAGTTAACTTAGTCGTATTTAACGACACCTCGGTAAGAAATAGAGTAGTCTATTCTACTCAGACGGATACCACACGGCTGATCAACTGATTTTACTCATAATTGCCTTTTACGACACCTCGGTAAGAAATGAGGTTGGTCTATTCTACTCAGCCGGATACCACACGGCTTAGTTGTGGAATAGGTATCAGTTTAACCTTGTTGTCTGTGCATTTGTGCTTATCTGTCGTAGTTTCTCAACGAACGAACGTATTAAGATGCCACAACAACAGCCATGTTTGTATTTCGTGTAGTAAAAGTTAATATTAAAAACTTAATCATCAATCAAATTGTAATTATGAATTTTGTAGGCATTATTCTACAAATAATAATCCTCGGGCTGATCGATCGGCATATATACTTATTATAAAACAAAGTCGAACAACAAACCAAAACAGTCAAACAACAAACAAAACAGACAAACAACAATCAAAAATTCTGTTGAAGAGGTCGCGCAATTGTAAAAAAAATCGCGTACTAGGAGCTTTAGTCGCGTACGCCGCATAAACTAACAAATATACATTAAAGTAATGTACTAGAGAATTGTGGATCTACAAAAATACTACAAAAAAGTCCGGGATAACATGTCTCTATCTATATGGTTAACTCACAACATCACTTTTACGTTCAAAATTTCCATTAATTACACTGATTTCCACTCGAGCGAAACAATTACAAAACTAATGAGAATATTATTTTGCTATAATCCACGATAATTTTTTTTAATAACCTCGGTTAATTGCCTCTTCAGGGGACAAGAAGACTGACTTCTTTTTCGCACAAAGAATCAGCTTAGCGATTCAGCGCGGAAACGCTGCCAGCATTCTTGGTACCATTCCACGTAAGTATGATTTGTATAGTCCTAGCGTGTAAGTAGTTTAAGAGAACTTGTACATTTTTGCTGTAAATAAAATTTAAAAAAAGTTTTGTATTATGGACCTCCGCAAAGTAACGCCTAATTCTATAAATTATTTAGAAACAAGTACAGTTAGTAAGCTTATAAGAATTAGAATTTAATACACCAATATTACATTTTATAACTTGTCTGTTGTATATTTTACACTAGAGATTAAAGAAAAAAATATTTCTAGTATGTATGCATATGTAAGTCAGCCGTGATAATCGCAGGCCTACCCTGCCAAATAACAAGCAATCTCTGAAGACAAATAGACTTGCAATTATTTCTGTTCTACCCCGGCTCAATATACTCCGAAATTTAAGGCAACTATCCCATTGTTCCAAAATCAAATCAAATTAAAATAATCTTTATTCAAATAGGCTTTCTTAAGCACACCGCCTCTTTATTACACGTTACCCTAAATTATGTTCCAGCCTCATAAAAAGCAACCTTAGGATAACGTTACCCGACGTTAGTAGAGCTTTAGCGCTCTACTCTCCGCGTTTTGCAACCTCGACGATGTTAATGCCACAGTTGACATTATTAGAGGTACCAACACATAAAAAAAGTAAAGTAAGGGCCTGTTACAATCCCACTGCTGGGCATAGGCCTCCTCTCGGAGAGAAGGGTTGGAGCTAAGACCTACTACGCGGATTGCTAAGTTACACAAATCCCCAGATTTCTCTAGAGATATGCAGGTTTCCTCACGACGTTTTCCTTCACCGGAAAGCGTGTGATAAATTGCAATTATCAATTAGACACATAAGTTTGATAGAAAAACTCATTGGTGCCTGCCGGGGTTTGAAATCGTGACCCTCTCGAAAGAGTCGCACGGTCACACTGCTGGGCTATCACTGCTTATACAGCACATAGTCCATACAAAGTACACGCCGTGTGGTATCCGGCTGAATAGAATAATACCACCCTCATTTCTTACCGAGGTGTCGTAAAAGGCGACTAAGGTAAGTCGAACCGCCGTGTGGTATCCGGCTGTGTAGAAAAGACCAACCTCATTTCTTACCGAGGTGTCGTAAAAGGCGACTAAGGTCAGTTGACTCACCGTGTGGTATCCGTTTAAGTAGAATAGACCACCCTCTTTCTTATAGAGGTGTCGCAAAATACGACTAAGATAAGTTGACGTCAGGCAGGCGGCCGGTCGTAAAATACGTAGCCAAATCATGTGACAACATGTTCATAACATTTTGTGCCCACCCCACTTAGAGTGGGATAAGGGCAGGAAAATGATGAGTCCATACAAGACGCTTATCACCACTTACAAGGCTCTTGCACAGTCAGTATTTAGTTACTGCATAACAGTCTGGGGCGGTGCTGCAAAGACACATTTAATAACTTTGGAAAGAGCTCAAAGATTGCTGCTAAAGTTGATGTTTTTCAAACCAATCCGCTACTCAACATTTGAATTGTATACTTCTCAAAAATTATTGACCATTCGCCAAATATACATACTAAATTGTACTTTAAGATCTCACCGACACTTACCCTTTACTTCTAAACAAACAAATCGCCGAGGCACCAGTATTTGTCAACTCCCACCGTGTAGAACAAAATTTAAACAAAACCAGTATGATTTCTTATCATCATTAATATATAGGAAATTTAACCAAAAGAATAATATTTACCCCCTAAAATTGAATGAAGTAAAACGTACAATTACAAATTATCTGCTAACATTAAACTATGATGAAACGGAGCAAATACTAACTATCTACATAATATGATAAATTTAAATATAATAAACATTAAAATTAACGATGCACACACACACACACACACACACACAAGCACTTACACGCAACATACATTCACACAAACAAACACACATGCACGAACATTAATATAAGTGTATAGAATATATTTAAAATATAAAAATGAAAACAATGTAATTTAATGTTAAGTTTAATTGTTCATTTGTTATGTTTATTGATGAAATACTTGTCTTGGTGGATGAGCGGGGCACCCAGCGATACGGGTTACCACCTAGTGTAGGGGCCCTTGCTATTAGTGTATAATGAAATTTTGTATCAATAAATTATTTTCATTTTCATTTTCATTTTCATACAAAGTACATATTTTTTGGATTGACATTATCCGATATGCTTTAAAAATTATATAAAATCATAGTTATTAGAGAGTAATAGAAAACTTTCATTAATTGATATTAAGTTGGCTCCAAGTTATTATATCTTTAATATGATTATTTATAGGAAGACGGGTATTTATTGTATTAAGAACTCACATCCCCCTTGACTCAGCCTACGAGGGGGAAGTGATATAATTATGCGCACGTGATCTTGTTAAGGAAGTGTGCTGCTTATTACATTAATGGCGATGTCGCAAATTTGACGTCATTGCAATTGTATATTAAAATATATATGTTTTTAACAAAAAGCACTTTTAATTTAAGATTTGAACTTAGAATTTGGATATTAGTTAAATTTGGATATAAGTTACTTTAGAATTTAGCCTAAATTAAAAACGTAAAGTATACTGTATGAAAATATTGTAAGAAGGAAAGAAAAAAGACAATTTTCAGAGTGAACCTTACCAGTACCTTATTAATGTTAGTTTTTTTTTATTTATTTCAATAATAATAATAACAAAGACTTATTAAAAAATATATATATAAAAAATAAATTTTTGACATAGCTAACAGTACGTTAAAACAAAATGATACTTCTATGCTTGTGTCTGTGAGAGAGATAGAAATACGAAGTAAGAAAAGAGCGGATGGGAAAGACACAGATGGCGGTAGAGATGGGAGAGAGAGTAAAGGAGACAAAGAGGAAGAATGGCAAAAGTTTGGTCGGGGTTAATGTGAGTATTTGTATTTGTATTTCGTATTTGTGTATCGTGCATGTGTGTAATTTTATATAATAATAATATATGGGACACTTACACACACGGTCGTCCGTCCCCAAAATAAGTAACATAATACTTGTGTTATGGGTGTCAGATACAACTGGTTAAATATATATATATATATATATATATATATATTTATTTAATTTTAAATATACACCCAGGCTAAAAGAACCAAGAAATTGTTTTTAGAAAATGTTGGACCTGGTCGGGAGTCGAACCCGCGACCTGTGGAGCTAAAGGCAGGGACAGTGCCCACTGCGCCAACGAGCCGGTCAAACTTTATCATACTTAATAATCTTTAATCTTTAATATTGAAATGAGTTAATCTTGAATGTATATGTGTATATTCGGAATCTCGGAAACGGCTCCAACGACTTTCCTGAAATTCGGCATGTAGGGGGTTTTGCAGGAGAAAAATCGTTCTAGCTAGGTTTTATTAAAAAAAATCGTTTTATCCCTGTTTGGGCATTAAAAATATACACTATCATTGCCGAAAACTGTCAAGTCAGCGTAGCTTATTCGGGGAACGAGTGGTCTCTAGAAATGAAAATACCGCGAGCCCCACCTACCCAATTATTTCTTTTTATTTTTGGAGTTTTCTTTTTTTATTTTGTACAAAATTAACGAGTAAGGTCAACCAGGTACTAACAAATAAATTGAACCAGTTATACTGTGTAATGCACTATATAGACCTATATGTATATACTGATAATTGATACACATATTTCATCATATTACGAACGCCGTGTTGTGTCCAGCTGAATAGAATAGTACACCTCATTTCTTACCGAGGTGTCCTACAAGGCAACTAAGGTAAGTTGACCCGCCGTGTTGTATCCGGCTGAGTAGAATAGACCACCCACATTTCTTAAGAGGCGTCTAAAAAGGCGACTAATGTATGTCGACCCACCCACAAGGATTTATATAATTTACTTTATACAAAATTTCTTATCACCTAATAAGGGCGAAAGCAGCAGAACTAACCTAACATAGTACACCGAGTACGTCAACACAAATCGGCAACTCCCATAGCTTTGTCTCGACAGAAACACCATTATCCTCACTAAAGGGACGCCTACATAAGGTAGGGTCGTAAAAACGCCAATATATATCTGTAAGTGGCAATACTGCAACTTGTATAATAGCTCTTATTACATTGTAATAGAGACTATTTTGGTGTAGTGTAATACGGGTCAAACCGTAATCAGTCTTTCTCTACGGTACCGTTATAGAAGGGATCGGTATCCCATTTGTTTTCGAAGTCTGGTAAAAGTTTTTGCCGCTTTTCGTTAGTATATACCGTAACTCGTGGGTACGTCGTTCCGATGCTAGTAGAGCTTTTGCGCGCTACTCTTCATATTTCGCAAGATCGACGATGCTTCTGCACTCGCCCTTCCCGCCCGGTAGGGCTGACCGCATATAGTCAATACGAAAAAAGGGATACGCGTAGTGCAATTCAATTTATTTTTATTTGACCTATATACACTCTGTATAGTTCAAAATGTCGGAAGGTGTAGTAAAAGGCGACTAAAAGGGAAAGGTGACTGGCCGTGTGGTATCCGGCTGAGAGAGAGTAATGGACCACCCTTATTTCTTACCGAGGTATCGTGAAAAATGGCTAAGGTAGGTTGACCCGCCGTGTGGTATACAGCTTAGCACAATAGACTACCCTCATTTCATACGGAGGTGTCGTAAAAGGTGGCTAATGTAAGTTGACCCGCTGTGTGGTATCCAGCTGAGTAGACCACCCCCTTTCTTAACGAGGTGTCGTAAAAGATGGGTAAGGTAAGTTAATTTCAGGCAGGCGGCCGTTCGTAAAATACGACATTGAATAAAATGACGATATTACGACACCTCGATAACAAAGAGGGTGGTCTATTCTACTCAACTGGATACCACACCGTGGGTCAACTTATCTTAGTCGCCTTTAACGACACCCCGGTAAGAAATGTAGGTGGTCAATTCCACTCAGAATACCACAGGGCGGATGTGAAATACATAACTAGTTAAAACACTAAAAATACACATTTTTCAAGTTTAGCGAGCCATATGTTACAAACATGTTCCGTTTAGTCCAGCTTGTAGTAAGATAATATAAAACGATTTTAACAGCTACGTAGCATGAATTTACGAGCAACATTGTCGAATGAAAATTTTATATGAATAGAAAATTTCTCTAGGAAAGATTTTTTACAATGTAATACATATTTTTATGAAACTTTTTGAGATTTTATTTTTGTGTTTTACATTGTACTGGCTACGTTAACTTTTTACAAACATTATAAAAATTATACGCCATGTGATATCTGGCTGAATAGAATAGACCACCCTTATTTCTCACCAAGGTGTCGTAAAAGGCGACTAAGATAAGTCAACCCGCTGTGTGGTATCCGGCCAAGTAGAATTGACCACCCTCATTTCTTACCGAGGTGCCGTAAAAGGAGACTAAGGTAAGTTCGCCCACCGAGTAGTATCCGGCCGAGTAGAATAGAGCACTATCTTTTCTTACCGAGCTGTCGTAAAAGGCGAGTAAGGTAAGTTAACCTTTTTTTTGTTCAATGACTTTTCTAGATTCTTACACAATACAAAACTTATCATAAGTACATACCACTTTAAAAAAGGCGAGACTTTTGCCAAAAGTCCAAATTTTTTTAAGTGGTCAAATTAGCATTCATCCAAGATAATATAAATAAATAATAAATAAATAAATATATGGGACACTTATAATACCACCACCATACACCATATGCTCTATAAGTTTGATTTTCAACTATTAAACAAATTTACACTTCTTTAACGTCTTTAAAACTACACGTCTTTAAATCGAATAACCTAAACCTAGCGAGAGTTTACTTTGCTAAGATATTCATAACGCTGTAGCCATATCTTTCATCACTTACCATCACGTGATAGTGTTTACATTTATCATCCAAAAAATTAAAAATATCCAGTTAAAAGCTTAATATTCCAAAGGTATTTCGTTAAAAAGGAAGCCCATTCTTTTACCTTCAAATTTATAGCCCTTATCAACAATCGTAATTTAATTTGCAATCCCACGAATAACTTTTGCAAATTTACGAGCGAGTTCATTGCATCATGAAAATTAAAATTTTTATATCAGTATTCATTATTCAAATGTAAATTATTAAGTAGCCATGTTTTCCGAACGTTTTTCATGTACTACAGTTGCTACGATAACATGAAATGATTTTCTAATATTAACTGCATCGTAGCATGATGTCTACGAGCTACGCTCTGTAAAATAATATCTATGGAGTGGAATTACATTTTTGACTAGAATTTTCTATCTTTATTTAATTTAAATGAGTTAATTTTTTATATATATTTTCTAAATCTTAAACGGCTCCAACGATTGTTGTTTTGGGCTGTTTTTGGGCACTAAAAAAACTATGAAATAGAAACATAAAGTAATATTTGAGGTGTCAAATACAATGCTGTACAAATAATATTTTTAGTTTACTCCGTGAATCGTTTGGTGAGGTGTTAACTTTTGAAAAGTACTTATATTTTTATTTTTAGCTTAAGTACTGCCTTTTTCTTTCTCTTTTTATTTAATGCAAATTTTTAAATATAAATTTGAATATTTAGTTTTTGTTAAAATTGTTAGGCACGTATAAGCATCATAAATATGCATGCTGTGTACACCTGTAAGTAAGTATTTACTTGTAACAGGATACAATATTCTTTATTTAGTGTTCCAATAAAAAAAATTAATCTACATCTCTAGGCATCATTTTATAACAATGATATTAAACAGGGTAACATTTATACCAGAATTTTTCTATGACCTTTATAATATCATGTAAATATTTTAAATGTTATACACATAGTCGTCCGTTTTCAAAGTGACATAATACTTGTGTGACATACAACTGGTAAATACATAGATTTAATAACAATAAAAAATAAAAAAAATTCTATATTCAGTATTCAAATGTAAATTATTAAGTAGCCATGTTTTCCGAACGTGTTCCGTGTACTACAATTGCTACGATAACATGAAGCGATTTTCTAATATTAACTGCAGCGTAACATGTCTACGAGCTACGCTCTGTAAAATAATATCTACATCTCTAGGCATAATTTTATGAAAATGATATGAAATGGAGTGGAATCGCATTTTTGACTAGAATTTTCTATCTTTATTTAATTTAAATGAGTAAATCTTGTATATATATTTCTATTGGGCTGTTTTTGGGCACTAAAAAAAAGTACTGAAATAGAAACATAAAGTAATATTTGAGGTGTCAAATACAACGCTGTGATAGCCTAATGGTAACGCGCGAATCAAAAAAGTTCAAAACCTGGGATCGATTCCCACATGTCACCCGGCGCTTTTTTTCTTTTTTCTGCTTTGTTTTATATCTTTAAAACCGAGCAAGGTTTGGTCACCCACCTTTATTATACCTTGTAAATATTATAAATATGAGACAACTACACAAACGGTCGTCCGTTTCGAAAGAAAGTGACAAAAACGTGTGTTATAGGTGACAGTTAATCAGCTCGTAAATACTAACATTTATAATTTAAAAAATTACAATTTTGTAATCAATATTCAGTATTCAAGTATAAATTATTAAATAGACATGTTTCCCGAACATTTTCCGTGTACTACAGTTGCTACGATAACGTGTAACGATTTTCTAATATTAACTGCAGCGTAGCATGAACATGTCTACAAGCTACGGTCTGTAAAATAAATTTACGATCTTTACATAATATTTACGCATAATTTTATAACAGTGAAATAAACATTATTTATAAAACATTTATTGATTCTTCGTCTGGCTGTATTCGTAAATATTTGTTTACAAATTCTATTATAGCTTTATCCGCGGCTCCGCCCACGTGGAAATCAGTGTCACAAAATTTTTCCCGCAGAAATCCCAACCCTGCGGTTATTTAAATATTATGTACAATTAAATAACTTAAACCTTGCTTAGCAATTGCACTATCTTTTAGTAAAAACCGTACAAAAATCTGTAAAGTAGATTTTGAGAAAATCGATCACATACATACGACATGGATGGATGTATGGCTAGGGGGAGGCCGTAAAAAAAGATGGATGGATTGTGTGAAAAATTATATGGATTTTAAAGGAGTGGCACCAGAGTTGCCGAATGATAGAGGAGAATGGAAGAAGAAGACACATTGTACCGACCCCACTTAGAGTGGGATAAGGGTAAGAAAATGATGATGTTTAGAGAATACGTGAAATAAAATTCAATATTATTTTAATACAATTATTTAGATTTTCGATCTCTTTATTTTAAGGGTTAAAACTCATCTCATATTATAAGGGCACCTAAACACTGTCCTTAAAGCAGATCTAAGAAATATCTTATATTGGTCTGAATTCAAGTCAAACCAACAAAGGATTACCGTGGACGACCGCAATCAAGGCAAGATTTAGCGTTGAAGTATCCTTTGTGATGAAGGCCAGTATAATTAACTTGGGTCAAATGATAATTTTAATGGAAAGATTATGAGATCGACCTAGATGGTACTGAAATCTACACTATGATCGTGCTCATTGTTCTCCCAAGGAAATGGACCAATTTCACTAATGACTACAGCTATATTACTCGAGGTAGTTAATACTTAGTAATCTATAAATGTCTACTGTGCTGATGTTGTTTGTAGGCTTCTCTGTTATGGAGCGAAATCAATGTAATGCAGATGGAGATATATCTTTAAAATTTAAATTAGTTAATATTGTATATATATATTTTCGGAATCACGGAAACGGCTCCAACGATTGTCCTGAAATTCAGCATGTATGGGGGTAGAAAAATCGATCTAGACAAGTTTTATTTAAAAAAAAATGGCGTTTTATCACTGTTTTCGGGTTCTAAATTTTTTTTTTAATTTACGTTGAATACAATCACAATTTTTCGCTGTCAAACGTAAATTCATGGTAGTTCATTTAGAGAACGGCGGTCTAGAGAGGTGAAAATACCTAGCCCTACCTACCCTATTATTTTTTAATTTTTCTTTTTAATGTTTTTTTACATCATTTTGGAAATAACCGAGCAAGGATCGGTCACCCAGGTACTTTATTATAAAACGTGTTACACGTTAGCGTATTTAATAGCGACTGGATATTGACCATTACATTGTTTCTAATGCTGACATTTGAGTTACGCTGACGTCACTCAAATACACTAACGGCTCAAATAGGTTTATTATATCTTAGGAAGTATAGATGTGGTATCCGATAGACATGAGACTTTCTGTTAAAACTGATGTGATTGATATTTGCTATTTTGTCGTCGAACCTATTTCCCGATGATGCTTCAGTTGCGGGGCGAAACGATCATTCAGACTGTCGTAGTGAAAAGGTGTAGTGCTTCCGTAGAAAGTTTTTGTTGTGTGACATGTGTGGTCACTAATCCTGCATATAGTATGAGAAAGGTTTTTGCTTATATATAACACATATAACATTTAGCATTACATAGATTTTCTGATCATAGCTTTTCTAATCATCCACGTTGGCCCCTTGTGGTGGGCCCAAGTTCTAGCCCTTCTCTCCAAAAATGGAGAGAGGAACCCTATGCCCAGCAGTGATATAGTAACAGGCCTATATTTTACTTTTTACTACGTGGCCATCGCAATTTTGCATCGATGAGTCCAGTATAACATAGCTGCATCGGTACTCCATCACAATACACAATACTAATTTTGCAATATAGTACATCGCTTCCGCTGGCGTTGATTGATTAGACTCCGAAACGTCAAATGTAACGGATAGTTTGTAACGTTTTAATGATTTTTTTTAACGAACACTACGCTTTTTACCCTAACAGTTTTTCCTAAAAATAATTCTAGAGATTTTTCTTATTGCGTACTAGTGCCTCTCTCTCTCTCTCTCTCTAGCTATGTATCCCACATGGTGGTGGGGTCAGCCTTCCTTATTAATCTTCTCCACTTCGCTCGGTCATGGACATCGTCGTCGGTAATTTTGCATACACTCTTATCTTTTAGCACTACTTCTTTCCACCTTGTCTTGGGTCTTCCAACTGGCCTTGGACCCGGGATGGAAAGCTGTAGTGCCAAATTTCCGACGTACTCAGGTGGCTTTCTCTTGACGTGTCCATACCATCGCAGCCTACTCTCCTGCATCTTATTGCGTACTAGTGCCATTTAATTTAATTGTAAGCATTTTTAGCGTTAATAATAACATGTGAGTTTTTTCGCTGTTCCCTAAAGAACGGCATTTTTTCGTGTACGTAGTCCAACATACTACAAAAAATCCCTAACAGCGACATCTAGTGACCACTGCTCCAGCGTGATACAAATTTGCGTTACGCTAACGCGATCGAGTAGATTAAAAAACCTCTCACTAAGCACACTGACTTCGGTAGCGAGTGGACGTTTTACGCATATCGACTTGCGGAATTCTTAATGTATGCATTCCATTCATCTTTTGTCCAGGCATTTTTTAGGCAGGTTTATTATTGCAAGGGTTGGAGGTAAGATCTACCACGCTGCTCCAATGCGGATTGGTAGGTTACACATATCCCTTTTCTAGAGATATCCAGGTTTCCTCACGTTTTCCTTCACCGTTGCGATAATTTGCAAATATCAAGACACCATAAGTTTTAATAGAAAACTCATTGGCGTCACCCCCTGGTTTGAACTCATGACTCCCTCGAATGAGTCGCACGGTCTCACTGCTGGGTTATGACAGCTTTTAAATATTTATGTCGGACGTCTGGCTTTCAGGTCCCCAAGGCGGTCGGTGCATCTGGTGCTCCCGATGTACCGGTTAGTGGAGGGGGCTTCTCTTTTGAGGGGTCCTACCCGGAGGAGGTGCAGGTGCTCTGGGAGCATCCGCCGCAGGCGAGCGGGGTGCGGATGACTGACCGAAGACCGTTGTATGCCGCTCTAACGGGGACCTCTGGGCGTCTCGAATGGTATTTATCGGACGCCCATCTGAAGAGGTCCCCGACGCGGTCGATGCATCTGGTGCTCCCGATACATCGATTAGCGGAGGGAGGGGCCACTTTTAGAGAGGCCCCGACCCGGAGGTGGCGCACTCTGAAGTTCAGAGTTGCTGCTGGCGGGGATGGGGGCAATGTGTACAACGATACCATGTCCTTGCCATAGGCAGCGTGGTGGAGCACACAGGTCGTTTTAAAAATAAATTCAGCTAATAGTTTTTAAACTCATAGATACCTGCTCGGGATTTGAACCTTAGGTAAAGGTCGCTTTCAGAGAGTTCTAACCAAACTTAATTAGTCAAAGCCTCCGAGCGTATTTGAGTTTGCAATTTGTATTTTGTTACTTCAGGCATGGCGGTGTAAGACTTTAAGTAAATTGAGAGGTCGGCTTGTTACCTTCAAGTTGGTTGCGCTGTCGGAGTTGTTTTCAGCGTTAATTAATAAGAATAAAAGGTACTGGAGAAAGCTCTACGTATACTGGCATATGTAACAATGAAAAACTTTTAATTGCAATTAATATCAATTTCGGGCTTGAACTACAGTTTTCAATTATGTAAGTTACAACAGTATTATTTAAGTTGATGAATGATAGAGGAGAATGGAAGAAGACATATTGTGCCCACCCCACTTAGAGTGGGATAAGAGATGATAATGAACAGTATTTAATTTCTAAACCAAATTTTACTCATTGTTAGGTGAAATACAAAACTCGCATCTCTAGAGAATTCTGGGGATAAGTGTAACCTACCCGCTCTAAGTGAGGTCGGCACAACATGTTATAAACATGTTGTCAGTTGATTTGGCCGCGTATTGCGTATATACGACCGACCGCCTGCCTGACGTCAACTCAACTTAGTCATATTTTATGACGCCTTTGTAAGAAAGAGAGTGGTCTATACTACTCAACCTTACCTACCTACTTACCTTAGTCGCCTTTTACGACAACTCGATAAGAAATAAGGGTGGTCTACGATACTCAGCCGGATACCACACGGCATTGAATGTTTGATGTAAATTATAGTTACCAAAGTATCATGAAGGGTTGAAAAGATTATATTTAGTGAGCGAGTGAGAGATATTTAGAGTGCAAACCTAATGAAAATATGATTTTGCTATAATTTATAAAATAATAATATTTTCATTAGTTTTATATTATGGACAAAGTAACGACTAATTCTATAAATTATATTTAGAGTGCTAAAATATATTGGTGCTGTGATAATAGAGTTCAGTTCGTAACAATAAGTGAAAAAATAAAGTTTTAACACAGTGAGTTTCTTTTTAAATTATATCAAATAAGTTAATATAGCTGAAATTAATATCCCAATAAGAAAAAATAACCTTAACTTGACTTTGCTACATAAAAGTACAAATTTATAAGTTTTCACTAAAGTAAACTGTATTAAAGACAATAAATACAAATAAGTTAATTTTGTGAAATGAAACGTCTGGATCGTAAATAATGAATGGCTCCGACATTTAAGCCAGCTGAACTTAATTAGTTGAGGCCCTCAGGCGTGTTTGAGTTCGCTAATTGTATTTCGTTACTTTAGGCAGACATGACAATCTAAGACTAAGCAAATTAAGAAGTGCGCTTGTTAGTGCGTAGGTACCTTAAACTGAAATGTAACATCATCCTCCTGCCCTTATCCCACTCTGAGTGGGGTCGGAACACATATAAACATGTTGTCACATAATTTGTCTGCGGCCGGCCGCCTGCCTGAGGTCATGGAAATCAGTGTGCCACAATTCTTTTCGAAATTGAAATTCAAAATATTAAAGTAGTTATTATGAGTTAATTATAAGAAAATTTTGATCTCATTGATTTAATTTTTGAACTTTAGAGCTGTGACAGCCCATCGGTAACACCGTGTGACTCTTTCGAGGAGGTCACGGGTTCAAACCCGGGCAGACACCAATGAGTTTTTTTGTTAAAACTTATGTCATATTGATAATTGCAATTTATCATACGCTTTTCGGTGGAGGAAAACATCGTTAGAAAACCTGCATATCTCTAGAGAATTCTGGATATATGTATAACCTACCAATCCGCATTGGAGCAGCGTGGTAGGTCTTAGCTCCAATCCACTCCAAAAACTTACAGAAGAGGCCTATTCCGAGCAGTGGGAGAGTAACAAACCGCTACTTTACTTCACTTTTTTTGAATAACTTTTACCGTTTACTTAGCGCACGCAAGGAGAGCTTTACATTTTGCCGTTTTCGCTATATCTTTTATTGCTGCTCCTCTCCTATTCATCTTAGCGTGATTTAATATAGTATATAGCCTCCATAAATGGACTATCTTACACACAAATAATTTTCAAATCGTTCTAGTAGTTCCTGAGATTAGCGCGTTCAGACAAACTCTTCAGCTTTATATATTAGTATAGATGTAATGTATTCTTATTGACAAAGCAAACATTAGCTTTAGAAAGCTGATATCACATATATTAGACTTTTTGTATTGTATTTACGTCCTGTCTGACCTAAATTGATTCCCCTATACAATACAGCAATTTCAGGATGGCATGTCGAAGAAACTTGATGTGTTTGTTCATAGTTTTGTGTAGGAGTATGAAAAAGATTCTTTTATCAAGTATATTTATCTGAAGATTCGCTATTTTTATGCATGTTAAAAGTACTCTTGTCTCAGTTTTTTCCTTTCAAAATTAAATTATGGAAGACTGGGCTGTAGTGTATGTGGAGAGATCATAATCTTACCTTTTATAATTAATACAAGACACAGACTTATCGTAAAATACACTTACATAAAAATGAATTTTTGTCTCTATATAGACTCCAAAACGGCTGCACTAATTTTAACGTAATATTCAGACAATCTTTACAATGATTCAGCGGATAAGTTTTAGCCACAGCAACGCGTGGCGGGGTCGGTAGTAGTGTATAATGAAAACCATACACTGTCTCAAGCTCACACGTCACTAACATTGGAGCCGCGAGCGAGAGTGGACGTGTAGTGGCATTCTGTTAGTGCGTGTTTAAGCTATATTATTTAATACAAAGGCATTGAAGGATTTTGTTAGAAAACATCTCGCGTAACACTGCCTAGCATTGTTAGATTGTGCGATATACTTTTCTAACAAAATTCCATACATAGCCGAATTTATTTCATATTGTATTCACGACACTCGCAGCTTTATCCTCAAATTGATTTCCCCTCTTACAACAATAAGGCAATTTCAGCGTGGAATGTTGAGGAAAATTGAAACGATTGTTCATTTTTTTATCTATAAATATGATATTTTGTTATTTCATGGTTTATTTAATGCATTTTCTTGTAATCTTTATTTCAGAATACTGAAATACCTAATAGCTAGTAATATTATAAAAGGTAAAACTTTCCTTTGATTTATGCCGTGTGTGTGTATAATAGACCCTCATTTCTTACCGAGGTATCATAAAAGGCGACTAAGGTAAGTCGACCCGCCGTATAGTATGTGACTGAGTAGAATAGACCACCCTCATTTCTGACCTAGCTGTCGTAAAAGGACACTAAGGTGAGTTGACCCACCGTGTGGTATTCGGTTAAGTAGAATAGACCAGCCTCTTCCTTACCGAGGTGTCGTAAAATACGACTAAGGCAATTTGATATCAGTTATTAATTTAATTGTAATTATGTTTATATTTTATGTCTATCGAACCAATAAAAATAAAAAATAAATTTGTGAGACAGGCGGCCGGTCGAAAAATACGTAGTCAAATCATGTGACAACATGTTTATAACATGTTGTGCCGACCCCGCTTAGAGTGGGATAAGGGCCGAAAGATGATGATATGGTTAAAGCTATTAAGCCTCAATCAAATTAAAACTCGATAAAAATGTCAGCAACAATTTTATCTTTATTACAGACGCTTCCTGTCTTTATGAATAGCGAGCGGATCATTTGAATTTTAAATAATCGGCTGACGATATATTAATATGAAAATTGGTCAGATCGCCAACGTGCTATTTAGAATGCAAATTGATACGCGATGTTGACAAGATGGTAACATGTTGTGACATAACGGCAACTTGCAGACATTATATAGATAGATCTGATAAATACGATAAGATTATTTATGGCACTTCTTTGACTGCTGGCTTTGCCTCGTAATACAAATAAATATATGGCAGTGTAACACACGAATAAAATCCAAATTCAAATTCAAATAATATACTTTATTCAAATAAACTTGTAAACAAGTGCTTTTGAATCGTCAACTCTACTGCTGGTTCGGAAAGCTGTTCCTACCGAGAAGAGCCAGCAAGAAACTCGGTTGCTCTTTTAAAAATATAATTCTTAATACTATTTACATTAAGTCGTTACTGTCTTGTACAGGTTCAAGAGAGCTATATCCACACATTCTTATCTTCTAAATAATCTTCAAGAGTATAGTAGGCTTTCTATATCAGCCTCTTTTTAACAGTGTTTTTAAACTTCTGTAATGGCAAAGCTGAGATTGATTGCGGAATTTTATTATAGAATCTTATACCAAAACCCACAAACGAATTACGTACTTTTGCAAGGCGCAAAGCAGGAGCCGCAAGCTTATGTCGGTTCCTGCTTTGTCTATTGTATACATCACCTATCGTTTTATAATTCTTTAACATAACCTATACAAATATTCAACGACTTCCTAAGCATTATAGCAGTACTATGGTATATAACACATTGTCCACAACAACGCGACAATAAAAATTCAGAGTGTCACTGCTTGCGGACCAGTTCGTGGTTCCACTTTCAGGTCGGGCCTGAAAACAGCGCTGCGGTTTTATTTATATTCTTAAATACCACAGCAATATGCTGAGGCAGCGATCCTTTCGACTAGATTACCACATAAGTTAAAATTTAAGTTGTTTTTAAAAAAAAAATTGCCGGTTAGCGGAGGGGGGGCTTCTCTTTCGAGGGGCCCGTACCCAGCAATGTGTGCAACGATACCCTGTCCTTGCCATCGACAGCGTGGTGGAGCACACAGGTTTAGTCGGTGCGAGTCCGACATAACCACCGCCTGTCCCCATCGAGTGGCGGTACCCATAAGGGGTTTTTTTTCTGTATAATAAAAGCATAAGTAATAGCCAAATGCCATTTGTGTAGTTGTTTAATACCGGATAAGAGTCCACATCTGATTATACTGAAAGGGTGATCTTAAGTGATCAATAGCAAATGTAGAAGCTACGAGTATTATGTGAGTGGGGATTGCTTTGAAAAAGCAGAGCTTGCCATAGTAAAGTCTGGTTTTAAACGTTGATACATACGATTATTAGACGCTCACGCGTCTAGATCGTGATAGCGATGTGAAATATAATCGTTTTTTTTAATAATTTAAAAATAATTTAAATTATGTAATTTAAATTATTTAAATAAAAAATTATTTAAAGATTATTTAAAAAAAATTTAAAATATATTTTTTAAATAATCCATTTATAATAATCGATTATTTGTTCATAAAAAATCGTTTTTTTTAATTGGATTATTTTAATTATTCCTTATTTTTTACTCTTTTTCTTATTTTTTAAGATTAGACATGCATTGTTGGATGAAAGCAATTTAGCCAAACTACACATTTTAATCCAATTTCACAAACAGTGCATCTCATATTATTTCTTGGTAGTTGTCCACTTTAATTAGTCTTTATTGTAATTAATTATTATTATCAAAAAAGACAACTTTTGAAATAGTCAGAAAAAATCAATTTTATAAAATCGATTATTTCGTAACAAAATAATCGATTTTCAAAAAAATCGATTATTTTTAAAGGGATAAAAATCGATTATTAATTAATCTATTTTTTCTACACCAAGTCATATCCCTAGATCGTGATATACACGTAGCTTGCCTTGGTTAGACACGTATATTATCTAGTTGGGTCGTTATTGGTACTACTAGGTTTGTTCATTGGTGTGGTGAGAATGATACTAATTTTTTTTTATTGCCGTCTTCATATGTATTAGCCTTGACGACTTATCTCAATATTGCACAATCCTCTTAATCGTTATTAATTTAAATAGTATCTTGCTAAAAATAATTAATGCTGTCAACCTTTCTACGTCAAATCGTTGAGTTGATTATTATGGTATGTACTACTAAGAAAGTGCTGTTGCGTTCTATCCATAAATCAGTTCGACACGCAGACATGTTTAGACTTGTTTCTACTTGTTTGTACTAAAATTTCCACCGTTATAAAGTCAGATACTTTACCTGCATCAAAGCGGCAGACTGCAAGTAGGTCGAGGCGAGAGATAAATATGGGCCATGTTTAAGAGCTACTTACCTTTAATGTATATTTTCCAAAGTATACTGTATGAAAGAACGTTTCTTTTTAGTGTGAGATCATCATCCTCCTGCCCTTATCCCACTCTAAGTGGGGTCGGCACAACATGTTACAAACATGTTGTCATATGATTTGGCTACGTATTTTACGACCGGCCGCCGGCCTGACGTCAACATACCTTAGTCGTATTTTACGACTCCTCGGTAAGAAAGAGGGTGGTCTATTTTACTCAACCGGATACCACACGGTGGGTCAACTTACCTTAGTCGCCTTTTACGACACCTCGGTAAGAAATGAGGGTGGTCTATTCTACTCAGCCGGATACCACACGGCGGGTCGACTTACCTTAGTCGCTTTTTCCGACACCTCGGTAAGAAATGAGGGTGGTACTATTCTATTCAGCCGGATACCACACGGCGTTCTTTTTAGTGTGAGATATGCGTATAAATTTACGCGACAGAAGACATCACTTGAGATTAACCGTGCTTACCTGAAAGGAATACAAAACGAAATTAAAAAAAGGACTGAAATCTACACATATTATAAAACAAAGTCCCCAAAATTGCCGTGTCGTATCCGGCTGCGTAGAATAGACCACCCTCATTTCTTAACGAGGTGTCGTAAAAGGCGACTGAGGTAAGCCGAGTGGTGTCCGGCTGAGAAGAATAGACCACCGTCATTTCTTATCGAGGTGTCGTAAGGCGACCACACAGTGATGTGTGGTATCCGGCTAAGTAGATTAGAACACTCTCTCTCTTACCGAGGTGTCGTAAAATACGACTAAGGTATTCTGATTTGATCACGCAGAGATAGAGAGATAGAGACTCCGAGCTTAGCTGAGTGACTCTGAGCCTTTTTATAAGTTCCCTCAGCGACCACGAAGGCGACCACGTTTCTAAACCGTATGTCATCACTGGCACTGTTCGAAGACTTTTGTTTTCAGGCACTGAGGTATCTTGGAAGAAAAGATCTCGCGTAGCTTCCACAACTAAATATATGAAGATTTATTTAATTTAATTTAATTTTTGTATATAAAAGTATAAAGAATTATAAAACAATAGACGATGTATATAATAGACAAAGTAGGAACCGACATAAGCTTGCGGCCCCTGCTTTGCGCCTTGAAAAAGTACGTAAGTCGTTTGTGGGTTTGGGTATAAGATTCTATAGTAAAATTCCACAATCAATTTTAACTTTGCCATTACAGCAGTTTAAAAACACTATTAAGGAGAGGCTGATACAGAAAGCCTACTATTCTGTTGAGGATTATTTAGACGACAAAAATGCGTGGATATAAATATTGTTCGACCCTGTACAAGATAGAAACATTAAATGTAACTAGCATTAAGAATTATATTTTTTTAAAAAGAGCAACCGCCGAGTTTCTTGCTGGCTCTTCTCGGTAGGAACAGCTTTCCGAACCAGCAGTAGAGTTGACGATTCAAAAGCACTTGTTTACAAGTTTATTTGAATAAAGAATTTGAATTTGAATTTATACACACCACAGAAATTGTTTAAGACTTTTAACAGTTTCTATATGATGTGTTTGTATCTGTTATAACTTTGTTTACATAACCCTCTTGTTTCATAATTCTACATTACTCTAAATTAACAGACTGTTTTGCTTTTAGTTCCTTAAACGCGACCGCCTTTGATGTCGGCATTCGTTGACCTATATGTGGAATCCACTCTGCGGTCAGGTGTACGCTATAAAGCCGTAGAAATGTAGAAATGCATTCGCATTTGGATTTTGGTATAAACTGAGTGGTTGTTTTAAACAACATTACTTTTTTCTCTAATAAATTCGCTAACTTTTTAGGTAAATTGTAAACAAGAATCGATAAATGTAAAAAAAAAATTCATTCTTCCGTGGTGGGCACATCACGGAAAATTTAGTCCATAGATAAAAGAATACATGTTTCCTTAAAATTCTTTCGCAGGAAATCACGCGGACTTTAATCATAAATGCCACGTAAGTCTCTTTTTGTAAAACAATTTTTTTTTTCATTATCCGTGCATATACCCCATAGCAATTTTCCATAAGACATAAAAGCAAGGAAGGCTATGTCCAAAAGTGGAGTAGTGAAGGCTACTCTATCTTATCTCACCTATATAAGGTTTGCAATTTATAATTATTGATCTATACCACCAAATAGAAGTAAGTTAACCTTTCTAGTATCGTTAAAGTTTAACGTATGCGTAAATGTTAATGATACCGCAAAATACAATATCTCCCATAAAGTCATGGCAAACTTTCAGTTCGTGACGAAAAATGATATACATAGTGTGCGAAATTGAAATAAGACTTGAAAAAACTGTTAGGTCAAGGAGGAAGCGTCACAAGACGGTAGGCCGTTAAAATTCCTTACGATGTTTTTATATAATTTTTTTCTGTAAAAACTACAGTTAATTCGCCATACCTTATATCTGAAGCGAAAATATGACCTTACCGAAAAGAAACATCAAGAATTTCGGCGGTTGCACTTTTTAAAAAACCATTAAACAAATATTTATTTTATATAAATAAGATAAATCCACAATTTAATAAAGCTTATTGATGGTAAAAACTCAACACATACACATAAAATACAAATAAACAGCAGCAGGGTCTTCTCGTTTACTCCCCGGGTGGGGGTAAACGGGGTGCGGGCCTCGAGGAATTCCTCTTTACCCGGGCATCTCCTCGCGGGCACTTAAGCCCGGTATGTGTTCCGGCCGTAGGCCGAGGTCACCTAGGTGACCTAAAGGTGTCGGTATTTGGGCCGTAAGCCCAGGTCACCTAGGTGACCTAATGGATGTCTTGTTCGGTGGGGAGGTCTGGGAATGGTAGCTCCCAGACCTCGGAAATAAAGCACTAACTTTACAAGCGACTTTATTCGCGTGATAGGTTGATAATAGATGGCGCTTTTAAATTAACATACTCATATTACTAATTACATCAACGCAAGGAACTGTATGTAGGCTTTCAACGTTTCTCAAGCGACCATTATTGTATTACTTTGAGTCATTCCTTTTTATTAGTGAATTTTGTTCATTTTCGCCTGTTATCGGGAACATTACCGCGGCACTGCTTCCGGTATATGACGCGCACTTTGGCAGTCATGTTTGAATCGTTAACATTTAAGAACCTCTACTGCCATTTGCATAATTTTCTAGTACACGATATAATCTTTAATATTGAAATGAGTTAATCCGTGGGATCGTGTGACCAAATTCAAATTCAAATTCAAATAATTCTTTATTCAAATTGGTCTTTACAAGCACTTTCGAATCGTCAAATTACAATGAAGCTACAACTGGTTCGGAAAGGTGCTCTTACCGAGAAGAACCAGCAAGAAACTCGGCGGTCACTCTTTTCAAAATTGAGTTTTACAATAATGGCTTAATTAAGAACAAATTAAAAAATTTACAATATAATCTAGTGCGTAGCTGGTCGCAATTTAAAACCAATCTTTCTGATCATCAATATAGTCCTCAACAGTATAACCAGACCAGGCCCTTCAAGGGGGTCACGGGTTTAAACCCTGTACAGGCACCTATAAGTTTTTCTGTTAAACTTGTGTCTAATTGATAATTGCAATTTATCACACGCTTTTCTGTGAAAGACAACATCGTGAGGAAATCCGGATTAGAGTAGCTTGGTAGGTCGTAGCTCTCCCCCTAACCTAGCCCTGTCTCTTCAAAAACGGAGAGAGGAGGCTTATTAAAATTGGAATACTAACAGACCTTTACTTTACTTTGTTTAGTGTATCTTTAATATTTAAATGAGTTAATCTTGTATGTATATATATATTTATCTACTGTGATACTATAATACAATGATTATGAAACTGAAACAAAATTCTTATGACAAACATTACGTACCGGCCAAAAATAAAAAATATTTGAAAGTTTTAGTAGGATACAGATCTTGGATGGACACCTGTATCATATTGTAACTTTTTAATCTTAACGATACACCTATACAACCTCCAGCCGGACCAAGGAGGTTGAACCTCCTTAAAAACCTTAAAAAAAAGGTTTCAATGAACGAGTCCGCGGCGACGCAACACCCATGCGCAATCGGTGTTTCCGCCTTGGCGCTAATATTTAACATTTAAAAAATCTTTTCAACATATTAACAAAGTTTGGTTTTTATTAATATTGTTTTACGTATGAGAGTATAAAGTAGTGTATGACACTGTACATAACTTGCTCTTATAACACTCGTGTGATACTTACTATAAAAAAACTCGCCTGCGGCTCGTTTTTTTCAAACACACTGGTGTTATAAGAATCCTTATTATGCAACAGTATAATAATCTACTATTTCGGAATCTCTGAAACGGCTGCAACGATTTTCCTGAAATTCAGCATGTAAGGGTTTTTGGAGAGAAAAATCGATCTAGCTAGATTTAATTTTAAAAAAATCGTTATATCCCTGTTTTAGTTATTATAATTATTATTTTAAAAAATACTAAAACTTGCATTGACTATAAAACACTATTTTTGTCATAAATTGCCAAGTCAGCGTAGCATTTCGGGGAACGGGCGGACTCAAAAAATGAAAATACCTAGGATCGAGCCCCACCCTACTCAATTTTTTTTCTTATTTTTTGAAGTTTTTTTTTAATAAATTACCGAGCAAGGTGCCGTCACTCAGGTACTTTAGTATTAATGCGGGTTCTAACCAGAGTTTACGTAGGCGAAGTCACGGACAAAAGCTATTAAACAATTAACTTTAATCTTTACCGTGAACTCCCTAAAAGTTACCTACCTGTATAAACTTACCGCACTCTCAGCTTCCCGTAACGAGATTAGCGGTGTAGATATCAGTTTCTCAGCTATAATAAAGCAGACAAATTACCCAATTTAATCTATGCAAGCTCGTAAATGTTAACGATAACTCTCTGATTGTGAAAATGGTTCTTGGTTTAGCTGTATCTTACCTTACAGAATTACGTGTATTTGTTATATTTATTTATTTATGTACCATAAAAGAAAACATGCAAAAAATACAGTTAAATGGAAAACAAGTACAAAGGATAACTTATCTCTATAAGAGATCTCTGCAACCCTTGGTTGTTGGAAAACTAAAAGAAATGTAGTATAGATACATTAAAATAAATAAATAACAACAACAAAACGCTATAAAACAAAATAAATATATATAATACAAGATTATATACTAATACTGATATACTAATAAACTTACATAGCGCGCACTCACTCACTCGCACACTCACTCACACACGCACTCACTCACACACGAACGAAAACTCACTCACACACTTTCAAATTTTGTGTAACATATCATACAAACACACATACCATTTTTTGTTTTCCTTCTTTTATTTTATTTTTATTTTGTCTGTTTACGTGCATTTCACTTATTGCAATATCTGGGAGAGGGCGGGGACTCTGAGATACAGGTTTTTATAAACTTAATTCGGAGTTCCCGGTAGAATAATTTAGTTTTTTAGAATATGTGCGCAGTAAAAATTTTTTTTTATTATTTTTTTTTATAGATATAAGTTATGACAGCGAGGAAAGATAGTATTGCTTTAACCTATGTTTGAAGGTGTGCAATGAAGGAGAGTCTTTAAAAATGCTTTCTGGTAGAGAGTTCCAAAGACGGGATGCAAGGACTGTAAAAGACTTGAGAAAAACATGGTTTTATAAGCGGACACCGCCGATGGCTTAACTGCAACGCAAGAACGTGCTGGTCTTGTACGAGGTGGAGCCAGAAGAAAACGATTTTACGATTGTTTGTATAACAAAATCCCACGATAAATTTTTAATTTACTCTTATTACAGTAGTTTAAATCACTTCTAAAAGGAGGTTTAAGCGGAAAGTCTATAACTATTAACTAAGCCACAGAGCATCTAATAGTCGTAAAAATCCACGTTCGGACACGGTAATAGGAGATTGTTGAATATATCAAGCTTTGCTATTTAAATAAAATATCTTACTCGCAATCCACATTGACACTATAAAACAGCCATTAATCATTAATTTAGTCAACCAGTCATTTGAGTATTACCAACTCCGACACATAACGTAGAGTATAATAATAAATTACTATTAAAAAATTAATCCACGAAGCGTACCACTAAATATTTTTAGACGACTAAAACAATCGCTTGCAATTTAGCTCAGCATTTTTATAAGCTTAGGTTTAAGGCAATCTACCCACTAGAGATTTTTTAAATATGTGTATTAAGTAGAGGGGAATTAATATTTGAGTCCAGTTCGTTACAAGAAGTGAAAAGAAATAAGGTGTTTATAGAAGTGTGAGTGTCTATATAATTTACTATAATTCTCTTTCTCTTCTAATCTTATATTTATAAAAGGTTAAAACCGTAATATAGTATTCTGATAACCATAAAAATGGTTAAAGTGGGTAAAACTTAAAAGCTAGACATATGCTGTCGCTGACTTTTATTTACAACTTTTAGAGGGGAACAATTTTGTAAGACATGATTTTTGAATAACTTTTAACGTTTACTTACCGCACACAAGGAAAGCTTTAAATTTTTCCGTTTTTCGCAATATTGTTTATTGCTATTCCTCATCTTAGCATAATCTTACGCTCAAATATTTATTTCAAATCGGTCAGTCCCTGAGATTAGCGCGTTCAAACAATCAAACAATCAAACTCTACAGCTTTATATATTAGTATAGATATTAAAAAGTTTATATAGCCGTGTATCCGGCTAAGTAGAATAGAATAGAATAGTACCATCCTCATTTCTTACCGAGGTGTCGTAAAATACGACTAAGGTAAGTTGACGTCAGGCAGTCGTAAAAACGCTGCCAAATCATGTCACAACATGTTTATAACATGTTATGCCAACCCCACTTAGAGTGGGATAAGAGCAGGAGGATATATATATCAAAAAGTATAATAGTGACAATTCTAAAAAATTACGATTTCGAAAAAAAATCGTATACCGAGTCGGACGTGAGTAGATCGCCTAAACGTGTCCCAAATAGAATAAGCCAGAACATCACGCGATTACAACCATACGTGGTGATGTACCGCCGTAATATCACATTTTAACACAAAGGGTGAAACGGAGCCGTAATAAAACTGTCGCCAGTTATTAATGCCACGGGTCCCTGACAAAGTTATAGGGCCAAACGACCTTCGGCACTGGCTAAGTGCTATTTAGATTTACAAATTTCATGTCGTTTTGTGCCAGGAAATTTGCACTAAGATAACCTATTTTTGAGAGAATACCTTGCACGGTTTATTAAACCTTTAGTATTATATCCTCTCTCAAAAGTAATGTTATTTCATGACTGTAATGAGTATCTTATATAAGGGAATTCTGCTTAGTTAAACTGCCGACTTCGCACGGATAGAGTATTTTATACTTTGAGACACGCATTTAGAGTGATTTTTGCGCACGTTAATTTTCATTTGCCGCCTTGTTATGACTGATTAACATGGATGGATGGCTAAATAGAATAGACCACCCTCTTTCTTACCGCGATGTCGTAAATCGAATCAAATCAAAATATGTTTATTCAAATAAGCTCTTTCAAGCACTTTTGAATCGTCAAGGATCAATATAATTAATTAAGCTACAACTGGTTCGGAAAGTTGCTCTTACCGAGAAGAACCAGAAAGAAACTCGGCGATCAATCTTTCAAACATTTTTATTTAAGTAAAAGGCAACTCAGGTAAGTTGACATCAGGCAGGCTTCCGGTCGTAGCATACTTATCTAAATAGCGATAGTATGTTTATAACATATTGTGCCACCCCACTTAAAGCGGAATAAGGGCACCAGAATGTATTTTTATTTGCTTTAACTCTTAAGTTATTTATTTAACTATATGGTAGATTAGTGCTAAAAAACGATAATTGGATTTACGTGTCAATTTTTTAAAAGTTAAGGTGGATATAGTTAGTTTAAATTAAATTTAAGCTTACTTTAATTAAATTCATTTAATAACTCTACTGCCCTTATCTCACTTTAGGTATGGTCGACACAACAAATATAGGATAAAATATAAAGCTGAAGAGTTTGTTTGTTTGAAAACTAATCTCAGGAACTACTGGATCGATTTGAAAAATTATTTAAAGTGTAAGATAAATGGTTTCATTTATTGAGGAAGGCTATAGGCTATATAAGATCACGCTTAAATGAGTAGAAGAGAAGCAGCAATAAAAAATATCACGAAAACGGCAAAATTTCAGCTACTCTTGCGTGCGCTAAGTAAGCGTAAAAATCATGTATTACAATATTTTTCCTCTCTAAAAGTTCTAAATAAAAGTCCGTGACAGCATATGTGTAGCTTTTAAGGTAAACACACTGTAACAATTTTTATGATTATCAAAAAACTATATTACGGTTTTGATCTTTCCACGCGAACGGAGCCGCTGGCGATTGCTAGTATAGTTCCATTCCCTCCTATCATTCTTCAATCCTAATACTTAGTAATTGCAAATATTATCAAATTTGTACTATTTTAATGCATATATTCAAATGATTTATTCAAGTACTTAGTGCAATTTGTCGCAAATATTTAGCTTCATATTGGAAACGATTGCGTCCATTTATTTCGCGGCATTAAATCCGAGCATCCATTTCTCTGTCTTACAATTATTTGCAAATAGTTTAAATGGATAGAATAAATGCAAGTTTGCTTCAATTTAATGAAAATCTTTATCAGAATTCAATGCGAATTTCTTGGAACAATATGCAAGTATTTTCTTAAAAAGCTTTGATGGACTAACAGCGAGACCGTGCGACTTTTTTCAAGATGTTCATGAGTTTAAGCCCCGGGTTGGTACCAATGAGTTTTTTTCTTAAAAACTTATGTATAATTAATATTTCCAAATTATGACAACCTTTTTGGCGAAGGAAATCGTGAGGAAAATTGCATATATCCAAATTTTGGGCATATGTTGACTATGGACTATGGACAAGTCCGCTTTGGAACATCGTGATCTTAGGTCTTAGCTTAATTCGCTCCAAAAACAGATTAAAAAGGATTTCTTATAGGGAAATATATAATCAGTCTTACATTAATATTCGTATATTTCAAATGGAAACATTTATTAAGATGTTCTTAGATTAATAATAATAATAAAAAAATAGTTTGAATCTAATTCTTTTGACTGTAATTATTTTAAGTATTAATACTAATTTACTTGATTGACGACTATAATAGTAATTTACTTGACTGTATTAGTGGCAGTAAAATTTACTTGACCACCTATAATATTTACTACGATATTATGCAAACATGCGGTACGATTTAAAACAATATTTTTTCCATTCAATGCAAATATTCCGCTTTAAAACTTCGCTTCAATTTTAACGAGTATTTGCGACGATTTGATTTAAATATTTGCTACGTTTTAATGTAAATATTTGCCAAGATAAGTGTGCCCTTTGAAACAGTGAAAGCACTTCTAAATGCTGAGTTGAGAAAATAGAAATGACCCTTCGCAGCATTGTCAAGGATCTATTGCCTCACGACTTTAATAACGGCAGTCTTATTGCAGCCCTGTTTTACCCCTTTCAAGATGAAATATTTCGGATATACATCAACACATATGGGGTAGGGGACAACATAACATTTTTATATCAACACTAGCTTTTACCCACGACTTCGTCATTTTTTTTTGTTTCGGACACTAACTAAGGGTGTTAGCCATAAAGGCTTTGCAGCGTCACCGGGAGAGTGGGCGAGCGCAGAAGCCGGGGGTTGAGGTGCTGGGAAAGCGGGTCTCGAAAGAGGTCCACAGCATCCTGGGAGCGTCGCCTTAAGGGTGCCTTCCGTGAGACCGGACCTCGGCTTAAAACGACGCGCTGTGGAGGACTATATCGGACTGTGGCGACTTTTGTCGCGCCATACTACGATAATAGATGGCGTTTTTTAGTGTCATCCTGTTGCTGTAGAATGAACAGGATTTCTATAGCCTATATGTTATTTCACCGAAATATAAGGAATATTTGTGCCAAATTTCATCGATATTGGTTCAGCGGATTCGCCGCGACGCGGTTGTAGTCTCCACTCCAGGACTCTTTTGCTCCAACGGCCATCACTCCTGAGACAGACGTGACCAGCCACTTCAGCTTGCTTATTCTGCTAGCTATGTCCGATACTTGGGTTCTCTCGTGGATAATCTCATTTCTTATTTTATCCTTGAGAGACACTCCGAGCATGGCTCGCTCCATAGCAGGATAAGCGACTTTTCTGGCTCGTTGACGCAGTTGGCTGCCTTCAGCTGAGGGTTGTGGGTTCGATTCTCGCCAAATCTCAACATTTTCTAACAAAAATTTGTTGGTTCTTCGAGCCTGGGTGTGTTTAAGTATGTATTTAAAATTATATAAGTATATATTTACCAGTTGTCTGTCAACCATAACACAAGTATTAAATTTCTTACTTTGGGGACCCAAGACCGTGTGTCAGTAAAAAAAATAAAAATATTTTATTTCATTTTACAATATTTTAAAATACACACGAGTTTGAGATCTCCTTTTAAGTATATTGTGTTGTACTATACTTGTGTTAGGAGTTCTCGCTCCTCCATAACTACATACTTATTGACAATCCTTTTAAGTATAAAGATACTTGTGTTAGGAGTTCTGGCTCTTCCATAACTACATACTAATTGACCATCATTTTAATTGAGAAAGAAAAAAAGTGTGGACTACTCCCGCCGTCAGTGTCCACGTCTCAGCGAAGTTTGACAAAAGAGGCAGGATGGATTTTTCAAAGACTTTGGTCTTAAAGCATTGCGAAAATTTACCTAAAACAATATTCCAATATTCCATTATATAGTAAACAATCGCTTTTAACCACTCCTTAGCACCGAGAGATGTTATTTATCGACAGCTGTCAAACATCACGATTAATTATTGAACGGAGTGAAATAGGTGTAATTATAACAAACTAGTATTTTTGTGTCAACGTCCGTCCTAATATATGAATATTGAAACAGTTCGTTTCTCTTCATAAAATCATTTCAACGGTATTACTGTAAAGGTCAATATGAATACCATTATAATTACAGGAAGTAAATACCATCATTTATATGGTTTGACAAGGACACCAAAATTCTATGAATAAATAATGTTGACATCAAAGTAAAAGAGTGATACACTTTTATTTTTAAACTAATACAGTGGTTTAAAAGTAAACCGTGTGGTATCCGGTATACTAAAATATAATTGTTATAACTAGTTAACCTGGTTAACCGATCCTTGCTCGGTGATTTTTACAAAATAAAAAAAGAAACTGAAAAAAAAAAAATAGGGTAGGTAGGTGGTTTTCGATCCTAGGTATCATTTCTCGAGACCGCCCGTACCCCGAATAAGCTACGCTGATATTTAACGGCAAAAATAGTGTTTTATATATTCAATAAATTAAAAGTAAATTTAGGATTTTTTTGAATGCCCAAAAACAGGAATAAAACGATTTTTTTTTAAATAAAATTTAGCTAGATCGATCACCCCAAAACTTGCTGAATTTCAGGAACATCGTTGGAGCCGTTTAATATATATATATATATATATATATATATATATATATATATATATATATATATATATATATATATATATATATGTATATATAATACGTCAAAGATTAACTCATTTAAATATTTTTGAACATAAGAAGAGGTGGAGGTTTGTGCATGTGTTTTTACGAATCCTGCATGTATTAAGTATGAAAACGGATATATTTTCTATTTTACTTCATCACGGATTATAGGAAAATAATTTTATTATTACTTTTGTATTATGGATCACCGCAATATAACGCCTAATTCTATAAAGCATTTTTAACTATTCAATGCACCTATACTACGTTTCTACTAGTTATCCAACCAACAAGGGTCGCTGTTAGATATCTCTTATATTGATAATTAAAAGGTAAAATAATGTTATTATTACTTTTGAGTTAAAAATGAAACAACCAGAAACACTAACACAGGATTTATAGCAAATTAATTCTATTGTAACTTCTGTAACGTAAATACCTTAATCCTACATAAAAAGTAACAACCTACTTTTGTTCAAACAAGTTATCGCAAACGAAGTCGAAGTGTACAGTTAGTAAAAAATAAAAATAGATTGCCATTTGCGAGAAGCGATTATTTTCAATGCGGCTTCGCGATTTCCCCCATTGCAGGAACATAACGAGTTTTCGACTTAACTTTCGCAAACAACGAAAACTCGTTCAAGAAACAATAATATTTCTTCGCAATGTACCGGAAGAAAATTAACTGTATGAGCTGAATAAACCTGGGAATGTACTTCGTACAGTTTTGTCTTAATAAATTTGTTATAGGGGTAAATGCAGGAATATGAAAAAAATACTTGAAGTAAAAATGTACATGTTATATGTATCTTAAATTACGTACACGCTGGGACTATACAAATCATGCCCACGTGGAATGGTCCCAAGAATGCTGGCAGCGTTTCCGCGCTGAATCGCTAAGCTGATTCTTTGTGCGAAAAAGGAGCCAGCCCTCTTGTCACCTGAAGAGGCAATCAACCGAGGTGTTAAAACGGATAATTTTTTTTTTTTGCACTTTGACTCCATGGGCCTAGGGTCTCGACTGCAAACGGCACAAATATATAACTCTCTATAAAAACTTGCTGGATCCGGCCATTTCCGCCGCAGCTCCAGGTCTTGACGCTGTTTCCCTGATATGGGACGGGGCTAATGTATCAACGCATGTGGCGTCCCACATTAGCGCCTGTCCCCGTTCCCAAGGAACCAGCGTCAAGCCGTCTGTCTCTTGTCATCATCCCAACATATCCCGGAAGGCTCGAGAAGAGCAGGAATATCGATGGTGGCACGAGCTCTTTTGATGGTATCATTAAGAGAACCATTACGGAAAAGCCTACCAGAGCTCCTATGGCATGAAAGTCCGTGTATGCGAAAAGTGTTTACCTCTTTTCCACATGGACATCGGTGCTTAAGGCACAATGTGGTTCCCAATCTGAGAAAACGGCGGTTATATATACTTTTCTGTTTGTAAAAAAATATATAATAATATAGAGAAAATATGATATAGAGACTAATACAATATAATCAATACTAGTACTAAAACCCATTACGATATACCGAAAATATTATTAGACGAAGAAAAAGAAACAATCTCAAGGATATATAAACATTATCTACGTAACAAAGAAAAATTGACCCGAAATATCGGCGAAGAGCAATAATGGCTGAGCGTCGAACAATCAGCCTTACGCAATTCTATTAACGTTAACGATGCTTACTGTATAAAGAAAAATGTCTATTTAAAATAATAAACGTTATTTAACGCCGTGTTGTGTCTGGCTGAGTAGAATAGACCACCCTCATTACTTACCGAGGTGTCGTAAAAAGCGACTAAGGTAAGTCGACCCGCCGTGTGGTGTCCGGCTGAGTAGAATAGACCACCCTCATTTCTCACCGAGGAGTCGTAAAGGCGACTAAGATAAGTTGACCCGCCGTGTGGTATACGGCTGAGTAGAATAGACCACCCTCATTTCTCACCGAGGAGTCGTCAAGGCGACTAAGATAAGTTGACCCGCCGTGTGGTATACGGCTGAGTAGAATAGACGAACCTCGTTTCTTACATAGGTTGACGTCTGGCAGGCAGCCGGTTAACAACACAAATTATATGACAATATGTTTAAAACTTGTTGTGCTAATCCCACTTAGAGTTGGATAATGGCAGGAGAATGATGGTATTGCCTCGGTCATGATTTCGCGCTTGCCCTTAATCTTCCAGTGACGTATGTGGCAGTACGGTGTAAAAGCAATTTGTCACTTTAGAACAAAAAAATTATTACTCGTAAACCTACGAATATAATAACCATAACACCTTAAGCCTCTATCGTTCACGACCATAAAAAGCGTGCTTAATAAACAGTAAATTATACCTTGTCCTTAAATAAGTAAAAAAACCATGAAATTCAACGAACTAACAACTAGTGTGGGGTATTTGGAAGCGATAATTTCCTCCATCCGACGTGTCGAAAGTAGCTCGCAGCGATTTGACTTTAATGCCGGCTATCAAACGAACTAAAGGCTCGAGTTTCGATGAAATGTACGATGTAATAATGTATTCTAAAATATCGCTGTATTTACAGTTATATATTTTGAAATGTCGCATGAAGCTGATGGATCCAAAATATTAAAGCTTGGTCAACCCTTGGAATGGGACACCCAATTGAAGTAGTTTCCTGAGGAGGTCGATGCATCTGGTGCTCCCGATGCATTGATTAATGGAGAGGGGCCACTGGTTATAGAGGCCCCGACCCGGAGGTGGCGCTCTCCGGGGTACAGAGCTGCTGATGGCAGGGATTGAGGCAATGTGTACAACGGTAACCTGTCCTTGTTCGTGGTGACCAGTACCGTGGTGGAGCACTGTCAGGTTTTAAGTTCGTGAGAGTCTGACTTAACCGCCGCTCGTCCCCATCGGGCGGTGATGACCCATATTGTGGTTTTCTGACAAAAAAAAAATCCCTTGAACAGAGCTGCTATGTCAAGGTGGCCTGATGACCTCAAACAGGTCGCGAAGAGCCTCTAGATCCAGCAGTGTGGAGATCCCATGAAGAGACCTATGTCGAGCAGTGGACGTCCATCGATTGAAGGAGAAAGAGAGAGGGATCTAAACTTAAAAATCCACTTCATCATCATCTTAAAAAAAAGCGTAGTGCTTAAATATTGGAAAGCTACAGTACTGGAAAAGTCATAGTAGAAAGGTCTAAGGATTACGTTAAGTCAAAAATTTCCAGCCCATTTGAATATGACGATGATCATAAGAACCTATACTTAATTGTTATAAGTACCTTAAATGCTCTTTAACTTAAATTCTTAATTGCTTAAATTATGTAGAGCCCACAGATTCCTAAATTGATCTCTTCAAACTTCCCGTTTATTTTAGTCAGAGTAATTTAGAGAACAGTTCAATTAAATAAAGTGTCAGCAGAGCACTTTATTGAAACAAGCGGACTGAGGGTGATAAATAACATGGTCCAATTTGTATAAATGTTGTTATATGTTATAAAAATATGCACGACTGCGTGTGCATTGTGTTGCTATAATACCACATATTTTATACATTTAGTCATTTAATAGCTTTACCAGTGACTTCGCCCGCGTGATGCATTTCATTGAAATTTTGAACGTAAAAGTAGTTTTTGTGATTTAACCATAAGAGATAGAGACAGGCTGACGCATATTTTTTGTAGTATTCTTATAAATCTACAATTGTTTAGTTTATTACTTATTTATTTATTTATTTATTTATTTATTTATTACGCCAACAACTTACATACAAGTTTGTCCAACAATCATTAAAAACTAAAGTTCGTATCTAAGTCTATTACAGGCATAAATATGAATAACAGACAATTATCTAACTAACTTAATTTAAACACACATACATATATATATATATATATATATATATATATATATATATATATATATATACATATATATATATATATATATATATATATATATATATATATATATATATATATACATATATATATATATATATATATATATATATATATATATATACATATATATACATACATACATACATACACACATACATACATATACACATATAGTAAAATCAACTGGTTTCTTTTTACAAATTTTAAATAGTTGTGAAAAAATAGTAATAAATATATATATAATGATCACTAATCGGTTATAATGATCGCTGATGAGACTTTATTAACACTAGATGTTTCCTAAACAATGGTAATTTATCAAAAAATATATCAGGATTACATACACCCGACAAACAATAATCATTATAAGACCTAGTCATACGCGGAATGGGTGAATTTTTGTAGGATACTGTTCGTGAACCAGGCACATCAAAGAGACGCTTTTCCTGTATTCTACATCCAAGTCGCGGTACCTTTAGCTTAATTTGTGCAATAATATCAGGACACACCAAAAACCCATTTAAAATTTTGTGTAGCACACATAAGTCTTGCATAGCTCTACGATGCGCTAAGCTGTGCATTTCGTAGATATTTAACCTTTCTAAATAAGAGCTATGAGACGGCACCAATTTGTTTTTATAAGACAGGTAACGAGTAAACGATCGCTGCAACCGTTCAATCCTATCAATATGACACTGATGGTATGGATTCCAAATAATGCTAGCATATTCTAAAACGGTCCTAACAAATGCGTTGAAGAGAGTAATTTTTGTAAAAGCTGAACGAAAACCCTTGCACATTCTCTTCAGGAATCCGATGGTTTTAGATGCTCTAGCAGTAATATAATTGTAGTGATGGACATAACTTAATTTATCATCAATCATGATGCCTAAATCCTTCACAATATTTGCTCTTTTAACACTAACACCATTGATGGCATAAGATGAAAGAATAGGGTTCTTCTTCTTTGTGAATTTTATAAACTGACATTTAGAAACATTCATTACCATATCATTGCGAGAGCACCATGTATTGATTCGATTTATGTCTTCCTGAAGCAACGCAGCGTCATGGTGGGTGCTTATGGTTCTGTATATTTTCATGTCATCAGCAAAAAGGAGGCACTCACTGTTTATGATACAGTTGGTTATATCGTTGATAAACAGAACAAACAATATGGGCCCAAGGTGAGAGCCTTGAGGAACTCCGGACGTTGCCGTATAGGGTCTAGACTCATATCCTTTTACCGCTACAGATAAAACTCTGCCCTCAAGGTACGAATTAAACCAGGATAGTAGGCTTCCACAAATACCATAATAGTGAGATAGTTTTAGCAGCAACGTACCATGGTTAACCTTGTCAAAAGCGCTTTTGAAGTCAGTATATATGGCATCAACTTCAGTACCGTTATCTAAGTGCTTCGTCAAATAACTAACATATGATAATAAATTACTTATAACTGATCTCTTATTTAAAAATCCATGCTGCCTAACGTTAATTGCATTTTCAGTGTGTGCCGCTATTATTGGACATATTAAGGATTCGAAGACTTTACCAAATACTGGTAACAATGAAATAGGTCTATAATTACAAACGTTACCAGTATCCTCCTTTTTATGAATGGGAACTACTCGGACTTTTTTCCATTCCATTGGGAAAATTCCAGTTTCGAGAGATCGATTAAAAATAACCATTAAGGGAAGAGAAAGCTCTTTGGCACATTTTTTAATAAATATACTATGGATACCATCTGGACCGGGTGATTTATTAGTATTCAGAGTGTGCAGCTGCTTAGCAACTGCCCCTTCTGTAAGTTTGATGCGACTGAGCGTATCGCATATACTACTCGGCAACGTCTCATCAAAGGTGATTCTGCCCAAATTGCTATGAAACACGGATTCAAAATAACTGGCAAACAGGTTCGCAACTTCAGAACCTTCAGTAGCGAATTTATCCATGTAATACACACGACTCGGTATGGAAGCTTTCATGCCCTTCTCTTTAATGTAACCCCAAAACGCTTTGGGATTTTTCTTTATGTTATCTTCCGTTCTTTGTATATACATACTATGACTTTTTTTGAGTTGTGAACGGCAACGGGCACGAACGATTTCAAACTCCAGCTTATCACGAGGATTATTATTTTTGCGATATCTGAGACGAAGTTTGTTCTTTTCTGCTAATAATCTTTTAAGGCTCTTATCAAACCACGAAGGAAATTTTGAGGAACGGGACTGATATTTCGGAACAAAATGGTCAAAGTCATATCGTAATTTGTCATAGAATAAAGTAACCATCTCATCAGCGGACATATTACCACTAAAAGCTTCTAACCAATTAAAACTACGTAAAGACTGCTTTAGCTTGGAATAATCAGCTTTGTAAAAATTATAATCACATCGGGGTTTACAAGGGACTGTGTCAGTCACAATTGATGCTCCAATATTTACTATTACATCTAGAGGGGGATGAAAATGGTCTACTCTGCTAAGTATAGCAGATGCTTTTCGTACAGATACATCAAATAGAGTACTTAAAACGAGATCCAAAACTCTATGATTATGCCCTGCGAAAGTGTTAAATTGGAAAAGTGAATTAAGCGATAGATAATCAATTAACGCAAATCCTAAATTACAATTGTAGTTACTAGGTTGAGCAAACGAATATTTGTCGCTTATTTCCCAAGAAATAAAACCAAGATTGAAATCGCCCAGAATAATAACGTCTTCTACTTCATGTATAACAGTAGCTGTATTGTTTAAGAATTTCTTTAAATTGACTATATTAACCGGAGGGGGCAAATATACAACACAGACACCTATTCGTCTTAACTTTCTATTAGTTTTAAGTTCAAGTACTACCCAAAGGTCCTCAATATCACTTTCCCACTCACGCATATGAAAGGATTTAATTTTTTTGTCAACCGCTAACAGAACACCACCCCCATCTGATTTAACCATAGACAGGCGATCTCGCCTATAAACTTGATATCTTCTGTCAATAAATTCGGAACTATATATCTCTGGTCTCAACCATGATTCTGTAAACGCTATGATATTATAGTCATTTTGCAGGATATTTTGATAAATTTCAGAAATCTTAGTTCGCATCCCACGCACATTCTGGTAATAAATATTGAATAGAACGACTTAACCAACACAGGACAATACAATAAGAACTCAGTTGAGTTTGTGTACGTCGTCAATATGATTTATTATTTGAGCGCTAGATCTTTCATCTTTCCTTACGTAGATTTTACCATTCCGAACCCACACAAAGGTAAACATAGTTTCTTTGGCTTTCTTTTTAGTCTCTGCGAGGAGTAGTTTATTCGATGGCGATAAATGTTCAGAAAGATAAATAGGCGTTCTGTCTCCGCCTATTCCAACTGTCTGTGTGGATAGCTTGTCTAGTCGGTTCTCTCGGTTGTATTTGTAATACGCTGTCAGAATAGAATCTCGATATCTTGCACTACGAAATTTCACAATAACAGTTCTTGGTCGCTTGTTTGTATTATCCCTTTTCGCAACTCTGAAACAATTCATTACATCAGAGTCCTCTATATTAATTGATACTGCTTTTCCGATTTGTATAACATTTTGTACCAAATTTTCCGACCTGTATTCAGGCAAACCATTAATCTCAATATTACATTCTCGTGAATGCTGTTCAATAGTTGATATCCGATGGGTGAGATCCTTTACTGTATCTTCAAGTGATTTATTACGAGCTCTTAGTTCAGTAACTTCTCTGTCTCGCATTTCCAATCTGCTGTTAATTTCATCATATCTCTTTGAGAAAAATTCCATTGATGTAGATAAATCGCATATTTGTTTGGTTAATATATCAAATTTAGAATCGAGTATGCTTTTTAAGGTATTTTGTATTGATTTATTAACGGATTCTTTTATTTCGTTAGTAATAGACAACAAGTTATCATCATCCAGTTTATGTAATTTGTCAAGATTACACATTGCCTGATTCGGTTCATTACCGAATACATCGATGTTAATGTGAGGACTGCGCACTGGTGTATTTGTATTGTCTCCTCCCTTTTTTTGCCGACTGACACAATTAGGACATCGCCAACTAGATTTAAATTGAGCTGTCAAGTTTGAGGATTGGCCTTCGGTAAGCCCAATACATTGCATATGAAAGTAGTCGTTGCATTCAGTGCACATCAGTGAAGATTTTCTAATTACTTTATTACCACATCCAGCACATTTATTAATTGTTGAGGACATATTAAGGCTTAATATTTTCCAATAAATAAGCCAAAAAAAAAAAAAAAAAGTTCGGTATTGGAAATGGAATACAATTAATCACGAAATATTTAGGAAAGTCACTGAGCCACCGATACACTCAACAGTATTGTGAAGAGTTGTAATATGTTCTCACAGGCGCGTAAATCTATTGAACCACAATGTTTATACAATTACGGTACCTTAACTTGCACTACCCACTTATTCCGAAAATTAATATTTATTTAACTGATTTGAATCACTAAGACGCTATAATTATGTACAACCAAGTAGATTGATAGTACTCAACACATATTGAACATATACTACGTAATGTCACTGCAAAATTAAGAAATAGTATTAAATTAAGTTAGTACTTTAACGAAAACATGCGCTACTTACTTAACTTACTTAAGTGTATCTCTGCTGAATAACACGATGCATGCAACTAAAGCTCCCAGAAGGCGCGAGACCGCTTCAACACAATTAACATAAAATCTTAATGTACTATTAACCTAAGCCTTCATAAGAATTGTATTATCTAAAACCGCACAAAAATCCATTTAGTAGATTTTGAGAAAATCGTTCACATACCAACACTTTTGGGGACTTTGTTTATAATAAGTATAGGTTGTTATAAGTGGCCAGGACTACGTTACATCTGGCCTTGACTTCTATACAAATGTAAGTCCTGTGTCATAAAATAGGATCTCAGGAAACGTACAGAAGCTTTCAAAATGTGAGCATACAGACAGGTGATCCTATATCGTGGATCCAAAAAAGTAACCAATGAGAAAGTTATAAGACGAGTCAGACAAAAACGCAAACTTTCCCAACCAACGACGTACCTATAGTTGCATAACTGGGCCACATAGTCAGGTATAGCCGATACTAGTTATTGCAACTAATGATGGGAAAAGTTGCTGTAAGAACAAGTCGTAGAAGGACATCTTGGTCAGAGCACATTTTGGAAAGGAAAGAAGGTTATTCATTTTTTAGGAACCTTCGGATGTTATTGTTTAACTTTTATTGTTATAGTTATGTTTGCAAGGTGATTGGACCAGTTATTACTCTACAAATACAATTTATAAACAAAGCTTTCCTCCTAATCTCAGAAAGGGAGCGGATCAAAGTCAAAGTTTTCGGTCCCTACGAAGAAGGTAGTAAAGTCAATCTAACTTCAGTCTCGGCTAGAGGTAGAACTTCCTCGCGCAGTAAAGTTATAAACAACTACAAATTATCTTTTAACTACTCACAACAGATTTACCGCTCCCAAAACTTAGGAAAACCATAGATGTTCAGCGCTTGCTACTCAAACAAATGAGTTTTTTTGGCATTATGTAAAATTTACTTTGAAGAATCTCCAAGACTAAAGTTCAGCCAGACTAAGATTCATACAAATAAGATAAAATGCCAACGCCTTTGCCTGTATCATGCGTGTTTCCACTGTCTCTAACAACTTCAGTTTTAACATGTGTCTATTTAGTCTACAACATCCCGTTAGCGCTCGTGCTAGTTTGCTCAGATTCTACTTAGCACTAAGGTCATGATGTCAATGAAACTAATTTATTATTTTACTTTTTATTTCCTGGTCACTACAATCTTGGCAGGTTTTAGTCGTCAATTGAGGGTTGGTGGCGCGCTGGGAATTTGACACCATTGTATTCAGACGCCTACCTTCCTGGTACATTTAGAAAGAGGGACGTCGTAGACAGCCTTCACTTAATCCATCCATCGCATCAGTGATCTGCTGCGTGACCTTGTGGCTTTAAAATTACCCTGCACTACTAAGCTTTCTACAGAGGCATCTGCTCCATGAGACACGTGTCCGAAAAAAGTAAGAATACGACCTTGAACGATGGAGGATAGACGCTGCTTGATATCGAGTTCACGCTGTACTCTTTAGTAATAAATTTAATCCATGAAACTCTGAGGATTCTTCTCCAACAGCACATCGCAAAAGCGATTATCCAACCGCTTTTGCGATGTGCTGTTGGTTCGGGAAATTGAGAGGAAGAGGATGCTTCCTCTCAATTTCCTGTAGTGTCCATAAGCGTAAAGAAATATGGGAAACACTAGAGCCTTGAGTAATTTTACTTTTATTGTTTTGGTGATATTACTGTTCTTCCATATTTTTCTCAACTTGTCCATAGATGATCTCGTTATGTCTGATGACATATCAGCCATGTGTCGTTTAGCGCGGTTCTCATCATATCATAATAACGGAACGCTATAATATCATGTCTTATTTGAGAACAAATACCAGATCGTTTCTCTTTCTTCAAATACCAGGACTGACAATGTCACTCCTTCCTCAAACATCTCAAAAGCTCGTTATGTTTAATTTCGCAATGACTTCTTACTTGTAAAGGGTAATTTCACTGTGAATTATAATGGAACGAGGCTCGTTAAATTGGCATGTCCGAAGATCTGACGCCCGAGGATTTTAATTTGCATTTACTGAAACACGGACGTAATTATGGGGTACCATTGGTATCCTCTCTTTGTTGGCAGTTCAACTGTGTAAATTAAATAGGGAAATTATGGGTTATTCATATTATCTAGTGTTGGAAAACAATGTAAAAATATGACTAGTTGATTATTGATACAGTTTTAACGGTCACTGATTTCACAAGATTATAACAATAGCATAAACATTTTTTTTTATGTTAGAATAATGAATTGAATTTCAATTTTGAATGAGCAAAGGCAAATGATGGCTGTTTAAAAAGCTGTGATAGCCCAGCGTTGAGACCGTGCGACTCTTTCAACAGGTCACGGGCTCAAACCCCGGGCAGACACCAATGAGATTGATAATTGCAATTTATCACGCCCTTTTTGGTGAGAGTAAACATCGTGAAGAAACATGTATATCTCTTGAGATTTCTAGGGACATAAGTAACCTACCAGTCCGTATTGGAGCAGCGTGATAGGCCTTATCTCCAATACTTCTATCCAAAAACGGAGGGAAGCCTATGCCCAGCAGTGAGATAGCAACAAGCCGTTACTTTATTTAAAAAACTAAAGCAATACAATTTGCATTTAGGCATTTCATGTCAAAATGCAAAATTAATTGATGTTTAAGATTTATACAGACACAGAAACTACAATGCACAGAAGTGACCACTAACCCCAACAACCCTTATACAAATTGAAGCGTTTTATTGATTACCCTCGAAATTTGTCGACAGACCATTTCGTTCGCTACAATAGCACTAACGTCTAATTAAACTATTCAGGAATTAGTTTTTGTATAATATGGATTCTATTTTTAAAATTGTTAACTTCAATTAATTCGTGTTATTTTGTACACGCTTGACCGTAAATTGCTTTGCGATAATTTGATCAAAATGCTTGTGCGTGATTTTGTTTTGATATTCCTCCCCGATGTCACGTAACTCCCTATCTGATTAGTTGTGGTCTATTGAAAATGAAAGCTAGGTGGAAGTTACATCTTGCAAGCCTGCTCTTAGAGGTAATCACGACTGGCAAACCGGATTACCTCGGGAAAAAACTTTTGTGGGTTCATGAACTCACAAAACTTAAAGGCGTGTTGGATAAGCTCAGATTGCCAAGACATTACTCCGCTGCGTTCAGAGGGAGTTTTAAATATGCTGCAAATTTGTAAGTACCCGATACCGACAGCACAACAATACACAAGCACTGCACACATTTACCACCAGAATCTCAACAATCGTTTTGCCCCGTAACCGAAGCAACGTCAGGAGATAGACTCCACGACAAAATCGCAAAGCAGTTTTGCAGTGCTTGTATATTGTTGAGTTATCGGTGGCGGGTAGTGCATGAGTTCTTACAAATTCTCTACATTTAGCATTACATATATTTTCTTTTATCGCGAATTATAGCAAAATAATATTGTCATTACTAATGTATTATGGACATCCGCAAAGTAACGCCTAATTCTATAAATTGTTTAAATATCATTTTTTTTAAAAGTCCACTAAAAGTCTTTCATACTTGTATACATGAAAAAGTGATTTATATAAAACTGAAAGGTATTTTTATTGTTGCATGTAAAGCTTCCTGTTACTTAAAGTGGAATAAATTAACTTTACCTTGAGTGAATTCAGCGACATGTTCTGCACGCAATGTAACGCCTCGTAGAGGTAATATAACATAATGTTAATAACTTAGAGGCGATTAACGCCAAAGTGGCCAAACGGACTTCCAACTACTACCAAACGTACTGATGTTATCCCTGATATTTTTGTGCATAAGTATATACATAATTATAAAAAAAAGTTGCCGATTTAGACAAAGTAGGAACCGACATAAGCTCGCAGCTCCTTCTTTGCAAAAGTACGTAAGTAGTCGTTTGTGGGTTTGGGTATAAGATTGTATCATAAAAATTATAGCTTATTCTATCAATTTTAGCTTTGACACTTTAAAAACACTGTTAAAAAGAGGCTGGCACGGAAATACCTATCTAAATACTTACTATACCGTTCAGGATTACATTGTATAATCTATGTAATCCTCAAGAATGCGTGGATATAGCTACTCTTCGACCCTGCAATAGATGACTAAATTGAATTAGGTCTAAGTATTATATTTTGAAAAGAGCAAGCGCTGAGTTTCTTGCTGGCTCTTCTCGGTAGGAACAGCTTTCCAACAGTAGAGTTGACTATTCAAAGCACTTGTTTACAAGTTTATTTCAATCCTATCCTCAAAGTTCAAAAGTTTATTTGTTCAACACCCTCCCATTTCTTTGTCCTTCAAACAAGTGTAACAGACTAGAATTAGAAACATTTATCTGATCATTAAAAAGGTAAATCCTCGTATACCTACCCCTGACTCTTCACACCCTCATTTCAGATGTGTACATAAAACTGAAAGGTATTTTTATTGTTACAAAGGTTTCCTGTTAGAATTAAGTTAATTACTTTTAGCTTCAAAGAAAACTTTACATTCATCACGCAATGTAACGCCTTGTAGCGTTAAAAGCATAAATAAAGGATTGTGTGAATGATTCACATAAATTTAGACGGGTGTTTGGACTAAAGTTTTAGTTTAGTCTAGGACTATTATAATATTGTTTGGTATCCGGCTGGTTAGAATAGACCACCCTTATTTCTCACTGATGTGTCGTAAAAGGACACCCATCTAAAAAGGTTCCCGAGGCGGTCGATGCATCTGGTGCTCCCGATGCATCGTCTAACGGAGGGAGGGGCCACTTTAAGCGAGGTCCCGACCCAGAGGTGGCGCACTTTGACAATGGCGTTCTTTCAAGAGTAACCTCTAAAGATAACATGTTTGTATTGTCTAATGACAAGAAAGCTGTGAATGTCGTATATAAAAACATTCTGTAATTAATTGTAAAAATAAAATACATATGGAAAAATGTAACAAGTAAATAAAAAATGTAGTATACGAATTTAGATATTCCAAAGATAGCAGGAAGTCTTCATGGTATAGGGAAAGGTGAATTTTTTGACTCCAAAATTAACGCGTGCTGGCTACGGGCAGTAATGATTGGATCAAAACTACTGGATCGATTTTAATCTTTTTTTCACTGAGTGACATAGGCTATATATTTTATATAGCCCGAGCGAAGTAGGGGCAGGCCGCTAGTATATATTATATATATTTTCAGAATCTCGGAAACGGCTCCAATGATTTTACTGAAATTCAGCATGTAGAGGGTTTTGAGGGAGAAAAATCGATCTAGATAAGTTTTATTTAAAAAAAAAATCGTTTTATCCCTGTTTTAGGTCTCTAATTTTTTTTTTAAATTTACGTTGAATACAATTACAATTTTTCGCTGTCAAACGTAAAGTCGTGTTGGTTCATTTGGGGAACGGGCGGTCTAGAGAGGTGAAAATACCTAGGATCAAGCCCCACCTTGCGCCCTATTATTTTGTTAATTTTTCTTTACAATTTTTTTTTTTTCATCATTTTAAAATCTCGGTCGGTCTCGGCTCGGTCATCCAGGTATTTTAGTTATAAAATGAACTCTTTGTATCATTTAACGGTCTGTAAGTGGAATCTTTTGAAGATCCCCTCGACATAAACGCTGCGCTGTTGGTGACAGTGTAAGGGTCATCGAAATATGAGAGCATTTTTCTTTGAAATGGCTTAATTATTTTTTTCCATGATGAAGAGAAAACACGAGTCAATATTACGTCGCAATTCAAGTTTTCTAAGCAAATATTTCATATTATATTATCTTTAGGACTACTGCTTCTTTTATCTACATGTAATATACTAGCTTCTGTCCGTAACTGCGTTTGCGTGGTCTGTCATGTGATAGGTTGATAATATATGTTATAGGTTGATTCATATGTCACACAATTGTTGTGGAATTAACAGGATTTCTATAGCCTATATGTTACCGCAGTCTATATCAATAATTGTGCCAAATTTCATTGATATTGGTTCGGATTTGCCGTGAAAGAGTAACAAACATACAATTATACTCACAAAGTTTCGCATTTATAATACCTATACTAGCTTTTACCCGTGACTTCATTTGCGTGAACTATTGTCGCGTGAGAGGTTGACAATAGATGGCGCTATTCAATATCACGCTATTTCTGTAGAATTCTCTTGTCACCTAAAGAAGCAATTAACCGAGGTCATAATATTAGTTTGGATATATTTACATAATTGTTTTGTAGGTATGTATGTAGGTGTGTGTGAATGTGATGGAATCCCTACATCCTTTTCTACTAACCGACGCCTCCTTATCTAAAAGTTCTATTTCTTTGCCAGGGCCAATCTAATCTATGTATGTTCTTAGAACGATAACAAATTTCAAGAACGGTTATAGTAAAGTGCCTTAAAATAATTTATTTAAGTTATTTGTTATAATGGATAGTGGCTCTACGCCACTATCCATTATAACTTAAATAAATTAGGTTAGAAAAACTCATCATCATCCTCCTGCCCTTATCCCACTCTAAGTGGGGTCGGCACAACATTTTATAAACATGCTGTCACATGATTTGGCTGCGTTTTTACGACTGGGCGCCTGCCTGACGTCAACCTTATCTTAGTCGTATTTTACGACACCTGGGTAAGAAAGAAGGTGGTCTATTCTACTAAACCGTATACCACACGGTGGGTCAACTTACCTTTGTCGCCTTTTACGACACCTTGATAAGAAATGAGGTTGGTCTATTCTACTCAGCCGGTTACCGTACGGCGGGTCGACTTACCTTTGTCGCCTTTTACGATACCTCGGTAAGAAATGAGGGTGGTACTATTCTATCCAGCCGGATACCACAGGGCGTAAAGGTAGAAAAACTATTAAAAGAATTTATTTTTGTGATCAAATCATAACGGAGGTTATCCATAACAAACCGTGTTATACCGGTTTAACATATATGATAAAAATTATAAGGCCTAATTCGCAGTAAAGTAAAGTCGTAGGTAACACTAGTAAAACTCTAAACTAACAAAGTTCTTCATGCAGAACGATCATGTCATTATATACACCCACCTAGTTCAAAGCAAACATTTACTTGATAACGTTTCGAACAAGTTTCAAATCAACGCGGTCATAAAGTTTTATATCCAGTAAAGTTAAAGCTAGTCTTGTGAATACCTATTACATTTATAGCAGCACTTACCGGATATATGGCATAAGATCTGAATAGAGTAATGACATAAGGATCCGAAACGTGATCGCTGACTATGGGCCTCATAAGAAAGCTCAGTCACTAAACGATGGAGTGAACAATGCTAGCAGTATCTCTAAGTGATCAGTCAGGAATAGAGAAGAACCAAAGTCAACGACAAAGCTCAGCGTGTCGCAAAGCTGAAGTGGCGATGGGCGCGGCACATAGTGCGAAGAACCGATGGACATTAGGGTCTCAAGTTGTTGGAATGGCGACCCCGCACTGGAAAACGCAGTGTCGGTAGATCCCCTACGAGTTGGTATGACGATCTCAAAAAGGTCGCGGGGAGCGGCTGGGTCCAAGCGACACAAGATCGTGTGTTGTGGAGCAGTGAACGTCCATCGGTTGACAAAGAAGAGAAGAAAATGTAAAGAATTTACAATAAATAATTGCTTACACGCGTAAATTATATTGTTTAACTACCCTTAATTCTGTTCTGTTACTTTTTCAATTATCATATATCCTGTTCCCTAAGGAGAAACGGGATTTTTCTATCTTATACTAGCTTTGCTGACCTGACGCCGCGATAAGTCAATCATCATGGCCTAAACGTTGGTCAAGAATTACTATTTTTTTATAGAAAACGTACAAAAATTCAGTAGATTTTGAGAAAATCGATCACACACAAACAGAAAGCACTTGCGGGCTTTATTTTTATAATATATATAGACGTCACTCGGGGATAAGTTCCAATTTTACCAAATTCCATCAATATTGCTGCAACGGATAACCCGTGTAAGCATAACAGACAGACAGACTTTCACATCAATAATATTAGCATGGATTAACACTTTATTTACGTAACATAATTGAGAGCTTTTAAAAAGCTTTCAATCAAATTTCATGTCCCTAATGTTAACCAGTTCCCTCGTCTGGAGCATTAGGTCATGTTTATCATAAATATGCATTTTGATCTAGACATCACATCTTCCTGCCCTTATCCCACTCTAAGTGGGGTCGGCACAACATGTTATGTATTAAACATGTTGTCACATGCATTTTGATCTAGACAATACATAAAATTACCCCGGAAAGTCGGACAAATTTGACTTGCAAGATTCCACCTTCACATAAATACATAGCAAGTTGAATAAAAGCTTTTAAATATAGACGAGTGAAGGATGAACAACAAAATCATCAGCCGCAATATAGGACAAGTTGAACCATTAAAACATGATAGCAATCTCAAATCCGTTACGTAATCCAGCAAGTTTGAAGAGGGAATTTCCCGCGGTGGTCCTTCGGGCTACACGCGATAAGAGCAGGAAGCCGAGGCAGATGTACTGATAAGATACCTGTTTACTTGCCACTTTATATGTAGATAGCAAACATTAGCGTGCGGTCTGGAATGGTGGATATTTTGATAAAGTTTTTAAAACAATGGATTCATTGTGAAGACGAGTTTCAAGAATTTTGTAACAGAATTATTAAATTGTTTATTATTAAATTGAACCGTCGTGTAGTATCCGGCTAAATAGAATAGTATCACCCTCATTTTTTACCAAGGTATCGTAAAAGGCGACTAAGGTAAGTCGACCCACCGTGTGGTATCCGGTTTAGAAGAATAGACCACCCTCTTTATCACCGAGGTGTCGTAAAATACGACTTAGATAAGTTGACGTCAGACAGGCGGCCGGTCGGAAAAACGCAGCCAAATCATTTGACAGCATGTTTATAACATGTTGTGCCGACCCCACTTAGAGTGGGATAAGGGCAGGAGGATGATGAACAATGTAAACTTAAGTACAAAAAAACCTTAAAAAATGACAGGCATAAAAGATATTACAAAACTTTCAAACTAATACCGACTGGTAATAGCAAATTAAAGTTAATTGCATAACAAAAAGGATAATTTAAAGTAGGTTTCGAAATAAATCAACTAGATTTACGGCCGCGAACGATTAATGAAAAAATTACAAAGGTCGAAAGTTGAGCGGGTTCACCCGAAACATTAGTCCAGAAAATTCTGTACTAACTTTCTAAATCGCTTCATTTATTCAGTTAAAAGCGACCTTTGTTCTCGGACCGTTAACTTCAGTCCAATTCTTACTAACAGCGTATTATTGGGGTGTTAATTCTCACACCTTTTGCAACACCTTTTTTTAAACAGTGATGTTAAAACGCGTATATACTTGCATCTGATATCGATATTAAAAATATATAAAAAAAATATAAATTTAAATATTTATTAAGACAAATAGGGTGCAAAATCCTAAAAGACAAATTTGTTCCCCAGTGAACATTGTTTCCAAATTCTGCGCACCTGTGATAAAAGCCTCCGACTTAACATTTGAGACCAAAGTGAGATTATTAAAAATAAAAATGACACCCTCCAGTAACGATTTTGATAATTCCTAGTTCAAGCTTGTTACACGTGTTCAGAAGCAAAATAAATGGTGGGGGTTGTACCCATTAGTATATACAATAACTATGCTTACTTGGGCTATTTGTCGCTTTGCGTTTTTGCCTCTATCTCCTGATGATGCTTGGGTTGCGGGGCGAAACGATTGTTGAGATTGTGATAGTGAACATATGTTGTGTATTGTGGTGGAGGTTTGTGTGTGTGTGTGTGTTTTTAAGAATCCTACATGTATCAGGTATAAAAACGGATATACTACTCTACATTTAACATTATATATATTTTCTATTTACTTAATCGCGGATTGTTGCAAAAAAATTCAATATTAATTTATATTATGGATCTGCGCAAAGTAACGGCTATTTCTATACATTATTTATAAAAACATCCTTATTTCACTAATATCGGTATTTAACAGCGATATTTTCTATTGTATTGTACATTATTATAATATTTCCAAGCGCTTTGGCCAATAGATAGCATTATCAGATATAGTCAGATCGAATTCAATAAAAAAGAAAAAACAATCAAAAATAGTTTGACTTTAGTATAATTGTGTAAATGTTTTAGTAAAACACTAAAACAAAAGCATGATGAATTTAGAGCAAAAAAGCAATTTTGTGTTCTAACAGTAGCGTCATCAAAAAGTGTCTAAAATAAAAATGTTAATATACCATATCGTGGCACAAAGTCATAAAAAAACGAAAACAACAACTTCAAAAAGTTACATTAAATGTGTAGCAATATAAATATTTTAAACTGTAACAATAAAAATATATATAAAATTTTTATTTACACTGTATGCGGCAACTTTTTCATCATTACGCGGCGGGTAATAATAAAAAATGCTTAGAACTGTTTCCATTGAAACCATTACGTAATTTTAAATCATCTGTTTTGAATGCGTAAACAAGAAAATATAAGGCTGATTACAATCGAGTGCTTTAAGTGCGTTTACACGCTGTAACTTTTAAAAACTAGTAAAGTCGTTTTGTTAGTGGGTATAACAACTTTGGTGCTGTTAATTGTACTAAAAAATGTTGTAATGATCGAAATTATTATCCCTCCGAAATATTTTCACTAAAAAGACAAATAAATATATGGAAAAATTAAACACACGACTGTACGTCCTCAAATTAAGTAACTTATTACTTGTGTTCATAGACGAATGTTAAATATATACATACATATATAATTTTAAAGACATAAATACATCCAGACTCGAAGAACCACCAATTGTTTTTAGAAAATGTTAATCCTTGACGGGAATCAAAACCACAACCCGTGGAGCTGAAGGCAAGGTCATTGCCAACTGCGTCAACAAGCCAGTCAAACTTATGTTTGTTCAAACCAGAACCTTCCCGAGTTTCGATATAATTAAAATCAGTATAAAAGTAAATTCAAACATATTCCTTATGAAACGTAAAAGTAAATTTATAATGCGAGATATATCGTAAAATTTATAAACATAATGTTACAATGTTATTCGAAAAATACAATGAAACTTAAGAGCACAAAATAATATTTGAATCTGGAACAAAAATACTTACTAGTTTTCTCAACAGTCCAATATTATTTTGACGACTACGTCTCGAAATGCTGGTAATGTAAGCAATTTTGATTATTGACTACATAATACCAATAGACCACCCTCATTTCTTACCGAGGTGTCGTCAAAAGTGACTAAGGCAGACTAAAGTGACTAAAGACAGGCAGGCTGCCGGTGTTAAAATACCCAGCCGAATCATTTAACATGTTTATATTATGTTATTCAGATCCCAATTAGAGTGGGATAAGAGCAAGAAGAATGATGACTACATCCAGTGCAGTAACAAACTTACACAAGCTGAATTTGTATACCAAAATAATTTCTATAGTCCATACAAAATTTGGAATGTAGGTTTATGTAAGCATGATTGTTTAGAAAAAACAGTGTCACCATAAATATACGTTAAATTATTCATCTTAGATAATAGAGCGGCTGCAGAATAAACTCTTTAAATTTATTTAATATTTATAATTTAATTTTTTAACACCCAACAAAACAAATCCGAGTGAGATATTGTTGCTTATTTTAAATTCTTTGTATTGTTTTTTTTTAAAGTTTTATTTACGCTATGGTCACAAATAAAGGGTTTTGAATTTGAATATTTTGGTTTGAAAAAAAAACGCGTCGAGGATGAGAAAAAAACGCTTCATACGTGAGCTGCCTAATAAGATTCAAAGATTTATGTTAAGTCCCGCATTGCTTGATTGATTGACACTCGGCCCATTTCCGTCAACTATAAAGAATTCGAATCATAAACTGTGGCACTTGGGCCATTACAATTTATGTTTTGAAATACTTAGCCCCTTTTAGTTATTAAGGATGATTTGTTTACAGTAACTACGTACGTTACCGGTGCAGAAGTAAACAAAACGCACTTCAAAATAATATTTATTTAAGGTAAGTGCACTAGTAACTGACCATGTACTAGTAGTTGACCGTTTTGTATGAAATTTTAAATAAAAAGCGTTTTGTTTGTTGTAGCTAATAAAAAAATAATTTGTATTTACCTGTTGCCATCTATTAACAACTGCCCAAAATCTCAGAATTGGAGCCCATTGTTAATATTTAAAATTGAATATTATTAATTCATATTTTTTATAAGCTACAACAAACAAAACGCTTATTATTTAAAATTTCATACAAAACGGTCAATTACTAGTGCACTTACCATATTCTTTATTCCTCTGCAGCTTTGTCGAAATATATCAATGTAAGACGATAACCCGGACGGACGGGGAAAGAATAAGTATAAATAACAGGATAGTCATTTTAATATCACTTTGACAACGTCACCGGGAGGGTGGGCGAGCGCAGAAGCATCGCCGGTGTGATAAAACTGGGGGAACAAGTCTCGAGCGAGACTCGCAGCATCCTGGGAGCGTCGCCTTAAGGGTGCCTACTGTGAGGCTGGACCTCGGCTTATGACGACGCGTTATGGAGGACTGTATCAGACTCAAGTAACATTTTGTATGATGACTTCTTATATTACTACAAAAGCACCTCTATAGCGCGGAGTAAAAGACTATTGGCGCCATCTGTTATTGCAGTGAGTAATTATATGCGTTACGAGTACGTTATGTTACAATAATAAATTTTTAATGTTTGCAGTAAAAAAAAGTTATAAAACAGATTACCAAGAAAAATAGTATATGTACCTTGTACAAGTTTATGTCCTTTTCAATCATTACACCCCAGCGCACTTATAAAACCAAATAAAAGTTGGGTGCAATGTGTGAAGAAATTGGATATAAAATTTTGTTTTCCGAATGCAATTCGTATTGCACACAAGGGATATCAAAACTATACCGTCTTATATATTATTATTTCGATATTTTTCCTTTAATAACTAAAAACTAAACGGTTTTCTCAAAAGTCAATTTATTCGTCTTTTTTTGACAACTTATAAACTCCGCGCATAGATCATTTTTTTAAATGTAATTACGCCTCTACTCTCCTTTCCTCACCTCCCCACCCCTGTCCATAACTATCCTTACTTCTCCATGGTAATACTTCCATGCGTTTTAAAACAGTCTCAACACACAAACACACTAAAAACTCCTCTATTATAATAGAATTTTTTGTAAGTCCATTTCAATTCATCATCTGCCTGCCCTTATCCCACTCTAAGTAGGGTCGGCATCAACTTACCTTAGTCATATTTTACGACACCTCGATAAGAAAGATGTAACAGTCTCATCCCTACATTCGAGTTTTAAAAATAAATAATTATTAAAATTTCAATTTTTTAGAAAAATCTATAAATATAAAAATAAATGTTTGTTTGTCACGCAGTAATGTATTTTCGCATCTATAATTGATGCTCTATTCATAAAACACCAAATTCAGAAAAGTATAATTTTCGTCATATTGACCGAATGTCACGTTATCCGCCGTACTACAGTATGAGAGAGCGGGCGGAGCGTAGAGCGCAGAAGTGATCTGTTAGGTCGCTTATGAAATGTTGTTATAATGATATTGTAGATGTGTACTGGGGCGATACAAGATATTAATTGAGTTTTAACTCGACTATTTTTTATAATAATTAATAATAAATACACATCTAGGCCCGCTCTCGTATAATGGTTCAAGATGCAAGATCGTGCCGATCTTTGGAAAGGCTGTGAATGTGACTTGACCATTAAGAGTGTAGCGATGGTTACATCGCTTAGCTCACCTCGAACGATTAAAGTGTCAGAATGATACTTGGTAAAGGCAACTTTGCTGAGTAGTGGTTGGCACTCTACCGAACATGCTCTGGCGGGTACTGGTGGGAGACTTGAGGTTTAGGCCGGCAGTGATTTTGGTCATTGCTGTGTGCCTGGCCCAAAAGGCTACACTAGGCTGCATCTTATTAGGGCTGGACATAGGCCCGTAGTTAACTTCGGTTGCTGCGGCGTGCCTTTATTCGGCTTTGGTTTGACGCAACCAGAGTTACTTTGGGCGTGTGCCTTTGTGATACGGGTTTAGTTAGGCCGGTGGTGATTTCGGTCATTGCCGTGTGCCTTGCTCGACCTTTGGACGCATAGGCCGCTTGGAGTAGTGCCGGTACAGTGGTGGCTGAAATGTTATTGTTTGACGAACGGACATCTATACGTTGTTCGTAGTCTCTCAATAGTGACGGTACCACAGCTGAATGTTGCTGGGCGTTGCGGAAGTTAACTTTATGTTGCTGAAGTGATACGCCGCGGCAGTGATGGATCGCTATGGACTCTGTTCATAGTAACGGATGGGTGTGGTGTTTCGTCCTTTTCAGGACGTCCCCTTAGCTTAGTTAATGATACCACGAATGACCATTATAGCATGGCATTATTGCATAAGAGCCGCTGGTCGGGTCTTTGTTAATAAGACTGCGGACTAGCTTTAGACAGTGTGGCCTGCATTTCCCTTATCTTCACATATACATATACATCTTACGTGGCTTGCCGCGTTAAACATAAATTACCTTTTGTTGTATGAGGTGGCGTGTTGAGTTTGGCGCATACCGTAAGCGAGTGCACTATGTGTGACTCCATTATATGGTATTGGGTGAATAGGGGGTGATTGGCATTCATGTAATGCTCTGCATACACATCTTCCACTTCGGTGGACACACACTATCCACTTCGGTGGACACACACCTATATGGTGTATATATTATAACTAATCAAGTTGCTTTGCGACATGTTTGCCATCTCGATGGGTTTCCACTTTGTGGACTTTATACGTATTATACGTATTATACTGTATGTGGTTTTTACCATAGAACACACCGTTACGACGTGTGCAGGCGACATGCGCCTTACTGAATATAAGAATTGGTAATTTATTATCAAAGTTTACCAGGCCTTGTGCCTTTGGCTAATGCCATATTTTGTAGCTCCGGCTATTTATTATATGGGCTTCGGTCCTCTATTATACACCCAGGCACTCATGCCTAATACGTCAACTGTGGTTTTGTTGACTCCCGACAATAATGGGTTTATCCCATAATCATACGCCGCAGGCGCACTATAAACAGGTACCCCTTGGGGGGGGGGCTCATATCCTATGGACGGAGCTCACCGTTGGTAGCGGGTGCGGAGCTACTGACTATCACTCTCTTTTTATATTTTTCCAAATCGGAAGAATATAATAGATAGGAGAGAGATACCACATTGCTAAACTTCTCTACGGAGTTGTTTAAGGGTTAGGTATTAAGATCGAGTGAGTGATCTTTCTGTTGGCTAACATATCCTATGAAGTAATAACAAAAGACATTTCGCGAGACATTCAACTATCTGAATGTCTCGCATTTTTTTTATTAAATTTTATAGTAACCCGTTCATGTATTGGACATTCAAGAATCTGTTCGTGTAACGAATCTGTTGGACATATAAAGTCTGTTCATGTAGAGTACAAGTAAAATCTGTTCTTGTATTAGATAAATATATAACCTGTTCCTGTATCGTACACTTATACTCAATCAATTATATTAATTTATGCTTGCTTTACGCCTCCAATCTGAAGACAAACAACTGTTTATATTATAACAAATGATATTCGATAATGAACCTCTCTGTTGAGCAATGTAATATAAACTACGAATGTAGGGTCTGACGGCTCGTTTTATATTAAAGAATATGATATATTGAAATATTATTATAAAACTATAATGTGATTATTATCACATTATTTTATTCTATTTAAGGTTTTATTTGACTCCTTTAGTTTGGCGGACACATAGCCTCTGACGCTCTAAAAGAATTTGAGTTATTACAAAACACAACGTAGTACGGGTCCTAGCCACTTAGACGAATCATGTGCCAATATATATTAAGAGTGCTAGCGCCTTCGGCGCGGTTTTATGACTTTCGCTGTTGGAGTGTGAGCGCTCTAGCGGTGTTTGAATATTATAAAATAATATTTATAAAAGACGGAGGAGGGGTTAGTTACAAAGAGGGTGGTCTATTCTATTCAACCAGATACAACACGGCGGGTCAACTTGCCTTAGTCGCCTTTTACGACCCCTCGGTAAGAAATGAGGGTGGTCTATTCTACTCAGCCGGATAACACACGGTGGGTCAACTTACCTTATTCGCCTTTTACGACACCTCGGTAAGAAATGAGAGTGGTCTATTCTATTCAACCAGATACAACATGGCGGATCGACTTGTCTTAGTCGTCTTTTACGACGCCTCGGTAAAAAATGAAGATGGTACTATTTTATTCAGCCGAATACCACACGGCTTTACAATTATCAACTCCAAACCAGTTTTTCCTAACTCACCTCTAACAAGTTGACACATCAAGGGATTATATGTAACAGTAGTATAAAAATTCAGATCGCGTTCGTACCGAGATTCATAAGATACGTGTTTCACCCTTGACGTGTCGAAAGGGGAGGATATTCGGCTCACATTATATAAGGTTGAAAAAGTAAATTGGACGTCTGTTTATTAGTTGGTACATCGTAATAAATCTTATCACGGAAAAGGAAACTGTATAGGACATGAATCTTTGTTTGCGGATTGACCGGTCCTTTTTCCTTTTCATCTAAATAGGTAAATGTATTATGGCGGCTTTGCAATAAAATAGAAGAGAGATAGGATTTATTGCGTACCAGTACTTAAGTAACGGGCTGTTACTATCCCATTTTTGGGCATAGGCCTCCTCTCTCCGTTTTTAGAGAGAAGGATTAGAGCTAAGATCTACTGCGCTGCTCCAATACGGATTGGTAGATTACACATATACCCAGATTTCTCTAGAGAGATGCATCTATATATTATCCTCGCGATGTTTTCCTTCAGCGAAAAGCGTATGATAAATTCCAATTATCGATTAGACACATAAATTTTTAGTCAACAAAAGTCATTGGTGCTTGCCCGGGCTTTTAGCCCGTGATCCATCATCATCATAATTATAATTCTGCTGCTATTATCCCACTCTGAGTGTGGTTAGCATATGTTTTTCTCTTCCATTATCTCACATCCTTCGTCAACTCTAGCGCTACTCTTTTTATATGCATTTCATACTTCAGACAATCCAACCCTTAGACCTCCCTCAAGTCACATATCTATCCATTTATATTTAACACTCGTTTGGTTACATGATTTTCATCACTCCTCATTATATGTCCATATCTAAACCATCAAAAAGCAACCAAAAGCGTAATAAAGCTATTATGAATAAAGTACATATGTTTTTAATAGAAAAACTCATTGGTGCCTACGCAGTGTTTTAACCCAAGATCGTTTCGAGAGACTTGCGCGGGTTATTACAGTTATTTCCATAGTAAATACACATAAATAAGGAATACAGATATTATAAAAGGGAGATAACAACCTGAACCACCGGTAGGCAATTTAACACTATAATTTGTCTATCTCAACAGTAAAGCTGAACTGACAACTATAAGCACGGGTATCAAAGAGCCATAATTACATCAACAAAGCAGAAATAGCAATTAAATACTACAGACGCGTGATCTTCAGGCTGCATTGCATAGTAATTTAAACAGGCTACTTTTTATTTTACTGCTTGCAATAAAGTTACGCTTCTGTAAAATATATTATTCGAAGCTAGAATAATATATTTTTATTACGTTTAGAGGTAACAAACATTGGATTAGAAGCAATCTAAGGTAAAATACACCGAGATTCAAAGAAACGGAAGAACAAATAATTTTACGATTTGTACATAGATGCATATATTGGCCAACTCCAAGTTATATGAGTGAAATAAATAGAGTTTAAATGAATGAAAATGTGAGATGAAGAACAACAAAGTTACTTTTTCCAATCAGCAAATGGTCCATAAATGGAAGACAATTTACCAGACGTATATTAAGATATCACTTAAAAACCAAGAAACATTAGTTAAACATTGTTTCAAAATAAGGATTAGTTTTTCTAAGATCGATTGTGCTCTAAGTTAGCAAATTAATCAACAATGTCTTTCATTAGAAAAACTTAGTTTAAATGTATATTGTAACAAAAAAATTCAAAGCATAAAGTCACAAAAAAGCTTAAAAGCAAAATTTGCTTTTTCCAATCAAAAAATGGCCTATGAGCCGGTCTATTCTATGAGACATTTTAAATATCGCTTAAAAAACCAAGAGCTTAATTAAAAAAAATATTAAAAGCTAGCAAATTAATGATTAATTTTTATACAACAAATATTCCTCTAAACCAGTAATTAAAGGAATGTATTTCATTAGGGGAACTTATTTTAATGTATATTCAAAAGTTTGATAGAAGAAAAAATCGCAAAGCAGCAAGTAAAGATTAAAGACAAAATTGCCTTTACCAATTAACAAATGGGCCATCAATTCAAATCAATCAGCGAGACTTATTTAAGATATCACTTAAAAACCGAGAGCTTTTGTTAGACATTGGTTCAAATTAACGATTCGGTTTTATACGACCAATTGTACTGTAAGCCAGCAATTAAATGGAGGACATTGTTTAAAAATACGATAAACTTATTGTATTATATTAGGAGTTTTGATAGCCCAAGGGTGTGATCGTACATCTCATAATTTCAATAAATTTATATATTTAGTCACCAACAAATTTATCTGTCAAAACTTATGTATTATTGATAATTGCAATTTACCACTCGCTTTTCGGAAAATGACAACATCGCGAGAAAACCTGCATAAATTCAAATTCAAATTATTCTTTATTTATATAAACAATTGCTTTTTAATCATCAACTCTACTGCTGGTTCGGAAAGCTGTTCCTACCGCGAAGAGCCAGCAAGAAACTTGGCGGTTGCTCTTTTAAAATATAATTCTTATTACTAGTTACATTTAGGATTCTTATCATCTAAGTAATCCTCGATAATATAGTAGGCTTTCTGTATTAGCCATTTATTAATAGTGTTTTAAGCTACTGTAATGGCAAAGCTAGAATTGATTACAGAATTTTATTATAGAATCTTATACCCAAACCAACAAACGAATTACGTACTTTTGCAAGGCGCAAAGCAGGAGCAGCATATGTCTAGCGAAGTCTTGAAGTAATATGTGTAACCTTCAATTGGCATTGGAGTAGCGTCCAGTCCCTTAGCTCCAACTATTTCCTCCAAAAACAGGGAGAGAAGGCCTATGCCCAGCAGTAGGATAATAAAATGTTGCTTAATGATATTCGGAAATAAATAATAGAATTGGATTTAGTTGCTTCCAATAAATACCTTAGGAGTAACAAGCATCCAATCAATGTTCAATACACAGTACACTGATTTTGAAATCAGATTAACCTGAAAGCTACTATTGACTCTCGAACATTTGCAGTAAGCAATACAATGTTATACACAGTACCATCCAATGCGCAATTCATTTATAACAGTTAGAGAGTATGTATTTGATACAACATTAAATTAAATATACAATTATACCGTTAATCCTATTTGTAAGTTTATACCAGTCTATATGTGATCGATTTTCTATAAATCCACTGAACGGATTTTAATACGGTTTTTACTAAAAGGTAATGCGATTCTTCCGAATGTTTTAGGTTATACATAATTTTTTTAAATTGTGTGAAGACGTCGCGCAATTGTATAAAAATCGCCTGCTGGGATTTATATTTGTGTGCGCCGCGTAAACCAACAGAGATACACGAAAGTAATGTAGTAAATAATTGTAGATCTACAAAAATACTATAAAAAAGTCCGCGACCACCTGTCTCTATCTTTAATGGTTAACTCACAAAACTACTTTTATGTTTAAAATTCCAATTAAATATACGGATTTCCACGCAAGTTAAGCCGCAGGCATATCAAGTTTTGTTATAATTAACTTTCCGAAACATTCAACGTGCGAGAACTTGGAAACTTGTTGCTTTGATTGATTGGGAAGGTTCGGGTTAATTCCAACACACACAAAATATGTACCTGCTGAGACCTCAAATTAAGAGGAAATTAGGTACAAAACGGTTCAATAAAAAACACCCATTCGTCCCTAAATAAGTGGAAGTGATAATTCCTGGGAATTTAACGTGTTGAAATTAGCCTCCAGCGAAGTACGAGGTCTAATGACCGTAATCAGACAAATAAGAGGCTAGCGTGTGAGCTCCAACAAAATAGACCATGATGAACTATCACCGTTAAACATACTGTGTGTTTTGTAAACCATCTCACTGCTGAAGAAATAAGAATAAAAACTTAAGAATGAATGCAACAGATATAAATATATTCATGGTAAGTGATGAAAAGGTAGAAACTAAGATTAGGATGTTAGAAAAATGATTTAAAACGCTCCTTTAGATCTACGAATTTGCAACGGTTTTCGAAATCAACTACTTTAAAGGTTTGTAGAGATAGTAGTGAAGAGATTACAGAAGAGTTAAAAAGAGGCTAACACAGAAGCCGAAACGATACTGTTAAGGATTACCTAGATGATAAGAATGAGTACATATCTTTCTCTTCGACTGTGAACAAGACAGTAACGAATTATCATATGTTTGATAAAGAGCAGCCGCTGAGTTTCCTGCTAGCTCTTCTCGGTGAGAACAGCTTTGTTATGTGCCTGATTAATTACTTTACGACAATTTTTTGTAGATTTGAAAGCTGATATCTGGGCTTGTTAAATTTTGCCAAATTTTCCAAATTACATCATGTATTTTGTTATGCAACCATCAACATAGGTCTGACTGAACAAGGGATCTCTACACCACACGATCTTGTGATTTGGATCCAGTGGCTCCCTGTATTCTTTTTAGTCTGTCTAACTCGTAGAGCATCTAATGATACTGCGTTTTCCGGTGCGGGGTCGCCATTCCAACACCTTGAGACCCTAACGCCCATCGGTTCTCCGCACTATGTGGTCCGCTTATCGCCACTTCAGCTTCGCGATACGCTGAGCTATGTCAGTGACTTAGGTTCTTTTCTATTTCTGATTGTTCACTTAGAGATACTGCTAGTATTGCTCACTCCATCGCTGAGTGACTCTGAGCTTTCTTATGAGACCCATAGTCAGCGACCACGTTTCGGATCCGTATGTCATTACTTGCAACACGTACAAATGTTATGGTAAAATAATATTATTGCTTTTTTACATCCATTAAACATTCAGCAACAGTGAAATTAACTTTCAGTGCAAGCTTCGATTCAAAATACAGGACGCGTTCATAAAAACTTACATTACAGCAGTTTAGCAAATTTAATGGCTCGTGCAGCGACCACGCGTAATAAATAGCACGTTCCAATTTGGATAAAGGCTTTTGTGGTGACTTTGTTGCTGTGCAGTTGAGCGTTTTTTAATTCGTCCACACATACAGTTGTCCTACATTCTGAATTCTCAGAGTTAAATTAGGTGCAGCATGTGTTCCGGTGAAAACATTTGCTACATTTACTATTTATATTTTCTTGATTTTATTATTTTGACCACTCTTACTCACTTCTCGTTAATACGTCATTCTTCTACCCTTATCCCGGCATAACATGTTATAAACATGTTATCACATGATTTTGCTTTGTATTTTTCGACCGGCCGCTTGCCTGACATTACTTATCTTAGTCGCCTTTTACGACACATCGGTAAGAAATGAGTGTGGTCTATTCTACTCAGCCGGATACCACACGGCTTATCAGTCAATATAATTATACCTATCGATTTTCATAACCACGAATCTAGCTGCAGGATTTAGTGAAGCAACTATTCCGTGCATTGTTTTTTTTTTTCAAATAAATTTTTAAAAGTAAAAATTACAATAATAAAAATGCCTTTCATTTTTAAATAATGGACAGTCACGAATCGCGGCTCACGCAACTGAAATACCGACATAATATTTAAAAAGTGCTAACATGTTTTGATTTACTAAATTACTATTGTCCTTGTATATAAAAAAATTAGAACAGTATCTATAGGCACCGCATCGCTGTGGTAGCCCAGCGGTAACACCGTGCGATTCTTTCGAGGAGGTCACGGATTCAAACCCGGGCAGACACCAATGAGTTTTTCTGTTAAAACTTATGTGTCTAATTGATAATTGCAATTTATCACTCGGTTTTCGATGAAGGCAAACATCGTGAGGAAACCTGCATATCTCTAGAGAATTTTGGAGATATGTTTAACCTACAAATCCGCATTGGAGCAGCGTGGTAGGTCTTAGCTCCAATCCTTCTCTCCAAAAACGGAGAGAAGAGGCCTATTCTCAGCAAGTGGGATAGTAACAGGCCGCTACTTACTATAGGCACATTCTGCTCATTGTATTATTTATTACTAGCAATCGCCAGCGGCTCCGCCCGCATGGAAAGATTAAAACCGTAATATAGTCTTTTGATAACCATAAAAATGGTTATAGTGGGTTAACCTTAAAAGCAAGACATATGCTGCGGACTTTTATATAGAACTTTTAGAGGGGAACAATTTTGTAATACATGATATTTAATAACTATTATCGTTTACTCAGCACACGCAAGAAAAGCTTTCAACTTTTTAATGCTGCTCCTGTCCTATTCATCTTAGCGTGATGTGATATAGCCTATATATAGCCTTTCTCGGTAAATGGACTATCTTACACTGAAAGAATTTTTAAAATCGGTCCAGCAGTTTCTGAGATTAGCGCGTTCAAACAATCAAACAAACAAACAAACTCTTCAGCTTTATATATTAGTATAGGTTTGATCTGTAGGTATACCTATTGGAAAGTCGTGTGATCTCTAATTACCGTCCGTACATTGTTATTTACTTTATAACAGATGACAGAGAGTGATATAAACGTAGGAGTAGACAAATATAACCAGAAAGCTTCGAACTGCTAAGCTATCGGGAGTTACACGTGTTATTGTGAGCCAACCATAAAAGATAGACATATGCTGTCGTGGGATATTTTTTATATAATTTTAGGGAGAATATTTCCGTCATACACGATTTCTGTGTAGCTTTAACCATCAAGGTTGCACACGCGACGGAAGCTTAAAAAATGGAGTAATTTCTCCCGTTTTCCCAATATTTCCCTTCACTGCTCTGCTCCTATTGATTGTAGCGTGATGAAAAGTATACTATAACCTGCTCAGGAGTACGAAAAACAATTGTACCGAGTTTCGTTAAAATCCGTCGAGTAGTTTTTGTTTCTATAACGGTTATACAGACAGACAGACAGACAGACAGACAGACAGACAGACAGACAGACAGACAAAAATTTTACTGATTGCATTTTTGGCATCAGTATCGATCCCTAATCACCCCCTGATAGTTATTTTGGAAATATATTTCAGTTACAGAATTGACCTCTCTACAGATTTATTATAAGTATAGATAGATTAGAAGAGGAGAGCATACCCGCCTTGTGGTATCTGGCTGAGTAGAATAGACCACCCTCATTTCTTGCCGAGGTAGTTTCTGATATTAGCGCATTCAAACAATCCAACAAACAAACTATTCAGCTTTATATATTAGTATAGTTATATTATTAAAATATTTACTTTAGACAAATTAGCCGTGCGATATCCGGCTGATTCGAATAGACCACCCTCATTTCTTACCGAGTTATCGTAAAAGGCGGATAAGGTAAGTTGACCCACCGTGTGGTATCCGGTTGAATAGAATAGACCACCCTCCGAGGTGTCGTAAAATACGACTAAGGTTTGTGCAGGCAGGCGGCCGGTCGTAAAATACAAACTAACAACATACTTAAAACATGTGCCGACCCCACTTAGAGTGGGATAAGGACAGGAGAATGATGGTTAATATAGAATGTACGATTCGTTTTCATACCTGATACATGAAGGATATATATATATATATATATATATATATATATATATATATATATGCACTACAGATCTCTACCACCAGCATCACCACAATACACAAGCACTGCACACATTCACTATCACAAACTCAACAATCGTTTCTTCCCGTAAACGAAGCATCATCAATATATATACTCCACGACAAAACCGAAAACGTTCGCAATAATAATAGGTATTGATTAAATTTACCGAAATTAAATCTTATACACAAAGGTAACTTATAAAATAAAAAAATCCGTTTTTCTTTCAGAAAAAAGGAAAAAATTATTAAGAGAACTTAAATGATTAAGTTGGCGCCAACGGAGTCGCAAGTACCACTAGTCTTATCATTCTCCTGCCCTTATCCCACTCTAAGTGGGGTCGGCACAACATATTATAAAACATTTTGTCACGTGATTTGGCTGCGTTTTACGACCGGCCGCCTGCCTGACGTCAACTTATCTTAGTCGTATTTTACGACACCTAGGTAAGGAATGAGGGTGGTCTATTCTACTAAGACGGATACCACACGGTGGGTCAACTTACCTTAGTCGCATTTTACGACATCTCGGAAAGAAATGAGTGTGGAACTATTCAACTCAGCCGGATACCACACGGCGTGTCAACTTACCTTAGTCACCTTTTACGACATCTCGGTAAGAAATAAGGGCGGTACTATTCTATTCAGCCGGATACCACACGGCGTGGAGTCGCAAGTACTACCACTAGTCTTATATTTAAAAAAAAACCAGTACTGAATATGATTAAATGAATTATTGTTGAATTATAACAAGCGTTTTATTTACTGTATAATTTAGAACAGTACACTAAATAGGCTTTCAAAAATAAATCGGAGCAAGTTTGCGGTTGTAAAATTATATAGTAAGCAATTCTAGACTGATTGACCATCAGAAAGTATATTATTAATATAATGGCCTGGGAAGCTCTAAAGTATTAAGTAGTAAAGTATTTTATATTTTACTAGCAATCGCCAGCGGCTCCACCCGCGTGGAAAGATTAAAACTGTAATATACTATTTTGATACCCATAAAAATAGTAAACGCGGGTTAACCTTAAAAGTTAGACATATGCTGTCGCGTAACAATTTTGTAATTTGTAACAATTTTGTAATACATAATTTTTGAATAACTTTCTTCGCTTACTCAGCGCACGCAAGGAAAGCTTTTAATTTTGCCGTTTGTTCGATCTTTGCTTATTATATTGGTGGGTAGTTATACAAAACATTAGTGCATCAATTTTTGTTCTTTTACCATCGCATTCAAATGGTGCGTAGACGCCCACTTGCCTTCCGGACGTTCTACAGACGACACGTTGTCGTCTCAGTGAGATGTGTGATCTTTAACATCAGACTCTTGCTTCGAGAACGTTCTGCGGACGATACGTTATCGTCTTTGTGAGGTGCGTGCATTTCCAAACAGTGAATAGTGCTGCGCCAAGTCCACATCCAGCTGGTGCGCCGTGCGTCTGGCAACAGGTCTCCGTCTATTCGGGGCGAATGTGGATAGCAAGGTTGGTGTGGTTTTTATTACTCACTGATTTGGGCAAAGATCTGCATATCATTCACAAACATACAGTCCACTAACCAGCATTCTATCAAAATTGTTGTGACGTTTACACACCGTTTTTGTAATATTTTTTATTGATGCTCCTCTCCTATTCATCTTGAGCCTAAGCATAGCGTTCTTCGATAAATAGACTATCGGACACTCAAAGAATTTTTCAAATCGGTCCTACGAGTGACCTTTCTAATTCAAATTCAAAACATTCATTATTCAAGTGGACTGTTTACAGTATTTTTGAATGGTCATTTTTTTTTAAGAAGCCACCACTGATTCGGAAGTGTGCTCCTACCGAGAAGAACCAGCAAGAAACTTGGCGGATAATCTTTTCAACAAAAAAATTATTAGAATTTGATGCTTACAAGTTAATTGGTGCGTAACTGACTGCAGTTCAGCTAATCGTATGGATTACAACCCTCAGATGAGGAATAAGGCGCGAAAAGGAGGATTTCCATTAGATTTTGGGTAACATTACGTAGCATCAGTCAAATTATAAAATCATCATTATCATCTGCCTGCCCTTATCCTAAGTGGGGTCGGCACAACATGTTATAAACATGTTGTCACATGATTTGGCTACGTATTTTACGACCAGCCGCCTGCCTGACGTCAACTTATCTTACAATACTTGTCATATTTTACAACACCTCGATAAGAAAGAGGGTGGACTATTCTACTTAACCAGATACCACACGGTGTCAACTTACCTTAGTCGCCTTTTACGACACCTCGGTAAGAAAAGAGAGTGGTACTATTCTATTCAGCCGGATACCACACGGCGTCAAATTATAAAATCAATATATGGACAAAGTCGCGCAAATCTAGGTCTTCAAAATAGGTTCACAATTTTCCAGAGGAGAATTAAAAGTGACGCCAATTCGAGAAAATTGCCAGTAACTTTCTTGATTGCTTCATTAATTCAGTTAAAAGTCATCTTTGTTCTTTTAACGTTGAACTTTTTCCAGATAACAGCATTCACGCGGACCAACGTATTCACAATTTTATTAGAAAAGCTATTCGAATTGAAAATGGCAATAAGAACTTATTAAAAAGAGTGAATATTCGTCTTTCAACTCATTCAAATCTAAGAAATGATAAAATTATTTTCCTATTAGTTGAAGTCGCAAATTCTTATAAGCCAATTTATTTATTTATTTATGTGTCATAAAAAATGTTGGAAAAACATTATTATTAAAAAAAAAGTGTACAGAGGTCAACTTATCCCTAAGACAGAGATCTCTGCCTAACCTACCCTACTAAGTGAGACTAACCTACTGAGCTAACCTACGAAGTGAAACAATTTATAGTAACAGAATTAATTGTACGCGAATATAAATATTATGAATTTGAATAATACTTACTATTATTTATAAATCAATCCTACTTATATTATAAATACAAAAGTTTGTGAGTATGGATGCATCTTTGTTACTATTTCACGGCGAATCCGCTGAACCAATATCGATAAAATTTGGCACAATTATTCCTTATACACCGGAATAATATATAGGCTATATAAATTCTGTCAATTCTACAGGAATAGGATGACATTGGAAAGCACTATTATCGACATATCACACGACAACAGTACACGTGAACAAAGTCGCGGGTAAAAGCTAGTACACAATATTTCAGTTGTTTTCTGCGTGACCACGAATTGACTCTTAATTATACGTCTAAACTATTAAACCAACATCATACTTAGAACATATATCATATTATAACATATGTCATTATCCTACTCTATGTTTTAACCATATTGTGATGTCATTTGGCTAGATATTTACGACGTTTTGGCCGACGACAACTTAGTCACCTTTCACGACACCTCGTTAAGAATGAGGATGGTATATTCTAGTCAGCCGGATACCACACGGCGATAGGGGTAAAATTTTCCAATTTGGTTCCAATGAAATCATTTTCATGTTTAAAGCGGAAAGTTTCCTTAGGCCGGCCTTGATTTTAACAACTTAACGCTTTGATGCCCCGTTTAATGGCGCATCGCGATCTCTGCCGAGATTATACTGTGGCCTTCATCCGGATTTAAAGTATAACACAATTGCCAACAATAAAGCCAGTCAGTTGGTGTCATCAACATTTATTTGCCCAACAGTGGAATGGTAACAAGAAGTTTCAGTACAGTATCCTGAAATATATTTTACTAGCAATCGGCTTTGCCCGCGGGGAAAGATTGAAACCTAGTAATAGTCTTTTGATAACCATAAAAATGGTTAAAGTGGGTTAACCTTAAAAGATAGACATATGCTGTCGCGGCCTTTTATTTCGAACTTTTAGAGGGAACAATTTTTTAATACATTATTTTAGAATGACTATTAACGTTTACTCAGCGCACGCAAGGAAAGCTTTAAATTTTGCCGTTTTCGTACTATTTTTTATTACTGCTCCTCTCCTATTCATCTTAGGGTGATGTTATATAGCCTTTAGCCTTCTTCTATAAATGGACTATCTTGCACTTAAAGAATTTTTCAAATTATTCCAGTAGATCCTGAGATTAGCGCGTTCAAACAATCAAACAAACAAATTCATCAGTCTTGTATGTTAGTTTTCGTAATATTTTTTATTGATACTCCTCTCTTGTTCATCTTAGCGTGATCTTATAGCCTATAGCGTTCCTCGATTTTTCAAATCGGTCCAATAGTTCCTGAGATTAGCGCGTTTAACAATCAAACAAACTCTTCAGCTTTATATATTAGTATAGATGTGTGGTTTTTGAATGTTTAATCTTTCACATATCAGAACAAACGATGTGTTACAGTGTTGCCATATTTGGTTTGACATTTCCCCATTCAATGCCTATCCATCTGTGTCCCTTTATCACGTCCTTTCATCCCATTTATCAACATCTCGCGGTCTGAATGTGCGTAAATGACCAGTAAACAGGGCAATAATATAGTGTTACAACATCAGTTCAAAGGAGATATAAAATACTATTTATTATATAAACATACGTTTCACATCGCGATAAAATCAAGTTACTTTTGTATAAGGTATGACGTTTCTGAAAAGTTGCATCCACCGTGGTCACTAACTGATCAAATCAAATCAAATCAAATCAAATCAAAATAATCTTTATTCAAATAAGCTCTTTCAAGCACTTCTGAATCGTCAAGGATCAATATGATTACTGAAGCTACAACTGGTTCGGAATGTTGCTTTTACCGAGAAGAACCAGAAAGAAACTCGGCGGACAATCTTTAAAACATTTTCAATTTTACATAATCAAACCGCAGTCTTGTATAAAACTGAAAGGATTTTTAAATCCAAGCTGTTTTATCATCCAAATAATCTTCAATTTTGTAATATGCCTTACGTATAAGCATATCTCTTATTTAAACCTTACTATAGAAGGAAAAAATTGCGAAATTTTATTATAGATGCGAATACTGAGACCATCGAATGAGTTGATAACTCTACTGAGTCGTCAAATCAAGTGAAAATATGTTTATAAGATGTTGTGCCGACCCCACTCAAAATGGGATAAGGGCAGGAGAATAAAAAATTAGCATGAATCGCGAAATTTGAAACTACTGTTAATTCTTTTTTAAAAGCTTTCATTTAACTAGTCGTATAATTTGGAAATTTTAATCATGGAAACAGCATCAAGACTTTGAGCGAGACGGCGGAAGTATCGAGAGTCAGATTCGAAATCTCTTCTCTCATCGAGAGTTATATATTTGTGCTTTTTGCAGTCGAGACCCTAGGACCATGGAGTCAAAGTGCAAAAAATATCCGTTTTAACACCTGTTATTGTCTCTTCAGGTGACAAGAGAGCTGGTTCCATTTTCGCACAAAGAATCAGCTTAGCAATTCAGCGCAAAAACGCTGCCAGCATTCTTGGGACCATTCCACGTGGGCATGATTTGTATAGTCCTAGCGTGTATGTTTAAGATATAGTTTGTACATTTAAGATATAGTTTGTACATTTTTGCTGTAAAAAAAAAACAGTCGTGTTTGTATGTGAAGATGGAATCTCGCCCACTTTGGCCCACTTCTACTCTATTCAGCCGGATACCACACGGCGGGTCGACTTAGTCGCCTTTTACGACATCTCGGTAAGAATTGAGGGTGGTCCATTCTACTCAGCCGGATACCATATAGACATTAAATTACTATTAAGTAAATTTATTACATTAATATTAACTCTATTCTTTGTCTGTCGGTCATATAAAATAATGTTAGGCAGTAAGTACATATATACTTTCGCATTTCAGATATAGATAAATAAAGAGTCAGCCTGTGTGATACGTCGCTTTGTGATTATATCGTGGATCTTAAGATGATTCGGTTACGGGGGAAACGACTGTTGAAATTGTGGCAGTGAATGTGTGCAGTGCTTGTTTTATGTGGTAGTTTATGTAACATGCGATTATTAATCCTGTATATAAGGGATCAGACTGGATTGTGCTTTGTACACTTACATTATTTAGCATTTCCTATCATTATCTTAAAAATGCGAAATAATTATTTCAATAGAGTCACTAGTACGTAGCCGGATACCACACGGCTACCATCAAAGCAAAAGCATTATAATAGTAGTAAGTCGTAGTAACGGCCTGTTACTTTCCCACTGCTGGGCATAGGCCTCCTCTCTCCGTTTTTGCAGAGAAGGATTGGAGCTAAGACCTACCACGCTGCTCCAATGCGGATTGGTAGGTTACACATATCCCTAGGATTCTCTAGAGATATGCAGGTTTCCTCACGATGTTTTCCTTCACCGAAAAGCGTGTGATAAATTGCAATTTTCAATTAGACACATAAGTTTTACTAGAAAACTCATTGGTGCCTGCCCGGGTTTGAACCCTAGACCTCCTCGAAAGAGGCGCACGGTGTTACCGCTGGGCTACCACAGCTACACATTACAGCATTATAGTAATTAGAACCAAAACAAAACAGGAAAAATCAAAGGAAGTAGCAAAACAAACCGAAAGAACTCCTAAAAGAAATCTTGAACGATAAATCATTTATTTCTCTGATCTAGATGAAAGATAAACTGAACTAATAGAGATTTATAATACTTTCGTCCTCCAACCGGGAAAGCTTACTTTGTCAAACGTATAAAGTAGAGCGACTTTTGTACTTACGACATTAGGGTGGCAATACGTGATAGTTTTACGAGATATATCCCGATTTTTAAGATGATTCAACAACAGACACGCACTTTTAAAAGTCCTCACGATATTTTTGTAGCAATTTTTAGCCAGAATTTGTGTCGCGTGGGATTGATTGTTTAAGTTTCTTATATTATATATTAGTATATATATATTATATATAGGTGTATTTGTATTTAAATATTTATTTAAAAAATATATAAGTATATATTCACCAGTTGTCTGTCTACCATAACACAAGTATTAAGTTACTTACTTTGGGGACGGACGACCGTGTGTTTTAGTGTCCCATATATTTATTTATTTATTATATTTTGTTTTTTACTGTTAAAAAAAAACTAATACACTGTTTAAAAGAGGCTGAAACAGATAGCCTACTATACTGTTGAGGATTACTTAGATAAGAATGTGTGGATATAGCCCTCGTGGAACCTGTACGAGACAGGAATGACTAAATGTAACTAGTATAGTATTATATTTTTAAAAGAGCGACCGCCGAGTTTCTTGCTGGCTCTTCTCGGTAGGAGGAACAGTTCTCCAAACCAGCAGTAGAGTTGACGATTCAAAAGCACATGTTTACAAGTTTATTTGAATAAAGAAATTTTGAATTGGAATTTGAATTTTAATCAAAGGCAAGAGGAAACATTTCACTTATAGGTGTTTCTATACTCTTTTCATTTTGTGTTAAGAATTATATTTTAAAAAGAGAGACCGCCTAGTTTCTTGCTGTAGTTATTTGAATAAATAATATTTTTAATTTGAATTTGAATTTTATCAATTCAAAGATGAATTTTATCAGTTCAATTGTACCAAATTTCATCTGTATTACTCCAGCCAATTTACCGTGAAAGCGTAACAGACAGACAGGCATAAAAACTAACGAACTCTCGCACTTACAATATTAGTAAAGATATTGATTAAGCACAATACGTAACGTATAATATTATCTTGCTATAATCTGCAATAATTTTTTATATCGCGGATTATAGCGAAATAGTATTTTAATTACTTTTGTGTTGTAAACCCCGCAAAGCAACGCCTTATTCTACCTAATTATATAGAATTAATTATATAATTATAAATTATGATCATATTAACCGTGTGGTGTCCGGCTGAGTAGAATAGACCACCCTCTTTCTTACTGAGGTGTTGTAAAATATGACTAAGGTAAGTTGACGTCAGGCCGTAAAAACGCAGCCAAATCATGTTACAGCATGTTTATAGCATGTTGTGCCGAACCCACTTAGAGTGAGATAAGGGCAGGATGATATAAATTATAATTATATAATATTATATAATTATTATTTTAGTTTAAAGCCAGGACTTAGATTAGATCCTAATTTATCTGTCATGTCCTACCCTTTCAATATTGATGGTCACTCTTACCTAGATATCAATTGTAATAACAAGTTTGTTCTAGAAAAAGTGAACAGTGTATTCTTAATCAATCAACTGAAATCTCGAATACATTTTATTAACTTTTTTAGATCTTCCGTTACGATCGACGATATTCCGAAATTAAATCGATTTTTTATTTTTAGATTTTAATTTTTGTTTCGGGAAATGCAGGGCTCATTAAATTTTTTATAAAACATCTAAAGGGAATACGTCAGTTTGTGAGAGATTACAAGAAAAAACAGTGTACTTGCCAGTTCTCGTCCTTTAAACACTACCTTGGCCTCGATCGAAAATATTATGGTTTTCGGGATATCCACTACTACACTGTACTTGGGAGCGAATTTCAACAACACAGGCTATTGCGAAAAGGAGATCAGAAGGCGGATCGGTATGGCCAAAAATGCCATGAGAGATCGCAACATATCGCGCAAGACGAAGATAAGACTGGTCAACTCGCTGGGCCTCTCCTTCTCCATTTTCAGTTATGGCTCGGAGACATGGACGCCGACCGTGATCGCATTGACTCCTTCGAGATGTGGTATTGGCGCAAGATGCTACAGATTCCGAAGGATAGGCTATCCACTATTTGCCTTCGAAGAGTTATGGAGTTCTTTGTAAAAAACAGGATATTTTAATCCTATATAAATAAAATAAGCTTCAAATGACTGGCGCAGTGGGTAGTGAACCTGCATTGAGCTCCGCGGGTCGTGGGTTTGATTCCGATGGCCAACATTATCTATAAATCAATTTGTTGGTCTTCGAGTCTGTGAGTATATTTTTGTATTTAAAATTATATATGTATATATTCACCAGTTGTCTCTCACCCATAACACAAGTATCAAATTACTTACTTTTGGGGACGAACGACCGTGTGTGTAAGTGTCCCATATATTTATATTTTACGCGAAACATGTAACTTTAGAGTTACATGTTCCGCGTAAAATATAACTCTAAATTTTATATAATTAAATATAATCGATATTAAGATAATCGTGTCGTGACGGTCGATATCGTATCGCAAACACTTAAAACGCGTATACACAAGATGCGTAGTCATTCGTCTTCATTAAAGACGACTTAAGTCAGTGAACACCGCAGATGATTGATGTAGGAGGCTGCATTTTTAATGTTTATACCGCCGAATCTTTATAGTGCCGAAAATGGGTTAAATACTGACTGATTATGTCAATGGGGTGTTCTTTCGGGAGTAGCGGCCATGCAGGGCTTCGAGGCCCAGTATCACTTTAACCATTGCTGATCTAATTTAACTGACAGTTTATTGGTAACTTGTGAAACAGGCCCTAAGTTTAATTAAGTTGATGTCAGGCAATCGGTCGTAAAATACCTAGCCAAATTATGTAACAACATAGGTTCAAATATGCTATGCCGACCCCACTTAGAGTGGGATAATGGCAAGAGAATGATTCAAACTGTTCAATTAATTAATTTATAGAATTAGACGTTACTTTGCGGAGATCCATAATACAAAAGTAATAATACAATTATTTTGCTGTAATACGCGATGAAGTGAAATAGAAAATATATATTATGCTAAATGTAGAGTGGACTATCCGTTTTCATAACTGATACATGCAGGATTCGTAAAAACGTTACATTAAGTCATTACTATCTTGTACAGGTCGGACAGTAGCTATATCCACGCATTCTTATCATCTAAATAATCCTCAACAGTATAGTAGGCTTTTTGTATCAGCCTCTCTTTAATAGTTTTTAAACTGCTGTAATGGCAAAGCTAAAATCGATTGCGGAATTTTATTATAGAATCTTATAGCCAAACCCACAAACGACTTACGTACCTTTGCAAAGCAGGAGCCGCAATAGACAAAAAAAATCGAGATTAATGTATATGGGATTTTTGTAACAGGCCCAATTTTGGCAGTATCCTTCAACAAATATTTTAATATATATTTCATGTAAGTCATACGGATTATTTATTAAAATTATCAAACTATGGTGTTGATAAAACGATAAATCTCTCTAGAATCTTCCCGGATCGATCTCATTTTTGTGATGGAGATATTTACAGGGTTGGAGAGTGACAGAAGCTACTCTTAATTTCAAGACTACAGTCCACGCGAACGAAGTTGCGGATAAAAGCTAATCGAAATAACTAATACGCTAATAACTAGTTAATCGAAATCTCATATAACGCTATTAAATTTTATTATACTCGCTATGCATACATAATCAATTAATTAAGTACCTGTGTGACAGAGCCTTGCTCGGTAATTTTTAAAATGATGAAAATTTTGAAAATGAAAACATAATAGGGCAGGTGGGGCTCGATTCTAGGTATTTTCACCTCTCTAGACCGCCCGTTCCCCAAATGAACTACCATGAATTTAAATTTAGACAGCGAAAAATTGTGCATTCAACGTCACTTTCAAAAAAAATTTAGAGCCCCGAAATCAGGGATAAAACGACATTTTTTCAAAATAAAACTTATCTAGATCGATGTTTCTCCCCCAAAACCCCCCACATGCTGTAAAATTTTATTTAGAATTTCAGTAAAATCGTTGGAGCCGTTTCCGAGATTCTAAAAATATATATATACTATATTAGATTCATTTATGATACAAAAGTACTTGAACCTTTTGCCATAAAAGCCCTTTTCAGGACTAAAAGTTTTAAAGGACTAAAGTCATCGTCCATCATCTATAGTCTATGCCGAAAATAAATTTTGAAAAATCATTTTCGAGTGTGTTACAATTATACATACAAAGTATATTAATGAATATTTTTATTTTATTTTACTCAAATTACGCCAATATTTTTTCTACCAACGGATTTGACGCATTCATAAAAGAATTTTTTATATATATATTTCGTGTGAATGAAAGTCATGATACCTGTTTATTAAAATTAAGACGTCATTTGACTAAATATTTTTTGAACGCACGCCGCTTATACTTATTATGTTTATCAAATAAATAATTATGAATCAATTTCCTCTTAAAATCCGCTGTCCAGTGTGGACGACCATCGCTTAAAGACGAATATTAATATTTCATATATAACGGATGGATTTAATAAATTGACTAATCAACATATAAAATTTAGCAACATGTAAACTTTTGAACGGCCCAAACTGCCCTGGTAATATACATTTGCACCACATAAACATATCCACGCTGTGTACGGATATAATCAGCCAAAATCACGCATTCACCATCAGTTACACTAAATTAAATAATGTTTACACTAACCTGGCGAAGCATTAACAGACAGAATTCCAGTAATCCACGATAAATAAATATTACACAGTTTCAACGTTTGAATTTCGAACACAAACCATACACCGTAAATTCATCCGGATTCACATCATCCTGTCACAATAAACTGTTTCATCACAACACTGGGAATCTTTTTAAAAATATCGTTACCATTACGCGAAATCAAATGCGATGTAACCGCACTACGCGATACAGAGTAACTAAATTATAATACGTTTATATACGATGAGCGTTAAAGCTCGACTGCCGAGTGCGACTAGCGAATTTCTTGCTTTCCCCCGCGCCGCCCCTCATCTCTTCATATCGTAGACGCACAGCCATAATATTAAATTAAAATTGATTTCATTCAAACATTAGCATTTATAAAATATTATTTTATAAATAGTAATGTTTGAATGAACTATTTTATATGTAAATTACTAAACTTTGTTTTGTGTTACAACCGCGACGCTTACAAAACAAAATACTCTTGTACAATCAAAAAATAACACTTATTTATTATTTGCCACAGTTTCAAAACGTTTATCTATTTAATTTTTTTAAATTTAGAATTGAAGGATTTATGTTGCGATTCCTTTTAATAATATTTTAATCAAACGGGTCTACGAAAACATACTGTTTAAACGAAAACCTGCATTGTATCGAGAAAAAAGATTTTTGTTTTCATTCGTTTTAGGCGTCGAGTAATTTAATCGTAGACTGCCTATAGGAAGTTTCAATATAGTAACATTGTAAAATTTATACATTGTATATGGTAAGAAGTAAAGAAATTTTTAGATAATTTTTTATTTATTAAATTATGTCTTTAATTTTTGTGTTGTCTTAACAGTGATATTTGCCAACGTTGGTGCTCAGCTATTCATAAAAGCGACTGTAGCAACTAAATGACTATGAAATTTATGCTAGCTACTTATTTATTTAGTTATCAATGCTGATGAGGTTAATTCTACGATAACCAACCCATTTTGTGTGCGTAGTGATTATTAATAAAAACTTTTTAGATGATAAAAATGAGTATTTTAGGTAAATGTAAACCTATGTAATTTTGTGATCGTAAATGACAGAAAATTACATTCAAGGGGTAGAAATATTGTCTCTATTGTCTTTGATTTTGAAATGAGTTAATCGTATATGTGTGTTAGTGTGTGTATATATATTTATTCCAAAACTTGGAAACGGCTCCAAAGATTTTCATGAAATTCAGTGGCATTTTTATCCTTGTTTCACTGAAATGTTGAATAGAAACTAAATTATATTTGTGCTACGTGCGGACTAAAAAAGTTCGAAACCTGGGATCGATTATCACATGTCACCTGGTGCTTTTTTCTTTTTGAATTTTTTAATAGCATTTTTTATATCTTAAAAAAAATTAAGAGCAAGGCTCGTTCACCCACGTACTAATATTAATTGGGTTATATACTGAAGTAGTGGAATACTTATTCACGTTATTCTAAAATGGCGCGACTTAATACGGTCGATACATGAGCAATTAGATTTGCGTTCATATCTAAAATCTAGATTTACCCGATTTGCCAGTTTAATTTCCTAAGCGTCCGTAATTCTAGATTAGGGTGACCACACGGAGGAAATATTGTGAACCATGTTCATCTCAGATATTTTTAAACAAGTTTTCAGTAGTCAGTATAAGTTTTAGCTGTGATAACCTATGATAGCCCAGCGGCTAGATCGTGCGGCTTTTTTGAGAGATTCACGAGTTCAAACCCGGGCAGGCACCAACGATTTTCTTTTTATTTAATTTTATGTCACTAATTCATAATTAAGACAATTTATTACACGCTTCTATATAAAATTCTCATTAGTGAATTTTAGGGATAATCTGCTAGCGTTGGGCCTCAGTTTCAACCATTCTCTCCACATACGGAGACGTATGCCCAGCAGTGGGATTTCTATATATCTTCTATATTTAAATAAATTAATCTGGTATATGTATGTATTTATATACATACATATATATATATATATATATATATATATATATATATATATATATATATATATATATATATATATATATATGTGTGTATATAAATACATATATATACATTTATATATATCTTTATATTTAAATGAGTTAATCTTGTATATATATATTTTCCGAATCTCGGAAAATGCTCCAACGATTTTCCTGAAATTCAACATGTAGGAGGTTTTGGGGGAGAAAAATTGATCATGCTAGGTTTTATGTAAAAAAAAATTTGTTTTATCCCTGTTTTTGGGCATTAAAAAACACTAACATTTATATTGAATTGAATTTTCGCCATTAACTGTCAAGTCGACGTAGCTTATTCGGGTGACGGGCAGAATTGAGAAATGTGAATGCCAAGGATCGATCCCCAACTAAATAAATGTTTTTTTTTAAAGTTTTTTTTTTTGTAAAAAATTACTGAGCGAAGCTCGGTCACCCAGATATTATACATTTATATATATATATATATATATATATATATATATATATATATATATATATATATATATATATATATATATATATATATATATATTATCTCGGAAACGGCTCCAACGATTTCCCTGAAATTCAGCATGTAGGGGGTTTTGGTGGAGAAATCGATCTAGCTAGGTTTTGTTTAAGAAAGAATCGGTTTATCCCGGATTTGGGGGGACGGGCAGTCTCGAGAAATGTAAATACCTAGGATCGATTCCCAATAACATAATATTTTTTTCTATTATTTTCAACCTCGGTCAACCAGGTACTTATATATTATATAAGGGTTACAGTTAATTGTCTCTATTTTCCACAAACTCATGGTTACTGTACTTAATACAAATTTCAGACACGGCAAGGCTTACCGGCGTCTAAGGGTTTATCCCTAATCACGGCCATAGAAATTTCCTTTAAGAATATATAATTTCACTATCGGTAACTAAATTTAGAACTAGGCCTTGCAATTCCTAATCCTGTACACGAATAAATTATACTAAACTAGTAATATCCCGCTGTTTCACCCGCGCACATACCGATCTCATGGCAGTGGAAAGTCTATTAATGCGGACTGTAGATTTATCTTAAATATATCATCAATAGTTTACGCCGTGTGGTATCCGGCTGAATAGAATAGTACCACCCTCATTTCTTACCGAGGTGTCGTAAAAGGCGACTAAGGTAAGTTGACCCGCCGTGTGGTATCCGGCTGAGTAGAATAGACCAACCTCATTTCTTACCGAGGTGTCGTAAAAGGCGACTAAGGTAAGTTGACCCACCGTGTGGTATCCGGTTTAGTAGAATAGACCACCCTCCTTCTTACCGAGGTGTCCTAAAATATGACTAAGGTAAGTTGACGTCAGGCAGGCGGCCGGTCGTAAAAACGCAGCCAAATCATGTTACAACATGTTTATAACATGTTGTGCCGACCCCACTAAGAGTGGGATAAGGGCGGGAGGATATATATATATCATCAATAGTTTCCGCAGCGCATGCGATGACAGATTTTTATCCCCACTTTTTTAAATATAATATAGCCTATGTTGCTCAGTAAACATGCAGCTTTCCAATGGTGAAAGAATTTTTGAAATCGGTCCAGTACGGTCATCACAAACATACATACAAATTTTTCCTCTTTATAATATTAGTATAGACAATACAGTTTTGTTTCTCTGAAAATTAGTGGAGTTGGTGCCTTAAGGTTATTATACTAAAGTAGGGGAATCAAGGCTAGTCCATAAGTGAGAGTGTCACAATAATAATAGAGAAGATTAGACATATACTTGAGTCTAATCTACATATATTCATCATCATCTTCCTGCCCTTATCCCACTAAATGGGGTCGGCACAACATGTTCTAAACATGTTGTCACATGATTTGGCTACGTATTTTACGACCGGCCGCCTGCGTGACGTCAACTTACCTCAGTCGTATTTTACGAGACTTCGGTACGAGAGAGTGTGGTCTATTATACTAAACCGAATACCACACTGTGGGTCAACTTATCTTAGTCGCGATAACACGAGTGTGATACTTTAAAAAAATCGCCAGCGGCTCGTTTTTTTAATACACACCCTATAAGAACCCTTATTATGCAACAGTATCATAATCATAATCTACTATAAGCTACTGTCACCTATTACAAAACATTATGTCGTTAATACTGTTTAAGAAACAATAAATTCAATGTCAAATACCTCTTTAAAATGTTTTATCTCAATATTATTAATAGACTATTTGAAATAATAATTAGACCAGTTTATTCGCAATTTATTATGAATTATTACTTACCACCCAATTTATCAATGTAGAACAGGTTCTTGTTAGCGGATGTGAAAAAACGGCCGATGTCGTCAATTAATATAAAGATATATCGATTAATTTATGCGCCCATGTTTTTATTGAGTACAAGCTGTTCTCGCGACTTTGTCAGCTTTAATTTACGTGTTTACTTCCTCTCTAAAGTTAAAATAACAACCTATTATAATCCCACCGCTTGTCGTGGTTTAAGCGAGCACGTTTTTATTGAGCACAAGTTGTTTTTTGGTTATAACTTACATGTTTAAATTCTCTTCGCTGTGGCCTCCATTCTCTCCTATCATTCGTCAACTCTGACGCTACTCCTTTTACATGACATTTTATACTCCTTTTCCTTTTACATGCATGTCATTCACATAATCCAACCATCCAACTGTTTAGGCGTCCCTCTAGGTACATATCCATCCACATTCAAATTTAACACTCGTTTCGTCACATGATTTTCATCCCTCTTCTTATGTCCATATCATCTTAATCTTGCACTTCTCGTGTTCTATAATGGGCGCAATTTTCAAACTTCCCCTTTGTGGGCTATCATGGTTGCGGAACGTAATTATTGTTGATTTTGTAATAGTGAACGTGTGTATTGCTCGTGTATTGTGGTGGCGGTCGTGGTGGTTTGTGCATTGTTTTTACTAATCCTGCATGTATCAGGTATGACAACGGGTATTCCATTCTGCATATCATCACTACATATTATAAAACAAAGTCCCTATATCCCTATGTACGCATAAAACTTTAAAACTACGCAACAGATTTTGATGCGGTTTTTTTTAATAGATAGAGTGATTCCAGAGGAAAGTTTGTACGTATAATAACATTCAATACGGAGTAGAGAAATACTGTAATTTTTGAGGTTTCTGTAAATAATTACATTTTTTTCCGCTTACATTGCAAACGGAGGCTAAACCCTACGAGATTTATCAAAATAATGTACTAAGTATTTGTACATCTTGAAAAGGTCTACAGAAAAGTCCGCGATGGTATATGTCTATCTCTTATGGATAACCCACTATAGCATTTTTTGTCATTTACTTTTTAAGAAAAATAATGCCATATTTTTGAAGCAATTTTTATACAATACAGCATTAATCCTTATCCAATTAAGTACCTTAAATAAATAGTTGATTTAATATAGATCAATATGGCCGTTTACAGCATGTAATTTAAGTGAACATTTTCGGAGATATTACAGATTTAAAATGCCGTGAGGACGCCGCGCTTCACCCTATAACAAACACTTCGACTTTAGCAGCTATGTCCCTCTTTCAAGAGTTTGTTTAAAGACATTCTGTAATTATTTGTAAAAATAAAATACATAGGGAAAATGTAAAAGTAAATAAGTAAAAATGTACTATATGAATTTAGATATTCCAAAGATAGCAGGAAATCTTCTTGGTATAGGGAAAGGAAATTGTTTTTCTCCAAATTTAACGCGTGCGGGCCACGGGCAGTAATGAATAAATCAAAACTACTCGATCGATTTTAATCATTTTTTTTTACACTGACTGACATGGGATATATATTTTATACCCGTGCGAAGCAGGGGCAGGCCGCTAGTAGCATTATATTTTCTATTTACTTAATCATGGATTATAATGGCAAAATAATATGATTATTACTTTTGGATAATATAGGAATAATTTCCAATCCAATGTCTATTTTAGCTCATGTCATCTCAAGCAGTATAAGACACTAGTATATATAATAGTATTATAGTTTAGTATAGACACTTTGGCCTTAGTAAGAAAGTAGGTAAGGTGTATGAAATTTCCATCGCAGAAGATCTTATAGTACAATCACAGTAAATTTAATTTCCTATTTATATTTACCTCTTTTTTATATTTACCTCTTACATTTATATTTACCTCTTTTTTAATTTTAGACTGGTTGGCTGGAAGAGATTCCGATTCCGGAATAACTCCGCCATTGCAAATAATTGATTTTTTTAAAACACACACCACAGAAACAAACAAACAAAGTAACTGACCACAGACATTATACAAAATAGAAATGAAACTATAATTAAGTTACCAAAGTCCGTTATCTGTTTATCACGCGGCCTAATCACGCACGGTCGATAGTGCGAGCTACGATTAAGGTTCAACACCCCCAAGACAAACTGAGATCACACGGTTCCGACCGCACCCTAAAAGGATACCCGTGTATATGGAAATCTATGTGACTGGAAGCGACTTGAGACCTTGACTCCTTAATCTTTATTTATTTATTAGTAACAACGCCGTGTGATATCCGGCTGAATAGAATAGTACCACCCTAATTTCTTACCGAGGTGTTGTAAAAGGCGACTAAGGTAAATTGACCCGCCGTGTGGTATCCGGTTAAGTAGGAGAGACTACCCTCTTTCTTACCGAGTCGTCGTGTAATACGACTAAGGTAAGTTGATATAAGGCAGGCGGCCGGTCGTAAAATCTGTAGCCAAATCGTGTGACAACATGTTGTGCCGACCCCACTTGGAGTGGCATAAGTCAACGTCACGGTGTGTTAACTTACCTTAGTCACCTTTTAGGGCACCTCGGTAAGAAAGAGGGTGGTTAATTCTCCTCAGCCGGATACCACACGCCGTGATACCGACCATACGAAATTAATTTTAATTTTGGTTACCTACACACTTCAGCATCCTACTTAAAAATAAAAAATAGTTTATTCACCGAAGTATATTAGTCACAGTAATTATTTTACGTTTTTTAAAAAATAAACACGATTTATAGAGATCAACGACCTTACCCTATTACGACACATGAAATGAAAAATAGCCTTGACCCAACTAATAGTACTGATGTGAGTGAGAAAAAACAATACTGATATTGATTTTTTCCTGTTTTTTGAATAATGCGCCGCATCAGGTCAGTCAACCGTTATTAACAAAGCTAGATCTCAATTAAATTGTATTTATTTTCTTCTAAAATAAATTTTATACAGATATTAAATTATTCCGATGAACATATTGTTCTGTCGTTCACATCAATATAGATAACTCAATATTATTTCTAAACCAAGATAAACAAGATCGTATCGAAGCTGTAACGATAGAAATAGCATCAACGACTTGCGAATATAAAAACTATGAATCACAAATGTCGTATAAACAGGAAACTTCAAGATATTTATCGTTATACATTTCGATTACACGTTTAACGTCCCTACGTATGTCGACATAGAATTGGAAGATTGTAATTACAACGAGTAATAATAATTACTTTTCCAAGTATAACATAAAATAAAAAAGAAAATTAATGAAATACGAATATATGAATTTGCGATTTGCGATTTAACCGCAGTGGTACATCAAATTCAAATTCAAATTCAAAATATTCTTTATTCAAATAAACTTGTAAACAAGTGCTTTTGAATCGTCAACTCTACTGCTGGTTCGGAAAGCTGTTCCTACCGAGAAGAGCCAGCAAGAAACTCGGCGGTTGCTCTTTTAAAAATATAATTCTTAATATTATTTACATTAAGTCGTTACTGTCTTGTACAGGTTCAAAGAGAGCTATATCCACACATTCTTATCTTCTAAATAATCTTTAAGAGTATAGTAGGCTTTCTGTATCAGCCTCTTTTTAACAGTGTTTTTAAACTGCTGTAATGGCAGTGCTGAAATTGATTGCGGAATTTTATTATAGAATCTGATCATCGATATACGAGTGCCCTAATATAAGAGTGTCGAGGAATTTTGAGATGAGTGCCAGATTTGAGATACGTGGAATCGCAACTAACACCTCTGCAGCATCCGTTTCTCCCACTTCAGAATAGTGTACTTAGTGCGAGTTATATTAGCCTACACTATTGTTTATTTATGAATTTGTACAGTTGTGTTCGATAACTTCCTATAAGATTAATCCTACTTCCTACTAATATTATAAATGCGAAAGTTTGTAAGTATGGACGTAAGTTTGTTACTCTTTCAAGGCGAATCCGCTGAACTAATATAGATGAAATTTGGCACAATTGTTCCTTATGCACCTTGGTTACATATAGGCTATAGAAATCCTGTTTATTCTACAGGATGACATTGAAAAGCACCATCTTTTATCAACCTATAACGCGACAACACTTTACACGAACGAAGTTGCGGGTAAAAGCTATTTTTTTATATTGCGTATAAAAATAAATAAATGTATTTTTGTTGTTGTTGTAATGCTATAAATCATTTAAAAGCAAAATTAATTTGAAAAAAATTTCAAATTTCACTTCCAGTGTATCTATATCAAAAAATAACAACATATTTTAGCCATTCACAATACTCAGTATCATCCCTTTCTACGGTTTCATATTTCATTTCCAGCGAATATATATCCGAAAGGACTATCAACAAAAATGGATCGAACTCTTTCGTAAAGCAAAAGACGTTCCGAAACGCCTTTACATTTAGATAATGTGTCAATTTGTCTTGTTGATAGTGAACCTAATATATTGGGGATACTCGGTTGGAAATAATACTTTTTGTGTCTATGACAGATTTGTTCTATCTCAATCACTCAACTCATGTCATGGATACATAGCGTTATTATACTAGAGTTAGGAAACAATCCAAAAATGTGTCATATTACAATTTAAATTTCATCGCCATGTGGTACCCGGCTGAGTAGAATAGACCACACTCATTCCTTACTGAGGCGATTTAGGTAAGTCGATCCGCCGTGTGGTATCCGGCTGAGTAGAATAGACCACTCTCATTTCTTACCGAGCTGTAAATGTTAAAAATAGCATGTTATAAACATGTTGTCACATGATTTGGGTATGTATTTTACGTCAACTTACCTTAGTCGTATTTTAGGACACCTCTGTAAGAAATAAGGGTGGTCTATTTATTCTACTCAGCTGAATACCACATGGTGGGTCGACTTACCTTAATGGCCTTTTACGACAGCTCGGTAAGAAATGAGGGTGGTCTATTCTAGTCAGCCGAATACCACACGGTGGGTCGACTTACCTTAGTCGCCATTTACGGCACCTCGGTAAGAAATGAGTGTGATCTATTCTATTCATCATCTTCCTGCCCTTATCCCACTCTAAGTGGGGTCGGCACAACATGTTATTAACATGCTGTCACATGATTTGGCTGCGTTTTTACGACCAGCCGCCTGCCTGACGTCAACTTACCTCTGTCGTATTTTACGACACCTCGGTAAGAAAGAGGGTGGTCTATTCTACTAAACCGGATACCACACGGTGGAACAACTTACCTAAGCGCCTTTTACGACACCTCGGTAAGAAATGAGGTTGGTCCATTCTACTCAGCCGAATATCACACGGTAGGTCGACTTACCTTAGTCGCCTTTTACGGCACCTCGGTAAGAAATGAGGGTGGTACTATTCTATTCAGCCGGATACCACACGGCGTGTGATCTATTCTATTCATACAGCGCTATATAAGTTGCGTTTAAGTTATACAAATTTCGGGATCTTAAGGGAAAGGAGCAAATTATTTTTTCAAGTTATAGAGGTTTTTAACATATCGAAGTACTGTATATTTTAAAAATATCTTATTTTTGTTTGGTTGTCCCGATGACTTGTAGCATTCTTACGCGATTCGCTGCTGGAAATACGTTCTTTTTTTTTTTTTAATGCAGAATAGGCTAGCGTTTGACTGCAATCATGCCTGATGGTAAGCGATGATGCAGCCTAAGATGAAGCACGCTTGCCTAGAAGATGCCTATTCACTCTAGCTTTAAAGAGGCCCATATTATATGAAGTGGGAAATATTGATGCCGGGAGAGAATTCCATTCCCTTGCTGTACGCAACAAAAAAGAGGACGCGAAGCGCTCTGTGCGCCTTCGTGGGAGATCGATGATGTAGGGGTGGAAATTCTCACGGTGCCTTGCGGTGCGATAATAGAAAGGCGATGGAGGAACAAGGTTATAGAGAGCCTCAGCACACTCTCCGTTCGTTAATATAAAACAGATTTTATGCCAAAAAGGAAGATTTCGTCTAGTACGTGCGACCTACATAAAAAGCCTTTGGCAAACTTTTACTGGCAACGGATAGTCAACCTTGACATTCATATAAACTGCGTCAAGAATAAACTAATAAGATTCTCCACTGCAATGCTGCATATTATTTAGATCTTGATTAAAATCATAACATTTAAGGTAACTGCACTAGTAATTGACCGTGTATTAGTAGTTGACCGCTTTGTATGAAATTTTAAATAAGTGTTTTGTTTGTTGTAGCTAATATAAAAATATTAATTAATAATATTAAATTTTAAATATTACGCCGTGTGGAATACGAATAAAATAGTACCACCCTCATTTCTTACCGAGGTGTCGTAAAAGGCGACTAAGGTAAGTCGACCCGCCGTGTGGTATCCGGTTTAGTGGAATAGACCACCCTCTTTCTTACCGAGGTGTCGTAAAATACGACTGACGTAAGTTGACGTGAGGCAGGTGGTCGTAAAAACGCAGCTAAATCATGTGACAACTTGTTTATAACATGTTGTGTCGACCCCACTTTGAGTGGGATAAGGGCAGGAAGATGATTAAAGATGTTTATAACACACATTTGAAATTGTAATGGTGATTCGCTGTGATTGTAAATCGGGATATATATATATATATATATATATATATATATATATATTATATTATATATATATATATATATATATATATATATATATATATATATATATATATATATATATATATATATATATACATCTTGCACATCATGTTGCGTCCTACATGGCACTTTTTACCGATCTTGTTGCGTCCAACCGACTTGTTGCATCCAGTATACGGACGCAGGATAAACCAACCCTAAAAATTTGTCAGTGGCCGTGTTTTTATATATATAATGCGTGGGCAAAAAATTTGATGGGACGTTATTTTATCGCGGGAATGAATTCCGATGTATTTATTAGTTCAGCGAGTTGCCGCGCACAATTTGGAGGTCGCTACGTACTCGCGTATATTTGGGCACGTATATTATATTTTTGAAGCTAGCATTCTATTGCCTCCGACGTATATTTATAAAAGTTTTTTTCAATTTTTATTTAGGATTATCTTGCGTCCAAATTTTTTCCCAATTTAATCGATTTAATAAGTGATTCGGGGGCCCAAGGGGTGTGCGCGCGAGTCCTGCGTTTTGTTAATAAACAAACATTGAGCCGTTAGGACGCATTTTAATTTGCAAAGTGATTGTACTCATAATTGCGTATATTATTAATATTGTAAAACTGTAAATATGAAAAGAGCGGATAAGACATCGCTAGTTGCTAAATCAGATCTTCTTATTTGTGCTTACGGATCCCAATATTAAAAAAGTCGTTCGGAAAAACATTTTATTAATGTGGTTTCAAGAAAAGTAAGAGAGTTAGCAAAATTGTTAATCGAAATTTAAAAAATTAACAATTCTATAATAAATTTATTGAGTGCCTTAAAACCATTCAATTAAGATCTTATGGCGGAGGCAACTAAAGTTGTAGATAACTGTGATGCCAAAAAGGATAGATTCGAAACCTTCTTTTGCTATGAATGTTTCAACTACTTTATTTACTTTAAACAATGCTGCAATGTAGCCATTATGTTTGCATTGAAAAAACAAGGTCCTTACAATGAAATCAATACCGCAGAAACAGAAGCAGATCTTAAGACATTAATGCATCTTATAGATGCAATTTGGCGACATGTCATCTCCAGTTAAGCTGCAACAGATTTAAACAAAAAGAAGTGGAATAAAGTCACTATAGTCCCGTTAGCCAATGAAGCTGCAGCCGAAATCAAATCAGGGTACTACTGTTGCAACGTATATTCAGTTATTAGAAACCGTTTATTGCAAAGTTTTATTATTATTACAAAGTTCTCGAGGGATACCCAAGATTATCTGGACCCAAAAACCCAAAATCAATTTCGTCTATGCGACTTAGAAAACATTTAGCAACCTTTTTACAAATATTTAGCATAACTGAGAATGATATGTAACATTTAGCTACGTTTATGGGCCATACCGATGACGTCCATAAAAAGGCATATAGATTGCCGGATTACGTGACATCATCATTATCAGCCCATTTTCGTCAACTGCTGGACATAGGCCTCTCCAATTATTCGCCACTAGTCTGATCCTCGGTTTCCTGCTTCCGTCCACTGCCCGCTGTCCTACGTATATCGTCACTCTATCGAGTCTCAGGGTGTCCTACACTACGTTTCCCGATTCGCGGTCTCCACTCCAGAACACGTCTACCCCAACGGTCATCGGTTCTGCGACAGGTATGGCCGGCCCATTGTCACTTCAGCTTGCTTATGCGCTTAGCTATGTCGGCGACCCTAGTTCTCTGACGGATTACTTAGTTGCGAATACGATCCCTCAGAGAAACCCCGAGCATAGCTCTTGCCATAGCCTGCTGAGCAACTTTAAGCTTGTGGACCACCTTAGCTGTTAGTGTCCACGTTTCGGCACTGTAAGTCGAGACAGGTAGGACACACTGGTTAAATACTTTAGTCTTTAGACTCTGCGAGATGGGTGACGAGAAGACTCAACGTAGATTGCGGAATGCTGCCCAGCCTAGCTGTATCCTTCTCATAATCTCACACTCGAAATTGTTTTTTTCTAGTTCGAGCGACTGTCCTAAATGTACTTGTCAACAATTTCGAGAGTGACCCCATCTAAGGAAATCGGTCCCGGAGCAAAGTGCTCGTTGCACATGATTTTGGTTTTACCCAAGTTCATCCGGAGAGCGATCCTTTGAGAAGAAACAGCCGGTCCATGCAGCATTCATTGCAAATCCTCTATGGATTCAGTCGTTAAGACCATATCATCTTACGCGTATCTGAGATGAGCGCCATTGATGTTTATGCCATGTCCAGTCCAATTCAGCATCTTAAACATATCCTCTAGTGCGTTTGAAAACAATTTCGAGGAAATGACGTCCCCTTGTCTTACGCCTCGCTGCAGATGGATATGCCTTGTCTGCTGGTTTTGGACTCGGACTGCCTTTCTTGCGTTTTCATACAGACATCTCAGCATCTCAATATATCACCAATCGACTTGGCATCTCTGTAAAGACTCCAGAACAGCCCAGGTTTCGACCGAGTTAAAAGCTTTTTCATAATCCACAAACGCTAGGCATAGTGGTTGATTGTACTCTTTAGTTTTTGTACAATTTTCCACACGGTGTGGATATGATCTATCGTGCTGTACCCGCTTAGAAACCCGGCTTGTTTGGGGGATGGAACTCGTCGAGTCATCATGCGAGGCGGTTTGTGATAACCCTTGAAAACAGTTCATAGACATGGCTCAGAAGATATATTGGCCTATAGTTCTTTAAGAGTGTTATATCTCCTTTTTTGTATAACACTATACTTCTGTGCCATGCCTTTGGAGTTCTCCCGGCAAAGAGAACGGTATTAAACAGCTCTTGAAGCTCTGTTGCCAATAGAATTCCACCAGCTTTTAACAGCTCTGTTGTAATATCATCCTCACCCGCGACTTTTCTATTTTTAAGCTGTCCAAGGGCTAAAACAATTTCATCTAGATGAAGATCAGGCAGTTCTTCCGTTTAGTGGCGACTTAATTTGTCCTCTGTGTGCAGTGGTAGCATGCGATACGTTAAATTCGGCGTAGTGGCTTTCCACTTCCGAGAGGATTTCCGGTTTGGAAGTAACGACTTTCCCTTTAATGTGGTTAACTTCGTCAGGTGACTTTTTCCAAGAGGCTTAATAAACACTTTTGGACCACGATTCTGCTCAATTGATTTTTGAGCGTATTAGCTAATTGGAGGTCGCGTCGTTAACCATCTCGGTAATTATTTTGTTTAAAGCCTCTACTTCTCACGAAGTTAGCATAGGGTTCATCGCTCTGCCATTAATAGGAGAGTATCTCCCGAAAGCTTTGACTTCATGCCCTTACGTTAGCTTTCGCAAATTTTTGTGCCCTCATTTCGAAGAACTTCTACTAGATCGAGTTTTTGGTCTACGTCATCCGTGGTTTCCAGAGTAGTGAATTGGTTTTAAGTTGTTTCTAGAATGTCACAGATTCAATTACGGTTTGGAGAACATTCAGACGGACTGTTGATTTCATCAAACGGACACGTTCCAGCTTTAGATAAATGTTCAGAGTGCCTCGTACCAACCTATGGTTGCTAATAGTCGGTGGTAATCACCGAGACATCCCTAAATATACGCTTCTTGTCCGTAATAATAAAATCAATCTCATTTTTCGTCCACCCACCTGGGCTTCCCCAACTCCAACTACTTTGGGGCTGTTTCTTGAAAAAATAATTCGTCAAAAACAACCCCTCCTCGAGAAATCGACAAACATTTGTCCGCACTCGTTCCTTCGACCCAAACCATAAGGTGCTACAACTAATTCAACACAATTTTACTCCCACTTTAGACTTAAAGTCCCCCATAACAACGTTGAAGTGGGCTCTAGAGGTATGGCGTAAGGCTTTTGTTATATCCTCATAAAGAGTTTCCACTTCCGAATCCGATTATGACTCCGTGAGCGCTTATGCTAATACCACCTTAAGGGTATACCATGCAGATATTTTCAGCACGAGATACGCAACCCACGGAGACACACTGGTAGTTTCTAAAACGTTGTTACAAAGGCAGGGTATTTATAGCTGAAACACATACCCGCGCACACACGCAGCAAGCAACACAACAAAAATGCACACATACACACACTCACACACAAAATATATATACACATACACACGCATCACATGGACTCCACGCACCTATGCATGCACACACGCACACACACATACAATACGCACATTCACCTAATAATCTCAACTACTTCCCTGCAGTTCAAGTTTTTTCTGGGTTAGTAACATCAAGGATACTAAGTTACTTACCTGTTCATAAAAGCTCACTTAGTAATAAGTAAACGACTATAAAAATAAATTAATGATATGACTCACGTGCCATATTTAAGTATTAGAAATCTGATGAAGTCAATGGAAGCCGTTAAGTCAATGTTACGCATAGATTCATACAGCAGCAATATTCGGAAGCATTTTAGTTGAAACAAAGAATGGATGTAATAATGTCAATGTAATATCAATAACATATATTGAATAATATACAGAATCAAGTTAGATATAAATTAAGTAGGAAGCGTGAAAGCCTAAACAGTGTACGAAGTATATACAAAAATATACAATGTGCCACATTATTTCGACGATGAACGGAAGCGCTGAGTGATTGAGAAATCTTTAAAATTGAATATCGGTATAATACTTTTTTATGGAATTTAAAGATGTGTAATGAAATAATACAGATTTAAAGGTATAGTATACGCTTTAATTTAGTTAAAAATCCCTTCAGGAATGGTAGACGCAACAGGGTTCGAGTTTAAAATGACGCAAGAAGTCTTCTGCGATTTAAATATATATATATATATATATATATATATATATATATATATATATATATATATATTAACATAGCTTACAAACTTTAATAAGTATAGGTGCATAATAAGTATAGATATCTACTAAAAAAAACAGATTCTGATCCCGATTTACAATCACAGCGAATCGCAATTACAATTACAAATGTAATCGAGTTCAAAACTTCGATAGCTTTGACAAGGGTTCAGACAGGGTACCTATTTGTTTAGGGCTCACCTGTACACTGTTACTTTATGATTAACTGCTGTTTGTATTTTGTTTATCGTTTGCGCAAACATTGTAATATATTTAGTTGCTTCGAACTTCGATGATAGGAGAAAAGAGTTTTGAGGGTAGTTACTTGATGGCATTACATAGGAGAAAGTTTATAGGTTCGTATGTTGTTATAAGTTTATATACTGTATGGTATCCGGCTGAGTAGAATAGACCACCCTCGGTTCTTACCCAGATTTCGTAAAAGGCGACTAAGGTAAGTCGACTTTTTTTTTTAATACAGGAAAATACCCCTTGTGGGTACCGCCGCCCATCGGGGACAGACGGCGGTTATGTCGGACTCACACCGACTAAAACGACCTGTGTGCTCCGCCACGCTGCCGATGGCAAGAACAGGGTATCGTTGTACACATTGCCCCCATCCCTGCCGACAGCTCTGATCCCAGAGAACAAACACCGTCTCCGGATAGGGGCCCCTCGAAAGAGAAGCCCCCCTCCGCTAACGGGAGCACCAGATGCACCAACCGCCTGGGGGGCCTGTAAGCCAGACGTCCGATATACCCCGTTGGGAGCGTCCGAAGATCCCCTGACAGGGCGGCAGACGATGGGCTTAGGCAAGTCACCTAGACTCGCCAGCAGTAGATTCGATCCAGAACAAAAGTTCCCGGAACCACTCCACCGCCTCCCTCCGCCCCCTCCGCAGAGCAGAAGGAGACGGCGGCTCAACTTACCTTAGTCGCTGTTAGCTTTAGCAACTACTTTGCTGTCTGTGACGCTCGAACACGATTTAGGGTTACGTGTGTTGTCGCCAATGACTTCCGCTTTGTATTTTATAGCAACACCGCCATGAAACAAGAGTATGGCGCCCTTTTTTATTAAAATGGTGGCAACACTGTGCCGTTGTTGTTTCCGGTGGAGTCTTTCTATTGATAAAATGTTTCAGTGACAGTCAGTCTTTGTTCGTTATTCAAGAGAAGTGTATCTCTGAGTGGGAATTGTGGTATTCTATTATATCGTGTTATTGTAAAGGGTTGGTGACGTGGTTAAGAAAGCCTATTTGAATAAAGATTATTTTAATTTGATTTGATTTTGGGACACCGCTGTGTGGTATCTGGCTGAGTAGAACAGAACAACCTTATTTCTTATTGAGGTATCGTAAAAAGGGGCTTAGGTAAGTTGACCCAACGTGTGGTATTCGGTTGTGTAGAATAGACCACCCTCTTACTTATCGAGGTGTCGTAAAATACGACTAAGTTGAGGTCAGGTAGGCGACAGGTCGTAAAATACGTAGCCAAGTCATGTGTCAACATGTTTATAATATGTTGCGTTAACCCCATTTAGAGTTAGAAAAGGGCAGGATGATGAGGACGATGATGTAAAAGTAAATAAATACATCACACTTATTTAAAGGGAAGTAAAAATGCTGAACTCGATTATTCTACAAAGTTCCATGATTTTATTGATGTGTATAGTTCAAATATCAAGGCAAGGGATAATAATCAAGTAATCAATAAAAAAAGAAATCTGTATAAATTAAGCGTGTCATCTTACTTTCTAAACATAACTAATCAATAAAAATAAGAAAGTAGTATACGATAGGGATGTGACTTGTAGAAAAAATCGAGTAATAGATAATCGATTTTTATCTCTTTAAAATAATCGATTTTAAAAATCGATTATTTTGTTATGAAATAATCGATTTTTTTCTGACTATTTCAAAAGTTGTCTTTTTTAATATTAATAATTCATTAATTAAACTAATTAAAGTGTACAACTACCAAGAAATAATATTAGATGCGCCGTTTGTGAAATTGGATTAAAATGTGTAGTTTTGCTAAATTGGTTTCATCCAACAATGTATATCTTATATTAAAAAACAAGAAAAAGAGTAAAAAAGAAAAAGGGATACATAAATTAAAAGATTTAAAAAAAAACTACTTTTGATGAAAAAAAAATCGATTATTGTTCGATCTTTGCTTATTATATTGGTGGGTAGTTATACAAAACATTACTGCATCAATTTTTGTTCGTCTACCATCGCATTCAAATGGTGCGTAGACGCCCACTTTCCTTCCGGACGTTCAACAGACGACACGTTGTCGTCTCAGTGAGGTGTGTGATCTTTACCATAAGACTCTTGCTTGGAGAACGTTCTACTGACGATACGTTATCGTCCTTGTGAGGTGCGTGCATTTCCAAACAGTGAATAGTGCTGCACCAAGTCCACATCCAGCTGGTGCGCCGTGCGTCTGGCAACAGGTCTCCGTCCATTCGGGGCGAATGTGGATAGCAAGGTTGGTGTGGTTTTTATTACTCACTGATTTGGGCAAAGATCTGCATATCAAGCACAAACATACAGTCCACTAACCAGCATTCTATCAAAGTTGTTGTGACGTTCACACAGTTTTTAAAAATTGATGATTTTAAAATTTTGAAAAAATAATCGATTATTTTAAATCGATAATTTTAAAAATCGATTTTTTTCACATCTCTAGTATATGAGGGCTCGTCTTAGCTCCGATAGAAGCTTTTTCGATAATCCAGTTTGATACATGTCTCATTACCTTGTTATCTCTATAATCGTGTTTCGTAACATACGTCGGAAATCGATTGATGGCTACTATACATTGACTTTGACGTTATCGCTTCGATATCTTGTTTACGAATTACCTTAGAGAGATAACTAACGTCTAGAAGGAACAAAAAAAATCTTTTTTAAAAGAAATTTTAAAACACTTAAATCGTCAAAGATTGTTAAAGATTATCAAACTACCGCTACGGCGGAAGTATGCATCTCTCATCGAGAGTTATATATTTGTGCCGTTCGCAGTTGAGACCCTAGGTCATCCGTTTAATTCCCTTTTGGGGGGGTCTTTTATATATATAGAAGCATCAGGAAGCCTTTATAGAAGCATCGGGAAGCCTTCTATGACGGTCTAGGCTATTGTCCTCCATTGTGGGCGCGATACTGGCAGTAACTCGGAAATAAAACCACGCTTGTACGATGCAACAATTAGTTATTTAGTTTTAATACAATATACTTCGGAATACAATACTTAACGCCAGATTTAATAAGATCAAGAGCCAATAGATTAGAATTTCGCCCGTCCTGACATAACAACCCACGTTACCATGCCAACGTCGAACTACTACTCTATTCGGGGTTACCCGCTCTTAATGTTAATTTTTCCTTAGTACGTATTTCCTAGTATAATAATTGATAAAATAACAATCTCATAACTATTTGTAATAATTAATCAAATAACTTAGTTCACAACTTATAATTACTCCACGCGCCGTCATATATATGTGTATATTTTCCGAATTACGTAAACGGATTTGGAGGAAAAAAAATCGATCTAACTAGGTTTTAATTTAAAAAAAAAGTCGTTTTATCCTTGAGGCATTGAAAAATTAGAAATAGATTGCAAATCTTAAATTTGCTCATTTGCTAATTTGTAAAATTATAATACCGCAACGGCAAACGGGCGGACTAAATATGTGAAAATACTCGGATTCAAGTCGTACATGTCACCAGCCCTTCTTTTTATAATTATTTAAATTGCATTTTATTCATATTTTAATAAAATTCGATAACACAGGTGCTATTTCTAATACCTATTTTTATAATTTACCATTATCAATACCAATCTACGCCTTGGAAAACTTTGAAAGTTTTTCTTGTTCGATACTTCTATATATGTAATCATTCTGATATAATGTCAACTGATAACATGGGCTACAATCGATTATGTGTATAGATTGACATAGAGATACAATCTCACATGTGAAAACAAGACTAAGACCCTGGGACCGTACATGTTTATGGTGTGAAAGTACGTGTTATTAATATAGAGCACTGGCATGTGTAATAAAATTAGGAAGGCATGATCTCTTCCTAATACTCTCTCCCTTTCATGCTAGCCGACATTAAAACGGCAACAATCTCTGGTCCTGACTCTATCTCTTCCTAGCTATACATTATTTGAATTTGAAAAGAAAATCGTGTACACTTATATCTTTACAGCACTAAATATAACGTAGATTTATGTAACTAGATTTATAGCAGCAACCATTGTTGATTATGTCAATTTACAAAAGCGTAGTTATTAAATTACTTCTTTGATCTTCATGCTATCTAAGAATCAAGTTATCTATTCTTATTACAAAACGAAGTCCCTAAAAGCTGCCTGTCTGTATGTTATCGATGAAACCGAAATGTACTGAACGGATTTTTAAAGGTTTTCACTAAGATAAAGTTCTTTCGGAAGGTTTAAATTAATAGTACATACAAAAGGGTTTTACGTTTGAAGACGCCACGTGGTTGTAAAAAAAACCGCTTGCTGGGAGATAAACCAGAAGAGATACACTGAAGTAATGTACTAAAGAATTGTAGATCTACAAAAATACTTCAAGAAAGTCCGGAATAACATGTCTCTATCTGTTGTGATAAAGTCACAATAACTACTTTTGTGTCTTTTATGAAATCCTGATTTCAAAGGGGGTGAACCACAGCTAGCTACTATCTTGAATATTTAAATGACTATATATACATATATGTATGTTTAGAATCTCGGAAACAGCTCCAACAATTTGCCTGAAATTCAACATTCATTCATATGGTATTCTACCTTCATTCATACCTGTTTTTGGGCATTAAAAAAATATTTAAATTTATATTGAATATAAAACACTATTTTTGCCATAAACCGTCAACTCAGTGCAGCTTATTCGGGGAACTGGCAGTCTCGAGAAATGTTAATACCTATGATCGAACCCCAGCAACCTAATTATTTTTTCCTTTATTTTAAATTTCCTTAAGTACTTTAGTAAATAAAATAGTACTTTAATAAGGTCAATAGATACATTAAGTATTAGTCAAAGGTCACAGGAGATCAGTCAACAATGGTTAAGCCTTCTCGTTTAATAGACCGTAACCATGGACACCGGACTGCATTATAATAACAAAGGCAGTGGAGTCTGTAGTGACCGCGATCTATTGAACGCGTGCTATGCCGAGCGTTGAAAACGCGTATCATGCGAGTGTAAAGGAATTTAATAGCACATATATTGCCGAAAGCCCTGATGGCTTAATGGTTCGAACGCGTGTCTTATATTAAGTTATCGAGTTTAAAATTTAGGTGATCGATTTTTGTTTAATAATATGTTTTGATAAAACGACTTTTTTAAAATAAAACTTATGTAGATCGATTTTTCTCCAAGCCGTTTCCGAGATTCCGAACATACATATATATATATATATATATATATATATATATATATATATATATATATATATATATATATATATATATATATATATATATATATATGTGTATATATATGTGTGTGTATATGTATATACACAAGATTAACTCATTTAAATATTAAAGACTAGTGGCCCGCTCCGGCTTCGCACGGGTATAAAATATATAGCCTATGCCACTCAGTAAAAAAAATGAGTAAAATCTATCCAGCAGTTTTGTTTTATTCATTACTGCCCGTGGCCCACACGTGTCAAATTTGGAGTAAAACAATTCCCCTGGGGTGCCAAAGTGGTCGGCCTCCTCGTGGCGCACCCTGGGCAAGCTTAGTCTTGGCGAACGGACCATTTTGGGGTGGCCAATCCAGTTATCCTTCTGATTAGCAGAGGGCAATCTGGACAGGCCGGGGACTCCGGGGGGGCTGGGGTGGTGTTCCTAATGAGCGACGGGTCTGGTTGGGCTTACTCTAAGTCTAGCTGGACATGGTTACGGCCACCGTCGGCGAAACCCGGAAGCACAGCAATGGGAACGGGGACGTTCGGGTTGCGAGGAAGAAAACCTCTATAAAAAATTACCCGGTGGGGGCGAAAACGCCCACCAAGGCGTTGTGGCCCCTACTTGGGGCGCGGTCTCTCCCTGTTGACCGTGACATAACAAACACAGTGGGCAGGGAGCGACCGTGGGCAGCGATGGCCTCCCTTTGTTCTGCGGAGGGGGGTGAAGGGAGGCGGCGAAGCGGTTCCACGAACTGTTGTTCTGGATCCAGTCTGCTGCTGGTGAGTCCAGGTGTTAGTGACTCGCCCAAGCCCATCGTCTGCCGCCCTAACTGGGGACCTTCAGGTGTTCCGAACGGGGTATATCGGACGCCTGGCTTACAGGTCCCCGAGGCGGTCGGTGCATCTGGTGCTACCGATGCACCGGTTAGCGGAGGGGGGCTTCTCTTTCGAGGGGCCCCTACCCAAAGAAGGTGTTTGTTCTCTGGGATCAGAGCTGTTGGCGGGATGGGGGCAATATGTACAATGATACCCTGTCCTTGCCATCGGCACCGTGGTGGAGCACACAGGTCGTTTTAGTCGGTGCGAGTCCGACATAACTGCCGCCTGTCCCCGTCGGGCGGCGGTACCCATAAGGAGCTTTTTTCTGTATAAAAAAAAAAAACAATTCCCCTTTCCCTATACCATGAAGATTGCCTGCTATCTTTGGAATATCTAAATTCATATCGTACATTTTTACTTATTTACTTTTACATTTTCCCTGAGTATTTTATTTTTACAATTAATTACAGAATGTATTTATATACAACATTCACAGCTTTTTTGTCATAAAGAAAGAATCTTCATTACACAATACAAACATGTTTTCTTTAGAGGTTACTCTTGATAAAGCGACATATAGTCGGCCATGTGAAAAAAAACCCGTCCAATCGCAGCTAAATTCGAAGTGCTATAAGACAAAGCGCGCAATCGCTATACCCTGCATTTTAAATCTGTAATATCTTCGAAAATGTTCATTTAAATTACAAATGAAGAAGAAAATGTCAATAAAATGCTATTGTGGGTTATCCATAAAAGATAGACATAATATGTATACCATCGCGGAGTTTTCTGTAGACCTTTTCAAGGTGTACAAATACTTAGTACATTATTTTGACAAATATTGTAGGGTTCGGCCTGCGTTTGCAATGTAAACGGAAAATAAATGTAATTATTTACGACATCATATTGGAAACCTTAAAAATGATAGTATCCATATTGAATGTTTATAATATGTTAGATTATACATATGAACCTTTCTCTTCAATCACTCTATCTATTAAAAAACCGCATCAAAATCTGTTGCGTAGTTTTAAAGATTTAAGCATACAAAGGGATATAGGGACATAGGAACAGACAGTGAAAGCGACTTTGTTTTATACTATTTAGTGACGTTTAGCTATTATAACTAACGACGATATTTCTCCTTTATTCTTATGCAATAATAAAAATCAACTTTCCCAAAGTCAACTCATTTACTCTTTCTCAAAAACTACTCAATGACACATATGACAGCCACAATGCTTTTTCATATTAATGACTAACTCTGAAGGAGGTTGTATTAAAAACATGTTGTAACAGTCGACCATCCTGACAACATTTGCGACCCCGCAAATCTCATAAGCTGACTTCTGGGAATGAATCTACCACCGATTCGGAATGCTGATTGTACTGAGAAGAATCGGCAAGAAACTCAATACTTGCTCTTTTAATCTGTAAAAGAAAAATCATTTCGCACCTTAAGCTCACCCTCAATCACTGTCATGGCATAACACAGCTCAATAAGTGGCAACCAACTCAGCAGATACACACGTAAACAGACTCGCAAATGATAACGCTCAAAGAACAATCACCACATCTAAGCAGAGTCTAGCTGACAGTCGTTGCAGATTGCCACAGTCTAGAAAACAATCGTTACAACTGGAACAAATCCAGAGAATAATCGTCATTCTAGCTGACAGTTCTATCGATCAATAGTCACGGGCGCGTCTATGGCCTCACATAGCACATCGTCACGTTGATCTTACAGAGTTAATAAACCGAATACCAATTACCATCATAATATCATCATAATAATCTCTCCAATAAAAACTCCATTTTTTATTTCATAGCATGGCATATCGCAACTATCTCTCAAATTATACGAAATTAGCACTCTCCGTGTTGTCTCAAGATATTGATCGTCATTTGTCTTTTCTTTAAATTTCCAGATATTCCTTTTGTCCGCTCTATTCGTGAGTTTAGGTTACATCCTCTTCTGAACATAATAAACGACGATATTTCTCCTTTGATTATTATACTTATTCAATAAGTAAAACAGTTTTCCCAGAGTCAACCCATTTACTCTTTCTCAACAACTTAATGACACATATGACAGCCACAATGCTTTTTCATATTAATGACCAACTCTATGAAGGAGGTTGTATTAAAAACATGTTGTAACACTATTATTTTGATAATTGTCAAATAATTTACCATACTTCACCAAAGAAAAATTACGTTTAGCTGTCATCTATGTTTTGTATTCCACTGACATTTGCGTTTTGTTATTCAATGTCATAGTCGTTCTTGTAAAACCACGATTTATAGTGACTTGACGGGATAAAATAAATGCGGTCGAACGGGATAAAAGGTATCCTATGTCCGTTTCCTGGTTCTAAGCAACCTCTACACCAATTTTCGGCCGAATTAGTTCATCCGTTCTTGAGTTATAAATAGTGTAACTTAGACCAACTTTCTTTTATATATATAGATTTATGGATTTTATACGGCTATATATTTATATGTGTAAATTATTTGTTTAATCAGTCATGCTGAAAATCAGTTCTGTGTGCTTCGTGTTGGGCACACAGTATTATGTTGAGTCTAAAGCCTATTCTGCATTGTGCTACGGACATTTATTTATTTATTTAATTAATTTATTATATGCTTTATTTAATTTAGTTTAATTTTCTATATTTGTTTATGTCATGTTAGCACTTTTGTGGAATAAACAATTTTCATTTCATTTCAAGTTGCGGCGATGTAAGGCTGAGATGGCCCAGCGGTGCGAATCTCTAGAGACTATCATGGGTTCAAACCTAGGCAGACATCAAAAAGTTTTTCTATTAAAACTTATGTGTTTAATTGGTACTTGCAATTTATCACACGCTTTTCGGTGAAGGAAAAGATCATGAGGAAACCTGCATATATTTAGAGAATACTAGGGTTATGTGTAACCTACCAATCCGCATTGGAGCAGCGTGGTAGGTCTTAGCTCAAACCTTCTTTCCAAAAACGGAGAGAAGAGGCCTATGCTCAGCAGTGGGATAGCAATAGGTCGTTACTTACTTTTTTTAAGTCATATAAGTTTTAACAGAAAAATTAATTGTTTCCCGGGTTTATCATCATAATATCATAGCAGATCATTTTAATCCCGCTGTTATATTTGTTAGGAAATACATGCTATAATACCAACCAAAAACCGTATAAATTTCAGAAATACGGTGCGTTGAAACATAAACATTATTGATTGTTAATTTGTTCAGTTTTGAATTACTCGCTTACAGATCGGCCATAACGTAATTTTAGGGGTCTTTTTTTATATTGTCCAAATAAGAATTTTGTTTTCTTTCCATTAAATTACATGGAACCAGAAAGAGTATATTGGTATTTTGGATTCCGTACAAATATATAAATTCTATTGATAAAGCTCCATTTTCGACTCCATGATAAAATTGCAAATGACGTGGAGTCTATCTTATGATGATGCTTCAGCTACGGGACGAAACGATTGTTGAGTTTGTGATAGTGAATGTGTGCAGTACTTGTGTATGGAGAATCCTGCATGTGTCAAATTTAAAATATTTTTAATTCAAGGAAACTTGTATACAATTGGTTTTTAATCATCAACGTTTGCTGGAAAACTGATCCTACCGAGAAGAACCAGTAAGAATATGTTATAGTTTATGACATGTTGTACCGACCCCATATCACATAATATAACATGTTGTCACAGGATTTGGCTAGGTATTTTACGACCGGCCGCCTGCCTGACATCAACTTACCTTTGTCACCTTTTGCGACCATGGGAAGAAAGAGGGTGGTTTATTCTACTCAGCCGGATACTAAGCGGCGAGTCAACTTACCTAAGTCCCCTTTTACGATACGTTGGTAAGAAATGAGGGTGGTCTATTCTACTCAGCCGGATACCACACAGCTAGATATTAGAAAGCTATTATTATTATATTAGAAATTTATATAAAAAAAAGAATTTATATTAAAGTATAAAAACTCTATTTTAGTTATTTAAAAGTTGCAGTTCGAATTGGATTAAAAAACGTTGAACCCTAAAAAGGAAATATTAAAAATATCCCAAAATGTTGGTAAATTATAATTCACGCCATGTGTTCCAAGGGTTAAATTTTATTAATATCGTTAACCCTCAGAATTCGTGTTTTAAAAAGAACCGCTTTTCTCTGACAATGGTATAATAATTGAACAACATTTTCCAAGGTTTGTGTGTAATTGAACGAAAATATACCGCGATCAAAAGGAAAATTGAAGGATTTTTTTGTACAGATAATTGATTGGAACGTTGTAATGAAGTTTGTAACATATCAGTACGATCCAACCATTCCTCTACTATCCTGCTATTATATTATAAATGCGAAAGGTTTTTTAGTATGGATGTGTGTTTGTTACTCTTTCACGGCGAATCCGCAGAACCAATATCGATAAAATTTGGCACAATTATTATACACCGGGTTAACATATAAGCTGTAGAAATCTTGTTAATTCTACAGGAATAGGATGATATTAAAAAGCATCACTATTCTCAACCTACCGCGCGACAACAGTCCACGCAAATGCGGGTTAAAGCTAGTCCACTATATGTCTAGGAAGGATTATGGATTTCGTCGGACAAATCTCTCGTAAGAACGGACGTAATCTGCAATAGCTCTTGGTCACCCGCAAGGTGAATGGAAAACGACAAATAAGTCGCAGCCCAATTAGATGGTCTGACCAGATACATACCAGACTGGACACCAAACTGCACGAGAATCCATATGGTCAAGGACAGCAGATAAAAGTGTTATTTTTTATTTGTGTATCAACAATATTTTCTTTTAAACAGGAAAAAACCCTTTATGGGTACTGCCGCCTGACGGGACAGGCGGCGGTTATGTCGGACTCGCACCGACTAAAACGACCTGTGTGCTCCACCACGCTGCTGATGGCAAGGACAGGGTATCATTGTACACATTGTCCCCATCGACAGCTCTGATCCCAGAGAACACCTTTCGAAAGAGAAGCCCCCCTCCGCTAACCGGTGCATCGGGAGCACCAGATGCACCGACCGCATCGGGGACCTGTAAGCCAGACGTCCGATATACCCCGTTCGGCCTTTGGGCCTTTGGGCCTTTGGGCTATCACAGCATTACGTTTGACAACTAAAAAAATCCTTTGCTTTCAATTCTACATTATACCATATTTTAATGCCCAAAAACAGATATAAAACATTTTTTTTTAAATAAAACCTTGCTAGATAGAAATTTCTCCTCCAAACATGCTGAGTTTCAGGAAAATCGTTGGAGCCGTTTCCAAGATTCAGAAAATATATTTATATATATACATACAAGATTAACTCATTTAAATATTAAAGATACAGTCTATGACTACTCTATAATTACCCTAACATCTTACTTATCAAGCTTGCTCCTTCGGACACCGTCTACATACAAACTGTTTGTTTATGATAATTAAGCGAAATTTAAATATGGTAGTTGCAACACCGTGCATAATTCAAAGGCGCCAAGATAACCAGAATTATGTGAATGTGCTCGGGAACAGATCGCGTGTACTGTTTCATTTTAGAAAGAAAGAAAGAAAGAAAGAATACTGTTTCATTTTAGAAAGAAAAAAATAATAATTTTATTTGTGCCAACACACTACACAAGTATAATAAAACACATAATAATTTAATTTAAAATAAGAACGTAGTACAGAATGTAACTTGCATAGTGTGATGCTCCAAAATTGGTGTAACCTCTCAGCTTTTGTCAGTCGTTGTTTATGTATGTATTGTTTTATCAATTTTATATATCGTTGTTCAAGATTTCCTTAAGAAAACGAAATGTCACAGTATATTATTACGATACGTAAATAGAAAATAAATATAATATAATGCTAAATGTAGAGTGGACCCTCCGTTTTCATGATACATGCAGGATTCGTAAAAACACATGCACAAACCTCCACCACCACCACTACAATACACAAGCACAACATACGTTCCCTATCACAAACTCAACAATCGTTTCGCCCCATAACCGAAGCATCATCAGGAGATAGACTCCAAGACAAAATCGTAAATTGCGTTTGTCGTGGTGTGTGTTGTGTTGTACATTTATCATTACATATATTTTCTATTTACTTAATCGCGGATTTTAGTAAAATAATTATTACTTTTGTATTATAGTAACGCCTAATTTTATAAGTAATTGAATTTTACTGCATAAGAATATTTATAATTATAAAAAATTGGCAACTGACATAAGCTTGCGGCTCCTGATTTGCACCTTGCAAAAGTACGTAAGTCGTTTGTGGGTTTGGGTGTAAGATTCTATAATAAAATTCCACACTCAATTTTAGTTTTGCCACTACAGCAGTTTACAGAACAGGTTGATACAGAAGCTCTACTATACTGTTGAGGATTACAGAATAAAAAAATATATCTTCTGCAAATTTATGGTCACTGGACTAAAACATTGTCATGGCGGCATAAATTGGTCACATGTGTGCTAAATCCTTCAGGGGCGGAACTAAGCTTTTATTGCTGTTTTCGATTGGAATATCATTTTATGGTCCATTTTGATAGTTTCGGCTGAACCCTTATTTATTAATTGTCTTTTATGCTTTTGGAATATTTTATCCAATGGTTTACCCAGTTTAATGTATCTCATACATAATGAGATAGACGAATTTTTATTAGAGCTTAGTACTTAGTAAGTAAGTAGCGGCCTGTTACTGTCCCACTGCTGAGAATAGGCCTCTTCTCGCCGTTTTTGGAGAGAAGGATTGGAGCTAAGACCTACCACGCTGCTCCAGTGCGGATTGGTAGGTTACACATATCTCCAGAATTCTCTAGAGATATGCATGTTTCCTCACGATGTTTTCTTTCACCGAAAAGCGCGTGATAAATTGCAATTATCAATTAGACACATAAGTTTTAATAGAAAAACTCATTGGTGCCTGCTGGGGCTTGAACTCGTGACCCTCTCTAAAGAGTCACACGGTCACACCGCTGGGCTATCACAGCTTATGAGTTGCGCACTTATTGTAAAGTAATTATAATATCAATACCTGGATGACCTAAATTTTCTTGGTTTTTAGAAAAAAAACATGCATTTTAAAAATAGCTTATTATATCTGGACTTGATCCGGGGTATATTCACTTCTTAAGACCGCCCGTGATATCCCAGCGGTGCGACGATGCGAATCTGTAGAGACCATCATGGCTTCGAACCCGGACAGACACAAATGAGTTTTTCTATTATAACTTATGTGTCTAATTGATAATTGCAATTTATCACGCGCTTTTTGGTGAAGGAAAACATCGTGAGGAAACCTGCATATCTCTAGAGAATCCTAGGGATATGTGAAACCTACCAATCCGTGGTAGGCCGTAGCTCCAATCCTGCTTTCCAAAAATGGAGAGAGGAGGCAAAGCAGTAGGATAGTAACAGGCCGTTACTTACTAGACCGTCCGTTCCCAACTCAGCTATTATAATTTTTCAAGTGACAGCTGTAATACGTCGACCCGACGGATGGGGGAAAGAATACGCGCAGGTGACAGGTACAAGGGTTTAATCGTCACTTTTACATAGAGAATCGCGGACGGGTCCTTCGCAGCATTCGTTAAATGGATGTACCGGAGTCCGGAAGACGCACCGTTTACAGTTGCGCTAGGCGTAGTGTTCCAGTAGGATGCACTGTGTAAGCTTAGGAACTGATAGGCGATGTTGATTTAATAACATAATGTATGGGGACTTCTTATATTACTATGAAAGCACTTCGATAGCGCGGAGCAAACGATCAGTGGCGCCATCTAGTTTTGAGTGCGGAATCACGTGTTCCTAGTACGATGTGTTACACAGCGTGTTTTCTAATAATGTTGTAGCAGTTTTTCAGCGCCTAAAAACGGGATATTACAACGTTTTTTGAAGGAAACCTAGCTAGATCGATTTATGGCCCCTCAAACCCCGTACATACTGAGTTTCTGAACTTTGTTTGGATACCAAACCTAATTCTTTAACTTAATTTTTAACGATTTATTTTCTATTTTATCAGAGCGTTCCCTTTGAAGTATGACTTTGATTAATATCTTTAATTATATTTATCAGTTATAAATCTGTTAAGAAATAGTTTTATTACGTTCTATGATAGCATAATCTGATTTTAATTTTGAAGCCATTATTTTTGACTTTGGTCGCCTCGAGCTAAATATCGTAAACGGAAGCAGGCCGCTCCATAACATAAGCAGCGATTTACATTTTTCAACTGCGACTTGTAATTATTCAAATTCAAATTCTAAATTTTCTTTATTCAAATAAACTTGTAAGACCGAAGCATCGTCAGGAGATAGACTCCACGACACGGCTTTACGATTTTGTCGTGGAGTCTATCTCCTGACGATGCTTCGGTTACGGGGCGAAACAGTTGTTGAGATTGTGGTGGTGAATGTGTACAGTGCTTGTGTGTTGTTGTGCCATCGGTGTCGGGTAGTGCATGGGTTCTTACAAATTCTGCATATATCAGGTATGAGAACGAATAGTACACTCTACGTCTAGCATTACACATATTATCTTTTATCGCGGATTATAGCAAAATAATATTCTCATTACTTTTGTATTATGGACCTCCTCAAAGTAACGCCTAATTCTATAAATTATTTAAAAACTAGTACGAAAAGGTCAAAATTTAATGCTTTCCTTGCGGTCTCTAAGTAAACGGTGATAGTTATTAAAAAATCATGTATTACAAAATTGTTCCCCTCTAAAAGTTCTAAATAAAAGTCCGCGACAGCATATGTTTAGGTTTTAAGGTTAACTTACTTTGACCATTTTTATGGTTATCAAAATAATATATTACGGTTTTAATCTTACAAAAGTAATGAGAATATTATTTTGCTATTATCCGCGATAAAAGAAAATATGTGTAATGCTAAATGTAGAGTGTACTATTCGGTCTCATACCTGATACATGCAGAATTTGTAAGAACTCATGCACTACCCGACACCGATGGCACAACAATACACAAGCACTGCACACATTCACCACCACAATCTCAACAATTGTTTCGCCCCGTAACCGAAGCATCGTCAGGAGATAGACTCCACGACAAAATCGTAAAGCAAAATATATCGGTTTTAATCTTACCACGCGGAGTCGCTGGCCATTGCTAGTTTATAATATTAGTAAGGATTATACCGTCCGTCCATTCTATACGCCCTTGGCAATAACATTGCGTCAAACAGCAGCTGGTTTACTCGATCGTATATTTCATTTTATTACTCGTTTGGCGGGTAATTAGTTTGGTTCTTCTCGGCGACTGATATTTTAAGTGCTACAAACACTACCGCATATTTGGGATATGTTTCAGCGTTTAGTTTTATTATTTTTAAATTACCTTTAATTGCCTTAAGGACAATTGGTTCTAGAGAATTTTCCCACGAATATTGTGTTTGTAATGGCATTGAAACTGTAATAGTTAGCTAAAATTATTTCTTTTGAAGGTGTTTTCATTTATCCAACGGGTTGAGAAAGAATCTCTTTATACTTCGCAAAGAAGAGGGGAGTCTTTTAGCGAACTCGCCGGCGAAGACGAGGTCCCAGATTACTGACATCGGTTGGTCGTGGCTTCTTCCTACTCTTCCATCGTCGTATTGACTAATCAAAGTCATACCATCAGCCCTCGACTACACGTCGCCCTAAACCGTGGTCGGGCCACACAGGAGGCACCCTTAGGACGACGTTCCCCATGGCTAGTAGAGCTTCTGCGCTCTACTCTCCGCATTTCGCAACTTCGGCGATGCTTCTGCGCTCGCCCGTCCCGCCTGGTGACGGTGTAAAAGCCGTTAGGGGTAACAGCATATAGTCAATTCGGAAAATAAGGGTGGTCTATTCTACTCAACCGAATATCACACGGTAGGTCAACTTACCTTAGTCGCCTTTTACGTCGCCTCGCAAAGAAATTAGAGTGGTCTATTCTACTCAGCCGGATACCACACGGTGGTAGCAGTAGGAAAGTAACAGCCTGTTAATTAATCTTATATTAATAATAATCTTATAAAATTTTTACACAGTATTAATTATTAGCATCTGGATTTAATAAATAAATGCTTATACACTGTCCATTATATTAACCATCTTTTGACAGATTGACGATAGTGATGTCCTAAAGATTCTCGTATGCGATACCATTCCGATTATAGTACCTACTATCATTAATCGAATTACGTACCTAAGTAATTCGATTAATGATAACCTACGTAAACTAGATTACTACTTGAGAAAAGAAATTCCAACTTTGAGAAAACTTATTGTTTCTTTGAAAAGAAGTGGTCTATTTCATGGTGAAAAATCTTCTTTGGTCAAAGTTTTGAACACAATTGGCTTTTCATATAAAAAGTTAAATAAAAGAAAATTATTAATGGAACGCACAGATATAGCTATAGCACGTTGTGATTTTTTAAGAGAGGCAAAGAAAATACAAGATTGGGCAAATATTGTTTTCACGGATGAAACATGGCTCAACGCTAACCACACACTATCTCGTTTCTGGACTGATGATACTGCTGATTCCACTTCCTCAGTACCAATGGGAAAAGGTGAGCGCCTAATCATTTGCCATGCAGGTACAGCAAAAGGATTTGTACAAGACGCACTGTTGGCATTTAAATCGAAGAAATCAAATGACTACCACGAAGAGATGAATGCAAATGTGTATGAAGAGTGGTTCAAAAAAATGCTCATTTCATTGGAAGAACCATCAATAATTTTTATTGATAATGCGCCCTACCACTCCCGTCAAATTGACAAAATGCCAACACAGGCTAATAAAAAGCATGAAATAATTAATTGGCTTCGGGACAATGGAGAAAATGTGGACGACTCAATGTTAAAAGTTGAATTAATAAAAATATTAAAAACCAAAAAGAGAGCAAAACGCTATGTAATCAATGAAATGGCAGCAGAATATGGCCATACTGTTCTTCGGATTCCTCCATACCACTGCCAGTACAACGCAATAGAACTTATATGGGCACAAGTAAAAGGGCATGCTGCGAGATGCAATACAAGCCCCCCATTCACAGCGAATAAAATGTTGCAATTGCTAAAAAATGCTTGCACCCACGTAACGGCCGAGAACTGGGCAAGTGTGGTGGAAAGAACTAAAAGAGTAATATTCTCTGATTGGGAACGTGATATTGCGTTTGATAATATATTATCTACACAAGAGCTAATAATAACTGCTACTGAAGACTCCTCATCGGAGGAGTCTAGTGTTGATTATCATTCCGACGACTCGTGCTAATAAAATAAATTAAAATATCCTGATTGTTTTATTTGTATTCATGTATTAACTAAGAAGAAAGTAAAACTTTATATAATGTTATTAAATGTCTTTTAATACTCGTAACATCGATTTCTACCGATTATTTTTAATCTGTGGCATAATCGTAGTAACCATTATGTGTGACATCACTAAGTGGGCGGTACCCATCCATAAAGTACAAATATTATTTGTATGATATTTGTACGTAAGCAATACAAAACTTAATGAGCGTGAGCTGTCAAAAGACTGATAATATGATGGACGCAGTATAATAGCCTACTTATGCAAAAAATATTGAAAGTCAAAACCCAATCGCATTAAACAGATCCAAAGAGTGCTTTATGGTACCACCCACAACACACATCTAAAAGGTGACAATTCTCAAGAAAAATGCAAGCGATATGCAACCTTACTGCATACGAAATATTTATAGAATGCCGCCATAATTGAATGATTATGGGGTAACTGTTTAAAAAGTCTTGACATGAACGTCTGACACGACTACTTCATTCTTAGCGCATTCCATTACAGCACATCTCAAAGTTAAACTAGTCATTCAAATTTGAATTCAGTTGGTCGTGCAATAAGAATCATTTTCGATTACTGAGTTTTCATTTAATAGTGAGTCCTTTAAATTTTTTGTACGTATTTTTATGTATGCTTTTAGTTTTACTGTGGAGCTGTCGAGTCGGCTTTTTAATCACGCGGTATCGAGTTGTTAAGATAATGATCGGATATTAATTATTTCGTTCGTTGGACCTTCGGATTAAGGCCGGAAGCCCTAACTACTGTGGTATTAAAGAACTGGGTAAAAAGTCTAGTTATCTGCTATTAATCGTATGTAGAAATATTTAATTGTTTTTTTCTTTGTGTTCAATTACGATTGTTCTAGAAAAAGTAATATTTGTGTAGTAAGAAACCTTGTAATTACTTGGTGACGTACTTTAGCCATCTAACAAATAATTCACGCGTCACTTATTTTTAAATTTAATTTCAACATTTTTGATTTCTTGCAACGCCATATAGTACTGCAGCAGCTGTGATAGCTCAACGGTGAGACCATGCGAGTCTTTCATGGGGTCACGGGTTGAAACCTTGGGCAGGGATCAATGAGTTTTTTCCTTAAAACTTGTGTCTAATTGATAATTGCAATTTATCACACGCTTGTTCGTGATGGAAAACATCGGCATTGGAGCAAAGTGGTAGGTCGGTTAGCTTCAAATCTTCTCTCCAAAACCGTAGAGAAGAGGCCTATGGCCAGCAGTGGGATAGTAACAGGCCGTTACTTTACTTTTACTTTACAGTACTGCAGCTTTGAAACACGAGAGTCTCGAAATCGCAAAGGTTTGCGTAGAGTGGTGATAGTTTGTAGTATGTACCGTTACTATTGGCTAAGTGTTTAACACAGACCTCCCCTGGGGGGGTACAAGTAGTGATAAAATCAGAACGTGGACTGAGGTAAGTGCGGGCGGTCACTTGTTGTATATCACATTACGGGTGCTCGCCACTCGCACCTCCCTCGTCTTATCTCCGCGCCCATTTTACCCCGCAAGCAAAATCTGAGTTAAGCGCTTAGCCTATAATCCTGCAATGTATAAGGTATAAGTACCTGTTTGAACGAGCCGTGCTCGGCAATTTTATTAAAAATATGTAAAAAATTCAATAAAAAAAAATAAAGCGCCGGTTATATGTGGAATACGAATTCAGATATTTTCTCATATGTGGTCCGCGTTTACTGTTGCGCTATTACAACTTCACAACTGACAGCAAAAATGCCCGAAAACAGGGTTAAAACGACTTTTTATAAATAAAACCCAGCTAGATCGATTTTTGCCCTCCAAAACCCCCTATACGACGAATTTCATGAAAATCGTTGGAGCCGTTTCCGAGATTCGGAAAACAAAAATTTAAGATTTACTTTGTTATTTGTAGCATTACATAATATTTCTTAACAAACGCGGATTTGCCAAATAATTTTGAATTTAAGTTAACGTGAACGAAGTCACAGGCTCATCTAAACAATAAGCCAGAGCGACATTTCCTGCAAGGCATAAAATACGACGTCCGTCTTACTTAGCTTTAATTACAAAGCAGGTGTAAGAATTAATTTACCCATATCTCAAGGGGATTCGTGACTGGAATAAGATGCGAGTAACGCTTAACGTCACGTTATCTCTTACAGATACGTTAATTTCAAAAACACTTTAGTAAAAGGTAGTTGAAATGTATGCATTTTATTTTTTACTTACTGTAGTGTATTTAAACGCCTTGTGGTATCCGGCTGAATAGAATAGTACTACCCTCATTTCTTACCGAGGTGTCGTAAAAAAGTTGACGTCAGGCAGGCGACCGGTCGTAAAATACGTAGCCAAATCATATGACAATATGTTTGTAACATGTTGTGCTGACCCCACTTAGAGTGGGATAGGGGCAGGAGGATGATGATGATAGTGTATTTGGGTTAAGATATGTGATTATTACCTTGTATATATTACTAGCTTTTACCCGTGACTTCGTTCGCGTGGACTATTGTCGCGTTGATAATAGATAGCGCTTTTTAGTGTCATCCTATTCCTATAGAATTAACAGTATTTCTATAGTCTATCTATATGTTATTCCGGTGTATCTATACTAATATATAAAGCTGAAGAGTTTGTTTGTTTGATTGTTTGAACACGCTAATCTCAAGAACTACTGAAATGATTTGAAAAATTATTTCAGTGTAAGATAGTCCATTTATCGAGAAAGGCTTTATACAGCATCACGCTAAGATGAATAGCAGCAATAAAAATAATACGAAAAGAGCATAATTTAAAGCTTTCCTTGCGTGCGCTGAGTAAACAGTGATAGTTATTCAAAAATCATGTATTACAAAATTGTTCCTCTCTAAAAGTTCTAAATAAAAGTCCGCGACAGCATGTTTAGCTTTTAAGGTTAACCCATTTTACCCGTTTTTATGGTTATCAATAGACTATATTACGGTTCTAATATTTCCACGCGGCCGGAACCACTGGCGATTGCTAGTAAGGAATAATTGTGCCAAATTTCATCGATGTTATTTCATCGGATACGCCGTGAAAGAGTGACAAACATACATCCATACTCACAAACTTTCGCATTTATAATATTAGTAGGATATGATATAATACATACATGAATTTCTTTATCTTTACCTATCATGCAACAACAGTCCACGCGAACGCGGGTAAAAGCTAGTTAAGTCATAAAAGGCAATACAAGTTAGATGCAGTTTTTATCAAAGAAACATCATAAGCTGTGGTAGCCCAGCGGTAACACCGTGCGCCTCTTTCGAGGAGGTCTAGGGTTCAAACCCCGGGCAGGCACCAATGAGTTTCCTAGTAAAACTTATGTGTCTAATTGATAATTGTAATTTATCACACGCTTTTCGGTGAAGGAAAACTTCGTGAGGAAACCTGCATATCTCTAGAGAATTCTGGGATATGTGTAACCTACCAATCCGCATTGGAGCAGCGTGGTAGGTCTTAGCTCCAATCCTTCTCTCCAATAACGGAGAGAAGAGGCCTATGCCCAGCAGTGGGATAGTAACAGGCCGTTACTTACTTACTTTACTTACCTATCATGCAACAACAGTCCACGCGAAAGCGAGCAAAAGCTAGTTAACTCATAAAAGGCAATACAAGTTAGATGCAGCTTTTATCAAAGAAACATCCTTGATTAAAAAGTATCTTGTTAGTATAGATTTGAACATTGGTCCACATTAAATCTCAATGAAGCCGTAATTGCATCGTGTTTCCCGTTCATTCATTCATTCAATCTGAGCTTTCTTTTTGCGTTAAAGTATTTTAACAAGCAAAAAATGTTAGCACGTGTTCACCTGCCTTCCTTTACTTACAAAGAAACATACGTTTTATTAAGATATGGTATAAAATGCTTTGTATTTTTAGTAATCGGTTCATATATATTGCGTATTTAACATGTAGTTAATCTGCCGTGTGGTATCCGGCTGATTAAAATAGACCATCCTCAATTCTTACCGAGGTGTCGTAAAAGGCGACTAAGGTAAGTAACTCACCGTGTGGTATCCCGTTGATTAGAATAGAAATCCCCATTTGTTATCTAGTGTCGTAAAAGGCGACTAAGGTCAATTGACCCGCCGTGTGGTAACCAGCTGAATAGAGTAAAGTGCCCTCATTCCTTACCGAGGTAAAAGGCAACTAAGGTCAGTTGACGTCAGGCAGGCGGCCGGTAGTAAAATAACAAGCCAAAACATATAACGACATGTTTGAAATGTGATTTGCCGACTCAACTTAGAGTGGGATAAGGGCGGGAAAATGATGATGACAGTGTAGTGACGACTACATCAAATTTAATGCTTTCATACTTTTGTAATATGAACTTCCGTAAATCAACACATTCTACAATTTACTAAAAAGTGTATTAGGAAATATTTAAACTGTTATGCTATAATATTTTTTGTCTATCGATAATACAGAAAGACAAATATTCGCTATTATATCCCTACTTTCTTGAGAAAATATTTTGCAGATTCACAAATTCGTCTCCAGTTGAATGAAATGCCTTACATAATTTGAAGGAATGATAAATGGTGTACTCTGCGAGTCGCGGAGACGCGCGGGCAAGTCGATTTCTGTGTTCACTTCCTATACACTGATGTAGGTTGATAATGATAAATGATTTACATAAATGTGCGACCGGTTTTGCACTTTAAATCATGAGGCATAAAGTTTAATTTGCACCAGTAAGTATCTGACGGGATGTATTCGCGAAAAAATTGTCCGTTATAAGCTTTCGTGATGAAATTTTATAACGCGTTTTATGATTTTTTTTAATTTATAAATAGTATGTTTGAGTTGCAATGTTTACGCAATTCCAGTTGTCATCTGATGTAATCAAATTGGGACGAAAATGAATAAATTGTCAATTCATTTTGGAAGTAAATTTTCTTGTGTATATGGGAGAACTTGGTCGCCACTGTGGGTTGATTTTGTACAATAATAAATACTTATTAATAAGTAGCCATTTCAAATTAACCAATGATAAGCATAACCGGAGATATACGCTCTATTCCGTTTTTTCGCTGACCTACATTAAATGCATATAATATTATTACTTACTGATGTAATGTTATTTGTACGCCGTGTGGTATCCGGCTGAATAGAATAGTAACACCCTCATTTCTTACCGAGGTGTCGTAAAAGGCGACTAAGGTAAGTCGACCCGCCGTGTGGTATCCGGCTAAGTAGAATAGACCAACTTCATTTCTTACCGAGGTGTCGTAAAAGGCGACTAAGGTGGGTTGACCCACCGTGTGGTATCCAGTTTAGAAAAATAGACCACCCTCTTTCTTACCGAGATGTCGCAAAATACGAAGTCAAATCAAGCAGAAGTGACAGCATGTTATAACATGTTGTGCCGACCCCACTTAGAGCGGGATAAGGGCCGGAGAATGATGATTATTTCGACCATTATTTCTAGTTATATAATATTAAAATTCATATAATATTATTATTATTATAGGTCATATTAATAATTTGTGAAATTCCAAGCGGCCGAAACAACAATATACCATATTTTTTACACAACCTCCACATACACGTGAGTGAAAAATCTTTTATTTTCCCCCATCAAAGAAGACAAAAATATATTTACTTCTTTTGTTATTCAAAAGTCAATTAGCGTTTCTTCATTTGTTTACGGCGTCCTGCATTAAAGGATATTAGGGTGGAATATGCAAACAATTTGAGGTAAGTAAGGATGTCGGGCTATTGTCTGTCAGTCAGCTGTCATTTGTGCGTGACAGCCATTTATATAGCCCGTCCTGTGGGATAATTAAAGGATTTTGATCATCTGTTAAGCGATTACAGCGCAGACATTGATAGAATAAAGATAAATTCAAATTCAAAGTATTTAATATTTAAATAAATTAATCTTAGAATAGAATAGAAAAATCTTTACTTGTTCTCACACCACGATACAAATACAAAATACAAATAAGTAAAGACCACTAAACAAAATAATCTTAAACCTAACAATTAACCTAACCTAAAAAGCTGTGATGGCCTAGCGGTGCGACCGTGTGAATCTCTAGAGACGATCATGGGTTCAAACCCGGGCAGACACCAATGAGTTTTTCTATTAAAACTTATGTGTCTAATTGATAATTGCAATTTATCACACGCTTTTCGGTGAAGGAAAACATCGTGAGGAAACCTGCATATCTCTAGAGAATTCTGGAGATATGTGTAACCTACCAATCCGCATTGGAGCAGCGTGGTAGGTCTTAGCTCCAATCCTTCTCTCTTATAACGGAGAGAAGAGGCCTATTCCCAGCAGTGGGATAATAACAGGCCGCTACTTTACTTTTAACAATTAACCTTACCTAGTTAGTTTAAGTATATATGTAAGGATTTGTACAGTAGTGTGAGATCAAAAAGGATGATCACTCAGTTGTAATTTGAGCAAAGCCCCAAAACTGATTTTCAGTGGCCATTGATTACTGGACTCACAGACGGCATAATAACAAACAGCCACAGTAAAATTAAAAATAAATAAATATATAAAATATATAATAATATGTATAATGTAGTAATAAATATATAATTAATTTGCTGTAGAAACAGCTTTTAGAAGAAGCTTTGTTATTACTTAATCTTGTATATATATAATCTGAATTTGGAAAACGGTCCCAACGATTTTCATGAAACCTAGTATGTGGGGGTTTCGGGGATGATGAATCGATCTAGCTAGGTTTTAATGTATATAAAAAAATCGTTTTAATCCTGTTTTTGGCCATTCAAAAACCGCCTAAATAGAAATAAAATACAAAAGTTAATTGTGCTGTCATTTCTAAAGTTATTATAGCTAGATTGGTATCGGGCGGACTATAGAATCTAGTCCCCAGATATCACAAGCCTTGTCTTTGTATTTTTATTTTTTTTATATCTTAGTAGCAATTTCCAGTGACTCCGCTCGCGTGGAAAGATTAAAACCGTGATATAGTCTTTTGATAACCATTAAAATGGTTAAAGTGGGTTAACCTTTAGAGCTAGACATATGTTGTCGCGGACTTATAATTAAAAATTTTATAAGGGATAATTTTTGTAATACATGATTTTTGAATAACTTTCACCGTTTACATAGCGCACACAAGGAAAGCTTTAAATTTTGGCCTTTTTGTATGTCAACGCACACTATATACAATAACACGATATAATAGGAATACCACAATTCCCGTTCCGAGATGCACTCCTCTTGAATGACGAACAAAGACTGACTGTCACTGAAACGTTTTATCAATAGAAAGACTCAACCGGAAACAACACGTCACAGTGCTGCCACCATTTTAATCAAAAAGGGCGCGATACTCTTGTTTCATGACTGTGTTGCTATAAAATACAAAGCGGAAGTTAATGGCGACAACATGTATTATTTTTTATTGCTGCTCCTCTCCTATTCATCTTAGCGTGATGTTATATAGCTTATAGCCTTCCTCTATAAGTGGACTATCTTACACTGAATTTTTCAAATCGGTCCAGTAGTTCCTGAGATAAGCGCGTTCAAACAATCAAAACTCTTCAGTTTTATATGTTACTATAGAGTATAAACTATAGATTAATATTAGTGAACATAACATGAATGATTTATTTTTTTTAATATTCTTTTTTTCTCCGAGCAGTTCATATGTTATTCCTATGAAAAAACTACCCACGTATACACAAAATTGGTTATATAATTTTTTTATATCACACCTCGTGTCTAAAGTTTACCAAGAAAACAGCTCAAAAATTTTTAAAATTCTCGCTTAAAAACACCACTCTTTTCGTGTCAATGAAATTGAAATACGTACATAGAACCTGTGGCGATCGAATAGGAAAAACATACCTGTTAAAAAATTCCAATCAACATAAAGCAGAGGCCGTGATTCCGGGGAAAAAGTTACGTAGAATCTAGTACAAATTCCGGGCACTCCGCCGGTTCAATTATCGGGAGGTAACTCGATAATGGGAGGGGGATTTCATTAAACTATCAGCATCATCTTCCTGCCCTTATCCCACTCTAAGTGGGTCGGCACAACATGTTATAAACATGCTGTAACATGATTTGGCTGCGTTTTTACGACCGGCCACCTGCCTGACTTCAACTTACCTTAGTCGTATTTTACGGCACCTCGGTAAGAAGGAGGGTGGTCTATTCTACTAAACAGGATACCACACGGTAGGTCAACTTACCTTAGTCGCCTTTTACGACACCTCGGTAAGAAATGAGGTTGGTCTATTCTACTCAGCCAGATACCACACGGGTAAAAAATTTAATAATGTGTAAGAAAATAAAAATTACGCGGGTCAAACCGCGGGACATTACTAGTTAATTGTAAAGTTAAAAAGTACTTTGGTAAATCTGAAAAGCATCCATTTACCTTTAGCAAACGCAGCAGAATTTCGCCTCGCATTATTTAATACACTATTTTCTATTACCATTAAGAGATTGTCCGGAAGGATGGACACGTGATATAAACGAGATAGAAACTAACGTGTCAGATGACATGACTCAGTGTTATGACACGTGTCATTTCTTTTCGAAATCATATCAGAGGATGTCAGTGTCAGAACAATGTCTTCGGATAAATTAACTTATTATTCGGAAACGGGTTCATCGATTCTCTTGAACTTTAGTGAAATTTAAGAGTACGGATGTCAGCCTAAAATGTGATTTTTTTATATAGGAAAAAATCCCTTATGGGTACCGCCGCCCGACGAGGACAGGCGGCGGTTAGTCGCACTCGCACCGACTAAAACGACCTGTGTGCTCCACCACGCTGCCGATGGCAAGGACAGGGTATCGTTGTACACATTGCCCCCATCCCTGCTGACAGCTCTGATCCCAGAGAACACCTCCTCCGGATAGGGACTCCTCGAAAGAGAAGCCCCCCTCCGCTAAAAATGTGAAATATTACAATAAAGATAAATCCCGCAACTTCCTTTGCGTGGACTGTTGTAGCGTAATAGGTGGATAAAAGATGGCGCTTTTCAATGTCATCCAATTGCTGTAGAATTAACAGGATTTCCATAACCTATATGTGACCCCGGTGTGCAAGGGATAATTGAGCCAAATTTCATCGGAATTGGTACAGCGGATTCGCCGTGAAAGAATAACAAACAAGAGTAAAAATTAATGTCTCTAAAAAGAGACTTTAAACAGTGAAAAATTAAAAAAATCGCGGCCATTTTGAAATAAGTATTTGCTATCCAGCAGATAAACAAAATAACAGCCACATGCTCTACATGTAAACTTATTATGGACTTTAAATGCTGAATCAGCCTATCAAAAGCCTGAGAAACGCAAAATTCGGAGATATTTATCAGATATGTTCCGAATACGCTAACTGACAGTTTATTGGTAACTTAAGTATAACTGTGAAGAGATCACGAGTGCAAGTTGGTTTTTACATTAACTGCTACTCAATAACTAGGTACCATCTGGCAAAAGTAAATTTCGTTACGATAATAAATCATAGCCCATACCGAAATACGCATTTTATCCTAAAATCTGTCTCCCGAGGGATAACTTATCCCTTCCCAGATTTGCTTCGTATTCGATTGTGATTTAATACTTCGAATGGAATTCTGTGAAATGCAAATTATTCTTTATTTATACACATTTACACTTTCATGTTCATATTTAGATATTCACAGCGCAATATCTCTAATATCTTATGTTATGTAAACTAGCGGCCTGCCCCTGCTTCGCACGGGCTTTATAAAATATATAGTTTGTCACTCGGTAAAAAAAATGATTAAAATCGATCCAGTAGTTTTGATTTATTCATTACTGCCCGTGGCCCGCACGCATTAAATTTGGAGAAAAACAATTCCCCTCTCCCTATACCAAGAAGATTTCCCGCTATATCTAAATTCATATACTACATATTTATTTTTACATTTTTCCCTGTGTATTTGAATGTCTTTATATACAACATTCATAGCTTTCTTATCGTCAGACAATACTAACATGTTTTCTTTAGAAAACATTTAACATGTTACTCTTGAAAGAGCGACAGTTGCGTGCCCGATCGCTGCTAAATTCGAAGAGCTTTAGGGCGAAGCGCGGCCCCCTCGCGGGACTTTAAATCTGTGATATCTCCGAAAATGTTCATTTAAATTACATGCTGTAAACGACGATATTGATCTATATTAAATCAACAATTTATTTAAGGTAGTTAATTGGATAAGGATTAATGCTGTATTGTATAAAAATTGCTTCAAAAATAAGGCATTATTTTTCGTAAAAAGTAAATGACAAAAAATGCTATTGTGGGTTATCCATAAGAGATAGACATATACCACCTCGGGCTGTAGACGTTTTCAAGGTGTACAAATATTTAGTACATCATTTTGATAAATCTCGTAGGGTTTAGCCTGCATTTGCAATGTAAGCGGAAAAAATTTAATTATTTACGATATTTATTACAAACCTCAAAAATTACAGTATTTCTCTACTCCATATTGAATGGTATTATGCATATAAACCTTCCTCTTGAATCACTCTATCTATTTAAAAAAACCGCATCAAAATCTGTTGCGTAGTTTTAAAGAAATAAGCATACATAGGGATATATGGACAAACAAAGAATGTGACTTTGTTTTATACTATGTAGTGATGAGTTATTCTTGTATATAAATAAATATATGGGACACTTACACACACGGTCGTCCGTTTAAAGTAAGTAATTTAGTACCCCAAAGTAAGTAATTTTATACTGGTGTTATGGGTGACAGACAACTGGTGAATATTTACATATATAATTTTAAACACATACTTTAATAGAAATATACACCCGGGCTCCAAGAACCAACAAATTTTGTAATAGAAAATATTGGCTCACGGCGGAAATTGAACCCGCGACTCTCGGAGCTGAAGTCAGGAACACTACCCACTGCGCCAACGGGCCAGTCAAATAATATATACATATATTTTCTGAATCTCGGAAAAGTCTCCAACGATATCCATGGTATTGAGCATGTAGGGAGTTTTGGGGAGAAAATCGATCAAATTAAGACTCATTTTAAAAAAATATCATTTTTCCCCTGTTTTCGGGCTCTGACAATATGCTGAAATGTAGAATAGAATACAAATTATATCATGCAAATGCATCTGGTGCTCCCGATGCATCGATTAGCGGAGGGAGGGGCCACTATTAGAGAAGCCCCAACCCAGAGGTGGCGCACTCTGTGTTTCAGAGTTACTGCTGGCGTTGAAGGGGGCAATGTGTCCAACGGTACCCTGTCCCCGCCACCAGCAGCGTGGTGGAGCACTGTCAGGTTTTTAGTCGATGCGAGATACCCGCCGCTCGTCCCAGTAAGGCGGTGACGACCCATAATGGGTTTTCCTATCATAAAAAAAGGAGTCTAGAGGGAGTCCTTTCAGGAGTATGATTGCATTTTGAACAATAGGTATTTAAGGATAGGAAAAACACTGGTATGTGATAAATTAGCTCGCGTGACTTTTTCGTGTCAGTGGAAATTGGATATTAGATTAGAGGCGTCCAGACCCTTTGACCCTTTTCAAGAGCAAGACCGATCTGATTGTGAGCTGATTCACAATATATTGGCCCTGTTCCTGTTTAATTATATCTCTAACAAAGATAATAAGAAAGGATTCAATTTTATTTATTTATATATTAAGTAATGGAAATATTATTTTCTATATAAGGTAAGTGCACTAATAATTGATGTACTAGTAGTTGACCGTTTTGTATGAAATTAAAATAGACCAACTTCATTTCTTACCGAGGTGTCGTAGGAATCGACTAAGGTAAGTTGACCCACCGTGTGGTATACGGTTTAGTAGAATAAACTTAAATAATCTTCAAGAGTATAGTAGGCTAGTAGTAGTATTTTACGATACCTCGGTAAGAAAGAGGGTGGTCTGTTCTACTTAGCCGGATACCACACGGCGGGTCCACTAACCTTAATCGCCTTTTACGACTCCTCGTTAAGAAATGAGTGTGATCTAATCTACTCAGCCGAAGATCACACGGTAGGTCAACTTACCTTAGTCGCCTTTTACGATAACTCGGTAAGAAATGAGGGTGGTTTATTCTACAATTTTAGTCCGTACTACAAATAAAAAAACGAAGTTAAAAATGATTTTTTTTACACTAAGAACGCCTTACAGGAATACTGTTTAAATCAGGAGATTTGCGCGTTTTGAATTATTAATATCTTCTCTTGCTTGGATACCTTGTTCCTTTAGATATTGAATTAATGTTATTGTCACTCTCCAATGTTCAAAGCAATATAGCTCTTGTTAATTTTTAAATAAGAGTTATAAAAGCTTGGTGCGAATTTTTAAGTAAAAATTGTACGCAAGCTCTGCGAATTACATTATCTTCGTGAAATGCATAGAAATAACTATGATATTCACATTTGACCGGTACTTTGGCATCTTGGATATCCATGTCTATATTAAAAATGTGAAAGTCTGTCTGTTTTTTTAGGCTTTCATGTGTGAATGTACGAGTATTAGCCGTCTGGTATCTGGCAGAGTAGAATATAGTAAAAAAGTAAGTAACGGCCTGTTACTATCCCACTGCTGGGCATAGGCCTCTTCTCTCCCTTTTATTTATTTTTTTTTTTTGGAGAGAAGGTTTGGAGCTAAGACCTACCACGCTGCTCCAATGCGGAATGGTACGTTACACATATCCCCAGAATTCTCTAGAGATATGCAGGTTTCCTCACGATGTTTTCCTTCACCTAAAAGCGTGTAATAAATTGCAATTATCAATTAGACATATAAGTTTTACTAGAAAACTCATTGGTGCCTGCCCGGGGTTTGAACCTTAGACCTTCTCGAAAGAGGCGCACGGTGATACCGCTGGGCTACCACAGCTACTAGAATATAGATAGATACCTAATACAGAATATAGATATATAATACATAATAGAATAGTTCGTTTTTATAACATTCGTTTACGTTTTGTTTACGAGGTAACAAATTTTCTACAACTTTCTATAGCTATACTTATTATAGTACACCTACAAAAGTAATGAGAATATTATTTTGCTATAATCCGCGATAAAAGAAAATATATGTAATGCTAAATGTAGAGTGTACTATTCGATCTCATACCTGATACATGCAGAATTTGTAAGAACTCATGCACTACCCGACACCGATGGCACAACAATACACAATACAAAATCGCAAAGCTATGCGATTTTGTCGTGGAGTCTATCTCCTGAAGATGCTTCGGTTACGGGGCGAAACAATTGTTGAGAGTGTGGTGGTGAATGTGTGCAGTGCTTGTGTATTGTTGTGCCATCGGTGTCGGGTAGTGCATGAGTTCTTACAAATTCTGCATGTATCAAGTATGAGATCGAATAGTACACTCTACATTTAGCATTACATATATTTTCTTTTATCGCGGATTATACCAAAATAATATTCTCATTACTTTTGTATTATGGACCTCCGCAAAGTAACGCCTAATTCTATAAATTATATAGTACACCTGTTCGGGCAATATTTTCCACCGAGGGTAATCGGGGCTTGCTGCACCTGAGGTGTGGGTAGGTGACAAATTAATGTCACACAAAGAGGAGATCGGTCGGCCGCGCAACACGGTGCACGGGACTCTCAGTGAATTACAATAAATATCGGTGTTCGGTGGATTATCGTATTAATATATACGAAATATTACGGATAATATTGTGTTTTTGTGTATAAACTATATTACGGGACAATTTAATTGGTGATTCCACAAATATAGGTGGATTAAGTTTTTTTGTGGTTATACTCCGGCCGGAGCGGCGTGGACGCCATAAATTAAGAAGAAACCTCTCAGTCAAAGGTCAGTACTCCTTGATTATTCGGGGTGGAGAAATTGCCGGTTGTCTGCCTATCCTACCTATGCTCACCAACTGCAGCTATCGAAGGCACGCAGTAAGCGCGAACAATACCTATTACTTTTCCTATAAATATAAGTTTAAGCTTTTCTCATTCATCATCTTCCTGCCCTTATCCCACTCTAAGTGGGATAGGCTCAACATGTTATAAACATGCTGTCACATGATTTGGCTGCGTTTTTACGACCGCCTGCCTGACATCAACTTACCTTAGACATATTTCACGACACCTCGGTAAGAAAGAGCGTGGTTTATTCTACTTAACCGGATACAACAAGGCGGGTCGACTTACCTTAGTCGCCTTTTACAACATCTCGGCAATAAATGAGGGTAGTACTAATCTATTCTGCCCGATACCACATGGCGTCCTATAGTAAATTTAATTGTACCGTCATAATTCAGCAGCAATATAGTTGTTTTTATTTCTTTTTTTTAATTTGTTTCTTACTATCCTTAAACCTTAACGACTTGTCTGGATATTGCACATTCCTCTTAAACAAATAATCTGAATACAAACTTAAATAAAGTAACAAAATTATACTGAAAAAATATTAAATTATAACTAGGTAACTATTCTTAATAATATGTACTATATAGCTATATAGTATAAAAATATATATATAGCTATAGTATAAAAAGCTGTGGTAGCCCAGCGGTAATACCGTCCGCGTCTTTCGAGGATGTCTAGGGTTCAAACCCCGGGCAGGCACCAATGAGTTTTCTAATTGATAATTGCAATTTATCACACGCTTTGCGGTGAAGGAAAACATCGTGAGGAAACCTGCATATCTCTAGAGAATTCTGGGAATATGTGTAACCTACCAATCCGCATTGGAGCAGCGTGGTAGGTCTTAGCTCCAATCCTTCTCTCCAAAAACGGAGAGAAGAGGCCTTTGCCCAGCAGTGGGATAGTAACAGGCCGTTACTTACTTACTTATATAGCTATAGAAAAGGTTATAGTTATATTTATAGGAAAGATTATAATAAATATAGCTATAGAAAGTTATAGAAAATTTGTTACCTCGTAAACAAAATGTAAACGAATGTAATAAAAACGAAATATTTTATAAACTTAACTGTAATTGAGCTATGAAAACTTAGTTACTGTTGAAGTTCTTAACGTTAGTCCGTTAATTTTAACTGCTTTATTGTTCTTTGAGTTAAACATTATTTAAAATTTTATCGTCATGATTTATGAAGAAAATAAGGTTTATAGCTTAGGAATTACATATTTATTCATTGAATAAAATGTAATTTTTGCACACATGTTTTATACTGAATTGGAAATAATTGATTTCTTTTACGCATTAATAATCAAATCAAATCAAATAATCTTTTTTCAAATAAGCTTAATAATCAAGTTAATCAATTAAGTAATCAAGCACTTTTAAATCATCAAGGATCAATATCTTTAATATTTAAATGAGATAATCTTGTATGTATAAATATATATTTTCGGAATCTCGGAAACGGCTCTAACGATTTTCCTGAAATTCAGCATGTAGGCGGTTTTGGGGGAGAAAAATTGATCTAGATAAGTTTTATTTAAAAAAAACCGTCGTTTTATCTCTGTTTTCGGGCTGTTGAAAGTTACGTTGAACGTAGTTTTTTTCTTGAACGGACGGTCTAGAGAGGTGAAAATACCTAGGATCGAGCCTCACCTGCCATATCATTTCTCTTTTCAATTTTTTTTTTAATTTTAATTTTTTTTACATCATTTATAAATTACCGAGCATGGGTCACCCAGGTACTTCATTGAATAAAAGGTAATTTTTAGTTATGTTGTATACTGAGTTGCAAATAAGGTATTTCTTAGAAACATTAATAATCAAATCAAATCAAAATAATCTTTTTTTCAAATAAGCTTTATCATTTACTTTTAAATCATCAATGATCAATATAAATAATGAAGATACAACTGTTTCGGAATGTTTCTCTTACCGAGCAGAACCAGCAAGAAACTCGGCGGACAATCTTTTTAACTTTTTATTTATTAAGCCGCAGTCTTGTATGAAGCTGAAGGGATTTTCAAATCTAGGCATTTTAATCATCAAAATCATTATTAATATAATCATATGACGCCGTGTGGTATCCGGCTGAATAGAATAGTACCACTCTCATTTCTTACCGAGGTGTCGTAAAAGGCGACTAAGGTAAGTTGACCCACCGTGTGGTATCCGGTTTAGTAGAATAGACCACCCTCTTTCTTACCGAGGTGTCGTAAAAGGCGACTAAGGTAAGTTGACCCACCGTGTGGTATTCGGTTTAGTAGAATAGACCACCCTCTTTCTTACCGAGGTGTCGTAAAATACGACAGAGGTAAGTTGACGTCAGGCAGGCGGCCGGTCGTAAAAACGCAGCCAAATCATGGGACAACATGTTTATAACATGTTGTACCGACCCCACTTAGAGTGGGATAAGGGCAGGAAGATGATGACTTAAATGAGTTAATCTGATATGTATAAATATATATTTTCGGATTCCGGAAACGGCGCCAACGATTTTCCTGATATTCAGTATGTAGGGGGTTTTGGGGGAGAACAATCGATCTAGATAAGTTTTATTTAAAAAAATGTCCTTTTATCACTGTTTACGGGCTCTAAATTTTTTTTTTAAATTACGTTGAATACAATCACAATTTTTCGCTGTCAAATGTAGTCATGGTAGTTCATTTGGGGAACGGGCGGTCTAGAGGTGAAAATACCTAAAATCAAGCCCCACCTGCCCTATTATTTTTTATTATTATTATATATTATTACCGAGAAGAACCAGCAAGAAACTCGGCGGACAATCTTTTAAACTTTTAATTTTACATGATTAAACCGTAGTCTTGTATGAAGCTGAAGGGATTTTCAAATCTAGGCATTTTTATCATCCAAATAATCTTTAATTTTGTCATATAATCATATTGATCCTTAACGATTCAAGTATCAATAATTATTGATACTACACGATTCATAAGTGCTTGAGAGAGGCTATTTGAATAAAGATTATTGATTTGATTCGAATTCGAAATCAAATTGAGCCACAGCAAAGTCTGGCCAGATTGTTTAATTATAAAACATCCTTCGAGACCGCCTCGTAAAATAAAGTCTTTTATATTCGCATAATTATTCTTTTATTACCCAAAAGTAAAAAGTAATTTACAACGATAAGTTATTAAACAGTAATTACAAAAGAGCTTCTGCAATGAGAAAATAATGAATTATCTAATCACTTTTCATAATATTTTACGAATGGAAATGTAAAGAAAAATTACAAACAATAAATAAATAAATATATGGGACACTTATACACACGGTTGTCCGTCCCCAAAGTAAGTAACTTAATACTTGTGTTATGGTAGACAGACAACTGATAAATATATACTTATATATATTTTTAAATACATACTTAAATACAAATATACAGCCAGGCTCGAAGACCAACAAATTCATTTATAGAAAATGTTGGTTCTCGGCGGGAATCGAGCCCGCGACCCGCGGAGCTGAAGCCAGGGTCACTACCTACTGCACCAACGGGCCAGTTACAATGCAAAATTTGTATTGAATTGTTTTCAACCTTTATATCTTTAATATTTAAATGAGTTAATCTTGTATATATATGTATAATATATTTTCAGAATCTCGGAAACTGCTCCAACGATTTTCCTGAAATTAAGCAAGTAGTTTTGGGGGAGAAAAATCGATCTAGATAAGTTTTATTTAAAAAAATGTCGATTTGTCCCTTTTCAGGCTCTAAATTTTTTTTAAATTTACATTGAATACAATCACAATTTTTTGCTGTCAAACGAAAAGTAATTGTGGTTCATTTGGGAAACGGGCGGTCTAGACAAGTCAAAATACCTTGGATGGAGCCCCACCTGCCCTATTTTTAAATTTTTCTTTTCCATTTTTTTACATCATTTTAAAAATTACTCGATCACCCAGGTACTTATATCAAAGCTTGCATTTTAAATTAATAAATACGAGATTACTCGTGTAATCTGCGCACTACGGTGCCTTTATATTCCTCGTCCCAGTTCTACCCGAAATGTTAACACAATTCTTTATAAAAACAACACGAGTCCATTTCATCTCAAATTAACAACTGCTACCGTACTAAATCTCATGTATTATTCGTTTTAATTAAGTTGCCGGACGTAACGGCTGTTCGTCATTTTATTGTTACAAAATTCTTTTGTGTTAATACAAATTATGGGATAAAGGGCGATATGGTAATCTTGAATGGCTTATTGGGTTATTTTCAATGTTAAATGTTGCCATATTCCATGATACAGTAAATGAATAACATATATAATGCTAATGCTAATTCATGCTGTATTCCTGGACGGAATAGGTCGCTATTCATACAACTGTGGTCTGAATACATCATCATTATCCTCATGTCCTTATCCCACTCTAAGTGGGGACGGCACAATATGTTACAAACATGTTGTCATATGATTTGACTACATATTTTACGACCGGCCGCCTGCCTGACGTCAACTTACCCTAGTCGTATTTTACGACTAAGAAAGGTAAGAAAGAGGGTGGTCTATTTTGCTCAACCGGATACTACACAGCGGGTCAACTTACCTTAGTCGCCTTTTACGAGACCTCAGTAAAAAATGAGGGTGGTACTACTCTATTCAGTCGGATATCACACGGCGTAACTGTGGTCTGAATACATCATTAACAAGACAAGCATATAAGCTGGTTGGTATAAATTCGCATTGCCAATTTGAAAGTGAGGTAAATTTTATTTACAAGATGGCTTCCATTACATTAAGCACTCAATGACAGTAGTAAAGTACTTTTGTTAACAGTAAAATAAGTATAAGACGAAAACTTTTTAATACGGCTCAAGGACTCTCTGAGAACTATGAAAAAGGATAATAAACGACGCTCGCTCGAGTAAAAATAAACTGAAATAAACAACAGTACAATCGAGAACACAATGTTCTACATTAGTTATGATTGTTTTCAAATTGATTCAACTTACTGAAAAATTTATAGAATTAGGCGTTACTTTGCGGAGATACATAATACAAATGTAATAATAAAATTATTTTCCTATAATCCTGGATTTTCTATTTTACTTCATCGCGGATAATAGCAAGATAATTTTATTGTTACTTTTCAACTTATTGACTTGCAATCGCCAGCGGCTCCGCTCGCATGGAAAGATTAAAACCGTAATATATTATTCTGATAAACATAAAAATGACTAAAATGGTTTAACCTTAAAAGCTAGACATATGCCGTCGTGGACTTTTATTTAGAACTTTTAGAGGAGAACAATTTTGTAATACATGATTTTTGAATAACTTTCACCGTTTACTTAGCGCACGCAAGAAAGGCTTAAAATTTTGCCGTTTTCATAATATATTTTATTACTGCTCCTCTCCTATTCATCTTAGCGCGATGTTATAGAACCTATAACCTTCCTCGATAAATGGACTATCTTACACTCAAATAATTTTTCAAATCGATCCAGTAGTTCCTGAAATAAGCGCGTTCAAAACTCAAACAAATAAACAAACTCTTCAGCTTTAGAATAGAATAGAACAGAATTGAACATTCTTTATTGCACCACATAAAATTACAACATACGTTGTAAAGAAAACGATATAATCTTAATGCAGATACAGTAAGGTAGCTTTATCGCTAACTAGCGATTTCTTCCAGACAACCTTTGGGCTAAATACATTAAATTTTGGGTAATAAGGTAGTTGGTGCAATGTATACAAATTCTTATACATAAATATATCTACATACATACATACGTATGATAAATTTATGTATATAAACTATATTTATTATATACTTAACCATATTTGTCCCAACCAGATAGTGAGATGTAATATTGTATTAACTTAATCTTGAAGCTTCTTAATGATATCGCTTCCTTTATTGCTATCGGTAGAGCATTCCACAATATAATAGCTTTTACATTCCTTTATATATTAAATAGTATAGATAATTTTTAAGGCATTGTTTAACCGACTGTCCCTTAAAATAGTAGCGTTTTAGACTGTCCATTAGCCCGTTACTTTATATACGAAGATTTTGCGTGCGTGATCTTGTTTGTTGAGAATTTATTAATGAAAAATTGTTGTGGAAAAAGATTTTTCTTAATATAATAAGAGACAAAGAGCTTGCTTTAATTCTGTGTGTCTGTGTTACGTTCGTTATTTAGTCGTGTGGGTCATAGAGGATGTTTTTAGATGTCTCTATTGTCGCTTATCGACCTAACGGCGGCTACCACCTACGTAGGTTGTGACCGCTGTTCAAAGTGTGTTCTGGTTAACCACAGTTTTATAGAATTTAATAAAATTTATATTCAAAAGATACATGTGTTCTAAATGACAGTTTTTTTTAAATGGAAAACTTAAAAAAATACTAATTATTACCCTTTCGGTTATTGTAGCTAAGGGCGAAATAATATTTTATTATTGTTTATTGGTCTGTGAATATCGTTAGCCGTGTCGTATCCGGCGGAGTAGAATAGACCAACCTCATTCTTACCGAGGTGTCGTAAAAGGCGACTCGAGTAAGTTGACCCACCGTGTGGTGTCTGACTGAGTAGAATAGACCAACCTCATTTCTTACCAAGGTGTCGTAAAAGGCGACTAAGGTAAGTCGACCCGTCGTGTGGTATCCGGTCGAGTAAAATAGACCACCCTCTTTCTTTCCGAGGTGTCGTAAAATACGACTAAAGTAAATTGACGTCAGGCAGGCAACTCATAAAATACGTAGGCAAATCATGTGACAACGTCTTTATAACATGTTGTGCCGACCCCACATAGAGTGGGATAAGGGCAAGAGTATGTAAGTAAAATCTTTGTAACTTCTTTTCTTCTTCATAAAAAGCAATCTTTAAGTGTAAGAGGTTTTGTTTGAGGTAATTTTAGCTATAGGATATTCGCATTTCAAACTCTAACTTCAAGTAGCATCTACTGCACTTTTTACACTCCTATAAAATACGAATATACATATATCCTCCTGCCCTTATCCCACTCTAAGTGGGGTCGGCATAACATGTTATAAACATGATGTAACATGATTTGGCTGCGTTTTTACGAGCGGCCGCCTGCCTGACGTCAACTTTCGTTAGTCGTATTTTACGACACCTCGGTAAGAAAGAGGGTGGTCTATTCTACTAAACCGGATACCACACGGTGGGTCAACTTACCTTAGTCTCCTGTTACGACACCTCAGTAAGAAATGAGGGTGGTACTATTCTATTCAGCCGGATACCAAACGGCTAATGTATTTAAAAATTATATAAGTATATATTCACCAGTTGTCACCCATAACACAAGTATTAAGTTACTTTCTTTGGGGACGGACGACCGTGTGTGTAAGTGTTCCATATATTTTTTTTTTTAATCTTTGAGTGTAAGAGGTTTTGTTTAGGGTAATTTTAGCTATAAGGTATTCGCATTTAAAGTTCTAACTTCAAATAGCATCTACTGCACTTTTTACACTCCTATAAAATACGAATTTTTTAGACTAACCATTTGCTCGCTACTTTATAACAAAGGTTTTGTACGAACCATGGCAATGTTTGTTGGGAATTTACGAGCGGGATTTTTTTCTACAAAACATTGCCAACTTAACTGTAATATTCCCAGTGGGAAAAGCTAATGTCCGCCGGTGTTGACGTTTTGTTAAAAAAATTGTTTTCCTTTTATATAAAATGAACGCAATTTGTACAAACAAAGATCTCTATTAAAGCATTAGTTGAAGTACCTGGGTAATTTTTAAAATGAAGTTAAAAAAAATAAAAAAAAAAATTGAAAAGAAAATAAAAAATAATAGGGCAGTTTGGGCTGGATCCTAGGTATTTTCACCTCTCTAGACCGCCCGTTCCCCAAATGAACTACCATGACTTTACGTTTAACAGCGAAAAATTGTGATTGTATTCAACGTAAATTTAAAAACAATTTTAGAGCCCGAAAACAGGGATAAAACGACATTTTTTTTAAATAAAACTTATCTTGACCGATTTTTCTCCCCCAAAACCCCCTACTGTCAAGTCAGCGTCGTTTATTCGGAGCGGATGGTCGCGAGAATATAACTAGCCTACCCAATTATTTTATTTTTTTTTGAGTTTATTTTTTTGACGTAACAACGTCTTAAATTAGGTTGCGGTTTGGAGTCACTCATGAAAAAGTGTAACGCCCGCTCACGTCTGTTACGATGAGTCACCGACCGAAAGAGAGGCCCGCCGGACTGGCGAATGCCTTGCGTCTCTCTCCCACTCCAATCCATCACATTTAAAAAGACGTTGTCCCGTAAAATCTTTGCCCGTAAAACCGACTTAACAGGCAACCGTTTTTATTTACAAAAGTAATAATAAAATTATTTTGCTATAATCCGCGAAGAAGTAAAATAGAAAATATATATATAAATATATTTTGCCTGCGAACAATAAATAAAATAAAGGGTGGGGTTGAACCGATTAGTATTTAACTAAGCTTTTTGGGTATTGCTTCGCTTTGCGATTTTGGTCGTGGAGTCTATCTCCTGATGATGCTACGGTTGCGGGGCGAAACGATTGTTGAGTTTGTGATAGTGAACGTATATAGTGCTTGCGTATTGTGGTGGCGGTGGTGGAGGTTTGTGCATGTGTTTTTACGTATCCTGCATGTATCAGGTATGATAACCGATTGTCCACTTACATTTAGCATTATATATATTTTCTATTTTACTTCATCGCAGATTATAGCAAAATAATTTTATTATTACTTTTGTATTATGGATCTCCGCAAAGTAACGCCTAATTCTATAAATCGTTTTTATTTATTTTATTCTGATCAAGGCTTGGTCACCTAGGCACTATTACTAATGCACTAAACGTCGTACTAATTTCTATTTACGACACCATCCAGTTCTAATAGAAACAATATCCCGCTGAGTAACAACCATAAAGGATAATTTTAATTGTGCCGTTTCGAGTCTATATAAGATTAGGGAATTATTCGGAACACGTGCGACTTGCCCTAGATAGCTGGGGTGATCACGATTGTGGACAAATGAAGTACTAATCCTCGTTGTACAAAGTTCAACGTTTAAAATCTTGAAGAACAATTCAACGGTAAACAATTTTCCTGTGTCAATTTATTTATTTATTTGTCTTAAATTACTTACACGCTAGGACTATACAAATCATGCCCACGTGGAATGGTCCCAAGAATGCTGGCAGCGTTTCCGCGCTGAATCGCTAAGCTGATTCTTTGTGCGAACAAGGAGCCAGCCCTCTTGTCACCTGAAGAGGCAATTAACCGAGGTGTTAAAACGGATAAAAAAATTGATGCACTTTGACTCCATGGCCCTAGGTCTCGACTGCAAACGGCACAAATATATAACTCTCGATGAGAGATGCATACTTCCGCCGCATGCTACGTTTGTATCAATACTTTGTTTAAAGTAACTATGTATATGAAATCGTTAATGCTTAAGTTTACAGTAAATAAAAATAAAACGAGCCGAATGCAAAAGTTCTCTTAATTGAAGCGTATCGAATTTTAATTCTCGTTTGATTCCACATTTGACGATTTTCATTAGTATCTAAATATTGCAAAAAAAAAATATCCGTTTTAACACCTCGGTTGAGTGCCTCTTCAGGTGACAAGAGGGCTGGCTCCTTTTTCGCACAAAGAATCAGCTTAGCGATTTAGCGCGGAAACGCTGCCAGCATTCTTGGGACCATTCCACGTGGGCATGATTTGTATAGTCCTGCGTGTAAGTTATTTAAGATAGATATAACTTGTACATTTTTGCTGTATATAAAAAAAATTAAATATTTATTGAATGGAGACCGTGTGTCTCTCTAAGGGGGTCATAGGTTCAAACCCGCGTTGATGTTTTTGTGAAATACTTTTATTTAAATATGTATTTTCTTTTTATTATATATTTTCATACGCTTTTAGGCAAACGAAAATATTGAGAGGAACTTGCATGTCTCTGAAGAATTTATCAGATATGTATAACCTTTTGTAGGCTCTGCAATGCGTGGTGCAGCTGCGTGGTGGGTTTAAGCTCGTAACCTCCTGTCCAAAAAAGGTGAGTCCAACCTATAAATATAAATAAATAAATAAATATATAGGAAACTTACACACACGGTCATCCGTCCCCAAAGTAAGTAACTTAATACTTGTGTTATGGTAGACGGACAACTGGTGAATATATATTTATATATTTTTTAAATACATACTTAAATACAAATATACACCCAGGCTCAAAGACCAACAAATTCATTTTATAGAAAATGTTGGCCCTCGGCGGTAATCGAACCCGCGACCTGTGAAGCTGAAGGCAGGATCACTACCCACTGCGCCAGCAGGCCAGTTAAACCCTATGTCCTATGTCCAACAATGGAATGAGTGACAGACCGTTACTTTACTTTTGTTCTTTACCATATCAAAACTTAAACTTAGTAAGTGGAGGTCTTTCATTATACCGTAATTTTTTTCTTAAATTGAGAGCTATATCTAAGAGTTTGTTTGATTGTTATAACGCGCTAATATCAGTAACTACGGGACCGATTTCAAAAATTATTTGGTGTAAGATAGTCCAAAAGTAATAATAAAATTATTTTGCTATAATCCGCGAAGAAGTAAAATAGAAAATATATATAATGCTAAATGTAAGTGGACAGCTTTGCGGTTTTGGTCGTGGAGTCTATCTCCTGACGATGCTTCGGTTGCGGGGCGAAACGATTGTTGAGTTTGTGATAGTGAACGTATATAGTGCTTGTGTATTGTGGTGGCGGTGGTGGAGGTTTGTGCATGTGTTTTTACGAATCCTGCATGTATCAGGTATGATAACCGATTGTCCACTTACATTTAGCATTATATATATTTTCTATTTTACTTCTTCGCGGATTATAGCAAAATAATTTTATTATTACTTTTGTATTATGGATCTCCGCAAAGTAACGCCTAATTCTATAAATTATGTAAGATAGTCCATTTATCGAGGAAGGCTATAGACTATATAACATCACGCTAAGATTAATAGAAGGGGAGCAATAAAAAATATTGTGTAAACGGCAAAATTATTTTATGTGACAAAACAACGTTTGCACAAACAGTTAGTAAATAATATAGAGGTAAGTAGATATGATTCTGCAAGTTAACCTATTTAGAAACGTTAATCTAGTATTAAAAACTTGTCTAGAAAGCGATTCCCAATATGGGGAGAATTAGTTGTATCCGTTATAGGGTATATGTGGAACTTGACATTTAATAGAAAGTCTGCTATAAATCTTCTATATTTATATCTGCACTTACCGCCATGTGGTATCCGGCTTAGTAGAATAGACCAACCTCATTTCTTACCTAGGTGTAGTGAAAGGCGACTAAGGTAAGTCGACCCGCCATGTGGTATCCGGTTTAGGAAAATAGACCACCCTCTTTCTTACCGAACCTTATGTGTTTATAACATGTTGTTCCGACCCCATTTAGAGTGGGATAAGGGCAGGAGGATAATGTATTCTTAGATACGTATTTCGACGTAAAATACGACCGAGATAAGTTGACGTCAGGCAGGCGGCCGGTCGTAAAAACGCAGCCAAATCATGTGACTGCATGCTTATAACATGTTGTGCCGACCCCACATAGAGTGGGATAAAGGCAGGAAGATGATTTATATCTGTACTTATTATAAAGCAAAGTCATCCAAAGGCTGTCTGTATGTGATCAATTTTCAAAAAATCTACAAAACTGATTTCTGTACGATTTTCGAAACTAATGAAAATATTTTGCTACAATCCGCCATAAAAGAAAATATATGTAATGCTAAATGTAGAGAGTGCTATTCGTTCTCATACCTGATACACGCAGAATTTGTAAAACTCATGCACTACCCGCCACCGATAACACAACAATACACAAGCACTGCACACATTCACCACCACAATCTCAACAAATGTTTAGCCCCGTAACCGAAGCATCGTCAGGAGATGAGTCCACGACAAAATCACATAACAAAGCTTTGCAATTTTGTCGTGGAGATTATGGTGAATGTGTGCAGTGCTTGTGTAATGTTGTGTTATCGGTGTCGGGTAGCGCATGAGTTTTACAAATTCTGCATGTATCTGGTATGAGAACGAATAGTACACTCTACATTTAGCATTACATATATTTTCTTTTATCGCGAATTATACCAAATAATATTTTCATTTTTATTTCCCGCCTATTCGAGTCGTTCGGAAATGCATACTAAAAAAAATTAAGTAGGTAGGCCTTTCCATTTAAGTATGCATTTACAGAAATGTCCTTTGTGGGGTCATTTTTTTTAAATCTGGAAGCTGTAACTTTTAATCATTATTATCGTTATATACCAAGATATTTGTATCATCTATATGTATTAATAACCGTAAAATTCTAAGGAACATGACACATCAAGTCATTTTGCAGAATATCTGAAAATAATACGTCGTTAAAAGCTAAACTTGGTCGCAATTACTCGTTCTAAGAGAACAAGTAATTGCTTGTAATGTTTCCTGTGTTGTGATATCTTATATCTATGTCAAAAGATCTACTTTAAATGTAGAAGAAACCATGAGTTACTTCTTTGATCCACTACTATTAACCTAGAAGTAAATTAATGCAATTTTTAAACGATTTATTTTTATTTTGATTGCTTTATGTAGGTTTTATGTAATTTACGTAATACGTTTGGTTTTACGTAATAAAACAAACGTCCTTGTACGTAGTTTAATGTAATTTCTCTGTAAATAAAAGATTTTTCATCTGATTTGATTTGCAAAAGTCATAAAAATATTGTTTTGCTATAATCCGCGATAAAAGAAAATATATGGTAAATGTAGAGTGTTCATTCTCATACCTGATACAAGCAGAATTTTTAAAAACTCATGCACTACCTGCCACCGATAACACAACAATACACAAGCACTGCACACATTTACCACCACAATCTCAACAATAGTTTCGCCCCGTAACCGAAGTATTGTCATGCAAAATGTAGAGTAAAATGTAGTGATTCGTAAAAACGAATGCACTACCTGCTAGCAATAACACACCAATATACAAGCACGGCGCACATTCGCTGCCACAATCTCAACAATCGTTGAGTCGCGTATCTGAAGCATCGTCAGGAAGACTCCACGACAAAATCGCAAAGCTATGCATTACTTAAGCAATCAGAGTTATATAGTAATAGGTTTAACCTCCACCATTTGTTTTGCCTTCGAACACGTGTAGTAAAGTGGATTTCGTAACGTTTATCAACCAATACTTGCTTTGTACTTACATTAAAGATTTAAAGATGTCTGCATGTGGTTTGAATTATTTTCTACGTATATCTCAACACTGAAACCTTACAGGGGGTCACGGGTTCTAATCCCGGCACAAGCCTCAAGCAAAGGCATAAATGAGTCTTGCTATAAAAAGCAATCATCTTGCCATTTCCCGGGTATTTATTTTAGATAGTTTGAGATTGGTTATACCATAAGTCCGTCACCAAAATCTCGTCGGTTAAAAGGAAAAGCCCAGTTCTTGAGTCTTGCAAGACAAAGTCGCAGGTCTTAACTAGTATGGTTTATACCATACAAGCAACGCCCACTTGCGTGTGTAGAGCTATTAATTCCGATACGCGAATATAATTACGTCAAATGTTACATGTAGGCGTATTAAACAGTCATCTATTCTCTGATAAGGCCTTTGGATAATTAAGTTCAATTTTCTTGGCGTTTGTGAAATTCTCGGTAAGAACAACATTCCGAACCAGTTGTAGCGTCAAAAAGTAATTAAAAGATTATTTAAGTAAGTAAGTAACGACCTGTTACTATCCCACTGCTGGGCATAGGCCTCTTCTCTCCGTTTTTGGAGAGAAAGATTGGAGCTGAGACCTACCACGCTGCTCCAATGCGGATTGGTAGGTTACACATATCACCAGAATTCTCTAGAGATATGCAGGTTTCCTCACGATGTTTTCCTTCACCGAAAAGCGTGTGATAAATTGCAATTATCAATTAGACACATAAGTTTTACTAGAAAACTCATTGGTGCCTGCCCCGGGTTTGAACCCTAGACCTCCTCAAAAGAGGCGCACGGTGTTACCGCTGGGCTACCACAGCTTTTTAAAGATTATTTAGCTATAATCTAAATGAAAATATATTTAATGCTAAATGGTAATGATAATATTTAATGCTAATTGGTACTTGAAATAAATAATTTAAAAAAAATGTTTATTGTTCGTTCTCATTAACCACTACAATCTCAACAATCGTTTCCCCCACAACCGAAGCATCGTCAGGAGATAGACTCCACGACGAAATCGCAAATCGTGACGGATTGTCCACTCTACATTTAGCTTTATATATATATTCTATTTTACTTCATTGCGGATTATAGCAAAATAATTTTATTATTACTTTTGTATTATGGATCTCCGCAAAGTAACGCCTAATTCTATAAATTAGTTTTAACTTCATTAAATCTAATTTATATATATATATATATATATATATATATATATTCCAACTTGCAAGATTCCACTTTCATTTATTTACATACATTGGAAGTTGAATAAAATATTTTAATTAAATGGAACGATTTACGCGGGAAAAATTATGACCCACTCATTATCATGCAAGCGAAACCGCATCCACAGCTAGTCCTTTCATAATTCTTCAAATGTCTAACCTAACCTCAGTAAACCTTAAAACTCAAGTCTATTATAATCAGAGAGATTTATTCTATTTCTCGGACCCCTGATAAGAGAATAAAAGTGTACGCTCGTGGTTTATGATTTATTATCAAAAGAAAATTTATGTGCTCCACATGTTGTTCTGATTGTGAGAGAATAAATTTCCCTAACGCGTTTTGGGCTTACCAAATTCAAAATACTCTGTATAAGTGTAAAGTAGGTTGGCACAGCCTTGCTCGGTAAATTTTTTACAAAATTAAAAAAATAAAATTAAAAAAAAGAAAAAACATGATGGTAGTTGGGATCGATAGCTATTTACATTTCTCGAGACTGTCATTTCTCCGAATAAACTACGCTGAATTGACAGTTTATGGCAAAAGTAGTGTATTAATATAAATTTTAGTATTTTTTAATGCCCAAAAACAGGGGTAATTTTTTTTTTTTTACATAAAACCTAGCTAGATCGAATTCTCTTGCCCAAAACACCCTACATGCTGAATTTCAGGAAATCGTTGGATCCGTTTCCGAGATTCCTAAAAAATATATATATATATATACGGTTACTACAGTAAGTATGATATACTATATATCACAATATATAGTAATATTCGTTTCAAACGGAAAAATATAAGACGTATAAGACGAAATTCGATGTATATCATAGACATACGAGAGGTCACAAAAAGCTTGTGATACCTGTGTCGCGACTCAGCAGAGTTAGCAACTCATTCGATGGTCTCGGTATTCACTTCTACAATAAAATTCCGCAATCCATACAAGACCAGTCTACAGAAATGTTTAAGTTAAGTATAATAGATATACTTATACGTAAAGCATATTACAAAATTGAAGATTATTTGAATAATAAATACGTCTAGATTTGAATATCCTTTCAGCTTCATAAAGGACTGCGTTTTAATAATGTAAAATTGAAAATGTTTAAAAGTTTGACCGTTGAGTTTCTTTCTGGTTGTTCTCGGTAAGAGCAACATTCCGAACCAGTTGTAGCTTCATTAATCATATTTATCATTGACGATTCAAAAGTGCTTGAAAGAACTTATTTGAATAAAGATTATTTTTTATAGAATTAGGCGTTACTTTGCGGAGATCCATAATACAAAAGTAATAATAAAATTATTTTGCTATAATCCGCGATGAAGTAAAATAGAAAATATATATAATGCTAAATGTAGAGTGGACAATCGGTTATCATACCTGGTACATGCAGGAGTCATAAAAAACATACTCTATAGAATCGCTTTGCGATTTTGGTCGTGGAGTCTATCTCCTGATGATGCTTCGGTTGCGGGGCGAAACGATTGTTGAGTTTGTGTTAGTGAACGTATATAGTGCTTGTGTATCGTGGTGGCGGTGGTGGAGGTCTGTGCATGTGTTTTTTACGAATCCTGCATGTATCAGGTATGATAACCGATTGTCAACTCTACATTTAGCATTATATATATTTTCTATTTTACTTCATCGCGGATTATAGCAAAATAATTTTATTATTACTTTAGAAAGATTATTTTGATTTGATATAATTTCAGTGTGGGCTGTGCTAAGTAATGATATTATTCTACTACTTGCTTAAACTTTGACCCAGAACGGCCGGCCTTGAATTCAAATTACACTGTCTTGGCTACGAGAAGGCCCTTGCTTATTAAATTTACGTCCAAGAACGTGTTTTGTGTTTGTGAAAATACTTGGAATATTGTAAATTTTTATATTAACAGACACCTTTAATTTAGTCTACAAAAAAGGGTGGAGTTCAGTATATTGTTTATTCAAGAAACATGTGCATTTAATCGTTCAGTTTAGTGCTTTTTGGAAAAATTGTTTCCTAGCGAGAAGAAGTAGAAAAAACTCGTCTCGAGCTCTTAACTACATAGTATAAAACAGAGTCGCTTTCCCCGTCTGTCCCTATGTCCCTATATCCCTATGTATGCTTAAATCTTTAAAACTACGCAACATATTTTGATGCGGTTTTTTTAATATAATTTTAAGTTTTTAAATATAATTCGGATAAGTTCGGATCTAGTTACAATTAATCGAAATTAATAAATTATAAGACTATTGTTAAGTGTTTACATTTTTTTAAAATAAATAATTTAATACAAAAATAATCTAATCTTTTTTTAGTCGCCTTTAACGACACCTTGGTAAGAAAGAGGGTGGTCTATTCTACTTAGTCGGATACCACACGGCGGGTCACCGTACCTTGGTCGCCTTTTACGATACCTCGGTAAGAAAGAGGGTGGTCATTCGAATTCAGCCGGATAACACACCGTGGGTCAAGTTACTTTAGTCGTCTTTTACGACAGCTCGGTAAGAAATGAGAGTGGTCTATTTTATTCAGCCGGATATCACACGGCTTAAATCTTATTCACGGGCATTTTGACTTTTTAATACAATAATAACAGATTGAGCCACAGCAACACGAGGCCGGCCTAGCTAAATTAATTTAAAAACACAGCATAAATATTAGACTTTCGCCCTCCAATTAGGTTGGAGCTAACGAGAAACGTGAGTAAATTAGATTTTCTTAATTGAAATAACTAAAGGAAAACCTACCTATTTAAAATAATAAGTTTGTTAAAACCTATTGTTAGACTTTATTTTAAAAGAATTGCAAGCGCTTTAACATAATAATAATTGACTAGCTTTGCCTTCGGTTTCCCCTGCTTCGAAAGCAGTGTATTTAATTACAATTTTAAATAATTTATAGAATTAGGCGTTACTTTGCGGAGATCCATAATACAAAAGTAATAATAAAATTATTTTGCTATAATCCGCGAATAAGTAAAATAGAAAATATATATAATGCTAAATGTAAGTGGACAATCGGTTATCATACCTGATACATGCAGGATTCTTAAAAAAAAACACATGCACAAACTTTGCTTTGCGATTTTGCGGGGCGAAACGATTGTTGAGTTTGTGATAGTGAACGTATATAGTGCTTGTGTATTGTGGTGGCGTTGGTGGAGGTTTGTGCATGTATTTTTACGAACCCTGCATGTATCAAGTATGATAACCGATTGTCCAAAATAATTTTATTATTACTTTTGTATTACAATTATAAACATAAAAGTATTTATATTGAGTTAACCATAAGAGATAGTGACATGCTATCACGGACGGATGAAGGAAAACATTGCAAGGAAACTTGTAAATCTCTAGAGAAATCTGGTGATATGTGTAACTTACCAATTGTATTATTAATGAGAATAACAGAAGATGCTGCGTGCCCAGAGTGTGGAGAGGAAGAAACGAGTCTTCACCTTATGGCTGAGTGCCCTATGTACTCGCTGGTAAGATGGGAGATACTAGGTAAGGATGAAATTGAAGTTGAGGATCTGACAAATATCTCCTTCAGGGATATTATCAGTTTCGTAAAAGCTACGGGTAGATTAGAGCAGGTGACACTGTCGGGACAGCAGTGAAACCCTTGTCCCAACATAGGGAAATGGGTGGAATAGTCCGGTATAGGAGCTGATCACCCGTTCTGCACCGACAGGCGTCCCCGAAATTAGATAGATAGAACTTACCAATTCGTATTGGAGCAGCGTGACCTTAGCTCCATTCTATTTAGACACGTAGAGAGTAGGCCTATGCCCAACTGTGGGATAGTAATAGGCCACTCTATACTAATTTACACATATAACATTGTACACGAAACGTTAAGAACTAAGTACAGTACAGAAACTAAGTACAGGTATTATCCAAGAGGGAATACAACAGAAAAGCAGTCACATAGTACAGACATCTACCACAGATATAAAGAAAATGGATAAGCCTTATTTCACAAATTATTTAAACCATGATTACCAAACTCAGCATGAAGTTCTTACCAAGGATCGAAACGTCGAACATCCACAAATTCAATTATTAAAAATTTGATTTATTAAGTAGATATAATGTAATACTAGCTTTTACCCGCGACTTTGTTAGTGTGGACTGTTGTCATGCGAAAGGTCTATAATAGATGGCGCTCTTCAATATCATCCTATTCCTATAGAATTAACAGGATTTCTATAGCCTATATGTTACCCCGGTGTATACGGAATAATCGTGCCAAGTTTTATCGATATTACTTCAGCGGATTTGCCGTGAAAGAGTAACAAACATTCATCCATACTCACAAACTTTTGCATTCATAATATTACTAATAGGAAGGATAGGATAGTAGGATTTCTGCAGTTTTGTTTGATGCTGAAATGATTTTCAAAAACCACGCTTTATTATCGTTCAAATAATTTTCAAATGTGTAATATGCTTTACTTATAAGCATATTTCTTACTCTTAATTTAAACTTATGTAGATAAGTCTGATATGGATTGCGGAATTTTACTGTAGAAGTACTGCTTCTATAAATCAACAATATATCTTAAATTTTTTCTTTCTGATTCCTGCGTGGCTCAGCAGAGCAACTCATTAGTTGGTGTGGATAGTCACTTCCACAATAAAGTTACTTACACGGATTACAGCAAAATAATTTTATAGTCATCATCTTCCTGCCCTTATCCCACTCTAAGTGGGGTCGGCACAACATGTTATAAACATGCTGTCACATGATTTGGCTACGTATTTTACGACCGGCCGCTTGCCTGACGTCAACTTATCATAGTCATTTTTCACGACACCTGGGTGTGAAAGAGGGTGGTCTATTCTACTCAAACGGATACCACACGGTGGGCCAACTTACCTTAGTCGCCTTTAACGTAACCTCGGTAAGAAAAGAGGGTGGTACTAATCTATTCAACCGAATACCACAAGGCTTTAAAAGTTTTAGATATATCAAGATATGTCAAAAAAATATGTTTTGTCTGTTCTAGTAATTCTATATCCGTACAGAAGCTCCGTGTAAGCAAGCATACGACGTCTCTGCAGTTACCATAAAGCTGGCTTATCTTACGTTGGTACAGAAAACCTGTACGTTCTGAAATTACTATCTTTGTTCTAACAACTGAATTTACGTTTGCGCTCTGCTTCAATTGTTAATCTCCGTAAATCTCTTCTTGTTTATGATGAAAACGTTTAAAATTATTTGCTTTACATAATTTATTTTGAAATGTGTAAAAGATTGTAAATTCGTAAGTGCTTGCCGCTTTCTCCGAATGTCTATATATTTATAGGTTACTAGCAATTTGGGTTACTAGTTAGTTAGTGTTACTAGTGTAATAAAACTCCCTTTTCTTTACTCTATTTATTAGCATAATTATTAACAATTACTCTTATTCGCTGGTACGGTACAAAGACATCCACCATCTTAACACTTTTCTTCTTCTGACGTTGTATTTTAAAATAGTACCAACATACCGAACTTTGTTTTGAGACCACAAATTATAAAAATAGACAATAACATGTTTACCAACATTTAACACTAGCAAGTTAGTAAACTTATTAATCCCTCGAGCTAAGCTAAGTTCTTGTGTTAGGAGTGGGTTCACGTCGGTAGTATAATGGCCGGGAATCAAATCCACGATCTCTCGATCGCAAGTTCGTTACCTCAACCATTCCGCTACCGCCGCTTCAACAGTCTTTTTATACTTATTATAAAACAAAGTCTCCAATAGCTGTCTGTCTATTTTCTCTAAATCTACTTTACTAAAATTTTTAACAACGATATCCCTTTACAATTCTTTACTTATTATAAAACAAAGTCCCTAAAACCTGTCTGATCTACTGAATGGATTTTTGAACGGTTTTTACTTAATGATATTGCAATTGTTCCAGAAGGTTTGAGTTACTAATACATTACGCTTTGACATAAATTGTATTGAATAAGTCGTCTGGTTGTAAAAAACTCGCTTTCTGGAAACTTTAGTGGCGTGCGCCGTGTAAACCAGTTAAAGATACACTAAAGTTATATACTATAGAATTGTAGATCTACAAAAATACTACAAAAAAATCCGCGTTAGCATGTCTCTGTCTCTTATGTATAACTCATAATAATTACTTTTATATTTATTATTCTACGCAGGTACAGACAGCATTCAATAAATAAGAAGCAATTTTCTCAAAAGTCAATCAATTTATCACCTGTCACATTGACGGCGACAATATTTTTTTTATTTGACCTAACTATTGAAAATTTGTATTTAGAACATGTTGTAAGAGAAGTTTTGGTTTTCTGGGTTTGCCACTTCGACGAAGTTTCTCTAGCATTTCTTTATACTGCATGATCCGCTTATCACCCCTTCATCTTCAGATGTCCAGGATTATGACTTAATCACAAAGAAATACTACATGCCTCGCCTCAACGCCTGTTGAGTACTCCAACTTTTATTATGAGGCCTATCTGCAAGCAAATTTATAGTCCATATGTTATCACTCTTAACACGCAATGTTTTTTTTTTTAATATGGGACACGTACACACACGGTCGTTCATCCCCAAAGTAAGTATAATATTTGTGTTATGGTAGACAGACAACTGGTGAATTTACTTATATATTTTTTAACTACATACTTAAATACAAATATACACCCAGGCTCAAAGACCAACAAATTCATTTATAGAAAACTAGCGGCCTGCCCCTGCTTCGCACGGGTATAAAATATATATGCCATGTCGGTCAGTGTAAAAAAATGATTAAAATCGATCCAGTAGTTTTGATTTATTCATTACTGCCCGTGGCCCGCACGCGTTAAATTTGGACAAAAACAATTTCCTTTCCCTATACCAAGAAGATTTCCTGCTATCTTTGGAATATCTAAATTCATATAGTACTTTTTACTTATTTACTTTTACATTTTCCCTATGTATTTTATTTTTACAATTAATTACAGAATGTCTTTAAACAAACTCTTGAAAGAGGGACATAGCTGCTAAAGTCGAAGTGTTATATGGCGAAGCGCGGCGTCCTCACGGCATTTTAAATCTGTAATATCTCCGAAAATGTTCACTTAAATTACATGCTGTAAACGGCCATATTGATCTATATTAAATCAACTATTTATTTAAGGTACTTAATTGGATAAGGATTAATGCTGTATTGTATAAAAATTGCTTCAAAAATATGGCATTATTTTTCGTAAAAAGTAAATGACAAAAAATGCTATAGTGGGTTATCCATAAGAGATAGACATATACCATCGCGGACTTTTCTGTAGACCTTTTCAAGATGTACAAATACTTAGTACATTATTTTGATAAATCTCGTAGGGCTTAGCCTGCGTTTGCAATGTAAGCGGAAAAAATGTAATTATTTACAGAAACCTCAAAAATTACAGTATTTCTCTACTCCGTATTGAATGTTATTATACGTACAAACCTTCCTCTGGAATCACTCTATCTATTAAAAAAAACCGCATCAAAATCTGTTGCGTAGTTTAAAAGTTTTATGCGTACATAGGGATATAGGGACTTTGTTTTATAATATGTAGTGATGTTGGCCCTCGGCGGGAAGTAAACCCGCGACCCGCGGAGCTGAAGGTAGGGTCACTACCCACTGCTCAAACGGGTCAGTCAAAGTCAGTTTTCTTCACAAAGAAACAATACATGCCTCGCTGCAACTCCTGATCCAACCTTTCTTATGAGGCCTATCTGCGTGCCAATTCTGATCCATATGTTATCACTCTCGACTCGCACTGTTCTTTTCCTCTTTCAATTTCCTTTTATCCAACCCATCCTTATTATTCCGACACTCGTTTTGAATTAGCAGAAATGAAATTTTAAGCATCGAAAAGCGTTAATTGGCGATGCGGTCTCACGTTAATTTATTCATAGGAATAAAAATTCGCAGCTAATTGCGTTTGCATTTAAATTTTTTGAGAGCGTTAAAACTTTAAATGGTTTAAAATTCATTTGAGCTCGCAATACGTGGACTGTAAATTGAGAACGAATTTTAAGTATGAGTATCACCGGATCCATAGAAAGTAGTAAAGTAACGGCTGGTTACTTTCCCACTGGCTTATCAGACGCTCGCTGGAGTTAGGTCCCTGAGGCGGTCGGTGCATCTGGTGCTCCCGGTGCACTGGTTAGCGGAGAGGTGCTTCTCTTTTGAGGGTTCCCGAGGTCCATCCTATCCAGAGGTAGTGATCTCTGGAATCAGAGCTACTATCGACGGGGATGGTAATGTGTACAGAGATCCTATACTTGCCATCAGCAGCGTAGTGGAGCATATAGGTCGTTTAAGTCAGTGCTAGTCCGACATAAATGCCGCCTTACCATATCGGGCGGCGGCGCCCATATTGGATCATTTCCTATATAAAAAACATTGTTAATATCCCGAAGCAGGGCATGTGCCCTTTCTTCTCTTTTGGGAAGAAGGGTATTCAAATTTTGATAAAATTTGGTACCATTGAAGCTTATGGTCATACAAATATCAGTTCGGCCCATGGGCACCTCAAACTGCATCGATTTGCAACTACAATACGCTGTACTGCATTGTATTGTATTCAGTATTGCTATAATGTATGTTATTGCTATTGTTGACATTTCAATACCAATGCTTCGTTGTTCAATAACCAGTTAGATCGTTCCTAACTCCTGTACGACGACACTGTTCGAAGATAGAATAGTTGGTGATAGTTTGGAATCTATACTTGTATTTAAAATGTGAGTCTCAGGAATTACTGGACCGATTCTCGATAAATTTCTAGAGAATTCTTGGGATATGTATCAAATCAAATCAAATCTAAATAATCTTTATTCAAATAAGCTCTTTCAAGCACTTTTGAATCGTCAAGGATCAATATGATTAATGAAGCTACAACTGGTTCGGAATGTTGCTGTTACCGATAAGAACCAGCAAGAAACTCGGCGGCCAATCTTTTTCAATTTATATTATCAAACTGCACTCCTGTACGAAACTGAAAGGATTTTCAAATCCAGGCATTTTTATCATCCAAATAACCTTCAGTTCTGTAATATGCTTTACGTATAAGCATATCTCTTACACTTAATTTTAACTTTTCTGTAGACTGGTCTAGTATGGATTGTTAGTATGGATTGTCTAATATAGTATGGATTTGATTGTATAATCTACCAATCTGCAAGTAGTAGGTCTTAGCTTCAGCCCTTCTCCAAAAACGGAGAAAGGAGGCCTATGGGCAACAGTGGGATACTAACAAGCCATTACTTTAAGTCGTATACAACAATCTTCTGTTGAAATAATACTTTACATTATTCACACTGCAGTCGACATAAGAAGGTAGAGACTAACTGGAAAAGCATATATGAAAAGTTGAGCAGAAAACATACTCAAAACACGTCGCAATGTTTGAGTCTTCCTGTATACTGCACTCAGGTGGTTATATGCCAACACTAAAGGCATAGTACTATCGTTTCATCAAAATGGATAAACGCAAGTCATAAGAGACAGCGGTTTTTAATTTAACTTTGAAGTAAGTGAAATTAACATATTTTATTCATTAAACTGATTAAAGATTTAAGTAAATGAAATTCTGTAATAACTTTAAACACTAAAGTGTATTTATCCTGATTAAAAATCATTGTTTAATTTAGACTACTACTGATGACAAAATCTCTATTAGTGTGTACCTATAAAGCGCATTGTAACCTCAAACCTCAAAAACCTGAAATGGCCATTATTCACTATTTATTACCCACGTAATATTTTTCACTTATCTGTTTTCGAAAAATCCGACAAGACACGATGTCATCATTCTCCAGTCTTTATTCCACTCTAATTGGGTGAGGTCACAACATGTTTTAAATATATAGTTACTTGATTTGGCTAGGCTACGATCCTAATCGCTTTTTACAACACCACGGTAAGAAATTAGGTTGGTCTATTGTACTCAGCCAAATACCACACGGTGGGTCAACTCCCCTTAGTCGCCTCTTACGTCACCTCGATAAGAAATGAGGATGGTCTATTCTACTCAGTCGGATACCATATGGCGGGTCAAGTTATCTTAGTTACCTTGTAGGACACCTCGGTAATAAATAAGGTTGGTCTATTCTATTCCGCCGGATACCACACGACGGGTCAACTTACCTTAATTGCCTTTCAGGACACCTCGGTAAGAAATAAGGGTGGTTCTACTCAGGCGGATACATATAAAAAAATAAGTATGCTATATTTAGATCTGTAAATTTCCGCTCCACTCTCATAACTTCTCCCGCAGAGCAGGGCTCAGACGGCAGGAGTGGTGTACATGACCTATTCAGGGCTTTTCACGTGGAGCTAATGTATTCTTTCGTGTTTGTTCTTGTCTGGTATGTCTTGCAAACAACCTTCCAGGTGTTTGATGAGATGTTCTCAAGTTTGCGAGTTGTAGAAACGTTATGCGTCGTGTAAACTTGTTAGTTACTCGTGTACTGACATTTGAAGTAAGATCGCATTCAGTGTTTTGCGTGTAAGAGTATTTTTGTTGTCCTGGCGATTCAATTATACAGCAAATGTTTATCAGATATAGACTGTAGGTTATTACGGCATATCTAATGTTCAGTATATCTAAGCAACTCCTCTCCTACCTATTCATTTTTATAGGCTATCCTACCGCGCAAGGGCGGATCCGGGAAGTCGAGTCCTTGGATCCAATCTGCCGCAGGCGAGCCGGGCGCAGGCGACTCGCTCAAGACCATCGCGTGCCGTCCTAACGGGGACCTTTCCGGGCGTTCCGAACGGGGTTTAATCGGACGCCCACCCTATAAGGTCCCCGAGGCGTTCGATGCATCTGTCGGTCGGTGGTACCCATTAGGGGTTTTCCTGTTAAAAAAAATCCTATACTAATAATCTAAATCCAACCACGCAAACCACCGGATCGGGGCTTCCCTAAAAGTGGCCATTCCCTACCCTATCTGGTGCACCAGGTGCATCGACCGCCTCGGGGATCTTTTCAGGTGGGTTTCCGATAAATAACAAGAGGCACCTCTAAGAAAACGTTTCTCGATGCTAGTCAAGCTTCTGAACTCTACTGTTCGCATTTCAACACTTTGAAAAAGCTTCCGTCCTCGCCTGTTTCACTCGATAACGCAATAAGGGCTACAAGGGCTAACAGCAATTAAGAAACTATCCAAGACTCCTCATACAAACCTTATTCATGCAAGGAAAAAGTATAATAGAGCGGTGTTCGAATCGTTATAAATTCAGCCACTCTTAAATTTCCGAGCACGTACGTTATTAGATTTCGCACGTAGATTCTTTTCAATGCCAATATAAAATTTAAAAGAGGCTCTTCCACGTGAAGAAATCCTTTTAGATTCTAATATCATTTCTTTTTATATGCTTATTCCTTTAATAGGTCGAATGTGTGCTGCGGTATGTCGTATGCCATTTTTAATAGCGTGTTTATTTAAGGTATTGCGAGTTAGAATGCGATTTTGTCGTTGCATCTATCTCCCGATGGTTTATAGGCAGTTATTGTATAGTATACCGTCATATTGTATACCGTTTATTAATCCTACAAGAACAAAAGTAATAATTAACATTATTTTGCTATAATCCGCGATTAAGTAAATAGAAAATATGTTAAATGTAGAGTGGAATATCCTTTTTATACCATGCATGTATCAATGCACAATTCGTAAGAACATGCACAAAACCTCCACCATCGCCACCACAATACACAAGCACTACACGCGTTCGCTATCACAAATTTATCAATCGTTTCAGTCCACAACTGAAGCAACTGAAGCAGATATTATTAAATAACAAAGCTTTGCGATTCTGCGTTTGACTCTAAACCTGGAATAGCATGAAGGTTTTGTTTCTTAATAGTAAAACCCGTCGTGTTACTTTTAAATGAAATGTTAAAAAACACCTCATTGATAACAATTAATAATATTTTTTTTCTTTAACCCCTAAATATATTGTTATAACATCTTTTTTTTATGTATTCTTATGTGTATTTTTATTCATTTCATTATTTCTTATTTGCTTAGGCACGTCGCTACAGTTTATTGATTTTCATTTCTTAATTATTTATGCTTATTACTACTTTGCTTCTTCTTTTTATTTACTTGCTGCACCTTTTTAAATTTTCCGTTTGACCCTAAGGTTGACTGGTAGAGAATGCTTATTTAGTGTTAAGTCCGCCTTTTGTACTTTTATATCTTAATAGTGCAAAGCTAGTAGTGCCCAGCGGGTAGATTGGGTGACTCTTTCGACATGGCTTCTGATATCTCACACACACATCAGCTCAGCATATAACCAATAAATCAAGGCACGTAATAGTCGCTAGTCTCGATATACAAAAGAATAACTGTATCTCTAAAGCACAAGATAAAAGCGCATCTCAAAGCTGTCAATGAAAAAGTTGGATAAAATACAAGCTTTATAGAGCCATTGGAGAGACATAAACATTAAATTATGCTTACTTTATTTTACCCTACCCATAACTCAAAGAAACGTGCAGTTCTTAACACCGCGAGCTTCTGAATTGAGCTGTCAACATCGTGTGTTCCATTCATCAAAACCACGCGAAACGTAGGGCTGTCACTGTTTTTCTTAGGAATTTCTTCCTATTTAATTCTAAGTAAAGATATTATCATAAATTCAAATTCAAATTATTCTTTATTCAAGTAAACTTGTAAGCAAGTGCTATCGTCAACTCTACTGGTGGTTCGAAAAGCCGATCCTATAGACAAGAGCCAGCAAGAAACTCGGCGGTTGTACTTTTAATTATAACTAGTTACATTTAGTCACTACTGTCTGTACAGGGTTGAAGAGACCACGGATTCCTATCATCTAAGTAATTATCAATAGTAGACTTTATATATGAGCCTCTTTTTAAAAAGTGTTTTTAAACTGTTGTAATGGCAAAGCTAAAACTAATAGCGGAATTTTATTATAGAATATCATACCCAACCCGACAAACGACTTACGTACTTTTGCAAGACGCAAAGCAGGAGCCGCAAGCTAAAGTCGGTTCCTACTTTGTCTGAAACAAATACATAACTAAATAATTAAGCTTAACTTTTCAAACGTTCCAACTTTATTTTCAATTTTACTTGCATTACTTACGGTAAGTGACGTGACGTAACAGTAGAACTTTAAATGATGCTAATTGCTGTAATTGTTTCAAAAGTATCTTGACGAATAATTGAATTAAGATTTAAGGGTTAGATTATTTGGGTTTTTTTCTGTAAGATTCAATAAAACACCTCTAAATTTACTGCATTTTTAATATAAAATTATCTCCGTCTTCTCATGTTTGATCTAGTGATTTCGAAGGACCTTAAAAGATATTGCTGGTTCTGAACGTGTCCAGTGAACCCCAAATTACACATTATCCGCGCTTGACAAGTAAAAAAACTACTCACCGTTCCTCTGGAATGTCCAGCTCCCGAAATTGGTAGGCATATCGCGCACTAGGACATAGCTAGTCACTTAAGAGATTTAGTTAGGTGGACGGGCACACGGTACCACAAAGTTTTTGAATAATAGGCATGGACACTGCTATTGCGGTCGGTTTTTGAATAATAGGCTATTGCGGTCAGACAGTTTAGCGGTCAAAAGACGACTAAAGGTCGCAAGTCGGTTGTATTAATGGCGCTCTCGTCAGAAACCTACCAATACAGTACCACCGAGCGATCCCATTGGCTCAGTGGCAGAATTAACTGCCAACCGCAGAATGTTGAAGTACTAAACACTGTTAATACTGCAATATAATTATTTGAAAAATTTGCTAGTTATGCAATAAGGGTTTTTAGATGAAAAGATTTGGTGGAATTCCTGAATGCCACTCAATTGAGTTTGAAGATTGACTTTTTGTAAAATAAATAGAACCATCACAGGTATTTTTTGAGTATAAAATTTTCAATGGTTATTTAATAATAAACTTAAGTTACTAGGCACTTATAAATTTACATTAGAATGCGGCATTTTTCTTAACAATACACTAGTTCAAATCTTATACTAAGTTGTCCTACATTATATTAAGAACTTAACTACTAAATACTAGAACTTAGAACTAAACTATTAATTTCTAAGTCGAATTTAAATTTAGAAATGAAAGATTTTGACAACCCTGCTCGTTCTACGCATCGCTCTGAGAATTGTATTATATTCTAATGTCGTTACATTATTATTATATCCTGAATCGGTATATACTCAAATGCTTTTATTAATTTATTTATTTTACTATTTTTAAAGGTTATTATTGTCGATATATGAAATCGAAAAGTTGATGAGGTATTTTAAACGTATATTTATTAATTTAAAAAAGGAGACATTATTATTTATTATTAAGAGTCCCTAGGTGACCGAGCTTTGCTAGTTATTTTTGAAGATATAAAAAAGACCTAATTTGAAAAAATCAAAAAGGGCTCTTGATATATGGACTCGTTAAGGTATACAGAATTTGAAACCGCCCGATCCTGATTGAGCTCCTTCAACCTACCTAATTAATACTTTTACTTAGTACATGACAGCGTAATTAGCCTTTGGTTTCTAACAATAATTTAGCAGATTTTTAGTACCTGGAAAAAAGGATGAAACGACATTTTTAAAATGACTATATCGATTTATAGTCCCCGTAACCTCCTACATACTAAATTTCATGAAAATCGTTGGAGACATTTGTATATACATACAATATTATATATACAAGCTGTGGTAGCCCAGCGGTAACACCGTGCGACTCTTTCGAGGAGGTCACGGGTTCAAACCCGGGCAGATACCAATGAGTTTTTCTGTTAAAACTGATGTGTCTAATTGATTTTCAATTATCACACGCTTTTCGGTGAAGGAAAACATCGAGAGGAAACTTGCATAACTCTAGAGAATTCTGGAGATATGTATAACCTACCAATCCAAGCATTGGAGCAGCGTGGTAGGTGTAAGCTCCAAACCTTCTCTCCAAAAACGGAGAGAAGAGGCCTATTGTCAGCAGTGGGATAGTAACAGGTCGCTACTATATATATACAAGATTATAGATAATTCAAAGGTAGGTAGGTATACGATAAGTTAAAAAAAGGAAATATTTAAATTTTCAGTTGTCAAAAATGTTTCCTACCCCTTGACGGCCAAATAACCCCTTCGTTATTTATTTATGATTAATCCCACTTCAGTTGTTTAGAAAAAGGCAAAGTTTATTACTTTTTTACCTTCAATTACGCACTTAGTATGCGAAGTATAAACAACATTATTCTTGGCGAACTCTTTAAATCAACTTTTGATTAAATTCTTCAATTTACTCCATTTTCGTGATGGGAAAAATTGTCTCAGGAACTAAGCCTGTTTGAATTTCCGGGAACAAAGGAACAAGGAAAATTATTGCGTTACCTTTAACCCAGCTAAGTATATTTGCGAAATCTAATATTCTGGTTTTACTTTTATAATAGTAACATTGCGAACGCTATTCCGCGTGATTCCCTGCGAGAGAAGTTTAAGGAAACAGGTATTCTTACATTTGCTTCACAGTATATTTTAAGCAATCTAATTTATGTACATAAAAATATAAAGAATTATAAAACGATAGGTGATGTATACAATAGACAAAGCAGAAACCGACATAAGCTTGCGGCTCCTGCTTTGCGCCTTGCAAAAGTACGTAATTCGTTTGTGGGTTTTGGTATAAGATTCTATAATAAAATTCCGCAATCAATTTCAGCTTTGCCATTACATCAGTTTAAAAACACTGTTAAAAAGAGGCTGATACAGAAAGCCTACTATACTCTTGAGGATTATTTGGAAGATAAGACTGTGTGGATATAGCTCTCTTTGAACCTGTACAAGACAGTAACGACTTAATGTAAATAGTATTAAGAATTATATTTTTAAAAGAGCAACCGCCGAGTTTCTTGCTGGCTCTTCTCGGTAGGAACAGCTTTCCGAACCAGCAGTAGAGTTGACGATTCAAAAGCACTTGTTTACAAGTTTATTTGAATAAAGAATATTTTGAATTTGAATTTGAATATATACTAAACTATTAGGCGTTACTTTGCGGAGGTCCATAATACAAAAGTAATGAGAATATTATTTTTCTATAATCCGCGATTAAAGAAAATATATGTAATGCTAAATGTAGAGTGTACTATTCGTTCTCATACCTGATTCATGCAGAATTTGTAAGAACTCATGCACTACCCGACACCGATGACACCACAATAATTATACAGGAATAGAACATTGCGAAGCGCCATCTATTATCAACATATCACGCGACAACAGTCCACGCGAACGAAGTTGCGGGTAAAATATAACCCTAAGATACCATTGCAGAATCTTTATCCTAACAAGATTGGTTTACCCTTCTCAAACCCGCCCTTAATCTAATATAGCGGATAGTGTCACAAAGAAACCTCCTTTGCTACTAAACAAATATTTATTATACAAAAAAAGGAAGTGAGAATTTCAGAACGAGGCTTAATTGCGACAGATTCATTCGCCCTTATCCCACTCTACGTGGGGTCGGAACATGCTTCAATGAATAGGGTGTATCAGACGCCCATCTGAAAAGGCCCCCAAGGCGGTCGATGCATCTGGTGCTCCCGATGCATCGATTAGCGGAGGGAGGGGCCACTTTTAGAGAGGCCCCGACCCAGAGGTGGCGCGCTCTGGGGTTCAGAGTTGCTGCTGGCGGGGATGGGGGCAATGTGTACAACGGTACCCTGTCCCCGCCTCCAGCAGCGTGGTGGAGCACTATCAGGTTTTAAGTGGGAGTCCGACATACCCTCCGCTCGTCCCCGTCGGTCGGTGAAGACCCATAATAGGTTTTCCTGACATAAAAAAATGCTATGAATAAAATTTTAACAAAGTTTCACGTCCCTACTGTTAACCATTGACGAGTTCCCTGGTATAGAGGTTATCCTGGCAGCATCAGGTCATGCTTACCTGGTAAACATGACTTGTTATTGGGACTAGACCTGAACAATTTCATCTCAATCGGACACCAGGAAGTGGGTCAAATTCAGTACCTATAAATACTTTCCCTTAATTCTGCTCACTGCTTACTAGAGATAATTTAGCTTTCAAGGTGTTAAGCTGCGGAATGATTTACCAGTATCAATCCACAAATCTCTTTCCCTTTCGGTATTTAAGTTACAGACTAGAAAATATTTATCTGAAGTAATCATATATTAGTAGCGTCTTTTCATCTATTTATTTTATCAAAATTAATTTTTTACTTTTATATAAACTTTTTCATTTTCTCTATAATACCCATATTCTCTTTCTTTTTAAATTCTTGTTCTTTTCCTTTTGTTACTCAAAGGTTAACTGGAAGAGACCCGTTTTAGGGATAAGTCCGCCTTTACACATGTGCTTTTTTTTACTTTTTCTTTCTTTTTTATATGTATAAAATAAATGAAATAAATAAATAACTTGGAAGATTCCACCTTCACAATATTATAATATCGAACAATATGAACTTGAGTTAAATCATCATCTTCCTGCCTATATCCCACTCTAAGGGAGGGAGGGTACTATTCTATTCAGCCGGATACCACACGTCGTATTTACTCATTGAAATATTAAAGATAAAAAATAAAAGCTTTTAAAAATATATTGTCTATGTATTGCAATATTCATTAATAGAATACCAAGCAACGACCGTAACAAACCAATAAAAACAAAGTTCGAATCCTATAAATTCAATGTTCTGGAGTCGAAATTTAATACAACTTTGCTCATTTCGGTTGCGGGGAAGAAAATTCGACTGTCCCACCATAGACATAACTTAGAATTATGTTTACTGTGTACTTTATTTGTTTAGATTCTATAATAAATAACGTAAACTTCTTGCTTTTAACATATCAAGAAATAAGAACGGATGTGAAATTGTATCGGAAAGAATCGTTTTTTTTTTCTTCAAAACTAATTTTCTTCTCCTGCTCTTACTCACACTCTAAGAAGGGTCGGCACAACATGTTTAAAACATGTTGTTACTTGATTTGGCTAGTTATTTTATGACCGGCCGCCTGTCTGACGTTAACTTATATTAGTTGCCTTTTAGGACTCCTTGATACGAAATGAGGATGGTTTAATCTACTCAGCCGGATACCACACGGCTGGTCAACTTACCTTAAGAGTCTTTTACGACACCATGGTAAGAAATGAGGGTGTTCTATTTTACTCAGCCGGATACCATACGGCTGATCAACCTACCTTAGTCGCCTTTTACGACACTTCGGTCAGAAATGAGTGTGATTGTTTCTACTCAGCCAAATTTGAAAATCCTTTCAGCTTCATACAGGACTGCGGTTTAATAATGTAAAATTGAAAATGTTTAAAAGATTGACCACCGAGTTTCTTTCTGGTTCTTCTCGGTAAGAACAACATTGCAAACCAATTGTAATTGCAACCATTGCAACCAGTTGTACCATTAATTATATTGATCCTTGACGATTCAAAAGTTCTTGAAAATGTTTATTTGATTAAAGATTATTTAGATTTGATTTGCTAAAATCATCACATTTCACAGATTGGACTCAGTTCGTAATCACTTTGAAACATGTTATTAAATCCTCCGTTAGTTTGAACCGCAGAAGAGCATTTGCGAGCTGCAAAACTTGAGGCACTGATCGATATTCAGTATCGAGTATTATATTTGCATAATTTAATAAATATGCATTGATCGTTTTTAAATTAACAATTCATTTTTTAAGTTATAATGACTGTAAGTTAGACACTAAATTTTTCTTTTTATTTTGAAAGATTTAAATGAAAATATCTGGGATACTAGCTAATAGCACGGTATTTTTTTAGATAGTTATAAAAAATGCAATGCAAAAATGCAAAAATATTGTTTAACAACAATATTTTTTTCTTTATCCACTTCACTTTTACCATCAAAAGAGTTACCATCGATATTGCTGCTCTCAAGGCTCGAGCCTTCGGGGATATGTCGGGATGATGGCAAGAGACCAGACGGCTTGACGCTGGTTCCTTGGGAACGGGGACGGGCCATAATGTGCGACGCAACATGCGTTGATACGTTAGCCTCGTCCCATATCAGGGAAACAGCGTCAAGACCTGGAGCTGCGGCGGAAATGGCCGAATCCGGCAAACGGCGGAAGTATGCATCTCTCATCGAGAGTTATATATTTGTGCCGTTTGCAGTCGAGACCCTACGACCATGGAGTCCATGCAATTTTTTTTTTTCCTTTTTATAAATTTATATCCGCGATTCAGCGCGGAAATGCTGCCAGCATTCTTGGGACCATTTCACGTGGGCATGACTTGTATAGTCCTAGCGTGTAAGTAATTTAAGATAGGATATAACTTGTACATTTTTGCATTATAAAGTGTACTTTATACTTATTCAATAAATATTTTTTAAGCATTTTTCTCAAAAGTCAACCCATTTAATCTTATGCTTGTGTGGAGTATTCGTGTTGGCGGCGTTTTGTGATACGTATGCCGACTTGTCCTACATGTATACGGTTTTAATTGATGTCTGCTACACACACTTAGCATAACATATATTCTGTTAACAAACGCAGATTACAGAAAAATAATTTTATTGTAACTTCTGGAATATAGGAATAAGATTTCCATTTTAAGGTAATTCCAATTATAAGTTGTTATTAAAGCACTGAGCTTTTGGCCTATTTTGTACACTAGTTACAAAAGCTCAGTGCTTTGAGCGTCGACACTGCATTTGCTAGCCACAAAATTTTAGGTGCCTCGATTGGAACGCTAGAATCCATTTGCATAGTTTAATTAATATGCATCGACAATTTTGAATCTAATTTTCGCTGCAATACCCAGCAGTTAATTATAAATGTTTAATCTATTCTATTGTTATAGAATTTCATCAGGATAATTAACATTTAACTGTATTTATAGTAAGTAAAAAAGTAAGTAGCGGCCTGTTACTATCCCACTGCTGAGAATAGGTCTCTTCTTTATTTTTTGGAGAGAAGGATTAGAGCTAAGACCTACCACGCTGCTCCAGTGCGGATTGGTAGGTTACAGATATCTCCAGAATTCTCTAGTGATATGCAGGTTTCCTCACGATGTTTTCCTGTACCTTGTACCTATTACAAAATTGCTCCGCTCTAAAAGTTTGCGACAGCATATATGTAGCTTTTAAGGTTTCACTTTAATTATTTTTATGGTTTTCAAAAGACTATTACTGTTCCAATTTTTTCACACAGGTGGAGCCGCTGGCGATTGCTAGTCCCCAATAATAATTTATCTCATCAGACAGCGAAATTTTTACAATTGTGCAGTTATCACTTTTTTATATATGAAAAAACCCCTTATGGGTACCGTCGCCCGAAGGGGACAGGCGGTGGTTATGTCGGACTCGCACCGACTATAATGACCTGTGTGCTCCACCACGCTGCCAATGGAAAGGACAAAGTATCATTGTACACATTGCCCCCATCCCCGCCGACAGCTCTGATCCCAGAAAACACCTTCTCCGGGTAGGGATCCCTCGAAAGAGAAGCCCCCCTCCGCTAACCGGTGCATCGGGAGCACCGGATGGACCGACCGCTTCGGGGACCTGTAAGCCAGACGTCCGATATGCAGTAATCACTTCCCTCCTATAGACTCTACACAACATAATCATATACTCATCATAACCTTACTTATTTTATAATAATGTTTATTGAATATTTATATAATTAATTTTAGTGAACGGAGTGAAAAACGGAGGAATTAGTCACCGGAGTAATATAATAAGTAAAATTATAGACTATCACTATCACACTTTGTTGACACGAACGCACACACACATACACACACGCACGCACACACACATACACACACGCACGCACACACACATACACACACGCACGCACACATACACACACGTACACACTCACACACGCTGACACACACAAATAGGTATAACTAACTAATATATATATATATATAGGTATAACTGTATAAGTTATAAATATTTAGAATGGGTCCTATGGAAGGCGATGGCGTTCGTGGTACAGGTTATCCTAGTGCGAGCGCCACAGCACTCCTTTTTTATATATCTGTAACTGTATTTTTAAAAAATAGATATTGTAGTTTAAGGAGTAAAATTTGTAATAGTTTATAAGATATAAGAATAAATAAATAAATAAAATAAAAAAAAGTTGTATTTTGTTTAGAACAGTTTCTTATTCAATTTTAAAGCGGGCGTTGACATCTGCAACACAGTTTTTACTTTTGTAGTGTCTTAGTTACCATTATATAAGTGCATTTGTATAGTTCCTATAATAAGCTTCATTTCATTTCTATGGTACATTTTCCGCTCTCCCGCTTTTCCGTTACAAAATATTGGTAGTATACAGATTTCTAAGTTTGAAAGCGGGAAAATGTAAAAGTGCATGGGAAGTTTTCTAATATTACAGTTGCACGGCCTATAATGAGGCTCTAGAGCCGAACTGAACGTGTCGTTTCGCAAATTTGCTGGAAGATGTGAACTGAAGGCGTTTAACTGTAGTAGCGTAAACTCACAGAGTAAATACTTGCTGAGCTTTAATAATTGTCTTATTTCTTTAATTATAATGATAAGTAATCTCTAATGCCGTGTAGTATCCGGCTAAGTAGAATAGACCACCCTCATTTCTTACCGTGGTGTCGTAAACGTTGACTAAAGTAAGTTAACCCGCCGTGTGGTACTGGCTGAGTAAAATAGACCACCCTCATTTCTTGCTTTGTTGAGGGAAGCGGTAGAGTTGTTCTGGGAACTCTTATCCTGGATCCAATCTGCTGCTGGTGATTCCAGGTGTTAGCGACTTACCCAAGCCCATCGTCTGCCGCCCTAACTGGGGACCTTCGATTGTTCCGAACGGGGTATATCGGACGCCTGGCTTACAGGTCCCTGAGGCGGTTGGTGCATCTGGTGCGCCCAATGCATCGGTTAGCGGAGGAGGACTTCCCTTTTGAGAGGTCCCTTGCTGGAGGGGGGGGGGCAATGTGTACAACGATACCCTCTCCTTGCCAGCAGCGTGGTGGATCACACAGGTCGTTATAGTCGGTGCGAGTCCGACATAACCACCGCCTGTCCCCGTCGGGCGGTGATACCCATAAGGGCTTTTTTCCTGTAAAAAAAGTCTATTCTACTTAGCCGGATACCACAAGGCGAATCAATTTACCTTAGGCGCCTTGTACGAAAGCTCGCCAAGAAATGAGGGTAGTCTATTCCACCCAGCTGGACACCACACGGCAGTGCTATTAAAATTAGCCATTTTTCTCAATTTAAGATATGTACGTTAAAACTTATGTGTCTAATTGAAAATTGCAATTTATTAAACGCTTTTCGGTGAAGGAAAACATCGTGAGGAAACCTGTATATCTCTAGAGAATTCTGAAGATATGTGTAACCTACCAATCCGCATTGAAGCAGCGTGGTAGGTCTTAGCTCCAATCCTTCTCTCCAAAAACGCAGAGAAGAGGCCTATTACTAGCAGTGGGAGAAAAACAGGCCGCTACTCGTAACAGGCTGTATCTTGGGCCACATTCCTTCCAGACAGTGCAAGTGGTGTATGTAAGCTATTCAGCTTGTGATGTTTTCCTCTACAGGAAAGTTTGCATGTTTTTACTTGCATAATACTTCGATGTGATAGTTAAATTTACCACCTTTCAGGTGCAATACGCATTGATTTGGTAACATAGTGTAAATCTATATATATAAAAGAAAGTTGGTCTAAGTTACACTATTTATAACTCAAGAACAGATGAACCAATTCGGCCGAAAATTGGTGTAGAGGTTGCTTAGAACCAGGAAACGGACATAGGATACCTTTTATCCCGTTCGACCGCATTTATTTTATCCCGTCAAGTCACTATAAATCGTGGTATAACAAAAACGACTAGGACATGGAAAAACAAAACATAAATGACAGCTAAACGTAATTTTGTCTTTTGGTAAGTATGGTAAAAATTTGACAATTATCAAAATAGTAGTAGCTATAAAAGTTACTACATAGTATAAAACAAAGTCGCTTTCTCTGTCTGTCCTTATATCTCTATGTTTGCTCGAATCGAATCGAATCGCATCGAATCGAATCGAATCGAATCGAATCGAATGAAATCGAAATCGAATCGAAATCGAATCGAAATCGAATCGAAATCGAATCGAAATCGAATCGAAATCGAATCGAAATCGAATCAATATCGAATCGAAATCGAATCGAAATTGAATCGAAATCGAATCGAAATCTAATCGAAATCGAATCGAATCGAAATCGAATCGAAATCGTAACGAAGTCGAATCGATATCGTATCGAAATCGAATCGAAGTCGAATCGAAATCGAATCGAAATCGAATCGAAGTCGAATCGAAATCGTATCGAAATCGAATCGACATCGAATCGAAATCGAATCGAAATCGACATCGAATCGAAATCGAATCGAAATCGAATTCCAAATCCAAATCCAAATCCAAATCCAAAGCCAAAGCCAAATCCAAATCCAAATCCAAATCCAAATCAAATCCAAATCGAATCGAATCGAATCGAATCCAAATCAATCGAATCGAATCGAATCTAATCGAATCGAATCGAATCGAATGAAATCGAAATCGAATCCAAATCCAAATCCAACAGCGTCAAGACCTGGAGCTGCGGCGGAAATGGCCGAAACCGGCAAGCGGCGGAAGTATGCATCTCTCATCGAGAGTTATATATTTGTGCCGTTTGCAGTCGAGACCCTAGGGCCATGGAGTCAAAGTGCAAATTTTTTTTTATCCAATTTAACACCTCGGTTGATTGCCTCTTCAGGTGACAAGAGGGCTGGCTCCTTTTTCGCACAAAGAATCAGCTTAGCGATTCAGCGCGGAAACGCTGCCAGCATTCTTGGGACCATTCCACGTGGGCATGATCTGTATAGTCCTAGCGTGTAAGTAATCTATATATATAAAAGAAAGTTGGTCTAAGTTACACTATTTATAACTCAAGAACGGATGAACCAATTCGGCCGAAAATTGGTGTAGAGGTTGCTTAGCCATTCCACGTGGGCATGATCTGTATAGTCCTAGCGTGTAAGTAATCTATATATATAAAAGAAAGTTGGTCTAAGTTACACTATTTATAACTCAAGAACGGATGAACCAATTCGGCCGAAAATTGGTGTAGAGGTTGCTTAGAACCAGGAAACGGACATAGGATACCTTTTATCCCGTTCGACCGCATTTATTTTATCCCGTCAAGTCACTATAAATCGTGGTATAGCAAAAACGACTAGGACATGGAAAAACAAAACATAAATGACAGCTAAACGTAATTTTGTCTTTTGGTAAGTATGGTAAAAATTTGACAATTATCAAAATAGTAGTAGCTATAAAAGTTACTACATAGTATAAAACAAAGTCGCTTTCTCTGTCTGTCCTTATATCTCTATGTTTGCTCGAATCGAATCGAATCGCATCGAATCGAATCGAATCGAATCGAATCGAATGAAATCGAAATCGAATCGAAATCGAATCGAAATCGAATCGAAATAGAATCGAAATCGAATCGAAATCGAATCGAAATCGAATCGAAATCGAATCGAAATCGAATCGAAATCGAATCGAAATCGAATCGAAATCGAATCAAAATCGAATTGAAATTGAATCGAAATCGAATCGAAATCGAATCGAAATCGAATCGAATCGAAATCGAATCGAAATCGTAACGAAGTCGAATCGATATCGTATCGAAATCGAATTGAAGTCGAATCGAAATCGAATCGAAATCGAATCTAAGTCGAATCGAAATCGTATCGAAATCGAATCGAAATCGAATCGAAATCGAATCGAAATCGAATCGAAATCGAATCGAAATCGAATCGAAATCGAATCGAAATCGAATTCCAAATCCAAATCCAAATCCAAAGCCAAATCCAAATCCAAATCCAAATCCAAATCCAAATCCAAATCCAAATCCAAATCCAAATCCAAATCCAAATCCAAATCCAAATCCAAATCAAAATCAAAACCAAATCGAATCGAATCGAATCGAATCAAATCGAATCCAAATCAATCGAATCGAATCGAATCCAATCGAATCGAATCGAATGAAATCGAAATCGAATCCAAATCCAAATCCAAATCCAAATCCAACAGCGTCAAGACCTGGAGCTGCGGCGGAAATGGCCGAAACCGGCAAGCGGCGGAAGTATGCATCTCTCATCGAGAGTTATATATTTGTGCCGTTTGCAGTCGAGACCCTAGGGCCATGGAGTCAAAGTGCAAATTTTTTTTTATCCAATTTAACACCTCGGTTGATTGCCTCTTCAGGTGACAAGAGGGCTGGCTCCTTTTTCGCACAAAGAATCAGCTTAGCGATTCAGCGCGGAAACGCTGCCAGCATTCTTGGGACCATTCCACGTGGGCATGATCTGTATAGTCCTAGCGTGTAAGTAATCTATATATATAAAAGAAAGTTGGTCTAAGTTACACTATTTATAACTCAAGAACGGATGAACCAATTCGGCCGAAAATTGGTGTAGAGGTTGCTTAGAACCAGAAAACGGACATAGTATACCTTTTATCCCGTTCGACCGCATTTATTTTATTCCGTCAAGTCACTATAAATCGTGGTATAACAAAAACGACTAGGACATGGAAAAACAAAACATAAATGACAGCTAAACGTAATTTTGTCTTTTGGTAAGTATGGTAAAAATTTGACAATTATCAAAATAGTAGTAGCTATAAAAGTTACTACATAGTATAAAACAAAGTCGCTTTCTCTGTCTGTCCTTATATCTCTATGTTTGCTCGAATCGAATCGAATCGCATCGAATCGAATCGAATCGAATCGAATCGAATCGAATCGAAATCGAATCGAAATCGAATCGAAATCGAATCGAAATCGAATCGAAATCGAATCAATATCGAATCGAAATCGAATCGAAATTGAATCGAAATCGAATCGAAATCGAATCGAAATTGAATCGAACCGAATCGAATCGAAATCGAATCGAAATCGTAACGAAGTCGAATCGATATCGTATCGAAATCGAATCGAAGTCGAATCGAAATCGAATCGAAATCGAATCGAAATCGAATCGAAATCGAATCGAATCGAAATCGAATCGAAATCGTAACGAAGTCGAATCGATATCGTATCGAAATCGAATTGAAGTCGAATCGAAATCGAATTCCAAATCCAAATCCAAATCCAAAGCCAAAGCCAAAGCCAAATCCAAATCCAAATCCAAATCCAAATCCAAATCCAAATCCAAATCCAAATCCAAATCCGAATCGAATCGAATCGAATCAAATCGAATCCAAATCAATCGAATCGAATCGAATCCAATCGAATCGAATCGAATGAAATCGAAATCGAATCCAAATCCAAATCCAAATCCAAATCCAACAGCGTCAAGACCTGGAGCTGCGGCGGAAATGGCCGAAACTGGCAAGCGGCGGAAGTATGCATCTCTCATCGAGAGTTATATATTTGTGCCGTTTGCAGTCGAGACCCTAGGGCCATGGAGTCAAAGTGCAAATTTTTTTTTATCCAATTTAACACCTCGGTTGATTGCCTCTTCAGGTGACAAGAGGGCTGGCTCCTTTTTCGCACAAAGAATCAGCTTAGCGATTCAGCGCGGAAACGCTGCCAGCATTCTTGGGACCATTCCACGTGGGCATGATCTGTATAGTCCTAGCGTGTAAGTAATCTATATATATAAAAGAAAGTTGGTCTAAGTTACACTATTTATAACTCAAGAACGGATGAACCAATTCGGCCGAAAATTGGTGTAGAGGTTGCTTAGCCATTCCACGTGGGCATGATCTGTATAGTCCTAGCGTGTAAGTAATCTATATATATAAAAGAAAGTTGGTCTAAGTTACACTATTTATAACTCAAGAACGGATGAACCAATTCGGCCGAAAATTGGTGTAGAGGTTGCCAGGAAACGGACATAGGATACCTTTTATCCCGTTCGACCGCATTTATTTTATCCCGTCAAGTCACTATAAATCGTGGTATAACAAAAACGACTAGGACATGGAAAAACAAAACATAAATGACAGCTAAACGTAATTTTGTCTTTTGGTAAGTATGGTAAAAATTTGACAATTATCAAAATAGTAGTAGCTATAAAAGTTACTACATAGTATAAAACAAAGTCGCTTTCTCTGTCTGTCCTTATATCTCTATGTTTGCTTAAATCTATAAAACTACGCAACAGATTTTGAGGCGGTTTTTTTTAGAATGATTGAAGTGGAAGGTTTATATGAATAATAAAATTCAATATGGAGTAGAGAAATACTGTGATTTTCACTGAGTGACATAGGCTATATGCTTTATACCCGTGCGAAGCTGGGGCGGGACTCCTAGTGTTTTATATAAAAAAGAATGATATCGCACGCTTTGTATTAAAAAGACCGAATACAAATAAGTTGTTTTGTCGGCAATATACGTAGCGTAACGACTACAAAACCATTCGGCGGGTCGATTTACCTTAGTCGCCTTTTACGAAACCTCGGTGAGAAAGAGGGTAGGCTATTCTACTCAACCGGATACCACGATGCATAATTATTTAAAATGGTTCTTTTGGTTATCTGATTATCTCCTTCGAAAGTCAATTCATGAATCACATTAGTCGGGTTGTTTTTTTCGATAACGATATATTTACAAAAGTAATAATAAAATTATTTTGCTATAATCCGTAATGAAGTAAAATAGAAAATATATATAATGCTAAATCTAGTATCGACAATCAGTTTTCATACCTGATACGTCCAGGATTCGTAAAAACACATGCACAAACCTCCACCACCGCCACTACAATACACAAGCATTACATATTCACTAAAACAAACACAACAATCGTTTCGCTCCGCAACCGAAGCATCATTAGGAGATAGACTCATTTCTCTCATCCACGTTTTCTCTTGTTCTTTACTACTATGAATGGTTATAAATACGACTCATACGCCTGAGCATGCTAAATTGTATACAAGGCTTTATTCTCAACATTCCTTTGGCTATATATAGGTATATAATATTCCTAACAAATTTCCCAACTAATCGTTCTATTCGTACACAATATATCCATTTCCGTATTGGGATAACGCAAGACATTTCTCGATATTGATTTTGCAATTGCATGTTAGTCCTCAGAGACCGCAAGTATAAGATGAAATCCTTGAATATGAGGGTTGCCACATCATACATAGAATATATATTTGAAAATATTAATGATAAATCATGCTAATCGGGTTCGATTCCCACGTATTCTATAAATGAATTTGTTGGTACAAAGTAATAATAAAATTATTTTGCTATTATCCGCGATGAAGTAAAATAGAAAATATATATAATGCTAAATGAAGAGTGGACAATCGGTTATCATACCTGATACATGCAGGAGTCGTAAAAAACACATGCACAAACCTCCACCACCGCCACCACGATACACAAGCACTATATACGTTCACTATCACAAACTCAACAATCGTTTCGCCCCGCAACCGAAGCATCATCAGGAGATAGACTCCACGCCCAAAATCGCAAAGCGATGTGTTTTTTACGACTCCTGCATGTATCAGGTATGATAACCGATTGTCCACTCTACATTTAGCATTATATATATTTTCTATTTTACTTCATCGCGGATTATAGCAAAATAATTTTATTATTACTTTTGTATTATGGATCTCCGTAAAGTAACGCCTAATTCTATGAATTTGTTGGTCTTTGAGCCTGGATGTATATTTGTATTTAAGTATGTATTTAAAAATATATAGGTACAGTTGTCTGTCTATCATAACACAAGTTTTAAGTTACTTACTTTGAGGGCGGACGACCGTGCGTGTAAGTGTCCCATATATTTATTTATTTATTTATAATATTATAAATGCGAAAGTTAGTGACTATGGATGTATGTTTGTTACTCTTTCACGGCGAATCCCGATATCGAAGAAATATGGCACAATTATTCCTGAGCCGTTTCCGAATTTCCGAAAATATATACATATAGATACAAGATTAACTCATTTCAATTATCATCCTCCCACTCTAAATGGAGTCGACTGAACATGTTATAAACATGCTGTTACATGATTTGGCTGCGTTTTTACGACCAGCCGCCTGCCTGACGTCAACTTACCTCTGTCGTATTTTAAGACACCTCGGTAAGAAAGAGGGTGGTCTATTCTACTAAACCGGATACCACACTTTGGGTCAACTTACCTTAGTCGCCTTTTACGACATCTCGGTAAGAAATGAGGTTGGTCTATTCTACTCAGCCGGATACCACTCGGCGGGTCGACTTACCTTAGTCGCCTTTTACGACACCTCGGTAAGAAATGTGGGTGGTACTATTCTATTCAGCCGGATACCACACGGCGTAAGATTAACTCATTTCAATATTAAAGATAAATCTTTTTAAACAGGCCCTGTGGACAACCCTAACCTAAACCGCAAACCTACAAAATAGTTTTCTCTCTAAACCGCTTTACGATTAGATTCGTGTAGATTCCACTTGTATGACGAAGTTTGTCATATTCCGACATTTGGATTTCAGAAATTACAATGTTGGTTTATGAGTTAACCAAACTTATTCATACGTTTAAACGATTAATTATTATATACTAACTTTGCTAGCGGTTTCGCCTGTGTGGAAATCAATATGTCACAAAGGTTTTCTCACTTAGATCCCTAATTTTTAACTGCGTTAAAAATATAAATGGGTTTTGATTGATTAATCGAAATTTTGAACTTACAAGTTGTTATTGTGAGTAAACTGTTAAAGATAGAGAGATGCTGTTGCAGACTTTTTATAGTATTTTTGTAGATCTACAATTCTGTAGTAACTGTAACGTGTTTGGGTATATCGGCCGGACAATTAATCTCACCAGCCCGGAGTCCAGCCCAATATCAATAAATGCATTACTATGGTATTTTGAAAAATGTAAATATAAAAGTACAAAATATTTTAATGTATAGAACCGGCTATACTCACGTCTTATTCTATCGGGCTAGCCCCTTCATGTTACTTAGTTCATGTTAGTTTATGAGCTCTTTACACGACGTTATAGCGTCATGTAAAGAGCTCATGAATAACTGCCCCGGATGGTTCGAAACTAGTCGGGCTAACCCGATAGAATAACACGTGAGTATAGCCGGTTCTATACATTAACTATGAATACTACTCACGATAGATTAAATTTAAAAAACAAAATATTTTGATATTTTATCTATTCTGCCGTATTCATTTCACTATATAGATTTGTTTCCACGTATATCAGATTTCACCGGTGAAATTGAATACTTGTTTTCAAATTTCCGATCACGTTTCCCATTTTTAGATTTTGCTGTACCAAGAAAGCTGAAGACATCGAAATGTTTTATGTGTTTCGGTTACTTTATTGGACAAATAATCCATTGTAGACTCCTTTGTACATTGATAGATTTTACACATGATATTCTCTTTGCGATTTTTTTGTGGAGTCTATTGCCCGATGATACTTCGGTTGCGGGGCGAAACAATTGTTGAGTTTGTAATAGTGAACGTATGTAGTGCTTGTGTATTGTGGTGGCGGTGGTGGAGGTTTGTGCATGTGTTTTTTACGACTCCTGCATGTATCAGGTATGAAACGGATTGTCCACTCTACATTGAGCATTATATATATTTTCTATTTTGCGTCATAGTGTATTATAGCAAAATAATATTAGTATTTGTCGCGCCCAAAACGGAACGCTAGCGGACAGCGTGTGTGATTGGGCATCCATCTTAGGCTGATTGACAATCAGCTATCAAACTGTCAGACGCAAAATTCAAACCTGTGAACGGCACACCCATAATATCTATCTTGTACCATTTTTCTATACTTGTAATCCGCTAAATTATACGCATTCTCAAAATTACCGTCGTTTTCATCGCTGCGCTAAACCCAAAGAGAAGATCACGCAAGCACTTCGTGTCGGCTTCGACAGTATTACTTTTGCACATGATATTCAAACAAAGAAGCGCAGAGAATAACAGAAGCGCGTAACAGACTAATGCCTTCCAAATTAGGACCTAGAGCAAGCAAAAGGTACCCAAAGGCAAAAGGTAAAAAGGTATGAGTACCCTACTCATAGTAGATCGTCATTTGGAATCTCGGAAACGGCTCTAATAACGATTTGCGATATTGACGAAGCAGGAGGTTTTGGTGGAGAAAAATTGATCTGGCTAGATTTAAAAAAAATACTTTTTATCCCTGTTTTTGGGCATTAAAAAAATTACATTGAATATGTAAAACACTATTTTTTGCCATGAATTGTCAAGTCAGCGTAGTTTATTCAAGGAACGGTTGGTCTTGAAATTTAATTACCTAGGATCGAGTCCAACCTACCCAATATTTTTTTTTGTCTTTTTTTATTTTTTCAAAAATTACCGAGCAAAGCTCGATTAACCGGGTACTAAATAAATAAAATAAAAAGAATACAGTCAAATTGGGTAACTTTGAATGACTTTTTCAGATTTTTCAAAATATAAAATAAAAGGACCTTGACCTTATTTAAGGTTTTAATGAATAATGAGTGTTCTTTTATACCGAGTTTTAGAATAACTAACTGTATTACTAAGTAACTAGCAAGGAAATGGAAAAAAAATATGCTTTTGTGCGTGTTCAAAGTTACCTTGAGTTTTGGGTAACTTTGAACCGAATTATTTCGAAAACTAAAAATCCTTGAATTCACAGAATTTTCGTATCGTAATAATTATTTTAGTCGTTTTATTCAATGTTACCCGTAAATTCAATGTTACCCGTAAATTCAATGTTACCCGTAAATTCAAAGTTACCCAATTTGACTGTACAAAGTAAACAAGAGAGTCTAAACAAGAGATTGTATTTACTTCTTATTTAATGTCAAATGAGGCTACAGATCTCATAAAGAGTACAAAGGATATTGCATATCTTTTTATTGAGATTTATAAATGTGACCAACGTTTTTTTGTCACACAAAGCAATAGTTGGCCCGTGTGATTTGATTGATATCGGTACAAATTGGGGACGTAAGCAACCAGTTGAGTTTTACGTTTCGTTAGACCCGAGGGAACCGTCTGGCGAATACAAAAAGCGTATCGGGGTAAATACTTCAATTATTTTTACGATATTATTTATTACGATATCTTTAAATGTATCAAATCAGATAGAGGCATGCTATTGCGGACTTTTTTGTACTAGTTTTGTAGATCTACAATTCTCTAGTGCATTACTTTTGTGTATCTCTGCTGGTGTACGCGGCGCACGCGATTATAACTCTCAACAGGCGAGTTCTTTTTCTCGATCTCTTCAATACAAATAACATAAGACAGTAATGTACTATAAACCTAAACTTTTCGCAAGAATTGCGCTACCTTTCAGTAAAAACCGTACAAAAATCCGTTCAGTAGACTTTAATGTTGTCGCCGTTAATTTCCGCTTTGTATTTTATAGCAACACAGTCATGAAACAAGAGTATCTCGCCCTTTTTGATTAAAAATGGTGGCAACACTGTGCCGTTATTGTTTCCGGTGGAGTCCTCCTATTGATAAAACGTTTCAGTTACAGTCAGTCATTCAAGAGAAGTGCATCTCGGAACAGGAATTGTGGTATTCCTATTATATCGTGTTATTGTATATAGTGTGCGCTAACATTAAGAAAATCGAAATTTTCCGAATCTCGGAAACGGCTCCAACGATTTTTGCAAATCAGCATGTAGAGGTTTCGGGGAAGAAAAATCTAGCTAGGTTTTATTTAAAAAAAATCGTTTTACCCCCGTTTTTGGGCCTAAAAAAAAGTTTCAAATGTAGAATTGAAATCAAAGGATTTTTTAGCTGTTAAACGTAATTTTGCGTTAGCCGATGGGTAACGCGCGCTTCGAAAATGTTTACAATACAGGTTCGAATCAAACTTATCATCACCTTATTTATTTTTTAATATTTTTCTTTATAACTTTTAAAAAATTACCGAGTAATAAGTATAAGTAGATACTGTATGATGAAATCTACTTGGTATTTTAATAAGGTATATGTGATAAATAAGTTGTTACGCTATCACAGCTACAGACAGACGTTCGCATTTATATTACAAAGTGAAGATATCATAAATTCTGGCAGTAATATCGGTATACGCAACTTTTGAACCGTGTGATTTATTTGATTCAGCAAAAGTTCTACGTTATGATTCTTACCATTCGTTATTTCGACAAGGGTATAAGGGTTATACATATACCTTATTAGAATACTAGGTAGACGTCATCATACAGTATCTACCTGTACTTATTACTTGGTAATTTTTTAAACGATATAAAAAAATATTTAAAAAAAGTGATGATAAGTTTGATTCGAACCTGTATTGTGAACAATTTCGGTGCGCGCGTTACCCATCGACTAACGCAACATTACGTTTACCAGCTAAAAAATGCTTTGGTTTCAATTCTATATTTTAAATTTTTTTTATTGCCTAAAAAACACAGGGATAAAACGCCAAATTTTTCTTCTCCAAAACCCCCTACATGCTGAATTCCAGGAAAATCGTTGGAATCGTTTCCGAGATTCGGAAAATTTCGATTTTTTTTAAATCTACTGAACGGATTTTTGTACGGTTTTTACTGAAAGGTAGCGCAATTCTTGCGAAAGGTTTAGGTTTATAGTACATTACTGTCTTATGTTATTTTTAATGAAGAGATTGAGTAGTAGAACTCGCCTGTTGTGAGCTTTATTCGCATGCGCCGCGTACACCAACAAAGGTACACAAAAGTATTGTACTAGAGAATTGTACATCTACGCAACTACTACAAAAAAGTCCGCATTAGCATGTCTCTATCTCTTATGTGACTAGAGATATTACGCATATCGACCTGCTGAACGCTCAATGTTGTATGCATGCGTTTTTTGTCTAAGTATTCCTAGGTTGGTACTTTTGTGTTATTTTATTTTGGTTTAATAATTTTTTGACTCTAAATAAATTAAAGGGATTTCGGTGGGAAAATCCTTGTGACACATAGATTTCAACGAAAGCTATTTTATTATATGTATGTTTGTATTGAAATTGTTCATATAATACATGATTTGCTAAAAGACGCTACAACGACTTCAGTGAAAAGGCCACGATTTTTCAACGTGAAAGATCTTAAATGTGAGCCAATTCAATAAAGCTGAGCGCATGGACACACGATTATACCCTCTATCACAAACACAATATGGGTTATATTCCAATGAACATATATACAAACTTACTACATAGATTCTCAGTACACTTAAGGCGAATACAAATCTCTGTACTTTCCAATCGTCAATTTATTTTCTTAGTACTAAGTAAATTTACTCGGATGCTACTTTTATTTATTTGATTCATTTCATTTGGAGTGCTTTTTTAAGGGATATAAAGGTAACAAGGTAAGGTACTTAGGAATCGAGACAGGAATTGTGGTATCTGGTTGAGTAAAATAGACCACCCTCTTTCTTACCGAGGTGTCGTAAATTACGACTAAGGTAAGTCGACCCGCCGTGTGGTGTCCCGGCTGAGTAGAATGGACCACCATCATTTCTTACCGAGGTGTCGTAAAAGGCGGCTAAGGTAAATTGACTTGTATATACGGTTAAGTAGAATAGACCACCCCCTTTTTTACCGAGGTGGCGTAAAATACAACTAACGTAAGTTAATGTCAGGTAGGCGGCTGGTCGTAAAATACGAAGCCAAATCATGTGACAACATGTTTATAACATTTTGTGCCGACCCCACTTAGAGTGGGATAAGGGCAGGAAGATGATGACTAGAAGTTACTAGCAGAGCTCTACAGGTTTACTGTTAAGTTAAGATTAAAGTTCTAAGAGAGTTCTAAGTTTTAAGAAATCTAAGTTAAGACTAAATTAAGATTAAGTTGACTTCAGAAATTTGACTCGCCCGTTGGCGCAGTGGGTTGTGATCCTGCCTTGAGCTCTCTGGGTCGCGGGTTCGATTCCCACCGAGGGCCAACATTTTCTATAAATCAATTTGTTGGTCTTCGAGCCTGGGCGTATATTTGTATTTAAGTATATATTTAAAAATATATAAGTATATATTCACCAGTTGTCTGTCTAGTGTCTACCATAACACAAGTATTAAGTTACTTTAATTTGGGGACGGATGACCTTGTGTGTGCGATTGTCCTATATATACTTAAACTGATTTCAACTTTTTGTTAAAAATAAGGATAACATCCTATGGTTTAAAGACCTACTCGTATAATCTTTTAGGGAGTTCCACACATAATTTAACTCTATCGCGTAAATAAAATTTAAAACCGCTCTATCATTATCTTTTTGGAAAAATAGAGATTTACACCCTTTATAAGTAGATTTCACCTTTATATTAGTCTTACAAGTATCTCCGCATCCAAAATATAAGCGAAGTGCTTTCCGCGCCTCATACGAAATAACTATTACAGAAAGCATATAAATCCCATATAACCATAAACCCTTATAGATTGTCATTGTACAGGGTGCTATAAATATTTAGAGGCCAGTAATGGACGCGTGCCTCCTTTTGAGGTGTCGTTTCGAAACGGAAACGGAAACAGGACATCCATTTATCGTAAGTGCTTGTTGTTCCGACAGCCACGTCTTAAGGGGGTCAAAGTTTTTTGCATGGCGTGTTTTAGGTGTTTAGGTGTTTATTTTTATTTATTTATATTTAGAAAAGAGAAAGAAAATTAAAAAAAAACACATGTATAAAGGCGGACTTATCCTTAAAAGGGATCTCTTCCAGTGAACCTTTGAGTAATAGAAGGAAAAGGACAAGAATTGAAGAAGAAAGAGAGTACGGTGTTTAGTAGCCATTCTATTATAGAAGTAATGATTGTATTATATTTTTTTTATCTGTATTTTTTTTATGGGAATTTTGTTTTTTTTTTGGTCCAAATCCACTAATGAGTTGTTTTGTTTACACTTACGTGCATAATATTAATTTTAATTAATTTTATTAATAATACCAAATTTTTTTAAGATATAAAAAAATACAATTAAAAAGCAAAAAGCGTTTGAGTCTATATGTCATCATGTCTAGTGACATGTGGAACTTGAACCTTGGTTTCAAATTTTTTCGCCCACTCGTTCATCATTAAGCCATCATAGCATTATGTTTGACAGAAAAAAATAAAAATTAGCTACCTACTCAAATGAGTACTCAAACATGTTGTCACCAATGACTTTCGCTTTGTGTATAGCAACACTGTCATGAAACAAGAGTTTCGCGACCTTTTGACTAAAATGTTGGCAACACTGTGTTGTGTTGTTTCCGGTGGAGTCTTCCTATTGATAAAATATTTCACCGGCTTTCAGTCTTTGTTCGTCTTTGTTATCGCACGAGTAACAACTAACGCATACGTCACATCCAGTGACGTATTGATATCCTAATATTTTAATCAAGTGTTTATTGTTAATCTATTTTTCAAATATTATCTATTAATTTGTTGAGATTTTAAAATTGATTAATTATTGTTTATATCTAAATCAGTAATTGATTGACGCTTACATAATATTTCGGCACCAGCGATTGTGGCGCCATCTTAATTATAAACATGAATCATCAGTCAAACTTTTTCACATAAATAATTAATTATAGCTCAAATAATTTACATAAAATTGTATAAAACTACTTTAATTATTTACTTAATTTACATGTATCTAACAACCGGAATGTAATGTGAATTAACATTCCGGAAGTATCGTTTTACTGTATTTTATCCGATAATTCGTGTTGCTAGCGCTAAAATTAAGTTATAAAAAGGGAGTACACAATAAACGATGAGTCAGTTTTCTCTGTACAGTGCGAGTGTTATTTCTTATCACAGCGTCGTTTTACAATTCAGAATTGGGATTTTCAAGAAATGTCGGGTCCTTACGCAGCAGGTATTGGTGAAAGGAAGAGAAAATATAGCTACGATACCACAACGGACGATGAAGAATTGGACCACGACACAATTTTTTTTTCTTCTAAAGAGCATACCCCGCCCGAACCGAAAAAAGTTCGCCGTGTGACTCACGCTGACGCCGACATAGTTCCTAAATTCCGGCCTGAAGATAACACTAGCAACGTCACCAACTGGTTACACAAGATCGATCAGCTTGGAGATGTCTATGGATGGGATACGACCGATAGACAGTTCGTAATGCAACTCCGGCTTCGTGGATCTGCAAGAGACTGGTATGACGACCTAGATAATTACAACTTGAACTGGGAAGAATGGAAGCACGCCTTGGAAAACGCTTTCCCGCGAACAACAGATTATGTGGACAAACTCGAAACTATGCTGGCAAGAACTAAGAAAGATTCCGAATCAATGACTAAATATTATCACGATAAGCTATCACTTTTAAAGAAATGCAACATCCATGGAGAAGAAGCGATCTCTTGCATCATTAGGGGTCTACCTGGAGAGTTACGCGTCAACGCTAAGGCGTACCAATGTCAAACACCAGAGCTACTTTATTACGGTTATCTTTCCTCCTTAGAAAACTATAGAAGAGTGGAGGCCACCACAACTATGAGGAAATCAGCATGGAGGAAAATGGGAACCGATTTAAATTCAACACCAAATTCACAGCAAACGGGAGTCAAGCGATGCTATTTTTGTCGTCGGACCGGCCACGAAGCGCGTGAATGCCGCGCTCGCCAACGCTGCGATGTATGCCAACGTGCTGGTCATATATCCGCCAACTGCTGGTTTGCGGCTACACCGGGGCCATCGGGACGTCCAAATCAAATACTCCAAGTAAGTAATGTAATGTTTACTACGACTAACATATTCAGGGATATATACAAACGGCTTGGATACATCGGTAAGAAAACACTTCTTGCTTATATTGATACAGGTAGTAAGATAAATATTTTGACTAAAAGTAAAGCTGAATCATTAAATTTATTAATTAGTCCATCAACTATTGTAATGAAGGGATTTGGAGGTGCTCAAAGATTATCAAAAGGCCGGTCATATATAGAATTCTCTATAGATGCTGTATATTTATGTGGTTATGTTGAGATTACCGATTACGATTTGTTAGATATAGATTTAATTATTGGACAGCAAATGATAAATCAACCTGGAATAAGTCTTGTAACTACAAGTGAATCGGCAAAATTCATAAAAACTGATACGATATTTGATAATTTAAATCAACTTCAAGTAAAAGATTTATCATATAACTATAAGTACAACGTATGTCTAGAATTTGATATAGATATACCACCCCTAAGTGTTAGTAGGATTAGGGTTTATGTAGATATTGAATCTAACGAACTTGTTTATTTTTTGACCAACTCTGTTTATGTAGGATTAGGAAAGTTATGTTATGTTATCCCTGGGGGCGTTATTTGTGCAGAAGGATATTTAAAATTTGTAAATCTGAGTAATACATCGATTTCTTTCCCCGCGAATAAAGTGATCGCGCGCGCTGAACTAGTGAGTCAAGTTTTTAATGATTTAAGTGATGTCATGACTGTAGGAGTGCTTAACCGATCCCCAAATGTTACTCGGAAATTAGATGAAACTGAGATTGATGCGGGTGAAATAGATCATAATAATTTAAAGAAACTTTTGATTTTACTAAATAAATATAGTGGTTTATTTGCCAAGGATACGAAAGACTTAGGCTGTACCGACCTGATTGAAATGCATATTAAAACAACCACCGATAAACCGGTTCATTATAAGCCATATAGATTGTCACATAAAGAAACTGAGATTGTTAATAATAAAGTACAAGACTTAATCGATGCAGGAATTGTTAGAACCTCAATGTCCGAATACGCTAGCCCAGTAATATTAGTGAAAAAGAAGACTGGAGATTACAGGCTGTGTATTGACTACAGGGCTTTAAATTCCCAGACAATAAAAGATCGCTATCCATTGCCGCACATTGACGATCAGATTTTGAAATTGTCGGGAAAATGTTATTTCACAACTCTAGATCTCGCCCAAGGCTACTATCAAGTAAAAATGTCTGAAGAATCCGTCTCGAAAACCGCTTTCGTAACACCATCCGGTCAGTACGAGTTCTTAAAAATGCCTTTCGGTTTAGCTAATGCTCCAGCTGTTTTCTCACGATTAATACGACTAGCCCTTCATGATGTTAGAAATGATGTCGCGACGTATTTGGATGACGTCATGTTGCCTACCCTAACTGTAGAATCTGGTATACAATTACTAGAACGTGTATTATTGCTTTTAGATAAAGCTAATTTAAAACTTAATTTAAACAAATGTTCTTTTTTAAAAACTAGCGTAAATTACTTAGGACATGAAATTACTGAAGGCACCATACGACCAGGTGAAGCTAAAATAAAAAGTGTATCAGAATATCGACGTCCGCGCAATGTTCATGAGATCCGACAGTTCATAGGGTTAACCTCCTATTTTAGAAAGTTCATTCGAGGCTTCGCTGAGATAGCTTTACCTTTAACCCGACTGACAAAAAAGGACGTAGATTGGCACTGGGGTCCACAACAAGAAGATGCGTTTCAAACGTTAAAGCTTCGTTTGACTGATAGACCTGTTCTTGGTATTTATGATAGTCAGGCGGTTACGGAACTTCATACAGATGCAAGCAAATTAGGCTTGGGTGGCATTCTCATACAACACCAAAGAGATGCGTCGTTGAAACCGATTGCTTATTTTAGTAGGGTGACATCTAAAGAGGAACAGTTCTATCACAGTTATGAACTTGAAACCCTTGCTGTAGTTGAATCACTTAGACGTTTTCGAATATATTTGACGGGTATTCCGGTTAAGGTAGTTACAGATTGCGCAGCATTACGCACCACATTAACTAAAAAGGATCTCATTCCTAGAATAGCCCGTTGGTGGCTTACTATTCAAGATTTTGATTTGCAAATAGAGTATCGGTCTGGCGAGCGAATGAAACACGTAGACGCTCTAAGTAGGAACCCTTTGATAGAGACTATTCGTCATATTGATGAGACAGATTGGTTAGTTACCCTCCAGTCTCAAGATGATGCATTGCAACATATACTAACGCAATTAAACAATAAAACCACTAATAGAGATATCATCAATAATTATGTTGTTAAGGATAATATTTTATATAGAAAAACATTGTATGGTGAACGTTTTGTTATTCCCAAGTTAGCCAAATACAGCCTTTTGCAGAAATACCATGACCAAATAGGTCATCCAGGTTTTGAAAGATGTGCTAAGTCAATAAAGGAGCAATTTTGGTTTCCCGGTATGACCCGATTTATAAGGAAGTACATTAAATCATGCCTGCAATGTGCTTATGGAAAATCTAATTATGGCAGAGGTCAAGGGGAATTATATCCTATAGAGAAGGTACCGGTACCTATGCACACCTTGCATGTCGACCACTTAGGTCCATTTGTGAAAACTAGAAAAGGGAATACGTACACTTTAATGGTAATAGATGCATTTACAAAGTTCGTTTTTGCTAGGGCAGTCAAAAATTCAAGTTCTTTAGAGACAGTAAAACATTTAAAAGAAATAATCGACCAATTCGGTTATCCCAGCAGAATTATAACAGATAGGGGTAAAGCCTTTACTAGTCGTTACTTTAAACAGTTTGCAGAGGAAAAACAATTTAAACACATCCTGAACGCTATAGCTTGTCCCAGATCGAACGGTCAAGTCGAAAGAGTCAATCGAACCATTATAGACGGATTAAATACCATGTCTGAAAGTGAGAATACCTGGGACGATAAACTATCTGATGTTGTGTGGGGCATTAACAATACGCCAAATGCTACTACTACTTTTTCCCCATTTACACTTATGTTTTGTCACAACAATTCTCGTTTACCAGCTTACCCTGCTGGGCAACCGCAAAATTTTACATCGCAAAGAGAAGCATTACAGAGTAGGAGAGAGAGTGCTAAATTACATATTGATAAGAACATGACCCTGATGAAAAATCGTTACGATGAATCTCGTAAGAAATGTGTAAAATACTCAGTAGGCCAATTAGTATTGTGGAAAGGGGGTAGTACTAGGGATACGACCGCTAAGATCTCACAAAAATTAAAAAGTCTATATACAGGCCCTTACAGGGTTACGAAAGCCGACCCCAATATTGATAGGTATATAATAAGTAGTGTAAAAGGTATGAAAGGTTATAAAAAATTTAGTGCAGTTGTGCGTGGCGAAACGTTAAGACTTTATAAGCCCATAGTTTCTGGGTCGGAAAGTTCTTCTAGTGATAGGGAGGTAGACAGGGATGATCTTATTGACTTACTGGAAAGCTAATTTAATGTCCTAAGCCGATAACTTGAAATTATTTAAGCTTTATGAAAATTCATTATTATTGTAAGTACTTGTTGTTATTGTATTATACTTCATTGTTGTCACTCAGCTTTACTTTGAGCTTCTTGCTATAAAATAAAATTATAAAAGATTAAAGCAATAATAAAAATCATAAAGATCATAAATCATGAGTCAACTTTGTGTAAGAATAATGTACTCGAAATTAAATTAACAATTAAATCTGATTCACAATATGTATATCGTCTGTGTGACATAGTAAGGAAAAAATAATTTATGAGTGAATAATATATATCCAATGTTATGATATTTTTTTTTTTTTTCTTTTTTTATTCCGATTTAAAGGTTAAATAGTCTGTGTGACATAATTATTGGATCCCAAAATATAAGTCTGTGTGACGCTCTTGATAAGGCTGTGAAAGCTGTCTGTGTGACAAAGTTTTCTGTCTATGTGACAAAAGAATCCTGTCTATGTGACACTATGGATAACTACAAAACAGTCTGTGTGACGTAGAATCCTGTCTATGTGACACTATGGATAACTTACAAAACGGTCGGGGGACAATACCAAGAATCGGATCGATTATTATTACTATTATTTCTGCTTTCTCTTTTTTAATTTCAGACGACGGGAGGTGGTGATACCCGGAGAGTTGAGGGGAGCCGCGAGTCGCGGCAGTTGCAGGATGGCCGAGTGTTATCGCACGAGTAACAACTAACGCATACGTCACATCCAGTGACGTATTGATATCCTAATATTTTAATCAAGTGTTTATTGTTAATCTATTTTTCAAATATTATCTATTAATTTGTTGAGATTTTAAAATTGATTAATTATTGTTTATATCTAAATCAGTAATTGATTGACGCTTACATAATATTTCGGCACCAGCGATTGTGGCGCCATCTTAATTATAAACATGAATCATCAGTCAAACTTTTTCACATAAATAATTAATTATAGCTCAAATAATTTACATAAAATTGTATAAAACTACTTTAATTATTTACTTAATTTACATGTATCTAACAACCGGAATGTAATGTGAATTAACATTCCGGAAGTATCGTTTTACTGTATTTTATCCGATAATTCGTGTTGCTAGCGCTAAAATTAAGTTATAAAAAGGGAGTACACAATAAACGATGAGTCAGTTTTCTCTGTACAGTGCGAGTGTTATTTCTTATCACAGCGTCGTTTTACATCTTTCAAGAGAAGAGCATCTCGCAACGTGAATTGTAGTATTTCTATTATATCGTGTCATTGTATAGTGTATGCGCTAACAAACATTGGGATAGAATTTATAGAAGTAGGCATTACTTTGTGGAGGTCCATAATACAAAAGTAATGAGAATATTATTTTGCTATAATCCGCGATAAATAAAATTTTTATCGCGGGTTATAGCAAAATAATATTCTCATTACTTTTGTATTATGGACCTCCGCAAAGTAACGCCTACTTCTATAAATTCTATGCAAATGTTTGTTAGCGCACATAATATAGCAAAATATAGCACATAATATAGCACGGTTATAGCAAAATAATATTCTCATTACTTTTGTATTTGCAGAGAATTTATAGAAGTAGTGGATCTACGAAAAGTAACGCCACTTTGCGTAGATCCATAATACAAAAGTAATAATAAAATTGTTTTGCTATAATCCGCCATGAATTTCATTTGAAGAATTTTGCTAAGAAGTTGAACTGTTGCTCAACTCACAATGAATTTCAGTGAGAGTGCATGAAAATTTTGCGAATGTTATAATTGTAAAAGTACTTGTTCGCTTGTTGCCGTTTCGGAATGAGCTGAAGGCGGGCTGGGAGCCACTTGGCCTCTTTCACGATTGTTCTGATGCGGCGCGAGTCAAGGGAGAGAGAGTTGTTATTTATAGAATTAGGCGTTACTTTGCGAATCCAAATTGCGATTTTGTTGTGTTAACGCACATTACATATAATAACATATAATATAATAGGAATACCACAATTCCCGTTCCGAGATGCACTTCTTTTGAATGACGAACAAAGACTGAATGTCACTGTAACGTTTTATCAATAGGAAGACTCAACCGGAAACAACAACGTCAGTGTTGCCACCATTTTAATAAAAAAAGGGCGCGAAACCCTTGTTTCATGACTGTGTTGCTAAAAAATACAAAGCGGAAGTCATTGGCGACAACAGTTGTGGAGTGTATCAGTTAAACAAAAAGAAGAAAACGAAAGAAACACTTAAATACTGTAGTGCGTCGGCCATATTTGCAGAGGCCACAATCGCAGACTTTAATGCGATTCTCAGCCAGCTTTATTGGTATCGCGTCATATGGTCGAATATGATATCCTTCGTGTACCCTTGTGAGAATGCAGAAAATTCCTTTATGGAATATTGGGTTTTAAGCAGTGTTTCCCAACGTGGGGCCTACGACCCACAGGGGGCAATTTGATAGTTAAGGGGGAAGGGGGTCAACCCGACACGAGTTTAAGCTTTTCGCTCTGGCCCATTTAAGTGCAATGCTAGATTTCGGCGCCAATTTTAACAAAAAAAAAGCAAATTTTCTTGCTAAAACCTATTATTTATGTTCTTTAAGTGGACAATTCAATTTTATTAAAATTTATTTATGCAACTTAGGGAGGCAAAATAATTTTTAACGTGGGGCATGAACCAAAAAAGGTCGGGAAACACTGGTTTAAAGGAAACCCAATATTTTGGTCGATAGGCATCAATTGATTCTAATTAGACCAAAAATGGTAAGCTGTGGTAGCCCAGCGGTAACACGCCACGTGCGGTCACGGGTTCAAACCCGGGCAGACACCAATGAGTTTTTCTGTTAAAACTTATGTGTCTAATTAATAATTGCAATTTATCACACGCTTTTCGGTGAATGTTTGTAAAAAATGTATATACAAAAAGGGCGTATTTGAAAACTATTAAAGTTAAATGATGAAAAGGTTAAAAATAAAGTTTTTATTTTGGGGTTTCCAAATTTTTTTGCACTTTTTGAACTTAAATAAAATACAATGCAATAAGACATACCGATATTTTATTAAAAGCGGGACATATTTTTTAATCAGCGGGACGTGGGAATGTCTACCAAATAGCGGGACTGTCCGGACAAAATCTAGACGTGTGGTCACTTTAAATAAGTTACAATTAGTATAAAATATGTATTAAGATATGACTTCCTCATATAGTTAAAAGGTAGAAAAACCTTAAAGATAGGATTTAGTTTTTGTCACCTTTGACTTAAACCATACGTACAAATTTAACTCCCGGTCAATTTTGAATTGAAGCGGTGAAAATCGAGGCAAGTGCGTTCTTGTACTTGTAAGATTCGCGACCGGCACTTGGGAGATTCAATTATAGCTCGAGTGTGTAATTAATTGTTGAACATAAAACATGTATTGAACATGTCGGAGCCTAAAATCAAATTATATTTACTTTAGTTACAAAGGAAAGCGAACTTCGCATTCTCTTAATGATACCATCAAAAGAGCTCTTGCCACTATCGAAATTCCTGCTCTTCTCGAGCGGGGATATGTCGGGATGATGGCAAGAGACCAGACGGCTTGACGCTGGTTCCTTGGGAACGGGGACGGGCCCTAATGTGGGACGCAAAATGCGTTGATACCTTAGCCTCGTCCCATATCAGGGAAACAGCGTCAAGACCTGGAGCTGCGGCAGAAATGGCCGAATCCGGCAAACGGCGGAAGTATGCATCTCTCTTCGAGAGTTATATATTTGTGCATTTACTGCAGTTTGCAGTTAAGACCCTAGGGCCATGGAGTCAAAGTGCAAAAAAAATATCCGGTTATACTGCTTCCATCATATTATCAGTCTTTTGACAGCTCACGCTCATTAAGTTTTGTATTGCTTACGTACAAATATCATACAAATAATATTTGTACTTTATGGATGGGTACCGCCCACTTAGTGATGTCACACATAATGGGTTACTACGATTATGCCACAGATTAAAAATAATCGGTAGAAATCGATGTTACGAGTATTAAAAGACATTTAATAACATTATATAAAGTTTTACTTTCTTCTTAGTTAATACATGAATACAAATAAAACAATCAGGATATTTTAATTTATTTTATTAGCACGAGTCGTCGGAATGATAATCAACACTAGACTCCTCCGATGAGGAGTCTTCAGTAGCAGTTATTATTAGCTCTTGTGTAGATAATATATTATCAAACGCAATATCACGTTCCCAATCAGAGAATATTACTCTTTTAGTTCTTTCCACCACACTTGCCCAGTTCTCGGCCGTTACGTGGGTGCAAGCATTTTTTAGCAATTGCAACATTTTATTCGCTGTGAATGGGGGGCTTGTATTGCATCTCGCAGCATGCCCTTTTACTTGTGCCCATATAAGTTCTATTGCGTTGTACTGGCAGTGGTATGGAGGAATCCGAAGAACAGTATGGCCATATTCTGCTGCCATTTCATTGATTACATAGCGTTTTGCTCTCTTTTTGGTTTTTAATATTTTTATTAATTCAACTTTTAACATTGAGTCGTCCACATTTTCTCCATTGTCCCGAAGCCAATTAATTATTTCATGCTTTTTATTAGCCTGTGTTGGCATTTTGTCAATTTGACGGGAGTGGTAGGGCGCATTATCAATAAAAATTATTGATGGTTCTTCCAATGAAATGAGCATTTTTTTGAACCACTCTTCATACACATTTGCATTCATCTCTTCGTGGTAGTCATTTGATTTCTTCGATTTAAATGCCAACAGTGCGTCTTGTACAAATCCTTTTGCTGTACCTGCATGGCAAATGATTAGGCGCTCACCTTTTCCCATTGGTACTGAGGAAGTGGAATCAGCAGTATCATCAGTCCAGAAACGAGATAGTGTGTGGTTAGCGTTGAGCCATGTTTCATCCGTGAAAACAATATTTGCCCAATCTTGTATTTTCTTTGCCTCTCTTAAAAAATCACAACGTGCTATAGCTATATCTGTGCGTTCCATTAATAATTTTCTTTTATTTAACTTTTTATATGAAAAGCCAATTGTGTTCAAAACTTTGACCAAAGAAGATTTTTCACCATGAAATAGACCACTTCTTTTCAAAGAAACAATAAGTTTTCTCAAAGTTGGAATTTCTTTTCTCAAGTAGTAATCTAGTTTACGTAGGTTATCATTAATCGAATTACTTAGGTACGTAATTCGATTAATGATAGTAGGTACTATAATCGGAATGGTATCGCATACGAGAATCTTTAGGACATCACTATCGTCAATCTGTCAAAAGATGGTTAATATAATGGACAGTGTATAATTGCCACACCACGGTTAATTGCTTATTAACGTGGTTAACGTGTGAGTTCGGTCCACGGCTTAGGGCGACGTGTAGCAAAGAGCTGGCGGTATGACGTGTAGTCAAAACAATTTATAGAATTAGGCGGTACTTTGCGGAGATCCATAATACAAAAGTAATAATAAAAATAAAATAATTTTGCTATATTCCGCGCGACCAAAATCGCGCGTCGTGGAGTTTATCTCCTGATGATGCTTCGGTTGCGGGGCGAAACGATTGTTGAATTTGTGATAGTGAACGTATATAGTGCTTGTATATTGTGGTGGCGGTAGTGGAGGTTTGTGCATGTGTTTTTACGAATCCTGCATGTATCAGGTATGATAACCGATTGTCCACTCTACATTTAGCATTATATATTTTCTATTTTACTTCATCGCGGATTATAGAAAAATAATTTTATTTTTATTATTACTTTTGTAGTCAAAACATCGAAGAGAGTGTTGTGAGAAGTTCCAAACAACTCTTATCGACTATTATTCGTCAAGACGCTTTTGATGAAATGAATTGGAAGTGAAAACTGGTTCAGATTGTTGCTCTTACTGAGAAGAACCAGCAAAAAATTCGGCGGCCAATCTTTTAAAAATTTTAAATTTACTTTATTTAACCGCAGTGCTGTTTGAAGCTGAAAGGATTTTCTAATCCATGAATTATTATTTATTTTATGAGCATATTTATTTATTCACTTAAAATTTTCTGTTTATCGGAATCGAATTTTAATTTTTAAATATATCTTCTTCTTCTTAGTCGATCTCTTCATTACTGAAGGTCGTGTCTAGGTGAAAGTATTATTGCTGCTCACTTCCTGCACTATTCTTTTCCACATTGTTCTATCCTCGGCGGTCTTTAAAGCTTTGGTGATTGGAAGGCCTGTAATCGTCTTTACTTGATCGGACCAACGGGTAAGGTAGCGACCGCGTGGTCTTTTCCCGTCGACCTGCCCAACCACCGTCAGCTTCTCCAGGTTTTCAGGGTTTTTACGAGCAAACGTTTTAATTATATAAGCGCAAGAAAATGGGAAATACTCAAATGGCTTCTATAAGCCATGAAGTCGTTGAAAATGCCATGAAGTCCTTGAAAATGTAGCATTCTTGGTAAACTTTTCATATTCATCATTAGCTAGCTTCGGCCTTCTGTTTCCATTGCACGGTCATTTCTCAATATTCTTTCCTCTGCTCGGCTAAGTAAAATAGACCACCCTCATTTCTTACCGGTGTTCCAAAAGGCGACTAAAGTAATTCGACCCGCCTTGTGATATCCGATTGCGTATAAAACCGATGTGTCGTAAAATGCGATGCGAATAAGGTAAGTGAGCCTGCCGTGTGGAATCAAGCGGAGTAGAATAGACTATCCTCATTTCTTACCGAAATGTCGTAAAAGGCGACTAATCTAAGTTTACCACGTGTAATCCTGCATGTATCAGGTATGAAAACTGATAATACACTCTAAATTTAGCATTACATATATTTTCTTTTGTCGCGGATTATAGAAAAATAATATTCTCATTAGTTTTTTTTAAGTTAATTAAGGCTTAAGGGTTAGATTAATACTTTTGCAAACCGCAAAGCAGGAGTCGCAAGCTTATGTACTACTTTGTCAATGATATACATCACCAATTTTTTTTAGCTACCTGAGTATGTCAGATACCTGAGGGATATATAAATCATTGTTATGTATTTAGTATATAATATGTATTAGTTTATAGATAGCATATATATTACTTTTAGATATTTTTATGATGTGTAAATCTTTTGTCTTTGTATTCGTATGTATTATTATTATGTATTTAACTATAGAATAGTGCACCACCCACACCGTCGTTATAGTTCTCCTTAACTCAAGGTCGCCCGGAAGAGATTATTATAGCAAAATAATATTTTCATTACTTTTGTATTATGGATTTCAGTTCAAAGTAACGCCTAATTCTATTAATTATTAACATAATAAATTATATCCTAATTTGTTTTGCTAAATTTTATACAAAGAGCATTATATATATTTTCTATTTTTCTTATTTTAATTGTATGTATTCTGTTTAATGGACTTATGAGACCCTAACGATCAAATAAAAATCGCAAATACGTTTGCGGTTGCTCCTTACAAAATACAATTCTTATAACTAGGTACATCCTCGTTAGCCGTGTGATATCCGGCTAAGTAGAATAGACCACCCTCATTTCTTACCGAGGTGTCGTAAAAGGCGACTAAGGTAAGTTGACCCACTGTGTGGTATCCGGTTTAGTAGATAGACCACCCTCCTACTTACCGGGGTGTCGTATTATACGACTAAGGGAAGTTGACGTCAGCCAGGCGGCCGGTCATAAAAATACAGCCAAATCATGTTACAGCATGTTTATAACATGTTGTGCCGACCCCACTTAGAGTGGGATAAGGGCAGGAGAATATATATGTGTATATATATATATATATATATATATATATATATATATATATATATATATATATATATGTGTGTGTGTATATATATATGTAGACTCATCAGTATCTTGGACATTATTCTTAGACATTAGTGGGCGTAATTAGGGTATCGTGCATATGGAAAAGTACAACGCTTATCTTCAACATTATATTCTTCTTAACAATGTTCACAACTGCGCCATGACAAGCTTCTGTCTTCATCTCTCACATGCGCCGTCTGCATTCTGTCACCGCTGCGCCTTCTATTTTCAATGTATTTTCAATATACTTTTAATGATGGAACGTTGGTTGCCAGGATGCGACACGGCCATCCTGCGAGACACACGTCCCCGTGTGTTGATCTGTAACAAATAAACGAACCCAGAAATTCCGTTCGGCCTATCCTACAACATCTGGATCATTGGGGTCTAGATCTTTTTAATAAACGAACAAAACAAGGAAAATTATATCTCGTCATAAGTGATAAGTGATAGTGATAAGATCATTGAACTATGAAACCCAACAAATAACATGTAAGGCCATGCCAAACCCATAATGCATACGAAAAGTACTGAGGCAGAGTACCATTGACTGACACTCACCATGACATTATAAAAATAAACAGAAAACCTATCAGAATTTACTTCAAAAACAACCCAGGTATCTTGTTCGTGGTCTACCGCTTCTGTCTCAGCAGAAGGGTCTTCCCTCAGGGATAACGAGTCCACATGACTCACGGCCATCGCTACACAGCTAGACCCGACTATACCACCCAGAGCTATCGCTACCTGCGTACCCACGGACTACTCAGAGCAGATACCGATTTCTACCGGGCTACAGACGATACCCTGGTGTCATCGACCCCCAGAGCTATCGCTCACTGCGTACCCACGGACCACCCTGAGCAGATGCCGATTTCTACTGGGCTACAGACGATACTCTGGTACAGTCACCGACCCACCGAACCAAGAACCCGTCTGTATAAACATCAACACAAATTGCGTTACCACAAATCTTGTCATTGTCAATAGGTACTTGACTCTCAGGTATTTTTGTAAGACAATAGGACACATTATGTTTTTGACTAAAAGAGCTGAATTGACAAAAGGTTAACAGTTCACCCCCTTCTTATAATTTCAGTTGTAAAACCGTTTACTTTATTTGACAATCATTTGCAAGGTACTATAAACATTCTTGTTAGCCATCCCTATTAATGACAACATTATTAATTATTACCCAACTAAATTTATAAGCTATATATAGTCTCTTTTATGAGAGAACATCCAGGCCCAGAAACAAATCAAAGTAATAACACCTACCAAATTATGTGAAAGCTCCTGATGGCGGTTTGACCAGACATTGGTCTACAGTCTACACGTCGGTGTACTGGTACCTCAAAGAGCAGGTCCATTGGCCATGCAGCGACTCGCGACGTGACCCAGCCTGCTACACCTGTAGCACACAAATAATTTGTAATCTGCTTGTCATCGTTGTCCAGAGCTTACCACAGTACCACAGACAATAGTCTTTTTGTTCCAAAATCCGTTTGCGACACTCCATTTTTCTGTGCACTGCTGATCGCAACTAAGACCCTTGAATTGGGATCGCGTTGAATCTGCGATCCTCTATAAATAACTTTCGTTTCAAATAGGAGTATACTTTTAGTTCCTGGTGCAGCTTTTGACGCGAAGATATCTCCGTTATGAATGCAAGCCATTGCAATCATATATCAATTTTGTACCAAATGCGTAATCACCGTTCATGATGCAATTTGCACTATATTTAAATTCTTCCAACAATTCATCAAATACGTAACACGAAAACAGGCATATACAGAATGATTTTTAATTATCCATTGATCTATCATTGCTGAAATTAATAAGTGCAGCCGCAGAAATTTCCAGAAAATGTATCTTCTTTTGTTTTTCCATCCAAGTATAAGTCAGCTGTAGTACACGACAAATTTACGTAAAATCATCGCTTATCAGGATTAAACTCCGGCAAATTGATATTATTTGTCTCGCTTGGAATTTTTTTTTTTTCTTTTCTTTTTTGTTGTTTGTATTGTTTTCTTTCGGAACTCTTGTAGTATCCGCCATTGTGAGTCATCATGGTCTCTTCATACTATCCATCCATTTGCACGAATGAATCCCACGACTGATGTAGACTCATCAGTATCTTGGACATTATTCTTAGACATTAGTGGGCGTAATTAGGGTATCGTGCATATGGAAAAGTACAACGCTTATCTTCAACATTATATTCTTCTTAACAATGTTCACAACTGCGCCATGACAAGCTTCTGTCTTCATCTCTCACATGCGCCGTCTGCATTCTGTCACCGCTGCGCATTCTATTTTCAATGTATTTTCAATATACTTTTAATGATGGAACGTTGGTTGCCAGGATGCGACATATATATATATATTTTTTTTTTTAATGCCATGAAGGTATTGCCAGTAATCACCACGCTTGGCCTGCGAGTTGGTGATCGCAGTGCTGACCATATCGCACCGACAGTGCTGCTGCCCACTGTCGGTCTGGTAGAATTTAGGTCAGCTATATGAATGGTTATACCGCCATTAGTCGGTCACCAGAGCCTCGTTGGTTAATCTGCAGGGTGCACCGCGTGCAGGTGAGGTTGACAATTGGGGAGACTGATTGGGACGAGCCTCCCCCTTACACCCCTATTTATATATAACTAGGTACATCCTCGCATTCTTATCATCTATATAGTCCTTAACAGTACAGAAGGCAAAAGTAATAGTGATAAATATATAAATTTGTTTTATTATTATTTATCGCGGATTATAACAAAATAATTTTACTATTACTTTTGTATTATGGAACTCCGCAGAGTAACTACTTCTATAAATAAATGGAAACAAGCTCACAGGTAACACAGTATTCTCAGTTTCCTTGAGGTAAGCTGTATTGCTAACCGGCAAAGGCCATTTCTTAAACTTAATTTATGTCTTGACGTAAACCAATTTAAAACTTCGCAGCGTTCATTCTGTGTCGTGACTTTGTATCGTAAAATTACATTTTCACAATGAGCTTTAATCAAAAGATGGAAGAACATAGGTCATATAATCATATCATCTGTCCTTCCATGCCATGATCTCCTAATAGCATCAAATTCAAATTCAAAATATTCTTTATTCAAATAAACTTGTAAACAAGTGCTTTTGAATCGTCAACTCTACTGCTTGTTCGGAAAGCTGTTCCTACCGAGAAGAGCCAGCAAGAAACTCGGCGGTTGCTCTTTTAAAAATATAATTCGTTTAATATGTTAAGTTATTACTATCTTGTACTGGGTCGAAGAGTAGCCACTCCTATCTCCTGATGATGCTTCGGTTACGGAGCGAAACGATTATTGAGTTTGTGGTAGTGAACGTATGTAGTGCTTGTGTATTGTGGTGGCGGGGGTGGTGTTTGTGCATGTGTTTTTACGAACCCTGCACGTATCAGGGATGAAAATGTAGAGTCCACTACATTTAGCATTATATTTCCTATTTACTTAATTGCAGATTATAGCAAAATATTTTTTTATTACTTTTCTATTACTAGTTATATTTAGTCATTACTGTCTTGTACAGGGTCTAAGCGAGCTATATCCACATATTCTTATCTTAAGTCATCCTTAACAGTATATTAGGCTTTCTGTATCAGCCTCTTTTTAACAGTGTTAACATCATGCTTACAAGCAGCTGTCCGTCCATTTCTTGGTAGGATGACCACGTGATTTGTTGTTCTTTTTTATCTGAAATCAATTTTGTGCTCTACCAGTTCATATAAAGATCGATTAAAACCCCTCGCCATAAGCATTGTATGTATTTACATATAATAGATATAACAAAATATAATGAATATATAATATAATATTGTTACGAACAGGAAAAAGAGTTAGTAAATTAATATAAAACAAAGATCAAATTCGCTTGACGCTAATGCTCTGAAACATTCACGTTGTTTACGAATCGTGTTCCGTATCCTGGTACGACTCGCAAACATTCGTAACCCAAGAGCGAATTAAGAAGCGAAAATAAAAGTGAAATAATAGTGGCTTTGTTATCTGATAATAGACCGCATAGTGAGTGTAAGTAATAATTTTGTATTGAAAAGCTGATTAAAGTTTTTTTTGCGATTCACCAGGTATTTTCATCCAAATCCACACACCATGTACGTAACAATAAAATATTAAAATTAAATTTAAAAAGTTTATTTCTACCGAATTGAAACTTTAAACGTCTGGCTTGTCGATTAAATAAAAGAATAAACAAATCTCTATGATTTGTTTAATCTTTTATTTGTCGTCTATTCTTTATGTCGTCTAAGCTAAAAAAAATTACGAAAATATCGCTAATTTCTCGCTAGATAGCTTCTGGCGGCAAAAACAAAATGGCGGCAAATCGTGCAATTTTGTAAATTCCTCATAATTTCATATCATCAATCGCTTTTAGAGCTGCATCGAGATAACGATCACAAAGTGCTAACGAGTGCTGTAGGGTTGACAATTCGAAGAAAAATGATTTATTTTATTTTTAACAATATCAGATGATCCTACTTTACAATGCTTGATTATGTTATTAAAACAATTTCTTAACCTGGAATATGAGATAGGGAAATTATAATAAGAAATAATAATAATAAAATAATATAGTCGAGGCCAGTCACATGTATATAAACGAAATAGGACGTTCGGGTTTCTTTATAAGATATAACAGCTAAAAGAATAATTCATCTCCATTGCACAAATAAATAATAATAATAAATAAATATATGGGACACTTACACACACTGTCGTCCGTCCCCAAAGTTAGTAATTTAATACCTGTGTTATGGTAGATAGACAACTGGTGAATATATACTTATATATTTTTTTAAATACATACTTAAATACAACGCTCAGAGCAAAGACCGTAAACGTGTGGACGCCTTTGAGATGTGGTGCTGGAGGAGAATGTTGCTCATCCCCTGGACAGCTAAAAGAACTAATGTGTCGATACTCAAGGAACTCAAGATCTCAACTAGGCTCTCAACTATCTGCCTGAAACGAGTGCTTGAGTACTTCATCGCTCGGAGTTCATATCGCTCGGAAGAATGATGACAATCTTGAAAAGATAGTCATCACGGGCAAGGTCCAGGGGAAGAGACCACGACGACGAAGTCCAATGCGCTGGACAGATCAAATCCGCACCACTCTCAACAGCCGGATACATGAAGCCATCTACGTTGCAAAGAATCGACACCGATGGCGCAACATTGTCTGTGACAAATTGATCCGTGGAGGGGGTCACGACCCTCAGCATTGAGGACGCCGACGCGAGGAGGACTTAAATATAAATATACACCCAGGCTCAAAGACCAACAAATTCATTTATTGAAAATGTTGGCCCTCGGCGGGAATCGAACCCGCGCCCCGTGGAGCTGAAGGCAGGGTCACTACCCACTGCGGCAACGGGCCAGTCGATACCGCATATAGTAGTGGTGAAGTTGAAGTTATTGAGGTTGGTTTTTAGTAACAATATATCTTAAATATATAATCGGACACGGCTCCAACGATTTTCATGAAATTCAGCATATAGAAGGTTTTGGGGGAGAAAAAACGATCTAGCTAGGTTTCATTGAAAACAAAATGTCGTTTTATCCCTCTTTTCGACCTCTGAAAAAAATGCTAAAATGTGGAATTGAAAGTACCTAAATGAAATTTTAGCTGTCGAACGTAATGCTGTGATAGCATAATGGTTAACGGGTGGAAAAACCTACAAACCCGGGATCGAAAACATGTCACCAGCGCTTTTTTTTTCTTTAGTTGCATTTTTTATGTTTTAAAAAATTATCAAGCAAGACTCTGTGACAGGTACTATAATAATTTTAAAAAACATTATTGTTATTCTGGCAACCCTATTAATGGGTGGGAGGGGAGTCATTATAACTACTTTGCATGACGCGATGATCGGCTGCGTTATTGAATTAAATTACATCTTTAACCCGACACGCTTTATAATCATGTCAGACGCCATTTATATTCTCCGCTAATTTACAAGAAATACAGCCCACAATAAAACAAACGACTTATCGTCACAGATAAAAATAACATTTATTCTTTATTTATTCCATTCTAGCCTAATTAACCTATAGTTTATTGAGGTAAGAATAAGAAGTTATCTTGTAAGTCATATTTATGTGGTAGGCTAATAGACCCTGGTAAAGTATGAAAATTATATAAATTTATATAAAAAAATATAAAAAAGTTATACTACACTATAAGGTGTATAGTGTAGTATAACTTTTTTATCTTTTTTTTTATTTAGACAGGAAAAAACCCCTTATGGGTACCGCCGCCCGACGGGCCAGGCGACGATTATGTCGAACTCGCACCGACTAAAGTAACCTGTGTGCTCCACCACGCTGCTGGTGGCGGGGATAGGGTACCCATGAAGACATTGCCCCCCATCCCCGCCAGCAGCAACTCTGTAGCCCAGAGTGCGCCACCTCTGGGTCGGGGCCTCTCTGAAAGTGGCCCCTCCCTCCGTTGGACGATGCATCGGGAGCACCAGATGCATCGAACGCATGCTTTTTTTATCTACTCTGAAACTATAATACAAAGATTATAAAACTGAAACCAAAATTCTTATGACAAACACTACGTACAGACCAAAAATAAAAAATTAAAAAGTTTTATTACGATACAGTTCTTTAATGGACACTTGTATCATAATATAACTTTTTAATCATAACGATACACCTATACAACCAACAGCTGGACCAAGGAGGTTGAACCTCTACCTAAAAAAAAGGTTTCAATGAACGAGTCCGCGGCGACGCAACACGCATGCGCAATCGATGTTTGCGTCTTGGCGCTAATATTTGACATTTAAAAATCTTTTCAATATTTAAACAAACTTTGGTTTTTATTAATATTATTTTACGTATGTATGAGAGTAGATAAAGTAGTTAGTGCATGACCCTTAGTATACAACAATATCATAATCTACTATTATGTTATATATACTAAACTAAGGCAGCAGTATCGAAATGCAGTTGTTCTAAAACTGAAAAGAAAATTTTATTTGATTCGCAATTAACTTGAAAGTTCCGAGTATAATTCCGCGAGCGTGGAAATGTTAATGAGGCAAGTTGGAAATTAGGTATAAAATCCGATTCTGGTTAATCAGGTTCTTGAAATTTTCGAGTGAATTTTTATTAGCGATAAAGTTTTCTGAACACAGCTTGCCTTTATTTCTAGTCATTTCTACAACTGGAATATTTAGCCGTGTGGTATCCGGCTGAGTAGAATAGACCACCGTCATTTCTTACAGCGGTGTTGTAAGAGGCGACTAAGGTAAGTTGACACACCGCGTGGTATCTGGTTGAGTAGAATAGATCTCCCTCTTTTTTACCGAGGTGTCGTAAAATAAGAGTAAGGTAAGTTAACGTCAGGCAGGCGGTCATAAAATACGTAACCAAATCATGTAACAGCATGTTTCAAACATGTTGTGCCGACCCCACTAGAGTGGGATAAGGGCAGGAGGATGATGATTTAAAAATGACATATGCTATATACAGAGCATACTTATTTTAAAGGAAAGTACTGATTTTTAAAGTCATGACCCGAACCTCTACGAACTGGAAAAATCATCTGAAAAAAGACACGGGAAAAAAGAATCTTGAAGATATATGTATGTTCAGTGATCATCAAGCAGTTGTAAAAGAAGAGAAAAATCTTTTAGATCTATTACTTCTTAACAAAATAACTTCATAATAAAATATTTAATGTGAAAAGTGCCTAGGTTTTACGCGCTCTCAATTCGGCCAACACAAGTTATGTACCTAGTTATGCTTTAATCTCTCGAAAATGTATTTTTAAATTTATCTTTTACTTGACACAATTAACAATTATTGCCATTTATATACGCATAGATAAGAGGGCGAGATAATGATTATTTACTTTTGAAACGGTTCTTTAGTCCAGTGTTTCTATAGACATAAGGCGATTACGTTCTTCATCATTCTTAACAATGGCATTTGATAATAAAGTGGTACTCATTACCGGAGCTGCATCAGGCATTGGCGAAGCTATAGCTGTAAATTTCGCTAAATTATCTGCAAGGTTGTGCCTATTAGACATGAATGATGAAAAACTAGGAACAGTACAAAAGGAATGTGATGATTTGTGCAAACATAAAGCTATAAAAATAGTTGCCGATGTAACAAAAGATGAAGACGTAAAACAAGCTGTCAACAAAGCACTAGATGAGTTCGGAAGAATCGATGTCGTTATTAATTCTGCTGGAATTACGTCTGTAATTGGAATATTAGATCCTGGATTTCTGCAATCCTTCGATAAAGTTATAGGTCTGAATTTAAGATCTTACGCCGTAATGACACATTTCTCTGCAGCAGCACTGATTGAAAGCAAAGGATGTTTTATCAACATATCTAGTGTCTGTGGTAAATTATGTGATAAGTATGTTACACCGTACTATACAGCAAAAGCAGCTGTTATACATTTCACCAAAAATGTTGCTTTGGAACTAGCAGATAAAGGAGTGAGAGCAAATTGTATCCTGCCAGGGGTAGTACAAACAAATCTTTTTACGAACAGTGGTTTAAGCCAAGAAACGATCGCCAAGGTTAGATCAAAAGCAAAATTAGCACCCCTAAAACAGGTTTTACAGGTGGAAGAAATCGCAGAATTGGCAGCATTTTTAGCCAGTGACAAAGCTAAAAGCATAACTGGTGCCGATTTCGTCATTGATTGTGGATATACTCTTTCGGGTTCCTTGATGAACGACAGTGATTAATGTATCAATGAAATTTCCTAAAAATAAAGAAATATTTTATTGCTTTTTAATTTGTGATTAAAAAAAATTATAGAAAAGAGATTTCAATGGTAACACTGTGATTACAAATGACTACTACTATTGCTGCACTGCTATTACTGCTATTGCTATTACTATTACAAACCAATATGTATATCAGCAAGTTATCATAGCCGAAAATTCCCAACGCGCAGCTATTTGCCATAGTTAAAATATGTGAAAAGCGAAAACGAATTTTAAAGTATGTCTTAATAAACAAACTTGGTATTTTAGCAGCTAGCCGTGTGGTATTCGGCTGAGTAGAATAGACCACCCTCATTTCTTACCGAGGTGTCATAAAAGACGACTGAGGTAAGTTGACGTCAGGCAGGCGGCCGGATGTAAAAATGCAGCCAAATCATATGACAGCATGCTTATAACATGTTGCTCCCTGCCCTGACTTCACTTAGAATGGGTTAAGGGCAGGGAGATCATTGTCTTTTAGCAGCCTAAAAATCCCATGAAGATACCTATGTCCAGCAATAGACGTCCATCGGTTGAAGATGATGATAATTATAAAAATAAAAATACTTTATTTCACAACTAGAAAAAACAAACAAATATAAATAGTCTTATCTTTAATATTTAAATGAGTTAAACTTGTATGTATATATATTTTCGGAATCTCGAAAACGGCTCCAACGATTTTCCTGAAACTCAGCATGTAGGGGGTTTTGGGGGGAGGAAAATCGATCTAGCTAGTTTTTATTTTAAAAAAATCGTTTTATCGTGAATTTTTGCCATTAACTGTCAAGTCAGCGTAGCTTATTCGAGTAACGGGCAGTCTCGAGAAATCTAAATACCTAGGATCGCACCCCCACCTACCCTATTATTTTTTCTTTTTTTTTAAGTTATTTTTTTTTTATTTTGTAAAAAATTACCGAGCAAGGCTCGGTCACCCAGATATTAACTTAAAAATAGTGCATAGGCGGCCTTATCACTAATAGTGATCTCTTACATGATGATGACGATTATGATAATTTTTATTCGATTTCATTAATTTTAAAATTATAGGATAAATGATTTATAAACCTCCCACGAGACCTAAGCAAGAATCTATGGCAAAATCAGCGCCACTTATACACTTTGCTTTATCGCTCGCCAAATATGCAGCCATTTCCGCAATATCTTCTTCTTTTACATCACGTGGTAGTGGCACATTTTGTCCAACATCCTTCCAATATTTATCTCTTACTTCTTGACTCTCACCGGCATGCAAGAAAATATTTGTCTTCACTAAACCTGGTGAGATACAATTGACCCTGACACCTTTATCTGCTAATTCCAAAGCGGCACTCTTTGTAAAATGGACCACTCCAGCTTTTGACACGTTATAGGGTGCAGCTCCTTTACACACCACTCTACCTAGTACGCTTGCTATATTTACTACACAACCTTTACTTTGAATCAACGCATCTGCTGTGTAATGCGTCATAGCAACCATAGCTCTTAAATTTACATTCATAACATTGTCAAATATATTCAACAAATTGGAATCTACTATTTCTATTAGACAAGCGATACCAGCGCAGTTAATTACAACATCAATTTTTCCGTATTCTTCAATTGTTTTTTCTACTTCTTGTTTCACGTTTTCATCATTTGTTATATCAGCAACCACTTTTAACACTTTAACTTTACTCACGGTTTCGCACTGCTCCGTAGTTTCAGTGAGATTGTCTGGTTTGATATCTATTAATACAAGACTTGCAGATAGTTTAGCGAAATGTAAAGCTATAGCTTTACTGGCCGCCTAACTGACGTCAATTTACCTTAGTCGTATTTAACACACCTCACACCTCGGTAATGAAGAGGGTGGTCTATTCTACACAGTCGGATACCACACGGCCTATAAGGTAACTTCTTACGTTTACTAAAATTTGTATTTTCATTCTATTGATTGACGCGACGGCGCAGATGGGAGTGAAGTGAAGAAAACTTCGAGGTGAATATATATAATTTTTTCTATACATAAACTATTTAGGTATTTATTTAAAATTACAATTACTTATTATAATTATTACGAATATATTTATCTCTTTATTTAGTTCACAGTCACCCATAACACAAGAATATGTATTAAGTTACTTACTTATTTATTAATAGTTATTTATTATTGTTTGTTTTGGTGTCAAAAACGCCAGGCAAATCACTACCATCTTACCGATATATGTAATACTAGCTTTTAACCGCAACTTCGTTTATGTGGACTGTTGTCGCGTGACAGGTTGATAATAGATGGCGCTTTTAAATATCCTATTCTTGTGGAATTAACAGGATTTCTATACCCAATACGTTATAAGGTATATTGGTTATGTTGTTATAAGGAATAATTGTACCAAATTTCATCAATATTGGTTCAGCGTTGGAAAGAGTAACAAACTTATATCCCTACTCACAAACTTTCGCATTTATAATTTTATATATTTAATTTTTTCTATTTATATATCTTTCTTTATAAATAAATAGTTTTTTTTTAATATTTTATCTGCCAAACTGCTAAGCAGTTTGTCGGCACAGTATACTCTTATACAGTAAACTACGTTAGCTATTATAATAACATAATAATATTATTAGTATAACTAGTACCTATAATAGGGTAGGGTTGGATTGGTAAGTATTAAATGGGGCATTTTATAACGAAATACTCAGAAACTTTCTAATTTATAATATTAGTAGGAAGAATGTATTTCAAAGTAGACTAAAATTTTCCTGTAAAAATTTAGTACAGAGCCATCTATCGTTGCATTCACAAAAACATTAAAAGAATGATTGTTATTTAACAAATATAGAAAATTCATAGTTCTCGTATATATAAGACTTATTAAAAATTCAACAAAAATAGATTAAATTGATATATAAACATATTTTGCTTATATCTCCGGTATTGTTTATGCTACGATGGTAAAATTTATTACAAATCAAAACGTAAAGTTAAATAAACATGTGTGATAAATAAAATATGAAATTAAACGTTTATTTTTGGAGATATTACCAGAAATGCTACATCGCGCTTACGAAGTTTTTTCTCCGAGGGATACATATACAAGTTCCCGAGTTGCGCAATAGGGGTGACCGTCTCTACATAGGACGCCGGTCCGCGGCCGGGCCGGGCTAACTCGGCCGCGCTCTCAGATGACTGTAGTTCAGCTTTCAAACTGACTACAGTATGTAACTCGAAGCAAACACAAACACAGAAAACAAGTAGGCTTCTAAGGGCATCAACGTGCCCTGACCGCCAGCAACCACTACTGTAGAGAATTTGTCACCCTTTTGTTTCCCTATATAATATTTATTTATTACCTTATATTTTATTTATTTTTGAGATTTAGACTAAACTAAACTATTTTACAAGCATTAAAGAAAAACTTACTAAATCGAAACTATCCATTCCATTTTTCTATTGAAACGTATACAAGGGTCCAGATTTATAATAATTTTCAATCAAAAGGCAAAAGTAACACTAAAATTATTTTGCTATAATCCACGATGAAGTAAAATAGAATATATAATGCTAAATGTAGAGTGGACAATACCAAGTAAAGCTTTACGATTTTGTCGTGGAATGTACTAATGTTTATTAATTATTTTAAATATTACTAATATTCATTTATTATTTGTTTTATTTATTTATTATTTTTAATATTACTAATATTATTTATTATTTTTAATTTGTCACCTTTTTGTTTCCCTAACTAATATTTGAGAGACTAATACTGATTAGAATAGTACCACCCTCATTTCTTATAGAGGTCTCGTAAAAGGCGACTAAGGTATCCGGTTAAGTAGAATAGACCACCCTCATTTCTTAACGAGGTGTCGTATAAGGCGACTAAGGTAGATTGAAGTCAGGTAGGCGGCCGGTAAAATACGTAGCCAAATCATGTGACAACATGTTTGTAACATGATTTAAAAGACTATAAATAAAATAATTATTCAAAATGATCTATCTAATTTTACGTCATTATGTGATTGAAAATTAACAACATTCTAAAACCCTTGTATGCTTTTCAATAGAATAATTTATAGAATTACTACTTACTAGGCGTTACTTTGCGATATTCTAGTTTAAAAATTATGATGACTTTTTCCATAATAACTTGTTTTGTAAAATCATCATCTTCCTGCCCTTATCCCACTCTAAGTGGGGTCGGCACAACATGTTAAAAACATGATTTGGCTACGTATTTTATGACCGGCCGCCTGCCTGACGTCAACATACCATACGACACCTCGGTAAGAAAGAGGGTGGTCTATTTTACTCAACCGGATACCACACGGTGGGTCAACTCAACTTAGTCGCTTTTTACGACACCTCGGTAAGAAATGAGAGTGGTCTATTCTACCCAGCCAGATACCACACTTCGGGTCGACTTACCTTAGTCGCCTTTTACAACACCTCGGTAAGAAATGAGGGTGGTACTATTCTATTCAGACGGAAACCGCACGGCGTAACTTGTATTGTAAAATTGTAAAATTTTATGAATATTCATTACTTTTATATATTTAAATTACTTTTACGTGATCAAATCAGAAATGAGGAGATCCGTATCGTATCACGAATCTGTGGCAATGGACGGAGCACGTAGTATGTAGAAGTACTAAGTAGTCCGCCCGTTACCCACTGAGTAATTAAAACTTTACAAATGACATCTAAAATATCATTTATATTAAACATTTTAGCATGTTTTTAGCGCCCGAAAACAGGGATAAAACGAATTTTTTTTTTAAACCAACCTAGGTAGATCGGTTTTTTTCCCACAAAACCCTCTACGTTGAATTTTATAAAAATCGTTGCAGCCGTTTCCGAAAGTCAGAAAATATTCATATGTACGTTTATATATACATATATTATATACCAGATTAACTCTTTTTAATATCCAAGATAAGGCCAGGAGTGGATTGGTTTTTGCTTACAAAGTTTAAGGACATAAAAACAACTTAGGTATATCTAGCAACATCGTACAATAAGACTGTTTTAACTATAAACAGAGAGACCTTGAGAAACAGAGAAACAGAGAAAAACCTTGGAGAACGGAAAATCTTAATAGTCACGCAGGAAATAAGTACATAAACATAATTATATTCAAGTAAAATATTTTAACAATTAAATTTTAAAAAATCTCAATTTTTTATAAACTGATGTTTTTATTATGTATAATTAATATTTCCTTAAAAAAAATTATATTAACTTACAAGATTATAAGATAATGACATTTTAATTAAACATCTTCAAATATTATTTTTATCAATTTTTTCGTTTAGATAGTTTTTTAAGTTACAGTTAAGGTCTGAAATCCAAGAGTTAATTCAATTTATTTCTGAAAAAGACCTCTTTTGAAACAAGTTGCGCGCCCATATTCAACATATATTACCTTTAAGTAATATAGAGTAGTAAAGACCTGTTACTAACCCACTGCTGGGCATAGGCCTCCTCTCTCTCCGTTTTCGGAGAGAAGGGTTGGAGCTAAGACCTACCACGCTGCTCCAATGCGGATTGGTAGGTTACACATATCTCCATATTTCTCTAGAGATATGCAGGTTTCCTCACGATGTTTTCCTAAACCGAAAAGCGTGTGTTAAATTATCAATTAGACACATAAGTTTTAATAGAAAAACTCATTGGTGCCTGCCGGGGTTTGAACTCGTGACCCTTTCGAAAGAGTCGCACGGTCACACAGCTGGGCTATCACAGCTTTTTTTGAATGAATACAGACGGACAGCTTTTGGGTAGTTTGTTTTATAATATGTATAGAAGTAGTGATATGGAATCGGGATAGATAAATCAATCTATATCGGAATATATGGGATAATCACACACACGGTCGTCCGTCCCCAAAGTATGTCAAATACTTATGTTATGGGTGAAAAATCCGTTTAATAGATTTGAAATCCATCACATACAGACAGACAGTTTTTGGGGATTTTGTTTTATAATAAGTATAAATTTGACATGACAAAGGGTTTTTTTTACATAATCAGTTTACTCCCGCGAGTGTCCAACCGTGATCAATAAGAAAATCAGCACCAGTTATGCACTTAGCTTTATCACTCGCCAAAAAGCCTGCCAGCTCAGCTATGTCCTCGACTGGAACAAGTTGGTACATCGGACCCCGCTTTACAAATTCCTTCCAATATCTAGAATTTTCCTCTTCACTCATTCCCGCATTCAGCAGAATATTTGTCTTCACCACACCTGGCGAAATACTATTCGCCCTAACTCCTTTATCTGCCAATTCCAAAGCTACACTCTTTGTAAAATGTAGAACCGCTGCCTTAGACACATCATAAGGTAACGCATCGTAAGTATTTTTACAAGCGAAATGTCCGACTGCACTTGCTATATTTATAATGCAACCTTTCCTTTCAATCAACGCATTTGCAGCATAATGTGTCAAAATAACCATCGCTCTTAAATTCACATTTATGATCTCGTCAAACCTACGCACCACTTCTGAATCTAATATTCCTTTACCAATACAAATGCCAGCGCAATTGATTACAACATCTATTTGTCCAAATTCCTTGATCGTTTTATCCACTGCTTGTTTTAAATCTTGTTCTTTGGATACATCAGTAACTAATTTCAAAACGCTGGCGTCACTTAAACTTTTGCACCTTTCAGCGACTTTAGATATGTTGTCAGAATTTATATCGATTAAAGAAAGTGTAGCGCAGTGTTTAGCAAAATGAACTGATATCGCTTCACCGATTCCTGATCCCGCGCCCGTTATAAGTACAATTTTATTTGCGAAACTCATCGCCTTGAATGTTAAAGCCTGATTGAAGCTGAGAATGAAATTCTGCCTTTTAAATATCTCATTTCTTATCATTTATTATGCAATATCCCATTAGTCTACAAAGATACCCTGTTATTAACTATGTCATTATAATGATTTAATTTTATTAATTTTATCTCTTTCGCTTTAGAATTTCGTTCGTATCTATACAACCAGGACGAGAGCCGCAAATAGAAAAGGTAATAATAAACTTAACAACAAAAATGCAAATATGTAGAAAGTCATAATATTTTGTGGTTTATTTATACTGAGTCTTGTAATTAACGTTGACAAACTTTTTTAGAATGATAATACTGATAATACACAATAAATGAAAGTCACAATATTAATAGGACTGCAGCAGCATTTGCAAAGATTTGTGGGCTCATGGGATTTATTAAACCCTTTTCTGATTGACTTAAGTCTTCTAAGAATGCATTAACTTCTAGTAATGTAGCTAAAGATCATAAATGAATCCCAAATTCCTATTCCTATGAGCTCAGGGGCAAAATGCATAGATAAGAGAGGATGGTGTAATATAGGAATTCTTCAAAGGAATACAAGTTTCTTCAAAATGAAGCTACAATAAAGTGTACATAACAATTAGGCACATAAATTTTTGTTAGCACTCGTAATAGCAATGAAAAGTATATTTCTTGTCTGTGATTATTCCTAACTTTTTATTCAAGAGTCTTATCAAAACTTCGTTCGTTAAACTACATATTATTTCAAAACATAATTGTTGTAGTTGCAATAGACAAACCAGTCCGTGGTTTGAACTCGCGTCCCTCTAGTAAAAGTCATACGGTCTCACTGTTCGTATCACATCATACATTTAATGGAATTTATGCGAGCATAATTCAATTTAAACGAACAAAGTTACATAAGAACCGTCACAGTTGATAACTAAAAAGCTAATCAAGTGAAGAGATTATAGTAAATATTTAAACAATTTGCCTAGATAAAAGAAGATCCTACTCGGCTTTTTATATAATCAGTTTACTCCCGCAAGCGCCCAACCGTGATCAATAAGAAAATCAGCTCCGGTTATACTCTTAGCTTTATCACTCGCCAAATACACTGCCATTTCTGCGATGTCCTCTACTGGAACAAGTTGGTGCGTGGCCCCACTCTTAACAAATTCCTCCCAAAATTTTGAATTTTCCTCTTCACTCATTCCCGCGTTCACCAGAATATTTGTCTTCACCGCCCCAGGCGAGATACTATTTGCCCTAACTCCTTTATCTGCCAATTCCAAAGCTACACTCTTTGTAAAATGAAGAATAGCCGCCTTAGACACATCATAAGGAATAGTATTTTTACAAGCAAAATGCCCCACCACACTTGCTATATTTATTATGCAACCTTTACTTTCAATCAACGCATTTGCAGCATAATGTGTCAAAATAACCATTGATCTTAAATTCACATTAATGGTCTCATCAAACCTACGCACCACTTCTGAATCTAATATTCCTTTACCAATACAAATGCCAGCGCAATTGATGACAACGTCAATTTGTCCAAATTCCTTAATGGTTTTATCCACTGCTTGTTTTAAATCTTGTTCTTTGGATACATCAGTAACTAATTTCAAAACGCTAGCTTCACTTAACTTTTTGCACCTTTCAGTAACTTTAGATATGTTGTCAGAATTTATATCGATTAAAGATAGTGTGGCGCTGTGTTTGGCAAAATGAACTGCTATCGCTTCACCGATTCCTGATCCCGCGCCCGTCACAACTACAACTTTACTTGTGAAACTCATCGCCTTGAATTTTTAAGCTTGATTGATGCCGTGCAAAAATTCTGCCTTTTAAATATCTTATTCCTTATCAGTTATAATGCATTTTTCGATTAGTCCACAAAGATACCATCTTATTAACTATGTCATCATAATGATTAAACTTTATTTACCTATATATCTTTGGCTTTAGACAACAACTCGTATCTATACAACCAGGACGAGAGCCGCAAATAAAAAAGGTAATATTAAACTTAACAACACAAATGCAAACATGTGGACAGAGATAATATTTTGTGGTTTATTTGTATTGTAATTAACGTTAGCAAACCTATTTTTTATATGACATGATAATACTGATAAAACACAATAAATAAAAATAGTCATACTAATGGACTGCAGTAGCATTTGTGAAGGTAAATTACAATTGTAATTGCAATTCTTAAAATCCCCGTGCTGAAGTATTCTAAAGATACGATAACTATGAATTCAAAATTACTCTGTTGCTAATTTAGGACCTGCAAAGCATCATAATGAACTGCGCTTCGAGCTACATAATCTAATCTGAAATAAAGTGACCTCTACACGAACTACGGTTAACGACAGAGGAACGGAAACGAAGAGAGGAGGCCTGAATAGGCCTCCTCTCTTCGTTTTTGCCCTGTTACTCTGTGCTGGGAATCCAGCAGTGGGAGAGTAACAGACCGCTACTTCACTTTACTTTACATAGACTCTAAAACAATAGATATTTATAATAATAAATAAATATATAGGACACTTACACACTGTCGTCCGTCCCCAAAATATGTAACTTAATACTTGTGTTATGGGTGAGAGACAACTGGTAAATATATACTTATATAATTTTAAAAACATACTTAAATACGTATATACACCCAGGCTCGAAGAACCAACAAAATTTTGTTAGAAAATGTTGGCCTTCGAAGGAATCGAACTCACGACCCGTGGAGCTAAAAGCACCGTCACTACCAACTGCGCCAGCGAGCCAGTCATTACTAGTAAGTCAGCCAGTCTTAAACTAGCTATACAGATTTTTCAATACCCGTTTGATTATTCATGATATACGATGATATGCTTATGGTTGAGAGATAATATGAGGTGTTTACCTTCAACGTCCATAAAATCGACCAAAGATCTAATAACTCATATAGCTCATCGTGGTGTTATGGTAAGCTACATTCACGGTCAAGTAAAACGAAATTTTGTGGTATAAGTAAGCCAATCAGCAAGGGATCAGTGTAGTAGTTCTTAGGTAACTATAACGCGTAAATAAAACAACATAATATTTGATACATAAAGATTTTGCATTGATATATTTGTTCGCAAAAAAATGTACACAGGAGTATGTATGTATATATTTAACCCGCCACGCTTTACACTCAATTCGTCATCATTCCTACGAGTGTCATACCAGAATCAATAACAAAATCAGTTCCAGTTATACACTTTGCTTTATTACTTGCCAAAAAGCCCGCCATCTCGGCGATATCCTCGACAGTTACATGTTCTTGTAATGGAAGACGTTTCAAATGTTCTTCCCAAAATATATCGTTTTCCTCTTGACTTGTTCCCGCATTTAACAAAATATTCGTCTTTACTAGACCTGGTGAGATACTATTCACCCTGACTCCTTTATCCGCCAATTCTAAAGCAACACTCTTTGTAAAATGAACAACGCCCGCTTTTGATACATTGTATGATATGGCGTTTTTTAAAACTAACCGACTCATTACACTTGCGATATTTACTATGCAACCTTTACTTTCAATTAATGCTGTTGCTGTATAATGCGTCATAGCTACCATAGATCTTAAATTCACATTGATGGTCTTATCAAATCCACTTAGTACATCCGAATCCAATATTCCTTTACCAATATATCCACCAGCAGAATTAATTACTACGTCAATTTTACCATATACCTCTATCGTTTTATTTACTGCTTCTTTTAAATCATCTTCTTTAGACACGTCTGTTACTAGTTTTAATACACTAGCTTTGCTTAAATATTCACACCTTTCAGCAACTTTGTAAATGCTGTCAGCATTAATATCTATTAAACAAAGTGTGGCGCACTGTTTGGCAAATTTAATTGCTATCGCTTCACCGATTCCGGATCCCGCGCCTGTTATAACTACTATTTTATTTGTGAAACTCATTATGCCACTACCACAGCTTTGAATTTTTAAATTACGTTTGATTTGATGTTAGAAATTCTGCCTTTTAAGTATCTTAACTAATTCTTATCAGTATTATAATGTAGTTTTTGTTAGAATATGATAATACCAAGTTATCTAGTATACCACATCGTATTATATCTTTTATCAATGACGGTAAACAAAATAGTGTCTTAATGACCAGATATTAAGAAGACTAAATTGGGCCAAGGGCCATTTTAAAGTGTATGTATTGTACAAGTTTTAATATTTTTTATAGCAATATAAGTTGTTTCGTGCTGGCTTTGTTAACAAACACTGTAACTTCTCCCAAAAGAAATGGCCCTATTAAAGACAGACAAGAAGTAAATAGAATAACATCAAAATGGGTGCTCCCTTTGCACTAGCGCACTTTTGGTTTTATGACTGACACTTTTAGGATTATGATACGCCGTGTGCTATCCGGCTAAGTAGAATAGACCTCATTTCTTACCGGGGTGTCCTAAAATACGATTAAGGTAAGTTGACGTCAGGCAGGCGGCCAGTCGTAAAATACGTAACCAAATCATTTGACAACATGTTTGTAACATGTTGTGCCGACCCCACCTAAGAGTGGGATAAATAAATAAATAAATAAATATATGGGACATTTACACACACGGTCGTCCGTCCCCAAAGTAAGTAATTTAATACTTGTGTTATGAGTGACAGACAACTGGTGAATATATACTTATATATTTTTTTAATACATACTTAAATACAAATATACACCCAGGCTCAAAGACCAATAAATTCATTTATTGAAAATGCTGGCCCTCGGCGGGAATCGAACCCGCGACCCGCGGAGCTGAAGACAGGGTCACTACCCACTGCGAACGGGCCAGTCAAAGGCAAAGGATAAGGGCAGGCAGATGATGACTTTTAGGATTATGATCTCGTTTTGTTCCAAAAGTGTACTACACTCTACTTCTAACCAGCTACTAGAACTTTGCCAATAAGACTGACGAATCTTCTTCTTCTTCTTGACGATTCTTGACTTGAAGAATCTTCTTATCGAAAAGAGAGATACTTTTATTGTATATAGTGTATTAGTGTAATAGTGTATTATCTAAGTTTTCTAGTAGTGTCATATCTAATAACTGATCGCCACTCTAGTATAATACCTGTAGGAAATTCTTTCTTTATATCATTTTGCGACAGGTTTTTTATTGTTCTATGCTAAAATCCATGAAATCAATCATGTAAGAGAAAAAAATACAAACATAATCTATGAAAGTTTGAGAAAACAAAATACAAATACAACGATTAGTATTCATTGGGAGAAGCTACAATTTTTGCGATTTATTTATGTATAAAATTAGTAACCGTTTCGTGTAGTAGTTTATTTTCTTAATTTATTTTATTTGTACATTTTATACCACAAAAAAAGTAAAAACAAATAAAAAATAATACTATTACAAATAAAAATAAGTAGTAGTACAAAATAAAAAATATTCTTTGGAATTAAAATTTTAAAACTAAAAATAAATAAATGGGCTATAATTAGGTATGCTTTATTATAAGGCAATATTTATTTATTTAACAACATACCATTACCTTAAAGCTAGCCAATGCGATAATGGTGTACAAGTTATTTGATTTTTTTTTATTTATTAGTTTACCAACTGCTTTAACACTTAATTCTAACACATATTCTATTATACTATTACGCTAATTCTAAATGTAAAACTACTTAAAGGTAAACACCACATGCAAATGTAACTCAAAACAATACAATAATAATTATTAAAACTGAAATTTAGAATTAGAATTAGATTGTTATATATTTTAAAAAATAAAAAGATAATCTTAAAAGATTGATCTAATTTAGCTATATATATTGTGGCGTTTGATTAAATAGCTATGCATTGAGTTATGATCTCCTTATAACAGTTAATTGATACAAATAATTTAAAAAAAAATGGAAAATAGCCGTGTGGTATTCGGCTAAGTAGAATAGACCACGCTCATTTCTTACCGAGGTGTCGTAAAAAGCGACTAAGGTAAGTCGACCCGCCGTGTGGTATCCGGCTGAGTAGAATAGACCAACCTCATTTCTTACTGAGGTGTCGTAAAAAACGACTAAGGTAAGTTGACCCACCGTGTGGTATCCGGTTTAGTAGAATATACCATCCTCTTTATTACTGAGGTGTCGTAAAAAGCGACTACGGTAGGTCGACCCGCCGTGTGGTATCCGGCTGAGTAGAATAGACCAACCTCATTTCTTACCGAGGTGTCATAAAAGGCGACTAAGATAAGTTAACCCACCGTGTGGTATCCGGTTTAGTAGAATAGACCACCCTCATTCTTACCGAGGTGTCGTAAAATACGACTGGGGCAAGTTGACGTCAGGCAAGCGGCCGGTCGTAACAAAGCCAAATCATGTGACAGCATGTTTATAACATGTCGGACGACCCCACTTGGAGTGGGATAAGGGCAGGAGGATGATCAATGAAGAAACGGAAAAATCGAGAGGTAATGGGAAAATATGGCAAGTAAATTTCAAAAGAATTTTTCCTCCGTTTATTTAATAAGACCCTACTAGCGTTAGACCAGAGTCGATAACAAAGTCAGCACCTGTAATACACTTTGCTTTGTCACTTGCTAAATAGCCCACCATCTCAGCTATATCCTCGGCTGGTATATTTCGTCTCAACGGAACCAAACTTAGGAATGTCTCGAGTTCCTCTTGATTATTTACCGCATTCAATAAAATATTCGTCAACACTGGACCTGGTGATATACTAACTCCTTTAGCAGCTAATTTCAAAGCGGCACTCTTTGTTAATTGAATAACACCAGCTTTTGAAACGTTATAAGATATAGCACTTTTAGAAACCATATGACCTGCTACACTTGCGATATTTATAACGCATCCTTCACTGTCAATTAAAGCTGCTGTAGTATAATCTATCATTGTAACCATGGCCCTTAAATTAACGTTTATGGCTTTATCAAAATCACTTACGACACCAGAATCTAATATCCCTTTTTCAACATAAACACCAGCGCAATTGACTACAACGTCAATTCTTCCATATTCCTCAATAGTTTTATCCACTGCTTGTTTTAAATCCTCATCTTTGGATATGTCTATTACGAATGGCAATACGCTTGTTTCACTTTATATAGGTTTTCAGAATTAATATCGATTAAAGAAAGTGTGGCACGGAGTTTGGCAAAATGTACAGCTATCGTTTCACCGATTCCTGATCCCGCTCCCGTTATAACTACAATTTTTTTTACGAAACTCATTTTGATATGAATTTATAAATGCATATGATACTGATAGCTAAATGCAAATGTTTTTATCTACCTCATTCCTTATCAGTAATGGTCCGGTATCAACTTTATCACATTTTTAATTTCATTCTTCCTAAGATTCATTTATTATTTCAACCTTGGAGAGTGTATTTATCAATGCATTTTTTGATAAAAATATAATACTAAGCGAAATATTATGTAAGCACTTTATATGACTATAATAATAAATTTTATATTGCTGTGTGGTATGCGGCTGAGTAGAATAGACCACCCTCTTTCTTACCGAAGAGTCGCAAAAGGCGACTGAGGTAAGTTTATGTCAGGCTGGCGGCCGGTCGTAAAATACGAAGCCAAATTAGGTGACAACATTATAACATGTTGTGCCGACCCCACTTAGAGACCCCACTTAAAGGCTTAAATCAATTCACTCAATTTAATTGAATCTTAAATAACTTATAGGTATAGTGAAGACAATCTAGCTTCTATTGTAATACTCCATTTGATAAATAACAAATATTAATTTACTAATTTATAGAATTAGGCGTTACTTTGCGGCGATCCATAACACGAAAGTAATAATAATTTTTTTTTGTTATAATCAGCGATAAAGTAAAATAGATAATATATAATATAATGCTAAATGTAGAGTGGACAATCCGTTTTAAAATTAATCTGCAACAGCATTAAAATTACATAAACGTGGCATTATCCGTTCAATCCAACAACATATATAACAATTTCCAAAGTTAGTATAAGTACAGTTTAGTTTATTACAATAAACATATTTTAAAATGAACTTATAAATATTTATATCTCATGTTCCTAATATGTCTTTGAGTTTATGCAGCCTTTTATAAAGTTGCATTTTGTCTGTGGTAAATGTTGACTTAATTGGTTGTTCCTAAAAAAGAAAACAATGTTTAATGCAACATATATTTGCTAAAGTTTAAATTCAATTCTAAAAGTAATTGGCCTGTTATTATCCCACTGCTGAGAATAGGCGTCTTATCTCCGTTTTTGGAGAGAAGGATTGGAGCTAAGACCTACAGCACTGCTCCAATGCGGATTGGTATGTTACACATATCTCCAGTATCCTCTAGAGATATGCAGGTTTCCTCACAATGTTTTCCTTCACCGACAAAGCATGTGATAAATTGCAATTAGAAGTTAGATACATAAGTTTTAAACAGAAAAACTCATAGGTGTCCGCCCGGGGTTTAAACCTGACCTCTTCGATATAGTCGCATCGTGTTACGGCTGGGCTATCTTACCTTATAATTATATTAGCATTTGAATCACAAAATTAACTTACATGAGGAAAAAACGGTATATCAAGAATATACAATTCAAAAAATGTAGATGCAAATATTGTTGGCCCAGTTCTCCTTTCACATACATCCAATTGCACAGGAAACTTTCCATCGGGCAATGTTGCAAGACTTTCAAATATTGGTCGAGTCGCTTTCTTTTGACTCGATAATCTGTATAGCAATATTTCACCAGCGCTTGTCCCAAATAAAACAACATCAACATAGAAAAACAAAGCAGTTACAGGCGGGAACTCTAAATACAGATGTCTGTAATGATCCACTTCTATTTTGAACAAATTGCGAGAGTAACAAACAAAATTCCTATCATTAACAGAGCATATATGTTTTATTTGTCTTATCCATTCAACAGGACAGCTTATCGGCTTTACCGATACATCTCTATGCTTATTAATATTTACAATTTTACCGCAATCAGTAAATATGTGAATTCCACCATCGCTGTACTGCATTTCTTTAATATCATAATCGCAGTGTATTATTAACTTTGGCGTCAAATCTTGTCGTAGAAGATAACATTCATAGACATCCCTATTATTATAAAAGTATAGGACCTCGTCCGTTAGTATAAAATTATCAGCTTTAAAAAACTCTTCCATTACATAGGTAGCATTAAAAATAGTTCTTTCAACATGAATACCCGATTTAATCTGTGCAACTGTTACATGATCGTTATTAGCAATCCTTAAACAATTCTTTTCGTGTAACGCAACTGGAATATATTTTAATGTACTCATATCATACAATACAATACCTTTAGCGTCTTTTAATGGTAAAATTCCATGATTAATATCTAACATATGAGATTTGTCGTGCAAGGAGAATTTGTAAAACACTTTGACATTTTTCTCGTAATTTGTAAGATCGGACCATTGTTTAAGATTTTTGTAAATATGGTACCAGTTGCAGTTGTTACCGGATTTTCTTTTTGCGATCCTCGATGAATATTTATAATCCTTAGAACACATCCGCTGCCACAAATGATCTGTGCCATCTATCTGCTCCTTCCATTGTTTGCAAACTCTTCGACACCGGCCTAAAGTATACCCATCAGTTAAACTTAATATTTCTACAAATGTTTCTAGTGGAAAATCGTTTATATGAATATCTCCAGCCATATCTTTGAATTAACACTAGTATTTCACTTATCTTCAAAGTTAATGCTCTAAATATATTTTTATAAATATAAAACTTCTGTTGTTCCCTTCTGAAAATTTAATTCATATTTTTATTTGAATTTTGATGATTTAATAAGAAAACTCGTGATTTTGACGTTTGTCCCATGTTTATTTGTTATGTTGGCAGGACAGCTTTTCTGTCAATTATTAATTTGATGTTATTTCTGAACATATGAAATTTTATAGTTAGTAATCTATGATATGAAATATCATTGATTTTCTATCTATAATATGAAATATCATTGGTCCGATTTACGCATCAACTAACTGTCTATCCCGTAAAACTTGTAATCTGATGAAACTTAAATGATTTATAGAATTAAGCGTTACTTTGCGGAGATCCATAATACAAAAGTAATAATAAAATTATTTTGCTATAATCCGCAAAATCAATAATTTTATTATTACTTTTAAAACTTAAATGAGTAAACGACATAAAAACTACATGATGATTTCGGTGATAGTCTTTATTATTTTAACTTCGTAATAAATATGCTTATTTATTACGAATAAATACTCTGCTGAGTATTTATTCTGTAAAAATAATCAATAAACATTTTCGTCTTAAAGTAGTGAAATAGAGGTTAATATATCTTTGAGTGAAACTTTATATTAATACTCTTAATTCTAAAACATATAATAGAAATTATGAAAAATATGTCTATGCTATATTATCGTGTTAATAATATTGTTGTACGATTGGATGAAATTTTCTTTGAAGATTTTAGATTCTAGTTTGTCTATAACTTATTTTATAAATTATTCTGTTATTCCTTTCCGCATAGTCAGAAGGTATAATATATGCAGCGTTAAAATAAGCCGATTGAACAATTTATATATTAATTAACTGATTTATTATTAAAAGTGTTAGTATTCATTCAGTAAAGTATTAATTCTTATTTGACTTACTTCAGACGGTAAACCTTAACAGTGTTGCTAACTGTAATATTACAATTTTTTCTCAAAAGTAGGGAAAAAAGTATTTGAGCGGAAAAATAGTTTCGACGGATGAAAGATTTAAGTATTTCTGAATACTATACTAATAAATATGATAATTGTTATCGAACCGAAGGAGTTTGTTTGTTAGTATAAATGTTTATACCATTGGAAAAATCAGTTAAGTAATTCTGAAACCATTGGTTAAAAACTGGTTTCATTTTTTCAAACTGTGAAAAAACCAGTAAATCAAATTGGATGTTAAACGTTCGTTTATGATCTAAAATAATACAATATAAACCAACAATAAATGCTTTATTCAATGCAGATAAATTAAATAAATAACAAATTGATGAATGTTGTAAGAATAAACATTATTTTATTCTTTAAAACTTTACATCTAACACGAATATAAATGTGAATAACGAGACAGTTGTTTTTAAAATTTATATGTAAATATTTAATAAACAAATGTCAAAAATAACATTCAGAAAAAATATTGTTCCAGAACAAACACTTATGTCTATGTAACCATAAATAACACCGGTTGTTATGTGCGAATTAAATGCAAAACAGAGTTGGAAATAAACGTTTTTTAGTCTTTTAAGACTATATAGTACGTATTGAATAATACGCCGTGTGGTATCCGGATGAATAGAATAGTGCCACCCTCATTTCTTAACGAAGTGTCGTAAAAGGTGACTAAGGTAAGTTGACCCACATGTGGTATCCGGTTTATACTGCGTCCATCATATTATCAGTCTTTTGACAGCTCACGCTCATTAAGTTTTGTATTGCTTACGTACAAATATCATACAAATAATATTTGTACTTTATGGATGGGTACCGCCCACTTAGTGATGTCACACATAATGGGTTACTACGATTATGCCACAGATTAAAAATAATCGGTAGAAATCGATGTTACGAGTATTAAAAGACATTTAATAACATTATATAAAGTTTTACTTTCTTCTTAGTTAATACATGAATACAAATAAAACAATCAGGATATTTTAATTTATTTTATTAGCACGAGTCGTCGGAATGATAATCAACACTAGACTCCTCCGATGAGGAGTCTTCAGTAGCAGTTATTATTAGCTCTTGTGTAGATAATATATTATCAAACGCAATATCACGTTCCCAATCAGAGAATATTACTCTTTGAGTTCTTTCCACCACACTTGCCCAGTTCTCGGCCGTTACGTGGGTGCAAGCATTTTTTAGCAATTGCAACATTTTATTCGCTGTGAATGGGGGGCTTGTATTGCATCTCGCAGCATGCCCTTTTACTTGTGCCCATATAAGTTCTATTGCGTTGTACTGGCAGTGGTATGGAGGAATCCGAAGAACAGTATGGCCATATTCTGCTGCCATTTCATTGATTACATAGCGTTTTGCTCTCTTTTTGGTTTTTAATATTTTTATTAATTCAACTTTTAACATTGAGTCGTCCACATTTTCTCCATTGTCCCGAAGCCAATTAATTATTTCATGCTTTTTATTAGCCTGTGTTGGCATTTTGTCAATTTGACGGGAGTGGTAGGGCGCATTATCAATAAAAATTATTGATGGTTCTTCCAATGAAATGAGCATTTTTTTGAACCACTCTTCATACACATTTGCATTCATCTCTTCGTGGTAGTCATTTGATTTCTTCGATTTAAATGCCAACAGTGCGTCTTGTACAAATCCTTTTGCTGTACCTGCATGGCAAATGATTAGGCGCTCACCTTTTCCCATTGGTACTGAGGAAGTGGAATCAGCAGTATCATCAGTCCAGAAACGAGATAGTGTGTGGTTAGCGTTGAGCCATGTTTCATCCGTGAAAACAATATTTGCCCAATCTTGTATTTTCTTTGCCTCTCTTAAAAAATCACAACGTGCTATAGCTATATCTGTGCGTTCCATTAATAATTTTCTTTTATTTAACTTTTTATATGAAAAGCCAATTGTGTTCAAAACTTTGACCAAAGAAGATTTTTCACCATGAAATAGACCACTTCTTTTCAAAGAAACAATAAGTTTTCTCAAAGTTGGAATTTCTTTTCTCAAGTAGTAATCTAGTTTACGTAGGTTATCATTAATCGAATTACTTAGGTACGTAATTCGATTAATGATAGTAGGTACTATAATCGGAATGGTATCGCATACGAGAATCTTTAGGACATCACTATCGTCAATCTGTCAAAAGATGGTTAATATAATGGACAGTGTATAGTAGAATAGACCACCCTCTTTCTTATCGAGGTGTCGTAAAATACGACTGAGGTAATTTGACTTCAGGCAGGCGGCCGGACGTAAAAACGCAGCCAAATCATGTGACAGCATGTTTATAACATGTTGTGCCGACCCCACTTAGAGTGGGATAAGGGCAGGAAGATGATGATAGTACGTATCGAATATTAGACTAGCTTGAACGTCGCGGTATAGTTCAGTTCTAGTTTAAAGTACACCACGTATTAATGGAGGTAGATGACGGATCGTGTAGCTTATATTCTTTTTTTATTTGGCCTCTCTTTTTCAAAATGGACCCCTTATAATAACCTGATTCAACATCAGATGGGCATTTTAAAAATAAAAGTAGATATAGATGAAATAGATAAAAATAGATATATAAATAAAGATAGACAAGTCAAGTGAAAAAAAACCTTTGAAAAAAATTTCATGTTCCTACTTTTAACAATTGAGGAGTACCCTCGTCTGGAGCCAATTCTGGCAGCAGCATTAGGTCATGCTTATCATAAACATGCATTGTCATCGGTACTGGACCAAAATGTCAAATTTAAACTCAATCGGACACCGGGAAGTGGGTCAAGTTTAACTTACAAGATTTCACCTTCACATACATACATTGCAAGTTAAATAAGTTTAAAAAAATGAACTAATGTATGAATAATAAATAAATATATATATGGGACACTTACACACACGGTCGTTCGTCTCCAAAGTAAGGAATTGTGTTATGGTATACTATACATATACTTAAATACAAATATATACTCAGGCTCGAAGAACCATCAAATTCTTTTATAGAAAATGTTCGGCGGGAATCGAACCCGCGACCTGCAGAGCTGAAGGCAGGATCACTACCCACTGCGCCAACGGGCCAGTCGAATGTGTCGAATACACAAAAAGGCCATAATCCATTCTTTAGTAAACAACAAGGCTATACTACATTATCTGATTAGATCGTTTACAATTTGGTTATGATGTGTTTCAACGTAATAAATTTCTTTAAACGCTCGTATATCAACATTGTAAACTAATCAGAAATTAGAATTTTTAATCTACTAAGAGATCGTTTTTCGTTTATGATTATGATTTCGTAGAATCAAAAAAACGTCGACAAGCCGCCTGTAATTCTAACTTACGACAATGTATTTTATTATACCAATATTCTCTGCTATTCTATCCACGGTATATTCATATTCATATTCATATAGCTTTAAGTTATAAGTAAACTTAAAGCTATATTTATTTTCGATCAAGGAATCAATTGTACGGGAATTGCAATTAATACCTTTCTTAATATTTATGTTTAATTTATTCGTCCCTTTGTTAATTGGCACCGCGAGTTCGATTTCCGCGTATTATGTTATAATGCGTGAGGTGTCCCGATGAGTAGAATAGACCAAAGTCATTTCTTACCGAGATGTCGTAAAAGACGACTAAGGTAAGTTGATTCACCGTGTGATATACACCCGCGTCGATCAGACCACCCTCATTTATTACCGAGGTGTCGTAAAAGGAAAACTAAGGTAAGTTGACATCAGACAGGCGGCCGGTTGTAGAATACGTAGTCAAATCATGTGACAACATGTTGTCACATGTTGATGATGACTTGATCAGTACATAAAACAAGAATTTTACTATGTGTCACAAGTCGTTGATTTTTTTATCAAATTATGATAAGACAATATTATTTTATTCATTGTGCTTTTGGCATTAGTGTACTAGTACGTTCTATAAAATAAATAAATCTACACAAAACACCGGACTTTCACAGAATAACCCAATTAAGTACAATATATTTTTTTTACAAAATGAACCTTACCTAATTAATGTATAACAAAATATCACAAGAAAATAATCTTAACAACTTATAATTATTTAATCTCAAGTACATATCACAAAAGAAAATTAATTTTATATGCTGGCAACATTTTTGACATAAAAAAATAGTCGTCATTATTTTGTCATTCTTGATTTTTTTAATATACAGAATAAGCTTAATTCTTCAAAGTCGTGTCGTTAATTTAAAAAGTTTTTTTTTTCTTACCAAGGTGTCGTAAAAGGCGACTAAGGTAAGTTGACCCGCCATGTGGTATCCGGCTGAGTAGAATAGACCACCGTCATTTCTTACGGAGGTGTCGTAAAAGGCTACTAAGGTAAGTCGACCCGCCGTGTGGTATCCGGCTGAGTAGAATAGACCACCCTCATTTCTTACCGATGTGTCGTAAAAGGCGCCTAAGGTAAGTGACTCACCGTGTGGTATCCGGTTATGTGGAATAGACCACCCTCTTTCTTATCGAGGTATCGTAAAATACGACTAAGATAGGTTAACGTCAGGCAGGCGGCCGGTCGTAAAATAGTCAAATCATGTGACAACATGTTTATAACATGTTGTGCCGACCCCACTTAGGGTGCGATAAGGGCAGGACGATGATGTTAATACATACATAATTATTATACTAGAGTATGGGAGCCAGCCTAAAAAGTATCCATCGAACCAAATATAGCTATATATCTCTTATTTATGTGTAATTAGACACTTCTCAGGTCTTTCATCTCCACATCTTATTATTTATTGGACACTCACACTCACAGCCCTGTCTATAGCTGTCGCACTCTATGTATAAAAACTCTATGGACACGTAAACTTCGCATATTCATAATTTGAGAATAATTAAAGCATATATTTTTCCGATATTTGTTAATAATTACAGTTACATTAACAAAAAAGCAACAGTCGATTTGAACAAACGTTATCTATGGTATCTCTAAAATCCGTCTCACTTAGGGGGTTAGACGAATAAATTAGGCCCGTACTTGATATTCAATAATTACAAATTTTTGTTACACAACTTTTTTTTAACCTTCCTATACTCGAGCATTGGTCTGTGAGACCATACTTTTTCATATTTTTTTATTATTCCAAAAACGCTCGGGAAAGCGCTATTTTTTATATTAAACACGTTAGGTAGGTTATAATGAAATTTTATCTATATAGGTTTTGTGAGGCAAACCTTCGGTCTGTAAAACCTCGCTCGGGTATAGGTTATACAAAAATTTACGCAGGTTAAATACAATTTTTAGTAATATTATATTTCAGTTAAAAAGGTCAATATTTATATAATTTGAAACATATTTAAAACTAGTTAACAGTTGTCAAAACAATGTCACACTTATTTTATACTATCTGTAATTTAAATTATTGGATAAATAGTAACATATTTTTAGTATATGGCAATCTGGAAAATTATTCATCAGAAAAGTGTAATGCAGTTTTCATATGACGTTAAATTAAATTTCACTATAAGTTTACAATACATTTAAGGAATTTTAAGAAAAAATAGTTTCTTTAATATTGCAATTTCGCTATGAGGTAGTGTTGCTAGATTTAGCTAGTCCTTTGATCATTCAATCAATATTTAAATAATGTAGATTAAAAAAAAATTTGAAGGTCTTAAAATATTTTGTGTCACGCTGCCTTTATATTTACTATTATTATGTTATTTTTTTCAAAGATTTGACGAGGTGCTACGAGTATCAATGTGATATATGAATTCGAAAAAAACCGCATCAATAAATCTATACAGAAATTGTTTTGTTATTATTTTTACGAAAGTCAATAAATTCGTTTGAAATTCGCCTAACAAATTAATAGAAATTATGTATATTATATCCTGGATTTTTTCTTATAAATATTTCTTTTTTTTAATAATTCAAGGGTTTTTTGTCTTAGATAATCTTTGTCAATAATTTTTCGATAAACTACATTTTGTAACAAATGTTGCAACCTAAAAAATATTACCCATTATTTTAGGGACAAATGCTCACTACACTGGCAGCCCATATAACTTTAACTTTCAAAAAACAATGGTGCGTTTCTGTGAATGACGATTTCTTGATTTAATTATAACAGTTCACATGTCTTTTTGTGAGTAATATAACAGTTTTTATTACTATAAAAAAAATTAAATGCCACAAATTATTTCTTATAAATAAGTAATGTATTAAAAGATCGGATGTTAAAAATAACATTTAAAAATAAACTACATTTTGTAACAAATGTTGCAACCTAAAAAATATTACCCATTATTTTAGGGACAAATGCTCACTACACTGGCAGCCCATATAACTTTAAAAAAACAATGGTGCGTTTCGGTGAATGACGATTTCCTGATTTAATTATAACAGTTCACATGTCTTTTTGTGAGTATTATAACAGTTTTTATTACTATAAAAAAAATTAAATGCCACAAATTATTTCTTATAAATAAGTAATGTATTAAAAGATTGGATGTTAAAAATAACATTTAAAAATAATGAAACACACGGTCGTCCGTCCGTCCCCAAAGTACCTGTGTTATGTGACAGACTGTTAAATATATACATATATAATTCTAAGTAAATACTTATATATACCCAGACTCGAAGAACTAACATATCGTTTGCCCTCTACGGGAATCGATCCCGCGACCCCCGGAGCTGAAGTTCAACCGCGCCAGTGGACTAGTGAAGGAAGGTCATTTGTCTTATACAACCAAGGAACCATAATAACACCTAGGAATGGAATAAAACATAGGCACCCATTACCCATGTAAAGATATAACAAATTGACACTTAAGACCTAGATAATAAAGCACAAAATCAACTTATCAACTATCCTTGAGTACAGTAGAAACGACTAGCATGGTGAAGCTACCAATGAGGTATAACGTCGCTGGTATCGACGCCAATAATTTGTATCTTTCTTCTGTAAAAAAAAGAAAAATAAACAATTTAATGCCCCCACATATTTTATGTAAGAAATATTAATATAAGAAAAGAATTTAATAATTGATAAAAGGAACGTAATTTGATTTTTATTTAATATACATAACTAAGCTCTAGTCTTTATAGTACAGCCATTTGCTTTATTTGTCATAATATATTGTTCTCACTACTTTAATTAGGTAGAATCATTTATTTCACATGTGCTAAAACCTTTTTACCTTAAAATATGGGATTAATTCAATTGAATAATTAATCATTACAAAAAGAACAAAAATTCACGATGTTGTCATATGAAAAAAGTATACATATTTTATTTTAATAGTTTATTTTAATATTTTATTACTTAATATTTCATCAAGTACGATAGTTTTAATATTTTTAATAAATCACAATAAATAGGTTTAAATACAAAAAATAATATTACTTTCGTAATTAAAAATTAAAAAGCAAATCAAAAAACATAAACAAAGGAATTAAAAGGGTTTTTTACATCATTTGGATTATCAATAGATTCATTACATAAGTTAAAGTTAGATCATTTATAGGAAATGTGTTACTTATTTTGCCATTATATATATGAGTGAAATAATTGAACGTAAATAAAAATGACCCTTACTTTGTAAAAATTCAATGAAATTTTGTATAAAAAATAAGTGCCTTGTCTTAGAAAGGGTTAAAGAATTTCAGTAAATAATTTTATGAATAACTTATCTTATTCTTCACATTCGATGTTACTTGTCATTGTTTTCCAAGATCACATTAGAAACAAAGGATATTGAACAATCTTCTATTTGATTGACTTGCTCTACTTTCATCAGTTATATGTATATACTTATTATAAAACAAAGTCACCAAAAGCTGTCTGTGTATGTGATCGATTTTCAAAATTTACTGAACGGATTTTTATACCGTTTTTACTAAAAGTTAACGCGTGTTTGGGAAAAATTTAGGTTTGTATATATTACGGTTTTAGGTAAATTTTGTTGGAGAGGTCTCGCAGTTATTAAAAAGCCGGGAGCAAGAGTCGCGTGAGCCGTGTAAACCAGCAGAGATACACTAAAGTAATGTACTAGAGAATTGTACATCTACAAAAATAATATAAAAAGTCCGCGATAGCATGTATCTATCTCTTTTTTTAACTCAGATTAACTACTCTTATGTTCAAAATTTCAACTAAATAATCTTTTTTCCATGGAGGCAAAGCCAAGTACAGATAATTTTAAATAATTTTGAGAATTAGGCGTTATTTCCATAAAACAAAAATAATATAAATTATTTATAGATTAAAATGAGATAATTATTTTTGAGTTATTTCACATAATAAAATGTATACATGTAATATATTTGATTAATTATTTTATCAGTATAAAAGTTTTGCTGAAATTGCTAGCAATGTGGAATAGACTAAATGGTGTTAAGATATTTTACATTCTACTTATTAAGTTCTACTAAGATATTTAAAGTTCTATTTGTTATTTAAATTGAATAGATATATATGAATAATATTCAATTTGCAATTGCAATCAATAGTTGTTAAATTGGTAATGAGTTTTGATGGAAATTAGATTTTTACTAATCTATAAGCTAAAGTGAATTTTTTATAATCAATTGCTATAGGAGTAATATTTTATTAGTGAATTTTCTAGCTTAACTGTTAATAGACATTATAGTATTAACTGATGTTTGCGCAGGCATGTATATGTGCATGCATTTAAACAGAAATCATGCAGCATGCAAGTATGAAGTATAAAAAAAATTAAAAGACCTTTAGTAGGTAAAATAATACTTTTATTTTTTAAAGTCAAACTAAGCCTTAAACATTAAGTAACTGAGCCAATAAAACAATATATATCAATATAACAAGTATATAAGGTGGTACCGCTAATACGACTTTAATTTTAACTCTACAAATAAAAATAAATCAGTAAATAAAGTACTTTGGTCATAAGACATTATTATCCGTTTTAAAAATTGGCTACATCATGTATAATACTAATAGTTAAACAAGCCAATGACCGTTCGCAGCGAATAGCGGTACGCCATTCCAAAATAAACCTTATTTGTATACAATATGTTTCATAGTCCTACGTAATTATAAATTAGATACGTAACCTTGGCTTAGAGCAAGTGAGACAACATAAATAACGCTCACGACATCGTTGCGCGGCGTACCAGGTCAGTGAACCATTATAAAGAGTGTTCTGGTACATTTCTCAATTTTAAGGTTTTTTTGAAAAATAACTTTAATGCGATATTTGAATACACTGAATTATGCCAAATTTATCTAATACTTTCAAGTGATAAGTGGAGTCATTTAAAGCCATATTTTCGGTACCACTATGTATATTATACGTACAAAATGTACATTCTGTGTATGACGCTAAAAAAATATCCGAGAATTTTCATAATATTCGATGTATTTTAAAAATTAATATTATGGCTATTTGATAACTATTGGGATGCAGTCTGAGATGTCTGTTTTATATTTTAATTGAAGAAAAGTAATGGCATATCACTTTTCCGGCATAGCTGGGCTTTTTCACCGTTTTTGGAGAAAAGGGTTGGAGCTAAAACCCACCACGCTACTCAAATCCGGATTGGAAGGTTACACATTTATAATTCTCCAGATATATATATGCAGGTTTCTACAGTGTTTTCCTTCACCAAAAAGTGTTTGCATAATTTATAGTAGGCGTTACTTTGCGGAGATCCATAATACAAAAGTAATAATAAAATTATTTTGCTATAATCGACGATGAAGTCTTCTGAAGATACTTCATCGCTTTTTTTTATATTTATATTTATTATTACTTTTGTGTGATTGCAATTATCAATTAGACACATAAGTTTTAACAGAAAAGTTCATTTGAATCTGCCCGGGGTTTGCGACCTGCAACCCTCTCGAAAGTCGATTATCTCACCGCAGCTTTATTTATATAAATAGCAAGCTAAATATAACTAGTATTAATAATGGACGCAAGTTAGACTGAGGAAAACTACGTAAGGAACCAATCACTGAATGGTTCGATTAATTTACGCCTATACTTAATCATACCGACTGATTGTCACGTCATAAAGGCTTTCACTGTCTTTGAATTTAGGTACATAATTTTGAACGTTATCAAACGAATTTTGTACATGCGACTAGCGGCTGCTCGCAACTTTTTGCTCTTATTTAGAGAGGTCTATCAACCAATATTACATTTTTCAATGCGTACTCACCACTCTAACATCTTTAAAAATATTTAAATGAGTTAATCTTGTATGTAAATATAAATATTTTCGGAATCTCGGAAGCGGCTCCAACGATTTTCCGGAAATTCAGCATTTAGTAGGTTTAGGGGGAGAAAAATCGATCTAGTTAGGTTTTATGTAAAAAAAAATCGTTGTATCCCTGTTTTTGGGCATTAAAAATACTAAAATTTATATGGAATTAAATTTTTGCTATAAGCTTTCAAGTCAGCGTAGCTTATTTTGGGAACGGGCAGTCTCAAGAAATGTAAATACCTAGGATCGATCCCCAACAACAAAATTATTATTTTTTCTTTATTTTGTAAAAAATTACAAAGCAAGACTTGGTCAACCAGTTACTAGTATTAAAACATGCAATTGCATTCGCCCTATCCGAAGAATAAAGTCACATTCCCTTATACATGGGAAATTTGACTTTATGCTTTAGATAGGACGATAAATCCCAACACTATGAGAAACCCAGAACATGCCTATTAGAACTTTGTAGATAAGAATTTTATACCCCATTTCTAAAATTGAACTGAGAGAATATGAACCCAAACAAAAAAAGATAAAGCGCATGACATAAGTAAGTAAGTAGCGGCCTGTTACTATCCCACTGCTGGGCATAGGCCTCTTCTCTCCGTTATTGGAGAGAAGGATTGGAGCTAAGACCTACCACGCTGCTCCAATGCGGATTGGTAGGTTACACATATCTCCAGAATTCTCTAGAGATATGCAGGTTTCCTCACGATGTTTTCCTTCACCGAAAAGCGTGTGATAAATTGCAATTATCAATTAGACACATAAATTTTAATAGAAAAACTCATTGGTGTCTGCCCGGGTTTGAACCCATGATCGTCTCTAGAGATTCACACGGTCGCACCGCTAGGCCATCACAGCTTACAGCGCATGACATAATTATGCATAATTCAACTATTTTCCATGAAACTATTTTCCAACCTATATATGGAATAATCACACACCAAAGTAACTTATTACTGTTAATTAACTATGTGACAGACAACCGGTAAATACACATATATAATTGTAAATAAACACTTAAATAACACCCAGACTCGAAGAACCGTACTTAGAAAATGTTGACCCTAACTATCAGGAATGATTGCGTTGATATTATTTTATTAACAGTAACATATTTCTAAAAACGGATTCATCTAAATTTGTAATGGATTAATAACTAATAGATAATGTCCTCTTCATATTCGTATTTTATTGTTATCGTTTGTATTTTTTTCTTTTTTATATCCTGTATCGTGCAAACTATGAATAATAAATAGATAATAAATTGAATAAATATCAACTTATATAGGACGTAACAAAATGGCCGCAAAGATTGCGAGTATGTAAAATTTACGCACAGTACGTTTAATGATTTCACAGCACGTCTTTATCGCTGGTACGTTACGTTAAATTTAAGCACGGTACGTAATTTGTTAGCTAAATTGACCTAAAATACGTTAGTACTTATTGTAAATTCAATTTACGCACAGTATGTAGTTTGTACGTTAAATTTACGAACGTATGTAGGTTGTACGTTAAATTTACGCACAGGACGTAATTACGTATTGACTGTACGCACGGTACGTAATTTGTAAGCTAAACTTAGTACTTTATAAATTTTTGTACGTCATATTTACACACGGTACATAATTTGTACGCTACACTTGGGACGTTATTACTTGATGTACGTCATATTTACGCACGGTATGTAATTGGTACTCTAAACTTAGGACGTTATTACATAATGTACGTCATATTTATGCACGGTATGTAATTTGTACGCTAAACTTAGGTACGTTATTACTTATTGTATGTCATATTTACGCACGGTACGTAATTTGTACGCTGAACTTAGGACGTTATTATTTATTATACGTTTAATTAACGCGCAGCGCGTATTGTGCGTATAATTTACGAACGGTACATAACTTGTACGCTAAAGTTACGTATTATTGCGTATTATACGCAAATTTTTGTAAATTATTGCGTACAGTACGCAAAATTAAAAAAAAACTCAATCCAAGAGAAACATAACAGAAACACTCCCAATAATATCCAATAGCCTTACGTTAATGTGTTAACTTATGGCATATATGACGAAACATTTCGGGTATTTTTTTGAGCGGCATACGCTTTTTAAGACTATTCTCGACTATAGGCTCTACGTCCTGTTTGGACTCGACTACGACCGGTTTGTTCTCATCGAATATTATCTCTGGCTCGTTCTCTATTATCTCCTCTATGGTTTTCCAGTCGGTCATAACTCTTTTCTTACTTTGACAGCATTGACATATTCCATAGTCACACTCTTTCTTACTCATGAAGTATTCAGCGTCGTCTAATATAGTATGTTCGTCTTTTGGCGCTTTAAGGGGTACGAAAATCGAGAACTTTCTAGCGGAATGTTGTATCACTTCCTCTATATCGACCCCTTGGTCGTCGGGGGCTGGGTTAATTTTGCCTATCACGTGGTCTATGTCCTCTGACCCCTTCCTACTTTCGGGTGGGGAGAGGGTGTCCGCGCTTTGGAGCATGCTATTCTTTCTTTTCTGACCTGTCATCGTGATGGACTTCTTGGTAGTCGCCCAGCCGAGCGAACGTTGCACCGCCATCTTCCATTTCGTGTAACGCGCGTCACGATCTGGATTAAAAATACAAAAATTTATAATTTGATTATTAATAAAGAAGAGTACCTGGTTGATCTAGCCTTGCTCGGTAATTTTTAAAATAATGTAAAAAAAAAATTGAATAGAAAAATGAAAAATAATAGGGCAGGTGGGGCTCGATCCTAGGTATTGTCACCTCTAGACCACCTGTTCCCCAAATGAACTACCATGACTTTACGTTTGACAGCGAAAAATTGTGATTGTATTCAACGTAAATTTCAAAAACAATTAAGAGCCTTTTTTATAATTTAATTTCAATTTAAATTTAAAATAACAAAGTATGCAAGTAACGGTTTATTAATATCCCACTTCTGAAATGTTTCGACCACCTTTACTTGTCGAGAATTGTATCGAGTCTAAATCCAACATGTTGCTGTTATGGGAGATTGGAATATAACAGGAATATACCAGGACAGGGTTATAGCTAGGTATGGGCAGAGGGGGGGGAATTGCCCCTTCTTAGAAGACCGTTTAGTCTCTAGTAAACTAAGACTCGCAAGTGACACTTTATAAGGTTTGCTTAGGACCAATGATTTATCTAACCTACAATACTTATGTGAGATAGTTTACGTTAAAAACCGTGATTACAATACATAAATGATAAGCTGTGATAGCCCAGAGGTAACACCGTGCGACTCTTTCGAGGAAGTATCGGGTTCGAACCCGGGCAAACACCAATGAATTTTTCTGTTAAAACTTATGTGTCAAATTGACAATTGCACTTTACCACACGCTTTTCGGTGAAGGAAAAAACATGTGGAAATCTGCAAATCACTAGAGAGTTCTGGAGATATGTGTAACCTATCAATCCGCATTGGAGCAGCGTGGTAGGTCTTAGCTCCAATCCTTCTCTCCAAAAACGGAAAGAAGAGGCCTATTCCCAGCAGTGGGATAGTAACAGACCGCTACTTTAAATATTATTTATTTGATTATAAAAAAAATATAAGGTATTACAATATTGGCAAAATTAAATTAAATATGAATTTAATTTTGACAATATTGTAATAGGTTATATATTTTTTTCTAAGCAAATAATAATTATATCCTTCTCTCCAAAAACGGAGAGAAGAGGCCTATTCCCAGTGGGAGAGTAATAGGCCGCTACTATAAATGATAAATGGTATGGATTGCACATACCATCATCAGTGGTGGTAGGCAGGAAGGTGTCGGTGGGGGTCGCGTGGTGCCGCCACCGCTCGCAGCTCCACACGCCCACCGAGTGGCCCGCCACGATGGCCACGCCCAGCGCCGACATGTCCCACGACTGGGCGCGCACTGGAACACCAGAACATCACTTATATACAACATATTGCATTTAATAATAAAAATAATATTTTTTATTGAAAGGCATTATAAACCCAATATACAAGAAAATTAAATATCTTACACAAGGAAATAAAATATCTTATATTGCTAACTGCTGAGAAACTATTCCCAAGCGTCTTAACAATTTTAAATGTATACATATTGTTTACATTTAAAATCTAGTTGCTCACCAAAATATGCATGTATAAAAGAGAGAAAAAGAACATGTTGCAATAATAAACTTTTACTAAAATTAAATCTAAGTATAGTAATAGTCTAATATTATTATTTTATAATCTCTTGAATAGCACTACGAGAAGTAACACTACACTTGACAATCCTTTTAAATGATGACTACTAGAAAACAAGTACAAGGCGAAACGAATCTACAGCCCCTATTAAAGGGGGGATTATATAGGGATTAGATTATTTAGAAGATAAGAATGTGTGGATATAGCTCTCTTTGAACCTGTACAAGACAGTAACGACTTAATGTAAATAGTATTAAGAATTATATTTTTAAAAGAGCAACCGCCGAGTTTCTTGCTGGCTCTTCTCGGTAGGAACAGCTTTCCGAACCAGCAGTAGAGTTGACGATTCAAAAGCACTTGTTTACAAGTTTATTTGAATAAAGAATATTTTGAATTTGAATTTGAATATATTTTACTTACACACAGGTATCCCGACCAGGTCGGCTTGCAGTTGCATCAACAGGTCGTTGGAGGTCATCTTGCCATCGACGTGCAGTTTGGTTAGAGGCATCCCACAGTCTTTGTTCATCGCCTCGAGGATATCCCTGCAAGAGAACAGTAGAGGTTTTTACCATAGAGTACATAAAGTAAGTTATTATACATAAAGTAGCCATAAGGAACTGTGAGTGCAAGTGTTCAATAAATTTTAATAAGAGAGGATGATGATAAACCCTTATCTGTCCAACCACACATGCTTACAGAAATATTCGTGGTAATAACTAGAAATCGCATTAAAAAGTGGGATATAAATAACAAAAAACACGAATTCGAACTAGAAAGCTAGAAATAGCGAAAATTATTACTATTATAGCGAAAAGACCGTGGGCCGCTTTATGCCATCTTTTTCGTACATATAACGAGCACTCCACGACAATTCTGGGCACTTAGGATATAATTGACTTGAGGAGTAATGAGACTATAACAGAGCATTTTGTTCAGATAGCTTCATATCAAATCAAATCAAAATATCTTTATTCAAATAAGCTCTTTCAAACACTTTTGAATCGTCAAGGATCAATATGATTAATGAAGCTACAACTGGTTCGGAATGTTGCTCTTACCGAAGAACCAGAAAGAAACTCGCCGGTCAATCTTTTAAACATTTTCAATTTTACATTATTAAACCGCAGTCTTGTATGAAGCTGAAAGGATTTTAAAATCCAGACTTTTATATCATCCAAATAATCTTCGATTGTGTAATATGCTTTACGTATAAGCATATCTCTTATACTTAATTTAAACCTTTCTATAGACTGATCTAGTATTGATTGCGAAATTTTATTGTAAAAGCGAATACTGAGGCCATCGAATGAGTTGCTAACTCTGCTGAGTCGTGAAACATTTATCACAAGCTTTTTGTGATCTCTCGTATATCTATGATATACATCGAATTTTGTCTTATACATATAGATATTTTTCCGTATGAATAATATATTACTATATATATATTGCGATGCTACAGTAAGTATGCCTATTTCTTTGAACTAAAAAAAGGGATGTAATAGAAAACATTGAAGTCAAAGGAAAATACATGCAATGATGTAAGATGAGTTTAATTTTCTTAAAGTTAAGTGCTGTTACTAAAGTCAAAGGCAAATATATGCAATGATGAGTTTAACTTAAAGTAAAGTGCTGTTACTAATCCATATCTGAGCATAGGCTTCCTGCCTCCGTTTTCGGAGAAACGGTTTTGAGCCAAGACTCACCACGCTGCTCAAATGCAAATTATTAGGACACATATCCCCAGAATTCTCTAGAGATATGCAGGTTTCCTCACGATGTTTTCCTTCACCGAAAAGCGTGTGATAAATTGGAAATATCACATAAGTTTTTAACAGAAAAACTCAACCTGGCGATTTGAAACCACTCAAACGAGTCACTCAATCTCACCTCTGGGCTATCACAGCTTAAGCGTTAATACTTATAATTGTATAATTTAATTTATGTATTTTGTAATAATTTACGTATGCTTACAAGGGGTACGCATGCTAGGTTCACATCAAGACAACAATTATTGTAGGCGAACTATTATGTTGAATTTTGATATCCTCATGTATGTCAGTTGTGTGAACTAAAAAAAATATATATATAATTGTAAAGAAATAATAAGTAATGACTTGCTCACCTGGTTTGGAAGCAGACCGCCTCCAAAGCGGCCCGTATTATGTGATTCTTGGTGGTGAAGGCCGTCAGACCACAGATGATGCTGCAGAAGAATAATTCAAATTCTTAAATAAATTTAAAATATTTATATTAAATATTTTTTGGGACAATTAACACACGGCCATCCGTCTCCAAATGAGTAAATATTTGTGTTATGGGTGACAGACAACTGGTGAATATATACTTATATATTTTTTAAATACATACTTAAATACAAATATACACCCAGGCTCAAAGACCAACAAATTCATTTATAGAAAATGTTGGCCCTCGGCGGGAATCGAACCCGCGACCCGCGGAGCTGAAGGTAGGGTCACTTACCCACTGCTCCAACGGGCCAGTTATAAGAATATTAATAATTTTATCTTTTTTTACTGCTAATAAATGCGAAAGTTTATGAGTATGGATGTTCGTTACTCTTTCACCAATAAACTATTGGACGGATTCTAATGAAATTTTTACAAAAATAGGTTATACATTATAATAACATATAGACTACAATTTGTAATAATTTTTTGTAATTTTGGTTGTAATATAACGAACGCTACATGTCTAAAAGGTCGGAAAATATCTGGCCTCTTAGAGCGTACTTATCGTAGTATCTTGGTGTACGCTGCTTAATTCATTGGAGTAACACAAAGAGGATGTACCGTAGGTTTGTTTATCTTAAATAGTTGTGAACCATAAGATTAATTTAATTAGTAATATATATATATATATATATATATATATATATATATATTATCAACTTAGTGTGGCAGATTAATTCGACGCGAGCGGACAAAAGCTACTATACACGTACGGGACAGGAACGGAAATAGTCAGATACCATCTCTATAGTTTTTTAATACCGGATATACTGGCGGAGCGGCAATCACGTGGCTAATACAAAAGTAGGGGCTCGTTTGTTCTGCTAGAAATGGCTGAGATTGCCATAGCGAAGCCAGGCCTGTTGCAAAACTCGACTCAAACGGTTATTAGACATTTATGCGGCTAGAGCGTTTCATTACTTCGAATCTTACTGTAAAGCTCGAGCTGGTGCGTACAGCCTGTTAAGTGCAGACACGAAGTAAACATCTCCGTTGTAGAAAATATCAAGGAAAGTTCTCCTTACCCCCGAGCGTCCTTCCTCCAGTAGGGTGCGTACAGCCCGTTGAGTGCGGGCACGAAGTAAACGTCCCCGGTGGAGAACACCTGGCCAGCTATGTGCTCTGTGTCCTGGGCCACGTCTTTGATCAGCTTCAGGTTGTCCCTGAGGAACTTCATAGCACCACCGGCCACCGCTATCGACCCTGGATTAGGATTAAATAACTTACATACATCCTCCTGCCCTTATCCCACTCTAAGTGGGTTCGGCACGACATGTTACAAACATGTTGTCATATGATTTGGCTACGTACTTTACGACCGGCCGCCTGCATCAACTTACTTTAGAGGGTTACTAAGAAAGAGGGTGGTCTATTTTACTCAACCGGATACCACACGGCGGGTCGACTTACCTTAGTCGCCTTTTACGACACCTCGGTAAGAAATGAGGGTGGTACTATTCTATTCAGCCGGATACCACACGGTGTATTAACTCATTTAAATATTAAAGATATACACCCAGGCTCGAAGAACCAATAAATTTATGTTAGAAAATCTTGGTCCTCGGTGGGAATCGAACCCGCGACCCGCGGAGCAGAAGATAGGGTCACTACCCACTGATCCAACGAGCCAGTGTAGTGTTTCTAAAATTAAATATACCTACCCTCCAAAGCGTATATAGCCGGCGCGTCTGGGCCCAGTTTGTATGCCACCGTGGTCAGTAGCCCATGCGTGGATTGGACCCGCCGTGTGCCAGTATTGTATAGCATGAAACATCCACTTCTATATGTATTCTTAGCTTGACCAGCTTGGAGACAGTTTTGGCCTACTAACGCTGACTGCTGGTTGCCTAGAATCTGTAACATATTATTTAAAAAAATAGATATATTTAGAGAAAATTTCAGTCTTTTTTTAGGGACACTTACACACACACTTGTTAGTCCCTAAAGTAAGTAACTTAATACTTGAGCTATGGTAGACAGACAACTGGTGAATATATACTTATATTTTTTTTAAATACATACAAATACACACCCAGACTCGAAACAATTATGTAGATTACAGGAGATCTCATCATTCTTAGTTAAATAAAAATAATAAATATATGGGACACTTACACAAACAATCGTCCGTCCCCAAAGTAAGTAACTTAATACTTGAGCTATGGTAGACAGACAACTGGTGAATATATACTTATATAATATTTAAATACATACAAATACACACCCAGACTCGAAACAATTATGTAGATTACAGGAGATCTCATCATTCTTAGTTAAATAAAAATAATAAATATATGGGACACTTACACACACAGTCGTTCGTGCCCAAAGTAAGTAACTTAATACTTGAGCTATGGTAGACAGACAACTGGTGAATATTACTACATAGTATAAAACAAAGTCACATGCTTTGTTTGTCCATATATACCTATGTATGCTTAAATCTTTAAAACTACGCAACAGATTTTGATGCGGTTTTTTTAAATAGAGTGATTCAAAAGGAAGAAAAAAGGAAGTTTATATGTAAAATAACATTCAATACGGAGTAGAGAAATACTGTAATTTTTGAGATTTCTAATGTTATGTCGTTAATCTTTACATTTTTTTCCACTTACATTCCAAACGCAGGCTAAACCCTACGAGATTTATCAAAATGATGTACTAAGTATTTGTACACCTTGAAAAGGTCTACAGAAAAGGTATATGTATATCTCTTATGGATAACCCACAATAGCATTTTTTTGACATTTTCTTTGTACGAAAAATAATGCCTTATTATCGAAGCAATTTTAAACAATATATCATTAATCCTTATCCAATTAAGTACCTTTAATAAATTTTTGATTAAATTTAGATCAATATGGCCGTTTACAGCATATAATTTAAATGAACATTTTCGAAGATATTACAGATTTAAAATGCTGCGAGGAAGGAATTAAGTGACTGAGTTCACTGAGTGACATGGGCTATACATTTTATACCCGAACGCCGGAGCGAGCCGCTAGTTACCTATAATTAATGTTGCAATTGTTATAAGAAAATTTTTAAGTATTGTAACCATTGTTATTAATAATATATATATATATATATATATATATATATATATATATATATATATATATATATATATATATATATATATATATATATATATATGTATATATATGTATATATATATATATATATAATATATATAAATAAATAACTGAATTTGCGAGGTCACAACATATATCAAGGGTTAAACTTACCCCCGATATACTACTGTGACTCTGTGGTATATGAGCTGTGCCAAAACATGTTTATGTTATACTGGAACAATCCAAACTACACATGGATCAGCTTAATACAGAATTGCGGTTTAATAATGATATTGAAAATGTTTGAAAGATTTACCGCCGAGTTTCTTTCTGGTTCTTCTCGGTAAGAGCAACATTCCGAACCAGTTGTAGTTATTAATAATTATAATAGTAATATCTGGGTGACCGAGCTTCGCTCGGGAATTTTTTACAAAAAAAAATAAAAAACTTAAAATAAAAGAAAAAACAATTATTTAGTTGGGGATCGATCCTTGGCATTCACACTTCTCGAGGCTGCCCGTTACCTGAAAAGGCTACGCCAACTTGACAGTTAATGGCGAAAATTCAATTCAATATAAATGTTAGTGTTTTTTAATGTCCAAAAACAGGGATAAAACAATATTTTTTTTACATAAGACCTAGCTAGATCAATTTTTCTCCCTCAAAACCTCCTACATGCTGAATTTCAGGAAAATCGTTGGAGCCGTTTCCGAGATTCGGAAAATATATATATATATATATACAAGATTAACTCATTTAAATATAAAGATATTAATCATATTGATCCTTGATTCAAAAGTGCTTGAAAGAGCTTATTTGAATAAAGATTATTTGGATTTGATTTGATTTGTCAGCTTAATATATTAATATAGATATAGATACTGAATTTGCGAGGTCACAACATATATTATGGGTAAAACTTACCCCCGATATACTAATTCCATGCAATACAGATCCATCCTCAACGTTGCCGTATGTTTCTGCGCTGCTGCGTATCTGCGGCAAGGAATCTCTGTGTATGCCGAATAATCTGTAAATAAATTATTATATATAATAAAAGTAAAAGTAAGTAACGGCCTGTTACTATCCCACTGCTGGGCATAGGCCTCCTCTCTCCATTTTTGGAGAGAAGGGTTGGAGCTAAGACCTACCATGCTGCTCCAATGCGGATTGGTAGGTTACACATATCCCTAGGATTCTCTAGAGATATGCAGGTTTCCTCACGATGTTTTCCTTCACCGAAAAGCGTGTGATAAATTGCAATTATCAATCAGACACATAAGTTTTAATAGAAAAACTCATTGGTGTCTGCCCGGGTTTGAACCCATGATCGTCTCTAGAGATTCACACGGTCGCACCGCTAGGCCATTACAGCTTCTTTATAATATTTTTAATATAAATTATTATATATAATAATTTATATTAATTAATTAAATAATAATTATTAAATATTATATATTAAATAATAATAATTAATTTATTTAATAGCATTTTAATTAAATATTAAAGATATATCTTTAATATTTAATTAAAATGCAAACATTTTAACCGTACCACGGTACGGTACGGTTAAAATGTTTGCATTTTTTTTAATGCCCGACAACAGGCATAAAACGATTTTTTTTTTAATGAAACCTAGTTAGATCGATTTTTTCCCCTCAAAACCGCTACATGCTGAATTTCATATTTCATTTTATATTTCTATTCAAGTGCTTTTGAATCGTCAACTCTACTGCTGGTTCGGAAAGCTGCTCATACCGAGAAGAGCCGGCAAGAAACTCGGTGGTTGCTCTTTTAAATATGTAATTCTTATTACTAGTTACAATTAGTTATTACTATCTTGTACATGTAGAACAGTATCTATATCGACGCATCATCTAAGTTTTTTGAAAGTAAACTTACCTACACAGCATAGGGTCCCAATTCAAAGTTTCCAAATTCATAAGTAACGTTCTGGATGCGTTAGTGACATCAGTTATATGTAAACCACCTTGATTTCCACCAGTTAGATTCTAAAACCATATTCTGAACTTTAATCTAATTAATCCTAACTTAGTCCGCTAATGCGTTATAGGTAACCCTGAGTTGGTCACTACGATACAGCTGTTCTTAATGTGGTGGCCGCCAGACACGTCGAATAAGTAATAATAATATTTATTAATAACTAGCGGCCTGCCCCTGCTTCGCACGGGTATAAAATATATATCCCATGTCAGTCAGTGTAAAAAAAGTGATTAAAATCGATCCAGTAGTTTGATTTATTCATTACTGCCCGTGGCACGCACGCGTTAAATTTGGAGAAAAACAATTTCCATCTTCCTATTCCCAGAAGATTTCCTGCTATCTTTGCATATCTAAATTCATATAGTACATATTTGCATATTTATTTTAACATTTTTCCCTATGTATTTTATTTTTACAATTAATTACAGAATGTCTTTAAATAAACTCTTGAAAGAGCGACATCGCTGCTAAAGTCGAAGTGTTATAGGGCGAAGCGCGGCGTCCTCACGGCATTTTAAATCTGTAATATCTCCGAAAATGTTCACTAAAATTACATGCTGTAAGCGGCCATATTGATCTATATTAAATCAATTATTTATTTCAGGTACTTAATTGGATAAGGATTAATGCTGTATTGTATAAAAATTGCTTCAAAAATATGGCATTATTTTTCGTAAAAAGTAAATGACAAAAAATGCTATAGTGGGTTATCCATAAGAGATAGACATATACCATCGCGGACTTTTCTGTAGAACTTTTCAAGATGTACAAATACTTAGTACATTATTTTGATAAATCTCGTAGGGTTTAGCCTGCGTTTGCAATGTAAGCGGAAAAAAATGTAATTATTTACAGAAACCTCAAAAATTACAGTATTTATCTACTCCGTATTGAATGTTATTATACGTACAAACTTTCCTCTGGAATCACTCTATCTATTAAAAAAAACCGCATCAAAATCTGTTGCGTAGTTTTAAAGTTTTATGCGTACATAGGGATATAGGGACTTTGTTTTATAATATGTAGTGATGATTAACAAAACATGTAGGTATTATTTAAATTATTTAATGTAGTGTGTATGTGTAGTGGGTACCGACGATACGACATTAAATAACTTCACTGCTCACTTGGAAGTATTACATTACTTAGGTATAATTAAATATATTTAAATATAGAATTTAAGAAAAATATATATTCTAACAAACTAAATACGTTTAAATTGCGAAACACGCTCATTCATTGGGGTTCACTCACCTTGTAGTGCGCGCGTACGGCGCTCGGTGTCGATATGACGATCGCCGCGAAGATGAAACGGAGCGGTGAAATACAAAGGTCGCGGCGCGGTGACCGCAAGGCCAAGGCCAAGGCCATTTTTAAATTTTTAATACAGAGGAGTATAATATTGTTTATAGGGTTTATTTTTGTATTGCATGCTGCCATTGGTCATTGATCCATATACATCATGAAGTTTAATTTCAAAATAAAAAATAATATCCTGTGGCTAAAGTACTTCATTGAATTAACTGATATAGACAAGATAACTCACCCAAACTATCCAAGAGTCTACAGTACCAAAGAGCAACCTCTTGTCTCTGCTCGCCCGTCTAACCGCCTTTACATTGTCCTTCATCCATTTCATCTTCAACGCGCTGAAGTATGGACTGATCGGCAAACCGGATATGTTCTTCAGATAGTTCTTGTTCCGGTCTGGAACTTTGGCCAATATCGCGTCCACAGTGCTGTCTGTTCGTATATCGTTCCATGCTGTGAAAATAAACGAGTTTAGAAGTTACAACATAATCAACTTGCTATAATACGCGTTCGTCAAGAGAATCCATATTATGCTAAGAAAGAAAGAAAGAAAAATAATTTTATTTGTAACAACACACTACACAAGTATAATAACACACATAATATATTAAAACTAAAAAAACAAGAACGCAGTACAAAATCTAACTTGCATAGTGTGATGCCCCAAATTGGTGTCACCTCTCAGCAGCTAAGTGTATACGTGTTATAAAATAGAAAAATAATGTGTTGTTAAATAGAAAAATATTTGTTATCTTAGTATCAATTATTATTTTATTTAATATTTATTTATTATAGTTTGAGGTTCTGTACAAGTACTAGCTAAATACCATAATAACACATTAAAACGATAGTATTTGTGGTAAAAATATAACAATAAGGTATAATCATTTAAGTTCAAGTAAAGTTCAATCATATATATTTTTTGTTTTCAAAAAACAGACGTTTCGAGAAAACACATTCTTAAACGTAAAAATCTTTAGTTAGTAGTCTATGGCAACAAGTACGAAATAAATGGCTATTAATTGACATGTATTGGGAAGTTTTATTTAATTTAATTCCATAGAAATTAAGCCATACGGCTATTGAAAAAATATTTTATTTCTAAACGCCATTTTTAAAATTTGAAAAGTCATTACAGTTAATAAAGTGAAGCTAATATATTTTCCAATACCTATTTTAAAATATAATGTTAACAAAAACATAATTTAAATTTATTTTTTTGTATTTATGCTAAAAACGTTTGAATCAGCAGCTAAGTGTGTACTTCCATAGCATTATGTCTCATGGAATATTGTTATGGGGTAAATGCACGGATAATAAAAAAAAATTGTATTACAAAAAAGAGCCGTACTTGACATTTACAAATTAAGTTCGTGTGATTCCCTGCGTTCCTGCGAGTTTAAGAAAATAGGTATTCTTACATTTGCTTCACATTACATACATTTTAAGTAATTTAATTTTTATACATAAAAATATAAAGAGTTATAAAACGATAGATGATTTATATAATAGACAAAGCAGGAACCGATATAAGCTTACGGCTCCTGCTTTGGGCCTTGCAAAAGTGCCTAAGTCGTTTGTGGGTTTGGGTATAAGATTCTATAATAAAATTACGCAATCAATTTTAGCTTTGCATTTACAGTAGTTTAAAAACACTATTAAAGAGAGGCTGATACAAAAAGCATACTATACTGTTGAGGATTATTTGGACGATAAGAATACGTGGATATAGCTACTGTCACACCCTGTACAAGATAGTAATGACTTAATGTAATTAGTTATAAGTATTATGTTGAAAAGAGTAGCCGCCGAGTTTCTTTCTGTCTCTTCTCGGTAGGAACAGCTTTCCGAACCAACAGTAGAGGTGACAATTCAAAAGCACTTGTTTACAAGTTTATTTGAATAAAGAATATATTGAATACTAGCGGCCTGCCCCTGCTTCGCACGGGTATAAAATATATATCCCATGTCAGTCAGTGTAAAAAAAATGATTAAAATCGATCCAGTAGTTTTGATTTATTCATTCAGGTGCCATCGTATAAGTGCTCGCAACAAATCTACTTTTGTCGTTCCTTTTCGTAGAACGAATTATGCAAGAAACGCGTTCATTGCAAGAGCTTGTCGGAATAATAATAGGAAATACCATCACCTTGACCTTTTCAATAATGGATTCAAAACATATATATCTTTATTGAAGAAATAATATATAAATAGTTTAATTTGTTAATCTTTTGCTTATTTTTTTTTTCTTTTAATTAATACTTTTAATTTTAATTTTCTACATTTATTTACTATCTTACTTTCATATTTATATTTATTGTATTGTTCACTTCCTTCTCTCATTTGTGGAAACTTTGTTGGCATGCGTATTAATTTTATGTTATAATTATTTGTAATAATTTAAGTGCTGTTTGTTTTCCAATTTATAAATAAATAAATTAAATAAATAAATAAATTACTGCCCGTGGCCCGCAAGCGTTAAATTTGGAGAAAAACAATTTCCTTTCCCTATACCAAGAAGACTTCGTGCTATCTTTGGAATATCTAAATTCATATAGTACATTTTTACTTACTATTTATTTACTTTTGCATTTTCCCTATGTATTTTATTTTTACAATTAATTACAGAATGTATTTAAACAAACTCTTGAAAGAGCGACATAGCTGCTAAAGTCGAAGTGTTATAGGGCGAAGCGCGGCGTCCTCACAGCATTTTAAATCTCCGAAAATGTTCACTTAAATTACATGCTGTAAACGGCCATATTGATCTATATTAAATCAACTATTTATTTAAGGTACTTAATTGGATAAGGATTAATGCTGTATTGTATAAAAATTGCCTCAAAAATATGGCATTATTTTTCGTAAAAAGTAAATGACAAAAAATGCTATAGTGGGTTATCCATAAGAGATAGACATATACTATCGCGGACTTTTCTGTAGACCTTTTCAAGGTGTACAAATACTTAGTACATTATTTTAATAAATCTCGTAGGGTTTAAAATGTTAGCGAAAAAAAATTTAATTATTTACAGAAGCCTCAAAAATTACAGTATTTCTCTACTCCGTATTGAATGTTATTATACGTACAAACCTCCTCTGGAATCACTCTATCTATTAAAAAAAACCAAAATCAAAATCAGTTGCGTAGTTTTAAAGTTTTATGCGTACATAGGGAACACAAACAAAAAATGCGACTTTGTTTTATAATATGTAGTGATGAATAAAACTACTTAAGTTTAGTTTGACATATCTGGGAATTTTAATAATTCAAAACTATAATATAATAATACTTACATATAGCTGGATGTAATGGCTCGCCTGTAAATCTGTCCCACGCTATAGTGGTCTCCCTCTGATTTGTAATACCTAATGTTATAATATCTTCCTTAGAGTAACCTGAAATATGAGGAATTTTGTTTTGAGCAATTTATTATTCTCTAGAGATATGCAGGTTTCCTCACGATGTTTTCCTTCACCGAAAAGCGTGTGATAAATTGCAATCATCAATTAGACACATAAATGCGAAAAATTATGATCGTATTCAACGTAAATTAAAAAAAAAATTAGAGCCCGAAAACAGGGATAAAACGACGTTTTTTTAAATAAAACTTATCTAGATCGAATTTTCTCCCCCAAAACCCCCTAAATGATGAATTTCAGAAAAATCATTGGAGCCGTTGCCCGTTTCCGAGATTCAGAAAATATACAGACCTATATATATATATATATATATATATATATATATATATATATATATATATATATATATATATATATATATATATATATATATATACATACATATATACATACAAAATTAATTCATTTAAATTTAGATTTGTACTACATAAAGGTATCATTTAACTTTTAAAAATGTTAGTACCAGGTACTAACGCGGTCGCTTGCTTATTTTTAAAATATTAAAAAAATACAATTCATCCTGCCCATATCCCACTCTGAGTGGGATTGGCACAACATATAAACATATTGTCAACGAGTATGTCGTCAAGCAATAGTCAATATGACCGTGTCGGTGTTGGTTGGATGCAAACCACAAAGTAACAGACTTGAACCACAAATAGCAAAGCACACAATACGTTTGTAACAAACATGTACCGCCCAGTTCTAATCAAACAAAACGGTCACATATTTAACAGTTATTCGTTTTTTATCTATCTCGCTAGGTTTTATTTCAAAAATATGTCGTTTTATTCCTATTTTTAGACATTGAAAAACTGATAAATTATAAATAGAATGCAAAGGTAAATTTTGCTGTCATTCGTAAAGTTGTATAAGAGAAGGATTAGGAAGAGACTAGGACTAAGTCCCTGATATCAGCAGTCCTTTCTTTCTCTTTTTATTTTTTAACTGTATTTTTTTAGTTAGCCGTATGGTATCCGGCTGAATAGAATAGACCACCCTCATTTCCAAGCGAGGTGACGCAAAAGGCGACTAAAGTAGTTTGACCCGCCGTGTGGTATTCCGCTGAGTATAATAGACCACTCTCATTTCTTACCGAGGTGGCGTAAAAGTACGACTAAGGTAAGTTGACCTTGTGTAGCCGGCTGCGTAGAATACACTACCCTCTCTCTTACCTAGCTGTCGTAAAATACGACTAAGGTAAGTTGACGTCAGGCATGGCCGGTCGTAAAATACCTAGTCGAATCATGTGACAATTCGTTTTTAACATGTTTTGTCCATTTACGGTGGGATACTAGGGTAACTATGTGCCCCGCCCATTACCACTTCAGCTTCGGGACCCGTTGAGCTATATCCGTCAATTTAGTATTCTACGGATCTCCTCATTTCCGATTTGATCACGTAGAGATACTCCAAACATAACTCGCTCCATCGCCCGCTAGCGACTTAAAGCTTTCTTATAAAGCCCATAGTTAGCGACCTAGTTTCAGAGTCAAGTTCGAGTTTGTATAGATCTCCGCAAAGTAACGCCTAATTCTATAAATTTCATTGAGCTTACCTAATTCATAGCTGTCTAGAGAGGCCCCGACCCGGAGGTGGCGCACTCTGGGGTCAGAGTTGCTGCTGGCGGGGATGGGGGCAATGTGTACAACGGTACCCTGTCCCCGCCACCAGCAGCGTGGTGGAGCACTGTCAGGTTTTTAGTCGGTGCGAGTCCGACATACCCGCCGCCCGTCCCTGACATTAAAAAAAAAAAGCTTACCTAATTCATTCAACTGTCCGATAGCATTCTCCGCGCAAACTTTGATGTGGTGTAAGATCTCGTTAGGATCTTGCTCGCACCATCCTTCTTGAGGTTGTACCTCCGTTTTGTCTATCTGATACGAGGTCAACTCCTCTGAACGTTCCGCTTCGTATATCTGAAATATTTATTTATTCTTATTGCACTAAATTCAAATACCGCTGTGTAGTATCCAGCTAAGTAAAATAGTATAATAGAGGTGTCGTGAAAGGCGACTATGGTAAGTCGACCCGCCGTATGGTATCCGGATGAGTAGAATAGACCACCCTCATTTCTTACCGAGTTGTCGTAAAATTCGACTAAGGTAAATCGGCCCGCCGTGTGGTATCCGGCTAAGTAGAATAGACCACCCTCATTTCTTACCGAGCTGTCGTAAAAGGCGACTAAGTAAGTCGACCCGCCGTGTGGTATCCGGCTAAGTAGAATAGACCACCCTCATTTCTTACCGAGCTGTCGTAAAAGGCGACTAAGGTAAGTCGACCCGCCGTGTGGTATCCGGCTGAGTAGAATAGACCAACCTCAATTCTTACCGAGGTGTCGTAAAATACGATTAAGGTAAGTTGACGTCAGGCAGGCGGCCGGTCGTAAGATACGTAGTCAAATTATATGACAACATGTTTATAACGTGTTGTGCCGACCCCACTTAAAGTGGGATAAGGGGGATGATGATGCGCTAAATTCAAATAATTCTTGATTCAAATTGGCTTTTACAAGCACTTTCGTATCTTTAAATTACAATGAAGCTACGTCTGGTTCGGAAAGGTGCTCTTACCGAGAAGAACCAGCAAGAAACTCGGCGGTCACTCTTTTCAAAATTAAGCATTACAATAATATCTTAATTAATTAAGAACAAATTAAAAATTTTACAATATGATCTAATGAGTCGCAATTTAAATCCAATCTTTCTTATCATCAACATAGTCCTCAACAGTATATGAATAAATGTCTTTTTAATTGCTTTTTTAAACTCTGCACTATTTATAAGAAATTCAATTAGGACAAGCGTGCAAAGGCGGTCTTATCGCTAAAACGATCTCTCATAGACAACCTTTGATGAAAGGAGAATACTATGTGATCGTGTATAGTGCAGAGTAAACTATAAAACATACAATTAAATACTAATATTACACAGATATTTACAGCTATATATATTATACAGTAGCTGGTTGACCGAGTATTGCTCGGTAATTTTTTACAAAAAAAACTTAAAAAAATGAAAAAAACAATTAGGTACATTTACGAGACTTTTTTTTAGACAGGAAAAATCCCCTTATGGGTACCGCCGCCCGACGGGGACAGGCGACTATGTCGGACTCGCACCGACTAAGATAACCTGTGTGCTCCACTACGCTGCTGGTGGCGGGGATAGGGTACCTATAAAGACATTACCCCCATCCCCGCCAGCAGCAACTCTGTATCCCAGAGTGCGCCACCTCCGGGTCGGGGCCTCTCTGAAAGTGGCCCCTCCCTCCGCTGGACGATGCATCGGGAGCACCAGATGCATCGAACGCCTCGGGGACCTAACTCCAGCGAGCGTCCGATAATCCCCGAATAAGCTACGCTGACGGTTTGTGACAAAAATATTCAATATAAATTTTAGTTTTTTTTAATTAAAAACAGGGATAAAACGATTTTTTTTACATAAAACCTAGCTAGATCGTTTCCCCCAGAACCCCCAACATTCTGAATTTCAGGAAAATTGTTCCAATGAGGGTGGTCTTTTCTATTCAACCGAAAACCACGCGGCGTGCGCTCTTTATGTTCTATTATGTTCAAATTCATATAAGAAACCTTCAATATGAATTAACACGTTTGATTGTAACATTGCTTTGTCAATTAACACATATCCGTCATAAAGTTATTAGTACCAGGTTGAACGAGCCTTGCTCGGTAATTTTTTACGAAATAAAAAAAAGAAACTTAAAAAAATAATAATAGGGTAGGTGGGGGTCGATCCTAGGTATTTCCATTTCTCGCGACCACACGTTCCTCGAATAAGCTATGCTGACTTGAGATTTAACGGCAAAAATAGTTATTCATATATTCAATATAAATTTTAATATTTTTTTATTGCCCATAACGGATAAAACGATTTTTTTTTACATAAACCTAGCTAGACCGATTTTTCTTGCTCAAAACCTCCTGCATGCTGAATTTCAGGAAAATCGTTGGAGCCGTTTCTGAGATTCCGAAAATATATATACATACAAAAGTAAAACTCGTTTAAATAATAAAGATAAACAACATGTACCTAAGTAGTAATTAAAACCATAATGTAACTAGTAATAAGAATTATATTCCGAAAAGAGCAACCGCCGAGTTTCTTGCTGGCTCTTCTTGGTAGGAACAGCTTTCCGAACCAGCAGTAGAGTTAACGATTCAAAAGCAATTGCTTACTTGAATAAAGAATAATTTGAATATGAATAAAACTACTTAAGTTTAGTTTGTGATAAAAATTAACTAATTTAAATATTACCCCGGGGCTACATTAGCGCCCGAAGATTCGTGTCGCGTTGGCGCGAAGCATCTTGTCTACATTAGCGGGCGAAGATTCGGAAAGCGGCCTACGGCGAATATTCGTCGTTGAGTTTTGTGCGTCTGTCGTCCCACTTCAAAGTCTGGACGACAATGAAGTGTCTTAAGTGTGGCCACTGAAGCGAATGTTGTCGCGACAAATCCCTTTGATGCGCCCCAGTTTACCGACAATACTCCGTTGCTACATCGTCTGCGCCCGATAACATCGCGTTGTAACGATGTACCCGGCCACATATAGTGCGGTATTCCGAATATTCGCCGTAGCCCGCTAATATAGCCAAACCGTTATATAGAATAAGGAAGCGAGACTAAAATGTCAAAATAGACAATACAATACAGTGTACACACAATACTAAAACTGAATTTTCTATAATTTAATTATTACTTTTGCAATAGTCTTACCACAAATCTGACAGTCCTCGTGCCATCATCGATAACTCCAATCAGGGATCTTTTGATGCCGTCCCTTACTGGCATATCGTCTGCTGAAAACAAAAGTTACATTTTTTAATTCAACGGGCAAATTAACAATCTCAGAATTAATACCAAAGTAATAATAAAATTATTTTGCTATAATCCACGATCAAGTAAAATAGGAAATATATATAATGCTAAATGTAGAGTGGAAAATCCGTTTTCATACCTGATACATGCAGGATACGCACAAACCTCCACCACCGCCACCACAATACACAAGCACTAAAATCGCTTCGGTTGCGGGACGAAACGATTGTTAAGTTCGTGATAGTGAACGTATGTAGTGCTAGTGTATTGTGGTGGCGGTGGTGGAGGTTTGTGCATGTGTTTTTTTTACGAATCCTTATAATTTTAATTTTTCCTTTAATTTTATCATTACTTTTGTATTATGGATCTCCCCAAAAACGCCCAATTCTATAAATCAGAATTCAGAATCAAACTCAGAATCTAATCTTAAGTATGATATATAAAAAAAAGCTGTGATAGTCCAGCGGTAACACCGTGCGACTCTTTCGAGGAGGTCACAGGTTCAACCACGGACAGACACCAATGACTTTCTGTTAAAACTTATGTGTCTAATTGATAATTGAAATTTATAACACGCTTTTCGGTGAAGGAAAACATCGTGAAACCTGCATATATCTAGAGAATTCTACGGATTTGTGTAACCAATCCGCATTGGAGCAGCGTGGTAGGTCTTTGCAGCTCCAATCCTTCTTTCCAAAAACGGAGAGGCCTATGCCCAGAAGTTAAAAGATATAGAGATACAATTATTAACATAGAGATTGATTATATCTTTTGGAGACATATATATTTCTTGTCTTTAGCTCCCGATCCTTAATTCTTAAGTCATGGAGTGGCATTATGATTTCATTACGTAATAAACAATTACGCATCTAAACACGAGTACAGGAATTATATAAATGTATAAGATAAGTCGTTATTAGCGATGCGATAAACTTATAACATTATGATTAACAGTTATTATCATGTAGACATATGCGGGATTAAATGTATTTAATTAGCCTTAAGCTCATTTACAAAAGATGGTGTCATTTCTAAGAATTAGCCGTGTGGTATCCGGCTGAATAGAATAGTACCACCCTCATTTCTTACCGAGGTGTCGTAAAAGGCGACTATACTGCGTCCATCATATTATCAGTCTTTTGACAGCTAACGCTCATTAAGTTTTGTATTGCTTACGTACAAATATCATACAAATAATATTTGTACTTTATGGATGGGTACCGCCCACTTAGTGATGTCACACATAATGAATACTACGATTATGCCACAGATTAAAAATAATCGGTAGAAATCGATGTTACGAGTATTAAAAGACATTTAATAACATTATATAAAGTTTTACTTTCTTCTTAGTTAATACATGAATACAAATAAAACAATCAGGATATTTTAATTTATTTTATTAGCACGAGTCGTCGGAATGATAATCAACACTAGACTCCTCCGATGAGGAGTCTTCAGTAGCAGTTATTATTAGCTCTTGTGTAGATAATATATTATCAAACGCAATATCACGTTCCCAATCAGAGAATATTACTCTTTTAGTTCTTTCCACCACACTTGCCCAGTTCTCGGCCGTTACGTGGGTGCAAGCATTTTTTAGCAATTGCAACATTTTATTCGCTGTGAATGGGGGGCTTGTATTGCATCTCGCAGCATGCCCTTTTACTTGTGCCCATATAAGTTCTATTGCGTTGTACTGGCAGTGGTATGGAGGAATCCGAAGAACAGTATGGCCATATTCTGCTGCCATTTCATTGATTACATAGCGTTTTGCTCTCTTTTTGGTTTTTAATATTTTTATTAATTCAACTTTTAACATTGAGTCGTCCACATTTTCTCCATTGTCCCGAAGCCAATTAATTATTTCATGCTTTTTATTAGCCTGTGTTGGCATTTTGTCAATTTGACGGGAGTGGTAGGGCGCATTATCAATAAAAATTATTGATGGTTCTTCCAATGAAATGAGCATTTTTTTGAACCACTCTTCATACACATTTGCATTCATCTCTTCGTGGTAGTCATTTGATTTCTTCGATTTAAATGCCAACAGTGCGTCTTGTACAAATCCTTTTGCTGTACCTGCATGGCAAATGATTAGGCGCTCACCTTTCCCATTGGTACTGAGGAAGTGGAATCAGCAGTATCATCAGTCCAGAAACGAGATAGTGTGTGGTTAGCGTTGAGCCATGTTTCATCCGTGAAAACAATATTTGCCCAATCTTGTATTTTCTTTGCCTCTCTTAAAAAATCACAACGTGCTATAGCTATATCTGTGCGTTCCATTAATAATTTTCTTTTATTTAACTTTTTATATGAAAAGCCAATTGTGTTCAAAACTTTGACCAAAGAAGATTTTTCACCATGAAATAGACCACTTCTTTTCAAAGAAACAATAAGTTTTCTCAAAGTTGGAATTTCTTTTCTCAAGTAGTAATCATATACATGACGACGAATAGCGTCAGCGTCAAAGTCATCAACAGCTGTCACCTTATGAGCCCGGCGCTTTCTTTTTGGTGTAGATGGTTTGTTTTGCTCCAAGCCGCTCCTGCCGTAGGCATCAGTAGTGATTTTAGTCACAGTTGATAGACTGATCCCCAACGCGGCTGCAACACGGTTTCGGACTTGCGTGATAGGTATAAGAGGTCCGCCATTTTGATTTTCTTGCTCAAAATACTCATGAAGTTTTAACACTAACTGTCTCGATTGTGCTTTCAACACACGTCCTTTCGGCATTTTCACGATCAATTAATATAAGTTTCACAAAAGTTTTTCCGAGGAATAAAGCTACTTAACTCAAGGTGTAACAGATGCGAGAGAACACTCAGCGAACGTAAATGCGTGTGACTATCACGGGCGTTTCGTTGAGAGTGACAGATCACGTCAAAATGGCGGCCGAGCGGAAGGTCTGTTGATGTTGCCAGTTGATGTATAATATATTTTTTATGATTATAATAAATACACACGGATTAACATTTATTTTCAAAAAACTAAGGCAATATTAAATCAAAATGTTGATTTCTATATCTGTTATTAGTTTACGTAGGTTATCATTAATCGAATTACTTAGGTACGTAATTCGATTAATGATAGTAGGTACTATAATCGGAATGGTATCGCATACGAGAATCTTTAGGACATCACTAAATATGTAAATCGTCAATCTGTCAAAAGATGGTTAATATAATGGACAGTGTATAAGGTAAGTCGACCCGCCGTGTGGTATCCGGCTGAATAGAATAGTACCACCCTCATTTCTTACCGAGGTGTCGTAAAAGGCGACTAAGGTAAGTCGACCCGCCGTGTGGTATCCGGCTGAGTAGAATAGACCAACCTCATTTCTTACCGAGGTGTCGTAAAAGGCGACTAAGGTAAGTTGACCCACCGTGTGGTATCCGTTTTAGTAGAATAGACCACCCTCTTTCTTACCGAGGTGTCGTAAAATACGACAGAGGTAAGTTGACGTCAGGCAGGCGGCCGGTCGTAAAAACGCAGCCAAATCATGTGATAGCATGTTTATGACATGTTGTGCCGACCCCACTTAGAGTGGGATAAGGGCAGGAAGATGATGGTGTCATTTCTAAGAATATAGTGAAATAATTTTTAAATATTTCTTTTAAATGTGTGTATTATGTTTAATGGACCTCCATAAAGCGTCATATGTGACCCTAACAATCAAATAAAAATCGCAAATACGTTAACGGCGGTTGCTCCTTTCAAAATATAATTCTTATAACTAGTTACATCCACGCAAATACATATAAACATGCAGGTTTCCTCACGATGTTTTCCTTTACCGAAAATCATGTGATAAATTGCAATTACCAATTAGACACATAAGTTTTAATAGAAAAACTCATTGGTGCCTGCCCGGGTATGAACCCGTGACGCCTCGGAAGAGGCACACGGTTTCACCGCTATCATAGCTTATATAAAGTAAGTAAGTAAGTAACGGCCTGTTACTATCCCACTGCTGGGCATAGGCCTCTTCTCTCCGTTTTTTTTTTCGGAGAGAAGGATTGGAGCTAAGACCTACCACGCTGCTCCAATGCGGATTGGTAGGTTACACATATCCCCAGAATTCTCTAGAGATATGCAGGTTTCCTCACGATGTTTTCCTTCACCGAAAAGCGTGTGATAAATTGCAATTATCAATTAGACACATAAGTTTTACTAGAAAACTCATTGGTGCCTGCCGGGGGTTTGAACCCTAGACCTCCTCGAAAGAGGCGCACGGTGATACCGCTGGGCTACCACAGCTTGCTTATATATAAGAGCTTATATTAATTTACACATATAAGAGAGAAGCATTTTTGCATGTTTGTATTAAAAGCGCCTAATATATAAAGGATATATTTATAGTCTTAGCTGCTTTATTTTCTATGCTGTACTGAGCTAAATGAGTTAAAGATTTTTAATAAAACAATGATATTATATATGCCAAAATCGGCTAAACATGGGGAGAGAGGCAAATGGAAAAAGCTGGAGGGCTTTACCCATAACGGGGTCCATATTTCAAACGAACATCTGCTTAAAAGATTAGAACTGTAACCCATTATTTAAATATTTAAAATTTAATATTATTAATTAATATTTTTTATTAGCTACAACAAACTACTAGTGTATGGTTAATTACTAGTGCCCTTAACATAACTGATGTGCCTTTTTTTGGATGGAAGCCATAGTATTTAATTATGAGTATGCGCCCAGTACAACCGGTCAGATGCCAGCCTTCGCTACTAGGGTTGCCACCCGTACTTTATGATGACGTCATCATTCATCGTTTTCCAGCCGCTCTTAGCGGGGTCGGCACAACATGTTTTAACCATGTCATGTTGTAATGTGATTTAGGTATTTTACGACCGGCCGCCTGCTTAACGTCAACTTACCTTAGTCGCCTTTTACGACACCTCGGTAAGAAATGAGAGTAGTCTATTCTATTTTTTCTTACTTATCACCAATGTACTTTTTATTATAAAGATAAAGGTGGCAACCCTATTAGCGATTGAGGTCAACAAACTATGTAGATACTTAGAATTTCATTAACGTTGTAATAAAGACGACGCTGATTTCCTAAAAAATCTCGTTACTACTCTTAATATGAATTTTTACTTAATTACACAACTTAAGCTTTGTGGTATCCCGCTAAGTAAAATAGACCACCCTCATTTCTTACCGAGGTGTCGTTTAAGGCGACTAAGGTAAGTCGACCCGCCGTGTGGTATCCGGTCGAGTAGAATGGACGACCCTCTACCTTACCGAGGTGTTGTAAAAGGCGACTAAGGTAAGTCGACCCGCCGTGTGGTATCCGGTTTAGTAGAATGGACCACCCTCTATCTTACCGAGGTGTCGTAAAATACGACTAAGGTAAGTCGACGTCAGGCAGTCCGCCGGTCGTAAAACAACACGGTGTGACAACACGTTAAGGGTCGGATAAGGGCAGGAGGATGATGCTTTAATTACACAACTTAACTGACTAGACCTTAGGCACGGGTGGCATCTCTGCGGGTCACGGGTTCGATTCACGCTGAGGGCCAATAGTATCTTAAAATTATGTATGTATTTACTAGTTATCAAACTGTTATAAGATTATAGAATGGATTTTCATATAGTGTTCTCTAAAATAATATAGAAAGCTGAAGAGTTTGTTTTTTGAAACAAACAAATTGTTTGAATGTGCTAATCTCAGGACCACTGGACCGATTTGAAAATTCTTTTAGTGTAAGATAGTCCATTCATCGAGGAAGGCTATAGGCCAGTGTTTCCCAACGTGGGGCCCACGACCCACAGGGGGGCAATTTGATAGTTAAGGGGGGGCAACTCGACAAGTGTTTCCCTTTAGCCTTTAGTCTTTCGCTCTGGGCCATTTCAGTGAAATGCTAGATTTCAGTGCCAAATTAAACAAAAAAAAGCAATTTTTCTTCCTAAAACCTAATATTTATGTTCTTTAAGTGGACAATTTAATTTTTAATATTAAAATTTTTGTATGTTACTTAGGGGGGCAAAATAATTTTTCGGGTCGGGAAAGGTCGGGAAACACTGCTATAGGCTATATAACATAACGCTAAGATGAACAGGAGAGGAGCAGCAATAAAAAAAAGTACAAAAACGGCAAAACGTAAAGCTTTTTTGCGTGCGCTGAATAAACGGTGATAGTTATTAAAGGTTATTAAAAAGTCTTGTATTACAAAATTGCTCCCGTATAAAAGTTCTATATAAAACTCCGCGACAGCATATGTCTAGTTATTAAGGTTAGCCCACTTTAACTATTTTTATGGTTATCAAAAGACTATATTACGGTTTTAATCTTTTCACGCGGGCGGAGCCGCTGGCGATTGTTAGTCCGATATAAAGAGTGAACTATAAGGAAAAGTTTAAGTTAAAGTTTTGTGTAGATTATGTGATAATAATTTAAATTAATTTCTTTGGAGTTATCGAAATTTTAAAACGCGTATATCGGTGTTAAGAGCTAACAAAATTAATTGGATGTTTTCTTGTTTCATTCCAAAAAAATATTTAACACGTTGAATTAATTTGCATGGCTTGCTAGTTTGGCGAAAAGAATTTTGCAACACAGCTCATTTTTGCAATCATTTGAGACGCATTTAATTTACTGAGTTCATTCGTGACCTCCACTAAAAGGCACTGTAATGTCATTTGCCAATTCTTGTTGTAGTAGTTTGTTATTACCAAACGAATTTACGAGGGTGGTCTAATCTACTCAGCCGGATACCAAACGGCAGGTCGACTTACCTTAGTCGCCTTTTAAGACACCTCGGTAATAAATGAGGGTGGTACTATTCTATTCAGCCGGATACCACACAGCGTTCACTCTAAATTTAGCATTATATATATTTTCTATTTTACTTCATCGCGGATGATAGCAAAATAATTTTATTATTACTTTTGTAATATTTTAACACTAAAGTAAAAAAAAAGTAAGTAACGGCCTGTTACTATCCCACTGCTGGGCATAGGCCTCTTCTCTCTATTTTTGGAGAGAAGGGTTGGAGCTAAGACCTACCACGCTGCTCCAATGCGGATTGGTAGGTTACACATATCCCTAGAATTTTCTAGAGATATGCAGGTTTCCTCACGATGTTTTTCTTCACCGAAAAGCGTGTGATAAATTGCAATTATCAATTAGACACATAAGTTTTAATAGAAAAACTCATTGATGTCTGCCCGGGTTTGAACCCGTGATCGTCTCTAGAGATTCACACGGTCGCACCGCTAGGCCATCACAGCTTTAACACTAAAGTCGTCGCGAATAAATTCACGGATATCGCTAAGAAATATTTTATGAGATATAAAAAAGTGTCGCAAGTTTATCTACTTGAGATTATAATGGCGCGTGTTCTGTAATCGGACATTTAGCGATTTAGCAACGCTGATAATATATAGATTTACTGATATCACTGCAATTACACTAAGTACTGTTGTAACCATTTATTTTATAGCTATAATAAACATATAAAAACCATCTGTATATCGCTCATCAGCTGCGATAGTTACACAACTCAAAAATTCCAGTTTTGAGATAATGGTTTGAAAGTAATAATTGCTAAGGAAAATGCATATAAATGTATTTTTACATTTGCTTCACAATATATTTTAAGCAATTTATTTTATGTACATAAAAATATAAAAACATATAAAACGATAGGTGATGTATACAATAGACAAAGCAGGAACTGACATAAGCTTGCGGCTCCTGCTTTACGCCTTGCAAAAGTGCGTAAGTCGTTTGTGGGTTTTGGTATAAGATTCTATAATAAAATTCCGCAATCAATTTCAGCTTTGCCATTACAGCAGTTTAAAAACACTGTTAAAAAGAGGCTGATACGGAAAGCCTACTATACTCTTGAAGATTATTTAGAGGATAAGAATGTGTGGATATAGCTCTCTTTGAACCTGTACAAGACAGAAACGACTTAATGTAAATAATATTAAGAATTATATTTTTAAAAGAGCAACCGCCGAGTTTCTTGCTGGCTCTTCTCGGTAGGAACAGCTTTCCGAACCAGCAGTAGAGTTGACGATTCAAAACCACTTGTTTACAAGTTTATTTGAATAAAGAATATTTTGAATTTGAATTTGCATAAAAAAAGCTTTAGTTTCCTTAAGAAATTTTTAATATTTAAGTTAATCTTGTATGTGTATATATATATTCGGAATCTCGGAAACGGCGCCAACGATTTTCCTGAAATTCAGTATGCAGGAGGTTTTTGACGGGGAAGTTACGGACTTAATTTTGCAAAGCGTAAAGCAGGAGCGACAAGCTCATGTCAGTGCTTTGTCTATTATATACATCGGTAATTTCTTTATAATTATGTATATACTTATGCACATAAATGAATTTGCTAAAAATATACTGTGAAGTCAATGTAAGAATACCTATTTCCTTAAACTTCTCTCGCAGGGAATGACGCGGACTTAAATTGTAAATGCCACGGTATGGCACTTTTTTGTAAAAAAAAAATTCAATCTGTCAGTTGCACTTTCACGGCTAATCTATTGGACCAATATTGATAAAATTTTAATACCAATATTGTTTACATCACCCGATGCTATATAAGTTTATATCTTGAAATAAACAACAATAAGTAACTTAACATTTATATGAGACTTTCAAAAAATGAACACATGCAAATAAAAAAGGAGAAACTTAATTTTATTAACACAACGCATGTTAAAACTTTTGAAACCCACATCCGGTTTATAATGTCCAGGCGATCGACCCAGTATCCCAGTCGACAGAAGTCAGAAGCCCATAACAAGCTTTCTATTTTTAATAATTAACCACAAACAAGCTTTCTGTTATTTATAGACGCTTTTATTAATAGACGCGATCAAGATTTTTAATTTCTATAAGACGTCCGTATCCGGTTGAGTAGAATAGACCACCCTCATTTTTTACCGAGGTGTCCTAAGAGGCGACTGGTAAGTTGAGTAAGTTGAGGTGTCGTAAAATACGACTAAGGTAAGTTGATGTCAGGTAGGCTGCCGGTCGTAAAATACGTAGTCAAATCATGTGACAACATGTTTATAAAATGTTGCCGACTCTACTTAGAGTGGGATATGGGCAGGAGGATGATGACTATTTATATTCTATATTTATATTATAAAAGTAAATGATAATTATTGATAATAATTAACATTTAGTACTGACAATAATTAACATTAAATAATGATAAGTATTAACATCAATTAATGATTATTTAAATAATTATCATTTCTTATATTAATTAAGCAATGGTAATTATTTAAACGCAGTAATGATAATCATTTACTAATTTTTTTATATGTATATGTATGTTTGTTATAGCTTGTATTATTTATCTATTTAAGTATATGTATAATAACATAGAAATGCAAGCAGATTCATCATGATTTTATTTACTTATTTCTTTTTATATATATATTTAGAAAAGAGAAATAAAAATTAAAAAGCACATGTATAAAGGCGGACTTATCCCTAAAAGGGATCTCTTCCAGCCAACCTTTGAGTAATAGAAGGAAAAGGACAAGAATTGAAGAAGAAAGAGAGTACGGTTCCTATAGAGAAAAAGAAAAAGTTTATATAAATTTAATTATTTGATATTTGTTTTTTTTTTGGACGACCGTCATATTTCTTTCAATATTATCCTATAAACAAAATTACCTGGAAGAGATCACTACTGAATGATAAAGCCGTTCTTTACATACATACCTATATATACGTAAGGTTTAAGTTAACATATATTTTTTAATGTGTCTGTGCAATAAATTTTTATCGATATATTTACATTAATTAATGATAATTATCAACATTACTTATGACCAAGCTTTTTCTTTAATTATTCGTAGGTGTAACGCACTATACGCTTTAGACATGATACACTAAAAATGCATGTCATAATACCTATCTAGACTGTCTCGTGTATACAATGTAGTGAGCGCAACAGTCAGTTTTATGACAGCCGTAGGCAAGAGAGGACGTGCGTTAAGTACAAAGTCAATTTGTTGGTTAAAAGTGAAATAGCAAATAGTAGGAAGTGTAGATCCTTAGAAGAGATTTATATTTTACAGGAAACATTCACCGGTTGACTGAATACACCAATATCCAAATATTTGCCAATACAATCCAGATAATACTCCCCAATACCTGTAGATATATCATGGACGTCTAGATTAGTCATTTATAATCAAGCCCATTGCACCGGCGAATATTTAACTGATAAGCATTGTTATCTCAGTTTATTCCAACCATCCTTCATATTGCAGACATATGACCAGTTGTTACGATAAATTCAATATTTTTATGTCGAATAATACATAGATTTAGTAAACATATTAAAATAGTAAAAGTAGAGGCCTGCTACTATCCAACTGCTGGCCATAGATCCCCTATCTTCCTTTTTGGAGAAAAAGGTCGGAGTTCACACCCACAACCCTCAAACGCAAATTGATAGGTTACACATATTCCCAAATTCTCTAGATATATGGAGGTTTCTTCACGATGTTTAGCTTCACCGAAAGAAGAAGAAGAAGAAGAAGAAGAATAACTTTATTGCACAAATAAAATACAGAGTGAAAAGAACAAGAGACATAGATAATAGAAACAATTAAAAGTGCAAAGGGCGGTCTTATCACACTGTTGTGATCTCTTCCAGACAACCCTTTGAAAAAGAGGATCTTTTATATAATTATCCGTGGGTTAGCACGCAGATAAGTATGTAAAAGAAGAGAAAGGTTGAAGGATAAATTGCAATTATTAATTAGGCACAAGTTTTAATACAAAAAGTCATTGGTGCCTGCCCGGGATTTGATCCCCTCGAAAGATGTGCACAGTCTCACCGTTAGCTTTCACAGCTTATATTAAAATGAAGCTATATAAATATAAAAAAAGAAGAAACAATATCTATTATAAAACATAAAATGTTTACAATTAAAATACGCGGGTGAAGCTGCTGGCACAGATAGTCAATGATAATAGAGAAATTAAAAGTTTACACATATCTTATCATTCATTATGGCATTAATTAAAGGGCAAAGTCTGTTTTGATTTCGCACATTCTTGTAGATTCCAAATATGTCGCCATGAATCTTACGCGTTACACATATAATTATTTTTACACAGGGTTTAGAAATCATGGGGCCTTGCCATTATATCATGATGTAGGACTTGTCAAAATAAATCCAAGAATAACCTGAAAAGATGTGATCACCATGATTTAACTGATGCCTTTACCATAATACGGAATGTCGTGTATCATTTGAACGCCGTCAAATGTCGAGAACCTAAAATATTATGACTTACTATTAAAGACTAAACCGTATAACTCATCGACTAAACCTCACGATGTATGTTTCTAAGTGGAAATTTTTCGTAAACAATGGAAAAATCATTTATAACAGGCGTCAAGTCGTCAATTCTGAATATGTGCGAGTTTATTATGCAATAAGTTAAACACATTAAAAGCTTTTTATCGAGGCTAGAGCACTATATAAAATTTCAGCTCAATCGAAAACCAGGAAGTGGGTCAAATTTAACTTGCAAGATTCCACCTTCACATACATACACTGGCAAGTTACACAAAAGCTTTTAAAAAAGGACAAAGAGCCTAATAAAAATCGTAGACAGCACAAGATAAAATACTCTTGCATGTTTATGTCACAACTTTAATTAGAATTGATTTAAATGATCACGATTGAATGAACAAATGAGACTATTAATTAATCTTTGGAAGAACTGTGGGGGATCCCCTTTTATAATTGTAGCTATCTCGGTATTATTTTTCCTGCCTATTCACTATTCATGCCTATACTCTACATATACTTATTAAAATTCGCCGCGGGTAGTTCTACAGGAGGATTAACAGGAGAGCCTGTTCATAGTTAGTATCAATTCTTATCAAGAAATTCATGGAATTCCCTTAAAGGATTTCCCCAGCATACGATCTAGCAAGGATTGAATCGTGCAATTTATAGGGACCCGTTTGAAGTCGTCTTTTTATCAGATATTTATAAAACACTGCGTCTTTTAGTACTGGATCACTATTCCAAAATCTTGAAAAGTCTTAGCTCTTTTGAACTACCACGGCCACATTATATTCGCAACTATTTAAGCTCGAACTATAGTTGGTTGTTACACAGGTTTCCTTATTTCGAATATTACGCCGCAAAAGCAATTAAACCATTGTTTTAGGTGAAGCTGTAACTTGGTGAGACCATGCGAGTCTTTAGAGAAGAACAGAGATGTAAACCCCGAGCCGGCACTAATGAGTTTTTGTGATAAAACTTATGTGTCTAATTCATAATATCAATTTATCACATGCTTTTCGCTAAAGGAAAAGTCGTGAGAGAAAAGTCTAGAGATATGCAGGTAGCATATCTCTAGAGAATTCTTCAGATATTTGGGGATATGTGTAAAACCGACCAAGCAGCAATGGAGCAGCGTGGTTTTACATCAAACCCTTCTTCGCAAAAACGGCGAGAGGAGGTCTATGCCTTTAGAAAGAGCCTTTAGCGATAGTAAGAGGCCGTTACATTCCATTTACTAAGTCAAGGATAATCAGAAACGAGACAGCGGAACTTTTAAGCAGTGATTTTAATGATAAGTATTAAATTTAATTGTTGGCAGACATCTAAGAATGCGGTTATACGTTAAGCATAGCAGCACTTTTGTTGATGCAATTATCACGACTGACTTTAATTTGGAAACAAGTTCATTAATGTTGACACATTCAAAATCAATTATTTTCCTGTTACGGTAAATATCAACAGGCAAGTTTTATATCTATGGCACTTTCCTTAGTAGCAGGTAAAAAATGCCAGTCATTATACCATATTTTAATGACCTTGGTTTTCCCCGCCTCAAATTTCAAAAGGATAAACGTTGCAACGAAACTAAGAATGAACTTAAAATGTTAAATACCGTGTCAGTAAAATATAATCTCTATCCTAAATATTTTTCTTATTTTTGAAATTATAATTATAACGTTTTTATTATAATATTTTTAAAAAACAATACATTGATTGACAAATGTTTACGTAAGCATGGGGGGGATGGGGTAGAGCTTTGCTTACTTTTGCTGACAAGGGGGATGGGGGGGTAAATAATAATAATAAATCTGCTTACGTAATACTTAAACGGCTCCTTAGTTATAACTAAATTCTTGAGTGACCAAATTCGCCGGTGATTGTGTTTTGCTGAAAGGTGGTTAACCTTGCGCTTGCTTGTTAATGGTCCTAGTTTACTTTCACGTTAGAATACGAAAAGGAACTGTATAAGTGAGATATTCAATAAAACAACAATATTTAACGCCAATATTATTTTAGATATGAGAACGAATAGTACACTCTACATTTAGCAATACATATATTTTCTTTTATCGCGGATTATAGCAAAATAAAATTCTCATTAGTTTATTATGGACCTCCGCTAATGTATATTCTATAAATTATTTGAAGACATTTGTTGATAAGGAGTAAAAAACGATTTCGCCCCACTAGATATAGCATTTTTGCAACGAAGACGTAGGTACAGGAAAACACTGTCTTATACAATTACTGGTCGTCACGAAGAATTACTGCGACGCAGTAGTCCATTCGATTAGGGTTGCCAACTTTATTTTTTGCAATAAAAGTACTTTGGGTATTTTTGAACGTCATATCTACTGCTGGTTCGAAAAGCTGTTCCTACCGAGCAAGAAAATCGGCGGTTGCTCTTTTAAAAATAAAATTCTTAATATTATTTACATTAAGTCGTTACTGTCTTGTACAGGTTCAACGAGAGCTATATCCACACATTCTTATCCTCTAAATAATCTTCAAAAGATCTTCTCTTTTAAAAATATATTTTTTATTACTTAGTTACATTTAGTCATTACTATCATGTACAGGGCGGAGAGTAGCTACGTCCAGGCATTTTTTACATCTAAATATTCCTCAATACTATAGTAGGCTGTCTGTATTAGCCTTTTATTAATAGTGTTTTTAAACTGCGTTCATGGCAAAGCTAAAATTGATCAATCAAAATCTAAATTTATCAAATTAGTATTTTTATATATATTTAAATTAAAGTGCGAAATAAAGTATTGGTGTATCGACTTAAAATTAACACATTACATTTACATATATTTAAAATAAAGTGCGAAATAATGTATTTTCCTTATACTTTATTGTTCTCATAAAATATAGCATAAAATTACCTGACGTAACATACAATATTTTATAACAAACTACATGTGGCAACCCTGCGTCCGACTCGTAAGTCATAATTTACCAGCTATGTTTTGTTTATAACTGCATGCACTTCTTATGACATTGGGCTAGTAATAAAATAAAGAGATAAATATTAATGAGCTATAGAAGCCGCGTGGTATCCGGCTGTGTGGAATAGACCACCATCATTCCTTATCGAGGTGTCGTAAAAGGCGCCTTACCTTAGTCGACCCGCCGTGTGGTATCCGGCTGGGTAGAATAAATAGCAATAGTCGAGAAGGGATTACTATTATTTGTCTTATTGGGCAACTTCTTGTTTATAGTAACGGGCTTAAATATTAGCGTAGTATTAACTGCATGTTACTATCCCACTGCTGGGCATTGGCCTCCTCTCTCCGTTTCTGGAGATAAAGGTTGCAGCTAATACCTACCACGCTGCTCCAGTGCGGATTGGTAGGTTACACATATCCCCAGAATTCTCTAGCTATATGCAGGTTTGCTTACGATATTTTCTATCACCTAAAAGCGTGCGATAAATTGCAATTATCAATTAGGCACTAGAGATTTTTTATCCGTTTTAACACCCCGGTCAATTGCCTCTTCAGGTGACAAGAGGGCTGGCTCCTTTTTCGTACAAAGAATCAGCTTAGCGATTCAGCGGAAACGCTGCCAGCATTCTTGGGACCATTCTACGTGGGCATGATTTGTATAGTCCTAGCGTGTGAGTAATTTAAGATAGATATAACTTGTCCTTTTTTTAATAAAGTTGTCACTAGAGAATATTATTTATGCTTAAAAATTGATTATTTTTAAAAAATAATCGATTTTTAATAATCGAATTTTTTTCATAAAAAATAGTTTTTTTTTATCGTGTAATTTAATCATTCTCTTTCTCTTTTTCACTCCAATTTCTTGTTTTTTAAGATTACATATGCATTTTAGGATAAATGCAATGTAGCAAAACTACAAATTATAATAGAACTAGCGGCCTGCCCATGCTTCGCACGGGTATAACATATATATCCCATCATATACTCAGTGTAAAAAAATGATTAAAATCGATCCAGTAGTTTTGATTTATTCATTACTGCCCGTGGCCCGCACGCGTTAAATTTGGAGAAAAACAATTTCCTCTCCCTATACCAAGACGATTTCCTGCTATCTTTGGAATATCTAAACTCATATAGTACATTTTTACTTATTTACTTTTACATTTTACCTATGTATTTTATTTTTACAATTAAATACAGAATGTCTTTAAACAAACTCTTAAAAGATTCGAAGTGCTATAGGGTGAAGCGCGGCGTCCTCACGGCATTTTAAATCTGTAATATCTCGGAAAATGTTCACTTAAATTACATGCTGTAAACGGCCATATTGACCTATATTAAATCAACAATTTATTTAAGGTACTTAATTGCATAAGGATTAATGTTGTATTGTATAAAAATTGCTTTGAACATAAGGCATTATTTTTCGTAAAAAGTATATGACAAAAAATGCTTTTGTGGGTTATCCATAACAGATAGACATATACCATCGCGGACTTTTCTGTAGACCTTTTCAAGGCGTACAAATACTTAGTACATCATTTTGATAAATCTCGTAGGGTTTAGCCTGCGTTTGCAATGTAAGCGGACAAAAATGTAATTATTTACAGAAACCTCAAAAATTACAGTATTTCTCTACTCCGTATTGAATTTTATTATACGTACAAACCTTCCTTTTGAATCACTCTATCTATTAAAAAAAACCGCATCAAAATCAGTTGCGTAGTTTTAAAGTTTTATGCGTACATACGGAAATATGGACTTTGTTTTATAATATGTAGTGATTTGAAAATGCGCATCTATTATAATTATGGGTTTTGCCTAAATAAAGAAATTATTTAAAAAAAATTAAGATTATTATGTACTTGTTTAATACAAGGCAACTTATCAAATAGTCAGAAAAAAATCGATTATCATTAATCGATTATTGTGATACGAAAAAATCGATTATTTATTAATAGATTTTTTCTACCCCAAATCACATCCCTATTAGGGAGAAGTTTTAAAAGATAAACTCATTGGGGTCCGTCTGAATTTTGAATCCGTGACTCGACCGCTAAGCTATCACAGCCGCTATGAGCATAATATAGATAATGTATGTAGTCGTTACTATTTATCTATTAACTATGACATTGGCTTATCTTTATCATAAAATAGCCGTCTTAGCTTGATAACAGAGATTTAAGTCGATTTGTTATAATCTTCACGGCCATTTGCTTACTGTAATTTTCCATACAAACATATCTATACTTATTATAAAACATCCTCCTGCCCTTATCCCACTCTAAGTGGGGTCGGCACAACATGTTACAAACATGTTGTCACATGATTTGGCTAGGAATTTTACGACCGGCCTGCCTGACGTCAACTTAACTAATTCGCCTTTACGACTCCTCGGTATGTAATGAGGGTGGTCTATTCTACTCAGCCAGATACCACACGGCCGGTCGCCTTACCTTAGTCGCCTTTTACGACACTTCGGTAAGAAATGAGGGTGGTCTATTCTACTCAGCCGCATACCACACGGTGGGTCAACTTACCTTAGTCGCCTTTTGCGACACCTCGGTAAGAACTGATCGTGGTCTATTCTATTCAGCCGGATACCACAAGACGTTCATCAAAAATCCTATATCACTTGTTTCATCTTTTTAAAGTGCTTATTCCCGCTGATAACCAATGTATTCGAAATCGACCGATTTATGACCTTCATAATAAAGCTTAGTCGGGCAACGAGCCATTCTATATTAGCCTTGAAAAAACTTTGAGTCTTCTAAAAGTTTTCCTGTGATGACCTATGTATAAGAAATCTGATTTATGACCCTGACAAAAAAAGCTTGGTCCGATAACAATCGATAGTATATTTTGCACTAGTAATATCCCGCGGTATCACCCGCGTATTTTTTATTTTGTACACCTTATTACAAAAGTAATAATAAAATTATTTTGCTATAATCCGCGATGAACTCCACGACGAAAATCGCAAAGCAGTGTCGTGGAGTCTATCTCCTGATGATGCTTCGGTTGCGGGGCGAAACGATTGTTGAGTTTGTGATAGTGAACGTATATAGTGCTTGTGTATTGTGGTGGCGGTGGTGGAGGTTTGTGCATGTGTTTTTTACGAATCCTGCATGTATCAGGTATGATAACCGATTGTCCACTCTACATTTAGCATTATATATATTTTCTATTTTACTTCATCGCGGATTATAGCAAAATAATTTTATTATTACTTTTGTATTATGGATCTCCGCAAAGTAACGCCTAATTCTATAAATCACCTTATTACAATTTTATAACGGATCCCTAATTTTTTGAAAATGTAATATAGCCTATGTGTGCTCAGTAAAAATTCAGCTTTCCGATGGTGAAAGAATTTTTGAAATCGGTCCAGTAGTTTTTGTGTGACAACATTGCAAACATACAAATTTTTCTTCTTTATAATATTAGTATAGATTAAAAAAGGCTTTTAAACAAGTTTTTGTCTAAATTTCACGTTCCTAATGTTAACCGGTGAGGAGTTCTTTCGTCTGGAACCAATCCGTCAGGATAGCATCAGGTCACGCTTATCATAAACATGCATTGTCATCGGAAATGCAGCAGTATATAAAATTTTAACAATCTCATTCTCATAGAATTCGCGAATTTCTCATATTACTCTCTAAGCCAGCAATGGTTAAGAAAAAAAAAAGTTGCTAGGCGCTGCTTTATTTCACTTATTATGGCTTATATAAAAATAAAGACTGAAAGATTTTATTCGAACATAGAAGACACCAATATTTAGTAACATTGAAAACTTCCAAATTCGCATGAAAATATTTTTAAAATACTGTATATTTAATTGCAATTTTCATAGAGAAAAGAAAAATAAAATACGATTTTTTTAATGAAAACGTTCTAAATCCTTTTTCATCCATTTATTAACCTGTTATTTGTCTATTATTATGTATTGATAATAACTCTAATCTATTCATTTGACAACAAAAAGGATTTAAATATCAGAAAACATTTGACTAGCCCGTTGGCGCAGTGGGTAGTGACCCTGCCTTCAGATCCGCGGGTCACGAGGTCGATTCCCGCGGAGGACCAACATTATCTATAAATGAATTTGTTGCTGGGTATATATTTGTATTTAAGTATGTATTTAAAAAAAATATAAGTATATATTCACCAGTTGTCTGACCATAACACAAGTATTAAGTTACTTACTTTGGGGATGGACCGTGTGTGTAAGTGTCCCATATATTTATTTATTATTATTTATTGTAATTAAAAAACCTAAAATAAATAAAAAACAAAAAATTCTTAACCATAAAAAGAAATATTTTTCTTTACATAATTTTATTATTATCAATAACAAAAATAGCGTACCGTCATCCATTATAGACAATATTATCTAGACAGCCGTTATCACTAAAAACTTTTTAGAGCGTCACAATTCAACGCTTAGAGCGTATTAAAAAAAACAAACGTTCGAAAATTGAATTCGCGATACGCGCTTTCCCGCGCAAATCGCGACCGACACTGGGCCGGGGGCGCGGCACCACGCCCGACCCGCCATTCAACCGAAATGACGTATATATTACGTCACAATATATCGAGCTTACGTATCTTTATAGCCGAATTGCCTCTACATGAAATACTTTGTCGGTCTGTGATAATAAATAAATAAAAAGCCTTTTATTTCTCACCAATATTTACAGATATGTCTTGTGATAAACACTAACAATAATATTGGGCCAATTTGCTATCAAAATGTAAATTACGCTGTAAAAATTTTAATACCTACCACTAATAATTTAATGCACAAAATAAAAAAAATATCGATGATATTGCGGGACAATTTTTTTTGAATAAAAACAGATTTACAATGTTTTTCCGAATTAAAATTTAAAAACATAAAAGTTAGTTAGTTATCGTGAATTAATTATAAAAGATTTTTGAATAACTTTCACCGTTAGCGCACCCAAGGAAAGATTCAAATTTTGCCTTTTTTGCAATATTTTTAATTGCCGCTGCTTTCCTATTTATCTCAGGTTTATGTTCCTCGATAAATGGACTATCTTATAATAAAATAATTTTTCAAATCGGTCCGGTAGCTCCTAAGATTAGCGCGTTCAAACAAACAAACAAACAAACAAACAAACAAACTCTTCAGCTTTATATATTATTCTAGATTGTTTTTGATTGGTATTATAAAAACACTCATTTTCTTACGTTGATAATTAAAATGTACAATAAAACTATAAAATATATTAACGTTCTTAATTCAAATAAAAATACATAAAACAATAAAAACTGCAAACTCATATATAGAACGGGATGTTTGAACATTGAACTTTGCCTTGTGAATCATATATAAATAAAAAATACCGTAAATCCTTTTTTGTCGCTTCAAAACTCTCCGTCCATTCATGATTTCAATACACACACAATAGAACTGCACATCACAAAAATATTGTAAGCACTAAATATACTAATAGATTTAGATCTGGTGATCAGACTTGGCTAGATAATAAATGTCACGAGCGTAACAAAAATAGTTGCAATAATTGTACGCAGATGTTATTTTAGGGTTCCTTCATATAAGGAAATGACTTGTACATAAAAACGGCAATATAATTCTGTTATAATAACAATTATAAATACAAATAAAGAGCATTTTTTAGAATTACCGTATTGCCAAAAAGCGCACCAAACCATCAACCAATGAAATATAACAATGAAATGATAACGCAATTTTTTAACGTCTCTATCATAAAATCATCTCATCATCCTCGTGCCCTTATCCGACTCTGAGTGGCGTAGGCCCAACATGTTGTCACATGATTTGGCTTCGTATTTTACGACCGGCCGTCAGCCTGAAGTCAACTTACCTTAGTCGTATTTTACGACACTTCGGTAAGAAATCAGGGTGGTACATTTTATTCAGCCGGATACCACACGGAGTCAATATAATTCTGTTATAATAACAATTATAAATAACAAGAAAGCGCTTTTTTAGAAATAACGTGTTGCTAAATGCACTAAACCATTAACCATCAAATCAGCGCATTTTTTTTATATCTCTATCGCATAATCATCTGACAGATTTAAGTTATTTTTTGTATTACTTAAAATTATTTATTTTTTAATTATTATATTTTATTTTTAAAATAAATATTTCTTTTTTATATGTTTTTATATTAATAATTTGTATATAATTTTAATTTTATAAATAAATAGCAGTCCTCGCGCATTCGCCAATGTGAAAATCAGTGTCTCACAAAGGTTTCCCACGTAAATCGCGAAACTACAGAAATTCTAACTTAAAAATGATGTTGTTTCACAACCTGCTCTATCTTTAAATGAAAGACCCATCAAATTATGTTTAGCTATTCTGGAGTATGCCTTAATAATCTAAACCTGCCTCAAGTATTGCACTATTTTTTACTTTTAGTAAAAACCGTACAAAAATACGTAATCGGTAGATTTTAGAAGATCATTCACGAACAGTTTTATAATATGTATAGATTATAACGCACTCTTCATTAAGAATTACATAGATTGAATTTCATTTATTTAATAATTACATTAGCAATATACAGTACCTGGGTGACAGAGCCTAGCTCGGTTATTTTTTAAAAGATAAAAAAATTCAATAAAAAAAATAAAAAAGAATGAAAAAAAGCAATAACAAAAAAAATTGGAAAGCGCCGATGGCATGTGGGTCTCAAACCCCGGATTTTAAATTATTTTGGTACGCCTGATACCATTAAGCTGTCACAGCATTACGTTTGACAGCCTAATACATCATTTGTTTTCTTTCCTAATTTAGCAGTTTTTTTAGTGCCCAAAAACAGTGATGAATGAGATTTTTTTAAATACAACCTAGTTAGATCGATGTTTCTTCCTCTCAAAACCCCCTACATGCTGAATTTCATCAAATTCGGAGCGGTTTCCGAGATTCAGAAAATATATTTATACATACAAGATTAACTCATTTAAATATTAAAGATATTATTACATTAACCACACTATACACATACTTTAAAAACATACTGATATACATATCTTTAACAAGTGTACATAACATTTACCAGTTAATATCATGTAAGCAAAAAATATAAAAAATACCAGTTAAAAAAACATGTACAATTTAATTTAAGTTAATAATTATCAAAAAGGAACTTAACAGATCAGTTTATAAAAAGTTCGTCACGGATTATAAGAAGAATATTTTAATATTACTTTTGTGCATCCAGTATTTCGTATTTATCAAATTTACAACTGTGCATATATTCTATCTAATCTTACAACTATAGCTATATTGCAATGGCAAAGGCGCTTACACCTAGGGTTGCCACCTCTTTTTTGAAGAAAAAAGTATTTTTCTTTTTAAATCAAAAAAATATAGTACTTTTAGGAAATTCAGGAGATAAAAAATAGTACACATCTATTTTCAATCATTATTTATTTTTGCATGATTATTTATTATTACTTTTCGCTAGACAATCACAAAGGAGTTAGAGTTACTAACTAACTAAGCACCGTAAATAATGAATGAGTTTCGTTCAAACATTCCCTATTCAGTGCTGCGGATGCGTTCCATTCACAGTTGATTCAAAAAAAGCGCGACAATTGAATAAGCGATAAAAATATAGTATTTTTCGTCCTATATTGTTTTTATATAATATATAGTACAATTGACTAAAATATAGTACGATACTATATAATATAGTACGGGTGGCAACCCTACTTACACCTGCCATACATATCAAAATTACGAGTAGATTCGAGTTTATCTTATAGCTCCTCTTGATAGGCGATTACAAACGATTAAATGCGCGATCGTGTAGACTCGTAGAGCATACTCGGCTTTACTTGCCAATCATCGTCTATGATCGCCTACAACCCGAGTATTGCCTCTCTGGGTTGTTGAGATGAATCTCTGGGTGATACGCATGAACGCATGCATCGTATGATAATACGGACGATCGTGTGGACACGATTACACGATGATCGTGCCGATTATAGACGACCAATAATCGCCGATAGTGATCCCTTTTTTTTCAATATATTTAAATAATGTACGCGTCGGTATGTACTTATAATTAAAACTATGTTTGATTAAATAATTTGAAAAGTTATTTTTAATAAAATAAAAGGTTTTTAATGCCCAAAAACAGGAATATAACAATCTTTTTTTTACATAAAACCTAGCTAGATCGATTTTTCTCCCCCAAAACCCCCTACATGCTGAATTTCAGGAAAATCGTTAGAGCTGTTTCGTAAATTCCGAAAAAATATATATATATATATATATATATATATATATATATATATATATATATATATATATATATATATATATATATATATATATATATATACATACAAGATTAACTCATTTAAATATTAAAGATAAAATAAAATAGAGTATTATAATTAAACAATGTTCCGTATATAACAACTATTTCCGCATAACCTTTCTATTTTTACTTGGCGGCCATGCACTACACTAATGATTAGATGATTAATGAATTTGAATTTATTCTAAATATGCCATAGTTCTAATGCTGTATAATTAACAATCTTTGCGATCCTTTTTACTTATTAACTGAAACTACTTGTTGTGTCCGCGGTTTCGCCGCATGTCCCTTAAAACTTAAGAAAGTGGAAATTTATAAAACGCTCTTCATTTAAATACAATATTTATAAAAAAAAATACGCAACGTGTGGTATTTGAGGTCTTTCCGAGGTGTCGTAAAAGGCGACTAACGTACGTCGACCCGCCGTGTGGTATCCGGCTGAGTAGAATAGACCACCCTCATTTCTTACTGAGGTGTCGTAAAAGGCGACTAAGGTAAGTTGACCCACCGTGTGCTATCTGGTTTAGTAGAATAGACCACCGTCCTTCTTACCGAGGTGTCGTAAAATACGACTAAGGTAAGTTGACTAAGGTAAGTTAAAATACGACTAAGGGCAGGAAGATGATGATGATGATGTTTTCCTTCACCGAAAAGCGTGTGATAAATTGCAATTCTCAATTAGACACATAAGATTCAACAGAAAAACTAATTGGTGTCTGCCCGGGTTTGAACCCGTGACCTCCTCGAAAGAGTCGCACGGTGTTACCGCTGGGCTACCACAGCTTCTTGTCTAATACTAAGCCGAAACTACTTAATTTTTATGTGACTCCTGTACGAATCAAATAAATGGACAAATGTTTCATCATCCTCCTGCCCTTATCCTACTCTAAGTGGGGTCGGCAAAACATGTCACAAACATGTTGTCATATGATTTGGCTACGTATTTTACGACCGGCCGCCTGCCTGACGTCAGCTTACTTGAGTCGTATTTTACGACACCTCGGTAAGAAATGAAGTTGGTCTATTTTACTCAGCCGGATACCACACGGCGGGTCGACTTACTTTAGTCGTCTTTTACGACACCTCGGTAAGAAATGAGGGTGGTACTATTCTATTCAGCCGGATACCACACATGTTTGTTTTGCAATAATACCGATAACAAAAGGTTACTCCAAAGTACAAAAGATTAGAATGCACATTGCCCAACAGATATTAGTCCTTCGCCTCGTATATTGTAGACTAGCAATTGCCAGTGGCTCTGTCTGAGTCGATAAATTAAAACCGTACTGTGGCAATTTGATAACCATAAAAATGGTTAAAGTGGGTTAAACCATAAAAGCTAGACTCATACTGTCGCTCATCTTGACTCACACAGTCGAAAAATACTGTAATTTTTGAGGTTTCTAATGTGATGTCGTAAATAATTACGTTTTTTTTTCGCTTACATTGCAAATGCAGGCTGAACCCTACGAGATTTATCAAAATAATGTACTAAGTATTTGTACACCTTGAAAACTCAGTCTACAGAAAACTACGCGATGGATACACCGCCGCGGACTCAAAACGTTCGACCAGAGACAGGTAATTTGATTTTTTTTTCTTAATTCTTGTGGAAACCCTACAGAGCTTTATTCAAAGTGTGTACCCCTACAGAGGGATCGCTCTCATACACACTTTGAATAAAAATGGACTAGATTATGATTTAAAAAACAGTTGCACGCTTTCTACACACTGTGAGGTATATAATGCAAACAACAAAGATATGTATAGTAATAAAAATTAGCATTCTTGAATACAAAGACTAATAATAACAACTCAATACAGAGTGGCCTGTTTATATAATTTCATTAATCTGTGGCAGTCACATTAAATTTTAAATCACATCTTTAAGATAGGAAATTACTGATTGTAGAACATAAATAGAATGAAAAAAGTAAAAAAGTAAAGGTTTTATTTGCCTGTATAATGAATACTATAAAGTGAGTAAATAAGTGGGGAACAAGTGTTATATAAAAACCGCTGTGTGGTATCCAGTATTGATTTTCCGGCTTAAAGGTCAGGAGCACGATAATTTAACCTGAATTATAGCACAAATAATTCAATTGCACATTATTATTCATAAAATAAAATTCCAGCTTAGTAGAATAGGCCAACCTCATTTCATACCGAGGTGTGGTAAAAGGTAAGTTGACCCACCGTGTGGTATCCGGTTGAGTGAAATACTCGTAGACCACCCTCTTTCTTACGGAGTCGTAAAATATGACTAAGGTAAATTGAGGTCAGGCAGGCGGCCGGTCGTGAAATATGTAGACAACATGTTTGTAACATGTTGTGCTGACCCCACTCATATTATTTATAACGTAAATTAAAGAAAATCTTTCTTCAACTGTATTAATCTCTTAATGTTAAAAACATTACTATATCCTTATAGGACCATAGTTAAATCAAAATAGCAGACATATAAAAACAACAAAGAACACCAAAATCTTTAATTTATGCCTGTATGAGAAAATTCCATAATCAGTTCTAATTATAATCTAACAGATATTAATATTAAAAACACAATGAAATAAATAATGTGTGAGAGGATTTAAGTATTGCTAACTGGTATTGGACAGATATTTATTAAAAACCATTAAATTACTAAGAGAAATTTACTCTCAATGTCTTTCATTTAAATGTATGCTATATTTCTTGTTTTATTATTTATAAAACATATGAAAATTTCTTGTTGGCCTAAACATATTTCTACATAATAACTGATGTTGTGACAACGCGATCCAATTTCTGAACTATTTCGGCATAAATAAAAATAGAATACATTAAAATTTATCACGTTTTTAAAATTAAATACTACTTATAATTTATTCTAAAACATGCGATACTAATCAGTTAGATGTAGCTTTTTAAAGACTGAATTTTTTAAATCGTTCTCATTCAGAAATTTTGTTTAGCAATGAAAATTAAAATTGTGTAACCAAATTAAAATGCAATACATTTAAATGGCTCACCTTTAAAATTGATTTTCCGGCTTAAAGGTCAGGAGCACGATAAATTAACCTGAATTATAGCACAAATAATTCAATTGCACATTATTATTCATAAAATGATGCGATATTTTTATATATTTTACAAAAAAATAAGATTACGACAACCGCACAAAACAAAGACAAAACTAAAGTAAACAAAACATAGACGATCAACAGATTTGAAATTATAAGCAGAGAATGGAAATGGAGATGAGTAGCAACACTTAAAGCAATAACTAGTTAGTTGATTTGATATTATTCACTTGTTTCTCTAAATTCTAAAGGGAAATTATTATTATTATAGTTTCATTTCTTAATTACGTCTTTTCAAAATAACGCCGTGTGGTATACGGCTGAATAGAATAGTACCACACTCATTTCTTACCGAGTTGTCGTAAAAGGCGACCTTGGTAAGGCGACCCGCCGTGTAGTATCCGGCTGAGTAGAATAGACCAACCTCTTCTTCCTTCCTTTCTTACCAAGGTGTGGTATAAGTCGCGACTAAGGCAAGTTGACCCACCGTGTGGTATCCGGTTGAGTAAAATAGACCACCCTCTTTCTTACCGAGGAGTCGTAAAATACGGCTAAAGTAAGTTGACGTCAGGCAGGCGGCCGGTCGTAAAATACGTAGCCAAATCATATGACAACATGTTTATAACATGTTGTGCCGACCCCACTTAGAGTGAGATAAGGGTAGGGGTATGATGTTTTATCAAAACAAAGGTTCAAAATTTTAAAGTATATAGCATATGAAGAGTTATTGGTTATGAGCACAGGCCACATACTTGAATAATCCTTTTAATCTGTTTTTTATAGATCTCAATCAATTAATAAATGTATTGAAAAAAGATTTAGGTACATGATGTATACTGCAGTTTAATATAATCTGATATTCTGCGCTACCCACGTAAATAATTTTACCATAATATTAAGAAGAATTATTTCAGATTATACCCTTAATTTCGTTATGTACACTGAAATTGACTGTAATCTTTGATTATAACGTTCATAACTTTCGTAACCATAGAGCACAGAGTATTAAATAGAGTTTTCACAACAAGTTCTGAGTTCATATTCATAACCAATCATAGACTACCATAACATAAGTTCGTAGCAAAACTTCAAAAGACGATAAATAATAAATATTGCTATATAATATATTTTTTACAATGTTATCCTTAAATAGTACTCTTTTGTATAATATTATAACTAAAAAACGCAATTTCTGTTGTTTGTGTTTTAAATTAATTGATGGACACCCTATAAGTATAGAAGACGATGCAGTTTTGAAGGAATCAAGTTCGCAAAATACATTAACGATACAAGATATTTTGTCGCTTGTTTTAGGCAATAGTGTAAGTATAATCTATTTTGTGGAGATCAAAGTTTTCCCTACATTTCTTAGAACTTCGGGTTATACAATCAGCTCCTTTAGTATAGGTTAGCAAATTATTATTTAAGTAAAAGTTCGACGTTACGCACTATTAATAAGTGTGTAACGACTATTCCCTTTATTTTTTCTCTTTTAATTTTTTGGAGCTTTTCTAATAAATTTGATTTCAATATTTCATATTTATCACAGTGAATTTTCACTAAATAATTTTCCATTAACTGTAGATACCTAAGAGATATATTAAACTATCTTATTTCTATTTCATTCTTTGTTTCAAAGCATAACTAAGTATATCTACTCTAACAGATTAGTAAACTGGTAATTAAAAATGTCATTAATGATCCATGCTATCAGGATTATTTATGGTAATTTATTCAAATTTTTCAATTTTATTTTATTTTCTTAATGAGACCAAATCAACGAAATTAAATATAAAAATAATATATTCAAAAAAGACATTATAGAAAAATAATTGTTTATTTAATATATAACTTCAAATTAGGATTTATTTAGATTCTTGGTATATTTTGTAGATGTTTTATGATCCACTTCAAATTCAAAATTATTTTATATTTCATAGATCTTTAAATTAATAAGTACACATCAATCAACACAGTAATTTCATAGTTTGGCTGTTTTACAGGTTACAAATGATATATCAACTTTTGAAGTTATATGCGAGCAATGTAAACATGAAGCAGTGAATTGCTACAATTTTATAACAATGACACGAAAAAATATGGATTTATTGAGAAAAACACTTGCTAGTCTCACAGCTTGCTTTGAAAACACTCCTGACTACATAAACAAGAGCAAAACCTTATATGTTAAATTAGATATGAATAATTTCACATCACAACATTATTATGACCAAAAATCTTTGAATTCAGCTGACATTGCAAAAAAAAGACTACCGAACATATTAGATGCAAAAACTGATGAAAACGAGGAAACTGATTCAATTAAAATTGAAAGACCTGATTGTGAGCCATTCAATATGTTTAAAAAGAGAAGAAAATATTTATCACTTCCAATTAAAACAAAAGAAATGATATATGATGGTGCTGAATCAGCTACTTTAAAATGCAAAGCATGCTTCAAGTTATATCCATCATTAGCAGGTCTGAGAAACCATTATATAAGAGTTCATGCGCCAAAGGATTACGCATGTCCGAAATGTCATAGACGGTTTGGTTCGGTTGCTATTCTAGACTTACACAAAAATGAAAGTCACTGTAAACTAGTTTGCAGCGAGTGCGGTAAGACTTTTCACAACCGTCACACCCTTAAAATGCACGAAATGGGACACCATTTTAGGATTGTTTGCGAGGATTGCGGGAGAGTCTATAAAACCCAAACCACATATAAAAAGCATATAGAATTAAATGTGTGTGGACAAAAAACTAGAGCGTCGCCAGCAGATGCCAAATTCACTTGTGATCACTGTAATAAAAAATACACACAGAAAGTATCATTGCGAGTTCATATGCAATACGAGCATGGTAATTATAAAAGTCACGAATGTCAATGGTGTGAGAAGAAATTTTATGCTAAAAGTAAATTAAAAGCACACATTATCCAGCATACACAAGAGAAAAATTTTACTTGCAGCATGTGTGGTGGTAAATTCACAACGAAGGAATCTTTATTATATCACACACGAACACATACTGGAGAGAAACCTTACAAATGTGATTATTGTGAAAGCAGGTTTATATCCGCATCAAGAAGATCTCATCATACAAAACGTATACATGCCGGTTTAATATCCAAGCCTGCCTAAATTTAATAAAGACAATTTTAATAGAATATTTTTTTATTATATTATAATATCCCTATAATTACCTAAGGCCGTGTGGTATCAGACTGAATAGAATAGTACCACCCTCATTTCTTACCGAGGTGTCGTAAAAGGCGACTAAGGCTAGTTGACCCACCGTGTGGTATTCGGCTGAGTAGAATAGACCAACCTCATTTCTTATAGAGGTGTCGTAAAAGGCGATTAAGGTTAGTTGACCCACCGTGTGGTATCCGGTTGAGTAGAATAGACCACCCTCTTTCTTATCGAGGAGTCGTAAAATACGACTAAGGTAAGTTGACGTCAGGCAGGCGGCCGGTCGTGAAATACGTAGCCAAATTGGCTACATGACAATATGTTTGTAACATATTGTGCCGACCTCACTTAGAGTGGGATAAGGGCAGGAGGATAGAGTTTAATAAGGTACACGTAATACTACTTAAACATAATCTTGGAAGTTTAAAACTACATTTTGTATTTATGGGGTCAATTTTTAGGCTTCCGAAATCATTTTGTCTTTTTTAACCCCTTCCGACCCCAATTGTTCATATCGACAAATTTGGAAATCTGCATTAATTGCAAATAGAAAAAATGTTTTTTTTTTCTATTTTCATACTGGAAGAATTTTCTGGAATACTGAAAAGAATAATCAAAAAACATTTCTACCCGCGATTACGTTCACGTCAATCCTATATATAATATACTCTGTGTTGTGAAAAAGGAAAGGAAGGAAAAGCTTTAATTGTACAATGTTTAAAATCAAAAATTATAAATCTAAAAATATTGGTAACAGATCAGGTCCATCCACGTTTTGTCATATATCTTTACCAATAGGTATATTACTTCTTTGACCTAACTAGAATAGAATAGAACATTCTTTATTGCACCACATAAAATTACAATATACATTGTAAAGAAAACGATGTTATCTTAATGCAGATACAATAAGGCGGCCTTATCGCTAAGTAGCGATTTCTTACATGCAACCTTTGGGCTGGAGACATTAAATTTAGGGTAATAAGGTAGGTAACTATTACTTAACAAGGCCCTAACTACTGACTAAATGTTCCACTATTTAAAAAATGTGTTTTCACTCGTTAATCATTTTTTTAGTTATAATAAAGACACTTTATCATTTATAATAGGAAAATACTAATTTAATTTCCTAATTAATTAAGAAAGATACAATAAAATTTGTAATTGACGGAAATTAGTCTTTGTAGTCTGTAAGTGTCGTATGTTTTTCGTCAAAGATTACATGTGTTTTATTGTCATTTGTCAAGCAAATCGGCTTTTTGTGATTTAAACTGTAACCGAGAAAAGTAAATAAAATTTAACAATTTATACCATAACACGTAAGATGACTTTCCTGGAGGACACACTTATTATATTAATTTCACAGGTACATCGATATATAAGCGATAATTACCAAACAAGGTTGTATTAGGGTATACTGTTGGAAAAAATGTTTTGGATTATATCAAGTTAATGTTGACTGAATATTGACAATAATACACAATATTAAAAATAACGAAGAAAACATGTCACTTCTTCTTCTTCCTGCCCTTATCCCACTCTAAAGTGAGGTCGGCACACAATGTTATAAACATGTTGACACATGATTTGGCTTCGTATTTTACGACCGGCCGCCTGCCTGACGTCAACTTACCTTAGTTGTATTTTACGACATCTGGGTAAAAAAGAGGATGGTCCATTCTGCTCAACTGGATACCACACGGCGGGTCGAGTGGGATAAGAGCAGGAGGATGATAAATCAGAAGAAAAACTTTAATTAAGTTACAGATACAGCTTGTATGCATTAAACGACTATTGTATTGACTTGCAGATCATATTTTTTGTTGGAGGTTGGATATTTTTTGTAAAGCAGCTATTTAGAGATTATGAAGTTCATCATTTGCTGGTGCAGCTGATATTCTCGGTGACATTTGCACTCAGTTGCACTATGTTTGAACTTATTATATTTGAAATCATTGGATACTTGGACTCAAGGTAAGGACAGTATTTTATATTCATTAAAAATTTAATTATTCTTTTATTAAGAACTGTATGTAGCAAGTACTTTCTAATTTAAAAGTATACAAATTTATATTATCTAGGTGACCGAGCCTTGCTCGGTAATTTTTAAAATGATGTCAAAAAAAATAAAAAATAATGTTGAAAAAAAGAAATAATAGGGCAGGTGGGGCTTGATTCGAGGTATTTTCATCTCTCTAGACCACTCGTTCCCCAAACGAACTACCATGATTTTACGTTTGACAACGAAAAATTGTGATTGTATTCAACGTAAATTTCAAAAAAATTTTAGAGCTAGAAATCAGGGATAAAACGACATTTTTTTAAAATAAAACTTATCTAGATCGATTTTTCTCCCCCAAAACCCCCGACATGCTGAATTTTAGGAAAATCGTTGGAGCCATTTCCCGATTCCGAAAATATATATATACAAGATTAACACATTTAAATATTAAAGATTATTTGCTAGAAAAAAGGGCAATAGCAAAGTTACATGCTTAGTAGTAGTAGTAAAGTAAATGAATTCAATCAAGTTATTTTGGCAAATTTTGGCAAATTCCAAAAAAGTGTAGTGTAGTGCCTAAAAAACTTGTGTTTGAATCAGACTCATAATTTAGACGATCAAGAAAACACTAGAAAACAAGAAAACACTTTTTTAATAATTCGTAGTGTGACAGATGGCCTTAACATAAGGATTACGATGTATCAAAATCAATTGTCTAATTTGGAATTGGGTCAGTTTAATACTAAGAGTGTGATATAGAGACCTTCACATTTATGAAATTAGTATTGTATTATAGATAACTTATACAAATTTATCATCAGTTCTAGATATTTCCATTGGAATCTTGGCCTTTACTCCTTGCTGTTTATGGTGATTGCTCTAATACCGTTCTACATAGCATATTTCTGCATCAGTAATGTTAGATTTGGTAAGTACAAATACACCACATTATTGTATCCGTCCGAGTAGAATAAACTACCCTCATTTCTTACTGAGGTGTTGTAATAGGCGGCTAAGGTAAGTCAACTCGTCATGTGGTATCTGTCTGAGTAGAATAGACCACCCTCATTTCTTACCGAGGTGCCGTAAAAGGCGACTAAGCTAAGTCGACTCGTCATGAGGTATCCGGCTGAGTAGAATAAACCGGGTGCCAAAGTGGTCGCCCTCCTCGTGGCGCACCCTGGGCAAGCTTAGTTTTGGCGAACGGACCACTGTGGGGTGGCCAGTCCAGTTGTCCCTCTGATTAGCAGAAGGCAATCTGGACGGGCCGGGGACTCCGCGGGGGTTGGGGTGAAGTCCCTAATGAGCGACGGGTTCAGTTGGGCTTACTCTAAGTCTGAGTGGACATGTTTACGGCCACCGTCGGTCAAGCCCGGAAGCCCAGCAATGGGAACGGGGACCTACGGGTTGCGAGGAAGAAAACCTCTATAAAAAATTACCCGGTGGGGGCGGTAACGCCCACCATGGCGTAGGGGTGCCTAACTGGGGCGTGGTCTGTCGACCGTGATCAGATAACACGGTGGGCAAGGGAGCGATCGCGGGCAGCGGTGGCCTCCTTCTGCTCTGCGGAGGGGGCGGTGGAGCGGTTCCAAGAACTTTTGTTCTGGATCCAATCTACTGCTGGCGAGTCCAGGTGGTAGCGACTTGCCTAAGCCCATCGTCTACCGCCTTGTCAGGGGACCTTCGGACGTTCCGAACGGGGTATATCGGATGTCTGGCTTACAGGTCCCCGAGGCGGTCGGTGCACCTGGTGCTCCCGAGGTTAGCGGAGGGGGGCTTCTATTTCGAGGGGCCCATCAGAGCTGTTGGCGGGATGGGGGCAATATGTACAATGATACCCTGTCCTTGCCATCGGCAGCGTGGTGGAGCACACAGGTCGTTTTAGTCGGTGCGAATCCGACATAACGACCTGTGTGCTCCACCATAACGAAGGGGTTTTTTCCTGTATTAAAAAAAAAAAGAGTAGAACCACCCTCATTTTCTTCCGTATTCTCTTTCTTCTTCAATTCTTGTCTTTTTTTTTTCTTTTACTCAAAGTTTGGCTGGAATAGCTCCCTTTTAGGGATAAGTCCGCCTTTATACATGTGCTTTTTACTTTTTCTTTCTCTTTTTTAATTATATGTCTAAAAAGAAATAAATAAATTTGTTCCAGTATCAAAAAACATGATAAGGCCACTTACTATGTTCGTGTGGTTTATCTATTTGTATTTCTTTTGGAAGATCGGTGATCCGTTTCCTATACTGAGTCCAAAACAGGTAAGTTATTATTTTGTTTACTTTTAATGTATTAAATTTGTGATGTCGTAAAGACGCCTAAGGTAAGTTGATTCGCCGTGTGGTATCTGAATAGAATAGACTACACTCATTTCTTACCGAGGTGTCGTAAAAGGCGACTAAGGTAAGTCGACCCGCAGTGTGGTATCCGACTGAGTAGAATAGACCAACCTAATTTCTTACCGAGGTGTCCTAAAAAGCGACTAAGGTAAGATGACCCACCGTACGGTATCCGGTTGAGTAGAATAGACCACCCTCTTTCTTACCGAGGTGTCGTAAAATACGACTAAGGTAAGTTGACCACAGGCAGTCGGCCGTTTGTAAAATAACTAACGAACACATGTAACAACATGTTTAAAACATGTGGCAACCACACTTAGAGTGGGAGAGTGATGTATTAAATTGGACTGCTAATTGATTGGTATTTTTAAAAATTACATTATTAGTTAATTTATTTTATGTTCAATGTAGGAATTTGGTTTGCTATATTAAACAAATAAATTAAGATAAATGAATATAATCAAGATAGTAATGACTAAATGTAATTAGTTATAAGAATTATACTTTAGAAAGAGTATCCGCTGAGTTTTTTGCTGGCTCTTCTCGAAGAAGAGCTGGAAGTTTTACGAACCGAGCAGTAGTTCACTATTCAAAAGTACATTTAAAATTAAAAAAAAAACAATTTGGTTATCTATTTCCAGGGCATATTTTCCATAGAGCAGGGTGTATCGCGTATAGGGGTCATAGGGGTGACTGTAATGGCGTTGCTGTCAGGGTTTGGTGCGGTCAATTACCCCTACACATCTATGGCGATATTTATAAGGTAAAACTAGTACTTTTTTTTAAATTTATTTATTTAGAACAACATAAACATACATTTCTTATTTCTAAGAATACACCAGTAAAGAAGACAACAATGTTCCTTAAGGCTAATAACACCTCACACAGAACTTGTAAGTTTCGAAAAACAATTACTTTTATAATATAATCATCATCCTCCTGCCCTTATCCCACTCTAAGTGGGGTCGGCACAACATGTTATAAACATGCTGTCACATGATTTGGCTGCGTTTTTACGACCGGCCGCCTGCCTGACGTCAACTTACCTCTGTCGTATTTTACGACACCTCGGTAAGAAAGAGGGTGGTCTATTCTACTAAACCGGATACCACACGGTGAGTCAACTTACCTTAGTCGCCTTTTACGACACCTCGGTAAGAAATGAGGTTGGTCTATTCTACTCAGCCGGATACCACACGGCGGGTCGACTTACCTTAGTCGCCTTTTACGACACCTCGGTAAGAAAAGAGGGTGGTACTATTCTATTCAGCCGGATACCACACGGCGTTTATAATATAATATAAATATAATTAATAAAAAACAGAAACAGTATAAAGCGGGTTAGACATACGATTAACCTACATTCACATGAAGATTTGTACAAGTTACAAGTCAGATTAATTAATTATACATAATAAGCATTCAAACGTGATGTTATAAAACAATACAATCATAGTTGTAACTAGTACTAACACTAGTTAGTTTCAAAACTAGTAATCAAAACTAGTACTAACACTAGTTAATTTTCGATAAGAAAAATACTATCTACTACATACACTACATTGCAAAGAATTAAAATAAGTTAATTAAAAAAAATCTATTGTTCAGAGACTTTGGGCAAAAAACAAACAGATAACATTGTATATTCTACAATTAATAAACAATAAATTAAAACTATAGATTAAGCAAAACTTAATGTATAGAAACCGGCTATACTCACGGGTTATTTTATCGGATGAGCCCGACTAGTTTCAAGGTTATACAACTCTTTACATGAGCTCTTTATGCGGCGTTATCGCGACGGAAACTCAGTTCCCAAGTTCCATGTTTATTATTTATTATATATTATTTACTAGCAATCGCTGCGGCTCCGCCCGCGTGGAAACCTTAAAACCGTCTTATGATAACCATCAGATATAGTTAAAGTGGGTTAACCTTAAAAGCTAAACATACGCTGTCGCGGATTTTTATTTAGAACTATTAGAGGGGCACAATTTTGTAATACATGATTTTTGAATAACTATCACCGGAATTTACTCAGCGCACGCAAGGAAAGCTTTAAATTATGCCGTTTTTGTTCTATTTTTTATTGCTGCTCCTCTCCTATACATCTTATCGTACTTTTATATAAGGCCTTCCTCGATAAATGGACTATATTAAACTGAAATAATTTTTCAAATCGGTCCATTAGTACCTGAGATTAGCGCATTCAAACAAACTCTTCAGCTTTATATATTAGTAGAGATTCAGTTGAAATTTTTCTAAGTTAAAATACTTTCCCTATTTCAGACCAGTAACTCAATCCGACGTATTATCCATAGAAAAGAAACTCCTCCAGACCATGGACATGATACTGGTTAAGAAGAAGAGGATAGCGCTAGCGGAATCGAACAGCATGGGCAGGAACCAGTACAGCATGATGGACCAGTCTGGAGCCAAGAAGAGGGGCTTCTGGACCAACATATTGTCCAGTGTGGGTAGCATAGCTAATCCATTGAGCGGCTCTGAGAGTAAGTCATACAGAACTTTTGCCCTATCACAGCTTCTGTTATAAACCAGTTGGCCTATCTCAGCTTCTGTGATAAACCAGATGGCCTATCTCAGCTTCTGTGATAAACCAGTTGGCCTATCTCAGCTTCTGTGATAAACCAGTTGGCCTATCTCAGCTTCTCTGATAAACTAGTTGGGCTATCTTAGCTTCTGTGATAAACCAGTTGGGCTATCTCAGCTTCTTCTGTGATAAACCAGTTGGGCTATCTCAGCTTCTGTGATAAACCAGTTGGGCTATCTCAGCTTCTGTCATAAACCAGTTGGGCTATCTCAGCTTCTGTGATAAACCAGTTGGGCTATCTCAGCTTCTGTGATAAAGCAATTAAGCTAGCACAGCTTCTGTAATAAATCAATTAAGATAGCACAGCTTCTGTGATAAACCAATTAAGCCAGCACAGCTTGTGATAGCGCAGTGAGACCGGAGGACTCTTTCGAGGGGGTCCCGGATTCAAAAACTGGGCAGACACCAATGAGTTTTTCTGTTAACACTTTTGTCTAATTGATGATTGCAATTTGTCACACGCTTTTCGGTGAAGGAATACACCATGAGGAAACCTACATATATGTAGAGTTCCTGGGATATGTGTAACCTACCAATCCACATTGGAGCAGCGTACACTGGCTTTAAAGAGACCTACTAGAAATAAAATATTCCTGAAAATTAAATGTATCTATTGTACATTAAACAATAATGCCGTGTGGTATCCGGCTGAATAGAATAGTACCCTCATTTCTTACCGAGGTCTCGTAAAATACGACTGAGGTAAGTTGACGTCAGACAGGCGGCTGGTCGTAAAAACGCAGTCAAATCATGTGATAGCATGTTTATAACATGTTGTGCCGACCCCACTTAGAGTGGGATAAGGCAGGAAGATAATGATGATGTACATTAAACAATAACTTATTAAAGTGTAGCTAATTTTTCTATTTATACTATACTGCGTCCATCATATTATCAGTCTTTTGACAGCTCACGCTCATTAAGTTTTGTATTGCTTACGTACAAATATCATACAAATAATATTTGTACTTTATGGACGGGTACCGCCCACTTAGTGATGTCACACATAATGGTTACTACGATTATGCCACAGATTAAAAATAATCGGTAGAAATCGATGTTACGAGTATTAAAAGACATTTAATAACATTATATAAAGTTTTACTTTCTTCTTAGTTAATACATGAATACAAATAAAACAATCAGGATATTTTAATTTATTTTATTAGCACGAGTCGTCGGAATGATAATCAACACTAGACTCCTCCGATGAGGAGTCTTCAGTAGCAGTTATTATTAGCTCTTGTGTAGATAATATATTATCAAACGCAATATCACGTTCCCAATCAGAGAATATTACTCTTTTAGTTCTTTCCACCACACTTGCCCAGTTCTCGGCCGTTACGTGGGTGCAAGCATTTTTTAGCAATTGCAACATTTTATTCGCTGTGAATGGGGGGCTTGTATTGCATCTCGCAGCATGCCCTTTTACTTGTGCCCATATAAGTTCTATTGCGTTGTACTGGCAGTGGTATGGAGGAATCCGAAGAACAGTATGGCCATATTCTGCTGCCATTTCATTGATTACATAGCGTTTTGCTCTCTTTTTGGTTTTTAATATTTTTATTAATTCAACTTTTAACCTTGAGTCGTCCACATTTTCTCCATTGTCCCGAAGCCAATTAATTATTTCATGCTTTTTATTAGCCTGTGTTGGCATTTTGTCAATTTGACGGGAGTGGTAGGGCGCATTATCAATAAAAATTATTGATGGTTCTTCCAATGAAATGAGCATTTTTTTGAACCACTCTTCATACACATTTGCATTCATCTCTTCGTGGTAGTCATTTGATTTCTTCGATTTAAATGCCAACAGTGCGTCTTGTACAAATCCTTTTGCTGTACCTGCATGGCAAATGATTAGGCGCTCACCTTTTCCCATTGGTACTGAGGAAGTGGAATCAGCAGTATCATCAGTCCAGAAACGAGATAGTGTGTGGTTAGCGTTGAGCCATGTTTCATCCGTGAAAACAATATTTGCCCAATCTTGTATTTTCTTTGCCTCTCTTAAAAAATCACAACGTGCTATAGCTATATCTGTGCGTTCCATTAATAATTTTCTTTTATTTAACTTTTTATATGAAAAGCCAATTGTGTTCAAAACTTTGACCAAAGAAGATTTTTCACCATGAAATAGACCACTTCTTTTCAAAGAAACAATAAGTTTTCTCAAAGTTGGAATTTCTTTTCTCAAGTAGTAATCATATACATGACGACGAATAGCGTCAGCGTCAAAGTCATCAACAGCTGTCACCTTATGAGCCCGGCGCTTTCTTTTTGGTGTAGATGGTTTGTTTTGCTCCAAGCCGCTCCTGCCGTAGGCATCAGTAGTGATTTTAGTCACAGTTGATAGACTGATCCCCAACGCGGCTGCAACACGGTTTCGGACTTGCGTGATAGGTATAAGAGGTCCGCCATTTTGATTTTCTTGCTCAAAATACTCATGAAGTTTTAACACTAACTGTCTCGATTGTGCTTTCAACACACGTCCTTTCGGCATTTTCACGATCAATTAATATAAGTTTCACAAAAGTTTTTCCGAGGAATAAAGCTACTTAACTCAAGGTGTAACAGATGCGAGAGAACACTCAGCGAACGTAAATGCGTGTGACTATCACGGGCGTTTCGTTGAGAGTGACAGATCACGTCAAAATGGCGGCCGAGCGGAAGGTCTGTTGATGTTGCCAGTTGATGTATAATATATTTTTTATGATTATAATAAATACACACGGATTAACATTTATTTTCAAAAAACTAAGGCAATATTAAATCAAAATGTTGATTTCTATATCTGTTATTAGTTTACGTAGGTTATCATTAATCGAATTACTTAGGTACGTAATTCGATTAATGATAGTAGGTACTATAATCGGAATGGTATCGCATACGAGAATCTTTAGGACATCACTAAATATGTAAATCGTCAATCTGTCAAAAGATGGTTAATATAATGGACAGTGTATAAAATGTTTCTATCACTATAACAAGGATACCTGACATGTCATTTTTCCCTTTATATATTATTGCTTGAAGGCCCTAGTATATTCAAAATTTGAAGTTTTATTGTCTCAGAAAAAAAAATATTTTGTTGACCAGTGTAATTGCAATTTATCACACGCTTTTCGGTGAAGGAAAACAGCATGAGGAAACCTGCATATCTCTAACGGAAACCTGTATATCTTTAGAGAATACTAGGGATATGTGAAACCTACCAATCCGCATTGGGACAGCTTGGTCTTAGCTCCAACCCTTCACTCCGGAAATAGGAGAGGGGAGTCTATGCCCAATGACGGGATAAAAACAAGGATAACAACTTTAAATCTACCCTCCAGATATAACCCAGCTGCGTCAGGAAATATCCGGTTTAGAGGAGCTCAGTAGGCAACTGTTCTTGGAGGCACACGACGCTAGGACTATGCGAGAGAAAATAGAATGGTCTAGAACATTCCAGGGGAAATACTTCAATTTCCTCGGCTACTTCTTCTCTCTGTATTGCGTTTGGAAGATTTTTATCGTGAGTATAACATATTGGCTACTTAATAGGCATTTATATTTGACTAGGTGTGCCTGCGGTTTTGCCCGCAAACAAGTTAGATCCATTTTCCAGCGTGATAGAGACATGCTCGATGAAATTTCGATGAAATTTGGCACAATTATCCCTTATACACCGGGTTTACATATAAGCTATAGAAATCCTGTTAATTCTACAGGAATAGGATGACTGTCTCAGTCAGTGGCCCATTCACAGAAAAACCAGTTGCATTCGGCTGCGGCGATGTTTGTCCGCTGGGCTTAGCGTCTGTGAAGTGGATTGTCCAATACTCGACCTTTTCTTGTTAAATGGGTGAACCCAGTGCTTCTTTTTATCCTCTTTCAGTGCCTCTAAATACCGATTACTTCAAAAATATCCATCGTACGCAACCACTAACTTCGAACAACAATAGTAAGTAAGTAGCGGCCTGTTATTATCCCACTGCTGAGAATAGGCCTCTTCTCTCCGTTTTTGGAGAGAAAGATTGGAGCTAAGACCTACCACGCTGCTGCGGATTGGTAAGTTACACATATCTCCAGAATTCTCTAGAGATATGCAGGTTTCCTCACGATGTTTTCCTTCACCGAAAAGCGTTTGATAAATTGCAATTATCAATTAGACACATAAGTTTTAACAGAGAAACTCATTGGTGTCTGCCCGGGTTTGTACCCGTGATCTCCTGAACTGAACAACAATAGTAAAGTGAAAATTCAGTTGGTTGATCTAAATAAGCGGCTCATTCAACAGTTTGCTTCTGACGCACGAAAATTGATCTGAATTTGCAGCTAATTCGAATTGCAGTTCGCCACAAATTTCACTTCATTTTCGCTTACTCAGTCGAACTGCTTGTTTACTGGGGACACAGCATAAATACGTAGTTGCGGGTAAAAGCTAGTGTTTAATATTTCCAGTCCACAATAAACATAGTATTCGACCGAGTGGGCAAGAAGGACCCTGTGACCCGTGGGCTGGAGCTAGCGGTCCACTGGCTGGGCTGGACCATCGACGTGTCCTTCTGGTCACAACATGTCTCCTTCATACTGGTGGGGTGCATCGTGCTCACCAGCATAAGAGGATTGCTGCTAACACTCACTAAGGTATATAATTTTCCTTCCTCACTCAACCTTCTTCTACAGAAACTCTTATTCAAATTCAAAATATCCTTTACCAGCAATTGCCAGCGGCTCCACCCGCGTGGAAAGATTAAAACCGTAATAAAGTCTTTTGATAACCATAAAAATGGTAAAAGTGGATCAACCTTAAGCTAGACATATGCTGTTGGGGACTTTTATTTAGAACGTTTAGAGGGGAACAATTTTGTAATACATAATTTTTGAATAACTATCACCGTTTACTCAGCGCACGCAAGGAAAGCTTTAAATTTTGCCCTTTTTGTAATATTTTTTATTGCTGCTTCTTCCCTATTCATCTTAGCGTGATGTTATATAGCCTATAGCCTTTCTCAATATAGACTATCTTACACTGACAGAATTTTTCAAATTGGAGCAGTAGTTCCTGAGATTAGCGCGTTCAAACAATCAATGAATCAAACAAACTCTTCAGCTTTATATATTAGTATATTCATATTATACTTTACACAATCTAACCATTCCACTTTCAGCCTCCTTCTAGTCACATATTCATCCCTAGTCACATACCCGCAACTTCGTTCGCGTTGACTTTGTCGGGTGATAGGTTGACAATAGATGGCGCTTTTCAATGTTATCCTATTCCTGTAGAATTAATAAGATTTCTAGTCTATATGTTACCCCGGTGTATATGGAATAATTATACCAAATTTTGTCGATATTGGTTTAGCGGATTCGCCGTGGAACAGTAACAAACATACATCCATACTCACAAACTTTCGCATTTATAATATTAGTAGGATTATGCTTTCTTATTTCATTGGCTTCACGGATCGCGTTACATAAGGTAAGCATCAGTTGGACAGGAGTTTAGGATAGGAGGAGTTAGAAATGAAGTCTAAATTCATATAAAATGAATAATCACTACATATTATAAAACAAAGTCCATATTTCCGTATGTACGCATAAAACTTTAAAACTACGCAACCGATTTTGATGCGGTTTTTTTTAATAGATAGAGTGATTCAAAAGGAAGGTTTGTACGTATAATAACATTCAATACGGAGTAGAGAAATACTGTAATTTTTGAGGTTTCTGTAAATAATTATATTTTTGTCCGCTTACATTGCAAACGCAGGCTAAACCCTACGAGATTTATCAAAATGATGTACTAAATATTTGTACGCCTTGAAAAGGTCTACAGAAAAGTCCGCGATGGTATATGTCTATCTCTTATGGATAACCCACAAAAGCATTTTTTGTCATATACTTTTTACGAAAAATAATGCCTTATGTTCAAAGCAATTTTTATACAATACAACATTAATCCTTATGCAATTGAGTACCTTAAATAAATTGTTGATTTAATATAGGTCAATATGGCCGTTTACAGCATGTAATTTAAGTGAACATTTTCCGAGATATTACAGATTTAAAATGCCGTGAGGACGCCGCGCTTCACCCTATAGCACTTCGAATCTTTTAAGAGTTTGTTTAAAGACATTCTGTAATTAATTGTAAAAATAAAATACATAGGTAAAATGTAAAAGTAAAAATATACTATATGAGTTTAGATATTCCAAAGATAGCAGGAAATCGTCTTGGTATAGGGAGAGGAAATTGTTTTTCTCCAAATTTAACGCTTGCGGGCCACGGGCAGTAATGAATAAATCAAAACTACTGGATCGATTTTAATCATTTTTTTACACTGAGTGACATGGGATATATATTTTATACCCGTGCGAAGCATGGGCAGGCCGCTAGTTATAAATAAACGAGTACGTTAACACAATTACGCCGGGCACCTTACTGTGTACCAACACTCTTCAATACAAAATCCAACGACAGGATGATTCAGACCACCAGTTCAGAACACTAATCCACTTGAGAAAAACTGGCAAGAAACTCAATGGTCGCTCTTATCACGAATAGCGATTATTTGTGGTTAGATTCTTATAACACGAAATACAAGAGATCTCCCAAATACGTCTAGAGTGAACGTCAGCCGTTGTCTTATATAGGCTGTCACAGATTAGAGATCTAGATTCCTAACAGTACCATATATTTACCAGTTGTCTGTCACGCATAACCCAAGTATTATGTTACTATGTCCCTGTACAAGATATCATCTTCCTGCTCTTATCCCACTCTAAGTGGGGTCGGCACAACATGTTATCACATAATTTGGTTGCGTTTTTACAACCGGCCGCCTGCCTTGCGTCAACTTACCTATGTCATATTTTACGACACCTCGCTAAGAAAGAAGGTGGTCTATTCTACTAAACCGGATACCACACGGTGGGTCCCTTTACAAGATAGTAATGACTTAATGTAACTAGTTATAAGTATTATTTTGAAAAGAGCAACCGCCGAGTTTCTTGCTGGCTCTTGTCGGTAGGAACAGCTTTCCGAATCAGCAGTAGAAATGACGATTCAAAAGTACTTGTGTACAAGTTTATTTGTATAAAAAAAATTTTAATTTGGAGAATGGACAGCCGTGTGTATAAATGTCCTATATATTAATTTATTGTGTTTCTCTTTACAGTTCTTCTACAAAATCTCGTCATCAAAGTCATCGAATATAATAGTATTAATACTCGCCCAGATAATGGGTATGTATTTCTGTTCGTCCGTCCTGCTGATGCGGATGAACATGCCGGCTGAGTACCGGACCATCATTACCCAGGTCCTCGGCGACTTGCAGTTCAACTTCTACCACAGGTGGTTTGACGTCATATTCCTTGTCAGCGCACTGACTAGCATATTTACCCTATATTTAGCACACAAACAACCTTCCGTTAGCTAATAACAAACAACAGATAAAAGCTTTTAACAAAATTTTATGTCTCTGTTAACCGTTGAGGAGTTTCCTCTGGAGCCAATCCTGGCAGCATCAGGTCATGTTTATCATAAACATTATCATAGGGACTTGACCAGTATGTTAAATTGCAGCTCAATCGGACACCGAGAAATGGGTCAAATTTAAATTGCAATATTCCACCTTCAGTAACCTAACAAGCCAAGTTCAATAAGAAATTAAAAAAAAATGAATATTTATCTATATGCAACAACTGGCCCGATTTTAATGAAATTCGCAATCTTAAAAATTATCCAGCGGATGAGTGTGGCGGATATCGGATCATTTTTTTTTAAACGCAAAGTCTATTTCGAGGAGAATTCGAAACCAGACTGAGTCACAGCAACGCGTGTCCGAACAGCTAGTGTTTTTATATTATTATCTTACAGCAAACGACAAAAACATTTTTTCGACAAGCGGACTCCTCAACAGTTAACTGGGAATATGTCATTTTTTGTGGAAAAACGACAGAATTTATTTATACTGTAAAAACTTCTCTACATCAAAACTCGGGCAAAGCTCAGCCAGAATACTAGTATATAAGACTGATATATAGCATAATATAATTGTGATAAAATCAGTTGTAAATATTTAAGTAATTAAAATGTTGAGTTGGTACTACGGTATTTTATTTACGGCAGTCGCAAAAATCATTAATAAATGATAAATATATGAGACAATCACACATGGTCATCTGTTCATAATTTAACTTAATACTTGTGTTATGTGTGGCAAACAACTGCTAAATTTATACATATATAATTTTAAATACATATAAGCATCCAGCATACATATATATCACCCAGTTATTTAATAGATATATTAATATCTTTACACTGTCTCTAGCGCACCATGTCAGTAACACCAGGGCCGCGGGCGAGAGTGGTCATGTTATTTTACTAGAGTAGGGAATTCAGCCTAAAATATGCCCTAAGTACAATAAAGAGAAATAAATCTGTATCTATTTGTCTCTTTTTATGTGTGATTTGATAAAGATAAGTATACGAGTTTCATCTTCCCATTATTGTGACACTCTTACAGGCTTGTCTATGGCCTACTCTAGTATAACTTTATGGCAAAAACAAAGTGTCGCTGTATTTTATTGGAAGATCAATATTGATATTGTTAAAATGGTGACTAGACTGTTAGCGTAGTTAGCAGTGAACCTTCAGCTCCGCGTATCGTGGGTTCGAGCCTCGCCGAGAGATAACATTTTATATATATATTTGGAATCTCGAAAACGGCTCCAACGATTTTCCTGAAATTCAGCATGCAGGGGATTTTGGGAGTGGAGTGTGGTAAAATCGATCTAGGTAGGTTTTATTTAAAAAAAAATTAGTTTTATCCCAGTTTTTGGGCAAAAAAATAATACAAAAATTTACATTGCATATATAAAACACAATTGTTGCCAACGATTTTCCTGAAATTCAGCATGCAGGGGATTTTGGGAGTGGAGTGTGGTAAAATCGATCTAGGTAGGTTTTATTTTAAAAAAATTAGTTTTATCCCAGTTTTTGGGCATAAAAATAATACAAAAATTTACATTGCATATATAAAACACAATTGTTGCCGAAAACTGTCAAGTCTGCGTAGCTTATTCGGGGAACGTGTGGTTTCTAGAAATGAAAACACCTAAGATCGAGCCCCATGTACCTAATTTTTTTTAAAGTTTATTTTTATTTGTAAAAAATTACCGAGCAAGGCTTGGTCAACCAGGTACTGTGTATTTATGTATTATAAGTATTAATTGTATTGATAAATAAATAATTATAAATAAATCACAGATATAAATAAATTAATTGCATTTTATTTAACATGTTTAAATTATCTTACATAAACTATATCGAAAAGTTGAAAATAGAAAAATTTACTTGGAAAGGCCCCTTAATTATTACTATACTATCGATAACAATTAATAGGAAGCGATAGGCAATTATTATTTGACCATAGAAATTTCCTTATATATTATAAATAGAAAAATAATTAGATAATTTTATACTTAATTCTTGAACGATTAACTTGAGTAAGTATTGAGTAAGTAGTAAAGAAAAAGTAATTTGAACTTTCAATTATACCGTTTTGGTACAATTTTACTTGACATCTACTATTTATCGTTTTTAATCTGTTAATGTTTGAGCAACAATTTTTATTAACACTTTGGTTTGGAACAACGTTATAACACGTCAAATTTGATAAACGTTTATACACGTCGGCAAAATATGTCGTTCTTTAAACAACGTATAAATGACTAAAGTTGTTCCAAACAATCCCTTTAAGCTATTCAAGTCTTGCGCCGTATTACTTTCAATTTTTGTACTGAAAACGCCGATCCACGTTAGTTTTTTTGTAAACGTGTATCAAAAGAACGTCATTAAACGTAATTTATTTTGTATCAGAAAATGTGCCCTACATTTAAAAACCCATAATACGCCGTCCCAAAGTGTTAATTGAATTATATTAATATAAGGCCGTTACATGTGCCAAATGTCATCTTTGTCACTCTTTAATGGAAAGAAAGAGATAGCGTAGAGACACTGGCGTATATTTGGCGAATATTTCACGATTATTCTCCCATCGCATCTTCGTATTGCTTTCTGAAGCAGTCACCAACGGGGAAGAAATCCCAGCATCTTTGTGTGTACATCTTCCATACGAAAGTTTCTTGACCTAAAATAAAGTCAGATAAATGTTATTGTTTTACAAACACGACGTATAGTGGGACAAGTTTCCAAAAAGTTCACCGCTACGGATTCCGATCCCAAAAACACCCTAGTAATTTTTTTAATGTGACTATAAAATGATATTACTGTACTTTTATCGCACTTAGCCACAATAATTTTTAGCATCAACATCATTCTCCTGCCCTTATCCCACTCTAAGTGGGTACGGCACTACATTTTATAAAAATGCTGTCACATGAATTGGCTGCGTTTATACGACCGGCCGCCTGCCTGACGTCAACTTACCTTAGTCGTACTTTACGACACCTCGGTAAGAAAGAGGGTGGTCTATTATACTTAACCGGGTACCACACGGTGGGTCAACTTACCTTAGTCGCCTTCTACGACACCTCGATAAGAAATGAGAGTGGTCTATTCTACTCAGTCGGACATCATACGGCGGAGCTTTTATCGTGGAGGTCATATCTATATATAAGTTTACATTAACCAGTTTCACCTACGCCGTGTGGTATTCGTCGGAATAGAATAGTACCCTCATTTCTTACCGAGGTGTCGTAAAAGGCGACTAAGGTAAGTCGAACCGCTGTGTGGTAATCGGCTGAGTAGAATAGACCAACCTCATTTCTTACTAAGGTGTCGTATAAGGCGACTAAGGTAAGTTGACCCACCGTGTGGTATCCGGTTTAGTAGAATAGACCACCCTCTTTCTCACCGAGGTGTCGTTAAGTACAACTAAGGTAAGTTGATGTCAGGCAGGCGGCCGGTCGTAAAATACGCAGCTAAATCATGTGACAGCATGTTTATAACATGTTGTGCCGACCCCACTTAGAGTGGGATAAGGGCAGGAAGAAGAAGATTAAACAGGTACACCTGGTGGCTCTTTGCATGAATTGGCTAAAAATTATTGTTCTAAAGCTGGATTCTTGCCTGTCCTTATAGACCAAATGAGAATCATGATGTGATTTGATAGATTGCTTTTATTTTGTGTTGCAACTATAGAGTAGGGGAGCCATAGGCAGACCTGTAAGTGGAAGCGTCGCAATAAGTAATGAGAGGGAATATAAAAACTCGTATACTTCATCTTTGTCTAATTTCACATAAAAAAGAGAGACATATAGATACACCCTCGTTTGCTTGCTCTTTATTGTTATATGGTACATTTTAGGCTATAAACTTCTACAATACTACGGTTTCTTCTACAGTTGCGACGCAGCCGATTTAGATAAATCATTCGTTGATCTAGGTCAAGAGTGGTCAACTTTTTTATCGATCGGGCCAAACGGACGATAGATTACTCTTTGGCGAGCCATTATTTATATCTGAACTCTGCAATGCCTTAATATATTACAATTTACTATGTGGCACTGATGGGATTGTTTTCTACATATTGAGAACTTTCATTAAGTGTGTCATTTTAATTTTTTACGCGGGCCAAACTATGGCCCGTGGGAATAGGGTCGACCTGCCTACAGAAACATTTAAATTGAGTGTAAGGAATATGCTCGATGTATAGCAATAACTGTTTGCTGGTTACTTTACCAGTATACTCGGTATCTGGCTTGTTGATGAGGTGCATCAGGAAGAACATGTAGTTGGCCAGATTGTGCTCGCGCTGCACGTGCGTGTCGAACCCGTGCGGCACCTGCGAAGCGCAACGTTAGTGGTTAAAAAAGTAACGGCCTGTTGGGCACAGGCCTCCTCTCTCCGTTGTTTAAAGAGAAGGATTGAAGACTATGCCTCTCTCCTCGCATCGTTATCGTCATCGGGTCGTGATCCCTTTTTTTTACATGAGGCAACCCTTTATGGGTACTGCTATTCGCTTGGGGGCAGTTATGCCGGACTCTTACCGGCTAAAACCTCATGGTTTTCCACCTTGCTGCTTGGTGGCGAGGGCATAGAAATACTAAACGAATCACGTCTATACCCTCATCTCTACTCTTGCTACTCTTGTAGAGTCTGGACAGACTCTTGCACCATAAACCGACGCATTGGGAACACTTAATGCATCGGCCACCTCGAAGAACCTCACTCCAGCCAGAGCGTCGCCCTATTCGACCTAGTGCCAAGTTATGATCTTTTGGACAGTTGGCCGCTATTTCTTCCTCGCCTTTACAGAAAGAAGAGCAACGTGCAGATTTGCAAGACAGTTCGAATCTGGTCTGGAATTGGGCTACATCCTCGAGGTCTTTTCCCGTCAATCTTGCCGGCAACCATCAGTTGCTCGGGGTTGTTCTTTTCGGGCGATGTGGCCAAAGAACTTAAGCACTATTCGCAGGCAGATAGATGAGAGTATGCCACTGCTGGGCATAGACCTCCTCTGTCCGTTTTTTGGGGCTAAGATCTATCACGCTGCTCCAATATGGATTAGTAGGTTACACATCTCCTTAGAATTTTCTAGTGATATGCAGGATTTCTCAAGATGTTTTCATTCACCGAAAAACGTGTGATAAATTGCAATTATCAATTAGACACGTAAATTGAAACAGAAAGACTTATTGGTGCCTGCCCGGGGCTTAAGCCCGAGATCCCTTAAAAGAGGTGCATAAGAGCAAGTTCAGTTCAGAGCAGTTACAAGTTCCTACCAAGAAGTACCAGCAAAAAAATCTGCGGTCAATCTTTCAAACATATTCAGTTTATATTATTAATCCAGTCTTGTATGAAGCTGAAAAAAATTTATAACCCAAGCATTTTTATGGTTAAAAGATTACCTATATTTTAACTCTATATTTAAAATAATGATGTCTACGTCCAGCTTACCTTATCAAAGTAATCTTTATTAATGCCGCATATAAAGCAGTTTGACTCCATGTCTTCCTTTACTGACTCAAGCTGGTCACGTAGTTCTCCGAACGCGTCGATGATCAAACCTGGAACCAGAAGCAGATTTTTAGGGCAAAAGGAAAGAAATGCCGGTTATACTGGCAAAGGTTGGTTTCTGTGTCCTGGATAAGTACATAGAACGGAGACGACGACCATGACTGCCGGCAGTTCCCCGTAGTCGTATCAACCTGTTCAAGAAGATGTACTCAACAGATTAAAAGTGAAAGTAGGGATTTTTATTAGATTGCTGATTGCTATTAAATATTAGACTTTGCTGTAGCGAAGTCAGGTTCATTCTCAACGTTGACTTGTATGATTATTAGACGCAAACGCGTCTAGATTAGATAGAGTTGTAACTTGTCTTGGTAGGGCAGTAAGTTGATCTAGGATTGCTCATGTGCTGTTTTAATGTTGGTTAAGTAGATACGCACCTACCCTCATATAAATATTATTCTTGATAAGAGTAGACATTGAGTTTATCGCCTTTCCTTATCAGTGGGTGACAATTATCCAAACTGGTGGTAGAATCGTTCTGACTATGTATTTATAATTTGATTAAACGAATGAACGCTGGTGAAACCTTGCGTGCGTGCATAGTTCCATCTAATTTGTGTTCCCTTTTTTTCTTATATAGACAACATTTAATCAAGAATTTTGACATTAATTCCAAAATTATTAAAAAAAATTAAATAAATTATACTATAATGATCAACACTAACCTTGAAGAATGGCAAGCAGGATAATGATGACAAAGAAGAAGAATGAGATGTCAAAGATGATACGGTACACCTCCGAGTCATCACCGTCAGGTGGCTCCAACTCGTCGCCAATGCCTCCGCCGGCACGCACCCCTTTGTACAGGTTGAACACGAAACACTGGAAAAAAGTACACAAAAATAAATTATCATTCTCCTGCCCTTATCGCACTCTGTGTGATCCGCATTCTCTTCTATTCTCAATTAGTTATCAACTCTGAAGCTACTGCTTTTATATACTTCATATTTTTCTTCACACTTCACACAATCCAACCATATCCATATTTAACACTCGTTTCGTTACATGACTATCATCCCCCATTATATGTCTATACCATCCCAATCTTGCACGTCTTTTCTATAATGGGCGCAACTTTCAGACTTCTAATAAACTCATTTCGTATTTTATGCACACTTTACACCACATATCCACCTTAACATTCTCATCTCATTTGCATACACTCTTCTTTCAGTCGTCTTTTTTATTGTCCAACATTCTGATCCATGCAATACGACAAGACAACTGTTTTATAAATTTTCCACATCTCCAATCTGGTCTTGGCAAAGGGCTTTGTCTGTAATAGCTGCGACTTCATTCACATAAATTTTAGTCTTTAAATATACTGAATAATCCTATTCTGCTAATATTATAAATGCGAAGGTTTGTGAGTATGGATATGTTTGTTACTCTTTCAAAAGCGAATCCGCTGAACCAATATCGATGAAATTTTTGATAGCTATTTCTTATACACCGGAATAACATTAAGACTATAGAAATTCTGTTGATCCTACAGGAATAGGATGTATGGAGTCTAGTTTAGGCGTGCTTACCGTGAGCATGTCGTGGCAGTTCCTATTGACCTCATCGTCCTCTTCTTGCACGTAGAACTTGCGGAAGAAGTTGAACGCTATCACCGTGTAGATGTACACGATTATAGTAAGCAGCATCACGGTCAATACAAGCTGCGGAACGAGACGAAATACGTCATCAGTTGTTACGTTATGCCCCTAACTAAAAAGTAACTAAGTTTAAGTAATAGTTTGTAACACTAAAAGTAACTAGGTTTAAGTAATACTTTGTATCAAAATTTCCTGTAAGTATAAGTATGATTTGTCTCCTTTTATTAATAGTACCTGGTTGACCGAAATTATATAAGGAAATAGATAAAATTATATGGTAGTTGAGGATCGATCCTATGTATTTGCATTTCTCGAGACTGTCCGTTCTCTGAATAAACTACGCTGACTTGTCAGTTAATGGCAAAAATAGTGTTTTAATATAAATTTTAGTATTTTTAATGCCCAAAAACAGGGATAAAACGATTTTTTTTATATCAAACCTAGCTAGATCGATTTCTCTCCCTTAAACACGAACATGGTGAATTTCGGGAAAGTCGCTGGAATTTCAAGAAAAACGAGCTGTGGAACGAGATACAATACGTCATCAGTTGTTACGTTATGACCCTTACTAAAAAGTAACTAAGTTTAAGTAATACTTTTTATCTAAATTTCCTGTAAAAGTAAAAAAATAAGAAGCGGCCTGTTACTATCCCACTGCTGTTCATATACTTCTTCTTTCCGTTTTTGGAGACAAGCGAAACCACGCTGCTCAAATGCGGATTGGTACGTTACACATATCCCCAGACTTCTCTAGAGATATGCAGGTTTCCTGACGATATTTTCCTTCACCGTAAAAGAACCCTTCAGAAACATAAGTTTTAATAGAAAAACTCATTGGTTTGAATAAACTAAGGACGATTATAGACGATTATTTGGATTAACTTTTTCTCCAAACGTTCAGGTATTTGATAGAATGCAAGCGGATACCAATGAAAACAGTCATGCAAACAAATATTGCCTTCGGATATCTACAGAGATATACATATCTCTGTATCAATTTCCTAGATCCTAGAACGAAAGATGTATAGTAAAAAAACCACTGGAAAGGCAACGTATCAAATGATTTGTTAATATAAGGGATTGGATTAGACTTGGATATAAAAAGATGGCACACAATCGGAAAAGATTTCTCCTTATGACCTCCAAACTTGATTTGGAAGTACCCGATGATAATGACAAAGAATTTCTAAATTTATTTATTTATTTATTCTCATTATTTTGAACACCACTTAATTTCTAATACAAAAAAGTACCATTAATATTAGAAAAATATATTAGTCCATAGATATACTGGCCCGTTGGCGCAGTGGGTAGTGACCCTGCCTTCAACTCGCCAACAACTGACCGCGGGTCGCGGGTTCGATTCCCGCCGAAGGTCAACATTTTCTATAAACGAATTTGTTGGTCTTCGAGCCTGGGTGTATATTTGGATTTAAGTATGTATTTAAAAAATATATTCACCAGCTGTCTGTCTACCATAACACAAGTATTAAGTTACTTACTTTGGGGACGGACGACCGTGTGTGTAAGTGTCCCATATATTTATATTTTATATTTATTTATACACATATGTATAGATAATATATATATGGACTAATATAACTAAAAGTAATTAATAAAGATATAAAAATTGATAACTATATAGTGGTGTGGTGTTAAAAAGGATGCCACTCAGATACGATGAGTCTCCTGGCCTTCCCCACAAGGAACCTGCCAATCAACTGGCTACTTGCGCGATATGGCCGTGGCCACAACTCTGAATATAAATATAAATATATGGGACACTTACACACACGGTCGTCCGTCCCCAAAGTAAGTAACTTAATACTTGTGTTATGGGTGACAGACAACTGGTGAATATATACTTATATATTTTTTAAATACATACTTAAATACAAATATACACCCAGGCTCAAAGACCAACAAATTCATTTATAGAAAATGTTGAGCCTCGGCGGAAATCGAACCCGCGACCCGCAGAGCTGAAGGCAGGTTCACTACCCACTACTCCAACGGGCCAGTCGAATGTCACCTAACTAAATGTTACCTGCTTCCCGTTATGCGTGACCGACTGCAAGATGGTCCTCAGTGTTTTGAAGCCGACAGCGACATCTAGCAGATGGGCGGCGAAGAAGAAGTTGTTGAAGTTGCCCATCACGGAGAAGGAGAAGTACCACAGCGAGTACAGGAAGGAGTTGTCCGTGATCGTCACTCCAGCCTTCCACACTTGGTAGCGCCAGTCAATGTTGATGATGCTGGGGAAGTTAGTTAGAAGTTAGTCCTTGATATGACAAGTTATGCTAATAAATCATAATTATAATAACTTACATTAAAATTGATTGGCTTATACATATGTATAATATAAATGTATAATATAATGTATATTATCATTACATAGTATAAAACAAAGTCACATTCTTTGTTTGTCCATATATCCCTATGTATGCATAAAACTTTAAAACTACGCAACAGATTTTGATGCGGTTTTTTTAATAGATAGAGTGATTCAAGAGGAAGGTTTGTATGTATAATAATATTCAATACGGAGTAGAGAAATACTGTAATTTTTGAGGTTTCTTTAAATAATTACATTTTTTGCTTGCAATTACATTACAAACGCAAGCTGAACCCTTCGAGATTTATCAAAATAATGTACTAAGTATTTGTACACCTTGAAAAGGTCTACATAAAAGTTCGCGATGGTATATGTCTATCTCTTATGGATAACCCACAATAGCATTTTTTGTCATTTACTTTTTACGAAAAAATAATGCCTTATGTTCAAAGCAATTTTTATACAATTCAGCATTAATCCTTATCCAATTAAGTACCTTAAATAAATTGTTGATTTAATATAGATCAATATGGCCGTTTACAGCATGTAATTTAAGTGAACATTTTCGGAGATAAAGCGATAAAAGCGCTTTCAGGAGTGTTGAGTGTCGACAAAATCGATTGTATCTCTCTTATTATTGAAACATCAACGCCATTTTCTTGCTCTTTTTCTTGCATTATACTTAATACTAGCTAAAGTTGCACCCTGAGTTGCTTATATGCATTAAGAGTAAGATCTTCTTTAATTTTTAAATGAGTTAATCTTGGTTTTGGGGGAAAAATCGTTCTAGCTAGGTTTCATAAAAAAAATGTCTTTTTATCCCTGTATAGGCACTTAAAAAATGCTAAAATGTAGAATAAAATACAAATTATATTTTAGCTGTCATTTGTAAAGGTGTAATAGCCTAGTAGATAAAGGGGGGACTAAAGATCAAGCCTCATCTGCAATTATTTTTTACAACTTTTTTTCTGGTTTCATCTTTTTTGATAGCGATTTCGATAATCGAGTTTTTAAAGTCTTTTTATGTTCCGCTTTTCTTAATTTCTTCTTTACAACAAAAATGATTTTGTAATATAAATATATTGGACAATAGATACATACATAACACGTGTTTTAATTTGAAATTGCAGTGTTTAGTACACATAAAACCTCATAGAAAAAGCTCAATTTAATAAAACTTGGAATTTCTTGGAAGAAGTATAGAATATAGAGTTATTAACCAAACTTACTAGTTCCAGAATCCTTTGCTGCCCTCTTCTTCCTGAGCCGAAAAGGAAGTCTTCTCCATTCCCAACATATTGGATATCGAGTCGAAATCGTACGTCTCGGAATATTTCGCGCGCACTTTCTTCTTGATGAATTTATCCCAATAGTTCACGGGGAATGATCTGCAAAGTAAGACAATAGTAAATACAGTAAAACTCCTTATTTGCGGGGTAGACGTTAAATTAATATGCTACGAATGGACTGGTAATTAGTATAGAATCATATAGGGTATATATTACAAGTTTCCAAAATAAAAACAATATGTATCTTATATTACTAAAATGTTGACTGGAAGAGATTTAAAAGTAATAATAAAATTATTTTGCTATAATCTGACAAAATCGCAAAGATTTTGTGATTTTGTCGGGTCTATCTCCTGATGATGCTTAGGTTGCGGGGCGAAACGATTGTTGAGTTTGTGATAGTGAACGTGAGTAGTGCTTGCGTATTGTGGTGGCGGTGGTGGAGGTTTGTGCATGTGTTTTTACGAATGCTGCATGTAACAGGTATCAAACGGATTGTCCTAAACGGCTAAATGTAGAGTACATTTAGCATTATATATATTTTCTATTTTACTTCATCGCGGATTATAACAAAATAATTTTATTATTACTTTTGTATTATGGATCTCCGTAAAGTAACGCCTAATACTGTAAATTATCCCTTTTTATTAGTCCGTCTTTATACATGTGCATTTTTTTTCTTTCTCTTTTCTAACTATATGTACAATAAAGGAAGAAACAGAGAAATGAATAAAAGATGCAATTCTTGAGAAAAGTTTAGATTAATAGTACGTTCTCCGTACCAATTTTAAATGGACTTGCACTGGAAGATACTGTGGATCAACATATAGACTACTTTTTATTCTAGAATTCCCTAGAGAATAAGGTCGGAAGTTATGAGGGACAATCTTTGTGACACGCTGATATTTACACGGTCGAGGCCGTGGGCATAGTTAGCCTATACTTTTAATAACACAGTCCCCATTAGCTATCTGTCTGTATTTGAACGATTTTCTCAAAATCTACTGTACGGATTTTTGTACGGATTTTACTACAAGGTTTTGCTTAAAAGTGCAATTACAAGATTTGATTTAATTTATATTTTTAACCTAGAATAAAATGTATGGATCTGCAAGGGAAAACTTTGTGACACGCTAGTTATTTATAAAATAGGACAAATACGCCAACAAACTTAGACAAACTTACTTAGCAGATATGACAAGCTTGTCCCAATGGCTCTTCAAGTCGTCGTCTTCTGGCTGCTCTGCGATGTACAGACCGTCAAACTCCAGTTTGCGTGCGATCTCTTTCTCCCGCTTGAATATGGCTAAAGGCACCTGATAACACATAAAATTCATAGAATAAATGTTCCTCACTATAATCATAGACAATTAGCCAAGTGATATAGATATTTAAAAGCTTCTTCCTAGCATTTCATTTTACCGCCTTAATATTATATTTCCTTTTTTATTTTTATTTCACTGTAATGTAACTTGATAGAATACGCAATGAGTATATTAGAGGAAGCCTGAAAGTTGCGCCCATTACAGTAAAGATGAGAAGTGCGAGACTAAGTTGGTATGGTCATGTCATGAGGAGGGATGAAAATCATGTGACCAAAATAGTTTTAAATATGAATATGGATGAATGTATGACTAAGAGGTCGAAAAAAAGATGGATGGATTGTGTGAAAAATGCTATGCATATTAAATGAGTGGCACCAGAGTTGAATGATAGAGGAGAATGGAACAAGAAGACATATTGTGCCGACCCCACTTAGAGTGGGATAAGGTTACGAGAATGATGATGATGTATTTTCCTAATTTATTTTCATTATTCTGCTGTTCTTATCCTACTTTAACTAGGGTCGACACATCCATGTTGTTTCACGATTTGGCTAGGTATATTTCGACCGGCCGCATGCGCGACGTCAACTTACTTTAGTCTCGGTAAGAAAGAGTGTGGTTTATTCTACTCAGTTGGATACCACACGGCACAATTTATTTATTTATTTATTTGGACAGCCAGTTGTTGTTACATATAAAACTTACATATAATAAAAATAGAAACAAAAAAAAAATAATATTTAACATGTACAACATATGAAGGCGTCACAACATGCACCAAAAAATTATTAAACAAAATTATTAAAAATTTATATTTTAAAAATTTATATTTTTTAATTATTTATATATTAACAAAAAATTATTAAAAATTTATTTTATAAGAATGAAACTGTAGAGTTCGTGAGCTCGTGCGTTTATTTATTCATTCAAAATGTGATCATACCTTGAGATGATAATATCCAACCAGTATAGCGAGCGACACGACAGAGTGAAGCGCGGCCGCTATATTTATTACATATTCCATGTAGAAGAAGTCTTCGTCTATTAACACCACCTCCAGACCATCGTCGTCGTCTTCACCGCTACCACCTGACGATAAAAACTTATCACTTTCCTGCCCTTACCCCACTCTAAGTGGGGTCAGAACTACATGTTATACATGATTGGGCTACATATTTTACGACTGGCTTGACTTCAACTTTCCTGTCGCCTTTTGCGACACCTCGGTAAAAAAGAGGGTGGTCTATTTTACTCAGCCGGATACCACAAGGCGAGTCAACTTACCTTAGTCGTCTTCTACGTCACCTTGGTAAGAAGTGAGAATTGCTATAAGACACCGATCCAATGTTGATTTGTAGGTTACACATATCCTAAAAAATCTCTAGAGATGTGTAGGTTTCTTCACGATGATTTCCTTCACCGAGAAGCGTGTAATAATTATGTTATTAAATTATAATTAGATGAGGGAAAACATAGTGAGTAAAACTGCATATCTCTGAGAATTCGGAAGATATATAAGTAACCCAACAATCTGCATGAGTGCGGCGTGGGATCTAAGCCGTAGAAGCATTCTATCAAAATAAGACGAGAGAAGGTCCATGTCCAGCAGTGGGAAGGTAACTGGCTGTTACTTTTATGTCATAACTAGTAATATACCGCGGTTTCATCCGCGTATATACCGATCTCATGGCAGTGCAAAGTCTACTAAGTGGGACTATAGAGTTATTTTGTTAACATAAAAGTTTAGTTTCTTATTTAATTAGACTAAAATTCATAATTTAATTAATATACAGATTTTTAGGACTGATTTTTACACGTTATTACATTTTTATTACGGATCTCTATTTTTTTAATGTAATATGGCCTATGTTGCTTAGTAAATATGCAGCTTTCCAATGGTGAAATAATTTTTAAAATCGGTTCAGTAGTTTATGTGTGAAATACAACAAACAAACATAAAAAAAATTACTCTTTATAATATAGTATAGATGATATCTTACCGTCACCACTGCCAGAACCCTGACCGGAGCCCGAGCCGGCGATGATGTCTGCCATTCCTGAACCCTCGCTCTTTTCCACTTCTAGCGTCGATACCTGAATAAAAAATTAGGCATTACTTTGCGGATATCCATAATACAAAAGCAATAATAACATTATTTTGCTATAATCCGCGATCTTTTTTACATAGTTTATCGTTATTTTTCTTTCCTTTTATATATATATATTATCCGAATTTCACTTCTTGTCCCTCTGTTACTCAAAGGTTGGAAGAGATCTTTTTTAGGGATAAGTTCGCTACGTTTAATTTAGTACATGTGCTATTTATTTTTCTTTTTTTCTAACAATATGTACGTATAATAAATAAATAAATATATCGGACATTTACACACACACGATCGTTCGTCCCCAAAGTAACTTAATACTTGTGTTATGGGTAACAGTCAAGTACATATTTATGTTATACACCAAGACTCTAAGAACCAACTAAGGCCCAGAGGGGAAAGGTTTTCAACACTGTTGTATCCAAATGAAAGTCAGTTTAGTAACTTCTCCCGTCTCCCGTCTCGTTCTTCCCGTCAACGTGGAGAGAGAGAGAGACATCGCAGGTGTGGGAGCGAGGCCGCTAAACATTCCCGTTCTCACTAACACTAATCAGATATCGTCATTTCCACATCTACTCCGCTGAGCTCAAATGACGATATCTGATTGTTAGTCACAACGCATATCCTATCCTTTACGCTGTGGTGAATATCACGCCTTATTTAGAAAATTTTGACCCTTAGCAAGCTGAAACCGGCGAGCTGAAGGCAGGACTATTTGCGCCAACAAATCACTACTACAGTAATTACTAACTAGGAGTTTGAATTATGAGATACCTTATAGAAGAGCAGCACGAAATTGATGCAGAAGGCGAGCACCAGCGCCACGTACTTCAAGTTGTAGAAGTTCCTCGCGAGGAAGGACACTGCGCGATGTGTGTACTGCGAGAGGTCCACTTGAGACAGAGCAGAAGGCGCAGGACCTTGGAGTACTGCCTAGATACCACAGTATTAAGTTATTGATTTTTCTTAGACCTTATTAATAAGCGTAATAGGCCAAGGACGCTGAACTACTTTTTACACAAATGGGGTTGGAAACCCTCCGCTGTTTGTGAATGCGGCGAGGAAAATCAAACTAAGGAACATATATTCAAATTCAAAATATTCTTTATTCAAATAAACTTGTAAACAAGTGCTTTTGAATCGTCAACTCTACTGCTGGTTCGGAAAGCTGTTCCTACCGAGAAGAGCCAGCAAGAAACTCGGCGGTTGCTCTTTTATAAATATAATTCTTAATACTATTTACATTAAGTCGTTACTGTCTTGTACAGGTTCAAAGAGAGCTATATCCACACATTCTTATCTTCTAAATAATCTTCAAGAGTATAGTAGGCTTTCTGTATTAGCCTCTTTTTAACAGTGTTTTTAAACTGCTGTTATGGCAAAGCTGAAATTGATATATTCCAGCGTTGTCCCATACACTCATACCAAGGTCCAATTGGAGACCTGTTTGATCTTCCTACTTCTTTCAAAAATTGGTTGGAAGACTTGGATATTGACTTATAATAGAAAATAAATATAATTTAATTTTAATTTTACAAATTTATAAGTAGAAGTAGAAGCATTTTTAGGCTATAGGCTGCGAGCTGCCACGTTAGCTCACACTCGCCGCACATAGCGCTAGAGAACAGTACATTAGTTAATGCAATTATTTGTAAATTCCGAAAAAATACTTTACTAGTTAATTGGTTAGTGTTTCCTTGGTATACTCCACACATCAATCTACCTAAGTGTTTTATATAGTCTCTACAAGGTGCTGCCGAATATAGAATATTAATTTAATTTTAGGTACCTTCACACCTCAGGACCCTAAATAATAAAATTTATTGATTCAGTAAAGTACTTTAGCCATAAGAATTATTTATATTAAAAAAAGTGAATTATAGAGAGATCAATGACCATACCAGATAATGTGATACGATACATGACCTAAAAACTAAAATTAAAGGTGCAAATTAGACAAAATAAGAATGGTTTTGTTTTCGCCTTTTGCGCTTCAGGATAGGTTAGCAATTTATAATACAGCAAAATTTTTTTTAAACCAATATTTAAGAAGATTAAATTATGCCAAAGTTATCTTATACCTTTAAGTGATCAGTGGATTTATTTAATGTCATATCGACGATACTACTCTGTATATATTATACTCAATGTTATTAATATTTTAGATCTTTTGTAAAACTAACCTTTTTGGATCGTATAAAACTTTGCTCGAATCCCAGCTGCGTAAGTAAAGCCAATTGTATTATATTAATGTCATAGTATATGTTATCTTTTGGTGAAAACATCTTTAAAAGGAAGGAAAGTAAAGTAAGCTCGTTAGTGAGAAACAAACTTAACTGATCATTTCCTTACATTCGTGATAGGTTTTTTTTGAAAAACAAACCTTTTTGCTTTCAGCTTCAATAGCAGACATGGCCGCCTGTTGTACTGCCTGCGCTTCCATACGTTCTTGAGCTTGCTTCTTGGCTTGTTCTCCTCTGAAACAGTAAATTACACCTTTTACTTCACAAATTTGCTTCACAGTATATTTTAAACAATTTAATTTATGTACATAAAAATATAAGGAATTATAAAACGATAGGTGATGTATACAATAGACAAAGCAGGAACCGATATAAGCTTGCGGCTCCTGCTTTACGCCTTGCAAAAGTGCGTAACTCGTTTGTGGGTTTTGGTATAAGATTCTATAATAAAATTCCGCAATCAATTTCAGCTTTGCCATTGCAGCAGTTTAAAAACACTGTTAAAAATAGGCTGATACAGAAAGCCTACTGAAGGCTATACTATTGAAGATTATTTAGAAGATAAGAATGTGTGGATATAGCTTTCTTTGAACCTGTACAAGACAGTAATGTCTGAATGTAAATAGTATTAAGAATTATATGTTTAAAAGAGCAACCGCCGAGTTTCTTGCTGGCTCTTCTCGGTAGGAACAACTTTCCGAACCAGCGATAGAATTGACGATTCAAAAGCACTTGTTTACAAGTTTATTTGAATAAAGAATATTTTGAATTTGAATTTTACTGTAGTAAAATATCAACATGTATGTTGATATTCCAAAAACAACCAAACATTACTTTAAAAGTTCTGGCCCAAATAAGGCAACTGCCAAGTATTCTACGAAACGATTAAAAAGATTAATGTAGTAACAATGTTACAATGCTAATGTATGTAGTAACAATGCTTAGTTAGCAACGAAGGCGCAGGGTCATCTTCCTATCAGTTTTTCTATTACATTGCATTTAGTTCACTCAGGTACTTCAAGACTTAGGTACTTCAGGTATTTCAAGACCGTTACTTGCATGCATCACATCTCTTTTTCATTCATTCCAAACCTACGGGATTAGCGTCCCACAAATATACTTTGTTTTTTAACCTATTATTGTAATATACTATTTTAGTAAGCTGTGATGGCCCAGCGGTAACACCGTTCGACTCTTTCGAGGAGGTCGCGGGTTCAAATCCGGGCAGACACCAATGAGTTTTTCTGTTAAAAACTTATGTGTCTAATTGATAATTTCAATTTATCACACGCTTTTCGGTGAAGGAAAACATCGTGAGGAAACCTGCATATCTCTAGAGAATTTTGGAGATATGTGTAACCTACCAATCCGCACTGGAGCAGCGTGGTAGGTCTTAGCTCCAAACCTTCTCTCCAAAAACGGAGAGAAGAGGCCTATTCTCAGCAGTGGGATAGTAACAGGCCGCTACTTACTTACTATTTTACATTCTATTTTTACTAAACAATGCTGAGAACTTCCAAAATTCAAGGCAAAATCAGTATGAAATGTTGACTTTCACTATTGGATACCTCAACCACCGCTCTGCATACTACAACAAACATCTACTTAACAAAGTTTCTCTCTTACTAACTTGTATCGATTTGATATTATACGTAATTAGGAATAGATTTGTAAATCTCACCCCAAAAGGTCTATAAGGGAAGGCGGCTGTTGTTCTTCCGTGTGCTCCGTCGTGCCTTCGTCTGGGGACGCTTCCGCTTCTTCCCCGGAGGAGGGAGTTGACGTACTCGGCGATTCGTGCGGTTTCACTTGTATCCTTGATAACATAAATAATTTACGTTAGACTTAACCAAATATGAACCAAATATGTTCCAAGTGAAATATATAAATAAAGATTGTATATTACTTTTTTATATTCGTCCCTTAAAGTTGGTCGTTTAACCATTTCCATATTTTTACTAGAACTCATTTTACATTCTTCAATGCTAAAATTGTTGATATTATCTTGAGTTTTGTTGAGCTATTTAGATCAACACCTTAGGGTCTCTTAGATATAGTATTAAAATAGAATTATTTTGCTGTAATCTGCGTTTGTTAAGAGAATCTATGTAATGCTAAGTATATGAATAAGGCAACATTGACTTCAACATTCTCTTAGATATTGTAATAGTCATTTCCCATAACAAGAAACATGGTACACCGTTCACTCCGTGGTAACGGAACCTTTACAGGGTTCCTCTGACCTAATTATGATAAATATAAGCAAGTTTAAACCGCTAACGAAACTAAGCTATCAGAAAAGCTTATGTCCAGAAATGTTACTGAACTCTGGAGCTTTTATTCAACAGTCTATTTTAAAGTAAAAGTTGAGATTAAAGAGAAATAGAGTTCTGGGAATTGATAAATGATAGATGGATGGATTCTTAAGGTGTTGGAAAAATGACCTTATAACAGAAGACGTAGTGTAGATATACGAATAACCAAATAAATCTTAGAGAGCGGAGGGTTATTCGATGTAGGAGGCACGATTTTGAGTTTTGTAAAAAATTACAGAAAAGATTTATGCACAGTCAGTCCAGTAAAGTACCTTAAGCCTAAGTGTTAGTATATACAATATACAAATAGAAAAGACAAGAATAGAATAGACAAAGTAAGAGAAATTTAACTCACTGGCCATTGTCTTCTTTAGTGATATCCAATCCAAAGGCCGAAACTTGCATTTGGCCGGTATCGTCCACTGCTGGTAACGCCGGCAAATGTCTTACAGGACCTACATATTAGTAAGATAAAATATAAAACGATTATACTTATTTTATAACTTTTCTTGAGTAAATATATGCCTAGTTTTAATGGATTTTTGATGATATTTTTTAAGTTTTAAATTGCCAAAAAGGAACAGGATTCGTTGTCTGATTAAAGGTATTCTAAATAGAATGCTACAAATGTTGCATAGTGCTTTTTATTATATAAGATTAAAGAGTACCTCGCCTAAATCCTTTTACCTGTGCCTTCTCGACATTTCTCTGCAATAGAATCGAGAAAAACCCGATCGATTTTCTAATTGGCAAAATTGTTTTCATATGCAGGCTTGTAGTTTAAAACAGTTACAGCTAATTAAGTTTTGTGAATAGTTTGACTACAGCAATAGAAGTTAAGGCTATAATTTAATGTCTGAAAAATGGTTGGCACGAAAAATCTAATTCCAGATTTATTTTAGACAACATAGAATATGCCTGCACTTTTCATTGAGTAAATTTGGCAAAATATACATTTGCTTCAATTATTAGGGGAAGTCTAAAAGTTGCGCCCATTACAGAAAAGATGAGAAGTGCGAGACTAAGTTGGTATGGCCATGTGATGAGGAGGGATGAAAATCATGTGACCAAAAGAGTTTTAAATATGAATGTGGATGGATGTATGGCCCTACATAGTGGCCCTAGGAGGTCGAAAAAAAGATGAATGGATTGTGTGAAAAATGATAGGCATGTTAAAGGAGTGGCACCAGAGTTGACAAATGATAGAGGAAAATAGAAGAAGAAGACGTATTGTGCCGACCCCACTTAGAGTGGAATAAGGGTAAGAGAATAATGATGATACATTTCCTACAATAAGAAATCATTAAACATAAAATTTATCTATTTATAAGACCTCAATATACAAAGATATATACAAGTAAGTTTGTAAGTGTAATATATAAAAAAAACGTCACCAGTTAATCCAAAAGCAGATTTTAGTTAAGTATTAATTGTTATTCGTCGATGTTGTTACATTTTAATTGTTGGCTAAATATAACATAACAGAGATTTTATTAATCAGATTTAGTTAAAACCTGCTTCGCCGTTTTAGTGTGGTATTTCCTTAAAGTTGCGTTCAGTCACTCTGATCTTGAGTTGTTTTTTTATTTATAACTTAGTTAAAAATTATTTTCAATTTTTCTAAAGTATGGATAATCTTATCCAGAAATCAAATGATCACTTGCTGACATAATTTAAAAATCTAATGCTTATTTGATTTCACTTAACTTTATAGTAGCTGATCGGCATTCCGGAATCTTCAGAGAATACCCAGACACTTTTAGAAAATATTAAGTCATCTCGAGAAAATACTTATAAAAATCACCAGATTTGTTTATCTTAGTTGAAGTTTTTATTTTATTAAGGTTTTGAGAATTTTTTTGCGTATATTGGGTTGCCAACTTTTATTACAATAAATTGTCTTTTTTAATTTTATTTATTTTTTCTAACGAGTTTCTCGTATAACATTCAAATTTATAATCATTCTTAAGAACTTAACGGAAATCTTGAACATTTCACATTGACAGATTCGTTCTGAAACTACACAAGTTTGGTTTGTTGCTGCGAACAAAAATTGGGCGAGCGTCTAACACTTAAGCATTTTGATACTGGAAATAGTAGGTATTTTGTGTAGTTTATTCAATAGTATAAAATGTAATGTAATTGAAAAATACTATATTACTGCTTTCAACAGTATACTAGGCAACTATGCGTATATGTGTGTTAAGGATCAAGTGACTGAACGCAATGCGGAAGCGTCTCCCACACATACAACACCTGCCTTCCTTACTTTGTGCGAGTGGTCTGTGCGAGTGTAGGAGTGATAGCTTCAACTGACCGATTTTCTCCTCCTCAGTCGGCTCGGGAGGAGGTTCGTCTGTTTGCGGACCTCTCATCAGACCGAGAAGAACTCCAAAGATGTACCTGTAGAAGTAACTCAATGAAGTAGGCTATACAAAAGTTTATGGCAGAATTATTTTGATACAATCCGCGTTTGTTAAGAAAATCTATGTAGCCTTGTAGCCATGTAGTGTCGGAAGTCAAAACCCGTCTTATACTTTATACATGCAGGATTAGTTACAGCACGTGCAAGCTTTACGATTTTGTAATGCAGTCTATCTTCTGATGATGCTTCGGTTACGGGGCGAACTGTTGACATTGTCGTAATTAATGTGTGTAGTACTAGTGTGTTGTTAGTCGTGATGCCTTGTCATACGTGCGGTAACTAATCCTGCATTTATATAGTATGAGAACGGTTTTTACGTCCCACAATAAGCATTACATATAATTATAAGAAAATTTTAACCAACGCGGATGGAGTATAGCAAAATAATTCTATCATAACTTTTGTACTATGGAATTCCGCAAAGTAACGCCAACTTCTATAAATTAAGTAGGTTATACTTTGCGGAATTTCATGATAAAATAGAAATAATAGAATCATTATGCTGAAATCCGAAAATCTGTGCACTACACGTCGCCCTTAACCGTGGTCCGACCTCACAAGAAGAGCATCGAGTTTTTTTAAAGCCCAATGATATTTAAACTTTTGTGAGACATAAAACCCACCAATCGTCCTTATCATATTCTATTATGCAAATAGATATTTCTTTAAAATAATCTTAGACAAAGTCGTGATGAAATAACTTATAAAACAATAAAAATTATCCTAGCTATTAAGAATGGAATATCTGCATTCTAAGCAATACAAAAGGGTTTATATATTTCACAATAATAAAGCTCTCTTAATAAAAAGTTTGAAAAGCACTAAACACTAAGAATAATCATAGTTAAAGAAACAACTAAAAATCTCAGTTATAGCACAATGAACTAAAATAAAATTGATAAATGAAAAATATTAGATGTACGAAAAAATGCGCAAATATGTTCAAAGTGGGACAAAATTGAGACCAAAGGAATGAGTTACATACAAAAAAATTCAATCAACTTTAAAGAAATGTGGAGTAAATTTGTAGGGAAGGTCAAGATAAGCATAGGGTTATAACACCATTAGAAGCCAGTGGTAAAAGTCAGTATATGGCTAAAAATTATTTATAGCTAAAACGTAAAATAAGGAAGTGAAAGAAAAAGAAACAACGCAAATGAAATGTAAAAGAACAAAATACATTCAGTTATAATACAATTGACGGCATTTACCAATGACTGTGAGCCATTACGTTGCGTGAAATAAGACATATGGAATAATTTAAAATCAAGATCCATCTTAAATCACGCGCAGATTTAAACTTATATTAAAATCTATAAGTATCACTCCCTGATTTATAACTTGGGAACTAGAATAAGTCACATTCATAAAGGTTATTATACTGTAAGACTATGTTTATGATAAGAAAGCTTGGATTTAAATTGCGACAAGCTATGCACCAGACTATATTGTAATTATGATTTGTGAACAATTACAAATACATTATTGAAATATTTATTTTTGAAAATAGTGACCGTTGAGTTTCTTGCTGGTTCTTCTCGGTAAGACCACCTTTCCGAACCAGTAGTAGTTTCATTATAATTTGATGATTCAAAAGTGCTTGTAAAAGCCATTATATGAAAGTATTATTTGAATACTAACGTTGTATACTTTGATATTTTAGAATGGTAATTAGCAAGAATTTCTTTAATTATCAGTATAAAAGCTATTATTATTTATAAAATACAGTATTCATTTATTGCGCTATGGTACAAAAACATGTCAATAATTTACGTAAGCGCCCTGCGCTGCCTTAACGAAACAGCAGGCGCATTGATTTGTGTCGTGCGGTAGAAAGAGAAGAGGATACTTCCTCTTCTACGCTGCGCAGGTGGTCTACTCTGCCTCCGTCTTACGAATTTTCAATCAGGTAACGTGTCCTGACGTGAGTTTAACATTTTCTACCCATCATAAAAAGAGCAAGTTTTCGACCAGATAGACTTCGAAATGTCTATCTGGTTTTCTTTTCGTACTTTTAGTGCCTCTCTGCATTTTGTGTACTGTCGAGGAGCGCCGCACTTGTGGTTCAACTTAAATTGGAGTGGTAGCTTCAGTTGTTAAAAACGTCCGCCACCATGTCTGTTAGCCTTTTACGGCTAATCCGCTAGACCAATATTGATGAAATTTGGCACAATTAAAGCTTATACACCAGGGTAACATAAAGAATAAAAAATTTCTCTCGGGAATACTGAAAAATTACTTCTTAAGGGGGTACATTACGTTAAATTTTGATTTGTGCCACTATTGTAGCCTATGAGTGATATGTAAATAAAATCAACGTATACCATATCTAATGTTTTTATAATAAATGTATAGAAACCGACTATACTCAAGTCTCATTATCGGATAAGCCCGACTAGTGAGTATAGCCAGTTTCTATACATTAATTATGAATGACACTCACGATAGTTTAAATTCAAATATTTTTTTATATTCAGTATTGTGTAAAAGTAGAGATTTCACTCACCTAATAACAACCACGGCGCCGTAGCCGATATAGTAAAACAAGTAGAAAAATAATTTGAAGAATCCTATGAAAAGTTCAGCTGGCGGCATCTGTTGGAGGTCGGCGATCTTCTGTTTGATATTGGAAGGGGAGAGGGATGAGAAAGCCGCCGAAATGCCATCTTTGATCGACTGGATGCCGCGACGGAATGGGTCCTTACCAGCTCTGGGAGCAAAATAACAATAAATATCGTGTAAGTAACAATATATTATACTTAATAAATTCATTTCACTCGTGATATTCCACCGGTAAGTTCGTGTAACTCGTATTAGAGGTTCAGAAAAGCTTCAATAAATTGACCCAAAAAAGAACTTCGTGTAAGAGTGAACGTAAGACAAACACTGGAAATATAACTATTTATTTCATAACTAACTTGATAAAATATCTAGTAAGCATTAAAAATACTTGCGCCAGAAGGTTTCGCTCTACCATAACAAAAGATAAATATTATATTTATAGCGTACCTAAAGTAATATTATAAATAGCTTTTAAATTACAGTATATGTAGGTGCGCGTGCACGCGAATGCGAATGCCCAATTCGTAAAGTTACACAAAATCTTTTAAAGAGACTTTTGTCTAACAGTGGACACCGAACAGTTGAACATTAAAAAAAAATTGAAAGTATTCAGTAAAATGTAAATACATAAATTGAAAACTTTCAAATTTATGCTAAATATGTGAAACAGTGGAACATTTTTGGAACAATGAAAAGTATATACCTATAGTAAAGTAGAAACTGAAAACACTTTAAAGATTTCAACTTTATGCAAAGTATATAAAGCGGCACAAGATCGTGTGTTTTGGCGATCATTTATAGAGTACAGAGACCTATGTCTAACATTTGAGAACAAATTTATTTTATCGTGGAAATACCTTGAAGAGGCCTAAATCCAACTGAAAGAAATATAAAAATGTAAGTATGTAAAAAAAAAATATTATAAGTATCTTAGTCGTGTCATATTTATAATATATACAATACTTATTTTTTTTTTTTTTAGTTTTGTCGGATAGTATGTGTGACTTGGGAAAATTATATGTCGCTTTTGTTTGTGTTGCCAAATGTGTTAGTCTATGGATTGTTTATATATTTTTATTTATTGTTGTTTGAATATATGTTAGTTAAACTAACATTTATTCAAACTTAGTTTACTGTTTTAGATCTACTAACATACTAACGACAGATGTAACTAACATATATTTGTGTTTGTCATGCAGGTTAATAATTTCACCGAACCATCTCTCAAAAAAGCTGCCATCAAAATATATTTTAACTCATTCATGTTGTTTTTTCCACTACGCTGACATTGGCGGAATTACTGCTAACATCGAACAGCAGTATAAGTGCCATTAACCAAAAAGAAGAAGAAGATGAAATATAAAACCTCACCTCTCGTCCTCATCATCGCCCATGTACACGTGGTACGCCTCCCTGTTCTTGGGCCCTCCAGCGGTTTCCTCACACGCAGCCATAAGACCAGACGCGTGCGTCATTTCAAAGATGGCGTCCTCGCAGAAATTAACGAACGCCTCTAACTTTTCCTTATCTCCGCCTTCTGTTACGATGCTGTAGAAGAACGCTCGTTTGGATTCCTGTGAATTAATATACATATAACGTAACTATGTCTGTTAAATATTAGGTCTACCGGAAAGTTCTGTCCGTTTTTAATATAAAACACAACAATAAATTTTGCATATTTAAAAAAAAACAAATAATTAGAAAATGTAATTTTCATTATTATTTATGACCTCTTGCCAGCGTTGTGGCAATTAATGAATTCAATTTTAGGAAAACGTTTTGTTCTTAGAGGCATAAAACTCATGCAGTGCTTGACTAACATCTGCATCATTTTTAACACTTAACACTTAACTCATGTATCACACATCTCGCATATTTCCATATTGCGATATATATTATTTTAACGTGCCGTCTTTATTTTAGTTATTATAAAAGTAACATATGTATGCACACTGTGACAAACATAAACAGTCGTATATGTCTCAAATAAATATGCACAAACGTGTTGGAACTTAACGTTGCATTATCGGATAGAACTTTCCGGTAGACCTATTATAACCTCTCTTTTTAAATATCGCGGGCTTCGAACCATCTATTTGTCTGTCTAATCTCTTGAATGCCTGTCGGACTATTCCACCCACTATCCTAGTCTGGACTATTTCACCCACTTCCCTATCTTGGGACAAGGGATGCACTGCTGCCCGACACTGTCACTTGCTTTAATCTACCCGTTGCTTTTACAAATCTGATACTATGCGTGAAGGGGATAAGTGTTAGGTGCTTAAATTCATTTTTCTTACCTAGTATTTTCCATCTTACCAGCAAGTACATAAAGCATCGAACCATAGGGATGTATCAAAAATAGCGGTAAGTACTATTTGCAGAATAAGTTTTAGAACAACACGCTGTATGGACAATAGTAAAATTGAATAACAGTAAAAGATAAATATTGTAATTTATAGTTAATATGTCCCTATTGAAGCCCATATGCTGCAGAGGCTTAAATAGTCATGGTATATGTTAAATATAATCTCTTAACAAAAAAACGGTTGGTACCAGTGGTAGAATGTATAGAACATGACGATATATAACCTATAGTAAAATTAAGTAACATTAATAGAAAAGTAATGAGAATATTATTTTGCTATCAAACTCGTAAAGCTCGACAACGATTTTGTCGTGGAGTCTATCTCCTGACGATGCTTCGGTTACGGGGCGAAACAATTGTTGAGATTGTGGTGGTGAATGTGTGCAGTGCTTGTGTATTGTTGTGCCATCGGTGTCAGGTAGTGCATGAGTTCTTACAAATTCTGCATGTATCAGGTATGAGAACGAATAGTACACTCTACATTTAGCATTACACATATTTTCTTTTATCGCGGATTATAGCAAAATAATATTCTCATTACTTTTGTATTATGGACCTTCGCAAAGTTACGCCTAATTCTATAAATTAACATTAATAGACAAAAATTGCATTCGTACATTGTTGTTACGTGCCTATGGCTTGAAACTCGCGAACTTCTTAAAAATTTATAACGTTTTAGTTTAGCAATAAGACAAAATCCAAAAGCTCATCTCCATCGCCGCCATTTGATACTCTCTAGAACTTATTTTTGTGACATAAAAACTTTCCCGTATTTACCTTGATCTGCGGCTTCTCCCATTGCTCGATGTTGGACTCCTTGATTTCAAAGTACACTCGTTCGATGCGCTTCGAGCCACCCATGATCTCTATACGACCAAGGAACGGCTCGAAGTAGTTCAGGACCGAACCGGCTGTCTCCAGGAATCGGGCGAGCCTAACAAAAAAAATTAAGCTATTGAGCTTTAAGTATTAATTATTTGCAATAATTCCCAAATTATTTGGAAATTATGCGAGAAAAATACCTCCGCCGGGTGGTGTCCGGCTGAATAGAATAGTGCCACCCTCTTTTCTTACCGAGGTGTCGTAAAAGGCGACTAAGGTAAGTCGACCCGCCGTGTGGTGTCCGGCTGAGTAGAATATACCACCCTTATTGCTTACCAAGGTGTCGTAAAAGGCGACTAAGGTAAGTTACTCACCGTGTGGTATCCGGTTAAGTAGAATAAACCACACTCTTTCTTATCGAGGTGTGTAAAAGGCGACTAAGGTAAGTTGACGTCAGGCAGGCGGCCTGTCGTAAAATACGTAGCCAAATCATGTGACATGTTTATAACAAGTTGTGCCGACCTCACTTAGAGTGGGATAAGTGCAGGAAGACGATGATGATGCGAGAAAAATACCTAACAATCAATTGTAGGTGGGTATAAATAATCCAAACCAAATACTAATTATATAGATTATAAATCTTTAATTTATCTGGCTGGGTAGAATATTCCATCCTCATTTCTTATCGAGGTGTCGTAAGGGACAGCTAAATAAGGTAAATTGACATCAGGTAGACGGCTGATCGTAAAATACCTAGCCAAATCATGTAAGAACATGAAAACATGTTGTGCCACCCTCAGAGTGGGATAAGGGCAGGAAAATAACGATGAATGATGATTATTTGGTTCGTTTATAAAGGTCATCCAAATTATTATTTACATAACTACAAAATCAACAGCCGTACTTTAGTCTATCCAGGTCCCAAATTACTATCGATGTTATCCCAATATAAGAACTTGTGTATACAGAATATTTAAAAACCCTTACCTAGGTTCATTAGGCATATGTTCGGACAAATTTGTGAGCAATACAGCAAGATTGAAGCCAATTTCCTTAGCAGGTTCATGGAATCTGTCGCAGAATCCCACGTAGTCTAGTTTACCATCATGATTTGTTTCACAGCACGCTAAGAGGAATTCTATCTCCTCTCTGGAATAACAGAATTAAGTATATTGCCTACATAATTTATAGAATTAAGCGTTACTTCGCGGAGATCCATAATACAAACGTAATAATAAAATTATTTTGCTATAATCTGCGATGAAGTAAAATAGAAAATATATATAATGCTAAATGTAGAGTGGACAATCGGTTATCATACTGTTATAATGTTATCGGTTATCATACCAAATGCTTTGCGATTTTGGTCGTGGAGTCTATCTCCTGATGATGCTTCGGTTGCGGGGCGAAACGATTGTTGAGTTTGTGATAGTGACCGTATGTAGTGCTTGTGTATTGTGGTGGCGGTGGTGGAGGTTTGTGCATGTGTTTTTTACGAATCCTGCATGTATCAGGTATGATAACCTTCCACCTTTGTCCACTCTACATATAGCATTATATATATTTTCTATTTTACTTCATCGCGGATTATAGCAAAATAATTTTATTATTACGTTTATATTGCCTACAGTTAGAGCAGACAAAAAAAACTGAATGTAGGCAATTCAGGGAGGTTATGGCTTTGAATTGTCTTTTGACTAATAGTTTTCTTGATAAGTTGTGGTAGCCCAGCGGTAACACCGTGCGACTCTTTCGAAGAGCTCACGGTTTCGAACCCGGGCAGACACCAATGAGTTTTTCTATAAAAACTTATGTGTCTAATTGATAATTGCAATTTATCACACGTTTTTCGGAGAAGGAAAACATCATGAGGAAACCTGCATATCAAGAGATACGGGTAACCTACCAATCCGCGTTGGATTGGATTTGGTAGGTCTTAGCTCCAATCCTTCTCCCCAAAAATGGAGAGAAGAGGTCTATTCCCAGCAGTGAGAGAGTAAAAGGCTACTTTACGTTTTTAATAGTTTTCTTGGGAAAGGGTCTAATCATGCGAAATTAATAATTACTTAGAACTTAATATACATCAAATAATAGTATTATAATATAAAATACTATTATTTATAAGTAGATAAGTATTATAACCGGTGATTGTCTGCTATATTAACTGACGGTCCAATTTGCAAAGGATGCAAGAGGAAACCCGAAACATCACATAAAGAATTTATAGAATTAGGCGTTACTTTGCGAAGATCCATAATACAAAAGTAATAGTAAAATTATTTTGCTATAATCCGCGATGAAGTAAAATAGAAAATATATATAATGCTAAATGTAGAGTGGACAATCGGTTATCATACCTGATACATGCAGGATTCGTAAAAAAACACATGCACAAACCTCCACCTCCACTACCATAATACACAAGCACTATATACGTTCACTATCACAAAGTCAACAATCGTTTCGCCCCGCAACCGAAGCATCATCAGGAGATAGACTCCACGACCAAAATAGCAAAGCGCTTTGTGCATTTAGCATTATATATATTTTCTATTTTACTTCATCGCGGATAATAGCAAATTAATTTTACTATTACTTTTGTATCACATAAAGAGTCGCCTAAAAGAAGAAGAGTAGAGTTTTGTATAACATAATAAGTCTACATACTGTGTATAACTCTTCTGTTGTTCCATTTTCTCTTTGAAATCTTTGGGCAACACCCAGCCATCGCTGTTCGTATCAATCTCCTTGAAGCTAGCGCTTGAAGTCAGGTCCTTTAGTTTCAGGAACATGTCGAAGTACTTTAAAATCAATTCAACGTTCGATGCCGACTCGACTAACGTATCCACCATCTGTTTACCGATTGTACCTGCCAAAAGTAATTTTTTTTTTTTAATTTTAGAATAGAATAGAATAGCTTTATTTTATTGTCAATAAAATTTAATCATTACTTAAATTCAGAAATGAATATCAGAAAAGAAACAAGATTGGATATAAATAGGTTAAGTTGTGAGACATATTAAAATATAAGTACAGGATATGGCGTGTTGGACGGATTTTGACGGATAAATTGAATAGGTTGGTGGAAAAGGTTGGTTGAATAGGTAGATTTCTAAATTGAATAGTATAGGTTGTTAAATTAAATAAGTTAGTTAAATGTTGAATAGAATAGAAATATACTTTATTCTACACCATAATTCTAATATACAGAAAAATAATTTGAACATAAAACATTTTTTTTAAACATGATAATTACAATGGGCGACCTTATCGCTAAAGAGCGATTTCTTCCAGGCAACCCAAAATTAAATTAAATGTTGGATAGGTGTTGCCTTTTGATTGTTTTGAACGCCGATATATACCAAAACATTTTTATAGATCATATACATAGATATATATTTTATTGTATGTGGGCCGTAGTTATAAGTTTATTACGTAGATTTTAGCACACGTAACTAAAAAAACGTTTGGGCAACTAGCATGTGTGGTAAACTTTAGGTCTTCTTTTATACATATATTTAGAAAAATTAAAAAAGCACATGTATAAAGGCGGACTTATCTCTAAAAGCGATCTCTTCCAGTCAACCTTTAAGTTATAGAAGGAAAAGGACAAGAATTGAAGAAGAAAGAGAGTACGGGTCATATAGAGAAAAAGAAAAAGTTTATATAAATTTAATTATTTAATCTATTAATTAACTTTGGTTAAATAAATAGATGAAAAGATGCTTCTAATATATAATTACTAAGATAAATATTTAGGTCTTCAAAGTAGTGAGGTAAAAAAGATATAGAATATAGACAACAAATGACATGAATAAGTTTGTATTGATTCAAATAATCAAGGTAAATAGTGTTACCATTAACAACATTTCCTTCAAGCATGGAAAGCATCATAGTGATCATGTCTTTCTGCAAGTTTAGTAGTTCCTTTAACAAGTCCACTTGCGACGAGTGCTTGGAAAGTTTATCTTGCATGTGCGAGAAGAGGAACAGAAAACCACCTACTGCGTCCCATAACCTGACAAAAAATATATTTATTCATATCTATCTTGTAACCTATCATATAAGAGATTGAAACATGTGTTTTTCTGTTACTGTGGTTAATATTAGTTTAAGGATATAGGTATTCTTACATTTGCTTCAAAGTACATAAAAATATAAAGATTTATAGAACGATAGGTGATGTATATAATAGACAAAGTAGGAACCGACATAAGCTTGCGGCTCCTGCTTTGCGCTTTGCAAAGGTACGAAAGTCGTTTGTGGGTTTGGGTATAAGATACTATAATAAAATTCCGCAATTAATTTTAGCTTCGCCATTTTAGCAGTTCAAAAACACTATTAAAGAGAGGCTGATAAAAAAGCCTACTATACTGTTTAGGATTATTTAGACGACAAGAATGCTTGGATATAGCTACTGTCCGACCCTGTACAAGATAGTAATGCCTTAAAGTAACTAGTTATAAGTATTATGTTGCTTTTCAAAAGCAACCGCAGAGTTTCTTGTTGGCTTTTCTCGGTAGGAACAGCTTTCCGAACCAGCAGTAGAATTGACGATTCAAAAGCACTTGTTTACAAGTTTATTTGAATTTGAATTTCAATATGGGTCTAATTGATATTTGCAATTTATCACACACTTTCGGTAGAGGAAAACATTTTAAGAACACCCGTATATCTCTATAGACTTCTGGGGATAAGTGTAATCTACCAATACGCAATGGGTCAGCGTAGCTCCAACCCTTTTCTTTAAAAACGGTTAGTGGAGGCTTATGCCAAGCAGCAGGATATTAAGAGTCTGTTTCTTTTACTTTTCTAATATTACAAGTTCAAAAACGCATTCCAAAGTATGTTATAAGCATAGCTTTGAAGATGATTAAGTAAGTTTGGAGATGAATTACAATATGCTACAAACTATATTGTTCATTATTTCATATGGTTTTTCTATCATTATTTTTTAAAGTAACCGCCCCGGTTATGCCGGTTCTTCTTGGTACGAACGCCTTTCCAAATCAGTGGTAGCCTTATTATTATTAACGTTTCGAAAGCGAATAATAATTTGAATAATCAAATTTTTTTTGAATTTCAGAATCTCACTCATTAACTGCATATAGTCACTATTATGCAATTATTAATTAAAATTCATAATTCTTGTAGACTTTTAAAAGCACTTTCCAATTCTTACAACGTAGCGCGATTACCATGAAGAATAAGCAAGAAGGGGTTCGTTCTTTCAAAAAATGATTTGTATAAACTGACTTAATCCAACGACTAACTGGCAATTTTAAATGCAAACATTCCTGTCCTATAAATTTAAATAATAAAAAACTAGGTTGAACAAATATAATGATAGAGTTACTTTTATTCATAAAATATATTAATTAGGGCCTACCTGGAATGTGCTAACGCCTGTTGATTCTGAGTACAGGGACCCTGAATAACTTCAGTGAGCGTGTTAAATACTTGAGATGCTACTCCGATAGCCTTGAAGAAGTTCGCTTTACCCGCTGGATCTATTAGTTCCTGAAAATCGAGTTTTTTAAATAAATTATGACTCTAAATATTTATGTACTGCGTAATTTGTTTTCACGCATGATTTTCGAATTCTTAACGGTCTCTTAAGTAACGGCCTGTTACTATCCCACTTTTAGGCGTCGGCATCCTCTATCCTTTTTTTTTTTGAGAGTAGGTTTGAAGCTTACACCCAGCACGCTGCTCCAATACGGATTGGTAGTTTGCACAATTTTACAGAATTCTCTTGAGATATGAAGGGTTCTTTACCAAAGTTTTCTTCACTAAAGAGCGTGTGATAAATTCCTAATATCAATTAGCTACAGAAGCTTTAGTTGATAGAAGATAGATTTAGTAGATGAAAACTCATTGATGGAGAAATTGGAGACAGAGAGCCATTGGAAGGAGTCACGCGGACGCATCGCTTGGCTATCAAAGGTTTTTTATATTACTTACTTTTAATTTATTTATAACTAGTAATATCCCGCGGTTTCACCCGCGTACATACCGATCTCATGGTAGTGGAAAGTTTACTAAGTCGGTCTATACATTTATTTTGGATAATTAAAGTTTTATTTCACTTAAGTTTCTTAGTTTTTACACTAACATTCATAATTTAATGAATGAAAAAGTAGTTATATTGGTATAACTATAGTTGTTAGATATATGCTATCGCAGACTTTTTTGTAGATATTGATACGTTCTTTAATACTGTAGAACATTTTTTGGACTACCATCCATAATTTCCACAGCGCACGCTATGACAGATTTTTATGACTAATTTTTTACACCTTATTAAATTTTGTTACGGATCCCTTTTTTTAATGTTATATAGGCTATGTTGCTCAGTAAAGATGCAGCTTCCTAATGGTGAAAAAAAATATTTTGAAATCGGTCCAGTAGTTTTTGTGTGAAAACATTACAAACATACATAAACATCCTTTTAGTTATATAAATAACTTTGTACCTACGATAACGCTGTACTCGCCTTAAAGAGTGTTTTACCTAGAACTTACCGTATGAAAATGTGTATTAATAAGTATGTGTAAAATGCTATTGGCTTGTCATAATAAATAAATAAATACATACAATTTTTTCCTCTCTATAATATTAGTATAGATAAAGGTTATTCTTCAATTATTAAGACAAATCGATCTATGCCATACCTTGCTCGAGTAATGCCAGTAGAAGTCCATAATAGATTCCTGTAATCTCAGCAAGTAATCCACAGTACAGATGACAACGTTCACTGTAGTTGTATTACCAGCTTGAGTACGAAGGTAGTTTTGCCATTCTGAAAGTACGAAAAAAGTTTATGAAAATGTATGACCATTGAGTGGAATTATATGTAAGAAAATCCTTAAGGCAGTATTAATTCAAATAAACTTGTAAACAAGTGCTTTTGAATCGTCAACTCTACTGCTCGTTCGGAAAGCTGTTCCTACCGAGAAGAGCCAGCAGAAACTCGGCGGTTACTCTTTTAAAAATATAATTCCTAATACTATTTACATTAAGTCGTTACTGTCTTGTACAGGTTCAAAAAGAGCTATATCCACACATTTTTATCTTCTAAATAATCTTCAAGAGTATAGTAGTAGGCTTTCTGTATCAGCCTTTTTTTAAAAGTGTTTTTAAACTGCTGTAATGGCAAAGCTTAAATTGATTGCGGAATTTTATTATAGAATCTTATACCAAAACCCACAAACGACCAATACCAATCCCATATACGCCGTGTGGTATTCTGCTGAATAGAATAGTACCACCCTCATTTCTTGCCGAGGTGTTGTAAAAGGCGACTAAAGTAAGTCGACCCGCCGTGTGGTATCCAGCTGAGTAGAATAGACCACTCTCATTTCTTACCGAGGTGTCGTAAAAGACGACTAAGGTAGGTTGATCCACCGTGTGGTATCCGTTTAAGTAGAATAGACCACCCTCTTTCTTACCGAGGGGTCGTAAAATACGACTAAGGTAAGTTGACGTAAGGCAGACCGTAAAATACGCAGCCAAATCATATAACATGTTAACATAACACTAACATAAAGTGGGATAAGGGCATGAAGATGATGATGGTATTTACCAATCCCAATTATTAAAATTGTTTAGCAGATTTTCAATTTTAAGTTTGTTAGGAAGTATTTTAATATTTGCTGTTGAAGTTATGAAGTTACTCTTAGTTTCTAAAAAGACAATGAATTTCAAAACACAAAAACAGAATCCATGTACATATATATGTATTGTGTATGGAAATGCTACTGAAATGAGCTAATAAACAAATGCTAGGGAAACATTACCTAAATTATGGCCTTCACAGGTAAGTTGTATAAATCGGAAAAGGGCACATGTGAACTCCGCATCGTGCATGTTCTTCTCACCAGCCGCCCCCTCCAGCCCTACTCCAAGACCTTAAAAGCAAAAATGTGTCTCATAATTGCGTCAATTATTTTCTATTGTTTTTAATAGACGGTCTTTTACTGCAAGCTGACATCCACAGCAGCAGCGATTACATTTAAATTAGTCAAAGCGCCCTACATACATAAAGCGCCTTATACTGTCGAAATTAAAACAAAATAATAGATTTAAAACTTTCGCGATTCATACTTATTAAAATATAAACATATGGATCACATCGCGATAAAATTAAGCTATCTTTATAAATATAAGTAGCTGGTTGACCGAGCCTTGCTCGGTAAGTTTTTACAAAATAAAAAAAAGAAACTTCAAAAAAAAAAAGAAAAATTAATTTAGTATTTGGGATCGATCCTAGGTATTTACATTTCTCGAGACTGCCCGTTCACCGAATAAGCTACACTGACTTGACATTTCATGGCAAAAATTCCTTTGAATATAAATGTTAGTACTTTTTAATGCCCAAAAATAGGGATGAAACGATTTTTTTCGTTTTTTCTCCCCCAAAAATCCTACATACTGAATTTCAGGAAAATCGTTGGAGTCGTTTCCGAGATTCCGAAACAACATACAAGATTAACTCATTTAAATTTTAAAGATAAACGTTTCGGCAGTCATTTGGTGAACACAGTGGATGCAACTCTGCTGAAACGTCGAACCTATATAAAGGTAACTCGATTTTATCGCTATGTGACCCGTTTGTCTAAAACAAATACTAATTTGTTTGGCATAGATTTGGTCATAATAGTGCCAAAAATCTGAAAAACTATTCAGCTAATAAAGAAATTAAAACATTAAAAGTAATACTCGAAATTTGCTTACTAGGCCCTATTACATATCAAATTTTTCGCAAGATAGAAAGCCAATAACTTACTATGTGACCTAATTTTAAATTACTAATCCAAAATAACCCATGATCAGTGATCAGTCGTCATAGTGTCAATCGAATGTCTATTAATAATGGCTAACAATTATATTATGCAGCTATTCACTTATATATGCTTAGATATACGTGCTTTTACACAATCATTTCTATTAAACAGAAATGTTAACAATTAATTAACTAAACTACACATTTAGCAACGCACTATGCAGATTCTCCTTTTGTTGTTCTTGTTATTAGTAATTCTACTTTTTTTGATATTTTAATTGTTTATGTATTATTTAATAGGTATATTTATTTTAATAACTTTATGTAGAGACGGACAGACAAGGCATTTACATAAGCACAGCAATAAGAATGAAAATATTGCAAGATAGACATAATCCAATTGTAGATGGTAAGGCAAGGCGATTTAAGATTGTTGAAAATATTCACTGAATTGTTGAACAAATTAGAAAACTTTGATTAGAAACAAATTAAATGTGCAACTTTGGTTTTCTGGATGATTCTATGATATTAAATTGAATGCTCGCTAGAAGACATGTTTATATAGTATAAGAAATTATAAGTATGGAGCACTTAAAAGCAATTCAAGAGAACTTCATCAAAGAAATGACTTAAATGAGTCTGATTAGCAAGAATTTGAAATTCTTTGGACAAATGCAACCTTGGTTGAAGAGAAGTTTTTCAAAAGAATGATAAAAGAGGTATAGATACCATTCAGAAATTATAGAAAGTATAGGTCTTAATATGGTATAAAGAGAATTTAAAAATAAAGGTTGCGTACTGGTATCATTATCAAAGGAAGAAGATAGAATAGCAACATCGTGTGAATACATCGATCGCACTTTGCTAACCTGCCTTGCCTTACTTACGGTTATCAATCGTAGCCTTTGAAGAAACAAGACCTGAACAAATTAAAAGTGTGTCTAAGCGAAATGAAATGAACGTTGATAAGGAAACTTTTTAGGAATAAGACTGGGGATGATTATTATTATGAGAAGTATAAATATTGTTGAACATTGAGAGATAAATTTTAATAATAATTTAAACCTCGTCATAAAAACCTTAATTTTGGTAGCAATTTGGTAAAAGTTGATCAAATTATTATTGCTTGTATGAATGTAGGAATTATTGGCGAAAAAAAAAGAATTTTAGATACATATTAGAGAAGACATCTTTTATAAAATCTAATGTTGAGTACCAGATTAGAAAATCATCTTTTTCAAAATTATAATAGGGCAATTTCATTGTGTATAGAAAAATTATTTACAAGGCAACAACTTGTATCAACAAATGGAGATAGTTAATTTTGGCAAATGGATTTGGAAGCTTGAGATAATTTTGTACATATTAATATCTAATGCTTTATTCTTATATTCTTAATGATTATGGACTAAAATCGTACGCTTATGTCATAGTAACAAGGCATGATTTTGTCCCAAAAAGCCTTCAGAAACTTTGTCCTTAGCCTTAACCACTTACGCTTATGTGATGTACGAACTGTGCATTAACGAAGGAAAGCAAAAGAATTTAAGGATTATTTTTTGTCATTTACATAATTTATTTTATTTTTATCGATTTATCTTTTAATATTATTTAAATATTGTTGACTTTTTCATAGAAAAAATCAGGTTGATAACGTATTTATTTACAAATAGGACCTACACTTATGGAGTTTAAATTTTCTAGAAGTTCTAAGAACTATGCATGAGAGAAGGGAAGCAAAAGAATGTAAAGATTATTTCTTATGAAATCAACACATTTTTAAATAAAAATTTTTGTTTCGTCTATTTATTTAACATTTAAATTTATTAAATCAATCTTTTAAGATAAGTTAAACATGGTTTGTGTTTGCATTGAAAAAAGACTAAAAATCTACAATAAAATTATTTTTTCATGAATAGAACTTCTTATACTAATTATGTTTAAATATTCTAGATTCATACTATATTATAAATATGAAAGTCTGTTCGTCTATCTGTCTGTATATTTTCAATTCCATTATTGAGGTGGTTAGATATACTTACTTATAGGAAAATAACAAACCTTCAGCTTTAGTGTTCCTCTCAAAGGCGTCCAAGTCGAGCACCGAACAAGAATTCATTAAACCAGCAATCGATGTGAAGAAACCAACGTCTTTCTTGTCTTTCAAATGATTAAGCATGCCCTGACAAAAAGTAAAATAATGAAAACATTCATTTTTTTGCTTGACCATTATACCTTAGTTTGAAGGCCATCTCGGATATTTTGTATAGAAAGCAGTCTCGTTATAATTATTTATTTCGTATAGTTTAGTGATGCATGCTTCTAAGCTAATGAAACGTCTAATAATATATAGTAAGTAAGTAGCGGCATGTTACTATCCCACTGCTGGGCATAGGCTTCTTCTCTCCGTTATTGGAGAGAAGGATTGGAGCTAAGACCTACCACGCTGCTCCAATGCGGATTGGTAGGTTACACATATCTCCATCTCATATCTTTAGAGATATGCAGGTTTCCTCACGATGTTTTCCTTCACCGAAAAGCGTGTGATAAATTGCAATTATCAATTAGACACATAAGTTTTAATAGAAAAACTCATTGGTGTCTGCCCGGGTTTGAACCCATGATCGTCTCTAGAGATTCACACGGTCGCACCGCTAGGCCATCACAGCTAATAATATATAATGTAATTAAATTCTCATGTAAGTGAACAGTGTAAGTTCTTTAGAGAGATCTATTGCTCATTATCACGAAGATGCCTTTAGAATTTTACCTTTCGAATAATAAAATGTGCCTGCCTCTTTATCAAGAAGGTATGTTTAGAGTTTTATCGTCCTAGTGCTTGATTTACCCACAAGTAATTACTGTCTCCGGTTAGGACGACCATTTAGACTATATATTTGGGTTATTCTAAATAAACTTTGAATTTAGAAACCAATCAATTGATTCCCATCGCATCAATCATTGAGATTCTTGACGACTTAAATACTTATTTGTCTCTTGACCTTTCCATAATTTATGGACTCAAACTCAGCTAGCACACTTATACCTTCTTTGTCTTATATTTTATTGGATAATATCACTATTTGGACTTGAGTAAGTTTAAGTCCATCGCGTACAAAATTGTAGCTTAATTATGTAAACTAAAGATGTTTTAAAAATTGATCCACAAAATTTCGTACCAATGTCTACATTATTTGATCCTTGACGATTCAAAAGTTTATGAATAAGTTTAATAGAATATAGATAATTTCGATTTGCCTTTATTTAGTAAATACTATGTATTAAAATTATTTTTTTCTTACCATTTGTATGTCTATATTGCCGCCTCTCAGTATAGAGATGCCCAACTGTAGAGTCTTCATAACCATGTCACTTGGCAGACCCTTAGAGGCGGATATATGGAGTAGCACCATTTCAGCTACACCTCGATTTGCGAGACGCTTCTGATGGAATAACAGCTTCTGCTTCTCCATTTCTTGTTCCTATTACATAATAATATTAGTTCGTTTTATATGTGTCTGACTGCCAAAATCTACGCAATCTTCGGTTTTCTTCGCAGATTTTGATTATGGATCGTTTTTTGGCATAACAGAGACGGGCATCTTAGTCATCATTCTATTGCCCTTATCCTGCTTTAAGTAGTCGGTCGGCACAATATGATAAAGACATGTTGTGACATGTGGCTACGTATTTTACGATCGGCCGCCTGCCTCACGTCAACACACCTTAGTCGTATTTTACGACACCTCGTTAAAAAAGAGGGTGGTCCATTCTATCTATTCTATTCAACCGAATACCACACGGTGGGGCAACTTACCTTAGTCGCCTTTTACGACACTTTGGTAAGAAATGAGGATGGTCTATTCTACTCAGCCGTATACCACACGATGGGAAGTGGGCATCTTAATATTTTTGATTTTTGTTATTTGCAAGAAATAGCTTCAATAAATTTTGAAACCATATATCAATAGAAATAATGATTGAACATTGTATAAATAATGACAAATATGCAAAAAAATACGTATAAAATTATCCTTATCTGAATATTCCTTCCCAAGTAAAATTAGGGATATTAATAACATAGTGTTAATAAATAAATGTACATTCCCTAAAACGATTCTATGGACAAAGGCGTAATATGTTTATTGTTCTCAAGGGCATTTCAGAAAACTGACAATCGGTATCTAAATCTTATAAGGAAGAATATTTTTTTAAAAGAATTATTCTAACAGCTACCAATTTTTTAATATCAATTTATCCACTTTTTATACTTACCATAAAAGTTTCCATAGTTTTCTGCGTGTAACGTTAAATTAAAAAGACATTATATTAATATAGTACATTTTAAGCTGTTAAAACAAAGGTATTCGCCACTCATAAACAATTATTTAAAAAAAAATTACATGTATGCTGGCGCGGCCTTCTTCTTCTCCCCCCTCTGGTTCACCACCACCCTCTTCTTCTTCACCACCTTCTTCCTCTTCTTCTCCACAGGATTTCGCTATTATATGCGCATATGACATGTATAGTGGATCCTCCTGTATATATGGAAAATGAAGAAAAATTAGAAAAATTATTAGTTTACACCGTTACAAAATACAAATAAAAAAATCATAAAAGAAACTGACATGAATTGAATAAACACAAATTGGCGCAAAAATTTCTATATAAATAATTTTAAACTTATCTACAGTAGAGTAACAGAATTTTTACTTATATATGTGTGGTATCTGGCTGAGTAGAATAGACCACCCTTATTTTATACCGAGGTGTCGTAAAAGGGGACTAAGGTGAGTTGACCCGCCGTGCAGTATCCGGCTGAGTAGAATAGAATAGCCTCATTTCTTATAGAGGTGTCGTAAAAGGCGACTAATCGAGTTGCCGTCAGGCAGACGGCCAGTCGTAAAATAACTAGCCAAAGCATGTTACAACACGTTTACAGTATGTTGTGCCGACCCCACTTAGAGTGGGATAAGGGCAGGAAGATGATAATATTATTAATTCAATTCACACTCTTACAAAATACCTCAATAAAAAAATCATAATCTATCAGCTTTTTAAAGTCGCGATGTGTCAAAGTCATCTGTGAATTAAACAAATAGCTTCTATATTACGCTGTTCAACTTACATCAAAAAGTTATTTTAATAAAGTTTTTATATATTTCCGTTTTTGTTTATTGTCTAAATTTAACTGAGCTTTTTAAATACATAATTCATGAAGTCATACGGGTTATTTACTAAAATAATTAATCTATGCTCTCGATAAATCACTCAATCTTGTCGAATGGATCTGATTTTTGTGATGGAGATATTAGGGGGGATTTTTTTTTTACATCTTTATTGCACTATTAAGATAAAAGTACAAAAGGCGGACTTAACACTAAACTAAGCGTTCTCTACCAGTCAACCTTAGGGTCAAACGGAAAATTAAAATAGGTGCAGCAAGCAAACAAACAGAAGAAGAAAAGATGTAATAGGCATAAATAATTAAGAGATGAAAATCAATAAACTATGGCGATGTGCCTAGGCAAATAAGAAATAAATAAATGGATAACAATAAACATAATATAATAAAATAAAATAAAATAGATGGTTGGAGAGTGGCAGAAGCTACTGTTTATTCCAAGACTACAGTTCACGCGAACGAATGTAAAGGTAGTACTAATGTAAATGTCCTTTTGGATTAAGTTACCTGCAGAGCGCCTGATCTTTCAGTCATAGCCCCACGACAGAAAGTGGTGACGAGTTGCGTTAGTGGGTCCGGTTTGCCTTCTTCCTCAACCATATCGCTCTTTTTAAGTTCCGCATCCTCGAATGATTGCTGGAAAACATTGCAAATTAAATTTTAACTGTCTATGATAATAATAAGAACAAATAGCGTATTTAAAAAAAAGTTTAAATGCATATCAAAAGCTAATCCTTGCTAATCCTTGCAAAAGCTAATATGCCTTTTTAATAGACTTTTAAGAAAGGAATAATCCACCATACATTGTTTTGTTTTATCGCAAATGGATTAAGCAGCGTTTTTGATGAAGTCTCCCAGGCAGACTTACTTTTTCGCTACAATTGTAATATTCCAAATAGTTTATACAAAACGTCAACAAACCATACATTTTTCTTATAAACCACTTTGTCTTTTAGAGTTACTGAGTCAAAATCCATTTAGCAGTTTTCGGGAGTATCGTAAACAAACAGACAGACGCTGGGGTCACTTTATTTCATAAATATGTAGCAATGACCTAGGGGGCGTACTGATAAAAAAGTTATTAACTTCTTAAGTATATTAAGATAATTAAATTAAATTTAATTAGCTTTTCCTTTAAGTAATTGATGATTTCGTGTACTCACGGTAAGATCTTCGATCATGACTTCCTGACCAACATTTTCTTCTTCAAGCCATACTTCGTAGTATGTCCGTGCGAAAATATTGCAAGCTCGATGTCTATGGAAAATTCAAACTAGGTTAAAACAATCAGATACGTCTAATATATAGTGCTATATTACTATTAATATATGCCTTTAATTTGATTATTTTTGAGCAAATATTTTAAAATATTGAACTGATTAGCAAAAGAGACAAATCTATTTATTTTTGTACCATAAAAAACGTTAGAGAAACATTATTAACATAAAGCAAATGTACATCGGTCAACTTATCCCTAAGATAACTAACGAAATAAGACAATTTATAGTAATGCGAATTTTGGTACGCAAATATCAAAAATTATGATTTAAATTATACTTAGTTATCTATAGTTATAGTCAATTATTATATCTAGTTGATTCTAGAAAAATTGCGTTCCGTTATAACGAATGGTCCAATGTAATTGTTCAGAAATTTCCACGAAACATTATTTTGTACTGCTTTATCTTTAAACCATATCTAGTCAATACTAATCACACTTTCAGAGCAGGTTTGTTCATATTCTCAAATAAATAGCACTATAGAACAGTATACGACAATTTTTCACATCCTCTGTATTTTAGATAGCTGTAATAGCCGAACGGCGAGACCGTATGCCTCTCTCTAGGGGTTCATAGGTTGGAACTACTAGCAGGTACCAATGAATTCTTCTGTTGTAACTTTTGAGTTCTTCTTCATATATGCCTATTTCATATTTACAATTTATCACACGTTTTCGTTAATGAAAAAATTGTGGTGAAAGCTGCCTATCTCTAGAGATTTCCTGGGATATGTGTAATCTACCAATTTTCGTTGAAGAAGTATGGTGGGTCTAAGATTCAATCTTTCTCTCCATAAAAGGAGAGAGACCTATTTCCAGCAGGGGGATAGTAACTGCCATTACTTGCTGTATTTTAAACCTTACCGACTGATTTTGTAAAGATGCGTCGACCTCAAACAGGCCACTGCCGCCCTTTTTCTAGCAGCGCATAGAATTCTCTTCCAATTATCCGATCTTTGTTTTGGCTTAGTAGCCTTATTAGTCCAAAGCAGCATGCATACAACTTATAACATTAGGTCACACATAAACGAACATTTATGACATAGTTAGACATAGCTAAGTAGATTCCATACGTCAATATTATAAGTCGATATTCAAAGAGACTTTTTTTAGAAAAGCCATGATTAAAACGCTATGATTAAAACGAAGAAGACATGTCATGATATTTTTGGTGTTTTTTAACTTCTCTTCTTCTTCTAGAAGATAACTTCTAGACAACAACATAGTAACATTGTAAATGCTAAATTCTGTCTGCCTATATTGAAATTTGAAACGACCAAAGGTTAACCTAGGTAACATATAGGCTAAAAGATTTTCTTACAGGAACAGGTAAAAAAACACAAAATTGTATTATTGTATTAAACTTTTTCAATAACCAATATTGATGAAATTTGAAACAATCAAAGCTTAACCATAGCACATAGGCTAAAAAAATTAGATTATCTTATACAGGCTCACGTTAAAAAAACACATATTGTATTATTCAGGGTACTTAAAAGTTGAAGGTGGCTTGAATGAAATCGCGGGTACCACTTGTTAGTTATTATATTTTTTCACAAATAAAACATGCAAAACTTGAGAAATCTAATTTAAGTATCTAATTTTTTTCCACACAACACAACGCGGCACTCAAAGGACCTTGGTAACGAATGAAGCGAGGTCTGCCTGAAGCAGGCGATCACAGCGCGCTTCCGTTGAATCGACACCACGGAACGGTACACGTTCTTACTCATTTGTTGTGGATGGTCTATCTATTATTAAATATGTAATATTACGGACAACATGACAATATTATACAAATAAATTTGATATTAGAATTTTAAAAAAAATTACACACTTAAGTTTCACTTGTATGTATGGACTCGTATGTTTGTATGTAACCATCTGCTTTGATCTTTTTGTCCCACTTAGAAAGAACAGATTAAAGTCAAAATTAATAATTTTATAAGCTGTGATGGAAATTTAGGCATAACTACCAACTGACTTAGTCACCTAAGCAGGTCACGAGTCGCGCCCAGAAAGTTAATGCACACAGTTCCAGCAAAGATAACTCCGTATAAAGAGCTCATGATTAAGGACTCTGTAGCAACTAAGTCAGGCTTTTTTTTTTTTTTTTTTTTTTTTTTTTTTTATACGCTCCACTACGCTGCTGGTGGCGGGGATAGGGTACCCATGAAGACATTGCCCCCCATCCCCGCCAGCAACAACTCTGTAGCCCAGAGTGCGCCACCACTGGGTCGGGGCCTCTCTGAAAGTGGCCTCTCCCTCCGCTGGACGATGCATCGGGAGCACCAGATGCATCGAACGCCTCGGGGACCTAACTCCAGCGAGCGTCCGATAAATCCCGTTCGGATCGCTCGGAGGTCCCCGTTAGGGCGGCATGCGACGGACTTCGGCGAGTCGCCTGCGCCCCGCTCGCCTGCGGCGGATCGGATCCAAGGACTCGACTTCCCGGATCCGCCCCGCCGCCTCCTTCCGCGAGATAACATCCTCGCAGAAGGAGGCCATCGCTGCCCACGATCGCTCCCTGTCCACCATGGCGCGGACCACAGTGGGCAGGGAGAGATCGGGCCCCACCTGTGCCACGAGTTCCGCCCGCTGAACCGCCCAAGCTGGACAGTCTGCGAGCGTGTGCAGCGCCGTGTCAAAGTCGGCGCCGCACTCGTGGCACTCACCAGTCGCTTCGCGCTGAGCCACCTTCCACAGATACCACCCGAAACAACCATGTCCGGAGAGCACCTGTGTCAGGCGGAAGGTGAGGACCCCATGCCTCCTGGCGACCCAGCCCTGGAGAATGGGCTGGATGGCCGAAATCGTCCAGGCTCCTGCACTGGGCGATTCAAGCCGCCGCCTCCATTGGCGGAGGAGCTCTTCCTGAGCTGCCCTCCTCCAATCCACCTCTACCGCCACTGAGTCTTCCCCCGGTGAACGGGCTTCGACTCTACGGCGGTAGGCCTGAGCTAGCACCTCAGCCTCTAGGTCCCACGGAGGGGACCCGGCCAAGGCGCAGGCCGCCTCGCCGGAGATGGTCCGGTAGCCCCGCACAAGTCTGACCGCCATGATGCCATCCAAGCAGGGGCAAGGATCTCGCGGTCAGCCGCCCCGCCCATATGGGAGCGCCGTACAGGGCCATCGACCGAACCACCCCGGCGTAACTAAGTCAGGCTGACCCGTTAGAATAAGGACTGAGTAAAACTGGTTTCTTTAAATTAACAACTAACGATAAATCCGTGGTATATGGTAAAGTAGAAAAAACCACCCCCATTTCTTACCGAGGTGTCATAAAAGGCGACTAAGGCGAATTGACTGCTGTCCTACCAAATAAATTGGGACAAAAAATTCCAAAGGAGGATAAAGTCAGGCAGGCGGCCGTTCATAAAAATGTCTACCAAATCTTTATTATAAAATGGGTAGCGTCAGAGTTGACGAATTAACCCCACTTAGAGTGGGATAAGGGAGAAAGAAGAAGACTCTAATGATAATCTAAATTTAAAAGAACGTCTTATCCGTGTTTTTAATGGGTATATTATAAAATGTGCACCTCAAACTTACCATATGCAATCCAAACAGCACTTTGCTCATAGCCACAATTCTTTCCACGGTATCGTCGATGATTTTAGCTTTGTTTTCCGCAGTCTCTACAGTAATCGTAGTTTTGCTCTTTGACCCCAATTTGCTATACAGATAATGTTGCCAAGACATCTCATCCGCCGGATCAATCTTGTCTGGTAGTGTTAGCTGTGTTTTCGCAAACTCAGCAACGTCTTGTTCTGTCATTTTCTAGAATAATATTATACAATGGATATTCAATTGAAAATTGATCTCTTTAATTGTGACAAATGAATCAAAATTATCAATGCTTAAATGGATTTCATATTGCAATTTTCGTTATTAGGATCATCAGAAATCAACCTCAAAACTCAAAATTTAAATAAACTTGTAAATAAGTGCTTTTGAATCGTCAATTCTACTGCTGGTTCGGAAAACTGTTCCTACCGAGAAAAGCCAGCAAGAAACTCTGCGGTTGCTTTTTTCAATATATTACTTATAACTAGTTACATTAAGTCATTACTATCTTATACTGGGTCGGACAGTAGCCATATCCACGCATTCTTATCGTCTAAGTACTCCTCAACAGTATAGTAGGCTTTTTTTATCAGCCTCTCTTTAATAATTTTTAAACTGCTGAAATGGCAAAAATTGATAGCGGAATTTTATTATAGAATCTTATATCCAAACCCACAAACGACTTTCGTACCTTTGTCTATTATATACATCATATATAATGATCATTCATAAATCATATTTTTACGAAACGAACAAATGATTGTTATATTTCATTTCACATAAAATTGCAAGTTTGGAGATTAGATTATCTTTACTGTTTACAACGTAAGATAAATTACAAACTTATTGGACTTGAATTCGTATCAATTAGATTAAATTTGGTTGATTATTATTTTTTTAAGAATATTCGCTCTATTATAACTTGGTGAGCCCAAATAGAACTGACTGTAGTAGATTATAATTATAAGAAATAACTGTGACCTTCAAATGAGCCAGGAAAATCAAAGAATCCTTCCGTAAAAGTACAATAGATATTTCTGAGCGGCAGAATAGAGACTCTTATGCTGATATTATTGAAAAGTTCAAAATACTAGGTTTGGCTTCGAATTTTAACCAATATTTAAACCATACTTAAATTATTACTTAACAGTTGAACCATTTGCCTTTGTGATTGTTGTTGTCTTTACAAACCAATAACCACTTGGTAAATCCGTCAAAAGACGGAAAAAAAAACGAAACTGTTGATATTTATCTGTTTTATAATGAAACAAACTGTTTAAAACACGGGAAAAAATTATATTTCGTGTATAGCGTATTTTACAAAGATCAAAAAGAAGGTTATAAAAATGTAGCCAATATAACAAATACAGATTAGGCAGTAATACCAATTTAAAACATATAAGGTTGCGTTCTTATTTACAAACAGAAACAACAAAAGAAAGGAAACAAGGATATCTTTTTTGAGATCTTACCTTCAAGAACCGATCTTTGCAGTGTTGGACTAATTCCTGTTCTCTACCAGCAAATAGATTGAGACCGACTGGCAACAATCGCTTCAAACAAGCGACCATAAGTGACGCTTGCACCTCCTTGTCCTTATCGCGTTTCTTATCACGGTGCTTCTTCTTTTTCTATAATTTATAAGTTAAAAATCAATACACAGATCCTAAACTTGTCACCATGCCTTCATCATCATCTCCTCTTACCCTTATCTTACTCTAAGTGGCACAATATGTCTTCTTCTTCCATTCTCCTCTATCATTCGTCAACACTGGTGCCACTCCCTTAACATGCATATCATTTTTCATACAATCCATCCATCTTTTTTTCGGCCTCACTTGTCACCATTCCTTATTTACTGAATTCTCTATAGTGCTAACTCTTTTTTAAGTCTCCATAGCAACGGGAATTGAACATTGTTTCCAAGCGTTATAAAAAACGTTAAGCATAGCGAAGCATTGCGGGGTAAGCCCAACATGTATTACTTAAGGTCTTGTAAAGTTAAAAGCTCACTTGATATTTATAGTTCATTCGACAAAAAGTATAAAGATATGAAACACTAGCAATTGCCAGTGGTTGCGCCCGCGTGGAAACATTAAAACCGTAATATAGTATTTTGATAACCATAGAAATGGTTAAAGTGGGTTAACTTAATAAGCTAGACATATGTTGTAGCGGACTTAATTATATATATATTAGTAGTTATTATATATTATTAGCATGCTTTTATCTATTTATTTTACCAAAATTATTTAATAGATTAAATAGTTCAATTTGTACAATTTTTTTTTCTATATGACCCGTACTATCAATTCTTGTCCTTTTCCTTCTATTACTCAAAGGTTGACGGGAAGAGATCCCTTTTAGGTATAAGACCGCCTTTATACATATGTTTTTTAATTTTTATTTTTTCTTTCTCTTTTCTAAATATATGTGTAAAAAGAAAATAAATAAATAGAACTTTTAGAGGGAACCAATTTTGTAATACATTATTTTTTAATAACTTTCACCGTTTACTTAACGCACGCAAGGAAAGTTTTAAATTTTACTATTTTCGTAATTTTTTTATTGCTGCTCCTTTCCTATTCATCTTAGCGTGATGTTATATAGCCTATAGCCTTCCTCGATAAATGGACTCTGTTACACAACAATGAGTTTTTCAAATCGATCCAATAGTGCTTGGGATTAGCGCGTTCACACAATCAATCAAACAAACAAACAAACAAACAAACAAACAAACAAACTCTTCAGCTTTATATATTAGTGTAGATAGAAAAGATTGTGGGTTAGAACAAAAGAAATAATTTACCTTCCCTCCACCCTGTGGTGTTCCGTCAACGACTGTGGTAACCCTCCGAGTTGCAGTAGGCATAATTAGCACCTAAATGTGAAAAACAGAAGCGGAACTTAAACGAATAAATATTTTATACCAATTTTCTTCCACAACTATGACATTTATATTGAATGATTTACTAGAGTGTGTATTTTTGAGTATTTTTATCATGAACAATCCTTATATTATAAATGCATAAGTTTGTCAGTGTTTCTGTCTGTCTAAGTTTTTACAGTTCTCTTGTAGCAATATTGATAAAATTTGTCACAATTAAAGCTTATATACCGGGCTAACATATAGAATAGAAAAATATTGTTTTTACCTAAAGGACAGGAATACAACAATATATTTCATAATCAAGTATCGGTATTCTTTAACTCAAATTGTCTTGTACGATGTTGCGGGATCAGCTTGTACTTAAAATTTTACTTTATGTTACGTTTTTTTGGATATACAGTACATTCCTTATAGCTTTGCCAAATCATTTTAATGTAATGTACAGAAATTTAAAAAAAAAATAAACATTGTCGAGGATTTGTTTAAAAGTTCTGGTGGCAAAAAGATTTTCAAGTTTTTTTTTTTAGTTTAATGGAAGAAAATTAGCATAAAAAGGATGAAGAATACAATTTTAAAATGACAAAATGTAACCAAAAGACAGCACAATATGGTGTGATATGATTGTAGCGCTGTTAAGCCATTTAACCTTTAAAACAATACATCAAATTTCAATCGATAAATTGCCAGAGATAAGAATCGAATATATTTTTCAATCAATTCAGAACTATTTAAAATTATTCAATGGAACTTGTAGGTTGATGTGAAATAGAAATTTGGAAAATTTTAGTACGTATGATTCTTATTTCTCAACAGCAAAAACATTTATTATCGATATTGAATCAACGATGTACCTATTCCAGAGACAACAAGAATCAAATACATATTTAACCATTGAATTTTTGAGGAATTAAAAATATATTTTTCAATAAATTTAGAACTATTTAAAATTTATCCAAGGAACTTGTACGTATAGTAGGAATTCGGAAAATTTTGGTACATTTGATTCTTATTTCTCAACAGCGAAAACATATATGATATTCAAACAACGATGTACCTGAATTATTTCTAAATTATTAAAATATCAACTTACCATATTATCGATTTCATTTGCAGATATAAAGTTCTGTTCCTCCTTAAGGAAGTATTGACTCTTGGACCAGATATTGAAGATTTCCGCCACGTGGTTATATAATTCCTCAGCCTCTGTTAATTAAAAAATAATGACAATATAAAACAATCTTCTATTATTGGACAACAGATTCATCATCTTCCTGCCCTTATCCCACTCTAAGTGGGGTCGGCACAACATGTTATAAACATGTTGTTACATGATTTGGCTGAGTTTCCACGACCGGCCGCGCGCCTGACATCAACTTACCTTAGTCGTATTTTACGACACCTCGGTAAAAAATAAGGGTATGACAACAGATTATGATAGTTTTTTTTTTGCTATAATCTGTCTGTGTTTGTTAAGAAAATCTATGTAATTATTGTATTACGATTTTGTTGTGGAGTTAAGGCATGATCTCCTGATGATGTTTCGAATTCCGGGCGAAACGGTCGTAGTGAATGTATGCAGTGCTTGTATAGTGTATTGTTGGTGCCGGTGTTTAGTGTTACGTGCGGTAACTAATACTGCATGTATAAGGTATGTAAACGGTTTCTGCTTCCACTACACAGAATCGCCGAGTTTCTTGCTGGCTCTTCTCGGTAGCAACAGCTTTCCGAGTCAGCAGTAGAGTTGACGATTCAAAGCACTTGTTTACAAGTTTATTTGTATCTTACTTATACTATAAATACGAAAGTTTGTGAGCGTAGATGCATGTATTTGACGGCGAATCAGCTGAACCAATATCGATAAAATTTGGCACAATTATTCCTTATACGTTGGAACATATAGGCTATAAAAATCCTGTCAATTCTACAGGAATAGGATGACATTGAAAAACGCCATCTAGTATCAACCGATTACATGACAACAATCCATGGGAACGAACGGGTAAAAGCTAGTAAAATATATTTTTAATTTGATAGAATAAGTTAATTTGTAACAGTTTCAAATATGAATGTGGATGGATATATGGCTAGGGGAGGCCGAAAAAAGGATGGATGGATTGTGTGAAAAATGATATGAATGTTAAAGGAGCGGCACCAGAGTTGACGAATGATAGAGGAGAATGGAAGAAGAAGATATATTGCCGACCTCACTTAGAGTGGGATAATGGTAAGAGAATGATGATGAAGTTAATTTGTAAGCAGCAATTTGACTTAGACAAATGTATAATCCTTACCTGGCACGTTGTTTCGTAGCCAATGATTTCTTTGTAGATCAACGTACTTGATGAGCAGAGGGTAGAAAGAGTAAATATCGCGAACTAATAACTGCCAGTCTTCTTGTATCTGTGATTCCACTTGTGAAGTATCGTCTGTTGATGACTGAAAAAAGAAAACAAAGAATATTTTCAATTTGGAATACCAAAAAGTGTTAATACACGCGACATAAATCTATTATAATATTTCCGAACATAAGATAAGATAAGATAAGAAATTCTTTATTACACACAACATTACATACAAATAAAACAAATAATTAAAAATAAAATGTGTAAGGACGGCCTTATCACTGTAAGTGATCTCTAACAGGCAACCCATATGGCTAAGGACATCCTTATAATGGAGTGTACATTGTTGGTGGTTGAGTAAAGTTAAAAGGAAGACAGAATAAGTAAACTTACATAAATAGATAATAAATAAAGTTACATAAATTAACACCATATTTTACATCCTAAAATACATAAATATATGGTAAGCATACATATAAGTTTGTGTGGACTAGATAAAATATATAGATACTTTATTTTATAAATTAAATATTTATATAAATAAAATACACAATAAGCAACTAATTAAACAAATAATGTTTTTTTAAACGACGTTTAAAAATATGTATCGATTCAGAATGACGAATCACACTAGGAAGAGCGTTCCAGAGCTCCACATCAGTAATTGTAAAAGATTCACTGTAACGTTGTGAGTGACTAGCCGGCATCATCAGCTTCTTAAGATGCTGAGATCGCAGATTGGAAAGATGGCGAGGTTCTCGAAATTTAAAACGCTCCTTTAAATATATAGGTGAAGAAGGATTAAAAAGAATAGAATAGAGGAGAGATAATACGTGGACATTTCGCCGCTGCTGGACAGTTAGCCATTTGAGTTGAACCCTAAATTGCGTGATATGGGAACATCAGACTTTTGATGTGGTTCCGTAATTTTTACGTTAAATCCACACACACAGTAAACAAATGCAATACATTATGGCCACTTTGGTTTTTATTCACGTGACGTGCTAATTATTACCGATATTTATTCATCCTCCTGCCATTATCGGCACAACATGTTTATAACACGATCTGGCTACGTATTTTACGACTGGCCGCCTGCCTGACGTCAACTAACCTTAGTCGTGTTTTACAACACCTCGGTAAGAAAGAGGGCGGTCTGTTGTATTCAGCGGGATACCACACGGCGTTATTACCAATCTTTACTAAGCCACTTTAATTGAGTAGAATGATTTAAATTTAATTTCATTATGTTTGACAAGTTGCTTCGTTTGCGAAGCATATTGTATAATTTTATTTATTTTATTTTAGAATCAAATCCAATCAAAATAATCGTTATTCAAATAAGCTCTTTCAAGCACTTTTGAATCGACAATTATCAATACGATTAATGGAGCTACAACTAGTTCAGAATGATGCTCTTACTGAGAAGAACCGGAAAGAAACTCGGCAGTCAATCTTTTCAACATTTTCAATTCAACATTATTAAACCGCAGTCCTGTATAAAGCTGAAAGGATTTTCAAATCCAGGCTTTTTTTATCATCCAAATAATCTGCAATTTTGGAATATGCTTTACGTATAAGCATATCTCTTATACTTAATTTAAACCTTTCTGTAGACTGGTCTAGTATGGATGCATTGTTTCTATGTTATATACAATAGTGAAACAATGAATGAATAGAATGGAAGAAGAAGACATATTGCGCCGACCCCACTTACAGTGGGGTAATGGTAGGAGAATGATGATGATGTTTCATTGTTGTCAGTTAGTTAAAAAAATGTTTTTGCTAAAGAGAAGATTATAGTAACAGTTTTTTTTTTTTTTTAAAGGTTATACCGAAACATTACCTAAGATTTTTTTAGGGACAGCACTTTGACATTAACAAAATGTTGTAACTATAGATTTACCTTGATAAATCCTCTCAAGCTCTCCTCCTTATGGAACATATTGTCGGTCCTCTTCCTCACTCTCTCCGCAAGAGGCAAGAAGGACTCTCTCAACAACTCTTCAGAGCTGTTGATGATGATCTGTTGGGTGTAGGTCGCGATCCGAGTCATCCAGGGTGCGCTTTCATTACCGATGTTCTTTTTGATGAGTTTCAGAACGTTTTTGAGCAGTTGGTTCATATGTTCGGCGGTTACCATTGTAACATGATTCCTATAAATTAAATTGAGAAGATAGCTTAGTGAATGAAAAGCGTATGTAGGCTTCATAAAAGAAGGTTTAAAAAAGAATCAATAAGCTACATCATCTTCCTGCCCTTATCCCGCTCTAAGTGAGGTCGGCACAACGTGTTATAAACATGCTGTCACATGATTTGGCTGCGTTTTTACGACCGGCCGCCTGCCTGACTTCAACTTACCTCAGTCGTATTTTACGACACCTCGGTAAGAAAGAGGGTGGTCTATTCTACTAAACCGGATACCACGCGGTAGGTCAACTGACCTTAGTCGCCTTTACGACACCTCGGTACGAAATGAGTGTGCTACTATTCTATTCAGCCGGATACCACACGGCGTAATGAATATGCTACAAATAACGTGATAAATAATAAAAATCATTAAGTTACAATGATTTTTTTGATCAAATCAAACTAACTTAATCTTTGTTCAAGTAAGATTTTTACAAGCACGTATTTGAAATGTTAAAGATTAGATTTAATGAAGCTACAACTGGTTCGGAATGTTGTTTTTACCGAGAAGAATCAGAAAGAAACTCGGCGGTCAATCTTTTAGACATTTTAAATTACTTAACCACAATCTCGGTTGAAGCTGAAAGGATTTTGAAATCCAAGCATTTTTATCATTCAAATAATCTTCAATGTGCTACTCAGCCGAAAACCACACGGTTTAGATTTTAGAACAGTTTATACAACTAGTATAAACTGTGGTAGCCCAGCGGTAACACCGTGCGCCTCTTTCGAGGAGGTCTAGAGTTCAAGTCCTGGGCAGGCACCAATGAGTTTTCTATAAAACTTATGTGTCTAATTGATAATTGCAATTAATCACACGCTTTACAGTGAAGGAAAACATCGTGAGGAAACCTGCATATCTCTAGAGAATTCTGGGGATATGTGTAACCTACCAAGCAGCGTGGTACGTCTTAGTTCCAGTCCTTCTCTCCAAAAACGGAAAGAAGAGGCCTATGCCCAGCAGTGGGATAATAACAGGCCGTTACTACTTACTTACTTTTATATAATTAATATGGATGAAATGGAAACTGTTTATATCTTGATATGAAATAAAGACAGGCAATCAATGAACTTACCCAGCTGTAGGTGTCACATTATCCGGACCCTGGGCCCACCAGAACGGCAAATAGGAACACAACAGTGGAAGAACTACGTCGATGATATGAGGTGCTTCGTTGTAAGTCTTATCAGATTCGACGAAATGATCTACTTCATTGAGTATCGTCTCCAAAGTCGGCATTGATTGCTCCATTTTGGCCATTATATCTGTCAATATTGAGATAACATTTTAAAACTATACTATTACAATAGAATCTAAACATAAAACAAAGTCCCCATAAGCTAAATCTACCAATTTCTCTAAATCTACTGAACGGATTTTAGTACGGTTTTCATTATAATGAAGTTTAAGGCTTATAATACATTATGGTTTTATGTAAATTGACTGAATTTGTGACACTCCCCGCGGGTGAAGCGATTCGAATTCGATGATTTTACAATATTACTAGCTGACCGGGCAAATTTGTTTTGCCATATAAATTATTTCTAACGAATTTCTAGTGTTCATTGAGAAAAAAAATTGTTCATAAAATAAAAATAAAATTTTAGGGAATATCCCTTATCACTTAAGGCTATGAAAAATAAATAGTGGTATAGACTTGATGAATATACATGTAAAATTACAGTTGACGAGAATTCTATATACAAGATATATTTTCATTTTTATATTTATATTTACGGATTTTCAAAAGTGAAATAAAACTACATTAAAATTTTCTTATTAATGAAGCTAAATATTCTGTGAATGGGTAACATGATTATAAAGGAGTGATTTTAATCATATCTAGTTAACAAGCGTTAAGAAGCCCGATGCTTTTGGGTCTCATCATAAAGTTAACAGCCAGCAATGCAACGAGTTTAGCTTGGTATAGCTCTACATAATAAAATTGTCAGTGATTCTTCTTCTTCTTGTGCCTCTCCGACTAGCGAAGGTTAGCCGTCAGTGCTTGATACTTCTTTCTATTTCTCGCGAGACTAAAAAGCTGGGAAGCACTCGCTACTCCAGTCCATTCTCGTAGTGTCAATGATTAGCCGGCTGTTATTACTAGAAGTGGTATTTTTACTCAGCTGTAATCCATTCAAAAGTCATCCTTGTGATAACCATAAAGCCTATTTAAACTGTTAAATCAAAGCAAAACTAACCTTTTGCTTCAAGCGAATGATCAGCGATACGGTTGAGAAGGGAGAACTGATTGTGTTTGTTAAGATGCGGTTCGAGAAATGCGACAGGGAACGTTGAACTGAAGGCGCCCAAGCACGAACCCTGAGATTTTTAAAACAATATTTGAAAATTCTTAAGCTTATGTACTTGCTTATAAGGTTTAAGTACAATTAAAGTAAATAAGTAGCGGCCTGTTACTATCCCACTGCTGAGAATAGGCCTCTTCTCTCCGTTTTTGGAGAGAAGGATTGGAGCTAAGACCTACCACGCTGCTCCAATGCGGATTGGTAGGTTACACATATCTCCAGAATTCTCTAGAGATATGCAGGTTTCCTCACGATGTTTTCCTTCACCGAAAAGCGTGTGATAAATTGCAACTATCAATTAGACACATAAGTTTCAACAGAAAAACTCATTGGTGTCTGCCCGGGTACGAACCCGTGACCTCCTCGAGAGAGTCGCACGGTGATACCGCTGGGCTACCACAGCTAAGTACAATTAATAATACTAATTGCTAATTTTCAAGCATTCTTACCTCTTACCTTGTGCAAAAGTAATAATAAAATTATTTTGCTATAATCCACGATGAAGTAAAATAGAAAATATATATAATGCTAAATGTAGAGTGGACAATTCATTTTCATATCTGATACATGCAGGATTCGTAAAAACACATGCACAGACCTATATTACAAATACTATATTAATGAACAAAATGTCTTACCAGGGCCGGTTTGTGTCGCTCTATTTCAGTCTTAAGGTACTTTCTGTCGTGCGTGAGACCAACATCAGTTCCGAGTGTATACAAAGAACCTAGCATCTTGTATGATGCAACTTGTATTTCGTCCACTGGAACAAACAAACAAACATATTAATTTTAAATCAATTTTATAAAGATTAGTATCGTGCTGTTAGGTATCCGGTTGAGTAAAATGGACCACTCTCATTTCTTACCAAGGTGTAGTAAAAGGCGACTAAGGTAATTTGACATCAGGCAGGCGGTCGGTCGTACCATAGCTACCCAAATCATATCAGAACATGGTTATAACATGTTGTGCCGCTTCGAGTGCGATAAGGACAGAAAAATGATGATTTATAAAGATTAGTATCATAGTGGAATCTAAAACAGTAACTAAGGTACTTACCAGTAGGTTTTTAAAGTAAACAAATGGCAAATGATGCCTACAAAAAATCTGTAGTCTTCCAAATCTAAATCTAAGTCTAAATCTAAAGCAGTTCGGAAAGTACTTAAAAGCAAATGGTTGAAACAGGACCTATGGTGTTCTAAATGGTATATTCCAAACACCATGGTAGAAACTTTATATCTTTATAGCATGAGCCAATTTGGACGAAGTACCCAAAATACTCTGTATTTTCAAATGATAGGCGTTAAGATGTCACATAATAAAGTAACACGTCTGATCCAGCCTCGTATATCAGTAAAAAAAGCAGAAAGCTGCAAGCATTTGTTATTTGGATAAACAGAAAATATTATTAATAACCTGGGCCTAGATATAATCGCCAAAGAAGAGTACTCATGATTACAATCATACGTCAAAATCTCTTTCCGGCCACATATAAAAGTGTCCATTCCTTTTTCTTTTTTGTCAGAGATAAGAATTAAAGATTATTGCAATCTGTTCTCAAATGGCATCCGATGATGAACTGCTTAATTGACTGGTCCGTTGGCGCAGTGGGTAGCGATCCTGCCTACAGCTCCGCGGGTCATGGGTTCGGTTCCCGCCGAGGGCCAACATTTTCTATGAACAATTTGTTGATTCTTCGAGCCCGTGTGTATATTTGTATTTAAGTATGGATGTATATGTTTGTATGTATACCAGTTGTCCGTCATCCATAACACAAGTATTAGGTTACTTACTTTGGGGACGGACAACCGTGTGTATAAAAGTTTCCCATATTTATAATTCTATAAACATAATAAAGGTGGAAACAATATCAACGTGATAAGATGTGTATCCATACATAATACGCGACAGAAATCTAGTAAAAATATTTTTATAATATGTATAAAGTTTAGAATTGCAAACACCAATCAACCATTTGACAACCAAGTGATATTTGTTGGATTCATTATTAGAATAGGTAACGTTAATAAAACAAAAATCGAAAAAATCCTATAATGTAAATATAATATTTGTATAAAGCTGGTATTTCTTATTAACTTTCAAATAAGGTATACCTCGTTAAAGTATGAAATAGAGGTCATGCGTAAATATCAATTCATTTTATAGCTGCCATTTTATTTTATGATATTCAAATGTTTTCTTTCACGTATATAGCTAAAGTGATTGTTGTTTTTAATGTCTTAGTAAGTTTTATCAGAAAATAATATTTAAAACAAATGTTTTATGGTATTTTTTTTAAATAACTTTAATTTCAGGTAATATATAATATTGATGCCGTTTACAATAAAATTGCAAAAGAACAAGTCTTTACAGATGTACTGAAAAATATAACTTTAGCTAATAAAATACTCGAGGATCTTATAAAGAATTATGAACGCCTTGAAAAAATTTACCGATCCGAAGAATTTGTAAAAACAAGTTCTTCGTCATCTGAAATTGACGAGACATTCAAACATATTTTTCCAAATAACCCAAATATCAAACAGCGAGATAGATCTTATCAGAAACGAAATACAAATAAACCATATATTGGAACGGCTATGATATACGATAGTGCTTCAAGAGATAACGATTCTGGAGAACATTATGAAGAAAAAGAAACAAATGAATTAGAAACGCATGGAAAAACCTATACGTTAAACTCTAATGTATATAATAGTAAAGATACTATAAAAAATACTAGTTTAGTCACAAATAAGGAAAAATCAAATGATAATTCAGAAAACAGAGAATCTGATGAAATAGAAGAGATAATTATTGAAATGCCAAAAGACAAAGCAAGTGTTGTGTTGCACAGAACAACTGAATCAAATATAAAAAGTAAATCAAATAAAGAATTAAAAAATATCCTAGGGGAAAAAACAAGATTTAGTGTACAATACGCCAATCCAAATATAAGTGCAAGAAGAATCAAAAGAATAATTTATTCAGAAACATTTTCTCCAGATAATATTTGGCATGAAATTATACATCGACCTATAAGATTAAAAGAAGATAAAGATCCAATCGTGAAAAGAAATCTAAGTCATTTTAGAAGTAAAAATAAGGAAAAAGTCACTGTACTTATTATAACAAACACTGAGAAAGTATGTGATATTTGAATGGCACATAACACCAATATATTGTTTAAATTTATATTCGGTAATTTTTTATTTTAGGAAAAATCGGACAGTGGGCCAATAGAATTAGATTCTAAATTGAAAGAAAAGTTGTCAAATTTAGATTTATTAAAAAATATTCTCCGAAGTACTTATGGTGACGCATGTTTGCAAATACCTATAAAGAAATGTATTAAAGTAGGTGTCTTTCAAAATGTACATAACCACAGTTAACTTTTAAAAATAAGGAATTATTTCAATTTGTAGGCTTTGAATGCTATGAGCAAAAATATCTGCAAGCGTCGTTTTAAATGTAAATCTGATTTTAAATCAGATTTGATAGGAAAATCAAGAACTGCTTGTGAAAAAGAGTTCGCATACAAAGAAGTACCTAACAATGTAACTGACAAAAAGGAAGCGAAAGTTGAAAAATTTAGTCCACCAGTATTTTCAAATCGCAACAAGGGTAAGATTTTAAATTAAGACTTAAATTAACCATTATATGTCAATCAAAGAAATAATCATAAACACTATTGTTCCAGCTTCTGATAACTCTCGGGGCCGATATAAATTACTGTCTGAACTTATGGTATGTAAATAAATGTGGAAATAAGATTTACAGAAATTTCACTGGTCAAATAAAAATTTTAGCAGCAAAGTCAGAAGCGATCAAAATAATCTTTGGTGAATTTCATTATCTTAATTGCTCATTTTTTGAACCATTGATTGAAGATTATCAATATAAAAATTGTGATGACTATATTTATCATTATCATAAAATGTCATCGTTATATTTTGAAAATATCATCATCACTTAATAAACATTATATAAATTGGTGGGTGGTTTTCAAAATTAGCTCAAAAATTGCATTAATATACGGGATTTATAAGAATTATCTACATATTTACCGAGAGTATAATTTGTGGGTTTTTAATATAATAATAATGTGTTTATAATTTAAAAAATTAAGGTAATCGCTAGTATTTACAGTTTATTCTTTCAGCCTAACAAAAATTTTATATCTTTACGCAATGAAACTCCAGAAGAAGCCTTCATAAAATTAAGGATCTTAAGAGATAAATATGAAAAAAAGTGTCTAGAAGGGTCCAGAAAAAAGTGCGCTAATGCATGTAATTTCGCATTGAATGAAACGTGCTCTACCCATACATGCGAAAAGAAATTAAAAAAGGCTGTAAAAAGCGAATGTAAAGACCAATGCAAGAAAGTATTCACTAATAAAAGTAAACAATCAAATAGTGATTCTGATTCTGAAAGTGAAAGCGAAAGTGATAGTGACAGTGATTAATTTAATCAAATAACGCCATAAAGTACTTAACTTTAGGAATAAATAAAAATTAAAAACGAATTTAGATATTTATTCAATCTCCCGAATATCAAATCACATAAACTACAGAATTATTTTTAACATTCTTTGGTCTGTGTTTGGTTGTTTTGACTTATATCCAATTGTAATAGGATAAAAAGTTCATACACGTTTGTGAAACTAAACAACTTTTTATAAAAATACATTTTGCAAAGAGAAACCGCAGAATTTCAATTTAAAAATACTTGAGAAGTTGGAATAAATAAATTTTGAGTTAAATAAATATTTCCATATTATTCACTTGTTTTTAAATCTAAAATTTAAATTAATTTGTATTGTTGCTAAATTCCTTAAATGACGTTAATAGCCTATATGTTGTTTACACCTTTACTTTATTTATTTACTTTTTTGTATATTATTCAATCTATTGGATTATTAATGAGAATTAAAATTAAATTTAAACAACCAAGACATGATATAGGATAACATGGATACATATAAAGATGCTGAGCAGTCTGCAATGTACAAAAATATTGTGAATCATAAAAATCAATAATGGTAGTCAGGCGTGTAATATGTATGGGCAAGTAATTATTACGAAAACACATTTGTAGTTTAAATGTGGCTTTGCAAGGGTTTGTTTCTGATGTTTTTAACGGTTTTGGTAAGTAAATAATAGAATTTTATGTCGTAAAAAAAGAAACATAAAGTTATATATTGTATACAATATATTTTTACCAAGAAATTTATTGACCAGATCAAAAGCAATGGGAATTATCAAAGAAAAACTGAATATAAAAAGTTGTTAGAATTAATAAAATCTGGCGAAAATAATATCATTAACTCTAGAACAGAATTACAATCAGACAACAAAAAATTAGTGCCAGATGCTATACTGCTACTTAAGAATGCTGAAAATTATATAGACGACGAAGAAATAGGTGATAACGAAATGAATTCACTGAGTCAATATAATGAATTCCCAATTCCAAGCGATCGAAATATTGCCATAGTAGTGTTGGATGACAACATAAAGGTAACCTTATTGGATATTACTTTTGATTACTTGTTCATTTGCCATACAATCATTTGACGACGAAATAACTCACATATTTTTAAGCTACCCAATAATACAGATTCATCAAGAAATAATTATGGCCTGTAATATAATTGTATTATATCTTACTAATAGATAAATAATTGATATCAAATACATAACAGTAGGTATATAATCATTAATTTCAGATATTTATAATATTCAATGCAACGTCCCAAAAAATCCCAAGAATAATATGATTATATTTAAGGTCACATTGATGTCATAGCGAGTGGTCTTAATTATAAAAAATACTCATAATTTCAGACCTTAACGAGAGAAGGACTTAGTATTATATTATCAGGAGAAACTGAATTAATGGCAGATAATATTAAACCTAATATATTACGAGATGCCTATACCGATGCCTGTATAAAAGTAGCTATAAGAAAATGCTATCAGGTAATTGAAAAACAACTACTGAATAAATTTAACTTTACACTACTAAATAAACTGTTCTTATTGGAAAAAACACCCATTAAGAATTCATATTTTATCAAACAAGATTTTGTCTGGAGTATATCTGATCTATTTGAGGCATTAGTAAAATAAATAAACTCAGGATCATAAAATTTTCCTAGTTAATAAAATATTGCTTGATGTGGGACTAATTGCGTAAAGTTCAATAACTATATACTACATAATTTTTAAATAAAATTACTATACATTTGAAGTTTTAATATTTTTAATTTTAAGTTAAGAATATTGTTCACTCCTACAACCTGTAAAATCTGTGTTGCAAATTCCAGGCATTATATGATGTTCGCAAAAATGTTTGCAAAATACTTTATAGATGCAAATCAAGATTCAAAGCCTACTTTAAAAAGAAATCCAAAGAAGGTTGTATAAAAGAATTCGATTACAATCAGGGAAATAATAAAATGTCATCTAAATTTAGGAATAATAAAGTCCACAGTAAGTACTGTCTCTATTTTGTCAGTCCATTAAAATTATTTAGTCATTTAATGTAAAAAAAATTATAAAAATGAAGAGCACTTGATTCTAATCGAGAGAACGTAGGACCAAACATCAGGCTTATGGGTTTTCTTAACTGATGTTTACAATTCATATTATACGGCACAAAAAAAGAAATCATCTCGAGAAAACCTTACTGCTAGAGAATTCCTTGGATTGGTGTAACTTGCCGAACTGCAGTAGCGTATTAGATCTAAGTTCCTTTATTTCTCTTCAAAGGGGAGAAGCCTTTGCCCAGTCTTTTAATAATAACAAACCAATTCCTCATTATATCTTTCAGGTACTAAATTTATAGATGCTACTAGGCAAGGATATGTTGATGCTTGTATTCCTTATATGGTACCACAATATAAGGTAATGGAATATTTGTGTTTATTCCTTTGTCAAACTCAAATTGTGTCTTTTTTATGTCTGTTTGTTTTGATGGACGTGTTACTATGTTTACGTAACAGTGTACTCTTTTTTTCTGTTCCCGAAAAAATATAAGAATTTTCTAGGTTGAAGTTGGGGAAACCTTTTTGGGATCGTCCGGCTAGATAGTAGGGATCTATTAACACATGTATTCTGTTAAGGGGTCCTGATTATATTACCTTGGGAAACCAACGTTCGCCAACTTCCTATTATTTGCCCGATTTCATCACCTTCGCGAAACAATGCGTTTAGTCTAAAATGTCTTATCATATCTTGGATGGTCTTCAGACTTTAGATTTTGCATAAAAAGTAACAGAGATAATATTAAAAAGCGAAAAACTATATGTACATTCCAGGAAACCCAAATCAGAAACGCGGTGCTGAATAACAGAGCTGACAATATGCTTAGAAAGAGATCTGGAAAGAGATGCCGGATAATCTTCAGAAAGAAGTGCGTCAAGGCTTGTCTTTTTGCAGTAAATGAATCTTGTAATGTTTACGCCTGTTCAATAAGAAGGTGGAGGCTTTTCGAGAAAGTTTGTGGGGAAGAATGTAGAAGAATCTACCTAGGTAAAAAGATTTCAGATAGCAGTAGCAGTAGTGCTAGTGAATCGTAATAAATTATTTGGGCACATCTAATTTTGGATTTACATTTTTTTTGCAAACAAAACTTAAACTAAACAGAAAAATTGGCAATATTCACGAACAGTAGTTTTAGGGAAAACGTTCATAAGTGTGCTCATTTTGGAACTATAACGTCAAATAGTAAGTGTAAATATTAGGTATCATAGTCAACTATAAGCAGAAGTAGCGAGTTCTGGAGGGGGATACTAACATAAATGATGCTTTATTAGTGACGTCTTAGTGTACTCGTAGTTTTTTCTTAAACATTTGTTTCCATTAGATGATAGCATCATGAAGACGTGGTAGAATTGTTCTGGCCACTATATTCCAAAATTATTTGTAATCTGACTATATCTTAATAAGTCTTGTCTAGTTTTAAACAGATGATAGCGGTCCGAAAAAGTGGTAGAATCATTTTGGCTATTCTATTACAATTAATCTTTTGTCAATTATTCAGTATTAACTAATAACCTCGCTAGTCAACACTAGGGTCTATATATGCCTATGATGCATTAAAGTGAAGTTATTGAACAGTATACGTGTCACTAGCATTACTTACGTAATAAGTCAGAGCCGTATTCGCAGTTGGCCAGATGATCGAACATGGCGGTCAGGACAGGTAGTATGACGCCATTAATGTAGCCGAGAGATGTAGATGTTTTTAGATGCGTTCCGCGAAGGTGAGCGTATTTACCCTGGAAAATTTTAAAACAGCGGTAAAAAATATTTTATCTACTCTGGATACTATAAAACAAAGATTATAAAACTGAAACCAAAATTCTCATGACAAACATTACGTACAGGCCAAAATTAAAAATTAAAAAGTTTTATTACGATAAAGGTCTTGTATGGACACCTGTATCATAATATAACTTTTTAATCATAACGATACACCTATACAACCTCCAGCTGGACCAAGGAGGTGGAAACTCTACCTTAAAAAAAAAGGTTTCAATGAACGAGTCTGCGGCGACGCAACACGCATGCGCAATCGACGTTTGCGCCTTGGGACTAACATTTGACATTTAAAAATTTTTTTCAATATTTAAACAAAGTTTGGTTTTTATTAATATCGTTTTACGTATTATAGTATGAGAGTAGATAAAGTAGTGTATGACACTGTACATAAATTGCTCTTATAACACTCGTGTGATACTATAAAACACACTCGCCTGCGGCTCGTTTTTTTAAAACACACTCGTGTTATAAGAACCCTTATTATGCAACAGTATCATCTATTGTATACCTATATTTTTTATACAGGCTACATCCTCTACTATAGCATAACGACTTTTTTTTCTTTATGAAAGACTGTAAATATAAGTAGCAATTGAACCCAATTTTAACTATAGGAGCGCAGCGGATCATAGTGAAAGCTTATGAGATAGGATTACAGTCAGACTTTCAATGTATATTTTTAGGATTATGTTTTGATGAAGCGTTTCTTCAAAGGACCTGGGGCAAAATAATACTTTGCTCTATTATATTTATGGAAAGGTTAAGTTAATATCTGGCAATGATTTTACCAAATAGATAAATCGAAATTGCACTTTATATTAAACCTGGGCATTGACATTACTTATCGTTATAAATTTTTTTGTTTATTATAATTAACTTTGCAGTATAAATTACTGTCAGATAATAACACTTTTACTTAAGTGTTTCGGTATTTAAAGTGAAGAGTTTTGTGGAAAATTTCAATAAAGCGTTTTTTTAATAAAGTGATAGCATAGAAATAAGGATAACAAAGCATCTAACTCAATTAATACTAATTTATATAAGCGTGTGATACATTCCTTACGCGCTAATCTTTAAACAACGTTATTTTAATTAGTCACTGATAAAATCGTTATCGTAAAAAGTTTATAACGCAGAATATTAAATGGATTTAATTACTTAAGCTCGATACCGATTTATTTAAATAAAAATTGAACTTACATCCTGCAAATTCATAATGGTATGGCCGAGATCATCAGCCACATTGTTGAAGAACGTTAGCATAGAAGTACGGATGAACTCTGGACAGTTCTTGACGAGGGACTTGGCGTCAATGCCTTTTACTAGGACTTGGAGACAGCGAACTGTGATGCGGACGTCCGGACCGAATGCCGTTAATCTGGGAATAGAATTTTCTAGTATTTCAAGCTGCTTTGCTTATTAACTTGCTTCGTTTTTAAAACAGATAATACAGTTGTGTATACTTTGGCACGTATATGACTATGTAATATTTTGGTACTATAAAGCTGACTTCATGATTGATTCGAATACTGGCCATTGGGATGAATTAAATAGAAAATTAATTACTTAAATATACCTAGACTCTTGCCGTGTGGTATCCGACTGAGTAGAATAGACCACCACACTTAATAAGGTGTCGTAAAATACGATTAAAGTAAGTTGACGTGAGGCAAGCGGCAGGTCGTAAAATACGTAGCCCAATCATATGATAACGTTTTTATAAAATGTTGTGCCGACCCCACTTAGGGTAGAAAAGGCAAGAGGATAATAAAATATAACTAGAACCAACAAATTGTAGTTTAAGAAATTGTTGGTTCTTAGCAGAAATCGAACCTGCGACCTGCAGAGCTGATGGCCAGACCAGCGCACACGTTAATGTCAGAAAATCTATGTTACCCTTAAAGTAGAGTGCATTCGTTTTCATAACTTATGTATGCAGGATTAATAAAACATATGCACTATACATCACTATAATCACCACTGCACACATTCACTACCACAATTTAAATAATCGTTTCACCCTGTAATCGAAGCATCATCAGGAGATAGACTCTACGGCAAAATCCCTGCCATTTAAGAGTCCCGCATGTATAAGATATGACCATGGATAATACACTCTAAATCTAGCATTACTTAGATTCTCTCTAATTGCGGATCACAGAAAAATATATTAACATTACTTTCCATCTTGTTTATAAGTCAGATAGACTTATAAACAAGATGTTCCAGTGTTTTTATAATAACTTAAAGTCTATTTGTTCTACAAAAGTAATAATAAAATTCTTTTCCTATAATCCGCGATGAAGTAAAATAGATGTATATAATGCTAAATGTAGAGTGGAGAATCCGTTTTCCTGATAAATACCTGATAAATGCAGGATAAGTAAAAACACATACACAAACCTCCACCACCGCCACCACAATACACAAGCACTACACACGTTCACTATCACAAACTCAACAATCGTTTCGCCCCGCAAACGAAGTATCATCAGCAGATAGTCTCCACGACAAAATCGCAAAGCAAAATCTATTTGTTCTCACCTTGACCGCAACAAGCTGGCTAGTTTGCAAAACAGAGCCGCAACCATCTCTTTCTCTTTCAAACTGGCCGCACCGATGTTATTTGTTGCGGTTGCGACCGCGATAAAATAGTTGCGATGCGTTGAGAAGTATTTTTCCATTAAAGGCAGTACCACCTATTAACATGGATATAAAATTAAAAAAAAAAACGATTATTTTTATTTAGGCGCACACGTTATGTTATTATAATATAGATACAAAAGCAAAAATTAAAGCTAAATCTGTCATTATAACGCGCTCGCAACTTCCTTCGCGTGCACTAATAGGTCGATAATAAATCGCGCTTTTCAATGTCATTCTATTCCTGTAGAATCAACAGGATGTCTATCGCCTATACGTTACCCCGGTGTATTTATACTAATATGATAAAGCCAGCCAGCAGTAGAGTTGACGATTCAAAAGCACTTGTTTACAAGTTTATTTGAATAAAGAATATTTTGAATTTGAATTTGAAAGAGAAAAAATTTGTATGTATGTTTGTAATGTTTTCACACAAAAACTACTGGACCGATTTCAAAAATTCTTTTCCTATTGGAAAGCTGCATCTTTACTGAGCAACATAGGCTATATTATGATACATTAAAAAAGGGATCCGCAATAAAAATGTAATAAGGTGTAAAAAAATAAAATATTGCGCGGGTGAAACCGCGGCATATATCTAGTAAGGCATATTTGTGCTAAATTTCATTGATATTGGTTCAGTTGATTCGCCGTGAAAGAGTAACAAACATACATCCATACCTACTCACAAACTTTCGCAGTTATAATATTAGGAAGTAGGATTGATTGTTTAATGTTTACTATTAATATAAGGCAATACGTTTACATGTTGTGCCCCCACTTAGTCCCACTTAGAGTGGGATAAGGGCAGGCAGATGATGATATTTTATAAAGTATGTATATACTAGCTTTCCCAGCAGCTTAGCCCGCATTAAATCAGTGTGTTACAATTTTTTTCCTCAATTGAAATTTTGAACATAAAAGCAGTTATCGTGAGTTAATTATAAGAGAATTTTAATAACTTTCACCGTTTTTCACTTAGCGCACGCAAGGAAAGCTTTAAAATTTGCTGCTCCTTTCCTATTCGTCTTAGCGTTATGTTATATAGCCTATAGCCTTCCTCGATAAATGGACTATCTTATTACACTCAACGAATTTTTCAAATCGGTCCAGTAATTCCTGAGATTAGCGCGTTCAAATAAACAATCAAACAAACTCTTCAGCTTTATATATTAGTATAGACTTAACACATATTTTTTTAACTTACTAAGTATATACTACTGATACTAACTAGTGAATGCATTCTAGATCAAACTACTCAGACATGCTTAATGACTAAGCATTTAAACATTCGCTGAACGTGTAAAATTTTAATTTAATGAATAAAATCCATCTACCTTCTTGTAATATTTAAGCTCCAACTTGTCTTGCTTGCAAATAAAAGTACACAAATACAGGAGGGAAGAAATATATACATTATTAGATATTAGTTAAAGGTATAAAATTGCAAAAGTTACAAAACTATTTCGAGAAAACAAAATGCGATTTAAAAAAGGTTAAATCTGATGTACTTTCTTCAAGAGAATCATTTAAATTATTTACAAAACTGCTAACGGCGATAGCTTTAATACACGCTTCGTTTTAGCTCAATGGTAATATTTTACTTAAAAGAGGTACATTCGACGAAAAGTATAATAAAAACTGTTTTCTATCAATATATAACATTATTAATAGAAAAATATTTTCGTCATACAATCTTGACAGAATTTAATAATGGTAATATTAAAAATGATATTATAGGTTTGATGTCGACGTTTATTATTTTTTTCCTGGAATATAGTCCTTTTAGGCCTCTATAAATATGAAACAACAGACAAATATTAAATTTTTTTAGACACAAATAACGTAAGTATTTAAGTGTAAATCAGACTTTTAAAAATTATCTTTGTCTTCTATGTAAATAATTTATTTAGGCGTTTCTTTGCGGAGGTCCATAATACAAAACTAATGAGAATATTATTTTGCTATAATCCGCGATAAATATTATATCCGCGATAAAATTTATCGTGGATTATAGCAAATTAATATTCTCATTAGTTTTGTCCCATGTGACGTTTGTTCCTCTAGTTATTCCTTATAGTAAATCTAATGATTACAATAACTAGATTAGTGGCTGTGGTGCCTTTAAATGCCTGATTATTTTAGTACGTGTTTAGTATTTTAATAGGCGGGTTATGTTTGGACAGGTAATGCCAATAGAGTGATACAATACTTGACGCTCGACAAGTAATTGAACATTGTTCATAAAATATAATTATCCATGAACATATTTATATATTTGAAGTAAGCTAACAATATGTGGTAATTAAAACTATCTGCCGTTGCCAATTTTAAATGAGGTACAAAAATTACAATTATCAAAGTAATCATTAGTAAGTGAATTATTAGTAATAAAAAAACGTGATGTAAATGCTAAAACATACCTTGGAAACGAATTTAATATCCCTAGTGCTGGTTTTGAAACTCGGTCTCCTACTGAACGTGGTAGACGGTTTCAAAAGCTTCATGTTGATTGTAGCTCTGTCAATATATTGTATCAACTTCTCTAACAACGAGTAAGCGAATCTGAGCTCTATTGCCACCCCAGTAGTGGTTTGTTCAGTGTCGCTTTGGAAGGCCTTAGGCCGATGCAATTTGTAGCCCTGATATTGGAGATACTTAAGGAATTCTTGAGAACGTTCTCGGTCTTTCTTTTTCTCTTTGTCCGTTAAGAGATCGTATGGGACCAGCTGAGGATGAATTCCGCCTATGAAAACCACATAACATTATTGTCAATAATACAAAGTCAATACTGAATGAATTTTAACAATATTACTGCATATCATTAATCGAAAATTGATTCGAAATTGAAAATGTATCATGTAAATCGCGGCAAATTATCTTATTAAAAAAGCAATAAACAGATGTTCTTCGAACCTCACATCGAAAATAGATTGTTAAAACAATTTATACTAATATATAAAGCTGAAGACTTAGTTTGCTCGAACGCGCTAATCTCAGGAACTACTCGACCGATTTGAAAAATTCTTTGTGAGTGTAAGGTAGTCCATTTATCGAGAAAGGCTTTTGGCTATATAATATCACGCTAAGATAAATAAATAGAAGAGAAGCAGCAATAAAATTTAAAGCTTTCCTTGCGTGCGCTATAAATATACATAATACAAAAGTACTGTTATTATATTGATATATTTCGCTATAATTGAACGGGGATAATAGAAAAATAATATTATTATGACTTAAAAAAAATAAGAAATAGAACTATATTATATATAACAAACACTTAAAGAAACAAAAAATACGTATACAGCAATTGTTAGGTCAAGGTTGAGTAAATCTTTATTATCTGTATGTAATGGCGTATTGGCATGCACTACATATGTATATAAAAGTGGAAGTGTAGTGTGGTTGGCATCTATTGCCACATATAGTGTCGATGATTGCGTCTTCGAATAAAAGCTCAGGTCGCTGGTTGCGTATATATATATATATATATTTTTTAATTTAATTTAATTTAAAAAGACATCTTAGTCCATATATAATGTTAGTAATGTGTATTTACGAATTTTGACGATTTTACATAAGCGAATAAGTTGCGCGCGTACAATGGTTATTTGACGTATATTCGATTCGAATTTGTAACGATTGATTGTCGTTTGATTGACGGCTAATATGTCACGTCATATTAGCCGTCTTTAATCTGGATTCTTGCGTTAACACATAGCATAGAGATTCAAATGAAAGTGATGGGCATATATTTGAAAAGTTACCTCCATTAGTAACCAATTCCTCCTTCTTCTTCTTAGCCCATATGTCGTGCGCGTTCTCCGCCAGTCTTTCAGCCATGTTTTGCATCTCACGCGACAACGTTAAGTTGGTCATGTCTACGGGATGCGGGTTGTAGTTGAAGGGTGTCGCCGAGTCCATCTACAACAGGTTCAGTTTAAATGCGCATGCTGCCTTAACGGAATCCTCCGGGCTTTCCAAACAGGGAATTGGACGCCTAGTTAAAGTATGTCTCTATCGATGGATAGATTTGCAATACCCCGACTCAAAAGTGGCGCTCTCCGGGGTACAGAGTTGCTTTTGGCGGGGATGGGGGCAATGTGTACAACGGTACCCTGTTCCCGCCACCAGCGTGGTGGAGCACTATCAGATTTTTAGTTGGAGGAAGTCCAATATACCCGCCATCCCCTCAGCGGTTGCTATAAGGCCTAATATATTTTTTTTATCAAAATTATAATGTAACGCATGTAAATTTTGTGGCCACGGCACAATCTATTTTGGCTTGGCAAGACACACGTTGTCATCACGCTACACATTAGCGCAGCATAGGATACGTTAGCTTAGCTCACGACTTAGATATCAGCATCTAATAGTCGCTCGAGTTGTTAATAAGTTTGGAAAGAGCTCCTAGAGACCTACTGAAAAGCGTAAAGGGGTACAAATGAATAAAAGATCAGTTGATGCAACCGTGCATTCTTTAGCCCAAAATAATCGAAAAAGCCAGAACACGCAAAAATGTCACATTAACGGTGACTATGTTGGTTTTTTTATTATAGATCTAATTATTTCAAGCAGGTTGTATTTGTAAGTGTCCCATATATTTATAATTATATGAATTTTAATGCTTAATTAGCAATATGACAAAAATAATAAAAGCTAATAAAACTATTTTTATTTAATTATAAAATAATGACAACGATAAATATTGCCTTCAACTTCCTAAATCTAAATAACTTTGAGTATACTTACAAAAATCTCTGGTATTGGCTTTGGTAAGCAAGGAAAAGAAAAACTATTTATATTAAGGCGATAAAGAGTTTAATAATATTATTATAAAAATAAGTATATTTCATTTTTACCATATCTTCCTTCTGCATGCATGTAACAAATATATTTTCTTCTGTTATTATAAGTAACAAATTGAGTTTTCGCAATTAAGTATTGAAGATATAATTGTTATGGCAGCTAGTGGTGTAAAGTACTTCTACAGAAGGCGATGCTTGTCTATTGATGCTACTTGAGGTGATGGAAAGTGAGGAAATTTCAATAAAATAAGTAAAAATGCATTGAATGCGATTGAATCACGTTACTCTTTTGTACCGATTTTACTGTTTTCTTTAGAATGTTGTGTGAAGCTAGGAGTATATATTGAAACAATGGAGTAGGTCAGCGTAGGTAGGGTCGGTCGGGTAGGTCGGGGGAGGGGGCTCTCTGTATAGCTATGATACCTATGTCTTAGTATGGTTTTGGTTCTCCGAAAAATTAAGGCTTATAACTTACGGTGCCCGATTTAGACTGTCGCCTCATAGAACTGCGGTTGGTGCTCGGTATGTCCACTTCTGAGTGCTCAACGGACCATCCGATCGCCAATAATGCCTTCAGCGACTCGCGAACTGGTTCTTTGTAACGCTCTTTCTCCTACAAGACAATCCAACAAATGTTAGAAAGAAACTTATTAATATAACAATTGCACATATTAAAATAACAGTCAGCTAAGTACCAGCCTTCAATGATTAACATGTAAACAAACAATCAAATTCCGACTTTCTTGCTGGTTCTTATCGGTAGAAGCTTCCGAATCAGTGGTAGCTTCTATGAAACATTTAATAATAAAAATTCTTGAATCAAGAATTTTTCGAATTTCAATATTTTAGGAGCTCCACACTCAATATATAAATCAGCACAAATTACTTTGGCTTAAATTATACGTACGGTCAAAGTGTGGATCTTACTGCATTTATTATTACTTTACTACTTACAAAATAATGGGCCTCATAAGAAGGCTCAGAGTGGCTCAGCGACTCAGGATCATGAGGATCGCTCAAAGTATCTCTATGCGATCAAATCAGAAATGAGGAGATCCGTAGAAGAACCGGTTTTACCGATATAGCTCAGCGAGTCGCGAAGCTAAAGTGGCGATGGGCGGGGCACATAGTGCGTAGAACCGATGGGCGTTGGGGTCTCAAGGTGTTGGAATGGCGACCCCGCACCGGAAAACGCAGTGTTGGTAGACCCCCCACGAGATGGACTGACGACCTCAAAAAGTTTGTGGGGAGCCGCTGGGTCCAAGCGGCACAAGATCGTGTGTTGTGGAGATCCCATGAAGAGACCTATGTCCAGCAGTGGACGTCCATCAGTTGACAAAGAAGAAGACTTACAAAATAGAGAGTGAATAGGCAATAAATCGACCTAACTGATGTCTAGTCTCTCATAAAACACTCTGAGGGCCCTAAATCTGATACCACTGACAATATCTCATTCAAATCGACATCCGCTGTTGCGTATAGGTTTCTTCATGGAATTTCGATGCAACACGATCTTAAGCCTTGAAGATGCCAGAATTTGAACCTTTTTAATATTGTGTCTATTGAATATTCTACCTTTTCATAACAGATTATTATTGAGTCCTTAAAAAATCAAAACATATGCTCTACAATTATCAATAATGATACTCACATAATCATTAAGCATATTGTATGGTTTAAGACGCGGATGCGACTTCTGACTATCGGACCACGATTCGCCGTACACCCAGCCGTTTTCAATTTTCCTAAATGAAAATTAATGAAATTATTATATAGCTGAAAATTAATAAAATAATTATATAGCCGCGTGGTATACGGTTGAGTAGAAAAGATCACCCTCATTTCTTACAGAGGTGTCGTATAAGGCGACTAAGGTAAGTTGACCTACCGTGTGGTATCCGGTTTAGTAGAATAGAAAACGCTCATTTCTTATCGAGGTGTCGTATAAGGCGACTAAGGTAAGTGCGGTGTGGTATCTGGCTGAGTAGAATAGACCACCCTTATTTCTTACAGAGGCGTCGTATAAGGCGACTAAGGTAAGTGCCGTGTGGTATCTGGCTGAGTAGAATAGTCCACGCTCATTTGTTACCGAAGTGTCGTAAAAGGAGACTAAAGTAGATCAGGCAGGCGGCCGGTTGTAAAATACCAAACCAAATCAAGTAACAACATATTTAAAACATGTTGTGCTGACTCCAAATAATATAGGATAAGAGCAGGAGAATGAAATTTAGGAATTTATTATATGAAGCTGAATAAACTCTTTTTCATTTCATTTCAATTATGTTAATGTAAAACTATTGTTAGGGACACAAAAGGACTATACTTTAGTTGATAAGTTTGTTGGGGAAAAAAGGGTGAATATACATACCTTGATGCCCAAGCGTCATGGTAATGTTCAGAGAACTTCTGTACTATAGTGTTGAGGTCGTTATTGAGAGCCACTGATGAAGTGTTGATCGGCTGAGGATCGTACTGGGGGTTGTCTGCACCTGGATGAGTGAAAGATAATGAGTATTTTTTTAAACTGACAAGATGCTGTAAGGCAGTTACAATAAAATTATTTTTCTGTAATCCGCGTTTGTTAAGGGAATATATGCAATGCTAAGTGTATGAAGCAGGCAACAATTACATACCACATACATGCAGCACAAGCCGCAAGTGTATATGTGCATGCGTTTGTTAACCTTACCAAATGCGGATTTATAATTTTATTGTAACTTCTGTATTATAGAGTTCCGCAAAGTAGCACCTGCTTCTGTTATTCATTGCTGTAAAGCTTTGATTTTATCGTGGAGTCTATCTCCTGATGATGCTTCGGTTACGAAAACGATTATGAAAAGAAAAATAATTTTACTTCAAACTTCAATTCGATCAAAAAGAGCTGATTTATGTTATCAAGGAAATTTATTTTAAAAAGTAAGTAAACGGCTAAGATAATGTTATATTACATTATATTCCTTAAGAAAATGGTCAAATCCAGTCGTTCACTCATTCTTAAAAGCTTTTAACTTGCATTATATGTATTTAGGGAATCTTGCAAGTTAAATTTGACCCAATTTCCGGTATTCGATTGAGCTGTAATTTTACATACTGGTCAAATCCCGATGACAGTGCATGTTTATGATAAGCATGACCTGATACTCCTGCCGGGATTGGCTCTAGATGAGGGAATTCATGATCGACAAGGGACAATAAATTTTGATAACAGCTTTTTTAACTTGACTTTACTATATAACCTACTATACTATTTTAAACATAAAATAAAGAAATATTTAACGATAAATTTAGCACAGGCCCTACATATTTCATTAAAAGATATTTTACCATGTTTAATGTTCATTTTTAATATTACTGTTTTTATTTTTGATTATTTCCCTCACATTTAATTGATAAAGTAGACTAGTTTTTTATTTATTTATTGTAATAACTCTTTTTTTATTGTTTTTTATATTTGATGTAGTGAGTACAACGTTATTTAGCTTTTTTATTTTGTTATACATGCTGAGTTAGCCTTTAAGTGGGATATATAATAGAAAACTATAATTTAGAAATTTATATTAGTATTCAATAAACCAAATTGTATATCACGTTGGCGTCCTAATAAATAAATAAACACAACGACACCTGTACATGATCAAATAACAAAGTTAAAGTCCCCTTTATTCTAATAGGAAATATGTAGATAATTGAATATGAATAAATAAAATTCCTCTTTATGATAAGAATGAAAATAATGTATACCTGTTGTCTGTGTATTTTCCTTTCCATAGAATTCGTCGTCGTAATTCTTAGACAAGGAATAGTCTGGAGGTAAAGCACAACCTGAAACAATGATATTCGTTTGTTTTAAATGACGCTAACAGTTTTCGGAAAATTATTTGCACATATTTATGTTCTACTTACTTACCTCAGTCGCCTTTTAAGACACCTCGGTAAAAAATGAGGGTGGTCTATTCTGCTCAACCGGATACCACACGACGGGTCAATAAAGTTAGGATGTAAGTAAGGTATGCACAAAATACTAATATTATGAGATATTAACTGTCAAAAGATCATTAAGTAAAAGGAACGGCAGCAATTTGTAGTTTATCACACGGTTATCGGTGAATGCTAAGCTGTGATGGCCTAGCGGTGCGACCGTGTGAATCTCTAGAGACGATCATGGGTTCAAACCCGGGCAGGCACCAATGAGTTTTTCTATTAAAACTTATGTGTCTAATTGATAATTGCAAATTATCACACGCTTTTCGGTGAAGGAAAACATCGTGAGGAAACCTGCATATCTCTAGAGAATTCTGGAGATATGTGTAACCTACCAATCCGCACTGGAGCAGCGTGGTAGGTCTTAGCTCCAATCCTTCTCTCCAATAACGGAGAGAAGAGGCCTATGCCCAGCAGTGGGATAGTAACAGGCCGCTACTACTTTACTATCGGTGAAGGAAAACATCCCAAGGAAACCTGCATATACCTAAAGATTCTGAGGATATGTGATAACCTTCCAATCGGCATTGGAACAGCGCCGTGGAACAAAGCTCCTACTCTTCTCTCCAAAAGGCGAGATAAGTTCTATCTACATTGGAGCAGCGTGGTAGGTCGAAGCTCTTTTCTCTCCAAAAAGCGAGAAAAGGCCCTATACCTAACAGTAGGATAGCAACAGGCCTATGAATCCAGAATACAATACGTCATTCACTTACCAATAGCTATAAGACATGGCAACGCTTTCCCGAATAGCTCAGGTTCGTAGTCCATCTTGCTCAAAGAGTCGAAGATGTTGGAGAACAACATCATGGTGAGACGCTTCTCCTCATCAGAGGAAGCGCCGTAGATCCCTTGACCGCCCGTACTTCCGTAGTACTTCGCACAACGTTCGTAGTGGAGTGTCAATAACTGTAAAAGTGTTGATAAATATTATTTTTATGGATTTTTGAGTAGTTTAATCAGTCAGATATAGGTTGTTATGCGTAGGGTATGTATGTCACATCACGCGACATTATACTAAAACTGCGTGGTTTAAATAATTTTTGTTGAAAATTTTACATTACAAGGGCTATTTACGACTTGTCCTGTTAACTACTATTTTTATGATTTTTTAAATAGTTTCGCCTGTAAGGTATATGTTGTTACGCGTTGTGTAAGGTATGTCACTTTTATGCGATATGATACCTAAAATGCGTGCGTTAAATAAATTTCTTTGATAATTATATTACAAGATTTATTTACGAATTATCCCAGCCCAAAGTTCCCACTGTTCGCGTTCACGTTAGGCAGGGTAAAAGTGTGGGCAGCTCTGGCATTGGAGATCTTTTTGGGAGGATGTTATCTTGCGAAAAGAGGCGAAGTGTATTTAGGGATTCGAGTCCTTGGATCTGATCTGTGATAGGCAAGTGTGGCGCGGGGGACTGACTAAAGTCTGTCATATGCCGTATTAACGGGGATCGTCGAACGTTTCCAGCGGAGAATCGGACGTCTGGAATAAGTCCCCAAGGCGGTCGATACATTGGAGAATCAGACGCCCAGTTTGATCTCTAGTTTAAGTCCTTTGTTTATCATTCGATCCTTGGTTTAAATCCCCGAGGCGGTCGATGAATCTGGTGCTTTCGAAACAACGTTTAGCAGAGACACCACTGTTTAGACAGGTTATGGGAGCTGAAGCTCTCTGGAGTATAAAACTGCTGCTAGCAGGAATAGTATACAACGTTACCCTATATCTGCTATCAGCAACATTATATACTATTAGGTTTTTAGTTGGTACGAGTCCAACGCAACTGTCGTACCGTCGGAAAAAAGGAATCTTAAGCTATTATAATAAGGAAATATTAAGAAGAAAAGGAAAGGTAAGAGTCAAAATATCAGATAGTTTCGAAATAAAAATATTTATACCATACCCGAAGTGCAACGGTGGTGTATTCAGACAATCGTGATACGTCGACTGTGAGCTTGCGGAGCAACTTGAGCAGCATCGAGGGCTGCATGGCCGCAGTCAGCGCTACCAGAAAGTCCGACACTGCCTCACGCTGCCCCTTGGTCAGCATGCGGTTTTTGGACAACCTGAAGTTTTAAAATATTAAGATATAATGAAATTAGTTTAGTTTATCAGTTTCATCATTTTTTTGTCGCTGACGTCCGTAAGTTACATAATGGCGGCCACTGAACGTAGATGTTCGGATCTTCAGATTCGTACTAACGGTTACATTATGTGATAATTTGATTTTTTTGTATTCTTTAGGCATTAATCTTTATAACTAAGTGACGCAATTCAAATAAAGGTTTTTCCTTATTTCTTCTTTCAATTATTCAACGTTATAACGCCGTAGAAAAAGCTCATGAATATGGGCACCGGTCGAGCTGACCTGTTAGAATAACACGTAATAATAGCCGATTTCTATATTTAAACTACATGATTATGCTCACCTGTAAACAGTGTGGAGCGTGGCATCCAGCAAGCTGCCGTAGTTCTCTGCCTCATTGTAGAAGTTAGCGTGCTTGATGAGTAGTGGAAGAATGGAGTTGCCTATGTAACGGTTCATGGACAACGCCATGTCCGACTCGCAGCCATCGTTCTAAGGAACAAGGCATATAGTTATAAGGGTTTGTGATATAGTAAAGTAAAGTATGTGGCCATAGTAAAGTAAAGTAGTCTGTTACAACTGTCTGTATTTTTTTTTGGAGAGAAGGATTGGAGCTAAGACCTTCCACGCTGCTCCAATGCGGATTAGTAAATTACACATATCCCTTGAATTCTCCAGAGATATGCAGGTTTCCTCACAATGTTTTCCTTCACCGAAAAGCGTGTGCAATTATAAATTAGACACATTAGTTTTAATTGAAAAACTCATTGGTGCCTGCCCGGGGTTTCTTTTGAACCCGTGTTCTCATCAAGAAGTCACTGCTGGGCTATCACAGAGTGTATGTCGTATGATAGTATATTGCAAGATATTTAGTTACAGTTTAAAAATAACTTATGTATATTAGTAGTGTGTCTCGTGATACACACCGGTTGTGTAAGTTGTGAAACACTGGAAGTGTTTTAAGTGCACACCGATAGTTTGGTGTGATACACCTATAGTATTTCGGGGTAGACACTAGCAGCGCAAATCGTTAAACAAGCCTACAACGTCCCTTCTGTTATTGTCGACTGCATAAGTCGAGAACAAAATAAAATTTAATACCAATAACTTTTATGTGATATTCTTATCCCTTACATAGATCCCTCCCTCATTTTATCCCCTGATATTATATTCCTTACAGGTTCAGGAGGTTCAAAGACGCTTTAATACGCTATGGATTTTTTTATTGCGCCTTAAAATTACGCAAAAATATTTTTTGAAGTACCTATTTAAAATTTATGTTTAATTAATCCATTATAAGTCCAAAGTGGAATAATAAATAACTTACCCTATCCAACATGGTAGCAGCTCGAAGATCAGGCAAAAATGCTTCTTCGAGTAGCCTATAGAATAACTCTTGCGTTTCGATGCCGTAAACGCGCTCCAAGAATAGTCCCACGCTCTGCTTGTGGCCAGGAATAAGACCAGAGGGCATGTCTGCAACGTAAAGTATTGCTATGTTCGTTCATCAGCTCTTCTTCTTGGAAAAAAGGACTGAATATAAAACCTACCATGCTTATCTATATCTTTAGGATATGGAACGCTATATTTTCTTTCACCGTAAAGATTGAATTGTAAATATGAATTAGGCACATATAAATAAATAAATATAAATAATGAAAATAAGGAAAAAGAAGGGCAAGATTAAGATTTTATAGACACATCATGACGATGAAAATCATTCGACCAAACGAGTGTTAAATATAATGGAGATGTGACTAGAGCGAGGCCGAAAACAGTTGGATGGATTGTGTGAAATACGACATGCATATAAAAGAAGTAACGCCAACGTTGAAGAATGATAGGACAGAGTGGAGGAGAAAAATATGTTGTGCTGATATCACTTCAGAATGGGTTAAGGGCAGGAGAATGACTAGTAAATAAATGACTAGGCAAAAATTATATCTTACCAGACTTTGGCCTTTCCTCGCCCGCTGCCGGGTTGTTCAACGTAAACCGCAAGCTTAGAACGCCTTGCAAATCTTCCAGAGGAACTAATGATCGCAGGATAGCCCTTGCTCGTAGGGACTCGTTCTTTCCCTATATATATAACAATAATAAATATGACATGAAAGTACATAAAGAATCCATGCTAAATTATATACGTGCGAAAGTCTGTCTATCTATATATGATACTTTTTACGGCTAATCAACTGGATTATAGGCAATATTGATGAAATTTAGTACAATTGAGGCTCATATATCATAAGAGAAAATAATTTCTGGCTTTCCTTTAGGAACAGGAAATAACAGGTCCATAATCTAGGGCTGTTAACGCCAGTTAACTTTAACATATTCGCGGGTATACCGTGTGTCGAATATTGTTATATTAACAACCACATCGTGAAAATAGGGTGTGGTTTACAATTTCAGTAAAAAAAATTATACTTTGATTAAAAGAAAGTTTAAATATTATTAATGATTTGTGGAAAAAATTGACAATTTTTATTTTAAATCTAGATGAGTATTAACAAATTCTTTTTTTGCAAATTCGATTCGTCACTTACGAGAGCAATGACTCCAGCATCCGGCGCACATCGTCCCAGTAGATCCACGAGTGTACAGTAGAAGTTAAGAATGGCCGCGCCCGTGTCTATATAGTCCTCATCATCGTCAGATTGGGGTAGTGGGTGGCTGAACTGGAATTCAAAATCAGAATTAAATCAAATTAAGAATCAAATTCAAAATATTCTTTACTCTAATAAACTTGTAAACAAGTGCTTTTACATCGGCAACTATACTGCTGGTTCGGAAAAATGCTCCTACCGAAAACAGCCAGCAAGACAGTAGGCGGATGCTCTTTTCAAAATACAATTCTTATAACTAGTTACATTGCTATGTTGCAAAAAAATAGCTGTATTCATGCATTCTTATGATCTATTTTATGCTTAACAGTATAGTAAGCTTTCTGCAGCCTCCTTTTAGTAGTTATTTTAAACAGTCATAATGGCGTAATTTTACTATAGAATCTTATACTAAAACCCACAATCAAAGCAATACCAAAAAGCTTTTAAAGAGGAATCTATAGAGGCAAAATTTTCTAGGGAAGTTTCTAGAGAGAAAGACTGGCGTGTTGATTTAGGTGGCAGTGAGTTTGCCTTCAGTTCCGGGGAATGCGAGCTCAGTTGCCGCCAAGGGCCAACATTTCCTAAAAACAATTAGTTGGATTTTTTAGTCTAGGTTTAATTTAAGTTTGAATTAAAACTGTCCGCTCAAATAGTATAAAGCGTGTAAAATGAACTATTGTACTTCCGTTATTAATAACACAAATATCATTTGACTGTACCCAATTCCGAAATACGCTCATAGAACTTTTAGAAAAACTTACATTAATATCCCCCTCCTGTTCCATTTCCCTCAGTTTCCGTCTATCAGCTATTCTCTCACTCATCTTGTTTGCGTCTACTATCGCTTTAAGCAGACCCTCTCCTTCACCGCGTAGCGCTGGACCTAAGCATTCTGGTCTTCTTATGAGAAGGCGGATCACTAAATTCGCGTTTTCTTCTACACTTTCACCATTTACCTGTTACAGATATAAAAAAACTTTACTTTGATTATATTACCGTAGCGATAAAACGTATGATTAGGAAATCCGCTCGTTATTTGGATTAATACCTAGGCGTACTTAGTTGTTTAATTGTTGCCACCGGACGCATACGTTGAATTAAGAATTGGCATGCGGGCGACGGAGCAAACTATGGATTGAGGAGATCCGTAAAGGAATCAGACTAACTGAAATAGCTCATGGTGGAGCTGAAGTGGCAATGGCTGGGGGCAAATAGTAAAGAACCGATGGATGTTGGGGTCGTAAGGTGCTGGAATGGCAACCTCGCACCGGAAGATGCAGCGTCGGTAGACACCCTACGATGTGGACTGACGACCTCAAAAAGGTTGCGGCAAGCTGCTGGATCCAAGTGGCACAAGATCTTGGAATGTGGAGATCCCTTAAAGAAACCTATGTCCAGCAGTGGACGTCCATCGGTTGAAAAGAAGAAGTTCCAGCAATCGGATGTTCCAGGAAGTTTCATTAATGTCTGATTTAGCTAGTCTCCCTTATAAGAAGTTTTCTGTATTATATTTTTTTTCTTAGTTCCGCCCAAACTATTACTTTTATCTAACGCCGGGATATGGCAATTTTCTTCTGACACGCGATAGATGACGTTAAAATACAGTTATTTAATTAAGTTAATTTAGATTTCTGTAATAAATATGTACTCACCCAGACACAAAATCTTAGGAAGTCAAGATAACGCTCGCCCTCAACAGGGTCCCAACCAAGATCTGGGTAGCCCTTCTCTATCAGTTCAGAGTTGCTTTGGAGACCGCACCTTGATAAGTACACCGCTATCTTCTCTAGATAGTGCTCTCTGGAAATAATAATATACTTTTACTCGAATGCAAATAAAAGGAGTATGTTTCGTAATATATTTATTAATGTATCACTTAGGCTTCCTATAAAGATTAATAAAAATTCTATCTTTCGATAAAGTATATGATAATGTAAATTCTTATTTCAGATATTATCTAAGTATTTATGCACACACGCTCGTATAACACTCTTGCGCACCCTGACACACACGAACACACACACACAGAGAGATACAGAAAGAGAGAGGAAGAGATAGAAAGAGAGACACACGCACACATACTTAGGCTTTCTAAGTAATGTAATTACTAAACGGACATAATAAAAATTTCAATATAATAAGTACTAGTAACGCAAAATTAACTAAGTTATCTTGACATTTGTTTATTTTATTATACATTTTAAGTATCTATAAATACCAAAGTTTCAACTACAAAGAAAAAAATTTATTAATTAGTTTATTTTATCTGATATTCGCAAAATGGACTACATGTTTTACTATGCTGAATCCAAAGTAATATATAAATGCTAAAAACTCTTGGTCCTTTAAACTTTAACAGCAAATATGGTAAAGGAACATTTATAATTTTTAGTACACTTGAAGTTTATGTAACTAAATATAGGATATGAATAGTTATTAGATTTTTCGTTTCAATACATTTCACATTAAACGGTTAGCTAATATAGATTGTATAATAACCTCAAAGCCAGCGCCAGTTCAGTGTTCTCCATGAGACTCGAGTAAGCGACGTCCAGCGGAGTGGATCCCCTGAGAGAAGGCCGCGACAGCAGGATGTTGGAGTTCTCCAGGAGGAAGTCAAAGTGGTCGAACATGGCCTTCTGGTTCTGACGGCCAGTGCGGCAGAAATAGCAGAGGAAGCGGCAACAAGCCACTACCATTTCATGGGAAGTGTCCTACGAACATAGTCAAGGTAGCAAATCAATTATGGGACATATTAAACAAAGGTTTCAATTACGTGTATGGGAAATGTTTTTACGCAATTTATATAAAGCATATTACATAATAGATGATTATATAAATGATATAACCGCTAAGACTTTGAAATCCTTCTAGCTTCGTACAATGCTCCAGTTTAATCATGTAAATTAAAAATGTTTAAAAGGTTGACCGCCAAGCTTCTTGTTAGTTCTTTTCGGTCAAAACAACATTCTGAATCAGTTGTTGCTTCAATATTCTTGTTGATCCTTAATGATTTAAATTTGCGTGAAAAAGCCTATAGTATTACTGATTATTTTAATTTAATTTTAATTCTCTACATATAATAAAAACAAATCAAATCTCATCAAACAAATCTCCAACACCGATGCTGGATCCAAGCGGCTAAAGCTCGTGTAAATTTAGAGGTCACATGAAGAGACCAATGTTCAGCAGTGGACATCAATCTTGAATGTGAAGACTTTTTTATATAGGACCATATCAGCCGTCTGGTCAGGCACCTTTTCCTTATCCTCGGGTGCTGGAGGCGCGGCGGTGGGCGCGTCGGACTGCGCCTGCGCACGTCGTCCCAAAGTGTTCATCATAACCGCCATCACGTTCTCATGGACACGTAACACTCTATATTTATAAAAAAAATCAATACTTATTAAAAACCAAAATTCCCAAAAGCTGTCTGCCTGTATGTGATCGATTTTCTCAAAATCCACTGAACGGATTTCTATTTACTAAAATAATGCAATTTATCCAGAAGCTGTATTGAAGACGACGCGAGGTTCTAAAAAAAAACTTGTGTCCTTTAATCGCGTGCGCCGCGTAAACCAGCAGAGATACACTAAAGTAATGTACTAGAGAATTGTAGATCTACAAAAGTACTACAAAAAAGTCCGCGATAGCATGTCTGTATCTCTTATAGTTAATTCACCATAAGTACTTTTGCGTAAAAAAAACCATACAATTTATAGAAGTAGACGTTATTTTTCGGAATTCCATAATACAAAAGTTATGATAGAATTATTTTGCTATAATCTGCGTTTCTTAAGAAAATCTACGTAATGCTCAGTGTAGAAAGCAAAACCGTACTCATACCTTATAAATGCAAGATTAGTTACCACACATATCACAAGACACCACTACCAACAGCACTCAACACAAGCACTACACACATTCACTATGACAATCTCAACAATCGTTTCACCACCCCACCGATTTGCAATTTTGTTATGATTTCACGACGAAATCTCAAAACAAATCGCCCCCTCTGCAGAATAAAGTCACATATTCTATGTATAAACATAGAACATGGAACTTTATACTTCGGATGGGGCGAAATGTGTGGAAATAACCTGTTTATTTATGAGATTTATCTCTATTATTTTGTTTGTATTTTTGAGTATTAAACAATCTTACCTGATCAAATCCGGATGCTGGAAGAATGTGTGGTTGTTTACAAGTTTCCTGTAAAACAAAACTTTCTATAATAAGTCTGTTTTGTCAATTAGGCAGTTTTTGTAAGAAACGCCATAAGTGCTTGCCCAAAATCACATAAGGCAAGGATAAGGTAATAAGAGGTAATAGCGATCACGACTAATATCCACGTCTAATGTCCACGATCGCTGACTTCCTTATGGTTATTTTTAACTGCAACTTATATATTAACAAATCATCAACATATTCCTAACCTTATCCCACTCTAAGTGGGGTCGGCACAACTTGTTATAAACATGCTGTCACATGATTTGGCTGCATTTTTACGACCGGCCGCCTATCTGACGTCAACTTACCTCTGTCGTATTTTACGACACCTCGGTAAGAAAGAGGGTGGTCTTTTCTACTAAACCGGATACCACACGGCGGGTCGTCTTACCTTAGTCGCCTTTTACGACACCAAGGTAAGAAATGAGGGTGGTCTATTCTACTCAGCCGGATATCACACGGCGGGTCGACTTACCTTAGTCGCCTTTTACGACACCTCGGTAAGAAATGGGGGTGGTACTATTCTATTCAACCGGATACCACACGGCGTATGGTACCTTAATATATGAGATTGAAAAAGAGGTAATAGGAGACCAAATCCGATACATAAAATTTGGTTACTTATGGATATAAAATTCGCGTCTTACCTTAGTCGCCTTTTACGACACCAAGGTAAGAAATGAGGGTGGTACTATTCTATTCAGCCGGATACCAAACGGCGGAACTTATATATTAACAAATATGTCTTAAATTCTCACCAAAGCCTTTTCCTCATAAGTTCCTCCTCTTCTTGACTCATCTGGACGGGCAGAAGGGCCCGAATCTGGCTCAAACCGACCCACATTTCAGCTACATCCAATTTGGTCTTCGCATTGATGACGTATGTCTTCTCCAGTGCGCGGATCAGCTCTCCAACAGCATCATATTGACGTACGAGGAGGCTGGTATAATAGCAGAGCAATAGTAAATTTTTATAGTAGCAGTATTGTTGTTCAAGCGTTTAGTGGAATATTATTGTTAGTCAGTATTATTCTTCTAGTGTTTAGTGCAATAGTAGAAAAGAATTCAAAAAAGAAAAAAATACTAATATAAGTAACGACCCAATTTTTTTTAATTTTTATTAATTATCTTTAATATTTAAATGAGTTAATCTTGTATATACATATTCGGAATCTCGATTTCGAATTTCATTCAGCATGTAGGGGATTTTGGAGGAAAAAAATCGATCTAGCTAGGTTTTATGTAAAAAAAAAAGTTTTATCCCTGTTATTGTGCTTTAAAAAATACAAAAATTTATCTTGAATATAAAACACTATTCTTGTAAATTGTCAAGTCAGCGTAGCTTATTCGGGGAACGAGCGGTCTCGAGAAATGAAAATACCTAGGATCGAACCCACCTACCCAATATTTTTTCCTTTTTTTTTGAAGATTTTTTTAATTTTCTAAAAAATTACCGAGCAAGACTCTGTCAAGCAGGTACTTTTTATTCAACTTGCCGTATATGAATATGACGATGGAATCTTGCAAGTTAATTTTGACCCACTTCCCGGTGTCCTATTGAACTGAAATTTTACATACTGGTCCAGTCCCGATGACAATGCATGTTTGTGATAAGCATGATCTGATGATGGCACCAGGATTGGCTCCAGATATGACAACTCCTCAACGTTTAAAAGTAGGGATATGAAATTTTGTTGAAAGATCTCCTAACTTGACTTGTTTTCTTGGCTAAATTAAATTTTACCTAAACATCTCTCTGACTAGTTTTGGCGTTTCGATCTGCGACTCTTCAGCCCAGCTCACGATAGTTTGGATCAGGACCTTACGGAACTTCTCTTCTGGCGACTTCTTGGCTGGTTCTTCTAAAGCCTTTAAATAAAAGAAATGCGTCAATTTTAAACAACGTGACAACGAAAACTATGAAAAAATGTTTAACTTAACGGTAATCCATTTTTGAACGATTAAATCTATTTTTGGTACGCCGTGTGGTATCCGGCTGAATAGAATAGTACCACCCTCATTTCTTACCGAGGTGTCGTAAAAGGTGACTAAGGTAAGCCGACCCGCCGTGTGGTATCCGGCTGAGTAGAATAGACCACCCTCATTTCTTACCGAGGTGTCGTAAATGGCGACTAAGGTAAATTGACCCACCGTGTGGTATCCGGTTTAGTAGAATAGACCACCCTCTTTCTTACCGAGGTGTCGTAAAATACGACAGAGGTAAGTTGACGTCAGGCAGGCGGCCGGTCGTAAAAACGCAGCCAAATCATGTGACAGCATGTTTATAACATGTTGTGCCGACCCCACTTAGAGTGGGATAACGGCAGGAAGATGATGATAAATCTATTTTTGGTAAAGGCAATATAAGAAACTAATCGGGCTAACCAGATAGAATTAGATGTGAGTTTAGCCGGTTTCTATGTAACTATGAATACTATTCACGATATTTTAAAATTTAAAGAAGGTAATATGTTATATATACATATATATATATCAGATTTAAAATAGGGTTTACCTTCGCTTCCTCCTCTAATTCCTTGACAGTATTAATAATGTTATACAGCTTTCCAAACGCACCAGGCTTAGTTTCCGGTTCTGAAGATTCCTTTAAAACAGATTTTTTTTCTTCATAATTTTACATAATTATTTTATGCAGCTGAAGCTATGATGGCCTAGCGGTGCGACCGTGTGATTCTCTAGAGACGACCATGGGTTCAAACCCGGGCAGACACCAATGAGTTTTTCTATTAAAACTTATGTGTCTAACGCAGGCTAAACCCTACGAGATTTATCAAAATGATGTACTATGATGTATGATGATGTACACCTTGAAAAGGTCTACAGAAAAGTCCGCGATGGTATATGTCTATCTCTTATGGATAATCCACAATAGCATTTTTTGTCATTTACTTTTTACGAAAAATAATGCCTTATTTTTCAAGCAATTTATATAAAATACAGCATTAATCCTTATCCAATTAAGTACCTTAAATAAATTGTTGATTTAATATAGATCAATATGGCCGTTTACAGCATGTAATTTAAGTGAACATTTTCGGAGATATTACAGATTTAAAATGCCGTGAGGACGCCGCGCTTCGCCCTATAGCACTTCGCATTTAGCAGCTATATTATGTCGTTCTTTCAAGAGTTGTTTAAAGCTGTGAATGTTGTTTATATAGACATTCTGTAATTAATTATAAAAATAAAATACAAAGGTAAAATGTAAAAGTAAATAAGTAAAAATGTACTATATGAATTGAGATATTCCAAAGATAGCAGGAATTCTTCTTTATAGGGAGAGGAAATTGTGTTTCTCCAAATTTAACGCTTGCGGGCCGAGGGCAGTAATGAATAAATCAAAACTACTGGATCGATTTTAATCATTTTTTTTACACTGAGTGACATGGTATATATATTTTATACCCGTGTGAAGCAGGGGCAGGCCGCTAGTATCTTATACTTAATTTAAACCTTTCTGTAGACTGATCTAGTATAGGTAGAGTAAACTCACCTCACCATCCGGCTCTTGCAATGCATTCAGCGACACGTGAATCATCAGACTGTCATGGAACTCGTTCATCCGCGCCACCAACTCTTCACCACACGGACAGTTCTCAGGGTCGTCGTCTTCCATGTGCTTGAAACCTAATATCGGAATGTTTATTTAGTTCACCCTCCTGCCCTTATCCCATTCTAAGTGGGGTCGGCGCAACTTGTTATAAACATGTCACATGATTTGGCTACGTATTTTACGATCGGACATCAACTTACCTCAGTCGTATTTTACGACACCTCGGTAAGAAATGGGGTTGGTCTATTCTACTCAGCCGGATACCACACGGCGGGTCGACTTACCTTAGTCGCCTTTTACGACACCTCGGTAAGAAATGAGGGTGGTATTATTCTATTCAGCCGGATACCACACGGCGAAGTACATACTAATTGGTGTATAGATATATTATAGGTACATTAACAATAAATTCTTATATTAATTCAAGTTCCAATATAATTATCATTTACAGGCGCATTCAGCATTGTTTTTTTTTGTTAGTTCTTTCTGAAAATACATATGTCAAAAAAAATTTAAAACTATAAATTATCCTATATGTCAAAAAATATAACTATAAAATATTAATAAAATGAAGATAATAATTGTCATACTCAGAAATAATGTTATTATGTCAACTGAATAAAATAAAAATAACATATAACAACTAATTAGTAATGTTAATTTAGTCCATCCTCCTGCGCTTATCCCACTCTAAGTGGGGTCGGTGCAACATGTTATAAACATTTTGTCACATGATTTGGCTACGTATTTTACGCCTGCTTGACGTCAACTTATCTTAGTCGTATTTAACGACACCTCAGTAAGAAATGAGGACGGTCTATTTCACTTAGCCG